>JAITYX010000022.1:2400000-3670000 GCA_021018815.1 Talinum fruticosum
GGTCATTTTTATACTTGGAATAATAAGCGAAAAGGTGATAAGAGAGTATGGGCCAAATTAGATAGGATTATATTTAATCCTGCAACTGTTTCTTGTCAGTGGTCCTTTAGAGTTGAGTTCCAACCCCTAGGAGTATCATATCACTGTCTTATGTTCTTACATATTAATGATCAAATTAGAGGGGGTGAAAAGGCCTTTTAAATATCTTAATGTTTGGGCTTCCCATCCTCAATTTGCACCAGTGGTTAAAGACAAGTGGGAGGTGAAGGTGCAGGGATGTGTAGTGTATTAGATTGTTCACAAAATGAGGAGTTTGAAGTCTGAGTTTAGACCGTTCCATGCCTTGCACTATAGTGGTATTAGTCTAAAGCTTGTAGACATACAAGACGTTTTACAACAAGACCCAAGGTCTGAGAAACTACATCAAGTGGAAAGTCTCACTTTTGCTGAATACACCAACTTTGGGGCTATTGAGAGGAAAATCTTGCAGCAACGGGTTGAGGAAAATCTTGCAGCAACGTGCTAAGGAAAATTTTATCAAATCAGGAGATGCGAATAGCAAATTTTTCATGATGTCCTGCAATAGAAGAAATGCAAGGGATTCATCCACTCTATTATTGATATGCACGGTAATGTATGCTGTGAACAAAGTAGCATTGCAGAAGCTTTTATTGAGTTCTACTCAAAACTCATGGTGACTGATCAGGATGTCTAGGAGGTTGATCAGAAATGGATCCAACATGGCCTTTGGTGAGTGTTGCTCGCCATGATTTCTTATCTGCACCTGTTACTACAGAGCACATCAAACATGCTGCTTTCAGTATGAAAAGCGATAAAGCTCCAGGGATGGATGGTTTTTCTATCGAGTTTTTCAAGGAGTCTTGAGGTATTTTTGCCAAGGATATATGTGAGGCTGTGACGCAGTTCTTTCAAAATGGGAAATTACTTAAGCAAATAAATTGTACCTTGATTACACTGGTGCCAAAGAAGGTTAATGCTACCTCTGTTATTGACTACAGGCCCATTGCCTTGTGCAATATCTTATACAAGATCATATCCAAGGTTTTGGCACATAAGCTTCAAGAGGTACTCCCTGATATTATTGGTAAGTCCCAAAGTACGTTTGTGAATGGTAAAAATGGTAAAGAGATTACATACGACATGCTACTTGCACATAATCTTGTTAAGCACTATGAAAGAAAAGAGATTTCTCCTAGAGTTATGCTCAAAATTGACATAAAAAAGCTTACGATACTGTGAATTTGGGCTTCCTTGCTCATTTAGTGATGTTGATTATGGCCTGTGTCTCCTGTCTTATGTACTCTATTAATATTAATGGTGAACCAAAGGGTTTCTTCCAAGGTAAAGGGGACTCAGACAGAGAGACCATCTGTCACCCTATCTATTTATTATCTGTATGGAAATTTTGGCTAGAAGCCTAAATCTTGCTATCATTGACAAGAAATTCTCCTTTTTTCCAAAATGTGCAAAGGTCAAGTTGCTGCACCTTGCATTTGCAGATGACTTACTATTATTTTATAGAGGAGATTTGGGATCTATTCAAGTCCTATGACAGTGTTTCCAAAAATTCTCAGCTATGTATGGTTTGGTGGCCGATGCATATAAATCATATATATATTTTGGAGGCGTCTCCCAAGCTGAACAAGGCCTGATTCTGCAGGAGATTGGGTTTTTGTTGGCTCCTTTCCCTTTCGATATCTTGGCCTACCTTTGTCAACTCAGAGAATATCTCATTTTGATTGTCAGCCCCTTGTTGATAAAATTAAGTAGAAGATTAGCTCATGGGTAGTGAAGAAACTCTCTTATGAAGGCAGACGAGTATTGATTCAATCAATCCTTATAGGTATTATTAGTTTCTGGTCCGCAGTCTTTATTTTGCCTAAACATATACCTTGTATACTATTGAATCCAATTTTATCAGATTTCTTTAGGGTGGGGACCTTGGAAAAAAAAAAATGTGTCCTATAAATTGGAAGTCCATGTGTCTTCCTCTACAGGAATGGGGGCTAAACTTTAAGGAATTGTTAAGGTGGAATAAAGCTCTCTGCTCTAAGTGGATTTGGAAATTGTTGCATAGTTGCACGATTTTTACAATCTGGGCTCGAACTTATTTACTTAAATATCGATATATCTTTTATGTAAATGCAATTAGTCTTGATGCTTGGAGGTGGAAGATGGTGCTGAAACTTAGAGATGAAATTGTGGAACTGAATGGTGGAGTTGTGGAGGTTAGGAGATGGTATAGTAATTGCCAAAGTCAGGAGAAATTTCAAGTTTCTAAATGTTATGGCCTGTTTAGTGTCAAGCAACCAAGTGTGTACTAGTAGAAAACTGTTTGGAAAGAGTTTGCATTGAGCGGGCACAAGTTTATTCTATGGTTGGCTGCAAGAGGTCATTTAATGACTGAAACTTATTTGAGAGATAAGAGTTTGAATGATGAAGATACCTCACAGCCAAGAATAGACTCTCGTTCTCATTTATTTTTGAGTGCCATGTTTCTAATGCGATTTAGTCTTAACTTTTAACTTGGTCTAAGCAACACACCATGTGTTGAAATTCTGATCAAGAAATCAAGTTATACTCCCAGCATTGTAGGTGTAACTCGTTGTCCTGTAAATGGAGAAGAGCTGTATTTACCTCTACTATGTATGAAGTATGGCACGAAAGCAATCTTAGAATGCACCAGAATAGAGCTAGATCTCATCAATTAATTGTGCATCAAATCCAATATATACATGCTATGTACTAAAGGGTCCTTCTTTGTAAAGGGGTGGGATGGGCTTATTAACTAAACGCTTATAAAATCATCCCCTTGAGCTATTTCTGTTCCTTTTGGAAGGTAATGATAATAATAATAATAATAATAATAATAATAATAATAATAATAATAATAATAATAATAATAATAATCTCAAACAGAAACGAAAAGAAATAAATAAAAATAAACAAAAAATATAAATAGGTGATGATTTTTTATATAATTTCAAACATACCCTTAATTAATGAATATCATGAAAAAAATAATAATAAATTTTGAGAGGAGGGAATTTTTTTGGAGGGGGTGGTTGGATTGTAGTGCATGCGAAGGTCTATAAATCCGAACATATGGATGTGTTTGATTGGTGAAAGTCTTACAATTTACATCAAGAAAAAAAATCTAAAACTATCTCTATAAACTTGACTCGTACAATAAAAATAGACATGGGGGAAGGGTTACAGAGAGATAATAATATTCTTTTTATTTTAAGATAACAACATAATATACTCTTGGCTAAGTTATTTCATTGATCAAATTCATGTAATAGTATTCTAAGACAAGAGAGTCTAACAGAATTCTCTTATAAGCAAATGAGGAACAATATATGTGTTGTGAGGAGCCTAAGAGTGAATAAGCACTTCGGACGTAATTGTCAAAGAGCCATTGAAAGTTCTTATGACATGTAATTTAAGAGGAATTAATACAAAAGTGTTAAAATCTCAATGGAGAATGTAGCTGATTTGGATTGGGTGAATTTCATGAAGAAATTAAATCACTTATCTCGTCTTTTTTATTTCTTAGTAAGGTTGAAGTATCCAAGCATTTACTTCAGGTAGTTTAAAAACCTTGATCATTCATATTCCTTATTTCTAACTCCTCTGTCACAATCTTTATTTTTAAGTATTTAAGTTTTTAATTATCACTCTATCCTGTGCACCCTTCTTTCTAAGATGAATAGATGATCTATACTACTTTTGAGACCAACAACCCATGACTATATATTAGAAACATGTTTTGATAATTATCTTCGTTGTATTCCCCTTTAGTACTAAACTTATAGCCGTTATATGAGCCCTATCTCTACCAAGCGAGTGTTGGTATAGTGAAACACATTTGTGAAAGAGTAGCTGTTAAGAGTCCAAGTTCCCTATCATATATACTCTTTGTTCTCATTTTCGTATGTCCAAGATATAGTGAAATATATCTTATTAGTGAGCAGTACACATTGATCGGTGTCTAAAAAATCTACTTTGTATAACCATATCATCAAATGGCTTGAATCCCACAAAAATAGAGCTTGGGAGATAAAATATAATAGCCTTATTATGTTTCAATAAAAATAAAGAGACATTCCAATATATTTATTTTATAAGTCACTTCCAATATTTACAATTCCGATATTTTAAATTGGTCTTGCAATATAATTGACCTCTTTTAAACTTGTTTCTAAATTATCTACCTCTATAAATTAACCAACTGGACAAGTTAAAACTCCCATGAGACTCCCTAAAGCAAAAACAAAAAAAAAAAACAAAAAAAACAAAATAACAAAACAAAATTAAACAACCCGAATTTCCCTTTATTGTCAAGACAAAAGGTGACACAGCATACTGAGGGGAGCACAAACACTTGAGCTCCCTCACTTATTCTCAGAAAGATATCCATGATAATCACTTGCACACAAATCCACTCCCAAACACCCCCAATCCTTCAAAAATAAATTTAAAAAAAACATGATGCAATTAAAAATCACTAACATTTTTTCTACATATTCACTCAATTCACAAATGCACATTGTTGCCTAATTTCGCCAGCAGAGCCAGTGAGAACCCCAACTTGACCCATCTTGACCATGGACTGCCCAAACTCGTCAAAGAAGTTCTGCAATGGCCCATACACTAGCTGAGTCACATAATTCTTGGTCGTGGTGCTCTTGGTTAGGGCTGCATCCGACTCAAAGAGGCCACGTCTCTTCAAAAGAAGCTTGTAGTAGCTGAGATCAAAGGTCCTGAAGCTCCCCGGATCCATCTCTACTATGGTTGTGTTGTCGTTAGGACTCGTGCATTTCCTTTCCTTGAGGTTGGCCGCGTACTCACTGTCTAAGGATGGGTCCTCATCGCCCTTTCCGGTGAAGTTATAGAGCCGGTTGGAGAAGGCTGAGCAGTGTGCTACTCCTATGGTGTGTGCACCTTCAAGACAGAGGTGGGAGTTTAAAAAATTTTACTGAAGAGGGTAATACAACATATGCTTAATTAAGCAGTCATTTTCATAAGGGTTCATCCCAGTATATCAACAGATAAAATAAAGGAGAATTCCGCATGAGGGAGGTAATATAGAAGATCGATAGCCTAGATTGGAACAATCCGTAGCAAACTAGCAATGCATGGGTTGAATATTCATGGGCTGAATATGGTCTAACGTACGAGTTAAGCTAGGGGTCTACAGGTTGAGCTGATTCAAGCTGTAATCCTCCAATCATCATCCAACTCCAGCTCATTTTTTGTTTGGCAAGATGTGTAATGTTGAGATGACTACTCAACAGACCAGTGAGCGTCAATCATGGTGGTCAATCTTCTACAGTTACATTAGCTTAACAAAGCTAGTTTGGTCTGGCTTGGACCTGGTCGATCTAAGTTGTAGCCAACTCCTTCAGTTTGGGTTGATCGGGTTGAGTGAAACTGTATACACAAGACCACAAAGCCACCTACTCAACCTGTTGTGTTTAGTATGGCAAGACCAATTGAACCAGACCGGGTGGGTCAGCCAACCGAGCTACCCACAATTCACTATAACCAAGGTGAGCCAACCTGCTAGCTAGTTTGGTGACCACTAAATATCTTAATATATCGAACTTTCATATATCGATCTGTAGAATTGTCAGGGCTTACCAGAGAGCAAGACCAAGTCCTTCAAATCGAGCCCTTTGCTAGCGAAAATGGTTTGAAGAGAGCTGAAGTTGCTACTTGGAGGTGGGATATTATTAAGTGCTTCAGTAGCATTCGAGATAGTTCCATCCCTTCTGCCTGTTGGAACAGGCCAAGATGGACCTCCCTGTCAACCCACAAATGATCACATGTCAAAAATAACATCCAGATATTTCATAAACCATCAAATTAAATAAGTAAAACAAAAAAGGAAAATGTCAAGATGAAAACATACAATGGTGACAACGGCATCTCTAGCCACCAAAGCGATAATATCTGCACAAGATACAACACCAGGGCACTCTGCCTCTAGCAAGCTCTTGACACCGTCAATGAATGAGAAGCCTCTCAGTGTCAGATTCGGGTTTGCTGTCTTTTCCGTTTGGTTCCCTGCCTTGGTCACGTTTAGGAGTACCGATGCATCACAACCCTGATTATGATCAAAACAATCTCGTTAGCTCCACAGAATAGTACTATGATGTTAGGAAACTCTGACCCCAGCAAAAGGTGGGAAAGGTGTCGATAACTTACCCTGACAAAGCAATCATGGAATTGCATCCGAAGAAGTGGGGCTGCCAGTACTGGCGCATTGGAGATGTGCTTATGTACGAAGTCTTGCACAATTTGCTCGGCTCTTGGGCAACTTTGATCATAGTAACCAAGCTTAAGTTGTGCCTCGACTAAGCCTAGGAAAGCTACTATTCCTAGCATCACCATTCCTACATTGGCCATTTTCATCTTTTCTTAGACAACTTTGAAAGCAATCTTAGAGTCACTCTGTTTTCTTAGTGATATTGATGCTTGTTGAGGGGAACAAGTGAGGAAGTAGGTATATATACTACTAGAGAAGCATTAACAAATTAGTTGATTGTGCCAAGTAGCTAACTAACATGTGCTGTCTTATTGTAATAAACCATATTCTACCACAGTAATAGGTCGTTAATTAAGTGATTAGTTAGGCGGTGCAAGAGAAAGATGACTTTGATTTGACACCTTTGAATTCAATAATTCCTTCCTCTTGAGCAAACAAGAAAAGATTCCTCTCGAAATTTATCTAAACATGAACTATTTGGTGTCGAAGTAAAAGGTAGGTACATCTTATTATGATAACCGGGTAATCAACTGGTTTAACTAGTAAAATATTTAAAAATTATCATTAAAGGCATAGATTTAAAATTTGATTATATTGGTCTTTGGACCTTATTCACAGGCACAATAATGATAACATTATTCATGGAAAAATTTTATAGATGAATATTTTAGATATATGTTAATCTTAGATTGAGTTATGTTCTAGTCGGGATTAAAATTGGTAGGCTCATTTTGGATTTGAGTGTCTTGGTGTGTCATCATTCTATCATTAATTTTTTTTTTTGGATGGATGAGTTCGTTAATAAGACACTAAAGGACACATAAAATGAAGATTAAGAGCCTATTTCATTTAGTAACTTCCAGTCGTATAACTCCTTATAGTTGTTTACAATTTTTATAATTTTACAATTATCTTATAATTTCTTATAGTTTTTATAACTTCTTACACCTCTTTATAATCTTAGAGCTCCTTACATCTAAAAAAACATGGTCTAAATGTAAATAATACTATATTTAGCAATTATGCAGCATTTTTAAAGAAAATTTAGCAATTCATGCTATAGTGATTTAAAAGTTAGAGTTCGTTGAAGATTTTTGTTCGCACTATCTATAAAACAACTCTTGTAAGCATAAAGACTACCTTTTCTATCAAAAGGGTTAACAAAAAATAATTCTATAAGTGAAACGACTGATTTTATTTGGAAAAAAAAAACTTATGAAAATGAGTTCAATCCAATACGAGGGATTACTATCGAAAAAATACTTGATGATAACTCGTTTTTGACAAAAGAGAGTATGCGGAGGTGGAATATTGAGAAGCATATTTAATACGTTGTTAATTAGTTCATTAAATTTATCTAGAAATACAAATGTTATCAATGAGAGAATGGTTTTTTATTTTTTATTATGAGATTAGGTTATGACTTACGTCAATTCGAGTGTATATCAACATCAAATTGCTTTATTTCAAACTATATGAATGATTTGATTGAACATTCATATGCAAGGATTGAATCAAAATAGGCATGATTAATGATGGTAATAGTTTACATTACATACATAATGTTGTTATGTAAGAGTAATAGTAAGCAAGATTGGAGTATAGTGTTTGTGCATGTGTTGAGCTAGCTGTAAGTGAGGGTGACTAGAGGGCGGCTAATTCACTCGTAAACGTAGGACGGTAGAATAGACCACGGAAAAACCACCAAAGATTCTACAACAAACCAAACTTATTGGGTTACCTGCTCTCTTTCCCTCTGATCTGAGCTACCTTGTTCTCTATCTTCTATGGCTTCTTATTCATCTATATAAACTCTTAATTGTCAGTCCCCACCCATAAAAAAATTTTTAAAAAATATTCATCTTTTGTTTTCTGTTTTGTCTCGACTCTAAGAGTCCGAGATGTTTGTTTCAGTGTTTAACGGTTACCATAATCTAGCCCCGATTAAGACTAAGGATAGTAATGGGTTGGAGTGCAGGTTGGATTCAAGTGGACTTAGATCCGTTTAATTTTTTGGACTTGTACCCATATCCGACCCACATCCATCCGGTTCTGTGAAACATGGACCCGGATCTAGACCCAAACTCGTCTGGGTTTATAGATCTATAGGTCCTAAATGGGTCTACACTATTTCAAACTAGAATTGTTAAGAAATGACATAATCTTATCATTCTTACTGCCTCATTTGATATTATTACACATTTGTATGCAACACAAATTTCTTATTTTTCACACATGCACTTAGATAATATATAAATTGACAAATTAAAATAAATATTTAAAAATCAAACAAAGTGAACAAATTTGAAAAAAAATGTGAGAGAAAGTGTTTGAGAGTTATGCAAGATGATTGATAATAAACGAATGAGGCAAGAAATGATTGAATTGTTTAAAAGAATTAGGACAATACAAGCTTAAGTCATATGAAAAAAAAATTTAATCGGGTCTATTGATGCGGGTCCGGGTCCAAATTCTAGACCCAAACCCACATTCATTTACTATCACTTGGACCTAGATCCATAGGGTCTAAAATTTTCAGACCTAGACTCTAATTCTGATCGGATTTGGATTGGGTCCATAACCCGTTGTCATCCCTTGTTAAGACAAGCGTTTAGAGATACATATAGAGGTTAGTATCATTTATAACCGTTTAAGAGCAATTAATAGTTACAGAATGTTGAAAAGAACAGGCTCTAACGTTGAGAGTACAGGTCTATTCATTCATTGCTGATGAAGACATAATTCGAATTTAGAAATCGTTTTGTATATATCTAACAAATTTACTGATTATGCTAACATATTCACTTAAAAAAGATGAATTGACAAACCAATAATTGGATTAGAAGAGATGTGTTGATTGGTGAAAGTCTTAGAATCTAGGAGAATAATTGGATGGTGAATTACGCACAGGTAAAAAAAAAAAAAATTAATGGTGGGAAAAAGGTGGGGCGAAAGCGGGAGAATGACTCCTTTCTTCCCTTTGTTTATGGGTTGATGGTGACAAATTAGAATAGATAATATTTTCTGATTAAAAAAGAGAGGTGATAATATTAAAAACATGTTAAGAAAAACTATAAGTTTTGTTTTATCTTGTACATAAAAAAATAAATCTTTTTTTTTTTTAAATACACAACGCAAATCTTACTGACTCTCATTTTCGTTATTATTTTAACATGGGCAACGTAATTGATTGGTATGAGTATTATATGACATTGTTTTTATTTTGGCTCATATGAGGCGCAGAGATTGAAGTAAGCGGAATGAATTCATGTCTTTTATAAATTTGTAGAGACTTTGCGAATTAAAATTTGAAATAACGTACGACTCGACAAACTAAAAATAAGGCAAAAATTGTTATGCATAGAAAAAAAAAAAGGGTGGAAAAATTCTTGCTACTATAAAGTCAAAATATGGTGAAAGTACTCTAGGAAATAACAGCTTAATTAAGTGTGAATAAAGATATAAATTGTAGTTTTTTAATAAGAAAAAAATTAGAAAAAGAAAGAAGCAATCCATAAAATAAAATATGAAGAAGTAAAAACTAGATAATGAATATTCAAAGGTTTATTGAAATTGAAAAAGTAGGTAGGTAATTTCAATAAAGAGTTGAAGACAACATATCACATGCCATAGGGACCTAGCTTGCTAGAGGACACTTCCAACTTTGTCAATATTAAGCTCATAATTAAGAGTCCCCAAAAAAACAATGAGATTTCTAACTTCTATTTCCCCAAAAATATTACAAAAATTAGTAATCAATGAAATAAACATTTACATTTTTACATTTTGGATCTCCCTTAGGCATGTTCTTTATTTTATGTTTTCTAATAATTATAACATATCAGTCAATTTATTTACATCAGGAGTTCTTAAGCTCACAATTTGAGAAAAGGATAGATAAATAAATTTATGGAAAATGAACGAACATTTACATAATTAAATAATAGGAGAAATTTTATTTGCACCAATAAAAAGTAAATAGAAAGGGCACTAAATCATAGTTATGATTGATTTATTTTAATTTTTATCATTATTTGATATCCACTTATTAGTATAATTAGAATGATTGAACATTGTCTTGTACTTTTATTCATCACATATATGGTAAGTTATAGGATTCTTGACTTTGTTCATTTTTGCGTTTATTTCATCAACTAGTTTTCAAGATATCATCGTACCTGTTGTGTACTATAGGGAGTACGGTTGTCGATCTTAGGTAGATAGGTCTCGCATAAGTCTAAGCTCATGTCCTTTTAAACTAAGAAAAGAAGCAGTTCAAATTGTTCGAGTATTATAAGCACTTGAAGTACGAGATGAAATCGGATAAAGAAAGTCTTAAGTAGGGATTTACCAAGGTAACATGCCAAAAACCTCAATTACATGCCTCTATACTACGAATTGCGATGAATTAGGAATTCGAAGCATTTTGAACCACCTAAGCATTCTCTCACATTAAGCTAACTCAAGTGTATTAGTTGTTGTTCTCACATAATCAAAAGGAATGAATTACAAGATTATCGATTCTTCCCTTAATAATAAGTTAAATTATTCTCATATCTAAGTTATAATCATCTAACAAGTTGAAGTAGAATTAAACTTCTTCTCTCGAAGTTTACTCGATTCCCAATAACAATAAAGGTGGTATTACCTCGAACCTCATACCAATTCAATAGATATCAACAAGATAGAAATTCACCAAACAATTGCAAAGTAGTAACGAAGCACAAATTGAAGAATTTAGCCACGCATATTCATGGCATATGACAGCAAATTGAGGAATGAAATACCAAAGGCAAGAACAAAGATAAAAGAAGAGAAGAAGAAAAGAAGAAGAATAATGATACCTAAACTTGAATTAGATTGCAATTAATCCAAAGTAAATCCAAGCTTTGATATCTTAACAATTCAACTAAGTGTTCAAAAGTAGAGAGAAAACTAGGCCAAGAACGTAAAATGGAAATTCTCTATAAAAGATTAACTATTTGTGGGATAAAAAGCCGAAAAACCGACAATTGTAGATTGGCACGGGCGATCTTGGACTTGGCACAACTTCGTGCTTGTCAACTCTGCAACATCACGGTGTCTTCAAATAAATTCTGAATTCCTAGCACGATCTATGCTGACCTTGGCACAGCCCGTGCTGACCTCCTAGGTTTTAACATAGCATGTGTCAAGATTGGCACAACTTCGTGCTAGGTCTTTTTCCTTCTTTCCTTCGAGCACGACCGGTGCTCTTGCTGTGTTGACTTGGCTTGATCTCTTTCTTCGCTCTTCAACCTTTTATGACCTCCATCTCTCTTCCTTAGCACCTCAAAGATGTATTCTTCATCATAAAAGGCGGGATTACCTGAAAAGATAGAATTCTCATACTTTAATCACCAATAAAGAAAGTAAGCGAAATCAAATGAATTTAGGTGAGAAGGCCTTTGAAGTGTCAAAATTAGCTAATAAGGGAACGTAAAAGCCCGTAAAATTGTGATTTATCAACTCTCCATGCTTACTCATTGCTTGTCCCCAAGCAAGACCATCATGAAGTGCTAAAGAAACGGGGAAGGAGGAAAACCAAAGCCGCCCTCCTCGGGTAAAAGGGTGCACTAGACAACCAAAGCAAGTGTATTCAAAAAATCCTTGGCGAGATCAAGAATCAAATCGAAATAAGAATTGCAGCTCAAATCAAGATTGTAAAGTCTAGTAGCAACACAATCAATCTATCCCAACTCAAATGCAATCAAGTTCCATACAAATGTTTGGTGAACTAATTCGGATTGGTAGGACCTCAATTTAGGGTATGTGGAACACCCCCTCACGTGTTTAAAAAGTAACGATGGTTCGCTCAAAACTCTCTCAAAACTTACACACTACCATAAGCTTACCAAATATCTCAATTCTCCATCACTAAGGACAAACCATGCAAGTTTTCCAATCAAGAGGACTTGAAGAGGGTTGTTGAGGCTTGGGCTAAAGAAAAGGAGGGAAAACATTTAAGAATGTGGAGCTTAATAGCCATAGCTAGGGATCACATCACTTTTCATTGCAACAGACATCACACCTCCGAACATTTAAAGCACAACATTACACCAATCTTTCGAGTAGCACAGGAGTGGAGATTTTTACAAACATAACGCCATTCATGCCTACAACACTTTATTTCTTTTCTAAAGTCTTCTCTTTCCTTTTTTTCTAATTTTCTTCATTTCCAAATTATTTTTTATCATTTGTTTCTTTCAAAACTTAACAAGCAAAATTGAGCAAAGCAAACATGAATGAATAAAACTAAAATACATCTCCGCTCACAACTCCTTCAAACAGCCAATAAACCAATCACCACCAACAAGGTAACCTCCAACAAGTTCCCGATCAATAGAAATATTCCACTAAACCAAGGCTTAAATATGGGAAAGAAAGAAAAGGCCTAGGGTATAATGAGTAAGGTCAGTGAAAGGGAAGGGGAAGGCTTGAAGGGTTTGAAACAAGGGATACGTAACATTTGGGTGGCTATTTGGCTCATGTAGGTTATCAAAATGAATGTCTCTATCCTCTTAGTCAATATGCCTGCGTCAAGTGTGATTTTGAAGAGAAATATGGCAAGTTCTAGATTTGTAAGTATGGGAAAATAACACACATAAAACATGAGACTACAAAAATGGCAGTCGTTAAGGCACAAAAGAGTCTCATTGGTTATCCCTACCGGAATTATAACAACTAGTTCATTTGATGTACCAAACACAAGAGTTTCACAATTATGCACAAGGATCGTTCAAGACTAGATGAATCACAAACAAGACAATCAATCTCAATCAATTTAGCAACCAAGTTTCTTTCATCAACAAAACCAAGCCAAAGATCCAAAGTACACGCTTGCCAAGACAGTGTAAGTTCACACCCCTCCAAATGTTCATCACGGGAGGGGTTTTCAAGACTAAAACCAAATTTTTTTCTTTTTTTCTGATATAAGGCTACCACCACAAGCGAAATTAAAACTAGAAGGGAAGAATGATTACCTTAAATGCTTAGAAGATTATCCCTTTCTCCTCTATTTCCCGCTTGTGTATGCAAATGTATGCAAATGCCAACAAGAAACTAACCTAAATACACTAGGATGCAAGAACCTAACCAAAAATAAAAAGATGAAAATCTAACTAATGTAATGCCTAAATGCAAACCTAAAAGAAGATGATGAAGATGATGATCGGTATGTACAACCTAAACTATTATTCACCTAAGTCTCCAATCAAAACATTATATCCATTATCCAAGCCAACCCCGTCCCCCTACTTGGACTTTCATTGTCCTCAATGAAATGCAAAACTCGAAAGGAGCAAAATAGGGAATGGGGAACTCACAATGGGGGTCACTCGGACCCCGGGTACTCCGGTGGCGTCCGGTCGGGGAGGGTACAGCACCCCATAATAGTAGTGGGAATAATGTGTAAGGTGCTCGAGGTGGCCGACCCTCCTGTCGATGCTCCGGAGGCTTTGCTGATTCAAGAGCATCATGTCCCGCATATCTACTTGCCCCTCGGTCTTGATCGAGCTGGTCGAGCTGGTTGAGGATCGTCCGGAACATAGAGGGCACATCGGTGGAAAAGGAAGGAGGAGGCTCCTCGGTGTTGGGGTCCTCGAGTCGGGTAGGTTGTGCGGAAGAGGAGTCGCCCTCTTGACAGAAGGGGCCCGCAACGACGACTGAGAATAACTCCGAGTTGTCCTTATTAGTGATGGTTGTGCGCTCCTTGTTGGGAAGTGCAAAGAAGGGCTTGTTGTGGTGACGGACCCAAATAGCGGCTGTTAATGGAGTCGAAAATATTCATGTTTACCAAGGCGCGTCCGTCGATGATGGAGCTACAATGGAGGATAGGCAATACCGAAACATCGAGCTCTAAACTCACGGCAAGTGTCGTGACTATCCCACCATGAGCGAGAAGATGGATGCCACAGTTCACTTGATGACCATGCGGGGCTGCCCAAAGAAGGAAGAGTTCATCGCTCCTCACGGTGTTGTGGCTGTCACCACGGACAAGGAACCATTGCAAAACCCGAATTAGAGGGTTGCAAGAAGAGATTGCCTTAGTTTGCCGAGCATCATAATCTGTGGCTCTACGGAAATCGGGAGTGCCCACAAAATACATTGGCCGCTCATCACAAGTAATGGACATATAGAAATCAATGGGTTTGTAACCCTCTATATCTTTACCAGTGGTACCCCGGTAGTTAATGTTGAGTCGGCGACAAAATTCTTCCATTGGACATTCCAAAGTCTCGATTGAAAATTCGAAAAGAGACTTTGAGAATGCCAATTAGCCCTTAAATGAACTGTAAAAATCCCTAACTAACCCCTCATGGGCTCCCCACCCAATGTCTTGAGCAAACCCGAGTAATCCTAAAAAATCGAGTATGGGACGGGATGCTAGCATCTTATACCTCGTACCCTACCCATACCTATATCCAAACTCATTATTTCTCCACCCGTCCCATACTCGATTTCAAACCAAAATATAACCAAATAGATTATCAATTTACCGGTTCACCTAACCGAAAAATTTAACCAATTCGAATCCAAATTTTTTCACAACCCTACAAAAGAGTCCAAACACACTTCGTTGACATCTTATCGGCAACATAACATTAAATAATAGAGGCGAAATCGTCATTTGGCAGTGTTTTACGTGATGATCTGCAGGTAAACAAGTAAAACCAAACTTAAGGATAGTAAAATATTATTTTCCAAAGCTTATAAACCATTTTATTTAATGACTAAACCTCTATGTATATAATTGTGTCAATTACTCCATCTGTAAAATATGGACATGTTTATGCCTCGCCAACAGCAATAAATTCAAAAATTATGGACTTGACAAATTTCTAATTATCAGTTAAGAGTGAAACAAATAAACTAGAGGCGCCTGCGACCAAAACATAAGAAAAAAAAAAGAAAATAACCAAAGTCATATTGAGAACCATGCATATGTTTGTCACGAGTCAAGTTTCTTAGACCAAACTTATGAAATTAAAAGAGGTGGATAAAAGTTCTAAATTACCTTTTGTAGGGTTTTTGCGAGTGTAAGTAAGGACTTTTAATATGTTTTTCATCAAAGAAACCTCGTTTTTAGACAGAGTGCTAGAGGTTGATGAGGAAGAGACTATTGTTAGAAGATGAAGGTGAGGGAGAGGTAGACAAGGAGGTTTTAACGGAGCCAATGAGTATAACTAAACCGAGTTGGTTTGGCCAATTTTTAGACTGAGCTTGATCAAAGCTAATTTTGAGTTTGATCGATTTAATGGGGTCTCTGTAGTTCCATGGACTTGACCCGATTGAGTTAGTTTATCTCTTTTGAAAAGAAAGCATAGGGAATAAACATGTAGTTACATGTTTTGTTAATTAGTCTTGATATCCATATTTAAGCATTGAAACACATCTTGAATCCTTTACTTTAAGTTGGGGGTTATTGTATTCTAGTGTTGGAGTAGGTTGTAGCCTTTTGATCTATTATTTTTGTGGCCTCAGCAGTAGGTTTTGTGTTGCTTTCTTCTTTCAATTAGTGTTGCTTTCTTTTGTCATTGTATTGTGATCTGTGGATATTAGCCTTGTGGCTATTACAACAATCAGGACTAAAAAAAGAGTCAAAAACATTTCAAACAAATTGTGTTTTTTTAATTAATAATGCCACTCCCTGTAGTGCTAAATCTTGAGCATTTTTAGTTAGTTTCTTCACTCAGAATTCCTGCTAGCCACACCAAAGCACACTGTCTTTTTCATCTATTTTTGGATGGCATCGCAACAATTGACCGTACCTCCTGTTGTTCCTCCTTACTGAGCTGCCTTTTCGGTGCTAATGCCCATTTTCAGGTGTTTCCTTCAAACAGTCCCATATTAGAGATAGTTTCTTTCCACAGTGTTGACAGTTGGAATTGGAAGAGTACATATTGGATAGGCGAGCTTCAATGGCTCTTCCATCAGATGGCTGTGGAATCATACAGAAAAAAAGTCAGACATTGAGGGTTGGTTAAGGCAAAAAGCTCAACCTGGTCAAAGTTATGGTAAAACTCAGTTTGATAAAACTATATTCAAATTCAAATTTAGCTTAGCATTAGACCCAAAAGTCATAAAATTCAAACTCTGCTCGTTTAAAAAACATCTCTGACATTATAATTTACAAGTGTATTAAAGAATGGTGATATAATTTTAGAGGTCATAATAAGTAATCTTTTTTAAACTATTATTACTAACGAATTGGTTGAGAATCTGGTCCTTTCCTAATAATTCATTAGTTCTTGAACGAGGAAGACCTAAGATGAGTAGTAGATGGGGAGCCTTGACTTTTGGTCAGATCAAGAGGTTCACGGGTGACAAGCTTGACACAGTAATGTGGGTGCAAAATTTGCAAATCATCACTTGCCATACAAAAGGTCTAACACTACCACACACCAAAAAAGAAAATCCAAATAATGACAAGTATTTTCTCTGAATAAGGAACTTATGCTGAAAATATTGTCGAAAAAATAAATAATTTCCACAACATATAAATTTATAAAGTTGAAATTTTTTTATTTTGATGCCATAGGATGGAGTTGAAAGGAGCTTGATGAAACTGAAAAGTTGTCTTCATCTTAAAAGAACTGCGCAGCACAACACCAAGTGAGTTCACTCTAATAGCTAATTGGCATTACCAATCGTCTAATTTCAGTGCACTATTCGATATTATTCGATCCCTCCTTTTTCTTTTTCTTTTGGAACAAAATGAGACATAAATAAATAACATCCATTTTTCTTGCACGGATATGCACAAATCGAAGAAAAAGTGGACATGTGGTGCTTCATATCATAAATAGCTCGGTTTTGGAATAGTAGATTTTAGATTTTATTAACATAATATGTTAGTATTATCTTAATCATAGATGTTATAACGGTGAGTGACATACGATGGCAACTTACCCACTTTGCTACCTCTCCCGGTTTCGACTATGGAATGGAACAATTTCCTCTTGCTCAAAGAAATTACGTGGGGAAAGGGTTTAAGTTTTGACATTTCCTTCTCGTCCTAATGAAGTTCTTTGGACTTTTATAAATTAAAGGGTTCAAAAAATAGATCTGTTAATTTTATAAAAAAAACTTAAATATTATCTACGGATAAATCATTATACTCTTAATTGAATAATAATAATTTGGAAATAAAAAACATTGGGCTCCACTTTTCCCAATGCCTTCATTAACTGTGATCAATTTGGAAGAATCCCCACCGTCAAATGTTATGATCAATTTGAGGGGTAAGAAAGAATCCAAGCTGTGAATTGGCTGACTGCGTCCGACCCAATCATTTTGAGTTCGCCTTTGTTTTGCGACTGATTATCTAATTTAGAAAACAAAACGTAGACAATAGAATCTAATAATTATTTCTAATTCACAATCAAACCAAAATTGGTGAAATGTCAATTTTCATACACATAACTTCGTTCAGACTAAAACTAATAGCAATGTTTTGTGAATTTCTTTCTAATCTTGATAAGACTACAATAGTCCAAGTAACCGATTGTTCATTTTTAGTTACTAAAATAGACAATTAGTGATTATAAATATTATCTTTAATTACTAAAATAAACACGTGTTAAATAACTATTAGAACTAATAATCCCCTCTCCCACCGAAAGCCCAGAAAAAGTGAATTGACACGGAAATATAGCATCATTTTAATATTAGGCAACGATTATACAGCTAGCAAGACCTAGAACAATTTCCTTCAAGAGAAAACAAACCAACCCGCAAAATATAACCTTACCAATTCTACGATAACATTAAACAAATCCAGTTTCAGTTTCGGGCAAATTATAGAGGACAACACCCTAAACCATCAAAAAGTTGCCTCCAAACTAATCCGAAGCTTAGTCGACTTCCTCAATCTTGGGACCAGGCCCACTTGAACCAGCGGGTGGTGCATCATCGTCCATGGGAGCACCTCCCATGTCTGGACCACCGGCACCCTGGTACATCTTGGCGATGATAGGGTTGCAGATGCTCTCCAATTCCTTCATCTTGTCCTCAAACTCATCTGCCTCTGCAAGTTGGTTCCCATCGAGCCACTGGATGGTGCTGTCAATAGCATCCTCAATCTTTTTCTTGTCATCCTCTGCAAGCTTAGCTCCAATCTTCTCATCCCTCACAGTGTTCCTCATGTTGTACACGTAGTTCTCCAAGGCATTCTTAGCCTCGACCTTCTTCTTGTGCTCCTCATCCTCGGCCTTGTACCTCTCCGCCTCCTGAACCATCTTCTCGATTTCCTCCTTAGAGAGCCTGCCCTTGTCGTTTGTGATTGTGATCTTGTTCTTCTGCCCAGTTGTCTTGTCCTCGGCAGAGACATTCAAGATACCATTGGCATCAATGTCAAAACAGACATTGATCTGAGGTACACCCCTTGGTGCTGGAGGAATACCAGAGAGCTCAAATTTTCCCAACAAGTTGTTGTCTCTTGTTCTGGCTCTTTCACCCTCGTACACCTGGATCAAGACACCGGGCTGATTGTCGGAGTAAGTGGAGAAGACTTGCTCCTTCTTAGTTGGAATGGTGGTGTTCCTTGGAATCAAGACAGTCATGACACCACCAGCAGTTTCCAAACCAAGAGAGAGAGGAGTGACATCGAGCAACAGGAGGTCCTGGACCTTCTCATTTCCTTCACCACTCAGGATAGCAGCTTGCACTGCAGCTCCATAGGCAACAGCCTCATCTGGGTTAATGCTTTTGCACAGCTCTTTGCCGTTAAAGAAGTCCTGCAAAAGCTGCTGGACCTTAGGGATCCTAGTGGATCCTCCAACAAGGACAACATCGTGTACTGTGCTCTTGTCCATCTTGGCATCCCTCAAACACTTCTCCACGGGCTCCATACATTTCCTGAACAGATCCATGTTCAATTCCTCAAAACGGGCACGGGTGATGGTGGTGTAGAAATCAACACCCTCGTAGAGAGAGTCAATTTCAATGGTTGTCTGTGCGGTGGATGAAAGGGTCCTCTTCGCCCTCTCACAGGCAGTTCTCAATCTTCTAAGAGCCCTTGGGTTTCCACTAATGTCCTTCTTGTGCTTTCTCTTGAACTCTTGCACAAAATGGTTCACTAATCTGTTATCAAAGTCCTCACCACCAAGATGGGTGTCACCGGCGGTGGCCTTCACTTCAAAAATACCCTCCTCAATCGTGAGCAGAGACACATCAAAGGTCCCGCCACCAAGATCGAAAATCAACACGTTCTTCTCACCAACACTGGTGGCCTTCTTATCAAGACCATATGCAATGGCAGCAGCCGTTGGCTCGTTTATGATACGCATAACATTGAGACCAGAAATTACTCCAGCATCTTTGGTGGCCTGACGCTGAGAGTCATTGAAGTAGGCAGGAACAGTTACAACAGCGTTCTTCACCGTTGAGCCAAGGTAGGCTTCTGCAATCTCTTTCATCTTAGTGAGGACCATAGATGAGATCTCCTCAGCAGCAAACTGCTTCTCCTCACCCTTGTAGTTGACCACAATCATGGGCTTGTCACCAGGGCCGGCAACAACCTTAAATGGCCAGAGTTTCATGTCACTCTGCACGGAAGCATCACTAAATCTTCTACCAATCAACCTCTTTGCGTCTGTAGATAAACAAGCACCAGACTTAGGAAAAGAGATAGACAACGGCAGAAAATAGAGCACGAAGATAAACATCAAACAATCAGAACAGAATTAAACCATATCTGCACCAAGCAGCTATGCCAAAGGATCCGACTAAACGGCCTTCATAAAAGTAACATTGTGCTAACGAATACAGAGATTGGCTAGTGCAACTAGCTAATCCTCCGCTCAAGACGATGTATTGAGCAATCGCTATCACTAAGGCATAGAGGTAAAACCACAAATATCAATAAAATCAAGGGATAAGGAAAAACCACCATAAACAATGCTAAATTGGCCGCTTGAAAGAAAGCAACATCATAATCTACGAGCCTAGGC
The DNA here is from genome assembly GCA_021018815.1 of Talinum fruticosum. Taxonomy (NCBI): domain Eukaryota; kingdom Viridiplantae; phylum Streptophyta; class Magnoliopsida; order Caryophyllales; family Talinaceae; genus Talinum; species Talinum fruticosum. Next base: position 2,420,266 of record JAITYX010000022.1, read on the forward strand.
CGGATTCTCAGGGTATAAATTTGGTTCATTTTTTAAATACACTTTACAAACAAGTTCAGCAATTCAGGCTTGAATTTCATGTTCCAAACAATTAAAAAAACTAGTACTACCCTGTCCACTATTATTCAATTGCAACAGGATCCAAATATTTAACTATTTAAAGTATGTCAAGCCTCACACTTGGAAGGCAATCCATGATAACAAAAATAAACCCCAGATTCTCTCCTACGTCAATAATTATCATTCCCCCATTGTCATACGAGGAGAAATTAGACTGGAGTCCAAAGAACCGCCACAAGAACTATACATTATCAATCCCCACATTATAGAGTTCCGCAAAAGCGAGAATAAAAGCAAAAATTTCAGATCTTTCCACAAAAGAAAAAACACACACATCTTACTGATTTTGTAAGCTAAACTAACAATCAATTTTCAGAATAACATAGTCATATTCAACGCACTAGCGAAAGCATGCAAGCCAATAATTCATATCTGACAAATTAACACCGGATCTAGCAAAATGCTCTCATACCGCAGCAATAAAAGCAAATCTGAACTTTGCACTAAATTTCAAGCAAAAATTCTAAAAACTATGACAAAATTGTACAGATCTAACACCATCATGAGCACAATCCATTAGATCTAACCCCAAAAAAAGCATCTAACTTGTCGAAAGACAGAGGAGAGAAAAGGACTTACCAAAAACGGTGTTGGTAGGGTTCATGGCGACCTGGTTCTTGGCGGCATCACCGATCAACCGCTCAGTATCAGTGAAAGCGACGTATGATGGGGTGGTTCGGTTCCCCTGATCATTGGCGATGATTTCAACACGGTCATGCTGCCAAACTCCGACGCAGGAGTAGGTGGTACCGAGATCGATTCCGATCGCCGGACCTTCTCCTTTTCCGGCCATGCTCTTTGGCGATCAGGAGACGAAGATTGAGAGCGGAGGGCAGGAGAGATAATGTGGCTCGGCGGCTGAGAGTGTTTTAGGGTTTTCGAATTTCAGAGAGATGAGAGGGAATGATAGGAGGCTGGAGGAGCGGGCTCTGCTTAAGTAAGGCATCTATGGCGGTTCTAGAATGTTCCTGCTTGCCGTGTACTAGCCGTTTGATTGGTGGGTCAATAGCGGTGTTCTATTTTTTTTTTACTTTTCTTTTCTGCGCTTCTTTCCTTTCCTTTTCTTTTTCTTGCTTCCTTACTTTGGTGGGTCGCCGACTAGATTGTAGGCCCAAGATATTTCCCTTTTTCCCGGGAAAATCCAGGTTGGATGTGCCCATTGGTGGGTAGAGGTTAGTTGGGCTAGGTGGACGGTTTAAAAACCGGTGGATCCAATTATTTAAATTTGTCTGATTTTAAAAACTTTAATTCAGTCACAAAATTGTCGTTAAAATTAAAATTCAGATAATTCATCATATTCTTGAAATACTTATTAGGATTTGATCTATTCATTTAAAATTTTGATACAAATAATCAGATTTTGACATTAAATGATAAATTTTGAATAAAAAATTTAACCAATTAAGTGACGATTGAAAAAATCGGATTTAAGTTCAACCATAGACAAAATGTCATTCGTAATATCTAATATTTTATATAAAAATATGAATACCCATATATTTGCATTCCGCTTCAGTCTGATTAGAATATTCAAATTAGTAATTTGAAAAGTGTTAAAATTTTTGTTTAAGTGTCCAAATTATCCAAACTTAATTTGGCAATATACCTAATCTTTCGCAACCCTAATAGTGGTAAACTTAGCTAAGTAGGTGATCAATAGTTTAATTAGATAAAATGATCGTGTTTAAGATAATTTTATGAATTACTTTTATAAAGTTAAGTTTTTAGAACCTTTTTTTAATAATTTAATATTTTTTATATTTTATATTTTGCTAAATAAGACTGTCTCATATCCAATAAGTTAATCTTTAAAATTGTGAGTTAACTTTATCATTTATATTCTTTTTAAAAATCAAATTTGAGAACACATTGAAAAGAATCCGAGCTCATTGATGAGCAAGCTAATTGTTGCATAATTTCGAAGCATACCTGACTTTACTATTTGCACAATTCTTCTAAATTGAATTTTTATTGAGTCAGGCTAGCATCGATTGTTAGACTTGTTAAATCATGTTTAACTTATGCGTGATTCTATCTCGAAGTGACTGAACTTGCTTGTTTCGATAACTATATTTATTAAAGATAACATATAAAGTCGTCTCATAAATTAATTAAAGTACTAAATATTGGAGTTCTTATTTGTATTTGCTTTTTAATTGATCTTTATTAGAGTCATATATTTTTTACCAATCTTAACTTTCTCCTTTTTTTTTTCCTTTTGCGCAAATAAGAGGTATTCTCTAAGTATTAAAAAATAATTGAGTTTGACATGTTCTTCCCCGAGTCGTCACAACTCTTTAGGCTTCCCTTAAAATAGAGGGCCTATGCGGGTGAGTCGACTTACTCGATCCGACAAAAAAAAAAAAAAAAATCAAATGACGCTAGGTCATTCCTACATTAATTGCATACAAAACATCAAAAATATCATCTAGAGGTGAATCAAACCAAACTAGATGTAATACCCCGCTCTTAGTCGTATTTAATTTTTCTAAATTCTTCATTGTATCATTGAAAAAAACGATGATTCGCGCAAAAACTCGAAAGTGAAATAAAAGATGCGAACGAATTTAGTAATTTAAAAACCCAAAAATATTAAACCATGATTAATCATTGGTAATTCGTACAAATTTACATTTGTTCGAGGAAATGTACATATACTTAAATAATGCAATTTTTTATCCTGAACTCGATTAATATATAAGTAACAATAAATAAATAGAAAATAGAAAACAATAAGCAAATAAAATTTTTCCAAATGTGTTGTTATGAGTTTAACCATGTGGTAATAAAATAGTTAATGGATAAGAAGTTATTAAATTGACAAGACAAAAGAAAAAGAAAACAAGGGGAAAATGCAAAAAAAAAAAAAAAATTGTTTGAGGAAGCTATCATTATACAAAACTATTTATACACCCCAAGTTTTTATTATGAGGTATTATATATTGTCTAGGAAGTATTTATGGAGATAATCCGATCAGAGTCAAAGTTGAAAATAGAGAATTACATAAAAACTTTTATGAATCCGGTGAGTTAAGTTATGTTCTTCATTTTCTCTTAATTAGCTCATACTCTCATTCCTCTCACTCCATCAACTCTCTTTCTCACACACACTCACATCACTGCCCCATTTCTACTAATTGATTCATGATGTAAGTGGCAAGAGGGCAATGAAAAACCTTTTACATTTGAGGGCTTTTGTATCTCAAATTTAGGATGTGAAGAGGTGATGAAGATGGTGTAGGCCCAGATTTCAGGGGTCAATTCCACAAATAAAATAAGAAATTGTTGTGGACATCATAAAGCTTGGAGCACTAGGACCTTTGGGAAACTCTCAAGTAAAATTAAGGGAAACAAATCTTAAAACCATGCGTGAGGCACCCAACCCAGGAAAAATGGAAATAAATTAGCGACCTACAATGGGAACTTGAGAAGCTTTAAAATGAGACATATTAGGATCTCTGTTTAGGATAATGGAGCTTAAACGCAGTGACAAAAATACCAATTATTTTCACCACAAAGCCTCGCAAAGGCAAAAGTTTAAAAAAAAAATAAATTTTGCCATATTCCCTAGCCAGAACAGCTTCAATGGCAACGAGCATAGAAGAGGGGGAGGAAGAAGAAATAGAAGAGGAGAGAGAAAGAAGAAAAGCGGGGAAAGAGAGGGAGGGGAGGAAGCCAGTGCCTTACATTAAAAAAAAAGACCATTACAAACACTAAAATAAATATGGACGATTTGGGTAATTCAGATGCTTTATATATTTTCTGTATTTTTCTCTCAAAAATTCATAAAGTTTAACCGATTGTCTCCCACAAATAGTTCACATACAATATACAGTATCTCATGATAAATTAATAAAAATTTAAGGCCTATAAATAGTTTCACATACAATATAATATAATATATCCTGATAAATTAATGAAAATTTAAGGCCTATAAATAGTTTCCATATATTGGTAGCTACTCCCTACTTCAGACACATTTTTTGGAAATAATGGAGCTAGCTGCTAGGGGTATCGGCCTTAATAAATTAGTAAAAAGTGGGAAAATTGCATTTTATTTCTAATACTAAACAAGCACACACTCTATCTCACTCCCCTTCTTATTCCCCACTTTTCTTCATTGCCTTGCCCTGCCATAGCCAGCCAGCCGTCACCAGTCCCCTGCCATCGGCACCTCTGCTGCTGCCAGCAACTTTCTCTCTTTCTCTCTCCTCCTTCACCTGTTTAGCATCAAGAGGGTCAACATAGCCCCTATTGCTATCGTAGTTCGTTGCCCGACGCCGCCACTGTGACACCCCAGCCCCACCAGAGTACCTTCCACCACCGTTTCGACCTATAAACTTTTGAGTTATCTCTCTAACCCTCCATCTCTAAGTTTTCATGTTTCCATTGAACAATTAAACAAGTAAATATGAGTTTTGAATTAGTTTGTAATAGAATTAGAAGAAAATTTTGAAACAATTGAAATTTGGTATGTTATGTATGGAATTAGGGTTGAATATGTGTAAATATAGTATTGGAAATTGATATGGGTTAACTCATATTTATGAATATACTCCTTATATTTGTACAAATGAATGAAGTTAAATCTTAATTTTATTTGAGTATGAGTGGATTACCTTAGGGGTGAACGGTTCGGATACTCTTTCCCAAAACTAGGAATCGACCCTTACGTTGTGTTGACCGATTCCCGAATTTTCGTAACTCGCCTCGACCCTATTTGACCGATTCCTAAATTTTAGGAATCGACCCTGAACCTTAGGTTCCGATTTCGATTCTAGAGTACCCTATTCACACCATTATTCTTATGAAAAAAAAAAACTTTAAGACCTTAAAAACTTATAAACAGACAATTTAAGTTAATCATTTAATTCGCTAAAATTCAATAAACAAACAATTAAATACCACAATTTTTAGCAATTTTTTCAAAATCAAAGTTAGTTGTAGAAACAACGTTCTTAAAGGGGATGTGATCAAAATCTTACAAAGTCTCTTCAAAAACTAATACAACCAAATGTCTCAAGTTCATTAACTAAATTTAAATAAAAATAATGCAACCTTTAAACTTCCATTGCATCTTCAACATCAATAACTTATCCATCACCGTCGGCAAGATATATGAAATATAAAATAAAATACCCTTTAAACGGTTCCAAGTTCGAGGTTCTATGATTTCATTTTAGGAACCTTACCTTTACCCATTTGACCGGTTCCTAAATTTTAGGAACCTTACCCTTACATGTTTGACTGGTTCCGGTTCCGGAACCTTATCCGTTGGCCGGTTTCGGTCCGGTTCCAAGGTACCCGTCGATCATGTTCACCCCTAGATTACCTTATTGTGTGGAAATTTGATTAAATTATGGAGGTATGGTATGGAGGTGAATAATTTAAATTTGGTTATGTTAAGTCTTGGATTGAAAAAATGGATGAAAATATATTTGAAAGTTTAATTGGAGTTGATAGTGGTCTTAGTAGAGTTGAATTTGTGATGAGGTGAAAGATAATTGGGTAAGAAGCTATGTAATAAAGAGACAAGGAAATTAAAAGTGTAATCGTCTTGATCAGAGTTGCTTAGAAGGGAAATAAGAGCTTTAAACAAGTTGGTGGATTGAGCAATTAAATTGGCCTAAGTGAATAGGGAATAGAATATTTTGTTAGAAATTGTAACTCGATTAGGTGACAAATGAGGAGTTAAAAGGAATGAATATAAAACCTTATAAAAAATAGATACAAGAATGATTAATAAGTTAATTAATGTAAAAATTAAATCTATCCGAAAACGAAAAATTAACAAGAACAACACTACCAAAGAAACAAAAAAAATTAATATTTAAAAGGAAACGATTGGTTAAGCAACGTATGGTATTGCTTATACCTTTTAAAATATTTAGATGTTTGATTGACGCGCAAGAATTTTAACGAGTTTTCTTTATTCGGCCTACAGACACATTTAGGACACGATAAACCATTAATCATTTACTATTAACCGCTCATAATCGTCGCCGGTCGAACTTCCCGATAATCGTAATCGTTTGATCGAGACTATGGCTTCATATGCGTAAGTATTAGGGTCCTAGTCCTTGCCGAAAATAAAAAAGTTTAAAAAATTAAAAATCGAAAAGTTTATAGAAAACGAAAATTAAGCATCTTGCTTAGAAGCTCGGTTTTAATATGATAAATTTAAAATTGCACGTTCTCTAGATCTCCAAAATTCTTTTACAATACAAGGTTAATATATTGATTCAGTCCCTCAATTTATGTCGTCTATTTCAAACCATTTTAGGGAAATAAAAGAAAACAAAATTTAAACAAGAATTTTACGAGAAGAAAGAAAGTGAGGAAAACAAATTTGAAAAGGTTGGTAATGAGTAGTAACTTGCTAGGGATTTCTGTTGTTGTGTGCGAAATCATTGTTTTTGTGTTTTTGCGCTAATGAAACCTTTGGATTCTCGAATTCTTTAAGTTTTAAGTTTAAAATGTAGAGATTTTTAAGTGTCCATGTGTGTGTATATATATAAATATATATAAAACATGCATGACGATTTCTGCAATATGTGTAAGTGACAGCCTTGTAATGCCCCCAACTAAGTTATAACTTTCGATGTTATATGCATTCTAAACTTAAATTTATTATGAAATAAGTTATGAGGGCGATTTTAAATATGGGGTGTTACACTAATTCACCATTTAGATGGACACCCTCCCATTATCTTCGTGATGCCAATGAAATATGATGACTTCTCCAATTTGCCAATCAAATTAGCTTCTTGCATTGATGCAACAATGATTTATATTTAAGGTTTGTTCGTTATATGCCCTTTGGTAATTTCTATAATAACTAGAGAATCTGCCTAAACTAAATTAAAAATAATGTTGTTAAGACCAAATAATAAAAAACACCGAAATTAAAGGAATTTTATGTTAAGTTAAGGATTCAAACAAAATTGTGATATTTTGATGAAAAATTACAATTAGAGTCTGGATCACGTCTTCTTGATCAAACAACGTAGAAATCTCATAAAATTAGGTGTAGCAGAGATCAAGATTTCATAATATGTTCACTCACAAATCGAATTATAAAAATTCTCAATAATAAATTAGATACCTTTTTACAAAAAAGAATTTACAAATCACTTTTGAATGATATTTTGTTTATAACTAATGCTTGGCTCGGTGAAATAGTTGATCCTCCAATTGTTGGATTTTTGTTCCACTTTGTTTTCAAAAAGAAATATGTTAGAATGAGATTGATGGATTCTAAGAAATGATTTTTACATGATTCAATCTCTTTCTTTATGGAGGTTAAAATTTCATTAACAAGATAATGACATGTACTTATAGTAGATCATTCCTAACTAGTCCTATACTTGAAATTCTAAATGCCAATTTTTTTGGATAAATAACGAAAATTAAAAATTGATCTTTAGAAAAATTATAGCAAATTTGTTATAATTTACCATATTTGTGCCTCCAAATTTGTAAAAATAGTTTTATTCAATTGAGATGAATTTGTATACATAATTATTTTTTCCATCGAAAAATGTATAATCTAAATTAATGTATCAATATTTGTGCCTCCAAATTTGAAAAAATGACCTTTAACTATGGTTATCAGGCGTCGTCTATGTGGCCATTGTTGTACGTAGACATCTTTTACGATGGTTCAAAACCGTAGTAAAAGAAGAAGAAGCTGTCGTCATAGGTCAACATGTAATGAAGGTTCTTTTAGAATTTTTTTATTTTTCGTAACCACTGTACAATTTGCGAACCATCAATTTCAGTCCAAAAATTATTGAATTGCATCAGGAATAATAAGGAAAGGCAATGAATTGAAAGCGTAAACGTAAAAACGAGTGCTCGAATTATTCTCCGGAATATAATATTTACCTCGGAATCTAACAATTTTGTTTTACATAAAAAATAACAAGTAAAGGCAACCCTAATTCATATAATTAGACCTCAACGTTCCAACTTTCTTTTCTCGGAGGAAGTTATAGAGTCCAAGAATGATGAATTATTAAATCAAAAACGGGAGAAAACAAATGTTTTCACCACCACCCAAAACAAATATTCCTTTGATGCCCGGATTGGTAGCTATGTAGTGTTGTGATCCTTTCTACTCACTTTCTCATGGCTAATTGAAGCTCAAAACACCCGAAGCGAGTGAGTAAGAGTGTGTGTGTGTGTGTGCGCCCGCGCGTGTGAGAGATAGAGAGAGAGATAGAGAGATAGAGAGAGAGAGAGAGAGAGAGAGAGAGAGAATGTGGAGCTCATATTTGGGTCGAGCTTGACAATAGCGGTCGTATCTAGGACAACTAGGAGAAATCTATCTCCCTTTTTCCCACCACGGTCGTCGCCGGAGAAGACGTGGCGGTTCCCGACCGCGACGGGGAGGAGAGGTTGGCACCGATGACGTTGGCGACAGCAAAAGGAGAAATTGAGCATTGATGGCAGGGGACCATGACGGGTTGAAGACGAAGCTTGGAGAGGAAGGGGTCATTGGGTGTCCAGAGCTTGTTAAGATTTGCGAGAGTATGGGAGTCTCGCAATGGAGATAAACCAAATCGGAGAAAATGAAGGTTAGAGAGGTTGGAGAAAGAGAGAGAAAATCGGATGTGAGAAATTAAAGGGTTAAAGGGTTGAAGAGTCCTTTCGGGGTTGGAGGAAGAGAGAGAAAATAAGATATGAGATAATGCGTGCAAAGGGGGTTATAAGGAAAGAAGAGACTTTTAACTACGGTTCTTTTATTGAACCGTAGTAAAAAGTGTCTTATATTTTTGTCAAAATATAATAGATTTTTTACTACAATTCAATAAAAGAACCGTAGTAATAGAGAAACCTATTACTATGGTTCTTTTATGAACCGTAGTTAAAAGTGGACATATTTATCTATGACGACAGTTCAATTAAAGAAACACAATAATAAGTGTAATAAAAGATCGTTTATTTACAAAAATACCACCGCCTCATTTTTTATAATGGTTTTCTTTATAACCATTGTTAAAGGAACGTCGTTAAAAGTCGTTTTTGTAGTAGTGTTTAAATTCAATATGAGTAGAGGTGAGGATGACAAACCAAAAATAAAGTTCAATGCAAATGACTTCAATTTCCCTTATTTTTGTCTAGTTCCGATCCTCCCTATGATTTTGGCTGGACAAAACTATGGAAATCGGTCACAATTAGTGATCATCGCACTTAAATCCAAAAACAAATTTGGATTGATAAATGAGAAAATAAAAAACCAGCACCAGGCAGTGAAGAAGAAGAAGCATGGGAAGGTGTAACTCTACGGTCACGGCATGGTTTTTCAATATAATTGACAAAATCCTCCATGACTCTATGACATATACAAACTTGGTGTATGCTATATGGACCAATTTGGAGGAACGCTACTTATAAGACAATCTAATTTGCATTCATCGAATCAAGAGAGAAATTATCCTCCTTGGTTAAGGAGGTCTCTTTGTGAAACGTTATTTCACTAAATTAAAGGAGTTATAGGATGAATTGAAGACATTCCTAATCTTGCCTACTAGTACACATGGAGCTGCCAAAGAGTTCAATAAGATACTTGAAGAAAGAGTTCACAAATTTGTTATGGGGCTTGATACTGCAAGATATGACAATACTCGATCTTCTAACATACTACAACTTGAAATTCTCCCAAACTTGAACAAAGTATATGTTTTCGTGACTCGACGTGAAAGCCAAAAAGCTAACTAAATAAATCACCACCAAAACTCTAATGGAGGTAGTCGTATTTCAAAGCCAATATAATGGATAGATCGAAGCAAAAGGATTCGACCACACTGCTTACATTGCAAGAAATTGGGACATGAAAGACATCGAGTGTTTCAAATTGGTGGATTATCCTCCAAATTGGAGAACTCGCGAGACAAATCAAAAAGTTCAACAAAATAATCAGAGCAATTGGAGAGGCAGCATTGAGACGGAGGCGAATTGGGCCAAAAATAACAAATCCGGACGTGGCAACGATGCGGGGCGGGATGATAGTGCTACTCGAGGAAGCGGAACTGCTATAGGAAGTTGCACCATCCACCTTGTTATTGGAGATGGACCAAGCGCTTAAGGAGAAATAGAGAAGAAGGAAATTTTTAAGGAGCTGAGTGGTAACGGGGAAGAAGTAGGAACTAATGGGTAATTACATGGCCTATCTTCTACTCAAGTGGAGAACCTTTTAGTTCTTTACAAAGAAAGAGAAAAACATGAAAGATGAGTGGTAAGAAATTTAACTACATAGCAATAGCTTGGGTCCTTGGCACAGGAGCACCACATCATATGACATCTCACTTTGATATTTGTTTTGAAAATATGTTTTGCCTAACCCCTTTTACGTCACCATGCCGGATGGTTGTTCAGAATTCGTTAGGGAAGCAAGAGTGGTTAAAATTATTCCCGAACCGATCCTTCAAGATGTGCTTCACATACCCAATTTCACCTGCAATCTTATCTCTGTTGCTCAATTAACCAATGATTCAAATTATTTTTGTTGGTGTTTTGCTAATTCCTGTTTTATTCAGGACCTTACTTCAAAAAGTTAATTTAAGTGCATGACTTGAGGTACGAGGTTTGTCACTTGAAGATTGTTTGGGGAGGGAATGGTCAAACTCTTATAGTCAAACATAAAGAGGATTCGACTCGATAACATCACCAACTCGAACATCCTTCATTTGGTAGCTTGTCTCCATTATCTAGTATTTGTGGTTTTCGAGTAAAAATAAAGAGTCAACAAAGCTGTTGTGATGTTTGTCATAGAACTAAAGAGACACAAAACTCGCAATTCTAGAGGTAATAGACCTTTTTCATTGTTTCATTTTGATTTGTGGGGCAAATATCGTACACTTGTCCCTTAATTTGCATCATTGATGATTTCGGTCGAGCCGTTTGATCTTTTTGTTGAAGGAGAAAACTAAGACTCGGTTTGAATTAAATGTTTAACGAGCTAAAATGATAATGGGATCTGCATTACTAAGGGTGAATTGCGAAATAGTTTTTTAGAAATGGGATCATTCATGAAACCTCCATAGTGGACACAACCCAAAAAAAATGGTTGGGTTGAACGAAAAAATGACACTTGCTTAATGTGGCACGAGCTTTAAGGTTTCAAGCCTGTCTTCCTATCAAGTTTTGGGGTGAATGTGTTCTTACGGTTGCATATTTGATAAATAGGACACCTACTATACTCAACCAATTTAAAACACCTTACCGGGTTCTTTTTGGTAATATTCCCCCTACGAGTCATTTAAGAGTGTTTGATTATCTTTGTTATGTCTACAATCATTATCACACTCGTGATAAGTTTGCCCTTGGTCCAAACGATGTATTTTTGGGATATCCACATGGCTATAAGAGGTGGCTCTGTGTGTGATATTGAAAGTGGTCGCCATTTTACATCCTGATATATTATCTTCTATGAGAATATGTTTCCTTATGGGGAGCCTCTCAAAGATATCTTACTCATTAGCCCAAACTCACTTACTGATTTGCCCATTGGCTCTCATCCACATGATTTGCCCATTGGTTCTCATCCATCAGATTAAATAACTTATTGACCTAATTAGTTAGGCTTCCTAACTAAGGCTCAAACTCCTCTACCAAGTTGTAACACCCCGAAACTTAATTGTATTTAATTACTTTAAATTCATATTATATCATTTTAATATTGTTTAAGAGCAGTGAGCCGCTCAAAATTTTGAAACTGAAATAAATGATGCGAACACATTTGATAATCGCAAATAATAATGGGTAATTTGTACCAATTTATATTTGTGCGAAGAAATGTATATACACTCGAATAACACAAAAATTGTCTCGAACACGATTTATTTATAAATAAATAATAAGTAAATAAAAAAAGTTAGAAAATATATGTATATAAGCAACTAAAAATGGGCCAAATGTGTGGTTAGATATTTAACCATGTGGTAAAATTAATACTAAGAAGATATAGAGATAATAGAATTTAGGTCCTGTTTGGTTGGGCAAAACTAGAATGGAACTTGATTCCTCCGGTTTCAAGTTCCTTTTCGGTTGTTTGGTTGGGTATTTTGAAGGTGGAACTTGAAATTTACAAGTTTCAAGTTCCCCTCAAAATAAGGGAATTTGAATCCCCCAAATAGGAAGGGATCAATTCTCAATCCATCGGGGATCGGTTTATAATTATTAAAAAAAAAAATTAGCCTATTTGCTATATTATTATTATTATTATTATTATTATTATTATTATTATTATTATTATTATTATTATTATTATTATTATTATTATTATTATTGTTGTTGTTGTTGTTGTTGTTGTTGTTGTTGTTGTTGTTGTTGTTATTCTTATTATTATTGTTATTATTGTTATTATTATTATGGTTATTATTATTATTTTTGTTATTAGGTTGGGGTATTTTTTGGTTGTTGTTGTTTTTTATTATTATTATTGTCGTTGTTGTTGTTATTGTTGTTGTTGTTGTTGTTATTATTATAGTTATTATTATTATTTTTGTTATTAGGTTGGGGTATTTTTTTGTTTTTTTATTATTTATTTATTTATTTATTTTATATATATATTTTTTTCATATTTTTTGATAGAACATTATAGTTTGAAAATAGGTTTACTAAAAATTATAAATAAAATTTATTAATTATTGAAAAAATTACAAGATAGTTAATTAATTTAAATAAATATAAGACTCAATTATCAACAAATATGCTAACGAGCTTCAACTTTTCTTGAATCAAATGATTATAATGATGATGATAGTAATAATAATAATAATAATAATAATAATAATAATAATAATAATAATAATAATAATAATAATAATTTACAATGATATAAAATAATTTAAAAAATAAAATAATTTTAATTTTATCCTATGATTAACAACCAAACAATAAGAACTGGAACTTGATTATATTCCTATTCTCTATCAAACACTTGAAGTTTGAAGAGAATATTCAAGTTCCATACTTAACCCCTCGGTATCATTTCTCGATTTCATTCTATTTCACTTTTGCATTCCAAACATAGCCTTAGAAGACCGGAAAAAAAAAAAAGAGGGGATTGCGAGAAGGATCGAGATGTATTAGTAAAGATGAGGGGAGGGGTTTGCAAACTAAGCTAACATAATCATCTTCATTCCTCTCTCACCTCTCCTTCTTCTTTCCCAACCCACTCGGCGCTACAAGCCACCGCCGGCCAGCCTTCGCCAGCCCCTACCGCCACCACCTAACTGCCGGCGGCACCCGATCTGCCACCGTGCTGCCCTTCAGCACCTTTTTTCTCTCATCTTCGCTCCGTTCTACGCCTAGCGGGGTTGTCTTGCCCCACTGCTGCTGCCGCCAGCTAGGCGGGTCTGCGCCGCCGTCCAACCACCCAACTCCACCACCGGATCTTCCACCACCCAATTTCACTTCTAAACCCCCTTTGAGCTATAGCTTTAATGCTCCATTTCTAAGTAAATTTCTATTACGGATTTATGTTGTAATTAAACAATTAGACAAGTTAATGTGACTTGTAACTTGGGTGCGGTGGAATTAAAAGAATCTTGGGAGAAAATGAAATTGGATTCAGTGGTTTAATATGTGTTGATATGGAATTGGAAATTGATATGGGTTTATTTATAATTGTGAATATTTAACTTTTATATGAATACGAATGAATTATTTGGTTGTAGAAGAATTGGAAGAAAGATATTGAGGATGATTGGAATATAAACATGTATGTTGTAGTGAGTTGCTTTCAAGGACGCGTAATTGGAGATTGACGGAAGATTGAATTTATTTGCGTATGTGTGTTAAACTTGAGGAAATTAATGTAATTGAATTTTGATTTAGTGAAGGAAGAGTGAATCGGTTTGAAATGTAGAAATTTGATAGAGTATGGAGGTGTATTAATGCGTGTGAATTAAATGGAATCCGAGTATGCGAAGTTTTTGGTAGAAGATATGAAATAAATGTAAATTGGTTATGAATTTTAAGGTTTTATTGGAATTAACGGAAATCTATTTTGAAGTGAGTTTTGATGAGGTGAAAATAAGCTCGTAAGAGCTTAGATTATAATGAGATATGAATGACTAAGTGAGTAACGATCTTAAAGAAAGTTTTTGTATTATTTAAAGAGAGATAAGGATTGAAAAGAAATTTAGAATGTTGAATCAAGTTGAGCATGGATGAAAATAGATGTTTATAAAATTCTGAAAATTTGAAGATCGAATAGATTTTGAACGGCAAGTGAGAAATTAAAAGAAACTGAATGCAAGGGTTTAATGGAAATAAAAAATGTATGAGAATATGATAAGAGATCTAACTTACCGAATCAAATCACTTCACGAAAACAAAAAATTGATGTGAACGACATGATCGAAGAAAATAACAAAAAACGATATTTAGAGGAAAATAAACAACTATCCGAGGTACATTACACCTGTTCCATTCAAAAGTTTAAATGTTCACTTGTTTTACTAAAATGTTGATCATTTACCGTTAAGCACTTATAAATGTCTGCTATTAGAACTAACCGTATTGGGCTTTCCTCGATAGTTGGGGTCCCTATCGAATTGTTTAACTAAAGTTATTGTTACAATGTAAATATATTAAAGTTCTACAGACTGATCGAGAACGAAAAAGTTTATAAAAACAAAAATGAAAATTTTGTTTAAAAGGAAAAGAAAAACAAAATGTGTGGGTGTGAGCGTCTATACTAAATTGGGAGAAATATGTACAAAAGAGAGTTCCAATAGTGAAAATGTGAATGTGGGATGTTGATTATTGGTGTGAAAGGATTAAATTAGCAAGTTATGCAATATGACTTAGGTTGAGAGAGAAAATTGAAGTGATTATGATATTTCGTATTTTAAATTGTTATAGTTAATAATTAGATCTTGATAGAAGAAGTGATTAACGTAGTTAAACCGAATGGAATTGATAAAATGAAATGGTGGTGATTTTTGGACTAAGTACTATTGAATATAATTGATCATGGAAGGAAGGTTAAATATCTTGAGGCTCTAATAGGAGAATGAGAAAATAAACCCATTGATTACTCTATACTAATTCAGATTATATACTTAATAGTTCATGTTGAATTTTGTAGAAATCAAATAGAAATAATATGGAAAGTAAATCGGAAAGTAGAAATTTCTCCAAGAATGAATGTACATATGCTAAAGACAAAGTAATCGATAGAACCGGATTCCTTTAAGCGAACGAAACCAAATTGAAATTATGCATACGCAAAAAGAAATCAAATTTGAGTTGTGTTACACGAACAATCAACAATCGAAGTGGTTGGCGTACCAAGGTACGTTATTTGCTTATATCTTTATGTTAAAAGTAAAAGTTTTTCAGTATTGACGAGTTTTTAACAGTTTATCATGATTTGGCTATGCAAAGGACCCATTAATCGTTATGATTATCTATGATCAAACATAATCGTAATCGTAAATAGTTGATCCAGGGACGCCTAGACAACGTTGCTTGCGAGCGAGCATTTAACCATTAATCGTTTAATTGTTCACATAACCGTTAATCGTTCAATTATTCACGGAACCATTAATCGTTCAATTGTTCACATAACCATTAACCGTTCATTATTCACGGAACCGTTAAACGTTCAATTATTCACAGTCGATCGCCGCATGGTTCAATGAACTTAGGAGTCGGATTACAAATTGACTTGATTGATTGTTTCACGGTACGGGTCCTAAGTTTGGCTAAATCGGAAAAGTGAATCGAGCAATTGACAAGTTTGCATACTTGTTTATTTCGAAAAATGATTCAAGATAAGCACGTATTTAATAGCACACAATTTATAATTTTATTTTATAAGGGTAACGTATCGAGAGTCTAGCTCACAATGTATTATTTTATGTTTTAAAATTTTTAGGAAGCGAGCATAAGGAAGATTATTTAATGAGGTCATAGTCTAGTGGCCAAGATTGAGGTTTTGAGTACATTAGGTCTCGGGTTCGATTCCCCTTCACCTATTATATTGTATCGCCCTTTGTGGCTCCTTTGCACCAAAAAAAAAAAGGTTAAAAGGGAAGAAAAAAAGATGAAGTCTGGTTAGTTAAAGTGATGTATGACTGTTCGTCTTCACTCCATCCCTGTTAGTCTCTCTCTTGGTCTCTTGGCTCACGGTTCCTCTCCAGTGATCCTCGGCGTTTTAGCAATTGCATTTTCTATGAAGAAATTTTGGGTTGAATTGTTAGATAAATTTTATACATGTTTGAATAATTGATTTGCTCAAATGAATTTGCCTTGTTTTCATTTTGAAAACGGCAGTAACATCTCCAAATTTTACAAGTCGTCCGCTGTCGATGAATAATAAACTATTTATTTATGTGATTACGTATTGGG
Organism: Talinum fruticosum; assembly: GCA_021018815.1. NCBI lineage: Eukaryota > Viridiplantae > Streptophyta > Magnoliopsida > Caryophyllales > Talinaceae > Talinum > Talinum fruticosum. The sequence goes on from JAITYX010000022.1 coordinate 2,436,754, forward strand.
GGCGTTACAAGTTGCCATACTTGAAAAACCATTCATTCTAGAAAGTTTAATGCACTTAAGTAAATTAAGTCTTATTTGTACCAACTAGACTATTAGTGCTCCCACATGAATAAAAGAAAAAGTGTAAAAAAACTAGGGGTGGGGGAAGTAAAGCAACTTTGTGGAGTAATTGTTCGATTTGCGGCGGAGGAGAGAAAGAGGAGAGAGGGAAACAATTGAGATTTATAAAAACTACTAGGAGACTCAGTTATGATATAAATTATTATGAAGTAAATGGGTGAGTTGCTCCCATTACCAATAGAAAGGTTAATGGAACAATTTTCTTATTTATGTGGTATTGAGAGCAACTCACAGTCTAACCTAAGGCACAACCATTTGGATCAACCAAATTTAAAATTTCATTTTTAAAGGGCAATCCAAATTTAAATTATTGTTACAAACTTTTCTTCAAATGTCTTATAAATATACTCAAAATTTCTTAATGTATAAACAAAATCAATTGCGATGTTTTTTTAATTCTAAAATTTGGCTAGTTTCTAAAAAGGGTAGCATATAATTTTGATATTATAGGAGGATTAAGGACAAGACATATTGAAGCCAAAAATAGGGGTGCAACTTCTGGACATGTCCGAAATCATCGCAAGCCGCAAATCTTAACCTCGTCTCGGACCAACAACCCTTTTTTTTATTTTTTATTTTTGTTGTTGCACGGAAAAGCAACAGTTGGCGGGGTCACATTTCCTAATCCCGTGCCCTTCAAAACACACACACACGCTCTCTGTCTCTCTCTCTTGTTTACTCCTCTCTCGTTTTCTCTCGGTCTTTCTTTGTGAATAATTGAACCCAAATTCGAGGCTTTCTAGGCATTTCAGTGGCGGAATCCATTCGAAGCTTCGAAGGCTAACGGATCAAATATGCTATTTTATTATCGAGTTTTACGAAATTCCTTGAATTTTGATTGAGGTTTGTACCTTTCTTGATTCGCAATTTTTGTTTATCCATTTTTGTGCTTTTAGGTTTTCATCGCCATTGAGATTTGGTAATTAGGTTTTCTGATTACTTCAATCGCCTTTGCCTTGCTTTGTTCTTGTTAAAAATTTTGCCGTGTCTTCACCTCCCGCTCTCTCTTTCTCTCTCTGTGTGTGTCTCTCTCTTTGGTGGTTACGGCATTATGATGATGATGTAAGTTCTGTTTTCTTTTCTCGACAATGAAACCTTTCTTTTTTTTTTTTTTCTCCGATTGTTGAAAAGGAAGGAACCTGAGTTGGACAATGAAAGCTTTGACGGACCAACATCACTGTCCGGCTATGAAGGAGCAATTCCAACACCCCCCAAACAAAAAAAAAGAGGAACGAAATTCGGGAAATCATGTTCTATAATCTACGGTGGAATGCTCCCAAAGTTCCTTTTTGTTGCTTTTTCTGCGTTTAAATGATGATAAAATCTCGGGTTCATGTTTTAATAGCAATAAAAGATCATTGGAAAGGAAATTTGTTGATCCTCAAAGAGGACATTTACTTGGAATTCATGGTGGGGAGGGAAGTTTGAGAAAGCATTTTATTGTTTATGTTTCATATTTGACATGGAGAAGCCCTCGGAAGAACAAAGCATTTTATTTGGTCGGTGGAATTAGGGAAAATTATTTGCACCGTTGAGTAATGGACAAGCGTCTTCTTTGCTAAACACATGCCTGAGCTTTTTAAGAGCGTGCGTTGTTGGCAGCACCATTTGAAACTGGATGATATCCTCCCCCGCCCCCTTTCTCCCCTTTACCAGGCTTTAGATTATGGATTTGGATGCCAAATAGTATCATGAATTGGGCACATAGTTGAGAAGTCAGCACCTTCAAGCATGTTGTATTTCTGATTTTGACGAGCTTTCATTGCTCATGGTTTTAAGCCCTTTTTTTTGTACAAAATTTTGCAACTTATGTTATTGTAACTACATTTTAAAAATTTTATGTCAGGACTGCAGTCGATTATTCAGGATTTTTGTTCTGAATATAGGAAGAGTTCATGTCAATGTGCTCCTCTTACAATTTTTCTTTGCTTTGCAGCTGATGCTGAAGAATTTGGTATGAACACCTGGAAACTTTTCTGAGATGGCTATCAGGATTGTAATTATTGCCATGCTACATTCAATGCCCTCACTTGACCTAAGTACATGACATGAATATGTATTCAATCTGCCCGATTCTTAGTTTCTACATCTTGAATTGAGCTGCTGAGCATGCATTCTTAAGAATAAGTTGGGCATTTTGCAACTCAAGATGGCAGATTCCATACGCATTGCTAATGTAGGGAAGAAGCAGAACAACTCTGGCAAAACTCAGCCAGACCAACGTTTAGTTGCTTCCATTCCCAAACACCATCCCCAGGTGGCTTTAAAACGTATTGTGAATATGGACCAAAACAAATTTATGGGAACTATTGGTAAAACTGGATTGTTCCTTCTGAAAGTAGCAATTCTAGAGGCAGTGAGGAGGTTTTCAAAGGTGCATTGTCCGTCCTTGTGGCATGGTCTTCAAGCTTTGCAAGTTGCTTGCTTGCCTCCACTGAAGTGGCTTCAGAGGTGGGGAATTTTTAGGGGTTTCATTGGGTTCTTGCAGGTTGGTCTGCTGCTTTATTAATTCTCTATATGATGTTTGTTCTAATGGTATATGTTTTGACATGTGTTAATATTGATGTAAACACTGAAGAGTATTTTCAAATGACTGTCTTGACTTCTTTGAGCCATTTGTTTTACCCTTTTTGGGTCCCGGTATTGTAATGAAATATCTTAGTCCCATAAAAATTTGCTTATGGGTCCACTCAGGTTTGGTGTAATAATTTTTGGAACCAATGAGTTTAGAAAATAATTTTTGGAACTATCACAGATTGGGTACAATAATTTTTCGACCCTTTTCGGTACCAACATTAACTTTCCGGCCAATTTTTTTACTTATCATGTAAATGAGCAATTCTACCACTCATTAAAAATAGTATTTTCCTTGTTTGAAATATGATTTTAAGGTGCTTCAATGGGGGAGGGCCGCGAGAGAGGAAGGGGGAGGGCTCGTGGGGGCATTTGAAAGAAAAAAGTATTCAAATTTCGGAAGATATTGTTTTTAGCAAGGGGCAAAATGGTTAATTTACATGACAAGCTGGAAAGTTAACTTTGGTACCGAAAAGGGCAAAAATTATTGTACCCAATTTGTGATGGTTTCAAAAATTATTTTCTAAATTCATTGGTTCCAACATTATTACACCAAACCTAAGTGGACCGATAAGCAAATTTTTCCTTATTCCCATGTTGAAAGCTTTTTCCCTCACTTATTTGGAATTCATACTAACAGCTTTCACTAACCCTCTACTTGTGGGGTAGAGTAAACTGGGAACCCCCTCCATTGGCTTTTTATAGACACATACCCGTTGATATCTGATCTTTTTGTTCATAAGTTCTTACCAAACGCAAACATGATGAATCAGAAGCGAACCTTGTACCTCATTGTGTTATTTATGACTTCATTCCATTCCATAACCATTTTTACAGAACCAAACAGACTTGGGTTCTCTACAGCGTGATTTTTATTCATAACTGAAATATTCTTTGGTTTTTTAACGTCTAACTGGCATCTGTTACCTGGACTCAGCCATACTCACACTGTCGAGTGTCCAACATGGGTGTTGTGTTGGGCTTGGTGATAATTTGAAAAAAATTGTGAAATTTTGAGTCTAAAATGAAGCGTCAAGTTCATATCCGAGCCTGAAGTGTCCAGCATGGGTACTTGAGACAAAATGAAGAGTCTGAGCAGCATAACTTGAAGTTACTGAAGTTTTGCGATCCTCCTGTGAACCCAATAAATCGTGGATATCTTTATACATTGGTACTTACATAGGGATGGTTTTCTCTATGTGGAATATTAGATTTGGTAACTGTGTACTTGTATTATATATTTAAAACAAGCAGGGATGCTGTATGGAAATCATGAAATTGTTAGCATCAAACAGGTCTGAAGATCAGTTCTTTTCTTTTTTAAATCAGAGGAATTTACTGGACGAAGAGGAGTACTAATAGGATGATACTTGAGATCTCATAATGGTCAAATCTAGAGGAAAATTGACTATACTTGGGGAATACTTTTTTGACTTACAGATGTAGTGTGACACTTATTTTCATATGTCAGATTCTCTTTTGAAATCCCCCTCCAAAAGGGGGAGGATTCTTAAGCACGATCCTGTGTTATCGGGAGAAGAAGCAAATATTTTCTTTTTGTAGAGTGGGAATCGTGATAAAGTTATGCACAAATTGAATTGTTTTTATCTTCTGCTGCTTTCCTGTCTTCACAGTCGATGCTCTTGTATTCAGTCCTCATGTTGCAATCGTTTTGCTTGATCATAGGCTTTGTCCAGACCAATTCTATTTCTGTCAGTTGCAACATCTGTCTCTGATCGAGCATCCCATATTGGGGGATCTTCAGGAAGCTCAGATGCTTCTCAGCCGGCAATTGATCCACAATTAGATTCATCAGATAATACGGCATCTGCAGATTCAAGGTGATAAATTTGACAACTTTTCTGACATCATTACTTGTGAATTCTTACTTTTGATTTTCACGAGATTACTCATTTCACAATGATTATTGTTCTTAGTTTCTCACAAAGATCAAGGAGAGTATAAATGAACTAATAGATATAGGTGAATGCACAAGTTGATTGTGGAAAGTCAGGATATCAATTTGTAACCTTCTAAAGTAGTAATGATTGTAATCATAGAAAAAGAGAGGGTGTAGTTTCTGTAAATTCTTTAAGAAGCTAGAATTTGGATTTTAGGAATTGGTATACATCTGCAATAGCTGTCTAACAGATAATTTTGTGGGTAATTTTGTATTTGGGAATCATTTCTTGATTGTTTATGGCTTTGTGGTTGTTGTTGCTCTGCATGAATGAGCAAATGAAAAACTTCAACATAATTTTCATTAACATTCTTGAAATTAAGCTTCAACATCTAAAGTCCACAATACTTAATAAACTCATGATTGCTTGACTTTCTTTATGTAAATTTAGGCTTTAAGTATGCATGCCAATTTATTTTTGCTGTCCGAAGCAAACTTAAGTGTTCTCTTCATTTGCATGTAAGATCTGGTGAAAGAGTTACCCAACGTCTGGTCTCTGAGAATTGGATTTTGCAGCTTTATACTGAGCTGGAAAAGGAGGGCATTGTCCTACCAGAAAGGTAAATATGTTGCTTTGATATATGGTGCTTCTATGCGTTGGTGGCTGCTGTTTTCTGATTTCTTTATTACTTTCAAGTTTCAAGCTTTAAGCCTTTCATTGCAGTGCGAGCGACTATATCAAATAGATTATGTATATGTTTTTTTGGCTCTTAGTAGTCTTATTTGCATTTATCATCTATATTTTCCTCTTGATGATTTGGTGAGGATTCTATGATAGGAGTCCACTTACGTCCCCCCTCTTCCCTCTCTGCCCTTTGTTTTTTTTTTTTTTTTTTTTTGGGGAGGGGTTTGTCAACCTGCTCTATAGGCAGTAAACTTCAATTTTTGTCCTTAAATATGATTTGATCTTAAAGGTTTTTTTCATCTCCTTTCTTCAACTATTTATATGTCCACTTTCTAAATTGCTGGAAACATTTCTTTTAAACAATTTTCTCAGCTTGGATTGCTTTGGTTAACACCCCCTTTCTCTTTGGAGTAGTATACAGTTAGTGGGTTTTTATTTAGTGTGAAGCCTCAAACATCTTGCATAGGCAGGACTCCAAGTCCAATGTGTGGACTTGATTTAGATTTTTATCCTGAACATTTATATATTTCTTCAAAATAAGTGTGACCTTGTGAGTGTACACACAAAATGTATATCCTAGAGTCTTACCTGGACCGGGTGGTTTTCTTTTCTTTTTTCTTGTTTTTTTATTTGGGGGGTGGGTTATGTATTCTTATTCTTGAATTGGAAAGAAACTCTTTTAGTTGGATACTAGTGTTGAAAAGAATTTGTGTATTATTCTACTATAAAATAAGTAGAGGACATTCACAAAGGTATTCTACTTAGTCTACCACCGAAAGCTGAAATATATTCTCGAAATGTGTCTTTTCTCAGCTACTAAATATTTTTTGTTAGAGGATTCTGCTGAAATGGCCTCTTTCAGGAGTACTGCATATGAGCCCCACTTTGCGTAAGCGGGACTTGAGGATATGGATTTGGATTTGGATTTTTATTTGCCTTTCACATGACTATTGTTTCTTTACCTTTTGCTCGGCCTGTTGGCCAAAATCAGAAATCTGAGGGGCAAAGATGGCCCTCAAACTCATGATTATTCAGATAAATAAGTAAAGAGTTGGAGCTATGGGATGAAGGTTTTTTCCCCTAATTCATGTTTCTATGCTAAGTTCACAGAAAACTTACCCAAAGTTCACAGAAAACTTACCCAAAGTTCACAGAATACTCTTACGTTTCTCAAATTTCATTTTGTAATTCTTTTTTTTTGTGACAGTGATGTTGTAAGTCCTCGGAAAGAAGGCTAGAAACAAGGAATTTCTATAGTTCATTTACCTCTCAATTAACATGACTTTTCTACAGGTTTACTGAGGATGAACTTCGTCGATTTTATGATGCTTCAAATCGGAATTTTTCATGTTTCTTAGCTTCAGTTAAGAAAGCGATACGTTGGAGGCAAAATTTTAGATTTCTATCAGTTCAGGAGCTTGAGGAATGGTCAGAGGTAGTCTTTTGGCATGGAAATGATGTGAACGGACATCCCTGCTTAATTGTTCGTGTTGCACCTGCATGTTCCCAAGTAATATCTGAGGAGAGATCTCGCTTGCCTCAAATAGTTGGTATGCATTAAACTCTTAAAGTGCAGAACTAGTACATATGGCTCTTTATCTCTCCTTTCTTGAGGGTTCTGGTTCCATGTTATCTAAATGAATTATTTCTGTAAGCTTCGCATGTAGACTAAAAATTATTTGAGCTCCCTTTGCTCCTGCATTTCTGGAGTTTCTTGATCTAAGATGCATTGAAAGAAACATGGAATTTGGGTATTTTTTGATATCTTCTACATAGTATATATACAATCTAGGCATGACCAGATAATTGCAGAGCATCATCTTGTATACTAAATTATAAACCTGCAAAAACTTATTATTGGAAGAGAAATTTATTTATATGGAATCATTGGCAATTGACCGAGTTCTTCGTGGCTCTCCACTTATGTCTCTGTGGTGGCATGCTGCCCTTTTCACTTCTCAGTATGTTAGATGCCTCTGTGGTTGTGTTTTTCTACATCTCCTTGCTAGTTCTTACAACACTTGTATTTTGGAACTATGAACAACTTCTGTGTCTTTGCGTTTGACAGTTTTCGATGCCCTCGTGATGTGCTTGTTATATGTTACCAAGCAATTGCTAATAGGCAAGTGAGTCTGCAATTGATCTTTGTGTCTGAGAATATAAAGATTTAAGAAAGACTCAAAGTTAGCGAGCTTTATGTTCAATATATGATATAAGAGCATCGTAAAAGTAAGATTTCCCAAGGCCAGGCGTTGGATATCACACAGATGGCGGGGATTATACCTACCTTGAGCCCTCTTACGAAGTTTTTCATGGGACCTCAGTTTTCCTAATTATACACTTGATCATTTAAACACTCTAGTGTGAAACTTCTTTCTTGAAGCCTGGGAGCAACCATAGTGTTGGATACTCGCTGCCGCTACCCATGCTTGCTTACAGTTCAGAGATGGAGCTCTGTTCATCCTGTAAATATCCGTGAGGAAAGGTTATGTCGTCTAGCAGACACACTCAGAAGGATCTTTCAGGGTTATGACAGCAGTTCAAAATGTTTTAATAGTTCTTTAAATTAAGACAACGGGATTTTAATGTGGCTGCTATATAGGTAGTGGCTATGCTAATATTATAACCTCCTTTCCCAAGCAGAACCAAATTTCACCCTGTAAATATCCGTTGCTCATAGTGCCCATGGCCAGATTAAGTAGGCTTCTGCATCCATCCTTTCAATACCTGGGAAAAATTCTTAATCTAAGCTAATCCTCTTCTTACGACATGGGTTTGTCCGCACTCAGCAATTGTCTAAAGTTTACGATTTTTGGTCCAAAATAAAGGATCTAGTGTCCAGTTTCACGTCTAAGAGTCAAAGTAACATAGTGAGAACCATATGAAATGATTCCTCGTTTAAAAAGAGAAAGGAAATGGTTCTTCTGTACTAGTTAGTTAGCAAGGTGTTGATGGATGTGTAAAGGGTAGCTGGCACAATTGTTGTCGATAGACTAATAGTAAGAACATTTTTTTAATGCAGATGCACCTCAGTATTATTGATATGGTACTAAGAGTCATAAAACTGGTCATACTATGCTGTTTGAATTTTAATATTGAATCCAAATCCATACTCCAGAGTTTCCACCTAAGCTTTTTTTTTTTTTGGGGGGGTGAGGTTGCAGTTGCCTTGCCTTCTAGATTGCAGAGAGATTGTTTCCTTTGGACGCTAGGTTGAAAGAAGCTTTGGCAGCATATTGCCCCTCAAAAAGTAGATGGCAGTCAGAGAGGTATTTGGCTACTGTCCACATCAAAGAGGTATTTGATTACAGTCCACGTCAAAGAGGTATTAGACTACAGTCCACCAATCCACCATAAACCCAAAGTGACTTTTTTGGCTCTTGGGAAAGGGAACGTGATTCAGATGCAAAATATTTGAAGTATAATCTCTCCTGTTTCTGGTTGAACCAGTGCAGTTAACAACCTGGAGGGATTCATTAAGTTTGTGCTGGCTGTGGGTTATCCAGCACAACCTATTCTAGTTCTGTTGGAAAAGGATTTGGGGGACATTGTAATGAAAACTAGCATCATTTCATTTCAAACAACTTCTTCAAAGTGCACAAATGACTTGTTCTTTTTCTTTCTTTCTTTTTAAATAAGTTCTGTACAAATTAACAGGAATTGCTGTCATGCTTCTTGATATCAATTCTGCTGCTAAACAGGAGGATTTTTACTATTCTGGTTGAGAATAGTAAAAATTTCATTGTCATAGAGAATTTCTGTTGATATGTGGTCTTGTGAATTTTATGAAGGAGTTCATAGCATACAATAACTTATTGAAATTAGAATGCTAACTCTTTCCCTTGATTAGTTTCCCAGATAGAGTACGCAATTTGCCACTTGGTTCCAGCAGAAGATCCTCTGGTCACGGTGTTAATGGACTGTGAAGGGTTGACTCCTTTTCGTTTCCCCCTGCACATGATGAGATCTTGTGCTGTCCTTTTGCAAGATTACTACCCCAATCGCCTTGCTGCTTTATGTATTGTACGGTTGCCTTCCATAGCTCGAATGATTGTTACGACTTTATTTCAGGTGATTTTTTGATCTTTACCTTGTTCTTTGCATGCTTCAACGTATAAATATACTGTTGAATAAGTCTCCTCTTATCTCACACGTACACACGTGTGCATGTGCACGCATGAACAGTGTGTGTTTGAGAGAGAGAGAGAGAGAGAGAGAGAAGAGAGAGCTATGCTTGTAGGATTGGGATATAGAGGTAAATGGTTTGATGCAATCCTGTTCCATCCTTTTGGTTCCTGTGTTACTATGGTTGGGGGCAGGGCAATTGCATGGAACTAAGAAGCACAGACTAATATAAGACATGGATATAATATGACATTGACACATCAAATCAACATGTGATTTTTTGAAAAAATGGGATATGACACATTCGGTGGACAGCTGTAGGCAAAAAGAAATTGTGAATTTGCTTGTGTATAATTCATTTTGCATTTCAGTTGACGCATGTATAATAAAAAGGTGCAATTTTTGTTGTGTTCTTACCAGGTTTTGAGGCCCGGTACCAGGCAAAAACTCCGAGTTTTGGGGGACAATTACCAGAGGGTCCTCTTGGAGTATCTTCAGACACTTCCATCTTTCCTCGGTGGTGATTGCTCTTGCTCGAAATGCTCAAAGCTGGTGAATGAAGATAACAATGTGGCTCAACCCAGTACAGAAGTTGAGGATGACAATGCTTTAGCCCCACTTACCGCTATCCAAGCAGAAGATGTTGATTCCATCAAGTGCCGAAGGGTAGTGAAAACCGTTATGCTGAGCCTTCTCGTTGTGTTATTGTGCATCATGTTTACTGCGTGGATTCATGACCTTGAAGGCCTACACTTGTAACAGAAGAGGCGACTGGCAACCCATATGGAATTGGTAAATTTGATGCTCTTTTACATAGGGTATACTTACGGAAATCATAGATACAGGGAGGAGCCCAGGATCGACATGTTTTTGGCTTTATGGCACATCTGATCTTATAGGTTTTCATGATACTGTGAAATATGCTAAGATGCCCTTTTAAGGGAGAAGAATATGCCTCAGAAGTTCTGGATATTCTTAGCTTCTGGATTATGGCTTTATATAGGACCAATAATAATTGTCTAGAGCTGGGCTAAATTAGTGATGCTATGTTAAAATAACTAAATGCAATATCAATATTGTTACTATTTGTTAAAAAAAAGGTAATTATACCTGTAACTAATGTAGATATATTATCTTTTGGACCTACTGTCCTGGTGAATTTGTTTTTGGTAGAATATTTGAAGTGCAATCAGATCATTTTTATATTTGACACAAAAGGGAACCTCTCCCCTCCCGAGCTCATATATTCGGCTACATGTCCATTTCTTTTGGATGGTAGGAAGTGTTTTTTTGCTTGATGGAATAGAAAAAGAAAAATATTTGGAAAGAATTCTTTGCTTGATGGAATCTGGACTACTGTTTAACCTAGAGGTTTCAAGTTTGTTTCTTAAAGCATGTGATGTGTGTTGCACTTTGAAAGGCTGAGAGCCTCAGACAATCAGGGTAAATAAATGGTATGACAAAACTAACGTCCTAGTATTGCCCAGTTTAAAATCATCAAGAGTAGGGTCAAACAATTTAAAGTTGTTTTCTATTTTCAATTTTCTCAAACATTTGTTTGTATGAGAGATTTTCACTTTTCTTTTTATATGAGATGTATATGTTTGAATAATCTTGGACATTAATAAAGCTTAATTATCCGTATAAATAAGGATAAGTACAAAGTTGCTTTTTAGAAAAACATAGAATGAGATTATTTGTACAAAAATTTGCGTTTCTGACAAGTATTATATCATACATGCACCCAAATATTAGAGGTATTTACGTTTCAGTTTGGTTCGTATCGCTTTTTTACTTGATTTATCAAGTTACCAGTTTGCAAAAACATAAATCTGAATCAGAACGGAATAAACTGTAAAATATTATTAGTTAACAAGTTTTAATGCTGCAAAAATTAAGAAGAGAGAGAATTAATGCTGTAAAATTAATGTTGTTTCAAATGGACATTTGCTTGACGAATCAAACAACTCACGTGACCTCGAGCTTGGCCTGAGAGAGGCGACGAGCGGCGAGCTTCCATGCATGCCTCAAGAAGTCAAAATTCATATGCGGGACGGGGCGCCTAAGGATGCCTGCCACGTCACGCGCCCGAGGCTCACGCACATCGGGTTGCGGATGCTCTAATTTCAAATGTGCACCCCTTTACTGAGAGTTTTTACAAAAGAAAACCCCTCTTGTATAGGTTCGGGGTGGGTATGGGGCAGGTGCTCAATAGGGTTATAAACCCACTATGCATCTGAATTCTTTATAAAGGTATCTGTCTCATATTCATTTTTCCTCAAATTTTCTATATCCATACCGGCTATACTCTAGTCGGGTTTACCAGATCGGATTATACTGCCATCCTTAATTACTAAGTACTGCAAAACTGTATCTAGCTACTAAATTTATTTAGTACATATGAAATTTAACTTGAATGTATTCATTAAAGATTGATATATTTAATATTTTAATTAGTAGCTGTTGTGCAATGATATCCCACTTTATTTAGCGATTGTTTATATTGGGCTTTTATTTTCCTATTTGCCTTTTCATATTATTAATGATAATTTTTTAAAAATCTAACAAGTAAATGTTTAGGAAAATTCTATAGTATTTGTTCTAACCAAAGGAGGCACAAGAGTAATGCTGGAGAATCAAACCTAGTAGTTTAGGGCTACATGTACCCAAGTTAAATCTTATTTGTTACACTAAAGTAAAATTAAATGAATGTTGCATTAACTAACTGGCTCATTCTTTACCAAAAAAACTGACTCAGTAAAAATTATTTTTTTCTTTCTTAAAAAAGCAAACCAATATATACCTTACAGCCTTATCTAGGAGAGGTTTGGGAGAGTCCGACTACACTCAGTCTCATCCCCAAAGAGTAGTTAGGTTACCCGGTCGACCCTCCATTTAAACCGTTGGCAATCTGCTGTTCTACAGCAACATAAAAACATCTTAATTCAATCAAACATAGCCGACTTCCACTTCTTTGTATCTAGCAAAATTTCATCAAAACCAAATTACACTAAGAATCTCTATGAGAAACACTTCCACAAGCGCCATGTATCTTCAATTGCTTTCATATCTGGGGTCAGCCATTACAAAGTGGTAGGCGATAACGAACATAAACAAACAAACTCCAAGGAAATTGGCAAAAAGCCCAGCATCTGATCATCAATCATCTGCAATTCAACCAAACAATATTTCAGTTGCAATGGTAAAGATAAGCTCATATTTGTTTAACGATCAAGTGACCAAAGCCAATAGAAAGGCGTCCATTCTACTGGTCAAAGTAATCAGAAAGTTCTATAAGGGATGCAATTCTAAGTGTGTACATTTCCAGCATCAAGCAATTCTAAGTGTACATTTCCAGCATCAAGCACTCATCCACCATGGTGTGCATAAATAACCTCTCATTATCCTCGGCAAAAATAAAGTGTTATCTTTTCAGCATTTGAAGAACACAGAATAATGGCCCCAAGAAGGCAAGCCATTTCACATACATACACCATGTTTAAGAAATAGTTACGACATGGATTCACAACATAAAAACATTTAAGCAATGATGAAATAGGTTTACTAAACAAGAGGCAATAAATCCATATTCTTCGCTAAGATGGAGATAGTGAGAGCAGTATCTCATTGTCAAACATCAGTTTCATGTTTGAACCTGATTACCAATACCAAACAACAAAAACTTGAGCAAATCTTGCCCACATTGGGGTATGATGGTCTAGATGAATGCAACCTCCCGCCCCCTCTAGAACATAAACTAGCACATAAGCTGTTTCTGACAGTCAAATAGCATACCTAAAGAAATAGTTGAGAGATTTCTGACACCAAAAAATGAAAAAGAGAAGAGAGTCAAGAAACATAAACAAAAGAAGTCCTGCTCAGCCAAAAAGAAAAAAGGACAAAAAGAGGGCCTAGTTCTTTACAAGTTGAGCAAAACCTCAAAGGTTTAGACTTATTGAGGGGATCCAATTCTAAATATCAAATCTGTGAACACTTGGTTCATGACTTAAGGTATGCAAAGGACAGCTGACATTACTTCTGTTATGTGATGGACAAAGAAAGTGGCTAAAACTCTTTAAATTTTTTTATTTCTAGCACCATATATGTCACCCAAACTTGGGTAGTAACATCTGACACAACACAGATACATGTCGAAGTGTCGAACGTAGCTACTGTCAAAGAGTTCATAGCAATCCTAGTTTGAAGTATACAAGAGCTGAACCATGCCTAATTGTTGTAGGACCAACACCAGGCACTCAAGGGAGAATAAGGAGTCCACCATAATAGTGAAACCATCCCTACCAAAACTCTCAGAGATACTCATACACAGTTGGTATGTTTTCCTTTTGAATGCATTAAATTTCAAATTAACTCCTACGAGACAACAAATAAACATTAATCAACTTCTAGTAGCTATTCGTGTTCCTATTTCTTCAGTACTGAAATATGCATGCATCAATTTGTAGCATTTCATACGTAACTGAACTGCAGCAACCTATTCAAAATAAAGCACTCAACTGCAGCAGACTCTACAACAAAGTTTACTGATCCCTATTATGCACAGTGCTATATCATTGTTTCACTATTTCAGAAATCCGAGATGGTTATCTGGCATGAATGCCCTGGTACCAATAATTGCCTCAAGGGACCCAAATGTACTAAAAAGGACCTTTGATCACCCATTTCTTGTAAAGAAAAGATCGTGTGTGCCTCATATTTCCAAACTAACTCTGCTTTCATCCTAGTAACTCTAAACTACAATGAAACAATGTAACAGACTTTACACTTGATCAAAGCTAACACCAGAGTATTTGAATGACATAATTCCCACACAATTTCTGCCTTCCAGGATTCCATCTGACCATTCCACATGCCAACATCTCAACCTGGAGCAAGCAAACATACAAAGTGGAATTTCATTCGGACTGTGGCCTATAGGAGGAACTAAAGTTCACACACCGTCATCCCCAGCCTCAGTACTAACATTGATCATAATTACCTCAAAAGCATAATCCATCCAACCAGTGCCGGAACTTATAACTACTTGCCAGTGTATATGAAGAGAAGGGGGGGATCTCAACTGAACTCAACCTCCCTCCTTCCCCCTGTCTCCAAGCAAACAAAAAAAGGACAGGGATGTCCTACTCCTCCACACAAACTGACAACCATGTATCAGAAGCAAATCTTCATGTCATATCCTGATATCCATGTTAACTGCTAATTTGCAATCCAAATTATCCACCTCTGACGCTTGGAATTCAGATACCCAGACACAGGATAATAGTCAGACAACTTGGACAGTCCACACACAGAGCTTTAATAGGTTACCCCAGAAAGAGTATGGTCATACCCTTCAATCCAACCCAAAGTAGCCATGTCTGAATCCACACAAACAGTAGATGGAACAAATGATATCAAAATAAGGCCACAGACAGAACTGTCAAATAACTAGTCCAATCCTCAGATTTGCACCGGAAGTTGACCCTTGGTCACTAGTGCAAAGGAACATAGCATCATAAGAAAGAAGTGACCAGTACCTTACACCGTTACACATAATCAGAGCTCAGAATAGTGTTTAAACATCTCATGTACAAATTACCCATACCAGTTCAGACACTTCACGACCAACAAAACACGAACAATTAACACAATCAAACCATGTTTAGCATCAAACTCCAAGCCAAGCCACCTTCCATTGCCGCACATGCTTTCATATCCAAAACCGAGTCCAAAACAAAGAAACCGATCGCAGTGGGATTCGAACCCACGACCTTTAGATCCGGAGTCTGACGCGATATCCACTCCGCTATGCGATCCCTTTTGATCTTCATTGTTCCCCCTTTCCCAACTCTCTCTATCCCTCCAAATCCTCCCCAACCCCACCCCAAATGAGAGAGACGAACAAATGAAAGCGACGTTCTCTCTCGAGTCAAGAATAAGAACAAACCCACCTCTGATACCTTAAAAAACATCGAAGTTTTGCTACCAAAAGACTCCACAAACGATATAATTCTCACTACTAACATCGGTTTTAAATATTTGTCTGTCTGGATCGTCGTTGGAGAAAAACAACAATAGTTGAATTAGGTTTTCAAACAGTCGGTAATTGCAGTTAGATTTTCAGAGTTTTAGAAATCGAATATTGAGATCAACAGCATATCATATAATTACCGGGGAAAATGAAAACTGAAATTTGAAGGAGAAGATGAACACATCGAGAGATCTCGTACCTTGGATCGTTGAGCACTTGAATCAAACAAAGGAGAGTCGACCCACAAACCCAGAACAAGTATGCAAGCAGAGAAAGAGAGAGAGAGAGGTAGAGAGATCTGCGAAACACTAGAAGGTACCAACGCTTAAGTCCTTGAAACCGCAGTTGGTCGTCAACGCCGAGGAAAAAAACAAGAGGGGGATGTGGGGTGGGGGAATGTGGCTGCTGGGATTCGAGCCCAGGTCTTCACGATCACAACGTGGAATTCTAAATACCAAATTACAACTTTTTTTAATTTTTTTAAATTTTGACTTCATCAGTTTTTTTTTTTTTAAAAAAACAATGGATTTAGGTCTCATAGGTCATTTATGTCTCTTTGTCACCTTCTTCTCTCCATTAACACCCTTTCCGTCAATATTAATGAGTCGAAGCATGTGCTCTTCCTTGTTGTTCATCCTTATCTTCTTCTCTCCCATTTTCAAATTACATGGATGATAATTATCGAGTTTGCAATCTAGAATTTGCTAACAAAGTTTATTTGAGTGAGATATCAAATTGATTAAATTATAAAGTTTGAGGTTGCAAAGTGTGAAAGATATATGGCGGAATGACTCACTCAATATGAGAGTCGGGCATTCTATATATATAGAAGATAATACGTGAAAAATAATTTATAATTATTTTATGTACAATAATATCTCTAATACTCTATTACGCCCCCTCGAGCGATCGGGGATCTCACGGACAGCTTGGACTTAAGAAACTGAAGCTGCTGAGAGGACAGTCCTTTAGTGAAGATGTCCGCAATATGAGAAGTAGTAGGGATATATCGCACAACAAGATTTCCATCGGCAACGCGTTCTCGAACAAAGTGATAATCCACGACTATATGTTTGCTACGGTCGTGATTGACCGGATTGGCGATCATATAGGTAGCACCGATATTGTCACAATATAACCGCACAGGAGTGGCAAGGGTGATACCAACATCAAACAAAAGCTTGCGAAGCCAAAGTGTCTCGAAGCAATCGTATAACCAAGAGCACGATACTCGGCGTCGGTGGATGATTTGGAGATTGTGGGTTGCTTTTTAGAACACCAAGATATGATATTAGGACCAAAATAAACAGCGTAGCTCGTGGTAGAGCGACATGTGTCACGACAACCAACCCGATCGAGCATCGAGAATAGGCAATAATGACCGACAATGAAGATGCGAGCACGAAGAAAAAGCCCATGGTCAAGAGTCCCCTGTAGATACTCGAAAATACGCTTCACAGAGCATGCGAGATGAGTAGTACGGGAGCGTGCATAAATTGGGAAACTACATGCACTTGCATAAGCAATATCGAGTCGAGTCATGGTCAAATACCGCAAGGCACCTATCATACTTCATGTCGAGAGGGATCAGCAAGCGGTTCACCGTCTGTAAGGGATAGGGTGGTTCGAGCAACGAAGGAGTTTTAACAGAGGTACAAGTTTGAAGCTGAAATTTATGTAAGAGATCTAAAACATATTTCTGCTGTGTCAAAAATAATCCGAGAGGAGATCGAACCACACGAATGCCAAGAAAATAACTTAGGTTCCCAAGATCTTTCATGGCAAAGTGACTAGCAAGGGAATCAATAAAAGACTGCAGTAAGGTGGATGAACTACCAGTCAAAATAATGTCATCCACATAAAGAAAGAGAATGAGGACATGATTGCTAGTTCGAAGAACAAACATGGAGGTGTCGGCATTGCTACATACAAAACCATGAGATAGAAGGAAGGCTGCTAAAGCGATGAAACTAGGCACGAGGAGCCTGTTTGAGCCATAGACCGCCTTCTTAAGGCGACAAACATGGGTAGGGAAATCGGGATGAACAAACCCGGGAGGTTGTTTCATATGAACTGTCTCGGTGAGATGGCCATGTAAAAAGGCATTCTTAACATCAAGTTGGCGAATGGGCCAATGAAAGGAAACAACGAAGAGTCGGAACCGGACGAATAGTAGCAAGCTTAACGACAGTGGTGAAAGTCTCATGGTAGTCAATACCTGGTTGTTGGTGAAACCCCTGTGCTACAAGTCGAGCTTTGTACCTCTCCACGGAACCATCGGAACGATATTTAATCTTGTAAACCCATTTATCGCCAACCAAATTAAGATCCGGTTGAGATGGAACCAAATCCCATGTGTTATTGGCAATCAAAGCATTATACTCCTCGGCCATGGCTTCCTTCCATTTGAAATGTCGGGAAGCTTGTGAAAAGCATGTAGGTTCAACTTTAGCAAGACCAACACTAAGAGACAGGAGGCGCCTAGGTTTGGCAATGCCGGACTTGGACCGAGTCCGCATAGGATGAACATTAGTGGACAAAGACAAAGGGACACTCGAAGAGGCAACAGGACTCGGCGAGCGACTTATAGAAGCACTAGTACGAGCAGGGGATCCGACACAATAGGAGATGAAGCGGACACAAGACCAAAGGCGGAGGGAGAGGGAGCGAGACGTAGTGTCGAGCTCGGGAGAGACATGGGCCATAGACGTTGGGCTAGAGTTGAGACTCGACGAGGATGAAGCGGCTAAGGGAAGAGAAGGAGACACCTCAGCAGCAGAAGAAGCGAGGTTCGGACAACGTGGAAGGGAGGACCAAAGATTGGGTCGTCCCAGTGGACTCAACAGTGTGCGGGAGACCAAACCGGAAGAAGAGGTGGAACACGAGACAACCGAGGCACGAGTTGCAGTGGAGACAGAGAATATCTTTTATCACAAAAGGGGCATTAGGAGACGAACTAGAGACAAGTTTAGGAAAAGGATAAATGTTTTCATGAAATCGTACATTCCTACTCACATAAACACGACTCGTTAGGGGATCCAAACAACGATAGCCCTTATAATGAGGAGCATAGCCTAGAAAAACACAAGTGAACGTGAACAAGGAGAGAGTTTATTGGACGCCTTTGCAACAAAATTTGGAAAACAGGAGCAACCAAAAGGTTTAAGAAAACCATAATCAGGCGGACGACCAAATAAAAGCTCAAATGGAGAACGATTTTGCAACACAGTGTAGGTAAACGATTGATCGTATAGACAACTGTAAGAGCAAGCATCAAGCCAAAATTGAGCAGGCATGGAAGCATTAATTAGAAATGCTCGAGTCATTTCCAAAATATGGCGATGCTTACGCTCAGCAACCCCATTCTGTTGTTGCGTATCGGGACGAGATTTTCGAAAAAGGATCCCTTTTGAAGAAAATGAGCAAAAAGAGGGGAGTTATCAAACTTTTTACCTCCATCGCTCCGAAACATTTTAATTTTGCAATCAAAAAGATTTTCAACTAAAGCCTAAAAATTGCAAAAATGGAACATACTTGATTTCAATCGCATAGGATAAATCCAGGTAAACTGGGTAAAATCATCAACAAACACAACAAGATATCGAAAACCTTTATGTGAAAGCCAAGGAGATTGCCAAACATCCGAATGTATTAATTTAAGAGCGGAAACAGATCGATGTTCCGCTAAAGTAAAAGGAAGAGTATGTGACTTTGCCAAACGACAAGTCGTACAAGTATCATGAAAACTATTTGTAAGTTTAACAGATTTATTTCTCCTAAGTAAATCCAAAACTCGAGCTCCACAATGTCCTAGTCTCCGATGCCAGGTATCGCCGGCCTCACTCAGAGCTAGGTTAGCTGAAAGATAAGGTGTCTCAATGGGAAAACGTAAGGGATAGACATTGCCTACACTCGGGGCCTACAAAAGAACATCACCCGAGGTGTTGTCCTTTACGTAAACGTAATCGAATGAAAGGTGACATGACAATTATTATCCCGACACAACCTGTTTGACCGACAGGAGGTTATGCTGAAGTTGAGGCACATGATAAACAGGTTTTAAAAGAAGTGGCCGAGAAGCAGCTTGCAATGATAGAGTGCCAACATTAGAAATAGGTAACAAGGTTCCATTTCCAACCCGAACCTTAATAGGACCAGAGTAAGCGATTTAGAAGATAACTTACCATCATCGAAGTCATGTGAGAGGCCGCTACCGAATCAGGATACCACAGCTTGTTCACCATTTTCAACCGGATTGAAAGTAGCAAAAGAAGGAAGTGCTGGTTGTTGACGTGGTTGATAACGATTGGAGCAACCGCCGCAGAATGCCCCGGAGCATGACAAATCGGCAAACAACATTAGGATCGGGAACCTAATATCCCTTCGTAACAGCTTAGTGCCTTCATGGGAGTAGTTAGTACAAGAAGTAGAAGGACCAAAAGTACAAGACAATGACCCAACCGAATTACGAAATGCAGTGCTCGTAGGCACACTCCTAAGGGAGGCCTGATCGGAAGAATTGTTGCGGTGAGAGACTTGCGATGGTTACGGTTGTTGTTGCGACTTCGATTGCGGTTATTCCGACCCCTCTTCCTTTGTTGTAGTGGCTAGAGTTCCGTTTCCTGGAGCCGATGACCCCGAAGATGCACCCCCGAATTGGAAATATCACGCTTTGGTGTGAAGTAGTCGAGAGAAGGGAAGCGAATGCCCGATGCGTAGGGGGATCACGGGCACGCCCAAAATTAAGCCGTTGCTCGTAAAAAATAAGTTTGGAGCGCATATCATCAAAAGTGTGAACACCAGGGAGCAGAGAGTAGGCGAGTAACAAAGGTATGATACTCGGAAGGGAGCCCAAGCAGTAGTAAACCGAATGAGTTCTAAGTCTCGTAACAGGGATTGAATAGTAGCAAGTGAATCAGCTATGTTCTTAATGGTTCGGAGATAATCATCCATGGACTCGATTTTCCCCATTGAAACATGAGTAAGCATGCGTTTAAGGTCAAGAGCCCGAGCTAAACTAGCAAGTGTTAAACCGAGACTCTAAATGTTGCCAAATTTGGAGGGAACGAGGCAAGCTACGAACTTCACTCAAAGTTTCAGGGAAATAGTAGCAAAAATCCAAGCACGCAACAACCGATCAACTCGTAACCAATAAGAGTAATTAGGATTGACAACCGAACAACCCGGGCAACAACTAAGTGAGACGACGGTTGAGAGACGTAACCATCAAGCATACCACTAATCCGATGCATAATAGTGAAAGAGGAAAATTGCTCTCGCCAAGATAAATAATCGTCAACCGAACGAAGAATAATCGTAACGTAATTAGTAATGTTTACCGTCCAAAGAGACGATGGAAGGGACGGCAGACCACCTTGTGGCGGTGGAGCAAAAGAGCCAGCGGTGACGTCGTCGGCAGAGACCGGAGAACCACCATGGCTAGGGGCAGCGGCGGAGATTGTAGGCGACCGAAGAAAACCGAAGGCAGCGATGGAGGCGGCATGCTCCGCACGAAGCGCCGGGAAAGAAGCCGAAGGTGGCGGCAGGAGCCCGGCGTTCGACGAGAGGAGAGACGGCGACGGCGGGAAGGCAAACCCCGAGGCGAAGGCAGCGAGGGACGACGGAGGCCGCACAAGGAGAAAGCGAAACAGAGGCAATCGCAGCGGGAGAAGGAAGAAAGATGGACGCCGGCGAGGAGTGGAAGGGAGAAGCACCGAGCTGGAGGAGCAAGGCCGGCGACCAGGACGACGGCGGCGGAAGCAGCAGAAGTGGCCGGCGGCGAGTCGGAAGGGCAGCCATGGAGGAGAGAGAAAGTTAGGGTTAGGGTTTGGCAGCCGTGAACAGTAGCAACAATTTTTTTTTTTTTTTTTGTGATAGAGGCGGTTGCTAGGGTTGCACTAAAATTTTAAATCGAGCCTTTGGCTCGATACCATGTGAAAGATATATGGCGGAATGACTCACTCAATATGGGAGTCGGGCATTCTATATATATAGAAGATAATACGGAAAAATAATTTACAATTATTTTATGTATAATAATATCTCTAATATTCTATTACAAAGGATAATTGTTAGGCAACTTCAATTTTCGAATATGTTCAAGTCGGTGAGAGATTTACTAAGAGAGAGAGAGAGAGAGAGAGAGAGAGAGAGAGAGAGAGAGAGAGAGAGTCGAAGATGGTGGACATAGTGGGAGAGTGAAGGAGAGAGAGAGAGAGAGAGCCTACAAGAGAGAGATATAACTTTAGGTTTAAATAATAAAGAAAGAAAACATATCTTTTCATTTATTTCGGCATTTATGTTATTTAATGTCCACCAACCATGAATATATCAACATAAATACAAGTTAAAAACTTGTAAATTATTAACAATATTGATCCGGGAGAGGGTGTGTAACAACCGGGAAAAATTTTAAAAAATTATTATTATATTGATATTATTGTTATTATTGTTGTTATTGTTATTGTTGTTCTTGTTGTTGTTATTATTAGCTAGTATTAAAGGTGTGTTTAATGATAATTGACATATGGGAAATTCTAAGTGTCACATGGTATATTTATAAAGATTGTGGCTAGGTTCATGAAGGTTACTTAAAGGTTAAGGTTCTTTAGTTTAGGATTAATAGCCATCGTAAACCTTATGGTTTAATGTTATACTTTAAATGAAGACTTTTGAGTGACTATACCATTAAAATTTTCTATCTCAAAATTTCCTATAAATACCCCGTAAACTAGTTGGAAGAAGCACTTTAATCTTTACTTTATTCTTATCTTACTTTAGTTTTCTATTTCTTAGAAGGTTACTTACAAGTCCTAAAAAGGTATTAAGCATGTCAACTTTTTCTCTCAATTTATCTTCCACTACAAAAAAAAAAAAAAAATTTTATGTGTACTAGTGTATGAAAGTGTTGTTTTTAGCCTCATTGAAACCATTGCACAATGATATTGACCAGGTGATCACCTTACTCAAACCATGCACATCGTTCATCGCTCATCGAACCTTTAAGAAGGAAGCGAGTATCGACAAGGTCTATCAAAGTTTTAATGAAATATTTTCTTTAACATTGTTTTCTTCAAGAAAATTATTTTTAAAGATTGTTTTACATAGTTGAATGTTTAGTATTGAGAATTTTGTTTTCATTCTTGATTATTTTTATTGTTTTCAGGCAGTAACTAAATAGATAAGGGGCTAATAAAGAGTTTGGGACGATCACCTAGAAGATCACTTTTCTTTTCTTTTTGCTACATTTCATTAATTAAATATTGACTATTTAGAAATAATGCTAGATGCCATTTGAACAATATTTTATTTTAGTTTCTTTTCATTTTAATATATATAACATTTTATATCCTACTTGTCAATTAGAGTATTGGCCTTACATGGTTTAAACATGTGGCATAACACGCTAAATTACCTACCTACCTTGAAAAAAATTAACTATTATTATTTTTTATTTTAAGTTTCGTAAGAAATATATATGATAAAAATTTAGGGTAATACAGTTGGTATAGCTTAGGTTTGCCAAAAGAAGGTATATATAAATAAATAAATTGAAAACGTCGAGGGGCTTAAGGGAGTGTGTATATATATATATATATATATATATATATATATATATATATATATTATTTCTTAATTTTTTGTTGGAGATCCTAATTGCTTGATATTTTTATTTGTTTTCTTATTTTTCTTAGATGGTTCATGCATTAGAGTTCATTTTGGATCTTTGGAGGGATTCAACCCTGTAGGTCACTACAACATAGACTCTTTGGTGACTCTTGTGGCATTTGGTTGGATGTAATATAATAAGGGTGTAATGTAATCAATTATGTAGTGTAATTAGGTATGCAATGTAATGGGACAATAATTACAATCCCATGTTTAGTTGTATAAAAAGTGTAATGTAATTACAAAGGTAATAGGTCATTTCAATGACAAAAAATAGTAATTAAATTATTATATTGAACATAAATGTTATCTAAATAAAAATTTGAACTACATATTTAAATTTGAGCTTTTAAAAATATTTTCTATCAAATAATCAATTTTTTATTTCTTTTGTGGCAAACATCAACTATGTTATTCTAATGGCAATAAATATCGTAATAAAGATAAATGTTATCCATATGAAATAAATTCAAAATCATACTTGAGAATTTTTTTAATCTTTGTTTATCATATTTCCTAAATTTAATTTTTTTGTGCCAAAAAAGATCAACTGGATTATTCTAGTGGTAATAAATGTTTATCGTAGTGAAGATAAATGTTATCCAAATAACAAAATTTTAAACTTTAAATTTATATTTGAACTTTTCTTAATCTCTTCTATCATATAATTAAGTTTTGAATTTTTTTATTGATAAAAATACCAACTGAAATTATTTTATGGATGATAAGTATTTATTGAATTAGAGATAAATGTTAATAAGTAAAAAAATTTAATCTAAAAATTTTAATTTAAGCTTCTTTTATATTTTTAATTGAATAGTTAAATCATTTTGAATTCAAAATATTGAAGTTAAATTTTTCTCTTAATGATCAACCGATCATATTATATATTAAGATAATATAAGAAAGAAAATTAAATTCCTTCTAAATGAATGAATTTTTTGCTTGCCAAGAGGAGAGAGAAAAAATTATGGAATAGAGAGAGAGATAATTATTGCAAGTGTATTAAAATTTGATGACAAGGATGAATGTAATCATGATTGTTTAGTAAATATCTAAGCAATTGTAATTGCATAGGTAGATTTTAATGTGATTACAATGTAAATTTGATTGCATTACAAAGTTGTAACCGAACATGATAATGTAATCACCATTACCACTTTAATTACATTACCACTTTGATTACATCCAACCAACATGCCCTTTGAACCAAGCTGCTTAGTTAATCAACTCTCTTCCCAATCACCCAAAATGGAACTCGGATCAAATTGGAGTATTTCGACCTTCTCACAAACTCAATGAGGCGTTATGCCTCTTTTCGAGGGCAAATGCCCTTTTGTGGCCATAACCGAAATAATTATTCAACATGACATGAGGTTTTGTTCGGAGTAAAGGGATATTTGAAACATGATAAGAGTCAAGAAAAAGAAGCGGATTCATCTTCTAAAGTATTTCAAAGAATAGGCTCCCACAATCCCCCAAAATATGACGGTAAAGTTGATCCACTAGTATTGGAGAATTGGATTAAGGCTTTTGATAAACTTTTCTTAGGAATTAAGTGTCCCGATGATTAGTAAGCGGGGATTGCAAGCTACTATTTGACTCGGTCAAGTCGATTTATGGTGGAATACCCGAAAGGCAAGTTAAAGGAGGAAGGCTATGATTGGGAAAAACTAAAAGAGGATTTGAGGGGTAAGTTTTATCCCGATTTTTGAAGGAAGGAAAAAGAAAGAGAATTTGTGAGTTTAAGGAAAGTAAGAATCGGTGTAGTTGAGTATGTCGCAGAATTCATGGAAATGGAAAGGTTTGCTCCTGAATTGATACCAAATGATAAGAAGAGAATGGAATAGTTCGAGAATAGACTTGATCCTGAATTACATAAACAACTAGCCATTTTTCCAGCCCAAACTTATCACGAGTTGTACAAGTAGAGCTGCCCCATGTGGAAAGTGTGAATCGCATGGTGAATCGAAATTATCAAAAAGATGGACAATCAAGTTAGTGGAAGCCGAGAAGGCTAGAACACAAGCCAGATCCTCAAGCCGACAACAGGAATAAGAGGCCATATCCAGGGAAGGATGTAAAATCACCATCGAAGAAGGTTGAATGTAAGGAAAAATTGGTTTATAACGGACCACCATATACCCATTGTGGGTTCAAAATCACCCGAGTAGAGAATTGCCACAAGAAACTTGGATTATGCTTATGGTGTGGCAGTCCTGTGGTGGCATACAAGGAGGGACTACATCAAAAGTCAACATGAGTGGCAAAATTTATGCTCTCACCCACAAAGAGGCGGAAAATTCGGGTATGGTTGTTGCTAGCACCCTAACTATTAATGATGTTTCTATCCTTGTGTTATTTGATTTAGGTGCTACACATTCATTTATCTCTAATAAGCTAGTTACTAAATTGGGTCTTAGTCATATATTGACCATTGAAGACTTATCAATGAATTTACCCGATGACAAAAATGTGTTGTGCTCTAAGTCATATCCAAGTTGTGCCATAATCATAGGAAAAGAGGCTCTTAAGGGTGAATTAATTGAATTTGAGTTAGTTGAATTTGATGCAATTTTGGAATGGATTGGTTGTCAAAGTATAGGGCCAAAATAAATTGTAAGGATCAAAAGGTTAGCCTTAAGAGTCCTTTCGCCGGGGGTATAGTGTTCTATGGGGATGTAGCTCCAATGAAAATACTTCTAGTGTCTATAATGAAGATATGAAAGATGACAAGGAAATAATGTGAAGGATTTCTTTGTGAAATAATTGACACTTCCAAACAAAAGTCCATCCTTGGAGAGATACATGTTATAAAAGATTTCCCTGAGGTATTTCCCGATAATCTACTTGGTTTACCTCCGAAAGAGAAGTAAAATTTGAGGTGGATTTAGTTTCTCATGCAACCCCATAATTGAGGCCCTACATCACATGGCCCTTGTAGAATTAAAGGAACTAAAGGTGCGGTTGGAGGAACTTTTGGAGAAAAGGTTCATTAGACCTAGTGCATCACCATGCGAAGCCCCGATATTTTTGTCAAAAAGAAGGATGAGAGTATGAGATTATGTATTGATTACCGAGGTTTGAATAAGATTACTATCAAGAATAAGTATCTTCTTCCTAGGATTGATGACCTTTTTGATCAATTTCAAGGTGCTTGCAGTCTTTTCAAAAATTGACCTTAGATCGGGTTACTTCCAATTAAGGATTAAGGCTGAGGATATTCCTAAAATTGCTTTCCGAACTCGTCATGGTCATTATGAGTTTGTGGTAATGCCTTTTGGATTAACCAATGCTCCCGCTAAGTTTATGGATTTAATGCAACGAGTCCTTAAACCATATCTTGACCAATTTATGATAGTGTTCATTGATGATAGTTTAATATATTCCAAGAATGAGGAGGAACATGCACAACACCTTAGGATGGTCTTGGAAATACTGAAAGAACATAAGTTATTTGGCAAGTTCAAGAAATGTGAGTTTTGGTTAAAAGAAGTTGTCTTTTTGGGGCATGTTATCTCTAAGGATGGAGTTAAGGTAGATCTTCAAAAGATTGAAGTAGTGGTAAATTGGCCCACACTTACCAATGTTACATAGGTTAGAAGTTTTTGGGATTGGCGAGGATATTATCGAGAGGTTTGTGAAAAATTTTTCACGAATAGCAAAACCTCTCACAAACTTAATGAGGAAAACTACTAAGTTTGAATGGAGCTCAGATTGTGAGTCGGCTTTTGCTGAATTAAAGAAACGCCTCACTACTGCCCTAGTTCTAGCCTTACCTCATAGTGATGAAGGATTTATCATTTTCGAGTGATGCTTCTAAAAGGGCCTAGGCTATGTGCTTATGCAAAATGATAAGGTTATTGCCTATGCATCCCGACAATTGAAACCTTATGAGCTTAACTATCCTACTCATGATCTTGAATTAGCGGCTGTGGTTTTTCACTCAAGATATAGAGGCACTACTTACTTGGTATATCATGTAAGTTTTTCACCGACAATAAGAGCCTTAAGTATTTTTTCATCCGATCGATTTGAATATGAGACAAAGGCATTGGCTAGAACTCATCAAGGATTATGATTTGGACATTTAATATCAACCTAGAAAAGCCAATGTTGTTCCCGATGCTTTGAGTAGAAAGTCATCTCATGGTATTAATCTATTGCTTGGGCTACCTTTAGTTATTCAAAAAGATTTTGAAAGATTTGGGGTAGAATTTTTTAGAAGGGTTCGCAAGAAAACTCATGGCTATGGAAGTGCGTTCCACATTGATAGACGGTATTGTTGTGGCTCAGGAATTGGACCCCTAAAGGAGGATGTGAGGAATGGGAAATGTCCTGGTTTTGTGATTCATGAAGATGGTTCATTAAAGTTTCAAGGATGATTGTGTGTGTCTAACCATAAGGATTTGAAGGAAAAGATTCTGATTGAAGCACATCAAATCCCATATTCGAGTCCATCCAAGGGGAGTAAGATGTATAAGGATTTACGACAAAGTTTTTGGTGGAGCAACATAAAGAAGGAGGTAGTAGAATTTGTGTCTAGATGTTTAACATGCCAACAAGTGAAGTTTGACCATCGTAGACCCATTGGGGAAATGAGATCGTTAGAGGTTCCAGTTTGGAAATGAGATTCTATATCTTCGAATTTAACATGGGATTACCTCGAACTCAAAATGCAAATAATTTGATATTGGTCATTGTGGATCGTTTGACCAAATCTGCTCACTTTTGGCTATTAAGGAGACTTGGAAGGTGGAGAAGTTGGCAAGAACATACACCAAGGAGATAGTTAGATTGCATGGAGTTCCTAATGACATAATCTCCGATCATGATTCTCGATTTTTGTCATGAGTATGGACTGCTCTCTAAAGAGCATTAGGAACAAAGTTAAATCTTAGCACCGCGTATCACCCCGAGAATGATGGATAGACTGAAAGAACCAATCAAACTTTAGAAGATATGTTGCGTGCATGTGTACTTGATTTCCAAGGGACTTGGGAGGAAAATTTACCATTGGTTGAGTTCTCTTATAATAACGAGTTACCATGAAAGTATTAAGATGGCTCCATTTGAGGCTCTGTATGGGCGGAAATGTAGATCATCACTTTGTTGGAGTGATATTGATGAGACCTTGGGAGTAGGACATGAATCAATTCAGGATGCGAGTGGAAAAGATTAGAGTGATACAAGGTCATATGAGGGTCGTACAAGATAGACAATGAAATTATGCACAAAAGAGGCTTAGACCCTTATAATTCAAGGTTAGGGACAAGGTGTTTTTCAAACTGTCTCCATTAAGAGGTGTCATGTGATTTGGCAAAGTAGGAAAGCTAAGTCCTCGCTTTGTAGGACCATATGAGATTATTGAACGAATCGGCCCCATGGCTTATCGTCTTGCATTACCACCCGAACTCTCAAAATTTCATAATGTATTTCATGTATCGCAATTAAGAGAGTATGTTCTTGACTCTAGTCATGTGATCCGACAAGACAATGTTCAACTTGTGGATAATCTAACCTATGAGGAGCAACCTATTCAAATCTTGTACAAACAAGAAAAGTAGTTTAGGAACAAAGTTATATCACTGGTCAAGGTGTTGTGGGCTAATCACTCTAGGCAGGAAGCAATATGGGAGACCGAGGCTCACATACGGGCAAAATATCTCGTACATTTTCACTAACGGCAACATTGGTCGTAAATTTCGAGGACGAAACTTAATCCAAGGGGAAGTCGGTAACAACTAGAAAAAATTTTAAAAAATTTATTATTATATTGGTATTATTGTTATTATTATTATTATATTAATATTATTGTTGTTGTTATTATTATTATTATTATTATTATTATTATTATTATTATTATTATTATTATTATTATTATTATTATTATTATTATTATTATTATTATTATTACTACTACTACTATTACTACTACTACTATTATCATTATTATTATTGTTATTATTAGCTAGTATTAAGGGTGTGTTTAATGGTAATTGGCATATAGGAAATTTTAAGTGTCACATGGTATATTTACAAAGATTGTGGCTAGGTTCATGAATGTTACTCAAAAGTTAAGGTTCTTTAGTTTAACATTAATAGTCATCACAAACCTTATGGTTTAATGTTACACTTAAATGGAGACTTTTGAGTTACTATACTGTTAAAATTTTTAGCTCAAAATCCCCTATAAATAACCCCTAAATTACTCTATTCTTATCTTACTTTACTTCTCTATTTCTTAGAAGGTTACTTACAAGTCCTAGAAAGGTATTAAGCATGTCAACCTTTTCTCCCAATCTATCTTTTCCACTTCAAAAAAATGTTTTTGTTTACTAGCATAACAAAGTGTTGTTTTTGGCCTTATTAAAACCATTGTACAATGATATTGACCGGGTGATCACCTTACTCGAAACATGCACATCGTTCATCACTCATTGAACCTTCAAAGGAAGCACTATAGATATGGCCTATTAAAGTTTTAATGAAATATTTTCTTTAACATTGTTTTCTTCACGAAAATTATTTGTAAAGATTGTTTTACATAGTTGAGTGTTTAGTACTGAGAATTTTGTTCTCATTCTTGATTGTGTTTATTATTTTTAGGTAGCAACTAAATAGATATGGGGTTAATAAAGAGTTTGGAACGACCACCTAGAAGATCACCTTTTTTTTTTCTTTTTCCTACACTTCATTACTTAAATATTGACTATTTAAAAATAATGCTAGATGTCATTTGAACAATATTTTATTTTAGTTTCTTTTCATTTTAATATATATAGCATTTTATATCCTACTTATCAATTAGAGTATTGGCCTTACATGTTTTAAACATGTGACATAACATCCTAAATTACCTACCTACCTTGAAGAAAAATTAACTATTATTATTTTTTATTTTAAGTTTCATAAGAAAAATATATGAGAAAAACATAGGATATTACAGGGTAGAAGGAGTTCAAAATCATTTTAATAGTTCATGGGTAGACAAAGGTTAACACATACCTTGAGAGGTATGGATCTTAAAAATGCAATAAATATAAGTTTTTCTTATGCAATTGCTCATAAAACTTTGTTCCAATTCCTTATTGAGTTGTTTTTCTTAAATAAATATAAGTTTTCTTATGCAATAGCTCATAAAACTTTGTTTCAATTGTGAGCAATTGTTGACTGAGCTTGGTAAATTTTTAAAAAAATTAGTAAGAGAGTTAGTAAACAACTCCAACTTGAGGTAGTCCTTGGTCCTTGGGGATCAAGAATCGATTGCTAAAATTAGAAAAAAAATTTATATGAGCAATTGCTTTACTTAGTTTTGGAGGCAGAGGGATCAAGAATCGATTTTGATTTAGGGGCTCACACTTTCACGCTATCCCCCTTCTCTCATTGTTTGTCACATGTTACTCTTACATTTTGTGTTAACGTGACACATTTAAACTGGAGTAGAATCAGGAAATAGGCTTTTACTTGGAGTTTTTAGACAAAACAATCCTTGAATTATACACTTTATTTAAAATTGCTATTAATTAATTTTTGGTACCTAATGGTACCATTGATCTACTGTAGTACATATTAGTACCTAACTGTGTGATTTGGGGGTAAGAGCTTTGCTTTGAGAACTCAATTCCAAACGCAAGAAGCAAACCCTAGAGGGAGAAATCATAATCGATTTTGGGAGATTTTCCTAAATTGATTTGTGTCTTTTGTTGTTTATATGAACTTCATCCAAAATTTCCCAAAGAATGTTCTTAAATGCCATCCTTTTCTACACAACCTAATTCAATCACTTTTCCTTTAATATTAGTTACACTCGTGTAATTATGGTTTATTTTAATGTTGTGGGTATAGTCATTTCCACAAAATGACAATCACGGTACATTATGGTAATTCTCTCAATTTTAGTCATCCGTTTGGCAATGTTTAATCTACATCATTGATTTTTTTCTAATACAATTAAAATTTTAACATTGATAAATTACTTAAAAATTATTTTTTAAGGTCATGTTTGGATTGTCAAAGTTCTTTCCTTAAGCTAATAGAAATGTGAAGCTTTTTTAAAAAGTTTTAAAAAATAATTAACTTATATATTTTGCGGGTACAAGCTCCATATTTTCTGATCACAAGCTTAGCGTTTAAAAAAAGTTTGAAAAATAATCAACTTATATGTTTTTCGGTCATAAACTCCATACTTTCCGACCACAAGCTCCATACTTTCCAACAAGTCTACACCGACTCAAATGACACTCGACTCAAATGTTTAATTCCGACCACCTTTTTGCTTGATTCACCTTTTGTTTGCCTTTGCTTCAATACGATTGGGAATATTTGCATAGAAAAATAAAAATAAAAATTGTAAAATTTTTCAGTGTCCTAAGATTCGATTACGGGACTACTAAGTTATGTAAAGTTAATTTAAGCACTTTGACAACTTGGCCTTTATTGTTCAATATGTAACTGAAATTTATAAGTGTGTTTTCCTTTGATCTTCCCAACTATTATTATTCACTTTCACTAAGTTTCCATTTTCACAGGTACTGTGCTAGGATTCCAACGGGTAGTAGTTGGGAAGGATGAAACCAAAACGCGGAAGTAAGATTGAGTGAAAGGAAATATTCAGCCATCAGAACAAGGAACACAATATCTGTGACTGTGAAAATGAAAACTGATTTTTTTTTAATCTTTTTGTGAATGTAATATAGAAACTACTATTCAAAAATAAGGAAAGTCTATATTTGGAAATAGACGTCGGGATTTGTTGCCGGAGCTCATAGGCTAATAGAGAAGGGACACCACTGGGCCCCGGCGGTTGTTATAGCGACCCTTTCATCCTTCCCACCATCATTAAAGTCGGCAACAAGGGCATAGGCATCTAATTGATTCTGTGGTCGGCGTTTGTTCCATCGGAAAAGGAGGAACAACAACTGGAAACAATGGAGATGGAAATAGGAATGGTTGTATTTCGCCGGAGGCTCAAATGACACTGGATGTAGCTACCGGAATTAATGGAGGATCAATTGACCGTTACGAACAAATGGAATTATTGGAGGTCCAATAACTTTAGCTACCGGAATTAATGACTTGGCCTGCCTGTATTTTTTTACTTTTCCGATGGTTGTGTGTTTGCTGTAGTTTTGTTTTTCCTTTTCACTTTGTTATTTTTTTGGTCTAAACAACAGATAGAAAAATTAATTTTCAACATATTTATTGAAATTATTTATAGAATTTAAATTCTAATATTTATAAAAAATTAACTTATAAGATTATATCATGTCACATGAACGACTAAAATTATGGAAATTAACATACTTATCATCATTATCGTTTTATGAAAATGACCTTATCCGATGGGTTATTTTAATCATAGATGCCTCATCTTCAGCGCTATCTCAAAATGACTTCCATATTGACATGTAAATAGCAATTTTACCATAATTGAATATAAAACTTGCATATTTAGCATAAGCCACAACCTTCACTCCATAAAACAGAGCTTGACCATTTTTTAGGGTCTCTTTTATAAATATTTTACTTGAAATCACTACTAAATCAATTAATAATAGTCAAAGTTTTAATCTTCAATTATTTTGCAAACAAATCATACCATTTAACAAACAATTCACAACAATACTTCCAAATTTATCAAATTTAAAAGCCCTAAAAGCACTTACCTGATGATGAAGATACTTATCTTCTGTAATAAACTTTCTTTGTTTCACTTCGTTGCCAAAGAGGCAATTAGGATTCGGGATCTTTCTAAATTGTGACAATCCCCAGGCAAATAAGAAAAGGGAGCACATAGAGAGAAGAAGAGAGGGAAGGGGGAATTGTGTTGCGTTTGGGGAGAATTAAGTCATAAAGCCTTATTATTTTACCTTTTTTATAGTCCGAAAGCTGGTTTAA
This sequence comes from Talinum fruticosum, assembly GCA_021018815.1. NCBI lineage: Eukaryota > Viridiplantae > Streptophyta > Magnoliopsida > Caryophyllales > Talinaceae > Talinum > Talinum fruticosum. The sequence goes on from JAITYX010000022.1 coordinate 2,469,757, forward strand.
TTGACAAAATTTAAAAAAAATTTCTAGAAACTTTAATAATCGATTAAGTGGCATCCTAATACGTACTACAATAGATTAGTGGCACTGTTTCGTAGTAAAAGTAATTAATGATAATTTTAGATAAAATGTATAATTCAGAGTTTGTTTTGTCTAAAGACGCCTTTTACTTGACAATTGACTTCCATTTAAGAATTAATTATTATAACACATACAACAATATATTCTTGATAAAAAAAAATGGTAATCATCTTTAATTAAAGCATAAAAGCAACATAAAATATTTAAATGTTTCTAGATGTAACTACCCATACAATAACATACGTGATAGAATAATTAAATTTAACAATTATCCGTCAATGTAACTATCCAGCATAATAAACTACAAGAAAAATAAATTATAAAATTCTTTAAATTTAATTTCAAGTATCATTTCAATATCAGGTGTTACATTTTTCAAATTTCATTTCAAAACACAATTTTACTAATTTTATAAGCTTTTTTCAATGAACCAAAGCTAATTAATTTCTACAGATCTGGATGTGTAGAGGCTGAGCAGTAAACCAAAGATTAGCATATAAAAAGCAAGCCATATAATTATAACCCAGAAAAAGCCCATGTGCATTGTGCTTATTGTGATGGAACTTAAATCTTTTTACCCATCCATCCATCTTTGAATTTGATGGAGGGTAATATGGGTGGGAAATGGGTACGGACAGGTTAGGGTCGGCTACATTAGTAAAGCAACCCGACCCATTGCCCAGCCCGAGAGAATAAGATCTAACACAATAAACACAATGCACAGAGGCTAGAGCATGGGATCAAGTTGAGACCATGATTTTCTTTGCTGCAATTTAGGAAGATGGAGAGGACTTGAGGAAGTAAGAGAGAGTAGAAAGGTTGTTAATTTTGCAAGATTATGAGTTCTTTGCAACTAATTCTACATCTATATATAAAGATGGCAAATTATAGAATCCTTGGATGATGAATAATGGAATAAAATGGAGTACAAAAGCTCAAGTGCAGTGGTACTATGTAAGACACATGATCTAACTGATAGTGTTCAGTGTTTACAATTTTTGCAGTACACTTTTACTTTCACCAAACTGTACTGCACCTTTTGTACTTCCCATCCCATCCCACCTCGTCTAATCTTCAACTTTTGTTTGTTTTAATATTTCACAAATGATTATATCATTCAATTCTATATTATCCCTCCTTCTGGGGGGCAAATTCCGTTTCATGCCAAACAGTAAATTGAAATGAATGAATCAATGTAAAAATGCAGATCAACACTCTAATTTAGTATTCGATTTATTTTGATCAAATTATAGGTAAGGGTTATGAAAACGGTTCTTATAAAATAATCGTTCTTAGAAGGTTCTTAGAAGGAATTTCTATAACTGCAGTTCAATAGCTAATAATTTAGCATAGATAGGTGAAGTGATTCCTAGGTATTTAACCAATAACCTAAGCTAAGAGGAATAATGAATGTAACACACCTTGTAGGTGAAATTGAGTACATCAAGACCATTAATTCCCAAGCTATGCTCATGACCTTTACGAGGAGTTGACACAATGTTGGCCATGTCATGATTATCATCATTATCGAGACCACGAGGCTTTATGATAGAGACAGCCAGTGAATCTGGTCCATTCAGTAGCATGGCATCTGCAGAATTGCTAATTGACTCCTGCATTGAACACCGAGAGGATGATCAGAAGGATAGAAGAAAGTAGCAACTGCTTTTAATAAAAAGATACAACCCTAATCTCCATCATCAGAAAGAGGAGAATAGATACCAACCAAACAGTGGACACAACCACAACAAAAATAATTCCAGTACAAATCTCATATGTACGCAATCTTAGCACATGCAAGAAAAGATGTGACTGCACAAGCCACCAAAAACATTTTCAAGCATTGAAAAGGCAAACCTAGTATGTGCAATAATACAAATGAAATTGCAAAAGAATCGGTTGACAAAGAAGAAACGAAGAGACCATGATGCATTTCTGAAGCTGATCTCTTGCTATGATGACACCATCATAAATTTGTATATATGGGATGTGGGAGTAGGACAGGAAAGAATTCCATATGTTTATTACCTTCAGGAAAACCATGTTATTTAGTGATTAATCAATTAGCAATTTAATTCATCATAAACAGCCTAACTAGTGCTTTCAGATGTCAACAATAGACCCTTAATTGAGTTCTTAATATCTAGGCTCACTAGTTGCTTCTTAATACCTCTCAAATTCCTAAGACTTCAGCCAACAATTGTCCGATTTTCCTGCACAGTAGAAGTCCATGAGAATACTATTCCTTATACGCATTAACTCTAATATAGTACGCCCTTGGAGCCACATACTATTCCTTATATGCATTAACTCTAATATAGTGTACCCTCGGAGCCACATACTTTTGTATGGATAATAACAAGTATATTAAAAGAATGCAAGGGAATGTCATTCCTTTACAAAAGGGAAGAACTAAAATGATCATGCCCTTAAGCTCTCATGCAGGATCTTATCTGCTAAATCCTAAACAGTCAAATGTTGTTCTTAACTAAGCATTTCACTCAACTAACTTAAGATTCTTATAAAAAAAGCCAAAAAAAGAGGTAGGTGGTTTGAACTCTTGACTAAATTCCCTAAGAATCCAATGATCCCTTTCCTTCTACCCCATTGAATAGTAGGGAATAATCTTTCACATTCCAGGAACCAAACTCTTCTGCGTCCTTTTTCCTCAACTGCGAACACATCTTTAGCATTCCTTGAGTGAACCCAACTAACCCCATCAAGGAGGAAGACAAATGCCAAAGCAGAGGAAAAAACAACTATGAAAACGGAGATGGTTGTCTGGTTCCTCCTTCTCTAGGAGCATAGAACACCTGCTTCCTATGTTAGGTCTTCCTTTAAGCATGTCATCCTCAGGAATCTTACCTTTAGTTTTTTTTTTTTTTTTGGGGGTGGGGGTGGTTTGGAAGCCACCTTGGTAGGAGCTTTAGACTTCAATTTCGCTCTTGGTCCCACATATTATGTCAAAAACAACCATTTTATTTGCCCCACGTTGTAGACAGAAGTCAAACTTCAAGGTAACTAATAGTATTTGATTGGTTAGAAAACCATTTCCAACCATATACCATTAAGTACTAACATTTAAGACATATTTTCATACATTCCCATTAGCTCATAATACAGATGGGAGGGGTGGATATTATGTCTAAGCTGCTTGGATTTTTCATGTAACCTCACTCAACTGCATTGACACTAGACAATCCAACATGGTTATGGACACCCAATCCTTCAAGAGTAAAAACACAGCACAAAATTTTGGGAAATTGTTGAGTATGACACAACACCTGCGCTGGACATAACTCCCATGCCAGATATTCCACCCTCCGGCAAGGCTATGGCTGAATCTAAGTAAACCACTGAGATTGGAGGGCGAGTAGTTGGGTACTAACATTGCAGATTGATGCAATTCAGTTAAAAGGCCTGAAGTAGCAAACCCTTGGGTAAAAATAGCACTTGGCGCAATTATTGCACTTAGATTATTTAATCATATGAATAACATAGAAACTCCAAGAAAGGAAGACTAACGATTCATATAGATCACTTCTGGGAAATGTTTCAATAAATCCAATGAGTAAATAATAATCCTGTTAGACAGAAAAAGGACATCATCATGCCTTTTTTGTCAAATGAATCCTACTATTGACTAATAAAGTTATCAAATGAAGTGTAGATACTAGATATTACAGTTAGTTTTAAATGTCAAAACTGTTACTCAACCAACTGTAAGCCCTCAATTTATCAAAAAGTACAATGATGAGAATCTTAAAATTGATGGAAAAACTCACAGCATGTCCATAGCCATTTTGACTTATTATAAAGAGTTCTAAAATAGAGAGAAAAGAATACAGTTCATTAAATACCTTGCTTCAAACAAAGACGTGATGTTTAGTAGCTCTAACATCGCAATACATGATACATACAAAATAATCACCAAACCTTACCTGCAGTATCAAATTCAACTCAAAATCATCGTCCCATGATTCCCCTTTATCCAGCCTAGTGAAAATCACAGTCAAAAAGTGCTGAAGAAGATCCCCTGGAGCAACAATCCAGAAGTGTTCATGTAAGGAAACCTCAAATATCCACCTAGGTCAGCACTCAACCAACTGACTGAAAATTGCAGAACATACCTGAACCTAGCAAGTATATAGCACGCAGCACCTCCAGCTCATCCATTAATCTCCAGTCCTTGAGTAACTTTGACAGCATATGACTTCCAATGTAATCAACCTAAATTATTAAACCAGCTTATGAATACAAACCTCTCCTGCAAATGAATTTGCCTGTGTAACTAGATTTGAAGCAACCAACCTGCTTCTTAATGTAGACATTGAGACATTCTTGCAATATGACCGTAGGAAGGGGAGTGCCCTTTGGTTCAGTAGTTTGTATCCAGCGAAGAATTCTGGAGGATAGAGTGCTGTTTTTCTGGGCAGGCAAGAATTCCGACATCTGAAGATCCTCCTGACATCAAATCACAGAAGAAGTTTGTGAGGTGCATTATCGGAACTGTAGACATTTGCTAGAATTAGATGCCCAAGTCACACACCTTATATGAGGGAAGAATCGTCGGAAAGGGAAACAGTGATGCTAAAAATTTTGCATCATCTAGAGAATGAAGATACTGAGATTCGCGAAATTGAAAACCAAAAGCACAATTAGATTGCTTGGCTGAAGAAGCTCCTGCACCGTCAAAATCATAGATAGCCCTCCGTAAATCTGCATCATTTAATGGGGAAGATCATAACTGTTTGGCAAACTTAGGATCCTCTGGGCATCTCTGTCGCTTGATATCTTTTGATACACAGTAATGACAGGATTTTCAGTGTAGAAAGATTTCATAAATCAAGGTTCATTAACAACATAGCCTCCACGTTGTCTTGATTCGCATTAATAAATGATGGATCAACCTTATTCAATGAATCTTTTTCACACAATATATTATTCAGGAATTCAACCCATATCTTCCTTGGGCTTCTTGAGGCAGACATCTCCTCATTATTTGTTTAAGTTTTTGGCACTCCACCTTCCTTTTGAACAATGAATCAACCATGGGGGAAAGTCATCTTGCAAAAAGTATTAGTAGACATGATCACTATGGCCAACAAGACCAGATATTGAAACCAAAAAGACCTCCACAAGCGTCAAGCCAGCTATATTGTGCCTCTCTTGTTCATCATATCTCCCCCTCTAGACGATGCCAAATTGAAAGTCATTGGAACATGCCTGATCAGTTGCAGAGATTTCCCAGCAGAGACAATTTCTTTAGCTATCTCTTTCATAAATAATGGGCACACTTGATCCCTAGGAGCTACACCTGAAAGCTCTGTGTCTACTTTTGATGTGTTAGGGATCTCAACAAGTAGCTCTTCTCCCAAAAATCAGTATCACTGATAGATACTGACCTATTTTCATAAAAGAATAACTGCACAAGAACAGCACAATATGGCTTGTTAAAAGAACAAGCTCAATTTCTGATTTTTTATTTTTTTTCTGATAAGGAAACGAGAATAATATATGTATAAATCAAAAGGATGGATGCAAAGCAAGCATCCTGCAAAAGGACTATGTACATCCAACATTTACACTATCGACAAAATCTACAAGCCCAATTTCTGATATCATCTCCTTTTTAAAAAAAATAAAAATAATAAAAAAAGCATGTCTAGTGTCTAGTTTGTAAGGATATACTTTGATTGTCCCTTTGCTTGATCTTTATGCATTATGCAGACTCTTTGGTATTATTTTAGTTCAGCAATGACATAATAGATCACTAGCAGCTTGAAAATTTTAACTGGTTGATATCAGATAATGGCTCTGTTCATTTGTCTAATATTCTAGCATATGCTTGAAATTCTGTACAGGAGCCTGGAACTTTAACAGCTCTTGCACTTCAAGAATGGCTTTGAAGAGTGCAGAAGAGCTCTAAAACCAGTAGAACAGCGTAGATGAAGTCCTGAAACTTATAGAAGACTCTGGAAGTAGCAAAGGAGATCTAAGATTTGCTCAACATTCTACTAAGAAATTATAAGGTGAAAATGAACTAGGCCAATGTGTCACCTTTAAATGTAAAGACAAAAATGAAAAGAACAATAGGCGATGTTGTCAACCAGCCCATTGATCAACTCAGAACTGAACGTTTTGGGTAAAAGGTCAAATATGTTTCTCTACCTCAAAACAGAACAACTGAACCTATAAGTAATCCAAAAGTGTAGGATGCTAGCTTTACATCCATCCTTTTGAATGTATCATATATCATGCTCTTTTCCTCATCAAAAAGAAATGGAATCCAAAAGCAACATTACCAAGACAACCTATTCGACACCTCTATTCTGAACCCCAGAGTAAAACATCATTGAATTGCATAAGATAGAAATCAAAATAAGAATAAGATACATCCTACATTGCCTCCAGAAATTACCTCGTTATAGGGATCATCCACAATTCCTTCGTAAATCCAGGACTCAAGACTCTGGATATATGGCAACAGACTTCCAACAAATAAAAACAGGGGCATCTTGTATGCTTCTTCCTAAAAATAACAATATTTTTTAGTAATAAACTCAAGAAATATCAAAGCAGAGATAGCCCAAATAAGAAAGCAATGACAGTTCTAACAACCTCTCCACCCTGCATCAGACATGCTTCATTTAGCCTCTTATAAAGATGATCAAGGACATGGACAGCCACTTCAGCAGCAGATGCAGAATGAGGAGAATCAACCCATACTCTGGGAACTGCTTCATAAACTATTTGTAATAGAAACTCAGCCCCTGAACAGCGACTAACAAAAAAATCAAGCATAGTTAGAAGCTCTCAATCGAACAGCAAATAGATGATAGGCCCAGCTCAAAGCGCAATGCTCCCACATATATGTGATGGAAGAAAAGGGTTTTTCTTTTGAACATAGGTTGCAAAACATATCCATGATGCCATACAATAACATTAACGAAGCCCCATTGTGACATGCGTGAACATAGTAAGGTAAATGCAGGTACACAAAAACACTCGAACATTATACTCAAAGGAAGGGTCTATGGTTCCAAGAATAAGAGCCATAATAAATATGAATTTGAACACCTACATAATTTAGCCATATGGTACCCTCAAATTAGTTGAATTTTGCATCTCTCTCTGTCTCTGTCTCTGTCACTGTCACTCTCTCCCTATCTCTCTCTTAATTTTTTTAAGTTCTCCCCCTCCCCTATTTTTAGGGAAGGGGTTCCATGAGACACATAAGGGCACATACAAAAAGTTAAATAAAACAGCAATTTAAAGAGAGAATTATTAGCACCAGTGATAGAATGGCAAACCTGGACAAAGAGTTTTCAAGCCCCAAAAGTGTAGGAACCGTCCTAGAGTTAGAGTTTCTTATCTTTACTTCCTCGTTCAATGCAATATCTCGCAACCTCTACTCCAAACACAGATCAACTCAGCCACTATGAAAGCACCAAGAAAAAACATCCCATACAACAAAAACACCAAAATTGACCTTTAGCCATGCGGAAGCAGCACCAGAAAACGCCCTCAACGTCGGATATGATCCCCCAGATCTATCTATCTTCTCGATAACAATCCCAATTAGCCTCAAACATGTAGCAGCGCACAAGAATTGGTTCAAGACATCATGCAGACTTGTCAAGGAGAGGTGAGTAACATATATCCCAACCTTGGCACGAAAACGATGGCCTGCCTCATCCCATTCAAACAGGGCACTGGAATTACCCTGCAAGATATGCAGAATGCCTTGAACCTGCAGGAGGGAGACAGAGAACAAACCCACAAACAAAAATGTGACAGGGAGCTCTAAATCAAAATTAATTCTTCAACACAGAAAGGCAAATAATAAACACATAAAAAGAAAGGTGAGCACATAAATTTGTTGGAGAACAAGTTTACCAATTCGAATTCAGTGGTTCGTAATGAAGAGACCGAGGTTGCAAGATATATGCCATCAGGGAAGGAACTGTGGATCCTGCAAATTAAACTCGTTGGACCTTCCATTTCTACTTGAAATTCAATCTGGCCAAACACCACGCACACAATAACCCAATATTTCCAATTAGAATTGAGCTGAAACATAAAATGTAATAAATTTGTTAAACTAATTCAACCAAATGCTCAAAATTGTTATTCAGAATTCAATATTCACTAATAAACGGCCAACAAGAAAAGAAAAAGGAAAAAACCCTAAAGGAAAAAAACCCTAAACGTGAATCCAAAATAACTAACAAATTAATCGCACGAAATTTAAAACCTTGGGCACAATTTTCCACCAAATTAAGGCAACTAATAACTCATTGGCTCACAAAAGGTAAAGAATTTCCCAATTTGAAATTTGGGATGCAATTTTTGACTTAAAATGCAACAGCACGTAAATTGCGGCCTTGGGGCTGCCAAGAAAGTGAGGTGGGAGGGAAGCTGAAAATCCATAGCAACAAGCAACAACAAGAAGCTTACAATTACACAAAATTAACAATAATAAGAGAACGATAGAGAAGAAAAGTGAACACAGTGATGAATTGATGATGGTGGACCTACTGAAAGTGGCGGTGGTAAATGCGCCAGTAATGAGAGAGAGACAACTCGCCGGCGGGAGAAAATGAGCGACAGAATTGCGAAATCGCCGACGGAGCACCTTCACGGGGTTAGAGAGAGAGTGGAGAATTGGTGGCGGTATTTGGATGAGTTTTTAAATGAACCAAGCGCAGTAGTTACTGTTTGTTGTACGAGAATTTTGCCATTAATCTTTTTATTTTGGAAAATTCTTCCACAGATTGAAAATTTTTTCAACTATCATAATTAATTAAATCTTAATCGTGGATTTTTTCTATCTTTAAACATGATTAATTTTTTTAAAAAATTCTGTGAAAACCCAAATTCTTCCATCCCTCAAGCTCCCTATAACCGCAAATGAAGATGAAATTGGAGGATAAAAAGGTAGAAATCAATTATTATAGTTAAAAAAATTTCAACTACGGTAGAATTTTTATTTATTTTTATTTAATTTATCACATTTTTTATGGACTTTATCACATAATTTATTTCTTAATCAAGTTTGCCACTTAAAGGTTACTTGCAATGAGTAAAATTGTTTATCCAATTATTCGAATTTGTCCAATATGAAAAAAACGAACATATTTTATTAATAATTAAAAATAGAAAAGGTATAATTATAAATTTTCATCAGAATTTAAGCCTGTGTATAATTTTTTTTTTATTTCTATTATCCCAATTCAATATTAAAGGGAGAGAGTGTATTTTGGAACCATTAATATTGAAGAATTAGAGGGGTGGGGGAGGGCACTGATCTGAACATAAGAAGCAAACCCAGAATGGGGCCATGGAAAAGCTTCATCTTCCTTAGGCGGGCTTTCTTTTTCATCTTCCATATCCTTGTGTGGCCTTCAGTACATTACATGCTTATTCTCTGCAACCGATCCAAAGATTTCCTCTTTATAGTAGCAATTTTTTTGGGTTTATGGGTTCGAAATCAAATGTAAATTACTAATTTTTACTTGATTTTGGATTAGACTAATGATCTTACTCGATATGGACATTAACTCAACTCTAATTAAAAGGATCAAAGACCCAACAACTACTACTAATACTAAACCAAAAGCTTAGTTGATGGTTAGAAGCTCAAGAATAGGTTTATATTATAACATGCCCCTCAAGTGAATGTCTTTCGGACTTAAAGGGTGGATGCTTCAAATGTTCCCAATAAGAGTCCAACTTGAGAGGTCTCACTCATAAAAACACCGATACCATATTAAATTTTATATAAAACCGAACAATGTATATAAATCCATGAAGTTTCATCTCATAACCAATAAGAGTTGTGGCTTACAAACTTATAAACATGCTAAAGGCCTCCTTAATTTGTGAATATGAAACTTTTTCACTTTTATAACTCCAACACACCCCCTTACATGTGAACTATTCACAAGGTCCATTACGTGAGTATAATTTTTAATCAAACTGGGTCATACCCCTTTCTATGCAAGAATATTAATTAATTTTATTTTCATAATTAGTTATTTTTATTATTTTATTATTTTTATTTAATTTATATCAATAAAAATAATAATAAGTTAAAAGAACATAAGTTAATATAAAAATATTTATTACAATCTTTTTACTACTAATTCTAATAATTTATTCTTATTATTTATACATTAAATTATCATTTATCTTTTCTCATTTTTGCAGATTTAAACATTAACATTCCAATTTCTTTTGAAAAAAATATCAATAAGGTAAAGACAATATTTCATTTAAATTCACAATATTACACAATATTATTCACAAAATTAAAATAAATTAGTTTTAAAAATATACACATCTAATATAATAAATATATGATAAGTAATTTTCACAAAAAAAAGTCAATCTTTAACTTAATTAAATATATGAACCATGTAAACATCATAAAAATTAGATAAATCAATGTATAATTAATATATAGGATGCTTATTTGACATTATAATAAATATCTTACATTATTACAATGCCACATAAGCACCTACATGTCAATTATACATTGATTCTACCCAACTTTTAATGTATATATAGTATATGATGGGAACAGTGGCAAATCCAAGATCGAGCAATCCGCTACTCGATACCATGTTCAAAAATTAATTCATCCAAAAGTTTAAGTTGATGGTTGAAGGCCCGTAAATAGGTTTATACTGAGATCAAAGACCAAAAACAAACCAATTTAGTCATAACTTCCTTATGATCTCAATGTTTACGTTCAAAACATGCTGAGGGGAACCAAGTACATTCACATGCCCATCATGCTCAAGAAATTTAACTCCAACAGGATTCAAGTCCAATAATACCACAAAACAAAACTTAGGCCTAAAATTTTGTATGCCTTGTTATGAAAATTCAATGGTAAAAAATACAACAAAAGGCCATTATATCTTCACTACAAATGTGGAATATTTCTCCATAGGATTAAAGCAACTAGAATACTCAAGGATACTAGGCACTTTGAGCGACAGCCTTCTTGCCTTTTTTCTTTGGTGTCTTTTTGCCTGGTTCATCCCCAGCATCTTCTCCTTCAGTTATCAGCTCGATCCTCGCAAAGACAGGTTGTGGTTGACCCATGACTTGCCCACCTTTTAGCCCGCCCCACTTCGTATCATTCTACAGATGCACAGTTTAAACGAAAGTCAGCAGAATATTGGCGTTTTTTACCATCTAAGGGGTTGAGAGAGAGAGAGAGACCCAGGTAAGCGCAGTGTACTGGTCTTCTGAGAAGCCAAGCTGAGAGTATATTCTCCGACATAGGCTTGGAGCAACTGGAGATAGTGCAACGGCAATGATCCGCATGGCTTCCAAGATCACGACTAAATCCTGCACAAAATGAAGAGATTGTTTGAGTTACAAATGGTGCAAACCGTCATTAATGAGGATGCAAGGATGCTATTGAAAATTAGTATAGTCCATAGTCCTCCATGTGACAAGCCAACTTGCCTAGGATTGAATGTGGGAAGACTACCCATATTTTGAATAATTAACACGGGCATCCTAGATAGACCTGAGCAATACTCAAACAAGAAACCAAACTTTGACCAAACTTAAATTGACTCAATTCAAACTGAACTGCTCCCAAATTCGGAAAAATCATTATCAAACGCATTTTTTCATAAGTTTATTGGACAGGCTGAAAGCAAATTCAAACATGACCTAACATTAACCTCTTTCGAACCCAAGCTAGACCTGACCAGATAGCCTAATTGTTTAAATGTAACTTCTTAAGGTTTTTGTCTTAAAATTTTCGTCCATCCCACAGACCTTCAGATTGTACTAACAATAAGAATTGCTTTATGTTAATATTGGTGTACAACATGCCAAAACTGTAATTCAAAGATATGGAACAAATGAACCTTAGAAGCATCTTCTGCAGCAGCACCCTCTTGCTTGAAAAGAGACCATGGTGCACGCTCATCCATGTAAGCATTGCCAGCATTACCAATCTCCAGAACAGCCTCGCAAGCAGATGATAACGAGAGATTTTGATAGTTCATGCTAGCCTTCTCAACCTGACAAAACAACAGCACATCAGAGACGAATTAAAAAGAGGAAACAAGAGTAAAGAAACGAGTATCTGAGTACTTCCAGGCTTCTCTTATCCATTGCAAACTCAATCAATAGTCAAAATTTCAGGTAATTTCTTTTTCTTTTTTTTGAGACATGCAGATGAACTAGAGTAAATACCTGATGAAAATCTTGGTTACGCATTTACCTCTCTATTTTCATGGGGGTGTCTTTGTGCATTACATTAGTAATTGCAATATTCAGAAAAATGGATGGCTGTAAACTGTCGACCAGCAAAGTTCAAGCTGACCATTATGTATCTCTATCTACGGTCAGTTGACATTCTAAAGATCATAAATACTAGCAGCTATTTCACCTCAAGAAGTGGATAAGGGCAAATAGAAGAGAAAATAATCATTAGTTTAAAAGAAAAGAGGAGGTTAGCTGCACATGATCATAAGAAAATGCTCATCACCAACACAGCAACAATCTATGATTCAGATTCAGAGGCACCAAATAGAAATTCAAATTCACTATACAAGGCACAGGCTTTGTCGAACTCCCCTCACTTGAAGTGCCCGTGTCAGATGCTCAACAACCATACATGGTATGGACAGTTAACAATCCACTTCAGACCCCAAAAATCCAATCTTCAGAGAATGGCAAGTACATGTCGAGACTAACCTATGTAGGATTACCTAAGTTTGGATGACATAGGCTGAAAGAGTAAGTCAAGGGAAAAGAACAGCATAGATAAGGATCAGTTAATTTCACATGTTCCAAATTGCAAATTAATTATACATGCATATGCAGGTATAGTAGAGATTATATCTGTGCGTTTAAACAAAGGTTACCAGATTCTCCACATTCATTCTGAATGAGCTCCCTTCACCAGCAACAGCTGAATCAATGACTAATGTTGACTGGCAATTCTTTTGAGAAGCCCAAGAGTGCGGTTGAGAAGATTCCCTACAAATAGCAAGGTTAGCTAAAAGTTGCCAATTTATTATAACTTTCAGAAAACCTAGCTTCTTATTTGAGAGAAAAATAAATAAAATCTAGAATTAAACAGAATAGTGATAGGCAGATGGCATTACCAATTGTGTTGGCGAGGTGTGCATTGACTATGTTGATAAAGCGCTCCTCTGAGTAATCCCCATCACTACCGAACTCAACTTCTCTGAGGAAGAAATACCGAACTGCATCAGCTCCAAATCGCTGCACCAACTCATTTGGCTCTATAGTGTTACCTAAAGACTTCCCCATCTTCATACCATCCTATAATTTTAAGATAAAAAGCATTGCTGCATAAAATGAAAGTATATATAAGAAAAACTATTTTATATACACAACTACAAAAATATCTAGTATCTAGTAAAAGCATACATCACAATCAAGTCTTCAGAAAATCTCTGTAAGCTTTTCTGCCTCACAACCAGACAAATCACACCACATTTGAACTTCTGCAGTCTCTTTATCTCCTTGGGTCTAGTACCAATACTAGTCGTAAAAAGAAAATTATAAACCTCGTACCAAACATAATAGCATCTTGGAGGAAGGCCTAGCATAATTATAAACTTGAATATTAAGTTTAGCAGCTTTAATTATAAGCAGATCTGGCAAATTGGCCATCTCAGTTGGTTAGCTCTGGATAAGGTCAGAAACAGTAGGTGGAATATTCAGATTGACTCAGGTATAAATCAGGTCATTTCGTGGTTCAGTTCTAATTTGGGTTTTGCTATTGGTTTGTCCAGTGAAATTTCCAAGAAACTGTAATCAATGTCAGGCAGGCAAATTTCAGTTCGGTTGTGATTTGGGTTGATCAAATTGGGCTCCAGTCAAATTGGGCTCCGTTATTCCATATCTAGATATGCTCTGATTGGCTTATTGGATCAGGTACCTGAGTATTGGCCAAGTTATTCATGTCTATGAAAATAGACGAACAGTAAGAGGGCTCACCACAGGTCAAGTTTCCTTCTTTTGCAAATTAAGGACCTGGTAGTTACCAATACAACTGAGAAAAATTGGTCATCTAAAGATATGGGTATGAACTAACCTGAAGTCAGTGGATCCCTTTGAATCACTCTTTGCTTGTAGGTGTAAAGGCTACCTACATTAGGATCTCAGATTTCACTAAGATGGGACCTACACAGGTGCTGTTCTTGTTTTGTTTTAAGTTGAAGTCAAACTACCAGAAGTCCAGGCGTGCATAAGAGAATGCAGAGGCTCCTCAGAATAAACAAAATATTTGCAAACTCGAAAACAGAAGAGCAATCTTAAAATATTTACACAGGTGCAGTCTTTAGGTTTACCATTCTAAGACCGAGTAAAATGAGGAAAAATCCAAAAACATTGTACTTTCAGCCTCAAAAGGAAGGGTCAAATGACTGTATCCAAACAGGACAGTAGAAGTAATTGAAATTTGAACAGTCCGAGTAACATAGTGGACATGCAGTACCACCCTTTATGACATCAGTTTACCATTCTAAGACTGAGCAATAATGACAATTAGCTGAAATCAGCAGGTAGCTTTGGGCACCATAAGTGGGGCTGTTCCAACTAAAACACGCAAGACTAGTGATACCATGATATGAGAAAAACAACAAGGGAAATGGGCACGCTCATAGCTGGAAAGCAATTACAGTTTTCACATGGGTGATTAATCAGACAATATGGTAGCCAATACAGTACCTTTGTCAAAAAACCATGGCCAAAGACCATTTTCGGAAGTGTTAGTCCAGCTGACATCAACATGGCTGGCCAATAAACTGCATGGAAGCGCAAAATGTCCTGTGAAAGAGAACAAATCCGTCATAGAGGTGTAGCCATGTTAAAAGAATTACGATAAGCATGAATATTTGCGATGATAGTGCCACCTTGTGAAAGTTCTGGTGGCTGTAAGGATCAAAACAGATGAATAATGAACCAAATTCAGCATCAAGACCAGGAAAAGGGAGGCCGACCATTGAAACCAAAGCAATAGCTGAAGATCTCGCCTAAGGCATTATGACTCCTGTACAGCCTTACGCAACAACTGAACCACAAAAATGTCGATTCTATTGGACCCTGGATTTGAAACGTAACTGACTGCTGCTAGAAGTAGAGGAAATTCTAGTCCCAAGTTGAAAAAACCATCCAATAATGATTCTGCTTGAATAGTGTATACCACAGGATTGCCCATGAAACTTCCCAAAACAAGAAATGGTAGCAAGTTTGGTTAAGTTCTTCAACCTCAAGTTCAAACTAAAAACCAAGTGATAGAAAGATGCCTCTCTACATAACAGCAAGGAGGAAAAAAACCATAAACACATCCAACAAAATAAATTTGATGAGTAGATCTACTGCAATTAGTTATGTAACAAATAGCTCCATAGCCTCCAATCAGCAGTCATCAATATCGAAAGTCTCACCTTGCCAATTAAATGTAGTGATGCAGGCCAACCTGATGCAACTGCATTACGTAAACTAGCGGGCTCCTCATTCTCCAGTAATGCTGATATATACCTGGTGATAAATGATAAAGGGGTATGACGGCTTGTGTAGATTTGAAAACCAAAACCTTGCATATTCTAGTTAAAATAGAACATAAAGATGTTAACAAATATAGGCAGTCAATTGGCACTGCAGACCCAAAACTAAGGTTAACCATTATTTGTTTAGCGCCCTCCAAAATATATAATATAAATATAAATGTGTTATTTCCCTTCTTTCTGTCTGTCGTTCTTTTCTTTCAGAAACTAACAATATCTTTAAAATAGATTAAAACTTTTCTTTCCCAGTAAGATAAGGATTGCACTAGAGGACAACAGCATGTAAAGTTTATTTGTTATGCTATGCCTAAAGTGGTTCCCTCTCCATTTTTTACTTCTTCATTTTTCAATCATTTAAAGTTATTCTTTTTATCGACAGGCAAAGAAAAGATAGCATTTCATCAGATCTTACCATAATTTTTTCATCCTTCAATCAACAGCCTGTTTGATTACAGTTGACCTTATGCTACTGTGTGACATTTTGATTAGTCTACTCCCTTTCATCCAAAAGAAAAGAATTATCCAGAATTAAATTAATGTTCATTATAAGGATTAAGTAAATCTGATAGAGCAAAGCTTGCCGAGGAGGTCACTGGTTGATAATAGCATTGTCTATCTATGTGAGATATTAGAAGTTGAAAACCTACATGGAATCCTTAAAAAGTTAAACCAATATTTCTGTCCAACTGGCAACTATATGAAATATGCATGACAGTGGAGCAAAAGAGGAAGACCAAATGTCAATTGGGATTAATTATCAGTCTTTGGTTCACAGGTGGGTTGCAAAATTATATAAAGAATAAAATCAGACAGAGGAGATGGACAAAGGAAAGGAGAGTCAAAATGCTATATTCTCATTTCACCCTTCAAATATTTCACAACAAGCAAGTTCTATGTACCCAAACCTGCCTTGCAATGGACTAAAGAACAACTGAAATTCCCATGGCCGGCATAGACAATACAAACCATTATTATCAGTTTCAACATCCAGCCATCTAGTGGAATATTTGGTTCTAAGGGAAATTAGATTATCATTTTTCCTCTAAAGAAATTCTTCCAGGCATGGTATAATTGATACCAAACCTCCCACTTAAGCGTGCATATCCCTGGACCTTGCACACAAACTAAACCCAATGACACTACCATAATATGTTAGAATGTACTTATGATGTACCAAGGAGCCAAAGAGGTAAAGGGGTAGCAAACCAGCTTGAAATAATGCAGAACCCTGAAATGAAATATTGCCGGTTTTGCAGCGATTGTTGTTTTTAAGTGAAGGGGGACGATTCTGGAGGGTGGGAGGCTGAAAGTGGGTGAAATGGAAGTAGATTCTCTGGGGAAAAGGAGGGGATTGGTTTGAAGGGCATCCAAAAACGAGGGCAAAGAGGGGGATTCCCCAAAGTTGTGCTACCCCTGGAAAGTTCCACCTGGACAGATCTTGGTGTTTTTGTGGAGGGGGTCGAGGGAGATCTTGGATGGAGGTGATTTTCGATGGAGGGGTGAATAAGAAGTTGAGGAAGATGAGGGGAAAGTTTGGGACGAAGCTCTAAAGTTAGCTCAACCGCAAGACTAACCCGGCTGGAGGTCTGCTTGTGTTTGTGATGGAGGGGGAAAATGTGGTGAGTTTTCTGGGTGAAAAATGTGGAGGGGATAAAGTGAACTGATGGCTGAAGGTAGAGGGAAAGTGGTAAGGTGAAAGGATAAGAGGATAAAGGGTGGGGGATTATGTACACCCACTAAAAATGTACACAACCAAGGATAGACTAATCTGCCTTAGGATAAGATTTCACCACCTAAGCTAGATTAGGGCTCAATGACTTGCAAAGGATACAGATCTCGCCACCAATGCTTGCCAAGGACTCTTTGATCACCACTTAGTTAGCCACACTAGGATAAGCAAGGAGATTTTAAGGTGTAGGAGCTCAGCTTAACTAACAATGCACTTAGCATTCATCCACATAAACTCTGATTTTTACAAGCCGAATCATGACGTGTAAATAGAGACAACATGCTAGGGCTAACAAAATTAATCTAGGGCCACAAAGGCTTTACATAAGATCCTAAGGTTGAGATTCAATACAGCCAAAAACAAGGGGAAACCGAAAAGTAGGGAACACGAAAGCAAAGCAACAACAACTAGTAAAGGTGACAAAGACTGCTCCCAGTTGCTTTCACTGCAGATGGACCATCTTTAACGGCTCATATCTCCTGACTGGTAGCTCCAAATTGGACGTTCAAAATATGGTTGGAAAGCTTGAGAAGTCAGCTTTCCAACCATAGGCCGTTTGTTGATTTTGGAGTTGTGAAGTATGAGTTATGATCTGAACAAGGTGCAAAGGTCAACATGCCTGCGCATAAAGACTCATCTTGTTGTTGGGCTTCTTTTTTATTTTCTCCTGCCTAAGCTAAAATGCCCATAATGCCTCATGCAACTAGACACCTCAAGGCATTCCCATGAAAAATTTAAAGCCCCAATTTCAACCCATCGTGATCACCCTTTGAAGTTGACCTTTAATGCGCCATTCAGGCATGTTGACTTCCAGTTTCAGGCTTAACTTCAGATGCTCATATCTTCCAATTTATAGCTCCGTTTTGGACGTGTGATATATTCCCGGAAAGCTTATTGAATTATCTCTCCAATTATGAATCATTCGTTGATGTGGGAGCACTGTATTAAAAGATATGACTTGAACAAGGTCTAGGTGTCAACAGGGATGACCAAACTGTTAGTTTAGACAATGGGCTTCTTAAGTTATTATCTCCGCCTATAATCAAGATGCTTATAAGTCCCAAGGTTTAAGGACATCCTGAAGTGCTTGTATGAAAAACTTGGGAAGCAAAATCCTTGCCATTTGTGACCGAGCAGCAAAAACATTCCGCCCTTGTAGCACCAAGAGGAAGGGGTGCTTTTGGCGCTGGTGACAGGGCTGATCAATCTTAGCTTGGACATCCTGAAGTTTTGAGTTTAAAGAATGCTTAGTGCATGGAAGTAGAGCAAGGCTCCTTCACCCCCTTAAAGTCTCTTATGCTTATCTTAATTATGGTCTAATTAAGTGGTGTCTTAAGAGTCTAATTATGCTTAATGGTGGTGTCTTATTCGTTAAGTGTGATTAGAGGCCCTAATCTCTACTAAGTGGTGTGTCTTATCCTAGGCAAGATTAGTTTATCTGGTTACTCAACTTACAACTTACAGAAACCCCTGCCCTTCATCTTTTCCCCCTTTATTCCTCTACCTTTTATCTATCATTCCCCCAAAAATCAAACCAAGATCGTTTGCAACCCCCTCCTCAACCCTCCTCACCAGGTTACAAAGTTGTCTGGTTTTGTGATTTCTATGGGTATGAGTGGTGAGATCCGTATCCTTTGCAAGCCATTGAGCCCTAATCTAGCTTAGGTGGTGAAATCTTATCCTAAGGCAGATTAGTCAATCCTTGGTTGTGTACTCTTGTAGTGGGTGTACATAATCCCCCACCCTTTATCCTCTTATCCTTTCACCTTACCACTTTCCCCCTACCTTCAGCCATCAGTCCACTTTATCCACTCCACATTTTTCACCCAGAAAACCCACCACATTTTCCCCTCCATCACAAACACAAGCAGACCTCCAGCCGGGTTAGTCTTGCGGTTGAGCTAACTTTGGAGCTTCCCCCTCCTTCATCTGTTACTGGATCTGTCCCAAACTTTCCCCTCATCTTCCTCAACTTTTTATTCACCCCTCCACCAAAAATCATCTCCATCCAAGATCTCCCTTGACCCCCTCCACAAAAACACCAAGATCTGTCCAGTTGGGACTTTCCAGCGGGTAGCACAACTTTGGGGAATCCCTCTCTTTGCCCTCATTTTTGGATGCCCTTCAAACCAATCCCCTCCTTTTCCCCAGAGAATCTACTTCCATCTCTCCCACTTTCAGCCTCCCCACCCTCCAGAATCGTCCCCATTCACTTAAAAATAACAACCGCTGCAAAACCGGCAATATTTCAGTTTTGGGGTTCTACATCTTTTAAAGCTTGTTTGCTACCCCTTTGCCTCTTTGGCTCCTTGGTACATCAACTTATGAGTTCCCCGACAAATCTGCACGTCTCTCAAACAAGTTTGGATGAGTCAATTTTGAATTGATAGATTTACTAATATCATGATTGGCCACAATAACATATTAATAACCATAACTAAGAAAACAATTATAGCAATATAGGTTAAAAACAAAATGAAAATAGAAAAAGAATAAAATAACCTATTACTATATTCTCTTTTCTTTTTCTTTTTTTGGGGGAGGGGGTGGAGGAAGGCGATAAATTCTGAAGATTTACACTAGACATATGCTAGGGGATGCGATCCCATATTTCATTAGTTACTCTGAAAGATTAAAATGCAATAGCAGCCTTGGATACAGGGCATTCAATTAATTAATAAATCCTTATCAACAAATTAATTGTTAAGAAAAAACTAAAAGGTAAGGCATCAAAACATGGATAGATGGCGTTCTAATATTCCAGTTTTCTAGCACTGCGTAAGAACTCCCACAGAATGTCTGACACTCAGATGGAATATTCAAAATTTTAATCACACAATCAGTTTAAAAGGATCAGTCACAGATATGATTTCAGAAACAGCAGAAAAAGATCTCACCCCAATAATGCATCAAACCAAACATATATTGTCTGTTTATGGTCATTGGGAACACGAATGCCCCAATCAACAGCTGCTCGGGAAATTGAAAAATCCTTCAGCCCAGTCTTCACCCATCCTTGGACCTAGAAATATTTGTTATCAGAAAATATAGAAGAGTGACTTCTCTGGTGTAGATCGCTGAGAGTCTGAGACGTTGAGATGACTATCTAACGAGTATAGTTTCATAGAAGGAAATCTACGTAACAAGTGTTCAAGGGACAGAAAGAGGGGGGTAATGATTCAGATTGTTAGAATGCAATATGGAGCTGCAAGATAAAATCAGGAGACAACATAAATTTCGCTTAATATATTTTCAGATCAAGAAAAGCAGCCATTAAAACCTCAAGACCAATGGATGATATCTCCACTCATGAGTCTCAGCTAATTACAGGTCCGAACACCCAACACATCAGAGAAGCACAACAGTTAATGTAGGAGAAAATCTTATGAAACATGTCTGTTTCCCGCTCCACATCATTCATGCTAGAGGATATACACATCTACTCTAGCACCAAAAGCAGCATCCTCAAGAACAAAGCAAATTATTTTAAAATGTATCCACATCTAATTAAAAGAGAATCAACCTAAAGTTATGGTATAAGCGATAATTTAAATAATTTCCCTGATATTGGATACAAAGGGGATAACTATGAACAACACTTTTCACAACTCTTACAGTAGAGCCCTTTTTCTCCAACAGCATCTCCCCATCCAAAATTCTTCCACCTTCCTGATGATATCTACAAGGAAGACTCTAATCCTATATATCAGGAAGATCTAGCACTAGTAACTAACTCAAGGTTGTAAAATTAGCACTATAACATTCCAAGTGATGCTGAGAACCATATGATCCTCCCCCACAATGGCAGACACGCATAATGCCTTGGCATATAATACAACCCTAACTCATTGGAAGCCTACAGAATCCTCTTTATGAATGTCTACCATTCCTCAGTAAAATTTATCCATACCCTTAATGGTCCAAGGAACCCTGGTCTTATGTACTTTTGTGCAACTCTCCCTCTCTCTCACCCACAGATATGCAGAAGCGCAGATAAAAAGAAATAACCCACCTCATTCAAACGGCTAGATGGCTGCACAAAGTTGGGTGTCTCTGTTAGGAGGTCTTCCAACTGCTTTTGGTACTTTGATAATGCAAAAAGTAATTGTCTTCTTTCCGAGAAACACATGGCTTCAGGTGAATAGGACAAGAATTATCATCAATCAGTTCTTTCTTATCCTGTACATACACACAAGATCTGTAAGCACTACTAATAGTAATATCTAATTGACAAACAAAATTTTAAATAAAATGATGAGGTTTACGGGTGCATACATGATGTGCTATTAGAGCTAGCAAAAGGTTCACATCACAAGATAACACGACACACATACAGGGGTTTAAGTAGAGATTTTCAACCCATTTAATCACATGAGTTGACATGCAGTGTCTGTTAATTACACGGTCAAGTTAGAATTGGAAATTTTGACACATAAATACCTCTTTGACCGATGTCATTAAGCAGTCTGATTTTAAGTGAACCTAATCCTATAAATATCTTCAAAATACATACATAGGATGTGATGTTTATCAGGCTTAACCATTTTCTTCTAACTTTTGTTTCTCCATATTTTCTAATTGTTCATTTTTCTTACAAGCCCAAAAACAAAAGGGACGTGAGGATGAAATGAAAAGGCAAAACAATTAAGGTTATTTATCTTCAACCTCTTGACTTTAAACGGGTCAATGACTTAGAAATAGATTACCTGATTATAAGCACGTCATGTGCAGGTTAAGGATTTTCAAAGTGTCTACTGAACACGTTACCTGCAGGTGAGACTACTTGCTGATGTTTAAGTTCGATACTAACCAAGCACTACCCAACTTGATCTATTTTACAGCTTCAGGTACCAATAAGAAATAGATGCTTTTCTCATCACCATCAACCACAAACCTTGAGAGTGTCAATTCTTAACTCAAAAACAATCCTCTTCCTTAGTCTGAGGAATATTTCACTCATTTCCTAAACCATATTAACTCTCAAAGAGTTACGTCTTAGGATTAGAATCAACATAAACATAGGCTATCTTTACTTCCTACTTGTGAAGTTTAGTATACTTTCCTACATCTTAGAGTATGAGAACCACCTCAACATAATCACATCGGAAAAGTTGTGCACACCAGCAAAGGAGTGGTTTAGTGGCATTTGACCTACCATTCATGAAGCAAGTGTAGGGTTCAACTCCCACTAGGAAAATTTAGATGTACCCCTCCCCCCCGGCCCCCACCCCAAACCAAGTCTTCCACCACTACAGCGCTACGTATGGCTGATTAGGGCCCAAGATGGCTGCTCTCTTATTCTCCAAACAAAAGAGGGGAGGGTAACGTTATGCATATAGCTCTAGATCCGCCACATTAGGTAGGACCCTTATGAGGTCCTTCTGCCATAAATCAATGCATGCTAAAAAGAAAACTTAAATACATCTTCAAAAGCTTAGGCTAAGGGTTTCGTCAAATTCTAGAAAGAAACGAATACCCTATGATATCTTTACAACACTATCTTTAAATTTGAAATCATGGCCCAACAAATGTGCACAACTTTTTCTTCGATCTCATACTGGATAAAGTCTGGAAGAAAAGATCACTTAAAAGGGCCTTGAGATAGATAAAGTGGATTAAAATTCAGAGGGTTGCTTTCCTAAGTAAGAATTACCTAAGAAAGCATACAATGGCAACCTCAAACATAGGCTCATAGGCTTGCGATTATTAGAGTGATTTTTGAGAGAGCTTATGGGAAATTGTTGCAAAAACAATGACAACAAACAGAAAGTATAAGTATGTGTAACGGAGTCTTTTTGCTTTAAGCTTAAAGTTTACAACTCCATCCAACTTTTTACAACTAACTTACAACTTCTTCCAAGTGTTACAACTATTTAAAGCATACCATTGGTGCTTACAACACAAAAATACAGGCCCTCGGTCAATTTCCTCAGAGGCATAGTAGTTGTATAGGTCTAATCATCTATGGAGAGATTGATGGTTGTATCTAAGGCTTATTAAATATTAAGGGCGAACCTTAGTTTAAAAAGCTCAAGGCGCACAAAAGCACAAAGGGTCCTGGGGCCTAGGGAGCGGGCTTCAAGGTGAAGGCATGGACTTTTTAGAACGAGGTGCACTTATTAAAAAATGCTTGAAAATCATTACCAAGCAATATTTTTGGTCGAATATGCTAGATGATGACATCAAATAAGTAATTAGATATCATTGTAGCTACGAAAAATACCACAAAGAGTTTTAGATTGTGACACGCAATGAATTCGCTACGATTTTCACCGAAAAAGCAAGCAGAAAAAATAGCACAGACTGAAAAAAGGGGGCAACTAACCCACTTACTTACAATCTAACAAAGACAGAGACAAAAGAAAGAGAAGGGGGAGGGGAGACAGAAAAATTGCAAAAAAACAGAAAAAATCCCTCTAAGGCACTCGAGGTGCACGAGGCAGAATTGCTCGCTGGCTCATCAGAGGGTTTTTGGAGGGGCTAGTCCTCTTGACCCCTTGCAAGGGGGTGGGCTTCAGGCTTTTGTGAGCCTAGGCGCGCCTTAAACTAAGGGACAAACATAAACATGCTAAAGCATGTACACTAAGATAGGTTAAACACGTTAAGTGGCATCGCTTACGAAGACAAGTAACGGTAAGACTCCTAACCCCTCAAAACATGTTGGCTGCTCAAGGGCTGAGGCAGCATCCCTTAAATGCAACTTTATCCTTCCCTCTTCAGCCATAGGGCAAGGACATAGATAAAGGAATGTATCCGAAGTATCTTACCAGTTCTGGCAATTTTTGCTGGCCTATGCGACTAAGCATGCCAAAATAACATGAGATGCATATGGCCAAGAAATACAGATCTGATCTGACATGTTTGCATGGTAATTGGGCTTTTAATTTATAAATTAAAAAAAAAAACAAGGACGGTGTATGTGGATCCGTTTCCTTCTTTGTTTACTATTTTTAAACTATATCCTTTAGGGCTCGGCAACTGGAGAAGGTTTTCTTTAGTAGTATCTTTTATGATTCAAATATACATATCGATATGCTTTGCAAGCAATGCAGTTGAATTAAAGGTTTAGATAATGTGTTTTTATAAATAGATAACCTGATAAGTCCCTCTATCCCTTTAAATTGTGTAAGTTGTCCCTATGCCTTACATTTAGATCTTTGATGAGTGAAACACTTGATTATGTACCATACTAGGCATTCCACTCTCCATATCCCAAGGGGACGTGGCATAGAACCTAAGAGTGGACATAGTATAATTTTCA
Source organism: Talinum fruticosum (assembly GCA_021018815.1). Taxonomy (NCBI): domain Eukaryota; kingdom Viridiplantae; phylum Streptophyta; class Magnoliopsida; order Caryophyllales; family Talinaceae; genus Talinum; species Talinum fruticosum. The sequence goes on from JAITYX010000022.1 coordinate 2,494,406, forward strand.
TTTGGTTAACAGATTAACAGTCATTGCAGGCATAGCAGCTACTGGAAAGAGAATGGTTCTCCATAGAAATGTATGTCATCGAAGTTAGCTGTAGCTACATGATGTAAAGTAGCTGGCATATGTTCACCTCAAAGTGAAGTTGGCACAGAATGTGAAGCAATAATAGGTTTAATCTTCGCTGATAAATAAGGTCCATAAAATTTACGGATCAACATCGTATGTCATAAATAAACAATACCTTATACTCTTCACAATTGACACAGTAAAGTCCTTCATAGTCAGCCCGGTAAATATCACCGTTGGCAAGAACTCTAGAATAAAAATCATTAACCACTGCTTCATGCTTGGGACTGGTGGTGCGAATAAATTTGTCATAAGCAATATCCAGCTGCGATGAGAAAGGGCAAAAGGTCAACATAACACTACACAGGCAAGATTCACCTTTAAGAGAAAAGAGAGGTTTTAACTTTTAGAAACACAAAAAGGTTAAGGTCTAGTACCTCTTTCCAGAGTGCTTTGTATGCTTGAGAAATCGTATCACAGTGTTCACTGGGAGTAGAACCAACAGCAGCTGCTGCAGTAGCAATCTTCTCTCCATGTTCATCGGTCCCCGTCACAAAAATGACTTTCTTTCCTAATAATCTCTTCCATAAGAATAACCGATGAAATAGTCTTCAGTTGAGAGTCGTAATCTTACAAACATGGTAATCACATGCACACTTCGATGTTTTGTTCAAAAGTACATTGCCAGGTGCAATCATACAGAACACTGATGTACTAGAGTCTGTTCAATTAACTCTATATATGACATATGCCAACAGAATCTTCCTCACTCTTCTTTCGCTTTGAACCACTTCTCACTTCCATACCCACCCAAGCCCGGTAAGCTTCAGCATCTCCATGGTAAACAAACTCATAAGATCATCCAACAGAAAATCATGCCCGAAATCTCCTTGCTTAGATGGCATAACCTTGGTACGTAGCTACCAAGAATGCTAAAATCCCTTACAAACTATGTTCATGTTTTCCACAATCCCAACCCTCAGGCCCAAATTAGCACAACTAAGAAGCAGATTGAATTTCCCCACTGCCATCTACCACCTAGACGATCCATTGATCCTGCCAACTATACCTAGGCAGCTAGGCACAGACCCAGATGGCTCCAAAGACTAGCAGGATTCATATTAAATGGCGTTATACTATACCATATACTAGGCTATATAATTGTATGATTAGTTTTTTACTTTTCCTCCATCTGGTTATGTCTAAAACATGTAAACATAATAATCTATTTTCCCCATTATAGTAGATTTCATTGTTTACTAAAAACTATCATGTATAAAATCCATATCTTATGGGAAAACCACTTTGGCATCAAGACTTTTGTTGTTGGAAGGCATGAGAAATGCAACTAACTCCCTCGTATATTTGGTTCTTTTTTTTTTCTTCAAGGTCGAGCAATGACAATCTGCCCATAGTTTATTAAGGTACAAGATGGTTAATTTTTAAAGTTGTAGTCCTTCAAACTCTAACCAAAACATAATTTTAGAGGGCAATTGATGCCAAGAAAGCTTCTCTTTTCAAACACATAACAACAATCCTCCATAACTCCATCACAATATAATTCGTTCATGTCATTTCAGCACAAATACAGCGATCTCCTTACTCATTTTTGGCACAAATTGAAAATAGATAATGCCCAAAAACTAATACCTATTCGACTCAAAAAAATTCAAAATCAAGAGGGAAAAGCAGGGATACATAATCTTATAGAACATACAATCAAAACCCAACAACAGATATCATTTCCAAATAACTGGATTTCAAATTAAAACTTCAAACTGTACGAAATATAAGAAACAACCCAAAGAGGGGAATACCTGAAAGCGAGCAATGGCGTCGGCGGCAATGGTGGTATAAGCACTACCCATATGAGGAGGGGCATTGACGTAATAAAGCGGCGTAGTGAGGACAAAAACGTCCGAGGCAGGCTCATCCTGCTGAGCCACAGAGGACTGAGGATGAGAACAAGAGCAGAAAAGGGCGGCGCTGGAAGAAGCTGAGAGTGGGTTTGGGCGAAAATGGAGGGTCCTCCTGAAAAGATGGGATTTGGTGTTAATCGGGTTTAGGGGAGAGAGAAGCCATAGGGTGTTCTGTAGAGTATGGATTCTGCCCGCCATTTCTATGGCTCTTATCTTCTGTAGTCTTTCTCTCAGTGTCAAATGTGTAGTTACTAGTTAATACGAGGAAGGAGACGATGAAAGATAGATGGATGACCGGACCGGCCGTTCGTCCGGTTCGACCGCGAACCGATCTCCATGCCGGTCCGGCTCGACCTACTTAATTAATAGAGATTTCTTGTCGTACGTCTGAAAAAGGGGTGTCGTTATTGGCCTTGGATAAAATTTGTAGGCTAAAGGCTCTCAGGGGACTTGAACTTTCAAAGTTAGAAGCGCTCAACTTAAAAGCCTTTCATTGCAAATTAGTTTGAAAATTATTAACGAATTGCATAATCTTTAGACTAGTAAAATGATAATTAACTGCTTAAGTCATAACGATTTTTTCCAGTAATCCTCCTAAACCATCTCGTTTTTGGGCTTGGAAAAACTTGACGAAATGTTACTCTACTTTTCGTAAGTATTCGTTGGTGTATTGGGGTTGGGAAAAATGTGAAGTTTTGGACATATATTTAGTGTGTTGATGTTAGTCTTGCAGAGCTAACAAAAGATGACCCAAATATTTCTCCAGACCCTCACACTCATGTGCATGAATTTTTAATGGGAATAATAATTGGGACGAGTCACAAGTTAGGAACGGTCCTTTCAACAAGTATTGTAGAAATGATCACATGTATTCCAATCTCGATCCATCCGAGACCCGATACCTCTTGTTGGGGTCTCACAAGAACTGGTCAATTTTCGACCAAATCTACTTAACGGTTATGCCATGATTAGAAGTGAGCAGTTCCGGGTACCATGTCTCAAAACTGGAAACTTGAACTTAACCTTTTTGACCGGTTCCTAAATTTTAAGAACCCGAACAAGAACCTATTTAACCGACTCCTAAATTTTAGGAACCGTAACTCGAATCTAAGAGTCCGGTTTCGATTCCAAGGTACCTTGTTTATACCATTATTCTTATGAAAAAAAACTTTAAGGCCTTAAAAACATACAAACAACAACTCACGTGGATCGTTTAATTAACTAAAGTTCAACAAGCAAGCAATTAAATTCCACAATTTTCAGCAACCTTACAAAGCCAAAGTTGGTAGTAGAAACAACGTTATTAAAAGGGGGTGATCAAAATCTTACAAAGCCTCTTCAAAAACTAATACAACCAAATGTATCAAATTCATTAACTAAATTTAAATGAAAATAATGTAACCCTTAAACTTCCTTTACATCTTCGACATAAATAACTTCAGTATTACCGTCGGCAAGATGTGTAAAATATAAAACAAACATCAAACAAGTTAGTAAATTAACCAATATTATTTACATAATAAAAATCAAAGTATTAAATAGGTTACTTTTTTCATATTGTTCAACATCCTTCCCAAGTTGCTCCAATTCAATACATATTCCGCATGCCCTCAACCAATCTTGTGAACAAATCAAAGTTTCAACCGTTTTTGGACCAAAGCTACTATGACATTGATCAAGTGCTCAACCTCGAAGTACTAAATGCGGATTCACTAAAAACTGTAGACATTGGAATAGCAAAAATATCCTTTGTCATCGATATTAAGATAGTGAAGTTACTTTATGAACCTTCTACTTCCACCTACTTAATATATAAAAATACCATCAATTTTCAAAAGAAGAGCCTCAAGGTACTTATCTAATTCAGATTTTTTCCCCATACAAATCATTAAGTAAAACCATAGGCACGATCCGCATGTCGGAGTATAGACACCATCATGGCAAAAATTAGAGCTCCTTCGAACACACAATAACCAACATCGGGGACAATTGCTCAAGCGTAGCTATTATCATTTCAAGGTAGAGCATGTACAAAGAATTTTGAGTCTCATTAAGGCTCCAAAACCCAATTACAAAAAATTTCTATGTGGATATGGCTACTTGATTTGGGCCTTCCAATCACATGACTAGTAAGTTGTCTCTATTACATGTTGTTCAAGATGTTGAAGCTATTCCCATCGAGTTACCGAATGGGTCCATGACTTTAGCCATTAAGAAGGGGACAGTTCATCTTAATTTAGAGTTGATTTTGAATAATCTTTTTTGTGTTCTAGGATTACATTATAATTTAATATATATTGCTCATCTTATTGATGATAATAATTGTGAAGTAACATTTAATACGAAACTTTTCATGTTACAAAATCTTACTATAAGGAGCCCTATTGGAGTAGGTGAGCCGAGAAGAGGGATCTACTATTTCAAAGAGTCGACTACATAAACCTGTTTATGTCGACTAGATCGTCTCCTATGATAATGTCATTGCAAATTGGGCCATCCGTCAAGTCGGACATTATCTTATATTTCTAGCAATATGGGTAAAACGAGTTATGTGATGTATGTTTACGTGCCAAACAAACTCGTGTGCCTTTTCCTACTAGTAACAATATCATTGTAAATTCTTTTGATCTTATTCACTGTGACATATGAGGTGCACATCATGTGAAATCCTTTTGTGGTGCTCAATACTTTCTAACTATTTTGTATGACACAAGTAGAGGAGTATGGATTTTTCTTATAAAGGAGAAAAGTGAGGCTTCTCAACTTTTGTGAGATTTCGTTACATGGTTAACACTCAATTTAGAGCCAAAGTAAAAGTTGTTACGATTGATAATAGATATGAATTTGACTTTCATCCTACGAAGAAGTTCCATAGAGAATAAGGAATTATCCATCAAACAAGTTGTGTGGTTATTCTTCAACAAAATGGCAGGGTTGAAAAAAAAATCATCACATTTTAAACATATCCCAAGCTCTACATTTTCAAGCCAATTTTCCTATTGATTTTTAGGGAGAATGTACTTTAACCGCACGAAAGACTCCTTATGAAATATTGTATAAATTTAAGCCTTCGTATGATCATACACGAATTTTTGGGTGTGTTTGCTATGTCTAAAATCACCAACAACCAAAAGATAAATTTGAGCGTAGAAGTCGTAAGTGCATATTTGTTGGGTATCCCTATGGTAAAAAGGGTTAGAAAGCTTATGATTTGAAAACTATAGATATGTTTGTTTGTAAAACGAGATGTGATTTTTAACGAAGATTGTTTTCCTTTTATGGAAAATGAGGAAGAAAATACTCGAACATAATTTAGTTGATAACAATACTTAATATCAAGGAATTATTTTTGATGATGATAATTTAGGGGAAAGTAGAAGCATTACATATCCATCGAGTCCACCAGAGATTTCAATGGAGCCCAACATAGAGTTGACCAAAGCGAGAGAGAAAGGAAGTGGGCCAAGCCTAGGAACAACACCTAGCACCGAGAAAAAGGAAGCGGGCAGGTCCAATTGGGCCCAACACAATTTTGGTTCCAACAAGACATAAAAGAAGCATATAAGGGCTAATGATGACAGCGCTAGGAAAAAAAAACGGGTCGGACCCAGTCACATCATCGGCGCCGAGCTTCACGGATATAGGAAACAAGGAAGCGAGCAAGAAAAATCACAACTTCAATAGAGCCGAGCCCATTAGAAACTAGAAAAAGAAATCGAAAACTCCAAGTCATTTACAAGATTATTTTTGCTATTTGGCTAGACCTAATAAAGACCCTTTTTACTTGTTCAAATGCTACACTATCATCTCCTAAGGTCTCCTCAAGTAAACTCGTATCCTATTATTAATTACTTGTAACAATTTTTTAATGCACATAAGTGTTATTTGGCTGTTATTACTAAAGTGGTGGAACCGAGATTTTTTATGAAGTAGTGAAATATCCAAATTGGAGGGAAGTCGTGTCCAAAGAATTTCAACACTTGAAGTAAATAATACTTTGGAGTATTAAAGAATTGCCTCCCAGGAAGAAACCTATCAACTGTAAGTGGGTTCATAAAGTGAAATATAACTTTGATGACATTATCGTGAGATACAAGACACTTTGGTAATTATAGGGGGAACAACAAGTAGAAGGTTTTGATTACAACGAGACATTTGCCCCATTCACTAAAATGACATGTGTCCAAAATTTTCTACCTATTGCAGCTACCAAGGGATGTGAGCTACACCAAATCGATATAAACAATGCATTGTTACATGGAGATTTAGAGGAAGAGGTTTACATGACCATTCCACCTGGATTTCGGACATCCAACCTAAATAAGGTTTGTCATCTACGCAAATCTTTAATTGGTGTGAAGCAAGCACCATGACAAGTACTTTGCAAAACTTTCTTCAAAGATCCTGGAGTATGGATTTGTATGTACATATGCAAATTATTCTCTTTTCAATTACAAAAACACTACAATAAAACTGGTAATTAGCGTCGGACACTATCCGACACAAAATCAAGGAAATCCGCCGCTAATCATGTTTAGCATCGGATAAAAATTTGACAATCGACGCTAAACTATTTCGCGTCCGATCCAGCGTCCAACGCGAGACACTATTAGCGTCTTCTTTTCCTATTTAGTGTCGGACGGATCCGACGCAAACAACGTCCGATTTGTGTCCGACACTAATTTCCTTTGTTTTTTTAACCCAATTTGTTCATTTTAGCGTCGGATGGTTCAGTTGAATCCCATTTTTCAAGGGGAGATTTGAATTTGGGCAACAATACCAACCCATCAACACAGCCCATAACCTCAATCGTGTAACTCCAATCAATCGGCATTTTGAATTTTGCGGTTTCAATCAATTCATCACCATTAAGAGTAACACATTGAGCTCCCTTAAGCACGCCTACTTTTACCTGTCTATCAATCACAATCAAACGAGTGCCATTTCGCCATGAAATTTGTTGTTAAATAGTTTGAAATGGTCGTGAGCAAACTTAGGGTTTTCGATGATACACGAAAAGGTTTTGCAAAGGCTTTTGAGGGAGAGCAGAGTCCTTACATGGAGTTGGAGGAAGATCTTTGTCCACAATTCCGACGGAAGAATGAATTGCACTTTCTCTCTCCTAGTCGTTGGTCTCTCGCCCGGAGGATTCATCACTTTCTCTGTCACCGCCAAAGAGAGAATTTGGGTGGCACTACAAATGCTTTGCTTCAGCCCGCAGCTCAGTACTCAGCAGACACAGTGGGTTTCTTGCGAAAGAAGACTTATTTTCGAGGGAGAGAGGGGGATGCATTACGATTTTGTTTCAATTTGGCGTTCCCATTTAGCATCGGACTCCAAAATCGGATGCCAACGAGTCGGATACAAATATCCAACTCTAATATCCGACGCTAATAGCATTTTATTTTTATTTCCAATTCGGATGGAGTCTTCTATCATATCCAACGCTAAATACTACACTATTGGCGTCGAATTGTTTGGGAGTCTCTAAAATCGGATGCTAACAACGAGTTTTTTGTAGTGAAAGGGCAAAAAGTTTATGGCTTTAGTTATTTATGTTGACAATTCGGTGCTGAGGGAAATGACCCAAATCCATGCGCCTTCTTCAAGAAATATCTTGATAAATGCTTTCACATAAAAAATCTTGGCCCTCTCCAATATTTTTTGGGTATTGAAGTTGCAAAAATTCACAAGGATTATTTCTATCCCAACGGAAGTATGCTCTTGATATTGTTGATAAGCGTGGGCTTTTAGGATGTAAACCAATAGACTCACCCAAGGAGTCGAGTCATAAGCTCTCCATGGCTACAGGTGCACCACTTGCGTGATGCCACCCAATATCGTCGACTTATTGGTCGCTTGATTTATCTTACTATCACACAACCAAAATTACCTTATATAGTTCAAATTTTATCCTAGTTCATGAGCTAGCCCAAAGAGGATCATATGGAGGCTATACGGTTGGTTCTTCGACATTTAAAATGTGATCCGGATCAAGGTATACTATTAAGGAGCGACTCGGACTTACAACCTGTATGCGTATTGTGATTCCGATTTGGGAGCGTGTCCTTTAACTAGACGTTCATTGACTGGATTTCTTGTTTTCCTTGGTGGGTCACTAATATCATGGAAGACAAAGAAGAAGGGAACAATTTCTAGGTTGTCGCGGAAGCCCAAGATAGGGCAATGACTACGATTACTAGTGAATTAATATGGATTAAATCTTTTATGGCCGTCATGGGAATTTTCCCGAGTTCTCCTATGAAGCATTTATGTGATAATCAAGTTTCCCTTCATATCGCCAAAAATCCCGTTTTTCATAAAAGGACAAAGCATATCGAGATTGATTGTCATTTTATGCGAAAATGTCTCGTGTTTTAGGGAATTTACTATAGGCTATATCTCCTATAAGAATCAGGTAACATATATTTTTACCAAGGCACTAGAAAAACAACAATTTCGTTTGTTTCAAGGCAAGTTGGCATCGTTAACCCATATGCTCCACCTTGAGCGTGAGTAACATGAATTAAATGCTACAATATTTATTTTAGTTGATATTTGATGAAGGAAGTCGATGTTTGGTGCCCTAAGGGCACCAGATAAGACAACATTAATCACAATTTTTATTTTTTCAATACTAGAAAAATAATAAAAATTAACAAGAATTTAATGTTGTTATAATTACATTAAATATTGGCTTAGACTTAGACCATCCTAAAATACCCTTCCATCATCAGCAAGCCATTCCACCACAATTCCTTCGTTGCTGCCATTGGGCTTTCCGAAGGGTACGCTGGTGCCCGAAATTGATGTTCGGAGGAACATTTTCCATAATAAATTAAAAACCCTAAAAAATAGAGAAATAATGGGTTATATTAATCCTATAAGGAAATATATCAAAACCACTAAACCACCGAAAGGGGTGGTGCGTGTGACTCATGCGCCGCCTAATTAATGCTCTTTGAATGCATGGTTGGTTCCCCCTTACTCGTCCTTCTCCGATCTACTCATTGGCGGTGGTAGTGTGAATCGGCATGTCATGATTCGAAGGTCGTGGCCATGTCTTTATAGCGAGAGGGAGGTGATGCTTTTGAATGAGGGGGTAAATTCTCAAAGAGTTTTCAATGGAGGTGGGTTTCGGTAGAAATTAACAAGTGGAAGAGGTCCAAGTGAGAAGGAAAGAGAGGTCAAGGGAAAGGGTGAGACAGGAGGTCGAAGCAGAGGAAAGAAAGAAAGAGAGATGTGTATTTTAATAAGTTTGCTATGGAAGAAAGAGAGAGAGAGGTGCGTATTTTTAATCCATTTTGGTGGTAGAAAGTAGTGCTATTAGATTTGGGCTTCAAGAAACAATCAAAACAAATATTCGGATAATTTAAATTGAAGGCAACAATAATGTTATCATACAAAAATCAAAAGAAATTTCAAACCACATTGGCAAGTTGACTACATCATTAAAGATACCAGTCCTTATGATGACAAAGTTTATTAGTTGTACGAATTAATCATATTTTTAGAAAAGTAAATAGTGCATCAGATTGGTTAGCACATTATGTGCATTCTATTTCTACTCCTACCATTTAAAGACATTCCTCCTTCCCAACCCTCTTTTCTATTCCGACTAATGATAATTTAATTATAACACTTTTAAAAGGGCTGCCTAAATTCGCCATTGTACAACTCTTTTACCCATTGCAAAAAGAAAAATCAGTTTGTTGTGGAGGAGAAATTTGAGGAGTGAAAAATATGTGTAACCATGGAGGAGAGAGAAGTTGAAGAGAATAGAGAACTTGGAGAGGAGAGAGGAAGGGAGCCATGGAAAAAGAGAGAAATTAAATGGGAGGGAGAACGTGGAGAGGAGAAAAGAAGTTGTGGGTGGGAATTAATTTAGGAAAGTTAAAAAATGAGTTGGAATTTTTTTAAATAGTAAAAATGAGTTGGAATTTGAATGGAAAAAGTAAATAATTTTTTAAAGTATTAATTAGTTTATTGTTATTATTGGTAAATACTATGCATAAATATTGTAATTAAATGATGCTTATCTGTTGCTTTATTTTTTTAGTTTCGATAGAATAAGGATAATCAGTATCTTATTTGGTACCTAGTGGTTATCCTAGTTAATAAGTAATTAATATTCTAGTTAATTTCTATTTGTTTTGCATATATAAGCCTTGAGATTGGCATACAAATGAACAAGAACGACAAGTACTTAGAATTATTATGTTGGTCATTATCTCACTCCATCTATGGTCCTAAGCTATTATTCTCCACATGAGTAATTTTGGATGCGTTCATATAATTGTATTATTTTTATTATAACTCAGTAATATCAACATCGAAGAAAGATTTTAAATTTTCAAAAAAGTGGAAAAGATTACAAAAATGAACATTTTTTGAACAAAATGTAAAAGTAATTTTTTGTGTTTATTTATTTTCCAAATCACAAATCAAACCCACATAAATACAATTAATGGGTCATCACAAATGAGCCCTAATCTTAATCCTCCCATCATCTCCCACTCTCTCAACAGCCCCCATCACCTCCAAAACCTCCTTAAAGAAAACCTTCCTTATCTCTCCGTAAACCTCTCCATTCCAACCCTTCTTCACCAGCTCCTCCGCCATCTTCACCGCCGCCTCCACCGTCCCCTTCTCTCCTTCCGCCACCGCATCCACCACCCCCATTTCTCTACCCATCTCCGCCGTCACCTTCGCCGCCTTCATCACCACTGCCCTCCTCGCCGCCGGCGACCCGATCCTGCGATTCACCATCGCCACGAACCACTCCGGGATTATGAACCCGATGTCGAGCTCGCTCATGTAGAGGAACCCCCGCTCTCTCCTCATCACCACGTAGTCGTGCGCCATCGCGAGGACGAATCCGGCGGCGGAGGCGTGGCCGTTGACGGCGGCTATCGTCGGCATCGGAAGACAGAGGAGGTCGGAAACTAGGGATCGGAGTTGGGCGTCCATGAAGATCTTGGTTTTCAAGGGTTCCGGGGAGGATTCGGCTAATTTCACGTCGTAGCCATTGCAGAAGAACCTGCCCTCTGCGGTGGTGATTAGGGCTGTTGGTGGTGGGGATTTGGATTGGGAGAGTTCGGATTTGATTTGGGAAAGGGAGGATCGGACGGCGGCGATTAGGGTTGGGTTTAGGCGGTGCTCGTCGCCGGCGCCGGTGAGGGTTAGGATGTAGAGGTTGCCCCTCTTCTCAAGTGTGCACATCTTTGAGAGAGAGAGAGAGAGAGAGAGAGAGAGAGAGAGGGAGATTGAGTGTGAAGGAGGTTGTATTTAATGATAGTCTCAGAAGATCACCATATAAGTGTCGAAGTTATGTATTTCATTTATAATTAAACTTGTAGTACTGTAATTTCTTTGAGTCCAACGTAACTAATAATTTTGTTGTGAGATAAGAGCGGTAAAGTAATGATTATCATTTTTTATTTTATATTTGAGTAATGATAAAAAAAACGTATGACTTATTTTTACAACTTTACTAAAAATGTTCAACTTTTTTTTTTTTTTGACACAATAAATTTACGGACAAATCTAAGGAGTCAAATCTTGATTATGTATTGACAGTGAATTCATACACTTAAATAACCCAAAGGGCTATAAAATAAAATATATACGTTCAAAGCTCATTCTATATAAAAATATATGATTTAGGTATTGATAGCGACTCATGGATAGAAAAACTTACTTTGTGGGTTTGTTAACTTTACATTCAACCAAAAACGTCATACTTGAGAGTAGAATATTATAAGTAGACTGATGGAGTTACGTGCACGCAGCCCCCTGTTTTTTCAGCATGAACATTTTCCCTTTTGTGCCTTCGGTCAAAACAAATATGTAAAAAGAAATGTGTGTATAAACTAAAAATAAATAAATATGTGTCCCGTTCTGAAAAAATAAAATAAATTTAATTTAATTTAATTTAGTTTAATTAATTAATTTAATATAATTAGGCTCAATAAACTCAAAGTCAACGACCTAATTAAAATATCAAATTAAAGACCCAATGAACTAGCAAGTCTCGATGCTAATAGATTACCAAATCGACACCTAACCAAACTCCTCCCTATAAATATGACCCTACCCCTTATTCAAAGGGTCGGAATTTTGAAAAATTCAAAAACACTACAAGAATTATCTTTTTAAAAGAAAACAACAAGCACTCAAGCACGTGCCGTCTACTCTCGGGAGATTAAACACTTCTTGATTAAGATCAAGCCTCTTAGGTCCTCTTTCAAGATTAACCCATTCAAATCCCTCGAATTCGTTTTCAAGTTCATTCAAGGAGATCGAATAAGAGGAGTTATTATTTGTTCATTTGTAACGAATATAAAGATTGTACCCAAAATTTTCTAAATTAATACAAATTATATTTGTCCATTTTTCTTGTCTTATTTAATTTAGACTCAAAATTTGTGATTACAATGTGCTTAGTCTTCTTTCTCATCATAGATAACAAAATGTTAGCATCCGTAGAATGATACAAGTAGAGAGAGGTAGACTCCGAAGCTCGAGTTGCTTTAATCCGTCGATTAGTTCAAAATGATCTTTTAGGACGTGCATATCATATTCAGGGACCAGGAAAGAGTTGGACTGTAAATTTTTACGACAGTACGAGAATACTTGGACCGATCTGCAGCAGTCTACATTCTGAGTAACTAACCAGGTCCAAGCAATTCGAGCATTTGCTTGTTCAGTAATACTGGCTTGTCCAAATGAATTTATGCAAATCAAATAATTGAGGCAAATATTCAACAAGGAAAAAGGTCCATTGGCTGATTTGCAAGAAAACCACCAAACAGATGCGTGTAATCAATATCCCTTGACCATAATTCAACTCTAAAGTCATCTTTTGGAACTGCTACCTGCTTTAAATTTTCTAGCCAGCCTTACAATTTATTAGGTTGATTAGCTTTGTCGGGTCTTTTGTTGATTGTAGGCTTCTAGCTCCTGGGTTCTGTCTATGCTCTTTCCGAGCTGATGTAGTGCCTGCCAACTCTCTCCTGATGTTTATTCTTTGATTCTGGGAGCCTTTGCTGCACCTAAACTTTGGTTCAGGCTTGAGTATAGAATGAGCTTTCACTAACTTTCTTCGGGTTTTTCTGAATAAATTTGACTGAACTCAGATTTTTCCAGTGGTTCAACAAATACTTCAGACGGAGAGAGGAACAGTGTGCTCAAACATGAAGCTACTGGAAACTCAAAGAACAGGAAATTTTTCAGACACTCGTGGAGATTTAGAAAGGCTGTTCAAAACTACCATGGACCCAAAACAAAATTAGATGTATCTTCGGATGCCTAAAATATGGCCAGACAAGCTTCTAGATCTTGAAGTAAGCACCTTCAGTTGCAATAAACAGCACATAAAAACTCAAAGCCTTGATCCAAACGAAATCATTAATTTTCAGCAATTAGCTCAAGTACTAACCTGTTTGATCTGCCAAGTATATCCCCTCTTCCAAGCTTCTTCAGCACCAACAAGCCAAGATCTTTAGTCCATTTTTCCCAGACATCTGGGATCCTTTTCAGGGATTTTCATCTCTATTCTTGCCAATTTGCCCAATTCAGCCCCAGAGATATTTTCAAAGTTGATGTCCCTGGAGTGACTTGAGGTGGAAAAGGGCAGGATTCTGCAGATAAGTGGACAGAGAATCAAACAGCAGAAAGAGAGGACTAAAAAGTGGCACCGTGTTCAGAGGAGCAGTTTCTTTGCTGTGCCAACGTGGAAAAGAACGGAGAGTGCACTGCAGCTGTTCCCAAAGTGCAAGAGAAGAAGCCTGAGGTCAAGAGCATTGAAATCTCTGGTTAAAGGTTAAAACATAGCAAAAGATAAATGTGGTAATACAAGACAAGTAATGTGGTGAAAAGCAAGATGTCAAGGGTTTAACACAACAATTTCATCACTTAAATTTCATGCTATACTTCTGTACTTGGCCATTGAATGTGTGTGAGAGTAAACTCCCTGTTTTAAAAGGAACATGATGTGATAGGTTTCATGTGATATTAACCAAGATTTGTGTATTTGCCTCTCTAGAAGAGAATTTTGTTCCTCTGAAACTTATCGTCACGCAATTTAGATTGTACAAGGTGATAAGGATTTTTTTACCTTAATTGCTTATAGGATGACAAGAACCCTCAGCAGCATGACAATCTTTCTGCAAGGTACTAGCTAATAGTGGTCTAAGCTAACTCTACTCTATCAACCAGGCTGAATTGCCAGCCTTAGCTCAGTACTGCCTTGTCAAATTTGCATGGCGACTGGCATGGACTCCTGAAATGACTGGGAGTGTCAGGACCAGTTCTACAGGTTGAATAAGGTAGGTTCAGTTGGTATCACTTATCAGCATTCTTGCATTTACTGCTCCCCCTTCCCCGTTTGTCAAATAAGCAAGAAAATAAAGACGCTTTGTTGAGTTGATCCAATTTAGATCAGTTGAAAGGCTAAGCAGGTCTGGCGAGCCAGGTTTAGAAGCATAGACAGATTGAAATACAGTCCACGCACAGGCAGAAGAAAGTTGACTCACTTCTTGGGCCATCTGACCCAAGCAGGGCTAACTAATAAAGACAATCTACCTGCTGTGTGACCTAAGCCTGGCTATACTCGCCTATTCATTTGGTTTGGCTATCACAATTACAGACGAGAGTCTCCCATATACAATTCATTGTTAGATACCTAGAACTATCAACTATCTACATCTGACGGCGGCAAACCAGCACCATATTAGGGATGAGAGAGTTTGTTTTCAAAACATTAAAATCAAAAGGGAACTTGAATGAATATCACAATGAAACAACTAATACACATGAAGAATTCAATAATCTATCATCAACACTTATAGTTACACTGACTACACTCCATAACAAACAGTGTTGTTCTTTCATTGGTCAAATGCCACTTATCAATTGTATTCTCTTTGTACATAATATATGCAACGCTTCAGCCCCTTCCCTTGTGCTTTATTTCTTGGTTTGGTGGTTCAAACTTCAAATCAAAGCGTACATTACGACAGGACCAAAGCCCAGCTATAGCAAAGCAGTTAACCTACAAATTCCTCACAAAAGTCTAGTGCCATTAACTAATCTCTTCAGCTCACCCAAAGAAGGAAATTGCTGACATCCAAGCTTGTTCATTTATGTTATTTGACAATGAAATAAGCTACATAGTCTATCAGCATCACATGTGTTGTAAAGATTTAGTCTATATGATAAAGAAAATAACTCCTCTGCTTCTTCTATTTAGTCAATGCATCTCAAATCAAAGGTCCAGTAAACACCATCACTGCAGTTCAATTATAGAAGTAAGGTTGCATTTGTCTTATGTAATCACCCATTCCAAAACCCTTGATGCAGCTGTAATCTTTTGTTTATACTGGTAAAATAAACAAAATGAATATAAATAGACACCCTCCTAGCTAACTAGAACAACTTCTCTATTATGTTCAAAGCGTTTTAGGGCACTGTCTTGACAAAGTAGCACCAACAAGTCAATAGAGAAGGACCACACATACAGAATCACGCACACGACACTATCTGCTTCTGAATGCTGGTCTTATGCATAATTGTTATTAAAAAAAACACAATTTGAGTTGTGTAAGAGAGATCCATGACTTAATGAATCAATGGATCAACCTGGGATTTAAGACCATTTCCTTCACCACAGCTTTTTCTAAAAAGGGACTTAAGGAGATGGGGCCAACGTTCTCTCTACTACACAATCCAAAAATGTCGAAGTATTTAGATAGATGAAGTCAGAAAGCTGGAATTGAAAGGTTCACATGGACTTACAATTTTGAATCCAGTTTGGGTTGGTTCTCACCCTGTACTCTCTTCCTTCAAGAAATATGTATCTAAGCATCTTCTCTGAGTAATCTGACATGAATATGAATGTCATCAACTAGCAAGATCTAAATTGCATAGCCACTACAGCATCTAGACTGTAAAAAGAAAAAGAATGTACTCCGTTGATTATCTAAGGAGACGCACCAGTTGTTCTCTCTATTTCTTGCAATCCACATATGTCAAAATATTTGAAATAGATGAAAAGAGGAAATGTTCACATGGACGTACAATTAAACTACAGTTTTGGTAGGTTCTCTACATCTCTCCCTGTATTCTCTTCCTTTAGGAAATATATATCCAAACATCTTCTCTGAGTAACCTGAAATGAATATGAACATCATTAACTAGCAAGATCTATAATGCACTGCCACTTGCCGCGCCTAAACTGTCAACATTAAAGAATCCCATAAAATCAAGCAAGCACAATTACCCCTTATTGAGCATCGATCATGTCAGCACAAGATTGTTCTAGGCCTTCACAATCAAAGCACGGTTGCGAATTTCTTCGACCACATACAGACTAATGTGAGCCTACTGAGCCGTGCCTTGGAGAGCCCTCCACCAGGAAACAGCCAACAAACTGCTCTGTTATATGCTTTCATTGAATGATCAGCTTTGAGATCTAACTGAAATTTATGACCATTCCTCAGCCTAAACCCAACTGCTTCCAGGGGTTTTCTTCAAACCAGCATCAGTGAGCTTTAACCTTGTGTTTTTAGCCTCAACCCACCTACCAGATTGAGCATATATATTTGATAGACCAACATAATGTGCTGAGTTCCCAGGTTCAAGTTTCACCAAATTGTTCAACACTACTTCCGCTAATTCCACATTAGAATGCATTCTACAAGCGCCTAACAAGGCTCCCCAAACAGCTGCATCGGGTTCCATTGGCATGTCATTAATGAGGTCCATAATCTCAGTAAACAGACCTCTACGACCTAGCAAGTCAACCATGCAAGCATAGTGTTCCAACTTAGGTTCAACATGGAAATTATCACGCATGGAATTAAATATTTTTCTTCCTTCTTCTATCAGACCGCTGTGTCTGCATGTAGACAATACACTTAAAAAAGACACCCCATCAATCATGACATCATCATCTTGCATCTGCGAAAAGAGAGCAAAAGCATGTGCAACTTGGCCATGAAGAGCACATCCTGCAAGCAGTGTATTCCATGATATTATATCTTTATTCTCCATCTCATCAAAATACTTCTTTGCAAAATCAAATCGCCCGCATTTAGCATACATATCAATAAGGCTGTTACAAACGGGTGTACTGGATTGAAACCCAATACGTATTATACAGGCATGAAGTGCCATACCTTCCCAGAGAGCAGTTAAATCTGTTATTGCAGGAAGGACACTCACGAAAGAAGATGCAGAAGGTTGGAAGTCTTCTGATCTCATCTGACAAAAGGTGGAAATGGCTTCTTTGGAGTGGCCATTATGGACATAACCAGCAACCATGGCATTCCAAGAGACCTGATCTCTACTGAATTCAGTTTCATTAAATAATGATTCAGCATATTCTAGTACTCTGCATTTAGCATACATGTCAATTAGAGCATTCTTCACATGACATTCAGATGCGAATCCACTTTTTATAATTACTCCATGAATACATGCACCTTGATCTAGATCATGCAAAAGTGTACATGCAGAGACCACAGTTGCCATGGTTCCAAGATCAGGTTTACTCCCTGAGGACAGCAATTCTTGGAATACTTCCAAGGCATGAAAGGCATTACCATTCTCTGCATAGCCATTTATCAATGCATTCCAAGAAACCACATTTTTGCTTGGCATATTGTGAAAGATAGCCAATGCCTGACTGAACAACCCACATTTAGCATACATTGAAATTAGAGTATTCCGAATTGCTATATCTGAATCAATACCAGCTCTAAGACAATAACAGTGTATACTCTTTCCCAATTTCCATAATGAAAGCTCTGTACAAGCAGGGAAGACACTTAGCAGGGTCACACTGCTTGGTTTAAGTTTTTCATGCGCCATTTCACGAAACTGAGACAACGCTTCTAGAGGGAATCCACTCTGTACCAAGGCAGCAATTAAGGCAGACCATGCAACCAAATCTTTTTCCTGAAGGCCACTAAAAATTTGCTTAGCTTTCTCTGTATCTCCACACTTTAGGTACATTGTCATCAAAGCAGTAGCAACTATAGTATCTGAGTCAATACATTGTTGGATTGCACAATTGTGAATCTCATTCCCTTTGACTGTATCGCCCATCTCAGAAGCTGCTAAAGCGGAACTAACAGCAGACACCTTATTCATAACCATGTTTTTACTCTTCATCTCATCAAATAGCTCCAGAACTTCATAGAAATATCCATTGTGGGCATAACCAGCCATCATTGTTCCCCATGACACGTGATCTCGGCCACGCATCCTATCAAATAAACAACGTGCATCTTTAACAAGTCCACATTTAGAGTACACATCAATCAACCCATTTAAAACTTTTACCCGGAAATCCTTCCTAATCACAAACCCATGAACAGACTTGCATAACCTACCATCTTCTAATTTACAAAGAGCGGGAAACAAATTCAACAAGCTGATAGAACTTGTCACAAGCCCACTTAGCTGCATTGCCCGAAAAAGCTCCAAAGATTCAGCAGGATTTGCACCCTGTGATAACCCTCCAATCATAGCATTCCAAGAGACAATATCTCTCTCAGGCATTTTATCAAACAGCTCTCGTGCACGATCAAGTTGTCCCATTTTACAGTACATATCAACCAATTCCGTAGCAATAAACAAATCCAACTCCAACCCCCTCCTGATCACATCATTATGAACTTTAACGCCCTCCTCCAAGTCTAGCTTCCCAGCACAGGCTTTAAGCACAAAAGTATAAGTATACTTATCAGGAACTGTTCCTCTCTCAAACATTTTATGGTACAATTTCAATGCTTCATTATGTTGGTCTGATTTCGTATAGGCTCTGATCATAGAGTTATACAAAATTCCACTTGGGTTTTTAACAGAATCGAATATTAATCGAGCAGAATTAAATTTTTGGTGCATAAAGTAGGCGTTCATTAACTGGGTAAGTGTTGAATTGCCATGGCTGATGCCTAAGACCACTAAACGGCCATGTATTCGGAGAAGGGATTTCAAGTCCCCGCAAGAGGAGAGAAGAGGAATGTAGAAAGAGAAATTTGTTGGGATATTACTGGGTAGTACCGTTGGAATTTCAGCAACTGGTGCTACAGCAAGTAGGGAGCTGAAAGACCGATATATTCGGCGCATGATCTTTTATGTGTTTTACGCAAAAGGGATATTACCGGCTAGTACAAATCATGACTCTTATAATAGGCCTCGGCATTGCATGGAGAGCTTGGTATCCGAAGCTGGAAAGCTCACATGGACTGCAAAATAGCTGCGTAAAAAATCAAGAACCCTACCCAAGGAATCAATCACTCTACGTCATCGAAGAGTGTCGAGATCAGGTCAGGAGGTACCGCTGTTTAGAAGTACTTTACATTTTATACAAGCTATTTAGGATTTTTGAAATTTAATGAATTTTAATGGATTTAGAAATTAATAATTTAATTTTAAAAAATTGTTACTACTCAGTTAAACTTTCGATGATGTTATTATTTCTAATATCTCACCATCGGAGTTTAACTTGGTGGGAGATCATGTAACAATAGAAGTAGCGAGATGTCATATGTATTATTGGAATTATATTTTAATATCTTAATACATGAGCTTTTTTATCACTTTAATACATCAATATTTTAAAAAATGAAATGATTTTTTTATTTTTTAAATAATAATAGTGATTGTTTAAATAATAATAATAATAATATGCCTAACATCGAGCAAATACTAATATTAATTAGAATTTACATTAATTGACAAACTATAATTAATAACTTGAATTGCAATTGGCCAAAAGTACCCCTCCTTCCTAATTAGCCCTCTTCCTTCCTCACGTCCATCACCATGGAAACGACCATCCATATTCCACCTCCACCACCTATGGTAAAAAGAGCCACTGCCATCTCAACTAATAATAACTCATATAAGTGGCAATTAGGGTAAAAAAATATGTTTAGCTTTTTTTCTTTTATTTTTAAATCAAAATATTTTTTATTATTCCAAAGTTATAGGTTCGGGTTTTCAAAAGTTTGAAGTAAATTTTTCACATGTTTTTATTATTAATCAATATATGAGGCAGCTCCGATACCAATATATTATGTTGCTACCTTAGTTTTTATGGAATCTTTAAAATTATTTAACGAGAGAACAAAATTTGAACGAAAATAGATCGGACGAGATAAATTGGTACTCGATAAGAAATAATTTTAGCAATTCAAAGAAAAATTTAAGCGTTATATCTTCTCCTTTAAGAAATAGAAATTTTGATTGACCTTTTAGCTTGACGCGACACGTTTCTAAATAGGCCTTACCGAACTTACTTCAGCTCTTTAGTCTCATTTCCTTTCTAAACTCTCAAAATTAAAAGCATAATATAAAATTTTCTTGAAAGCTAATTTTATTTTTCTATTTCTTTTGGAAATTTTTCAAAATATTTTGCACTGAACAATATATTGTATGGTCTATTCTTCGCCCAATTTACCTCTATCTTTCTATTACAATTGTTAAATTTTTATAGGCCTTCTTTGTCATCAATCATTTGATAGTTTTGTTGACTCACCATTTTTTCTTACAGTGAAATGATAAAGTTATTAATTATCTTGTCAATTCACATCATATCTCTATTATTCTTTTATAGTATAATTGTAATAGTTCATCTAAAAGCTGCACACATATTTATGTTAGCAAAATTTGAGCAGTTATTTTTAAAGTTGCTTTTTCTTCTTCTTTTTGTACGATTCAGCAAACTTTCTTCTTGATAACCGTATTTCCTTGAAAACGATGATGGAGGCATTAATCTTTAAGTAAATTGAAATAATTCTTCATCACATTCATCTATCTCAATGTCTTCCTTGGTGATAGTAATTAAAACTTCTTAATATAAAGTATAAAGGCCATATCCAAAGAGTTGATCACTTTAACACTTGATCACTATAACTCCGCTTGTTCTTCTATAGTCGATCCAATTATTGTTGAATCCGAAACCTTTGGAAGTTCTTTTCTTTGCTAATCATTAGCTCGAATTTGTCGAAATATATCCGACTTGAATCATGCTAATAATTGGGAATATTGTTTTAGTTTCTTCATCTTTCTCTAGAGGAATGTTGTAGAATTTTACAAACATGGGTCCTTACGTAAAACTCTTTATGGTTTGAATAATAAAGGGAGAGAATTTAGATAGTTGTTGGAGATTTGATTTGGGATCAACTAATCAAGGTATCCAAACTTATAAAATTGATAAATAAGTTATGAGTCCGCTTCGAACATGTGATTAATATGGGGAAGATTGACACCGTTCGTGTAAAAAAACTTGGGATAGATTTGGAACTTGTTCATTAGCTAATTCAATGACCTTTCGATATTGTACGTAAAAAGGATCGGATAATGAGGGTAATTTTTGAATTGATGTTTCGTTTGTATTTTGAATAATAGATCTTTTAGCTAATAACTTAACTTTTAATTCTTGTATCTCTTTCTCTTCCTCATATAGAAAGGAGTGTGATGCATTTTTCTTTTTAATTTTGTTACTAGAAGATGGGTTACCAGCTTGAGAAATGCTTGTAGAAGTGTTTCCTTTAAAGTTCTTCGGATGTCTTTAGCATTATTGCTTCTATGGATTTTGTTTGACTAAGATCATGTCTCAATAGTTTCTTATACTCCCTCCATATTTGCTCTAATCCTTTTGTTACAACTTCAACATATTCGTTGAAGTATAAAGTTGCATATCTTAATTCTTCAATTTGAAGCTTTTGTCTGTCCATGATCCTCAAGATATTATGTTTCTCTCGTTAAATAATCCGGTGAAAAATTATTATTTCTTACAACATGCATATAAACAACGTTAAATTGTGATAAAAATGTTTGTCATTTATGAAATTTTCTTATATGGGATCCATTACCTAGTGTTTGCTTGACAAAAGTTGTAGCGATTTTGTTATCGGTTAATACTTTGGAAGGCTATGGTAAAAGAAATAATCTTCATTTTTTTAATTCCTCACATAATAGTTAATAATTCTTTTTCCATTGTATTACAATTTTCTTTTTGTTGTAAAAATGTTTCACTATGTTATCCATATTTCATTTAAATAAGTTTTAAGGATGGCTACCCAAGTATATTAAGAAGCATTGGTTTGTAATATAAGATTGTCTACTGGTTTTGAGAGTCTTAAACTTAAAAATTTTTCGCATTCATTTTTAAAACTTTTAGCTATTTGTGTATGGCGATTAGTCCATCTTGAGATATTAGTTTTTGTTAAAAAGTTTTATAAATCTTTCTTTTTCTTAGCTATATCTACAATATAAGAGCTTATATAATTGAGTAATCCTAAAAATCTTTGAATTTGTCGTTTAGTTTTTAATTAATCAAGATATTCTTTTACTTTTCTTGAAATATGAGGTTGAAGATAAAATTTATTTTTTTCTAATTTAAATCCTATAAATTCAATTTCTTCTTACTCTATTATGACTTTCTTTTTACTAAGACATATCTCTTATTTAATTGTTATTTCTACAAAAATATTAAAATATTTTCTATGTTCTTATATAGTCTTAAAACTAATTAGAATATCGCCTACGTAAACAACAAAAAAATTATTTAAGATGTCTAAATGAATAATTCATTCTTATTTTAAATATTTTTAGTGCTTTTTTAAATCCAAAGGACATAATTATTTATTCATAAAATCCTTAAGAACGATAGCCAAACTATCTTGACACGAATAAGAGGAAAAGACTAGAAGTGAGATACGTATTCCACCAATATTGATGTTCGAATGATTAGAAGGGAGAGAGAGAGCGAGAGAGAGAGAGAGAGAGAGAGAGAGAGAGAGAGGATGAGATGAGAAGAAGTTTCAATCTTAATTATTTTTTCCAGCCAAAATAGAATATTTGGTAAAACGGTTGGAATAAACCGGATCATAAAATGAAAAATACCCACTATTAAAAATATGGTTTGAAAAATGGTTGGTAAATTTTATAAAAACCAATCGATTTTCAATGACAACTAAAATAGTTAAAAATATCAACGTGTAAAAAATGGTTGCAAGAACGATCAAATTTTCTCATTGTTTGTAAATAGTCGGCAAAAAACAGTCGATAAATTCATACTTTTTTTGTAGTGGGTTACCTCCATTGTTAGAGTTTTTAATTATCATAAGAGATTTAAGTTTGAATTTTGTAGCGCAAACGTCTCATTTGGGAATTATGAGTAGCATCTATTGTAACGCCTCCAATCACCATTACTTAATAATTCCCTAATTCGGGAATATTAGGTATAGTCGCAGATGAAGTTAACAACCGAAGGCGTTACCGCCGCCCTAATAATAGGGCCAAGCTAAAATAAAATACCATGACAACCTCGTGTTTATCAGTTAGACTTGAATAAGTTTTGGAAGCACTAAATGTAACGTTGCAGAGAGTCAAGCCCAAGCAACATAGATAAACCAATCCCAAAGCTCGGTCCCGCTACATCCGTATATATTGAACAAGCTAATACAACGAGTCTACGATAGGAAATACGCAATATTTAATTACATTCCAAAGTCAAACCCAAAATTTAACGAGAAGGAGAATCACTGTGAGCATCTAACCCATCATAGACCAATGATAACGAAGTATCCAGCTAGGTCTTGCTTCCGTCAAGCTTCTTAGGCAAGGGATTGTTCACATATGCTTTTCCTAAAAACAAAAACATTAAAATAATTCGAAGAATGAGTCGAAACTCAGTATGAACATTCCTGCACAATTAAATAATTTTGAAACACGATGATTGAGCGCGCGCATTTTAATTCATTTTAGTTTGAAATCGGGGAAGAGAATATGAGTAAAATGTGTTTGCTGGTTATTATCTGAAAGTGAAACCCCTTGCATAATTGATACGATCTTTGAATAAGGTGCACACCTCCCGGGCCGACCGAGAACCCGAGTTGAAGCCACGCGGGTGGAATTGAAGGGCGCAAGCCCTAATAATTGATAATTGATCGGGAACCACTTAATTACGTGATAAAACTTGATTTGCAAATGATTCATTATTAGTTATTTATATAAAAAATGTTGAGATTTGCTAAAATATATGAATTTTCGAAAGGTACAGGCAATGAACGTACCTAAATTGAAACCTTTGTTTCTCCCCTTTTACGAAATTTAAGTTACCGACTAATCGGCAATGGAAGTGGCCTCAATTCTGTTTCAATAGATTTTTGTTGTTAATAATGTTTCTCTTGAGTTTCAATAATTGAATTTGTATAAGCGTTGACAATTTATTTCATTTTCTATATTTATTACGTAATAATTTAAACTACATTTTTCTTACATAGCTTTACTCGCATTAATTTCGTTTCGAACATTGACGACAACGCATATTAATTAAAGAAGTTGATTAGGCTAATCGGATAATCAATGATATCTATGTAATTCAATTCATTAGTTGACTTGGATTGAAAAGGTTTATATATACATATATATATATAATCAATCGCTTATTTTGGTTATTATATTCATTAAAAAGATGTGAAGTATGCTCCTAATAGTTCTTATTATTGTTACCCACGTTATTGTTGTCATTATTATTATCATTACTATTATTACCATTAGCTACAACTAATCCAATTAATTTGCTAAGCCTAACTTATTTTTCAATCCTTGTCCCTAGCTTAACTTCTTACTCCTCACTTCATTGCATTCAAAACCCATAGTTAACTAATTAATTAATCCATCAATGTCTTTCCATAGGAAAGTTTCACCATTTATCGAATTGCTCAAATTCATACATACACCATTTTAAGATCATAAGCATTATTCTCTCAACCAAAATTCACATTCACAACCACAATTAGGTATACTTAATGCTCAATTTTTTCTCACACCTCTACACTTACATTATCTAATTTCAACTTCTATATACACATTCCCCTTCGTTTGCTCAATATAACCATTTCCAAAATATAACAAATCCATCAAATTACTCAATTATATGACAAAACATCCCCAATCTCATTCACTAAATCATAATTTCCCAAAAGAAATCACATTCATTCACATTCATACACAATCAATCCACCAAAATACCAAACCTCAATCATCCACATCGGTTCGAATTTTCCCATATCAATCTTTAAATTCACTTCACAAACATATTTCTAAATCGGATGATTCAATTTACAGCTACAATTACTACGTAAATAAATAAGTGTGCAAATATGAGTTTTAGGGTTTTACCTTCAAAACCCAAGAGATGGAAGCCAAGAGGAGGGTGGAGTGGTGGCGGTACACCCGGGCTCGGGCGAATACTAGGCCAGCACTCGGTAGCAAATTCGGCGGCTGCTGTGGCTGGTGGTTGGCTGCTAAGTGGGCCGCGGCAAGGGAACCGGGCAGCGCCCGCGGAAAGATAGAGGTGAGCGAGGGCGCGAGAGAAGGAGAGCGAGCAATAGAGAGAGAGGTTGGATGGCCGGCGCCGGTCTTCCGGTCGGCGCCGGTCGTGCTTGGTGGCCGGAGGAGGCAACGACAGCGAGTAGGGAGAAGCAGGGGAAGGGAAACGCAGTGCACGGGAGCGAGCGAGAGAGAGGTGAGGAAAAATGAAGATTACCATATTGCTTAACTCCATTTTTATTTATTTGCCTCTCTTTTTATTTTTTTGTAAAAATTCCAGATAAATCCATTTCTAGATTTTTCTTTTAAAAAATCTGATTAATTTATTGTTATTATTTTTGTTTTATTTTTATGTTTATTTTTATTTATTTATTATTATCATTATTTTTTCTTTTATTGTTACTTTTTAAATTTGATTTTAATGATGATGTTTACAAATTATAAATATAATGGTTTGCTTGAAATATAATATTAACGACCTTATAATCATATACCATCATATGTAAATTTTTAAATTTTCTCTTTTAAATATATACATAAACTATAATCATTATTATGGAATTTTACTAGGGTCACTTCGGCTCCTTAGCTGCATAACACATACATAAAAATAATTTAAATATAAAATACCGAATTGAAGTGCACGCGCTTAATTATATAAATTTTGTAATCAATAAAATAAACAATTTGGTTTAGGGTCGGGTTGTTACATCTATAATCTTTTTAACCTATCTACTATTTAATATGTTTAAAAATTTTTAACTACGAGGTTCATCACTTCCTAAGATATATTTATAATCATAATGCTGTCATGTTTAAGGTTGGAATGAAGAATTAGGTTGAGGATGAGAGCACTCTTTTAAATTTGAATTATTTTGAATCTAAAGAGAAGACTATGTTGACGTGGTTAATATGACTTGGAATTTAGAGATATTGGAGGATTTTAAGAGTTGAAACAGAGGTCCTTTTGGTGAGATATATGCAAGGAGATTAAGATAACTAAAAGAATCAAAATTATCTTTCTCAATATATATGTAGAAAAACTCGTGACTAAATTTGACAAGTTTTATGGAGAGGAAGAGTCTAAGTGGTTTACTCGAGCTCGAACAAAAAAGAGTTGTGTGGTGTGGACAAGAATAGTGAGTATTTTACATCATAAAAAATGTAACTTCAAAAGAGGTTAGAGAATTTCAATGTATTTTTGACAACTAGCAGAGGAAAAGTACAAAATATTATTGTAAAATCTCTTATGGAGCTTTTTAAATATTTTAAACCTTAGTGGTATTCATTGAATGATAATTCCTATGATAAAAAGTAAGTTAGAAATACTCTATCAACAAATATTAAGTTAGAAATACCCTATCCAAACAACGAAATATTTGACACTATTAACAACAAGCACTCAATTAAAGTATGGAGCCGATATGACTTCCATGGTAGAGTGTAACCTTATTAATACTAGTTTTGAGTTACACGCAATGCGTGTACGACTGATATATAATAATTTTTATCGTATTTGAACTTATATTGTAGTAAATATTAATAAATTAAACAAAAGAGAACAACGACAATTTAAGTTAATTAAAATAATATATGTAATAATTAACAAAGAATGAAATCTTAAAAAGGTAAGCGTTGCATGACTATCATATTTAGAAGATGGAAAAAAACACAAAACTAAATAAATCAAGTATGAACTTTTATTTTTATCACTAGTCCGGACCCGTGTTATGCACGGAGCATTGTTGTACAATGCATAACTTAAGAAATTATTGAATTACGCAGCGATGTTATACTTGTGAGTTTCTTTTTCTCGATCATTTGATTTTATTGAATGATTTCACTTTCAACAACATTCTTATACATGTTATCCCCTCATAATGAAAATGCTTTCGTGACTCATTAAAGTTATCGTAACACAACACATAAAAATCATTAGAGTCTTGCACACATTCATATTCCAATCATTCTAAATTTCAAAAGAATAAGTAAATAATCTAAAATAATAAATAAAAAATAATGTTAAAAAATATCATCAAAATTTTAAGATTACATACGTGATTTGAAATATTAAGAAGTTAGGCCCTTCTAAGAATCAAACAATTTAAATAATCCTAACTCATACAATTATAGAAATAGTGTGACAATATATTTGGGTATCAAAAGGTAAATATTAGTAGGAAAAGGAATAATATATGATTGGTAGATATTGAGGTAGATGACCTATAGATGACAATGAATATCATTAGTCATAAATTAATATTATAATACAAAATACATCAAATCAATAAAAGAATATCAAACTTATAACTCATAACTCTTTACAAAGTCAATACTAATTTAACTTAATAGACATCTAGATAAATATTTATAAGCAACCAACCTACCAAAACACCATTGACTTAAATATTAAATGAACTCTTAAAAAGTATACATATACCCATAATGGGATCTCATTTTTTAAAAATTATAAGGTGAATACAATGATTTATCCATTCTTACCTACCTCTGCACACAAAGATAATTAAACATATAATAACTACTTATATTGAGATTAATAGTGAAAAATATTATAATGATAGAAGCGATCCAAATATATTTAATAATAATAGGTAATTTGTATTATAATAAAGGGCATGATAGGTCAATTCGCAGCGTAGGGTAATAAAATCATCTCGTGTTTTGTACTTATATTGAAAATTGATCGCGATTTTAGTAGTGAATCAATGGGGCAAAAATATTGATACAATTGAGATTTTATAAATACATGTTTTACTCGATTAACAACCAATTACTTCCCTCGAGGCACAACTCTTCCTCTCAAGTAATTAACATAATAAGAATAACATGAAGTTCTATTTCAAGATGACGGGGAGGTTTGATGGAAAATACTCATCTTTTAATAATTTAGAAAACTTACAATAGTAAAAGATATGATTTAAATATGTTTGTCAATCATAAGTCACGAGATAGACATGTTATGAAGAAATTAAAATAAACTGTATATGTAACAAAAAAAAATGATCCGTATGTTGTGCAAAAATTTTGAGACAAATGAATTTATTCGAAATCCTATGGGCTTAATAGAAGTTGGCATATTAAGTTTATAATCCTTTAAACGTAACACAAATTACGAACTTAAAGTACATAAATTATGAACTGAAGCAATATAATTCCTAACTTTTTCTCGCATTACGTTTTATTCCACAACATATTTAAATCATAATTTTCTATCTTGTAGGCATTTTTAATTATTAATATCAAGTATATATATAGTTGTTATATTTTTATTATATTAATTTATGATTTATTAAGGTTTATTAAATCATTCCGTACATAGGATGAAGGTAATAACTAAATTGTTTCCTCGTATAGTTAAATATTTAAATATTATTCTTATAACATGTTCCTGTTGATTTAAATTTAAAATTTCTTATAATAAATATATTTTGAACTAATACAATTTTATAACACCAAGTCAAAAAACACCATCAACAATGAAAAATTAATAATATTAGACAAAATTAGTATATTTTAGGCCCAAAATAATATTGTATATCAATATACATAAAAATAAATGAGAGCTAATACACAATCCAAACCCTAAATAAATAAATACATAACTATATACATTAATTTTATTTTATGTCTTAATATATTTTAATTTTCGGATTACTTTTCTTTTCGTTTTTGTTATTTTTTAGTCGGTTTATTAGAAATTAGAATAAAAATAGTCTTCTTCGGTTAATTTTATTTATATATATTATAGGGTTTAGTTAGAATCTTTTTAATCTACTAATATTAATTTTCTTAGTTTTTATAACTGATTTGATAATTTTTTAGATTTTTTTCTAATTTAGGTTAAAGAAGGTCTTAAATTTAATAAATTTATAAATTTAGTTTTTTCATTTTGATTTTAGGTGTTTAGAATATATTCAGGTCCAAAAACTAATTTTAATATTCTGGTAATTTAATTATTTATTTTCTCATTTATTTAGTGTAGTTTATTATTTGTTTTACTTTCTGTTTAAGATTATAATTTTATTTTATTATTTTTAATTCTATTTAATTTTTTTGGAAAAGTATAAAAAAATATTTTTGGGTTTTAGGTTACTTTTATATTTTTTAAGATTTTAGATTTAATTTATTATATAATTTTGTATATTTGTCATTTATTAATTTTCTGCTTAGTTTAATTTTTCTGTTTTATATTTTTCTAAATTAATTAGGATGATTAATTATTATTTAATTTTTATATTAAGATTAGATAATTTTATAATATATAACTAATTTGATAATTTTTCAGGCTTATTTACTAATTTAGGTTAAAGCATGTTTCTAATTTAATAATTAAAAATTTAGTTTTTTCATTTTTATGTTAGGTTTCTAGGCTATTAAGTCCATAAATAAGTTTTAATATTTTGGTAATTAAATTATTTATTTTCATATTTATTTAGTGCATTTTATTATTTGTCTAACTTTTTGTTTAAGATTATGTTTTTATTTTATTATTTTTAATTTTGTTTAATTTTTCTGAAAAATTATTATATTTATTTTGGCATGGAGTAAAAAAATTCCATATATGAATTTTCATTTTTATTTTAGGTGTTTAGGATATATTCAGGACCAAAAACTAATTTTAATATTCTGGTAATTTAATTATTTATTTTCTTATTTATTTAGTGTAGTTTATTATTTGTTTTACTTTCTGTTTAAGATTATATTTTTATTTTATTATGTTTAATTCTATTTAATTTTTCTGGAAAAGTATAAAAAAAATATTTTTGTGTTTTAGGTTACTTATATATTTTTTCAGATTTTTGATTTAATTTATTGTATAATTTTTTATATTTTTTATTTATTAATTTTCTACTTAGTTTTTTTTTTCTATTTTATATTTTTATGAATTAGTTAGGATGATTAATTATTATTTAATTTTTATATTATTAGATAATTTTATAATATATAACTGATTTGATAATTTTTTAGACTTATTTACTAATTTAGGTTAAAGCATATTTTTAATTTAATAAATTTATAAATTTTGTTTTTTCATTTTTATGTTAGGTTTCTAGGCTATTAAGTCCATAACATAGTTTTAATATTTTGGTAATTAAATTATTTATTTTTGTCTTTATTTAGTGCATTTAATTATTTGTTTAATTTTTTATTTAAGATTATATTTTTATTTTATTATTTTTAATTTTGTTTAATTATTCTGAAAAATTATATATAGTATTATTATTATAATAATTATTATTATTATATTTATTTTGGCATGGAATAAAAAAGAGTTCATATATGAGTGTAAACCTATTTTTTTCAATGATAAATTATTTTTTTTATTGGACGAAACTCCTAAATAGACTCTCGGACCGCCGTGTCATCTTTTTGAAAAAATTTGACATTATATACTGTATAGATGAAAGAACAAAATCAATAAGACGTGATGTTCACGACAATATATCATGTATTCTTGCTCTAAATATGTGATCTTCCTAACTTTTAAGTACCATATTTTAATCGTTAGAGTCATATTTGTCCTTTTTTTCTCAAGCACCTTATAATCTGTTACTTTTATGATGACTAAGATAATAATATATAATTATTAAATTGATAAGTGATCATTCTTGAAATGGGTAATATTAATGTAAATTTAGGACCTATTGGTTATGTATTTAGAATCGTTTCACAAAATATTGAATAAATATATAAAATCTTACAATGTTAGGTGAAAGGCCGCAAGCGCACGGTGCATGTTTATAGCTAGCCAAGGTCAATCCCACAAGGACTCGATTTAGCAACACACTAAACTAGTCCTCTACTTAATTGCTAAGCTAATCGGGTTTTTGGAGTTTGCTTCTCTAAACTAGTTCTAAATATTAAAATCAAGGAAATTAATCTAAACTTAAATCAATGGGTAAAAACATTTAGGGATTTGCTTTCCTAACGATGAGTTTGATTATTTAAACATCATTTGTGCAATCGTTCTTTCAAGTAAATCAAGGATCGATAACCACAAAATTCTACCGCTCTTTCGATACTTAATAGAATTGCTCTAATTAACCTATCAAACAACTTTCGTATGCCTTTTAAGTTAATCAAAGTTAAGGATTTCAAATTATCAAGTGATCCCCTAATTTACTATTCTTTTCTCAAATTTCATAAATTAGGTAGAAAGGTTGGTTGTCTAATTATTCTATTTCAATTTTCAGAATTCAAAGCCTTCAAAACACTCATGAACATGATAAACACAACCTTCTATTGATCAAATTCGGAATTCAAGCACAAATTATGGAAAATTAATCAAACTTCATTATTTCGGATTACAAATCCCTAGAAAAACTAAACTCGCTGACACATGTTTATTGAAAGCTTAAATAAAATCCAATACATTGAAATCAAACCTCAAACAGCAAAAAATGAAGAAGTAGATAATAGACTTGAAGAACTCTACTTGAATCTCTCGACTTCGAATGGAAATTCCGCAACTCGCTCTACTCTTCTTCTTCGATGTTCAAAATTCGGTTTGATGTGGATGAATGGAAGGAAAGATGGTGATGGATGAACATGGAGGATGAATTGTGGATTCTGGACTGGATATCCTCAAGTTCGGATAAAAATTGGCTTAAATAAGCCATTAAGAGGCAATCAAGAGTTGAAACCGTCAAAATCGAATCGTCTTGGCATAATTTACCTCTAACACGGGTCGTGTGCTCGACACGAGCTGCCCGTGTTGGCTGCCGGCACATCAAAACTGGACGGAAACACTAAAAGCGGGCCATGTCCACCGACACGGGCTGCCCGTTCTCGATGCAAAGGCTCGACCTCCAACACGGGCCGCGTCCGCGTAAACGGGCTTCCCGTGTTGGTTGTCGGAAGATATGCGTCAAATTGATTCGATCATAACTTCCTCGTCCGATGTCCAAATGATGCGATTCTTAATTTGCCGGAAAGCTCATTAAGTATAGTTTCCAATTATTTCATCATTATGCTTCATTCATAAGTGTGGAAAAAAACATGATTAAGAGAGTAAAGAAGTGTCCGTTATCGCACCCTTCTTACTTTCCAACTCATATCTTTTCCATTCCTCAACGTAATTGAGCTTATAACATGTCATTGAAAAGCGTTTTCAATAAGGAAGTTAGAAACATAGACTCAAAATAGCTTTGGACTGAAAATATGACAAAAGCAGGTCCAAATCACTAGAAAGTCAGTAGAAACAGCACCAAAAATGCAAAACCCAAGTGTAAAGCATAAATGAGGCATAAAGTACATAAATATGAATATAAATCCCCAAAAATGACAAGAAACCTCCTATGAAATCTAATACAAATATGGCACTTATCATCGAGTGTAACGCCCCCAACCCGTAATCATCGGTTTTGGACTAAACAAGCCGTTAGCCGATGATTAGCGCAGGGAAAGGAAGGTTGGGGAGTAGTTACCGCCGCCCTTTTCCGTGGACAGGGCAAGGCTTGGTTTGATAATGTTAAGAATGTAAATATAACTTAGCGATAGGTAACTAATAAAAGATACAATCGAAACTTATGAATATTTACAAACGGTAGTAACAACATGACTCTTAATTGACAGACAACGTTTCTAACCACTAAACCAACCAACAGGTCTCCCTGCGAGCCGCTACGTCCGAATATTTGCCTTCTGCGACTTCCGAAAATTACCTAAAACAAAACAAGAAAATATTTTCGCAATGTGAGTCGAAACTCAATACGCTCACTATTATGTAGTAAAGTATAAGTTAGAAATATTTGGGTTGAGCACGTGCATTTCAATTCATTTTATAAATGAGGGGAGTGAATAATGTAAAACTGTTGCTCGTTCGAATGGATCCCTTACGATCATCTGGTTTCCCTAAACGCATGTGCACACACCCACACCGATCGGATAGTCCGGTTGAAGGCGGTCAGCAGCTACGATGTTACCGACCTGGATATTGAGGCGTACCAAATAATGATACTTGATGGGCGGATCTATATTAATGATGACAAATACTGTTTGTAAATGATTCTTTGTTGTTGTTGATATCGGTCATATCCGGCCTTGATTTGTAAATAAAACATTGAAGGGCACGATAAATGAACGTACTCGATGGTGCCGATGGTATATCTCGCTTTTGGTGACCTTTGCACGTAACCCGAACAGATGTCGATGTGATGACCCTTAAAATAAAGTTTCAATATGCATCTCCTTAATAAGAATCTACATTACTTGGTTAGTTTGTTAATAATAACCTTATCTCTTGAGTTATGATAATTGACATGGTTTATGCTTTATGAATAGTTGTTCATGCCTTATGTTATTGTAATTAGCTAAGTCATTTTATCCATGAATATAAATAGTCTTTAACATGAATTATTTATAGAATTTAAACATGCATTCTAATATCTTTAGCTTAGCTAATTTATAAGTTATTATTCTAAACATGCATTTATTCATTGGGTGATTGCTAGTTTATTTGCCTAATTTACAAGCTATTATTATCATGCATTATTTTACCATGTGATTACTAGTTTATGTATGAATTTTATTAAGCATGCATTAGGATTTAGTCATTTAAACATGCACTCATGCACTATTTTCATGTTATTACTAGTTTATTTACTAATTTCATTAAGCATGCTTGAGAAATTAGTTAGTCATCTTAAGTTTATAGCTAGGTCAATATTTTGTTTATCATTAAACATGCAAATAATAACTAATTAATCTTTAGTATATCATTTTCTTATGAACTAATATTGTTACTCATGCATTAATATGCTACTTATTTTTACTTAATATGCAGGTAAAAGTTTAATTGATCATTATAACTAATTTAAACATGAATTCCTTTTTATAATGAACTAATTTATCTTTATTATACTATTTTTATTCTTTCTAAAATTATTTAATCACAAAGATTGTTTAAACTAAAACATGCATGCATAATTAAATTTTCCTTTTTACTAATCTGATTATACTTTCCGTAAATTTCAGGTTTTATCTAAGTTATTTAATTTAAATGCTAAATTAGGTTAATATAATCTTTAGGGTTAGGGTTTTTACCTAAGGAAGTGAATAGAAGCAAGGGTGATGGTTGTTGGTGGAATCCGGTGGCAGCAGGGTGGTGCTCCGGTGGTTAGCGGTGCTGCCGGTGCTCGGTGGTGGCTCTTGGCGGCAGTGGCGGGGGTAGTGGTTGGTGGCGATTGGTTTTTAAGAAGAAGGGACTTTAGGGCATAAAGGAGGGAGGGAGAGAGAGAGAGGGAGAGAGAGCTTGGGTTGCTGAGGTGGTGGCGCTGGTGGCTGCAGTCGAGTCCGCAGGTAGAGGCGGTCCGGTCGTCGCTAGTGGTCGGGTGGTGGCTGGTCTTGGGCGAGTGGAAGAAAGGAAGGTTTGTTTGGGGGTTTAATGTGTTTTGAGGTTTTGGAGTTTTGGTTATTTTTGGAGGTTTGGTGGGTGGTGGTAGGCCGGTGATGGGTGCTCGGCGACATTAGAGGGGCTGGGCCGCCGGAGTGATGTTGGCCGAAGCTTTTAGAGGGTGGCCGGAGGTGAGAGGGAGAGTATATAAAGATGAGAGGTGGTGGTGGAAAGTTGGTAAACATGGTGAGTTTGGAGGCGGTTTTCCGGCGATAGGGCAGCCTGAAGGATGGTCGGAAGGATGCTTTTGGTTCAGTGCAATGTGGTGAAGAGTTATGGCCGGTGATGGCCGGCTGAAGAGGTCGGTGGTTGGCTGTGGAAGTGGACGAAGTTGGGTTGATGGCTAGGTGCAAGAGGAGAGAGAGAATTGCCTAAACAAGATTTTTGGGCCAATTTTTCTGATAATCAAGCCTATTTATACTAGATTTCAATGGTAGTCTTCATGGTTTTGTTGGCATAGGCTGAGTTTTGTTGATGATAAATGTTAATGGTGCATGTTAACTTAGTGATTTGACAATTGTTAAGCTTTGCTTTGTGTAATTGGGGTGTCAATGCCTCATTTGACCCCAAAACACATATTAATCCTCTAATATTTTTATTAATAGTTTATTATCATTAATATTATCAGCTTCATTTTGTTATTATTATTTTTGTTATTTTTATTATAATTATTTTTATTAT
Source organism: Talinum fruticosum (assembly GCA_021018815.1). Classification (NCBI taxonomy): domain Eukaryota; kingdom Viridiplantae; phylum Streptophyta; class Magnoliopsida; order Caryophyllales; family Talinaceae; genus Talinum; species Talinum fruticosum. Next base: position 2,529,839 of record JAITYX010000022.1, read on the forward strand.
ATTATTGTTAATTATTAAGATTATTACTTATTTTTATCCTATTATTAGTATTTGTACTAAAATTTGGTTATTCTTATTAGTAAGGCTAGTGTTTATATGGAATGTTGATTTAGTTTGTACTTTAAAGTGTGCTAGCTAGATAAGTATGTATATATTTATATGTATATATATATGTGTATGTATATCTATATATATAAGTATATTTATAAAAATTGGATTTATATTAAATATTTAGGATTGAAGGAATTGGACATGGATTATGTGAACATAAGTATAAGTAATATATTTGGGGATTGATACTTTATGAATTATATCGTAAATATTAGCCATCCATCGTCGCTGTTTACGTCTCGGGCCCCGCAAAAATAAATTTGATACACATATAGATATATAACATAATATGAAAATACCTTGAAATTGAAATGTACGTGCTCTTTATAATTGAGGGATTATGTTAATACGTTATAATTAGGGACGAGTTGTTACAATTAGGAAGGAAGTATTTAATAAAGAGGAAAATAAAGTTTGAGTAGTGAGCAATGGTATATTTACTGTATATGCCAAAATACATGACAAAAAAACTGCGATCAAATCACAAAGTAACTTATATTAATTGGAAAAAAATTATACTAATTTTAAGATCAATGTAATAGTTGTTTACCGTCCATAAAAAATAAAGAAATTTAGTAATTATATTATAATAATTTAAATTTAATATCCGAATAGTTAAGATATAAGAAAGCCTACATCATAACTTTCTATTTAAAAATCATATATCACAACATGAAAAAATCATACAATCCCTATGCACTTAACAATTTAGAAAAACATTCATTGCAATTGGAATCTAACAAATATAAAAAATATATTTTTCTAATTGGAATTAATAAACAATTTAGAGAAAGGGGGCGTAGGTGTGGGTAACTCGTAGAGAGAGAGATAAAAAGGGGGAAGGTAACTCCATATAGAGAGCGAGGTAATCGGAAAGATAGGGATAAGAGAAGAGAGAGAAAATAAAATAATTATAAGAGACAATTTTAATCCTATAATTTAAGTTAAGAAAGGGTAAATATGGTATATTAAAATTTATATAGTACTAAATTCTTCTTCCCTTTGTATATAACATAGATTTATAGTTATGATTTGAGAAGGGAGGATCAAATTGAGTAAGAAAAGCAAAAATTTGGACTCTTAACTATTTAAAATAATTAGAGAAAATACAAAATTACTTTTTTAAAAAGTAACATAGAAAACATTCTTAACTATTTAAAATAATTGGAGAAAATGCAAAATTACCTTTTTTAAAAGTAACATAGGAAACATTATTTGCGACAAAGGGATATTTAATACATCATTTTCTTAAGTTTAAAAATTCTCTATACTTTTCGTAAATTTGATAAACGTTTTTTTGTGTTACATTTTTAATGGAAGACAAAACATATAAAATAAATACATTAAATCAATTCTTAAAAGGTAAAATAGACATGTTGGTAGGAAAAATAAAATCTATTATATAAGATGGCAACATACTTTTTTATATCCGATAAAAGTGACCCTAACTCAAATGACTCAAACTAACTGACACAAAATTAAAGTTGAATTGACTCCTAAAGTAGTAAACCCAAGCTTAACCAAAAACTGAAATAACTCGAACAAAGTTAAATTGAACTGATTATTAAAGTTTTTTTTTTGTAAAATAAATTTAATAGATTTAAAATTAACTAATTTATAATAATCCAAACCGAAACCGAAATAAACCTTTGCGTCGGAAAGAAGACTTTTTATGGCTCTTCGTCTTCCTCCCCGCATCTTCCTCCCCGGTTTAACCCTTCGCGTCTCTCGCCGGTGACCCGTGTGGAGTTTTTCGCCCTCCTCGTGTAGGGATTTCGTCGACCGATTCACCTCCTCTTAGGGTTCGCTTGACCCGGTGTGAGGTTTTTAGGTTGAGCGGTTGTGTCGTATTGGAAGTTAGGGCCTTTTGTCTGCAGAGTATCAATGGCGGAAGGGCTTGACGCAGAGATGGTTCGTCTTCGGTTAGCGACCGAAGAAGACGAAATCATTGATCCGGAGGACTCCGAGGCTGAAACGATCGATACATAAATCTCGCTTTGTCTAGTGGGCAAACTTAATATGCCAAATTCCTTCAATGCGAAGCACTCAAAACTACTATGCGGAATATATGGCGTCCTCCAAAAAGAGTCATAGCTAAAGATTTGGATAAGAACCTATTTGTGTTTCAATTCTTCTCTAATGTTGATAAAGAAGCGGTTCTCAACGATGGGCCTTGGGCATTCGATGGGTGCGTACTTATGCTCGAAGCAAATGAACGGAGATGAGCAACCGTCCAAGATGGATTTTACAAAGACCCAATCTCGGATAAAGGTATGTGATTTACCCATGAAGAAAAAGACGTTGCATTTGCTGAACTTTTGGGGAATACATTGGACAGCTTTGTGGGTGTCGATGAGGAGGACATCTTGGTTCCTTCTAAGTATTTGAAACCGAAGGCCGATATTAATATTACAAAACCGCTCCGACGAGGTGTGAGAATCAATGTTAATGGTAAACCGAAATGGGTAGGCGTGAAATATGTCAACTACCCGATTACTGCTATGCATGTGGTATGTTAGGGCATGTTTTCGGAGGGTGTGAACCTGTTTGATGAGGAAGTCGTGGAAGAAGACTTACCCTACGGACCTAAATTGAGGGGTTCTCCCATTAAGCGGAAGAGACGAGGTGGAGATGAGGAATGGAAGGAAGAGAAAAGAAAAATATTGGAGCTACGGAGTGGAAGTAGTGGTAGTAAAATTGCCACTAAGTTGAATTTTGGGTTAAAGTCGACCTCTGGAAAACAAGTAATAGTGATGGGAGGGGAGGCGGATACTGTTAGTATGGTTATTGATGAGGGAAGGGCGGTGAGTTATCAAAAAGGAAAACCAGGTGAGGTTAGGGGTCGTAAAATGGGTGAACGCAAAGTAAGGGTCATGGATGATAGAGCGAGCATAAACATGAAGTAGCAGAGGCTGGTGGACAGCCCGCAAAGGAAAATGAGTATCCTTCGCCATAACCGCCGCGGACTTGGCCGATCGGAGGCGATTATAGATCTTCGTAACTTGCTACGAAGAATCGAGGCCACGTGTGGTATTTCTCTCCGAGACCAAACTTAGTTCTATTGAAATGAATAATTTGTTGTCTACTCGCTTGCGTATTCATGATATGGAGTTTGTGGGTCATATGGTTGATGGTAGAGGTAGGGTCGGGGACTTGCTTTGTTGTGGCAAAGAACAGTTGGAATTGACTTTCTTTCGTCCCGACTCCATCATATTGATGTCACTCGTCCAATGGATTGAGGATAACCCTATTTGGCGCTTTTCGGGATATATGGATGGCCGGAAACCGAAAATAAACTTTTGATTTGTGACCTTATTATTGATCTTGCTAGTAAATCTTCGCTTCCTTGGCTCGTTGGTAGGGATATCAATGAGATTGTCTTCAATACCGAGAAGTGCGGGGACCCCCAAAGCATCAACATATTGAAGCTTTTATTGATCGTGGTCTACTAGACCCGGGTTATTCTAATAGAGACTTTACTTGGTGGAATGGTCGGGTTGGGGTGGAGTCCGTGTAAGAACCTTTGGATAGAATGTGTGCGACAGATGGAATGGATGGCTTTGTTTCCACAGGTTCAAGTTGATCACCTAGATGAAGATCTATCTTACCATCTCCCCTTCACCTTCGATGTTGGCGTCCGTAAGAGGGAGGTAAAAGGCGACGTAGGAGGCGTAAGTTTGAGATTATGTGGGCTGATGCGGAAAGGTGTGGTACTATTATTAAGGAAGCATGGGATCACCAAGTGTAGTGATGACGATGTGACTAAATGCCGAAGAAAATTGATACCTGCATGGATGCCCTGTTGCACTCGGAATCACTATGAGTTTGGGAATGTTCAATGCAATATCCAAGTTCAAACTGAAGAGCTAAAGAGGATCGATGACCCATTGTAGCGGAAACTTATTCTTAAAGACATTCGTGAGTGGAGACGAAAGTGAAGGTTTGCTCGGGGAGAAGTTAAGTCACCCTAGAGGGGGTGAATAAGGTGATGGAAGATTTTTCGTAAAATCAAACTCTTTTGCACGTGAATAGAGACAGAAATGCATTCCGAGTCTAGATTGGACTCGGAAAAGTGTAAACTCGGATATACGTGGAAACCCTCATGGGGCGGAAAACCACGATGCAGTGTCAATCCGCACACCAAGTCAAATCCACTAATTGAATCCTCAATTACAATGAATATGACTACCCGGATTTGTTCCCAAACAAATCTATTACAATTTTCCTGCACTCGAATTTACCTTATCCGATCGACCTAGTACTTCCAAGTTGAAGTTACCTTATCAACTTGGGATCCTCTAATTTTTCCCGTGGTTAGAAGTTCCCTTATCTAACCCGGTACTTCCAAACCGAGGTAACCTTTACAGTTTGGGACAACCGAGTTGAGGTAACCTTTACAACTCGGTCGGAGAGAAAGAGTAGAAGAGTAGTAAGAATTGCAATACAACCGACTCGAAAAATACAATTCAGAATATTAGAATTACAGTTTGGGAGTTGTATGCTAGAGAAGATGTCCAATATGGTCTCTCTTTTTCTTCCATTCGTCGGTTGAAATCTTGTGCTAAGGCTTATATAAATAGTCTGCCTTGAAAAGATAGCCGTTGAGCCTCCAACATCTTTCTGTTGAAGCTGTCCGAGTCAACTAGCCGTTGTAATGGATAGTCCGAGTCACTCGATTTCCGGACCACCTAGAAATAGCCGTTGTGCATTGGTCCTAGCTTCCAACAACTCTTTTTCCAGCTTTCTTAAACTGAAAGAGCAGAACGAAAAGACCGTTAGACTCACAAATAAAATATTACCCAAAACGATGAATGCACAAGGTCGTCGAGTAAGTTTTGAGCTTTTCTAGAAATTTCAGCTTTTTGTCCGGCGATGCTTTAACGATCGAAGCCTTTTATTTTTGCTTTTTCTTTAGATAATTGACATTAGAAAAACCTGCAAAAATATTAAGCACAATGGTTCTCAAAGTATAAATATACTTTGGTCCATAATTAGATAAGGATTAGTCTAAATAAAGTATTTAATGACTAATTACCTTAATTTATTAATCCGGAATATTTCAAGTCTAATATTTAATATACTCAGATTCCAAATATGCTAAAACTCATAAATAAATCATTCAATCTTAATGGGCACATGAGTTGTATAGACATTTTACAATTACGCATGATTAAACAAATAATAGTGTAGGCAAACTAAATGTCCGAGTCCGACTTAGTGGGTCGAATCCGAGTTCCGAGTGGGTCGGATCCGAGTGGGTCGAATTTGGTTCCGAGTTGGTCGGATCTCGAGTCCGAGTTCCGAATGGGTCGGATCTCGAGTCCGAGTGGGTCGACTTACTCGATCTGTCATAACTAACTCGCATTCTACTTTCGAGTCCGAGTCCGACTTAGTGGGTCGGACTTAGTCGGATAAACTTAATATGCTTAAGTTTGAGTTCAGTCAAGAATAAGTCATATTGAAATAATGAATTGTAAAGCATATGACTTAGTTAAATAAATTTCTTTTAGGATGCTTCTTGCTTTATTCTAAATTTAGATGAATGCATGAAATCAAAACACATTCAAGAGGTTAGTCAATCATACTTAAGTCTTCGTAAAGGAAGAGGTTATGTGGTGGCAAAGAGCTCGGGTTAATTACTTGAAATTTGGTGATCTAAATACTAAATGGTTTCATCTCGCGAGCTAATGGGAGACGATCCGCAAATGCTATTAAAGAGATTGCTAAACCTGATGGTTCTTTTGCTACATCAAAGGAAGTCATTAAGGCGGTTGTGGTTAATTTCTTTGGTGAGTTATTCACGTCTTCCAATAACTCTAATAATCTAGTCCGTCGTTTGGTAACGCGTGAAATGAATGAGCACTTGGCTAAGCCCTACGCTAACGAAGAAGTCTTTGCTGCATTAAATCAAATGCAACCGAGGAAGGCTCCGGGTCCCGATGGCTTCAACCTTTTCTTTTATCGAAGTATTGGGATATTGTTGGGGAGGATGTTACCAAAGCGGTTATTGCTATTCTAAATGGTGCCCCTTTTTCCTAATGGCATGAATCATACAAATTTAGCCTTGATTCCAAAAAAAAGGAACCCATCGAACATTAGAGATTTCCGCCCTATTAGTCTCCGTAATGTTATCTATAAACCGGTGACGAAAGTTATCACTAACAAGGCTAAAGGGGATTTTACACTCTATCATTTCCCCAAATCGAGTGCGATAATGCTCTTATAACATTTGAAATCTTTCATTCTATGCATTGCCATTCCGGAGCTGGGGAAGCATGGCTATAAAGCTAGATATGGAAAAGGCCTATGACAGAGTGGAGTGGAATTTCCTTCGAGGTGTTATGATCGTAATGGGGTTTACGCCGAGTTGGGTGAATATTGTGATGAGTTGTATGCGATCTCGCGACTTTCTCTTTTATTATAAATGGTGAGCCCAAGGGGTTTATTGTTCCTTCCAGCTCCGCCGGGAGATCCGATTTCTCCCTATTTATTTTTGTTTTGTGCTCGAAGGCCTTTCATACTTTATTTCAAATGTCTGTAGCGGAAGGGAGATTAATAGGCCACAGTGTCCGTACTCGGGGCTCCTGTTATCTCTTATCTTCTTTTTGCAGATGATACTCGTTATTTTCTCGCAGCGTAAGTGGCACAAGCCGAGGTAGTTAAAGATCCGTTGGACAAATATGAAACAGACCTCCGGACAGAAAGTCAATTATTCGAAGACTAATGTTTCTTTTAGTAGAGGTGTGCTACAGGAGAGGCGGGGTGCAGTGACTATCACTCGGATATTAGGGAGGTTTTGGCCCACGACAAATATCTAGGCTCGTGACGCCTCAACTCATAATCACTAGTTTAGGCTAAGCAATCAGTTAACCGGTGATTAGCGCAGTGGAAAAGGTTTAGAGCGTCACCGCCGCCTACCAGTGAAGGGCAAGGCTAACGAGAGTCAAATACTAAACTATTCAGCTTAGATTACCCTATTTAACAGTCAACTACAAAAGAAACTATAATTTGTACAAGTCGAACAAAGTACGAGGTAACCCAACATTCACTAGTTTTAACCCATAACACTTATGTATAAGTCTCCAAAGGTTATCATGGCGAGCGAGCCCTAAGCCTCGAACACGATTCTTCTATGACTTGCCGTCTTCACTATTCTTACCTAAAACAAAACAAGGAAATATTTTTGCAATGTGAGTCGAAACTCAATACGTTCACTATCATGCAGTAAAATAATAGTAATGAAATAATTAAATTGAGCGCATGCATTTCAATTCATTTCTAAATGAGGGAGGTGAATAATGTAAACCGTTGCCGATTTATTATTTGAATGGATCCTTTACGATCATCGGGTTTCCTAAACGCATGTGCACACACCGAATCGATCGGATAGTCCGGTTGAAGGCGGTTACTGTTACGGGGTTACCAACCTGGATATTGGGCGTACCAAATAATGGCACTTGATGGACGAGTCCATATTAATGATGGCAAATATTGTTTGCAAATAATTCTTTATTGTTGTTAATGTCGGCCATATCCGGCCTTAATTTGTAAATAACATTTGCCATCATTAATATGGACCCGTCCATCAAGTGCCATTATTTGGTACGCCCAATATCCAGGTTGGTAACCCCGTAACGGTTAACCGCCTTCAACCGGACTATCCGATCGGTCCGGTGTGTGCACATGCGTTTAGGGAAACCCGATGATCGTAAAGGGATCCATTCGTATAATAAATCAGCAACAGCTTTACATTATTCACCTCCCTCATTTAGAAATGAATTGAAATGCATGCGCTCAATTTAATTATTTCATTACTATTATTTTACTGCATGATAGTGAACGTATTGAGTTTCGACTCACATTGCAAAAATATTTCCTTATTTTGTTTTAGGTAAGAATAGTGAAGACGGCAAGTCATAGAAGAATCGTGTTCGAGGCTTAGGGCTCGCTCGCCATGATAACCTTTGGAGACTTGTACATAAGTGTTATGGGTTAAGAACTAGTGAATGTTGGGTTACCCCGTACTTTTGTTCGGCTTTGTACAAATTATAGTTTCTTTTGTAGTTGACTCGTTAAATAGGGTAATCTAAGCTGAATAGTTTAGTATTTGACTCGTTAGCCTTGCCCTTCCGCTGGTAAGGGCGGCGGTGACGCTCCTAAACCTTTTCCGCTGCGCTAATCACCGGTTAACTGATTGCTTAGCCTAAACTAGTGATTATGAGTTGGGGCGTTACAAGGCCTCCTAACCAAGGTAGGGCGTTCGGGAAGCAAGCTTTTTGCCGATTAAAGATCGAGTTACTAAACGGATCTTAAGTTGGATGGGTAATTGTCTCTCTTGGGCAGGGCGGGAAGTACTAGTTAAAGCCGTAGCGCAAGCAATCCCTACCTTCTCAATGAGTATTTTTAAATTTCCAACGGAGCTTTGTGACAATATTCAATCGTTGATCAACCTAGGTTCCGGTTGGGACATTCTTCCTTGGAGTCTCGTAAAATCCACCTTCTTAATAGTAACTCCTCTCGTAGTCCGAAGGCGTCCTGGGGGCTTGGCTTCAGTGGATATGGACTCTTTCAATTCCGCACCGTTGGCTCGACAGACTTTGGAGATTAACCCATGATGAGTCTACGCTTGCATGGAGACTACTTAAAGCTCGGTATTTTCCTTACTCGCGGATTAATGAGTGCCAATTTGGGACACCGCCCTAGCTTCACGTGGAGAAGCCTTTGGAGTGTTCGATGGGTCATTGAACAACAAAGCTTTTGGAGAGTTGGAGATGGGTTGACGCTGAACATTTGGGATTCTAAATGGATCCCTCGTCCATATTCTTTTAAGGTAATAACTCCTTTTAATCAGCAATTTTCTTTGCTCCGAGTTGGGAATCTTATTGATTTGGATAAAATGGATTGGAATGTTGAGTTAGTGGAATCCATTTTTTACCTATTGATGCTCGAGATTATCAAATCGATTCCACTAAGTGTTAACCTACTTCCTAACCGTCTACTTTGGTTTGGGTCCCTTAATGGCGAGCTCACGGCCAAGCTAGCATACCATTTTATTCGGGCATCTAAATATTCTAAAAGTGCAAGCATTAGTTCGAAGGGCAATTAGATTGGAAGTGTATATGGGATTTAAAGATCCCCGAGAATCCGGATGTTTGTTTGGCGTTGTTATGCTGAAATCTTACCTACGGCACACAGATTAGGTGCTCGGATTCGGACTTTCTCCATGAAATGTAACTTGTGTGGTCGGGTTGAAGAAATTGATGTTCATGCTCTCTTCCACCGCCCTGCCGCTTATTCGGTATGGAGTTGTAGTAAGTTCGAAACCATTCTACCTCTACTTGATGGTCCTAATCTTCTATATGTCTTTTTCGTGAGCTAAATCGCATCCGGGGAAGGGGGAGTGGGAAGAGCTCCTAGTGGTGGTTTGGGGGATCCGGACGGCTAGAAATAAGGCGTTGTATGGTTGAGAGAGGGTGAAGTGGGAGCTAGTAGCGGATAGAGCCATTGGAATGGTGAAGGGATTCTGTGGGATAATGGAGAACACATCTCTGGGAATAGTTTGCTGCCCATTGTCCGGAAACCGTCAAGTTCGGGGTCAGTGAAGGTTAACTTTGATGCTCGTTCATCTCGGCGACCGGGGGCACAGATGGGGCGTTGTGGTTCTGGACACCGAGGGGTCTATAGTTATGGCTTGTGTCGAGAAGGGATGGGTTTTCTAGGTCCCGAAATTGAAGAAGTAAGAGCTTGTCGGTATGCGTTAATGGAAGTGGCAAGAAGAGGATTCACCAAGTGTGGAAATCGAAGGGGATTGTCTTTCCCTTATCTCTAAGTTAAAGAAGAAGGTCTCGTTGGCTTCTAGTATAGGATCGATCATCGATGATATTCTCGCATATTTGTAAATCTTTCCAGCTTCTATGCTTTTTCTTTTGTTAAAAGGGAGGGTAATAGAGTAACTTATAGCTTAGCACATCTTCAATCCTATGATTCTCATGCTAGAGTTTGGCTTGGAGATGGACCAGATTGTATTCTAAATCGATCGCTTTAAATGTTAAAATCCATTTGGATTTGAATTAATAAAACCCCTTTTATGGAAAAAACAGAAACTGAAATAAATCTAAATCTAATTAATTCTTATACAATCCGACCGAAAATTAATTTAGCGTTTCACCCTCAAACTCGACGAATGAATGAACCATAGTCTAATAGTTTTACTATTTATTCATTTATTTTTTATTTATTTTTTGTTCATTGGGGTCTCGGGGTGGGGTGGGGTGGGGTTGGCGGGGGGGTCCTTATAGTCGTTTCACAAGCGGTAGCCATTTTTGACATTTCCTCACAGAGTCCCCGTACCGCCATATCTCTCTCAGTAAATCAAGAGGGAGAAACTAAAAGGACTTTGAGGCGAGAAGGTACAGAGATTAGAGAAGATAGAGGAGAGAGAGAGAGAGAGAGAGAGAGAGAGAGAGAGAGAGAGAGTCAATGCAGGAGAACGATGAACTGAGAGCGAAAGCCATGGCGTCGGCTGCTCCTCAGAACCCTAATCCGGATCTCCCGGATAAGCCCCTCCACCTCCTAAGGTCAGAGAAGAAGGAGAGCTCACTTCATCTGACGACGATGTACACTCTCTCCTCGAACAACCCTCCCTCCCTCAACTCCTTTTTTCTATTCTCTCTTAATTTTGTCATTGTTTCCCGGATTTTGTTCCTTTCGGGTCCTGTTTTTGCTGTTCTATTTGTTATGTTGCAGTTTTGATGCATTCACAAATGTGCTCGATTCCTTCTCTCTGGGTTTTCCATAATTATGTTTAGCTGAGATTGAAATATAATGATGCTAATTTTTACTGAAATAATTCAGTTTCTGGGTTTTTGGTCGTATTGTTTTTCGGTTGTGCGATATGTGTACCCAGATATTAGGTATTCCTCCTATTTATGTGGTTCATGTGTAGAATGTAGGGATATCTGTGGGGTTTTTTTTTGGGTGTGGAGGTGGCGGGCATGGCCACCGGACAGGTTGGTCGGGTTTAGTGTATGAAGGAGTTGGTTGACGTTTTACTTGCTGATTTATTAGTAACTTAGTGGTGTTTATGTGTTTGATTCTATGTTTTGTGCACCTATAATTTGTTGGGGGTTTTGCCTCAATTTCATAGTTCTGTATGACATCTTGAGAATTTGATACTCTTCTGGTGGAAGCAGAATGGCCTGTCGGCACAGGCTCATTAGGGTGGGTTGGTTGAGAGTCCTTGGAAAAAGAATTCAGTCAATTTTTTACTTTGGTGTTGTTTTTATGACTTTTTCACTCTGTTGATAAGTCTGCTTATACACAAGAGGTGCTTGTGGGTTTCTGCTGGGGTGGAGGCTGTGAGCGTTTATTTCTGTTTGGTTGAATTGACTGTCCTTGAAGTTGTTTGATGGTGATACCTCTATCTTGAAATGGTGCCATGCTTTTATGAAAGATTGGATAGTTTTTCGTTCATTCACAACTTATATGCCTGGTTTGGAGCATCTATCTATAGCTTGTCAAAATTGGGACTTAGTCTAAGGCCCTGTTCCATTTAGCTTTAGCTGCCAGCCTAACACCTCCTTACATCTCCTCCTTATGGAGCTGCCTATATCTTCTCAAAACTTTTTATAACTAACCTTACAACTATTGTACGGCTTCTACAACACTCTAAGGAGCTTACAACTCCTTACAACTGTACTTACAGCTCCTTACACAGCCTTACAGCGCCTTACAGGGCCTAAGTGTATTGTTCTGCAACTATACTTGGAAAGCTGGAAGCATGGCAATTTTTCTCTAAGCCTTCTCATGGCTTGCACTATCTTACACTTTATAATTATTTTTGGATGGTTGATAATTTTGATTGATAATTCAATTTTCTCTGTGGTTATACATAAAGAGTTCCATCATTGGAAACCCTTACATATCCAAGTGTTGAAGAACGAGATAGAAATGTGGATTCTATCATAGAGAAAGGAAATCGCTTTTGTTGCAGACATCTTGTGTTATGTCTGAAATTGGGCCATGCTTGAAGTTTTGTAAAATGTTCTCTAATTTTTGTTTCTCTATTTTTTAATTTAAAATTATATTGCTTTAACAAATTTATGTTTATGGGGAGATTGCATGTAAAGCATTTGTTGTACTTTTGGCATCATAATGAATTTCTGATTTGATTATGGTATTTAATTTATCTTTTCCATGTAGAAATTAAGTTAGTTGAGGCATTATTGTTTTCTTCACCTCTGCTACCTGCTTGGTGGAAAGGTTGCTTGTTATGCATATATGGCATGTTTTGCTGCCCAGTAACCTTCCAGTTTGATTTCAGCGTTTAATAGTACTTGAGGCCCTGTTTTCCAGTTTACTTTCTGGCTTGCTGTATGTCTATGAACAATTTTCTGGAATATGCTAATTAATGGTTCTTGAATTTAAGACTGCAAACTATTTAATGCATTCATGTTGCCAAGGATCTAGGCATCTAGTCTCAGTCTATACACATTCAACTGCAAACGTGAAATACGAGTATCTGACAAAAAGTGGTCTGTCAGGTTCTTCCTGCACACTCGGATGCACCATCAACAAGTATATCCGCTCCTCCGTCAAGTACCATGCCAAATATGTCACTGACAACTTCTGTGGCCAGCAGGTACCCTGGTGAGCCTCTAGTACCAGTCTGCCATTCTATTTTGTCAGCAATGCTCATAATTTGCACTGGCTTTTAGGATGATGTTGAAGCTACGATTTAAGTGAAGAGCCTGTCCATAAAATGATGTAGGGTGAAGATGCGGAAACAATAAGTTATTAAGACGACTTGGTTCTTTCATGAATTCTCACTAATGCAACTCTTGCTTTGTGTGGGTTACCCCATGGAATGACAAGATTTGTTGCGCCTTCCAAAATGTGGGTTGATATCAGCCCTTTATAGGACTGTGAAATTAGTTTGTCGACTCCACCTACTTAAGATTCATGTTCCTGTCCATTTTTAACTTTGTGAAATCAACCACAATTTTAGAGCTAGGGTTCAGATTGAAAATTTTTTCCCTAGTATCTTCACTTTAATTTATTTATTTACTTATTATTATTATTATTATTATTATTATTATTGGTATTGTTATTATTATTATAATATATATATATATATATATATATATATATATATTTGGAGGGGGTTTCTAGGATTTTTGCTTGTTATGTATATTATCTTACTCTTTTCTTTTTTCTTTTATAATGCTCTCAAAGCCTATAATACCCAGACTCTTCATTTTGCCCCGTTCGACCCCTGTCAGTCACAAGACTCCATGAATAGGACATGAGATACGTGTTGGATATGTGTCCAAACTGTAAAGCAATGGAGATGAATAAAATTAGGAGTATATGGTCTTTTCCTTCTTCATTTATTATTTTTTAATGGATTTTTAGTGTTCCAAGGGTTTGACATGTGGAAAACCTTTTAATAATGGATTATCTAGAAAGATAAATTTGAGATTACAACTTTTGCATGTAAATTGACAAGCCCTCATATCCCTGTCCGAATTTTGGACAGTGTCCCCATGTCCTAAATTCAGAACTTTGCTGAGTTGGACATTCGGATTTGTATGACACCCCATTACCAAGCGGGCCGAGTCCATGTAACATAGCTCAAATCCTGGTAAATAATATTGGACAGCTATTCAGGATTGGTTCGTCACCTTTTCATAGTGGATAGATAAAAGGTGTTATTGTAACTTTTAAACCAAAACAAAGACAACATCCTCATTTTAACCTATATAATATGGCTCTAAATCTAGTCAGCGTAAAAGTATTAAAATCTAATAAATAAAAGGGAATTAAGAGCATACCCCCCCCAAAAAAATCAATCTCCTCTCGTCTGGATTGTACCAGATAGTGTTCCTCATTCTCATTTCTGCATTCGATAAGACGCGTTCAGCAGGGCATACTTCTTTATTAGGACAAACAGTTTGCTTTTATAGCTCAAGTCCAATATTGTTTTGACCTTGATTTGGCCAAGGTAGAGGTCTTTAATTGCCAGAAGTAATCAGGTTTATCATATATGGATACATTGACCAAAAGTAAGAAAAAAGGAAAAATGATTCTCCCAACTATTGCCTTCCCTGTTAGTTGGGCGAGTGTGTGAAATTAGTGATTTGGAAATGAGGCTGGGATTTCAAAATAAATGATTTCTGTCAGGAACAGCTGTGAAGAATGAAGATCATCTCAGCCTTTTGAAGCACAAATTAGCTAACCAAAAAATTGACTATGTATTGCATGTTATTAGCAAGTTAAGTATTACAACTTACTTTTCGTTGGTCTCTTGGAAGGACATCTCTGAAATGTGTGTTGTGGTAAGGTTGTTTACATCTGGATCTCCGTAGACCCTGTGAAAGTGGGATCTACCTAGGAGTCATTGTTGGTGTAAGTATTACAGTTTACTGTTGTTAGAACATTTAATTCTCTAGAGCATTTGGTGGAACAAGACTAGGATTCTAGTTCTGCTCATGAGCAGGATATTTCATTTGAGGATGCCTTTCATTCTAGTAAATTTGATCCTATTTCTTCTGTTTTCTATGGAGATGGGAGACATGGAGTTCTAGTACTCTTGATATAACTTCCTTATTATCTTACACCAACTAGGAGATCAACAAACTAGTTGCATAGCTTGCTAATAAGTTAACATTTTTGTCCCTGAAATGCTTCACGTCCAGTTCCAGTTTATCTCTTGTATGTGTATGTAGTTCCTGTCTTGTGTTTACTTTTTTCTTACCTTTCTTTTGGTTTAAAGGGAGGATTGAAGAATTCAGTAATCACTAATAATTTGACCTAGACATTTACGAGATACATTTGACTCAAACAAAATAGGTTTAAGTGTCAAAATACAATCTCTATCTCAAGGAAATTAACTACATAGATTAGAGGAACTTATTCAGCTATTAGGCTTGGAAAAAGCCACATAATCTATATCCTATGGTACTTTACTTTCAAATCTTCCATCTTCAGCATGGTTTCCATTATTTCTTGCTGTCCACATCACTAGAACCGTTTGATGTTAACCTTTCTTGGAGATATTGTGTCATCATCATCTTTCATTTTCCCTTTCCCAAAAAAATTAACTCTTGGCTTCTTTATTATTCATTTCTTGAAGAATCAGTTTTGACTCTCACTGCACCTGCAAGCCTTGTGAGATCTGAATTGGATTCTATTAGATAAATCAAATGGATAGTATTTGGCACTGGGAGAATATTTATGCTTTTCTTGTCCTGAATTTTGATATGGTCTATTTAGAGTCCCATTCACGATATCAATATAGATTGATCATTATGGATTGTGATTGCTTACCTGTGTTCTCTCTTTGATTTTCCACTGTGTATCTTATGCTCTAGAAATAAATTTTTACTTATAAAAACATTTGGTGCTTCGGATAGGCTGTGGTCGAGAATTCTAGCTATTGAGTTATTTTATTAAGTTGTCATGAATTGATTCATTGTTTCCTGATTGTCAGCATCATATATAGTCTTATTGATTTTGTTTATGGTTTACTTTTCAACATTGCAAGCATTATATTGGAGGTTTCTAATGAAGGTGTGCTATTACCCTTGGGGGGGTGGCTGGCCCTTCAGGAGATTTTGGCTCCTAATGTCGTATTTGATAAGTAGCATTCAGATTTCATAGCATTAAATTTCTGAACCAGTTTGATTTTTTACTTCTTTTGATAGGGAAGCTGATTTCAGCAAATTCGCCTGCCAGAGCAGCAGATAAGCATCCCCAAGCACCTGTTTTTTCCAAAGGCTTTAATAGAAACAAGGCTTTATTGAAGTCGAGTAATCCTGGATGGACTGCTCCTGCTGGGAATGCTAATCTTGTTATCAGTTTTTCAGATGATGATGATAGTGGTAGCGATGAAGAAAGGAGAAAAAAGACAGCTCAAGCAATCAGTAAACATCCTCAGGTGGCAAACAGTAGTCAAAGACCACCTGCTTTGCCCCATATGAAAGCAGGAGCTGCACAAAGGACTGCAAAAACGAAGGGAAGGTAGCAACTAAGAAAGTGGCTTCGAGTCGGACGTTCATTTCGTCAATGACGAAAATCCACGGATCCAATGTAAAAAGTACCGGTCCATTGGCTGAGAGGAGGTCATGGTCAAAGAATTCCGATATGACTGGGAGAAATTTACCAGGCCAGGATGGTGGATTCAGCAAACATGTGGATGTCAGCAGTAGCAAACTGCAGGATCTACGCCAGCAGATAGCCATGCGTGAGAATGAACTAAAGCTCAGAATAGTGCAAAAAATAAGGAAAACGTCTCAGAATCTTGTAGGGATGTTGATGTCATGGGCCAGAGCAAAGTCTTATCAAAGAGAAGCATAACAGTGTCTGCTGACGTACAGGCTGATACTGAAGAGCCTAATGTGAAGCGCTTGAAACTTGCTCAAAATAGTTATAGTCGACCAACTACAAGGGGCCATCAGGACAAGTCGTCTGTTCTTGTTTCTTCGAATGAAAATATATCTGGTCAAGTTCATGTAGCAGAAGTTGGACAGAAGGAACTACTGCCGAGTTCAAGTGAAATGCAGATTCA
Organism: Talinum fruticosum; assembly: GCA_021018815.1. NCBI lineage: Eukaryota > Viridiplantae > Streptophyta > Magnoliopsida > Caryophyllales > Talinaceae > Talinum > Talinum fruticosum. Next base: position 2,546,517 of record JAITYX010000022.1, read on the forward strand.
AGATGGAAAACAGTTGCCACCCTCATCACATGATCAACGGAATAGACTAGTGCGGGATGGTAATATTTTCTTTCTTGATATCTGTTACTGTTCATAGGATTTTATTTCATGGAATTGTTATTTGTCGGCAGTTCCTGGTGTGGCTGCGAGTTGTAGCTTGTCAGATTGGGCGTCTAGACCCATGGAGGCTTTGGCTACATCAAAGCAAGTGGCATCATTAACAAATGCCACCTTTGCAGATCATCTGGATAAATCGGTAAGTTGCTAGATGATGGTGTTCAATACTCTGAATATCTTTTGTTATGTAGGGACACGACATGTTTTTGTTTTACAGAAACTGCTTGAGGTCATGTAATCATGTTTCTGTAGATTCCCCTTTCCTTGCATTTGTTTGAGTTGATGGGTTTCCTAAGGAGCTCGTAAAGTTGTCACATGGATAGTATTCACAGCAACGTGTCTGCATAAGTTGAGTTAGATGTTTCTTTTCAAATTTTTTTTTATAAGAAAACGCAAAAATATATATAAATGAAGAAGATGGATGCAAAGCAAGTATCCTACAAAAGTGCTATGTACAACCAATATGTAGACTATCCACAAAATCTACAATATCAAAAGAAGATTGGCAAAAATTGCCACTATCCCAAAAGTGTTTATTTTGGAATTCTTGAATTAGAGGGGCATTATTCTAGCCTTTGGCCATCTGTTTCCTTAATTTTCTCTTGCTTTCGAGTCAAATTAATACTGTTGTGATCCCACAGCATAAAGACCTGCCAAACAAGAATAAATCATCAAGTTCTGTTCCAAACCATGCTATGTGTAATAATAATACGAACATGGTCAAGGAACATCATACTGCTGTGTTTGCATGCGAGAAGCTCAAGTATAAGTCTGACAGTACTTTGCAGCCTCGCTCTCTGCAAGTATCGGACAGCAAGTTTGGAAGTCCCAATGTATGTATCAAGATGGAGTTAACACTGGCACTTCAGTTCTTAGTTCCTTATTTTGTTCTTCGCCTCTGATCCTGCCTTAATCTTCTTTTTAAAGGCATCTCCAGAGAATACCGGTGTTGAACACCCTCTGGATAGGCCTACAGTCTCAGGATACGATGTGGATTCATTATTTGAAATAGAGGAACTGCACGACAAGGAGCTGGAAGAAGCGCAACAGCACAGGCGGAGATGTGAAATTGAGGAAAGAAATGCTTTGAAGGCTTATCGTAGGGCCCAAAGGGCTTTGGCTGAGGCTAATGCTCGCTGCACGTACCTCTATCGCAAAAGGGAACAATATTCGGCTCAGTTTCGTTCTTTTCTGATGGAAGACTCGAGCTTATTATTCACCCCTGGGCAGCATAGACAAATTGGTGACACATGGAATTCATCGTACAATGTCTGTGAAGCTAATTTGGATGTAATGCCATCATCAAGCCATCAATTACAAGCTGAATGTGAACCGGGTAACCAAGTTGGCTACGGCTCAAATGCCCAAAGTGCAGAGGGTGATGTACACAATAGGTTGTCAGGAAATGAGGATGGAAACAATTTGGGTTCCGAAGCATGCAGTGAGCCTGATGCTAGCACATCTGACCTCCTTATTCATGGAAATAGTTCTGCTGCTAATGGTGTCCGTTCACCGTCCAATGATCCAAATTTGTCTCCAGATGATGGTGAGACATTTCCTGTCAATCACAGATCTGTTCATGATGCTGTGACATGGCCGAGAGAAGAGGATAATAGCAAAGAAAATGAAAAGGATACAAATATAGACTCAGCTAGGTGCTTCACAGTCTGCAATTCTCAGGATCCTTTATTTCTGGAAGCATATTTGAGATCAAAATTGTTTTCACGGCTAGGAGTGATTAATTCTACAAAAAAACTAGCTTAGATTGTGACAGCAAGTCAGTATCAGCAAGAGTTCATGAGGAAAATGTTTCAGGTGGAAAAACTCGGATTGCAGAGGGCAATGTTCCGCTTTCTGATCCTAAAGGGATAATTGTTCATCGTGGAGGTAAGAGTTCATTGTCTTACATTTTCATTCCCCTGCTTTCTTTGAGATTGGAATGAGTGACCTTTAAACTTGTTTCTGCAATCTGTGACTGTTTTTTTGGTATATATTATTCTAAAGGCCTCTGCAATGTATACATATTGGCTGGGGGGTTGTGATTTCTTTCTAAACTGATAACTTGCATCAGCCACTAGATCCAAAGTGAAGGTCAAAATTAGAATGACATATCAATGGCTTAGATTCCCTGTCCCCACTGTCTCCCCTCCTCCCTTGCTGCAGCAGCTAGTCAATACTGCTAACCTGTTTGGCTCCCTCCCAGCAAACAGCTGCATCACTGGTGCCCACTGTCTAGGCCTAACACTGGTGTGAAGGTTTCCTAACCACTGGTTAATCTGCCGGTTTCTATGCCGCTCTTCCTCTGCTTTGGTTGTTCATCTGTCTTTCTTGTCCCCCTCTCCCAAAACTCCCACCTTTTTTGAGCACTGGTCAACTAGACGGATGGAAAATTGCACCCTCCTCCCCGAACAACCCTATTTTTCCCTGACCACTTTTATAACCTACCTCCATGTCATTTTCCATCATTGTATATCTCTGTTCAACTCCCAAAACCAACCCCAACTTCCATATGGAAGGAGAAGATGAGGGAACTATGCAAGTAGGCAGTTTATTGTTGGTCTAGCATCCGTCTGCACGAGTGGAACTGATTGGTTGGAGCCCCCATTTCACTGGGGTGAGAAAGGATGCAGTGAGGGTGCTTGAGTCTCAGCAACACTGCCATTGGTTGCTTGTGATCTGCGGATGGAGGAAGAATATGCAAAGGGAAAAGAAAAGAGCGATCGTCAAGGGAGGATTGTTTGGGAGTGCAATGAAGATGCGGTGGACGGCTGGTGTTTCCCTTGGTGTTGATACCAGTGGTCAACAACTCCTAGGTGTTGAGAGGAGTGGGAAGAGGAAGGAAGGAAGGTGGAAATATTTTTTCCTTTATTTAGATATAGAGAATGTTTTAATGAGGTCTGTTCTTTTTAGATTTGATGGCAATATGAGATTCTATTTAATTTTGTTCCCAATATAAGGGGAATCCTACTTTTGCCCTCCCTTGGCCATGGGATGGTTTCTATATTTTTTACTATTGGTAATGCCTACTGTTGCTTTTTAGAATACTATATATGGTATGGTGTGAGCTTTATAAGCCACGCCATGTATTTTTTCCTCTTAGTAAAAGGATGATTTATCTTCCTTGAGTACCGTGTTATGTAGTGTGCCATTAGATTTTTTTTCCCCTGATGCTATACCTTGTTTCCTGTTTTATGGGTGTAAGGAGATGGATTGGTGTGTGTGTGTGTGTGTGTGTGTGTGTGTGTGTGTGTAGGGGTTTGAGTTTATTTTGGGTCAGTGTTGCTGGAAGTTGTACTAACGTACCTTTATAACTAAGTGAGAACTCCTTGCATGTGGAAGATTTCTTTATGCCTTGTTGATAGATATCTTGCCTTTTTTTAAAATATCCCAGATTGCTTCCAGGAGCCTCAAACCAGAATATCTAAGTCAACAATAAACATAACAAACCAGCAGTCTGTTGAAGAGCATTCGTTAAATAACTCCCATGCCCTTGCTTTTGATTCTGAGGACACTATCTTCCATTCCAAGCATATTGCATCAGCATCGATTATTTCGTCATCGTCTATCTTCAGGAGTGCAATGATGGCTGCATGCCCATCCAAATTGAATGATGTGCAGATTATTGAACAGTACCAATGCTCTCCTGGTATGCACAGTGACAGTGACTTGGTAGCCGGACAAGGTGAAGACAAGTCAGGCTTGGAGAAGATGGGCTGCCATGAGGAACTTATGAAATCAGTGAACTTCGGTAGAATTGACTCGTATACATTCAAGGTTGCAATTGACCCTTTTAGGCCTCTGTGCATGTATGAGCTTCGAGGAAGATGCAACAATGACGAATGCCCTTGGCAACACCTGAGAGATAACTCTTCAAGAAATGTGAATGGGCATGAGAGTTCTGAAGGTGCAGGTATGCAAGTCCTTGTTCCCTTTCTCAGCTTTTGCACGTTGGAGACTTGAAGTTTCATTTTCTGGTTTTACCCTTTGTGCAGACTGTCAGCCTGAATCCTCATCTAATTGTCAGAGACAGAGGGGCTATATAGAATCTTTTGCTGTCTTGACGCCCGAAATATCTAGTCTGTTTTGATAGTCTCAAAGCTGAGTCTCACATGCATGGCTCTGATCTCGTTCGTCATATTGGAGCTTCTCGAAAAAATATTTTCAGCAAGTCTTTGGTTATTTCAAATTCACTTCTGAAGCAGCTTCCTTCAGATGAACCCTATTTACACGGAAATGATGGTTGTGTTGATTCTTTCATTGGCGGTGGGCATTCGTTATATTTTCAAAGTAGAAATGGCGCTGGGGTTTGTTCACTATATCCTGTTTCATTTTACCGAATATCCGTTGTTATGTCTGTCAAACTCGTATATATGTTTTAATTCTTCTAGTTAGTTGATATCTGCATATTGTTCTACCTTCTCAGAAGTACTCTTTTATGCCTTTGGACTTGTATAGTTTTGGATCAAGGTCTTAATACTGGATCTAATATTGTGCAAATGTATGTTGGCCTTATTTCTTACTCTTCTGCATGCCTGATTCTGGTTAGAATCCACTTCGAAATGGTTTGGGTGATAATGATCAAGTGCTGGAAATTGCTCTTCTTGTATTAAACCAAGAGATTAACAGACTTGATGGAATGAAAAAGGTAATTTCCTTCAATTCTGTGACATGCACTTTCCTAAGTTTCTTCTTTCTGTAAATAATGCCAACTTACTATATTCTTGATGTATACAGGCTCTTTCTGTACTTTCTCGAGCTCTTGAAGCGGATCCTGCATCATTTCAACTCTGGATTGTTTATCTATTCCTCTACTATTCCACCAGGAACTTAGTTGGTGAGCTTAGGAAGAAGACTTCGTCTGTGGAGGATGACTTGTTCGCTCATGCTGTAAGTTCTGTTTGAAATGATTATCGACATTTTTGAAGTTCTGATCTTTTTGATGCACACAAAAATTCATATGGAAGAATTTTTGCGTTAAGCAAATACATCTGATCCCCTTCCAGTAGAAATAAAAAGTGGCTAAACAGAAAGGAAAATATGCATCCAACTTTACCCTGCAACTTTCTTCTAGAGGGGCTATTATTGTTTGGACCCTAGATCTAGAAGGAATTAAATGTTGGTTGCCTATCTTTTGTGGGATGCTCACTAGCAGCAGAGGAAATTAGGATAGGAACAAAGGAACTAGGGAAGTCTATCAAGAAACAGGAGTTATCGATTTTGGTATTTAGAAAATAGTTTTATTTTGATATTTCTGTTGATTGTTTTTTTTTTTTTTTTTAATGGTTCATGTTATAGGCCAGAGCAAGGATTCAAAGTGTTTCGGTTACATTGTTGCAAAATCGCTCTAATGTGGCAATCTTGTAGCATATTGCGGTTGTCTTGGGGTAAAAACATGGTTGCGACTGTTTTGTTGCGAACCAGCCACATTTTGAATCCTTTTGTTAGTGTAAATAAATTATCTTCACTGGTTTTCAAGTAGGATTTGGTTCTATTTTGGATTAAACCAGTAAGGGTTTGATTCTGAGATCTGTTTACTATGAAACCAAGAGTAAGATTTGTATCCTCTTATACCTTCATTTTGTATCTTTTACAGCTGAGTTAGCATCCAACTTAAAAGTGATTTGCATTGGGTGGGGAAGAGTGATGAGGTTGGAAACTGTCCCCTGTGGAGCTCTTCTTTGATCTTACAGTCTATTCTTTCCCTCTTCCTTGCCCCTTTCTTTGTAGTAGAGATGAAGGTTATACTAGAATGAGTCTAAGGATGACAGAGGAGGGATGAGAGAATGGGTTAAGAGGGAAGTATGTGAAGACTGAGGAAGGATGGGTAAGAGATACAGGTGTAACTGAGTGGTGAAATTGAAAAGGCAAGCTAGGGTTTTTGCTATCTATATGAAGTGGACGATGATAATAGCCATGACAGTGGGCTGAACTAACAAGCTTTGGTCTCAATCCATAAAATTTTATTGGACAATCCCGACATTTTTGTTGGATTTCCTAACCTGGATTTATCCCAGACATGATCTTTGTCCTGATATTACATTCGGACAAGAAATCAGGGCAGTACTGAGTCTCCCCGTGAGGTTGGATAAATTTGGCAGTTGGGTGGGATGATACTTCACGGATACTATTAGAGAACAATTTGGTGAGATATTTAGCTTTAGTCTGGTATAATATGAACAACTCTTATTGTAGGTCCTGTTTTTAGGCTTTAAGTGTCGTATAAACTGAAGCCAAAAGAAATTGTCTAAATAGAATTTGAGTACTACTATTACATTGAATGCTGGTGCCTGGTTGGATATTTTTACTTTTTAATCTTTTTTGCTTTTGTTATTGTTTAAGGAAATTCATCAATATTTTTACTGAGGACTATAGTGTGGTCGATCGGTTCTGTTCTCTGCATACTCCCTCTACTCGTACACCCTAGTAGTAGATATTGTGACTTCTTGCTTGTGTAGCTTGTTGCTGTAGAGTTTATGGAACAAAACATGATTTGTTTAAAAGTTCTTTCTTGCGAACTAGTCACAGCTCACATGGGAAGTTCCTCTTTGGTTCAGTTTAAATTTTAGCTGCAGAAGCATTCATAAATATGTTAGGTATACATTATCATGTAGCAAGCTATTAATGCAATGTACAATAAAAAACAAGATGAGAGGAGTTGGACAGTGATGCAGACTTGTCCATCAGGATATGCCCTGATTAAAGCTTTTAAATGTTTTGCATTCAAGTATGAAATACATATATACTAACCTTCTACCAAAAAAAAGCTATTAATGCAATATCTGTTCATAAATTTGATCACTGCTGTTAGCTGTAGAACTTAAGGAAACCATGTTTTTGGCAATGAAGAAGTTTATAACAGAGCGCTGTGCTCAATCCTTTCTATTTATGAATCCTGAGTCGGATGCTTGAAATAACAAAATCATCTTTTCATTGTGTTTGATTATTTATATAAAAAAAAGAAAGCTGCGTACTGTGAGCCTTAGTTTTGTATATAGTTGATTGAATTTGTCAAACTTTCTGATGTAATATTAGCTACTTTAACCTGTTTTCCTTTTCCCCTTGGGGCTATCCAGGTCAAGCATAATACACAATCATATGAATTGTGGCTCTTGTACATCAACAGTCGTAGGCGACTGAATGATCAGTTTACTGCTTACGAGAGAGCACTCTCCTGCTTGTGCCACAATGCATCTACAAACAATGGACCTGCAGTGCATGACAGTGCTGTCATCTTGGACCTGTTCTTGCAGATGCTATACTGTTTTTGCATTTCCGGAAATATTGCAAAGGCAGTCCAGAGAATCCAGGGGCTCATTCTTGCTGATAGAGATTCCGATGAGTCTCATTCTCTTTTGCTTTCTGATATTCTTCAATGCTTAACAATATCTGACAAATGTATCTTCTGGGTTTCTTGTGTGTACTTAGTGATCTACAGGAAGCTGCCTGATGCTTTGGTGCGGCAGTTAGAATTTGAGAAAGACATTTCTGTAATTGAGTGGCCGTATGTCCGTTTAACCCTGGAAGAAAAGCAGCAAGTGTTGAAGCTGATGGAAATGGCTGTAGATTCTATTGGATTGCATGTAGATGGTGAATCCTCTGAGAGTAGTAACGCCAACTCAGCTTATTTGATTGCTTTGAACCACATTAAGCTTATGGCTGCAATAGATGGAGAGGAAAGCTGTAAGATGCTTCTAGAGAAATACAGAAACTCCTACCCTTCATGCTTACAGCTCTGTTTACTCTCAGCAAGAGCACACAGGAATGATGATGAGAAAAATTTGAAGGGTTTGAAGAAGCCCTTGGCAACTGGCCAAAAGATGCGGCGGGGTTCAGTGCATCTGGAATCAGTTTGCTGAGTACGCTCTTGAAAATGGCAGACCTGATAGAGCAAAGGAGATAATGGATCAGTGGTTTCACTCTGTTTGGAAGCCTCTTTTTCACGATGAATCTATTGATTCTGAGAATGATGACAATAGAACCAGCTCACTGGATTCTTTGTCAGGGATAAATTTAAATGCTCTTCCAGCTAACTCTAGCGCGATAGATATTGTGTTTGGTCTTCTCAATCTCTCGTTATTCAACTTATCCCAGAACGATGTCTTCACAGCTCATTTGGCTATTGACAAGGCATTGAGGACACCTGATGCAGAACTCTTGAGACATTGTGTCAGGGAGCATGCAGCATTCATGTTCAACCACCGATCTCAGTTGAAGAAAGATGTTTCTCTTCGTGGCTTGCTGGATATTCTTAGAGTTTATTTGATTCATGCGCAGTCCATCCCTAACCCTGGTCAGTTGACCACAAAATTCATTCAAGACATCAAAAAGCCAAGACTAAGGCAGCTCATCAGTAACATACTCTGTCCAACTTCACCCGATTTTTCGCTGGTGAATTCAGTCCTTGATACTTGGTTCGGTCCATCTCTCTTGCCTCAAAACACTGATGAGCTAAAAGACTTGGTCGACTTTGTCGAATCCATTCTCGATGTCTCATTGGGCAACTATCAGGTCGCCCTTTCTGCTTGCAGGCTGATCTGCAAAACCTCAGATGGTAGCAAATCCAAGTCTTCCAGTGTGTTGTTTTGGGCAAGTTCTTTACTGGTTAACACTATCTATCATGCTATTCCAGTTCCGCCTGAGTTTGTGTGGGTTGAAGCTGCCGATTTATTGGGGAAACTGACTGATAAACAGGAAATCTATGAGAGCTTCCATCAAAGAGCTCTATCAGTATACCCATTTTCCATCAAGTTGTGGAAGTCCTTTTCGAACATCTCAGCTCCAAGCAAGAGGAACAATGTCATTCAAGGAGCTAGAGACAAAGGTATAGAACTTGACTATGATCTGGCATCTTATGACTCGTAGTAGCTTGCCGGGCTCTTCATTTTTGGGTAAGTTTAGGAAGATGTTGAAACTTGTATATACAGGAGAAGCAGATTTTGTAGATGATATTTTGGCAATGTAGATGTTGACACAGGGGATAGTAGACAAATACTCAGAGAAAAGAGAGAAATTGGTTGGTTTTTACCTTTTGGTTCAGTTTTGCCCAGGTTAGGCCTTAGTAGGCTACATTCTTGTACATACTACTTCTTGACTGATACTTAAAATTTGAGGAATTGTAGTTTTCTTCTTGAGCTTGTTTTTAAATTATAGATGTTCATACTTTTTTGTTTTTTGTCTAAAAACCTGCCTATTGCTTTTCCCTCTTTTTCACTCCCCTCCCCCGGGTTTCTTTTGGATGTATACAAGATTAAAAGAGAATATAATATTTGATTTATTTTAAAAGAGAATATGTGCAATAATCAATGGTACACTTAAAAGTACCATGTACTTGAGTAAAGGAACAATTAATAATTTTTAGTAAAATAATAAGTGTTTTGCACCTGAAGTGTCTTCTTTCCACTTAAAAATTATTATATCATGTAATAAATTAAAAAAGAATTGTATGATTAAACCGTAGAATTGTATTGTAATGTATAAATTACATAATATTATTGTTTTATTTATAATTTTTCATATTTATAAAATTATGTGTGTGATACATTTTATTGGTATAATTGATCCAATTATGGTGTCATTTGATGCTATGTACCTTTTGCTAGAGTTGATCCCATCAGAGTCATATGATCAAAACTTTACATTCATAGTTATGTGTTTGACACATTTTTTCGGTGTAACCGACAATTACTAAAACTTTATATTCATAATTAATTATAATTATTAAAGTTTATCTATTGCAATTGCACGGTTTCAATGAAAGACTGAAAATAATGACAAAGAAGGAGGTGTGAGGGGGTATTTCGGAGGTTCAAGTCATGAGCCAAAGATCAGAGAGATAACAATAAACTTCAAGAGGTATTCAAATCTCAACCTACGAGAAACATGTTGGGCATCTCTCATCCTTGACTGAAGCATCAGGTATTGCATTATTGCATAATAAAAGGTGATAATTAATCGCTTCTAGATATTTTCTGATTAATGCATATGACTTTTGTACTTCAGCTGCTATTCTTATTTTGTTTGCCACCGTAGTCATATACTGTCTGGACTGCGCCCTTATCTTGTAGACTAAGCCTTGTGATACAATTTGAATGACAATTATGCATAAGAGGTTGTCAATTATTTCCAAATAAGTCCGCCATTTTTTCAAGTACATGTTCTCTTACAATTATGGAAAATGCATACACACACACCCCAAGCACAAAAACAAAAAAGGGTGATGTGATGTTACAGAAGTTTGAATTCCGCAGAATAGCCAAATTTTCTCAGAAATTTGCTAGTCATTGAAAGTTGCGTATTACTACAATCTAAGACAAATTAATTTGTATTTGTTTAGCGACTATTTGAACTTTGGTGCATTCTTGTTTTATGTCTAAGAGATGTTCAAGTCTAATTCTCAGATCAGTTCACCTCAATTTAGTGCTAAGGTCTGAACAATTACAAAGCTTTGAATACGAAAGAACAAGATTCTGTAATGTCCCTCTCTGCAAATGTCTTTTTCCTTGCATACCCCCGTCCCTTCCTTGGCAGACAAGATGAGAAGGAAAGCCATGTCATGTATACTGAACACGAAGATTTGCATTTCAGAAAATGCATCTGGTGGTTGTTTGCTTTACAACTTATTGTGTTGAAAATGAAATGGTGTTCGCCTTCAGTATTGACATGAACAATAATAGCGAATAACTGAACATGCCTTGCATGGAGATATTTGGAGACCTAGAATATAATGATGCCTCTATTTTCCTTGTCTGTCTAGCATATCTTTTGTGGAATGATCATTCTATTTGTGTTTATTTGTGTTTAGAAAATGCTGTGAAAGGGCCAACCCGTTATATACAGAATGATCTACTTGACCCAATGGGGATTCGGCTAATTGCCCACTTCTAGTCCATTCGTTTATCCTTCTGAACAACTTGGAGAAATCAATGCATTACTATATTATAATCTGTTCATTCTCCTTTTCTTTCATTTATTCATGCAAATCATTTTATCCACACTGCTTTGGTTTCTACACTGCATTTATCAAGACGACAAGTTTTGCTTAAGTCAACTTGGATTGCAAATATATATTGTCAAACTTGATTGCTTTTTGCTGTTTAGTTATGTTTGACAATTTACAAATATCACACAAGCAACAAATTGTCGTTAACCTTTATCAGAAAATAACAGTATGGGCCACAAGTTTGATTTTTGGTTAGTTTGCAGACTATGGGTCATTGTCCTGTATCAGATAAGAAATGAAGTATATGGTGCATAAAGATAAACATGTGGTTGAACATCAGGGCTGAATTGGTGCAGAAACAGGTAAATTTACCGCCTGGTTTTGGAATTCAGGACCCCAACTCCTACTCATGATTATGCAGACCGTCACCAAAGCAATCTATGGTTCTTTCAAAGTACCTTTATTAGTTTCTGAATCTGAACTACCGGGGGCAGGATAGGACCATCTCCAAGATTTAATCATGTTGCAGCTCTGTATCACGATCTTCACTAACTCGTTCTCACTAGGTCTTGAAATGGTATGTCAAATTGTTCAGGAAGTTGCTTGATAAACTGCATCTTGGTTCTTCCATTCTAATTTAAAGATTTTCTCATCAAGATTTCAATATGTATAAAACCTAAGAGTGCTGTGATATCTTTCGCTAAGAGCTGGTTATGTGGTGTTATGGAACTGAATCACACTATATTTTGAACAAGTGAACTCATTATATTTACTCAATCTTTTTTCTTGAATTTGATTTTTTCTACAATTTACTCATCCCTGATCAGAACATGCAATCCATTGCAACAAATGAAGAGGTTGCCTATGATGTAAGCAGAGAATACACCGAGTAAATCTTTCTGAACGAGAAGAAAGTGATCCTCTGGGATCAAACAAGTGATGTAGGTAAGCATGAGAAAGTGCTCGATTTGCCGAATGATAATTATTCAACACCTTATTCTGACCAGGGGGTGGGGGAGGAGGGGTTTGGGGGAGGGGGAAGTGTTATGCAACACAAGCGACTTCTCTACTGGTCACGTGTTCCTGTTTAAGCTTCTAGATCTTTTTTACTAGATTTCTCGTACCCTTTTTTGGCCCTTTTCTAGTAAACATACCATTGTTCTTATGTCTTTGAAAAAATGAGGCTTTCATAAATTGCAGCCTCTTTTGGTCTAAGACTGTCTATCTTTGCAATTTCTCAAATTTGTCCATTTTTGTTTCAAATATCAAACTTGTTTTCAAAGAGATCTTCTACGTGTCAACCTGATTCGACCTTTTTCTCGACAATCTTGCTGAAAAACAACTCAGGATAGTTTAGCTAGTTTGTGTACAATGTTGTTACGAATTTCTATGCACTTGCCAAATAGGTCATCATCATGGCAACGCACCCAATATTTTTAGATCATAGAAGACAATGTAATAAGCATACAACCACCTATTTCATATAGTGTTAAATCTTCATTTCCAATGATCACTATGCTCCAAGAAACCCACTATAGCTGACTTCCTCCATATCCTTTCTCATTTTCTCGCCTCCTCTTCTCCACATGGACATTTCATAGAAGCAAAAATTTATTTATTTTTAGATTTGGATGAGCCACCACACTAAGAGAGGGAATCAAATCTGACACCTAATTACTCAAAATTTTAATTTTAACCACTAGATCAAAATCTTATTGATATAGAAGTAAAAGTTTGGATGGAATTAATCCTTCCAAACCTCGAAAAGAAGTAATTCAACTCCTCATAAAACCAAGAAAAATCAGACTCAAACTTAATGTCCTAAATGTCCTTTCTAATTCTTACTGAAACAACATTGCTGTAGGAAGCAACTACATTTATGAGCTACAAGGTCTATCGGATGAGAATTCATGACGTTTATTTAAAATGGCAGTTGGTGGGAAAGATGAAAACTACCATGAGTTAGCCAAGACGGGAGAAGGGATTGTGAAAAATAAGCTAATGTTCCACTGTCTATAAAGGTTGTGGGAAGCCTTTTATAAGGTCAAGACATAAATATATGGCGATTCTTTCACCAAGGTGGATTGGCTGAAATAAAAAAGATAATAGCCAAAAAGGTGACAGTGAGATTATGCAAATATTAAAGTTTAGTTACCATCATCTTTCCCTCCCCTGAAGAATTGCTTCGTCTAATGTGCGTTATTTCCTAAAGATTTTAGAATCCCAAAGGAGAAGTTAATTAGCCTTTGGATGACACAAGGCTATGTAAAGGATGAAGGTAAAAAGTCTAAAGATGTAGCTGAGAATTATATCAAGATTTTGGTGCGTATATGTTTTTTCCAAAATAATGTGGAAGAGGATGGATGGGGGATGGTGCCGTTTCAGATTCACGTTTTGATGCATGACATTGCTCAACAAGTTGCAGGAAATGAAAATTTTGTAGCGAATTCTACCACAGGTGCGCTAGATGAAAATATCCATCATGTCTTAACCAAGATGCCGATAGTCATACACAAGGCTTTGTGACAGGAACTAAGATTGTTCGTACATTCAAGATTATGACCAACACAAACCTAATTGGCAACTTACTGTGAGTACAATACTAGCAAATTGGAGGAGTTTACGAGCATTAGACTTAGGTTACATGGATATACAAAGTTTGTTGGACAACTAAGGTATCTTAATCTCTACAGAAACGGTCAACTGTGAATCCTTCCTAAATAATTCACACAACTAAGCAATCTGCTGACTTTAAATCCAGCTCGCTGTGTGAGTTTGAAAGAGTTGCCAAAAGATTTCAACAAACTTGTTAAGCTTAGAGCCTTAGAGATAACTCTAGATGATGGTCGTTGGAGTATTTTAAGTTATATGGCATTAGGGATGGAGCAGTTGACTAGTCTTAGTAGGTTGAATGCATTCATGGTGGCGGATAGAGAGTCAAGTTTGGAGGGAGATGCTTGGGGGCTGCAAGATCTAAGAGCCTTGACAAACCCAAGGGGTTCTCTCAACATCTGGGTTAGTGAGAAATATCAGCACGTAGTGGAAAATGGTACCAAAGGAGGATACTTGAGTCATTTGAAACATCTCAGCTATATTTCCATAGAGTGACAGAGAAAGTGATCCGGGAACAGTACGTTTTAATGAAGCTTTGTTAGATGACCTTCAGCTGCATCAGAACCTTAAAGAATTAACCGTTTATATGTACCCAAGGGTGACAATTCTAAGGTGGGCAAAGCAGGATAAATTCGCAAAAATCTCCCAAATCTTGTTATGTATTGAAATTTTGTCTCATCATGGGTTGCAAAGTTTGCCATGGCTGAGGAATCTGCCTTCTCTGAAATCACTTGAAATTATTCACTTAATGAATTTGGAGTACATGGAACATAGAACGAGCAACAGTGATATCATAGATGGCTTTGGAGCAGAAATGAAACAAGAATCGTCATTCTTTCCCTCCCTTGAATATCTCTGATTAAACAACCTGCCAAAGTTGAAAGGATGGCGGACATGCTCATGTACATCCATATCTGGCTCTGAATTGGGGATGGGAGATGGTGAGAGCTTGAATAGATGTAACAGATTGCAAACTCCATGCCGCCATTTCCCGATTTTCTCGATTGTGCATATCGCATGGCCCTAACCTGACTATTAGTCCTCTGTGTCTTATGGTTGAAAATCTGACATTGGATGATTTCAGTGAAAGACTGAAAATAGTGACAAAGGAGGTGTGTGGTGGTGATGATTTTGGAGATTCAAGTCATGAGCCCAAGATCAGAGAGATAACAATAAACAATGGGCATCTCTCATCCTTGACTGAAGCATCAAGTACAATATAGTAAAAGGTGACAATTAATCGCGTCTAGATCTTTTCTGATTCAATGCATACGATTCATGCAGTTCAGCTACTATTGCTATTTTTTTGCCACCGTAGTCATATGCTGTTTGGACTGTGGCTTTATATAGTAGACTAGGCCTTGTGATACAATCTGAATGACAATGCATAAGAGGTTATCAGTTATTTCCAAACAAGTCCGTCATTTTTTCAAGTACATGTTCTCTTATTTTGCCACCATAGTCATATGCTATTTGGACTGTGCCTTTATCCTTTGTAGTCGGATTGAACTGAAAAGACCAGGCCTTGTGAGTTGTGTTTATTTTTGTTGAGAAAATGCTCTGAAAGGGCCAACCCGTTATATACAGAATGATCCGCTTGACCCAATGGGGACTCGGCCAAGTGCCCACTCCTAGTCTATTCGTTTATCATTCTGAACAACTTAGAGAAATCAACGCATCACTATAGTATAATCTGTCCATTCTTCTTTTTCTTCATTTATTCATGCAAATCATTTTATCCATCGCACTTTGGTTTCCACACTACATTTATCCTGGTGTTTAAGAACATAAAAGCAATCGTACGAGGTTCTGAATGTGAGTAATAGGACTTTTGAAGTGATCTTCCTGTTTTGTTTTAGGAGATCTTTCAAGTGGTCTTTTGTTGTTTCATAATATAACCTTTCACAATGAGACTTGCACAACCTTGTATAGTCTTTTTGTAGAATATATATATATATATATATATATATATATATATATATATATATATATATATATATATATATATATATATATATATATATATATACACGTTATTGTTCACTTACTCGTTCAGGGTTAATATTCATGGAGCCATTCATTATGCCTGTCCTACATAATTGCACATCA
Organism: Talinum fruticosum; assembly: GCA_021018815.1. Classification (NCBI taxonomy): domain Eukaryota; kingdom Viridiplantae; phylum Streptophyta; class Magnoliopsida; order Caryophyllales; family Talinaceae; genus Talinum; species Talinum fruticosum. Next base: position 2,562,295 of record JAITYX010000022.1, read on the forward strand.
TGGAAGACAGTTCCATAATTGCACATATTCCATAATGTGCAATTATGTAGGACATGCATAATGAATGGCTCCATGAATAGTAACCCCGAACAATAAATGAACAAGTAACGTCCACTTCCATAATTGTCTTCCATGATGTGCAATTATGTAGGACATGCATAATGAATGACTCCATGAATAGTAACCCTGAACAGTAAGTGAACAATGAACATATATATATATATATATATATATATATATATAGGGGAGGGTTTTAGTGAGCCCTCCCTTTAGGTGAGCTCACCCATTAGGTGAGCACTTTTAATCTCAGCCATTGAATTTTGATTCAATGGCTGAGATTAAAAGTGAAATTTTTAATTTTAAAAAAAAATTTTTTCTCGGGAGAGGGGAGGACTCGGAAAATCATCGTCATTTTCCATCCTCTCTAGCCCTCCCAAGCGCGCTCTCTCTCTCTTGTCTGCAGACCCCGAGTCCCTTCCTCCGACCGCTATCCTCTCTCTCGCTGCCCTCCTTCCTCTCTCTCGCCGCTTCGGCTTGAACGCCATGGCCCTCTCTCTCGCTGCTCCAGTCGCCGACCCCGAGTCCCTTCCCTCTCTCTCGTCGTTGCCGACGCCGGTGGGATTTCTCAATCGTCGGTGACCCCTTCCCTCTCTCTCTGTCGTTGCTAACCCCTCGAGCCCCCTCGCTCTCTCTCTCTCTCTCGTTGCTCACCGCCGGCGCCAATACCCGACCTCGCTCTCTCTCGTTGCTCACCGTCGGCGTCCAATGCCCGACCTCGCTCTCTTTCTCTCGTTGTCGACCGCCGACGTCCAATACCCGAGCTCGCTCTCTCTCTCTCTCACTTTGGTGGCGCTCAAAATCGAATTGGGGAAGAGAAAATTGCAGGTATCCACTTTTTTTTCTTGTGTATTTTCCGGGTTGATTAATGTGGGTTTGTAACAATGTTTTGGGGTTAAAATTAACCGAAATTGGTTTTGTAATGGTTGATTGAATGGAGTTGGATCCGAAATTGTCTGTAGATTTGGTGTGCTTTGTTCGAAATCATTTGAACTTCGCTTGCGAACATGGAGGTTGCTTTCTGGAATTTACATTTCTCTTGGCGTTACATCTCATAAGTTGTAAACATCAACCGATGTAAATCGGCTATCCTATGTGAATTTGCTTGATCCTTTGTTGCTCGACTTGGTTGATTGGACGACCAGTGTTACAGTGCACAAACCATTATGGATGGAATATAGGATTCGTGAATTGTAGTTAATGTACAACGATCTTTTGTTGCCTGGCTTGGTTGATTTGGTGTGCCTCACTTCATTAGAATTAGCTAATGTACAATGATCTCGACCCATCAAATTGATTTTTCTTCAGCTTTTTATTTGAGTTTGCTCGATTGATTTGAGTTTGCTGATTGAAATTGGGTAGCTTGGAGCAATGTGTATCCGCTCTAAGCACAACCGTTGGAAATCCTGCTTCTTTTTTGGATGGAATATAGGATTCATGAATTGTTGCTATATTTGGGTACGTAAATGATCACATTAATGCCCATATATTTTTCTACTTCCTATATCGGAATATATGCAAGTATCCAATGGTCTTTAAGGCATATCTTAATAATTACATGTGACCTGCGAGAATAGGTTCAATGGTTGCTATGTTCCGGTATTCTCGTGTTGCAACATACACAATTTATGTTCCACCACGTAAATTGGAATATAATGGTTCGAGTTAATGGAGACCGGCTTCAGCATGAAATTGAGAGTGTAAATTCTCTTCCAAGGCTTCATGTGATTCTTGTTAGCTTTGTTTTTGCAATCTCTCAATGCTGAGAAAAGATGCCTACTGCTGCCCCCCGCCCCCACATACACACAGCAGATGAAAAGGCAAAATGAAGTTGTCTTCACTAAGTAAATATACTCTTATTCGGATGAGAAAAGATGCTCGAGAAAAGATGCCTACTGCTCGCCCCCACACACACACACGGTTGTTGCAACTCTCTTGCTTTTACATTTAACACACATGTCTATGAAACCTTGGATGCCTATTAGCTCAATTGGTAGACCATTTGTGTTATTACACAAAGATGTGGGTTCAAATCTCACATAAGCTGAAAACAAAAGTAGAAACATGCATAAAAGTTGACCGAATAAGTGCGATTGCTAGCAAGTTCAGCCTAGGATAGAACAAGTGCTCGTTGCTAGCAAGACATGCGCGTAAAAGTTGAAGGAAGTTTATTTTTGAGCAGGCAGGGTTACGGACACGCCTAAAAATGAAGTTAGAAGGTTATATTATAGAGGAAAGAGTAGTAAAAGCAAGAGTTCCGATTTCAAGCATAATGAGTTCCTAATTTTCAGCAGAATTTTTATTTTTCGGACATGATTCCCATATGCATACAAATCCAAATAAACTTGAGAGGTACAAGGAAAATTCAATAACAAAGACTTCAACCTCTTCCATTAATTATCACCAACCAAGGGGAATACAAGTCAATTTGACAGACATCAACCTTTACGAAGATGTTTCAAAAGCTAAGACAAGTATGTTCCTACTACAAAACAACAACAAAATTACTTCAAATGTAAAATCGAATCACATAAGCTTGTTTCCACTTAAAAGATGCACTTCCACGTTTTGTCCAACATCTTCAAAGCATGTTCTCACTTGAAAATTCCCCTTCCACGTATTATCCAACATCTTTCTTGCAATTATTATGCAAATCAAAATCTCGAATAACAGTTTGCCACCCTTGTTCAAATTCTATAGGAGTCTCTGAATTGTAGACACATGATTTGAATCGTGCAAGAAAGTCACTGTTACTATTCAAAGAACATCCCACCTTCTCGGATAGTTTTCTCATAATATGCCGGATGCAAAATCGATGGACAGATCATTGGAAAATTTTCTTGTATTGCTACTTTCATTGAAGGATCTTGATCAGTAATAAGACAAACAGGCATCTTACCCCCATTGCATCTAAAAACTTGTCAAACAACCACATAAATGATTCCGCTTTCTCATCCCCCAAGAATGCAGCCCCAAATATAACACACAACCTATGGCTATCCAACCCAGTGAAAGGGGCAAATATCATTTTGTATCTATTAGTATCATATGTTGTATCAAAAGAGACCACATCACCATAGAATGAATAATTAAGTCTTGCAGTGGCATCTGCCCAAAACACATGTTTAAGTGTACCATCAACATCCAACTCGTAAGCAAAATAAAATGATGGATGAACCTTCTGCTTCCTCTTAAAATTCTCAATAAACATTTGAGCATTAGAATCTTTGATAAATGCTTTCAAGTCTCTTTGAAAGTTTTTCAAGTCTTGTTTACTACACCCAACATTTTCAAAGCTACCAACTTGCTCTTTAATTATGCGATGAGCTTTAGAAGGTCCAATATTAGCACGAGTAAGTGACTTGAATAAAGTCCTATGCACACTATTTACAACTCTATTAGACTTTAGCATATGATGCTTCCTAGGAGCTGCAAGTAAATGTGTATGACCTTCATAAAATCTGAAAATTACATATGTACCAGTACTTGTTTTTTTGAAACCAATCATTGCATTACAACCCTCTCTAGTCAACTTCACTTTCCAATTAGGGTTCACATTCGTTGATGTTTGCCTAAATCCTTGTTTAGAGCAAATAAAATACTAATGTGAGTGGACACCTTCTTTAGTCTTCTTAGATCTTGATTTACGTACACTAAAATCAACATGATGAGCATAACATTTATAGAATTTCTCACATTCTTCGACGTTAGCAAACTCTAATCCCTTTTTTGGTTTGAACTCCTCTTCACAAAAAGGTATCCACTCCTTTGCAATATGTGTAGGACTTTTGAATTTTTGAGGTGTTTGAAGCTCATCTTGAGTATCTTCCCCGCATATAATTAAGTACTCATCAGATTTCAAAATTTACAAAATGGGCAATGAACCTTGGATTAGTAACAAAAGAGAAATTTCAGCATATTGCGCACAAATATTAGCTAATGATAGTTTAGCTTAGTTGAAAACACAACCTACACATGAGCATTCCACTCTTATTCTACAATCTCTCAGCTTCCAATTACTAAAAGAGACTCGTTGATTTGATATACATGTTTACTAACCGTACAACTTATTTTTCAACTAGTGTGGGTGATACTTATTGGGAGATTATTTGCCCTTATAATCCAATCTCTTGCAGCAAATCTTGGTATATGAACAAGTAAGCCTAATGATCTCATCTCGAATCAATTATTACAACAAGTTTACTCACAATGTCTAATTTATCATATGATTCTAGAATTTACAAGGCAAACACTTGTCGAACCGTACTCCTCCCGGGACTCCACCGATATGGGGTAATCCGGCTTCCTGCTCTTGCTTTCAAATTTTACCTCAAGAAGTTCCTCCAAACAAGCACTAAGGTTCGAACTGTTTCGGGGTTAATGTAGATGAGGAAGTTGGAGATGGTGATAGCTATTTTGGTTGACAAATTGCACATAAATATTAATTAATCAAAATTCATCAAAACTTAGATTAACAATTACCATTTACGGTTCCGACGATGGAGGGGGACGCCGGGGAGGACGGAGGCTAACCGCGGCAGGAAGGCAACTTGTCGGGGCTGGCCGGGGCTGCGTCTCGGGCAGCCGAGGAATTCGACGGCTGATTCCATGGTTGATTATGGAGCCGGACGACGGACAGGATCGAAGAACGAGAGGAACCGAAAGCGAGGGAGAGGGAATGTCGTGGATTCAGGCGACAGAGATATCGACGAACTTGATTCAGAGCGAGAGGAAGGAGGGCAGCGAGAGAGATGATAGCGGCTGGAGGTAGACGCCGGCGGGACGATTGTCTGCAGACGAGAGAGTGAGAGCGAGAGTTAGAGAGAGAGAGAGAGCGCTTGGGAGGGCTGGAGAGGATGGAAAATGACGATGATTTTCCAGTCATCCCCTCTCCTAGAAAATTTTTTTAAAAAAATAAAAATTCCATTTTTAATCTCAGCCATTGAATCAAAATTCAATGGATGAGATTAAAAGTGCTCACCTAATGGGTGAGCTCACCTAAAGGGAGGGCTCACTTGAACCCTCCCATATATATATATATATAGTCTAAATGCGAATAATTAATGTCTCGTTACAAACCGATTTTACAATCAATTAACAAATTCATCTTATTACAATCAATTAACAAATCCATCTTATGCAAATAAACAACATGAAACTATTATAATAGAAGCACTTAAAAATGAGAAACAATATCATCTATTAAAAGATGGTGTAGACAGACTTTTACAAATAAAAAGAGAACATTTATTAAATTTGATTGAACATACATAGAGATAAATAAATTTGGAAATATCTCATCTTAATTTATGATTGATCCATCTTCACACAGTTGTTAAAGTGACCTTGTGTAATTGTCAAAAACAATTGGGTCCCTCCTCTAACCAAAGTCCTTTTCTTCCCTCCTATAACAAGAGTTTAGCTAGTTTTACGTACAATGTTGTTACAATTTCTATGCACTTTCCAAATATGTCGTCATCAGGGGAACGCACCCAATATTTTTAGATCATAGAGGACAATGTAATAAGCATACAACCACCTATTCATATAGTGTTATATCTTCACATCCAATGAACTCTTTGCTCCAAGAAACCCACTATAGTTGACTTCCTCCATATCCTTCATCATTATCTCGCCTCTTTTTTTCCATGGACATTTCACAGAAGCAAAACTTTATTTATTTTTAGATTTGGATGAGCCACGAGAGTGATACAATACAATAAGAAAGGGAGTATGTGATACAATACAATAAGAAAGGAGGTATCAAACTTGAGACCTAATTATTCAGAATCTCAGTCTTAACCACTAAATCAACTCCTTCTAAACCTCAAAGAGAAGTAATTCAACTTCTAAACCTCAAAGAGAAGTAATTCAAATCCTCATAAAACCAAGACTGAATTAGGCTCAAACTCCACGTCCTATATGTCCTTTCCAATCCTTTCTGAAAAAACATCTCTCCAATCCCCCTAAAAGGAGTTCCTTCCGCTTGCTAGTTGGTGATGTTGTGCTTCTACTCCATCAGTACACTAATAAGTATGTAATTCATGTCTTAAAATTGATTGCATTCTATCACTTGACTCAAAACAGAGAACTATCTTACCAAGTTCTGAGACATTAAAAAAATATTAGTAGGGCGACTCAATCATTTGAATGTACCAGTTACCTCAACCATCAGAATCTCATCGTACCAAGTTCTGAGACATTAAAAAACATTAGTAGGGCAACTCAATCATTTGAATGTACCAGTTACCTCAACCATCAGAATCTCATCGTACCAAGTTCTGAGACATTAAAAAACATTAGTAGGGCAACTCAATCATTTGAATGTACCAGTTACCTCAACCATCAGAATCTCCTGCCCTCCCCTCCCTCCGCCCCCCAGAAAAGAAGAAGCAAACGAACAACTATTAGTTACCTTCACTTGACTTCCTTTCTTGGTTCTGTTAAATTGTTCTTTTTCCCTTTGATGAACAAACGAAATGGATAAATCGAGAGGAAGAGTGGCTAACAAGTTTCTTTATTGTTACACAACGCATATGGGTCTAAGGTCGGTCCTTGAAATCTATTCGCATGCCAATATGTTGATTTTAGTTTTCCAATTCAGGAAAACTTCACTTGAATTGGCCACTGTCATGTCTAGTTACCAACTTTTATTATGTCTGCTAGTTCATATCATTACGGTATACATCCAAATACTAAAGCTTGTAATTTACTGTGTGTGAATGACAATATGTGCTCTTGCTGCTGTATGACAGAAGTTTTGCTTAAGACTCCATTTCTACAGGTGCACAGATGTATATATATTCATTAGCTTCTTCTGTTTCTTGATCCTTCGATTATTTCGTCATACACCAGAGTACATGTTCTTTCATTTACAAAGGTTATTTTGGTCAGATTACAGATTTTGGTTCACTATCCAATACAGCATCAAGTTCAATTACTTTGATGTACTTTATCTGGTTGGACTACTACTTCAGAATGGCAGGCCCGGCCATATATCAGATTGCTGGGTCTTTTGGGGATAAATGCCTGTAGACAACCAAGATAATTTAACTGCCATTTATTCACAATCTTCACAATAGAGTCCATGTAAATTTTCAATCATGGAGACTGGAAAAAGGTTTTTGATATGTGCTATTATTTGATTTCTATTATCATTTGCTTGGAGGCTGTAAAGACAAACTGAGTTCGCTCCCTACAGAATCTCTGATCGTTTCATAACCCCCAAGCTTTCACTCATGCTTTTCTGGTAAATGATGGCTTATAATTATATACGCACAATAAAAAGAGTTCTACGTCTGATATTTTCATTTCTTTACTTAAAATATTAAAGATAAACAATTGTGGGATCTAGTGCTGAAATTCGTATTTGTTCTGATCATTTCGATGCATTCTTCTTTCATTGTGAATTCAGAGCAATACTAGTCAGAAAACTTGTTAGGATCGGGGCCACAAACAATGAAACTTGGACAAAGAAAATAAACAAGAATTGAGACACAAGATTTTTAAAATAAAAAACCCAAAATCGGAAAAAAACCACGAACGATGCACTAGAATACCAAATAGCTATTACAAGGAATTTCACTCAAGCTCTCACTAGCGTACACCTTTTTCTCTTGCTATTCTATCTCTCAACGATGGAGGATATGTTAGGGAAATATGAATGCGGTACAGGATATATCAACAAGTTGTGAACGAAAATCACTTTCCTTAAGATCTATTTGCTGTACCACAACTAATCTTAGGGATAACGTGTTGTAAACAAGTGTGATGTTCAAGATTTCTCAATGATCATCCATGCGAGTGCTGTAGTTACTCACAAGGATAATAAGTTTACATGTATGTTCTTTCCCTCCCTTCATGGTCTATTTATAGGGCTTTGAAGCAGGCAAACTGGAAAGGGTGCAATCAAACGACACACCTATCCACTTGAAACATTGCATGAGTCAAACTGAAAAGGGTGCAATTAAACGACACACTTATCCACTTGAAACATTGCATGAGTCATCTTATCCTAATGCAATTTTGCCAATTAAATTCTTGGAATACGCCAACAGGATACACTCATTTTATAACCATAACAGGACCGTACAACATTTACAAGCATTTACAAGCAATAAACCACGCATTAACCCACAAGAAACCGAAGAAAAACGGTCAGAAATGAAGCACCGGGACACTAGGCAGCCGGCGCGGGCCGTGCTGCAGCCAGCACGGGCCGTGCCAGCCGACATGGCCAGCCCGTGTTGGCTGCTGCCCAGGTCGTCCTTCGTCATTTCGCTTGAAACACCCCGTGCTCTATGTCCAATGCCCGTGTTCGCCGTTTCTTGTCCGGTAATGCGATTTAAAAGTCCAAATCACCCATTAGACTCCATAATCCCAACACTTGTCACTCATGGTCTGTGCTTGAATGGCTGTCTTGCATCGGAGTTGTATCTCAAAAACATATTTTTCTATTTGTTCAGGTTCCTAAGAAGAAAAGGTCAATCCTTTTTTTCCACCAAAAAAGGAAAAAAGGGTAAAAAAAATGCATGTCATGTAATGCACCGGTAGGACAATTGTTTTTTTTCTTTTTGGGGCAGTTGGGGTGGGGGGGATATGCTTCATGGTGGCTGTCTCCTCTGTCGTGTAGTATTGGACATATTTCAGTTGTAAAATGTCTTTGATATGATAAATGCTTCATGGTACTTGCTGATCAACGTCTGAAGCTCATTTCTTATGTGCCAATGTCAACATATGATCATCATAAATAAAAAGGTGAGTAGCTCCTGAGATCCGTGCTTTCATTTTCTCATAGTGTCATTTTAACCCCCAATTTTCAAGTAGTTTTATGATCAAATGTTGATAGTTTACCTGTGTTATTAAGTGACTTCTTTAAGTATCCCACGGCTCAGCATTTTTTCCATCTATTTCAAAATTAAGAGCCAGAGCTTATGTTAACAGTTGCCCTTCCATAACACCAGTGTGTAACTATATGAGGCCTCATCTTTGAGCCATGATATATAGCATAAAGGAATTGTACAAGCCAATAAACTCATGCCCCCTTTTGTTCATTTTCCCACTACTTTTGCAATCTGTCCCCAATGAGTGGGAAAAGATCTCGAAATGGTATAGCGAATTGCTCATACATATTCGCATAATTACATCTTTTTTCTTTTTTCGTTTGAAAGAAGATAAAAGGATCTTCATTGTACTATCGATCCAAAATAGGTATGTTTACAATCTAAAGCGCTGTTAACCTGGAGACCGCTTTCTAGGAAAATTCCCCTTACAGTGAATGTCACAAATTAATTTTTACAAAACTGATCCCAATTTGGTAATTTGCTACTCAACTAACGTACTTATCCTATTGCGGACACTAACAATCGTCAACCTTCCGGAATTTACAGGATCAAGACAAGCACCGGCAAAAATAATCATATTCCTGTCACTTCAAACCTGGTAGATTGTAGCTGCCGTAGAACATAGCAGGAGATGTCTATGTACCCTGGGGAAATTTCCTGTTGATAGTTTTCTTTTCCGTTGAGCGAGAGTGCAAAGCATCTCTTGCATGTTCAAGACTTCCTCATCATATCATATATTTGATCTCGTATTTGTGCTACAAATTAAGTTCAAGAAGATGAAAAGACGAGATCAGTGCATGTATTTTCTTCCCCTCTCTTTCTTGCAATTCAAGAAGATGAAAACAACAAAGTCATGTTACAATCTTCATACAGCAACTGGGACTTCATGAGCAGCCCGTGTTCATAGCTTACTCTGATGTTATGTTTAGGCACTTTCTAGTCTGCATTCCACACTCGTTTCTTAAACTGGTGACGATAATCATTCAGGCATTCAACACCTGTTACTCTGGCCATTTCAGTTTTCAAATTTTTATTTTGAACTCTGGCTCACAGTTTGAAGCCTTGTCATGTAATTCATCTCAAATTGTTCTATTGTTCTAAATGTCAACAGTCGATTATCTTTTTGGGATAATATAATTTTTGTCTCTTTCTCCTGGTATTCAAAAAACAAATTAAAAGCAAGTCAGAGGCAATGCTATGGATACAGCAACTAGGATTTAATTCTTAGTGCCCGTTTCTCCATGGCTCCACATATCTGTGGATTATTTAAATCATTTCGGGGGTGGATGGTGGGGCGTAACCGATCAATCTGCTCACTTAATGAATACTGTATTTTTTACTAAAATTAATCAACGGTTGGCCCCAAAATCAAGAAAACAAATATAATTGTTATATGTGATTTCGAATCTATAAATTCAGGACACATTACAAAAGTACGTTGCGGGTCTATGTGTTGAGAGGAGGAGGGAGATCAAAAAATTTGCAAGGTCACAATTACGAAGGATGCATGTGATTTGGTAAACAACAACAGTTTATAATTTCTTAATATTACTTTTGCAGCCTTTTTTTCACTTATAGTAGTAATATAATATATGATCAGCAACGGTAAAAAAAAGGGAAAAATAATATTAAAAGTTGTACAGAGGATGCAAGTGAGGGAGAAGAATCGTATGATAGTTAGTATAAATAGGTTGCAAGGTCACAGCTTACATATTCACCATACCACAAAGATACCAACCAGTTGAATTAATTCTTTGTTGTGTTCAAATTCACCTCCATGACTTGAACCAGAAATGGAAGGAGTGGGATTAGCCCTCTCTGCTGCTCAGACACTCCTTGCTGCTCTACAATGCTCACAGCTCAAAGACTTTCTCTCTCACTGGGGCTACAAATCCCAACTTGAGAGCCTCCAAAGCACTGTCACAACCATCCAAGCCGTGTTGAGCGATATGGATGCCATGGAAGCTGAGGGTTTCGATCTCACCTCTCAGCAGTTGGACTTCATTCACAATCTTAAGCATGCTGTCTACGATGCTGATGATTTGCTCGATGATTTTGCCACCCTAGCAGCTCTCCATCAACAACAACTCCAAAATTTTAAAAAGGTGCGCCGCTTTGTTTCCCGTTTGGAAAACTTTTTGGTGATTTCAAAAAGTCCCAAAAGCTTAAGGACATTAAGAGGAAGTTGGATGAAATTGCTAGTAATGCTGCTAAATATTCTTTTAAAGTCCACTACCAACCTATTAGGAAGAGGAGGGAGGAGACATGTTCTTATGTGTATGATAAAGATATTATTGGAAGAGAAGATGACAAGAGGAGGATCGTAGACATGTTGTTAGAGTCTAACGTGCAAGGGATTATTTCCGTCCTCACCATTGTGGGAATAGGAGGGTTAGGGAAGACTGCTCTAGCCCAACTTGTTTACAACGATCCTGAGATTCAAAAGGAATTCCCCTTAGGTTGTGGGTTTGTGCCTCTGACCAAGATAAAAACCAATTTAAGATCAAGACAATCCTTGTTGAAGTTCTCAAGTCAATAGGTGAGAGACATATCGATGATCTTAACTTAGACCAACTAGCCAAAATACTCTGAGAAAAGCTAGATCGAAACAAGTACTTGCTTGTGCTTGATGATGTATGGACTGAGAATCATTGTGATTGGCTTGAGTTGAGGAGCTATTTAGTGGGTCAAAGGGAAAATATAGTTATGGTGACCACACGATCAAAACAAACTGCCAAGATTGTAGAAAGTAATCATTGTTATGAGTTACATGGTTTATCAAATGAGAATTCATGGCGTTTGTTTGAAATGGTAGTTGGAAGATCAGGGCTAGCAAATACTCCGAGAAAAGCTAGATCAAAACTGTTGAGGTGTGTCTCAAATCTCCCGGTTGATTTGCTTCAAGTGGATCGTGCCGAGAAATTCTTGTCGGTTACACATTCCTCTCTTCGTGGGCCTTGTGTTTGCGCTTGTCAAGCAAGTCATGCGGCAGTTGGGAAGTAGTGGAAGAAGAGTTTTAATATATATAAGGAGACTTATTCCCATTGTCAAATACGTGAGTGTCAAGGTGCATAATACATATATTATAATCAAGAGCCATCAAGATAGGCAAGCACGTGAAAGTTAGGCATCATATGGTGATAAATTTCTTCCCTTTAATTTAAAGTGAGTTTGAGTGATTTTGTGAGAGAATTATTATTCTCATCATCGATCAAATCGTCGTTTCGATTGTGATCGTTTTGTACTCCTTCAAATTATAGTGGATTGAGTGTGCTCCTCGCCTCCGTGGTTTTTCCCTCATTGGGTTTCCACGTAAATTCCTTGTGTCAATTGATTTATCGCTTTCATTTTGTACATACTTTTGATTATCGTATTACATCCGAATCGCTTCCGCATTTAAGTCGCTCTAAATCCTAACAAGTGGTATCGGAGCTACGGTTTAGGATGGCTTCAATTTTGAAGGTTGATATTCAGAAGTTTGATGGGGAGATTAGTTTTAATCTCTGGAAGGTTCAAATCAAGGCGGTTCTCATTCAACATGGGTTGTGGAAAGTTCTTAGTGTCCCTAAGACGAAGCCCGATTCAATGACAGATGAACAATGGGCTAATTATAAGACAAAGAAGAGAGGGACTATGACTCGATTATGATTGGGAGGAATTTGAAGAAAAGGCACTTTTGGCCATACAGCTTGTGCTTGGCGCCCCATGTGTCTGCGAGAGGTACTTGACAGACAACTGCGGTGGAGCTTTGGCTTCGATTGGAAGAACTCTACATGACGAAGAGTCTCGCCAATAAGATTCGCTTGAAAGAACGTCTATATACGTTCTCCATGGCCGAAGGTACTCCTGTTCGAAACATCTTAATGATTTTAATTCAATTCTTATTGATTTAGAGAGTCTAGATGTTAAAATTGAGGATGAGGATAAAGCGATTTTATTGGTTGTTTCGTTACCCCCATCTTACAAGCACTTTAAGGAAATCCTATTATATAGTAATACCGATACTATATCTTTTGAGGATGTTAAGGCAAATTTATTGTCAAAAGAAAAGTTTGACCTTGATGTGCGTGGTGAAAAAGCCGAGGGCTTAGTTGTTAAGGGTAGACCTTCCGAAAAAGGGAATGGGAGTAAGAAAAATTCCCGTTCAAAGTCTAGAGGTCGTCATGCCAATAAAATCTGCAACTTCTGCAAGAAAAAGGGTCATATTGTTGCGGATTGTTTCAAACCGAAAAATAAGAAAGACAGAGAAGAGAGGGAGAAACAATCTCGAAACTCGTTGTTGCTGATTGTGTGATTGAGTCGAGTCCGATGGTGATGTCTTGGTTGCTACTACCTCTGGAAAGGAGGATTGTGATGAATGGGTTTTAGATTCTGGTTGTACCTACCATATGTGCCCTCATAGGGACTGGTTTACCACTTATGAGCCTCGTTGATTCAGGTGTTGTGCTTATGGGAAATGATACTAAGTGTAAAGTTGTTGGGATTGGTACCGTTCGAATTAAAACCCATGATGGTGTAGTTAGAACCTTGTCAAAGGTTAGGCATATTCTCGATATGACTCGTAAACTCATATCTTTGGGTACTCTTGAGGCTAATGGTTGTAGGTACTCGGGTGAGAATGGTGTTCTCAAAGTAACAAAGGGTGCGTTGGTCTTGATGAAAGGACCGAGACATGGAAGTCTCTATATTCTCCAGTGGCACTACAAGTCACAGTGTACTGCAGCAGTCTGTAAAGCAACATCGAGTACCGATTCTACTCGTTTATGGCATATGCGTCCGGGCCATATGAGTAAGAAAGGGATGACTATTCTGAGTAAAAGAGGTCTTTTGGGTAGCGAAGGTACGGGGAAGCTTGATTTTTGTGATAATTGTGTCTTTGGGAAACGTAAGAGGGTGAGTTTCTCAACCGCAAAGCACCGTACTTAAGGGATCCTAGATTATATACATTCAGATCTGTTGGGTCCTTCTAGAGTTGCTTCGTTTGGAGGCAAACGCTACATGCTTACTTTTGTTGATGATTTTTCTCGTAAAGTGTGGGTTTATTTCTTGAGACAGAAAAATGAAGCATTGACTATGTTCAAGAAATTCAAGGCCCTAGTTGAAAATCAAACTGGGAGAAAAATTAAGAAACTTAGGACTGACAATGGTCTTGAGTTCCGTGAGGTGACTTCAATGAGTTCCGTGCAATCGAAGCGATTGCACGTCACAAGACACTTGTTGGAAAGCCCCAACAAAATGGAGTTGCGTAACGTATCAACCGAACTCTTTTGGAGAGAGCTCGCTGCATGCTCTCTAATGCTCGGACTTTGGGATAACAAGGCTTTCGGGCTGAAACTATTGCAACGGCTCGATATCTCATCAACTTATCTCCACATTCCTCCATTGACTTCAAGATTCCTCGAAGAAGTGTGGTCAGTAACCCCGTTGATTATTCTATTCTTAGAATTTTTGGGTGTCCTGCATATGTTCATATGAACAATGGGAAGTTGGCCCCTAGGGCTGTAAAATGTAAGTTTCTTGGTTATGCATCCGAGTCTAAGGGATACCGGTTGTGGTGCCCTAAAACACATAAAATAATTCAAAGTAGGGATATAACCTTTAACGAAACTGTTATATTATCTTCCGGAGAAGACACTTCGTTTCTTCTACTAGTACAGGTGATCAAGCAAGATACTAGTGAGAAGGTGGAGATTGAGTTACCAGCTCAAGGTGGAGCCGCTACTAATCCCAGCAGGGAGGTTCATGCTATTGAATCGAATCGATGCAAGTCCAACTCAGCCTCAGGTGGAGGTTGTTCGTTTTATAGCCCATGATAGGCCAAGGAGAGCTATTAGAAGACCAGCTCGTTTCACGGATGATGAAGACGGACTTGTTGCCTATGCCCTTACAAAGGGCACAGGAGACTCCCGAAGGTGCGGGACCTTCAACTTATTCTCAAGCTATCTCTTGTCCAAGTTCATCCAATTGGGTCCTAGCTATGCAAGAAGAAATGGAGAGTCTCCACAAGAATGGGACCCGGGATCTTTGTGAGTTACCTAAAGATCGACGAGCCTTGACTCGCCAAATGGATCTACAAAAGAAAGGAAGGCATACCCGGGGTAGAAGCCGCAAGGTGGAAAGCACGCTTGGTTGTTCGTGGATGCAACCAAAAGGAAGATATTGACTTTAATGAAGTTTTCTCTCCTGTTGTTCGTCATACCTCCATTAGAGTACTTCTTGCTCTATTTGATTTGGAGTTAGAGCAACCGGATGTCAAAACCGCTTTCTTGCATGGAGAGTTAGAAGAAGAGTTTTAATATATATAGGAGACTTATTCCCATTGTCAAATACGTGAGTGTCAAGGTGCATAATACATATATTATAATCAAGAGCCATCAAGATAGGCAAACACGTGAAAGTTAGGCATCATATGGTGATAAATTTCTTCCCTTTAATTTAAAGTGAGTTTAAGTGATTTTGTGAGAGAATTATTATTCTCATCATCGATCAAATCGTCGTTTCGATTGTGATCGTTTTGTACTCCTTCAAATTATAGTGGATTGAGTGTGCTCCTCGCCTCCGTGGTTTTTCCCTCATCGGGTTTCCACGTAAATTCCTTGTGTCAATTGATTTATCGCTTTCATTTGGTACATACTTTTGATTATCGTATTACATCCGAATCGCTTCCGCATTTAAGTCGCTCTAAATCCTAACAAAAACAAGTCTTGCTTGTGCTTGATGATGTATGGAATGAGAATCATTGTGATTGGCTTGAGTTGAGGAGCTATTTAGTGGGTCAAAGGGAAAATAAAGTTATGGTGACCACACGATCAAAACAAACTGCCGAGATTGTAGAAAGTAATCATTGTTACGAGTTACCCGGTTTATCAAATGAGAATTCATGGCGTTTGTTTGAAATGGTGGTTGGAAGATCAGGGCTAGCAAACTGTCCGAGAGAAGGTTAAGTTGGGCGAATATATTGTCAAAAAATGCGCCAATGTTCCACTTGCTATAAAAGTTATGGGAAGTCTTTTGTATGGCCAGCCTGTGAGTATGTGGCAATCCATTCAACGAAGTATAAAAAGTGATGAGAATGGCACCATGCCGATATTAAAGTTTTGCTACTATCATCTTTTTGCATTGTTAAAGAGTTGCTTCACATATTGTGCATTATTTTCTAAGGATTATCGAATTAAAAAGAATATGTTAGTAAACCTTTGGAAGGCACACGACTATATCAAGACATGGAAAGAATTTAAAAGTCTTGAAGAAGGCGCTAATGAATATTTTCAAATTTTAGTACAAAGATGCTTTTTTCAAGATTTTGAAGGGAATGAAATGGACGGAACATTGAGATTTAAGATCCATGACCTAATGCATGATATGGCCCAACAAGTTGTTGGAGAGGAGATCTTGGTGGTAGATTCTGGAGCAAGAACCCTAGATCTAAAAACTCGTCATATATTCGACAAGGTTGTTAATGTTGATACAAATAACGACTCTTTTACTAGGGCTCATTTTCGTACATATATCAAGGATCCACATTCATATGCTTGGAGTAAGTTCCAATTTCGTGTGAGTGCATTATTATAGCAAATTGGAGGAGCTACGAGCACTTGACTTGAGTTTTTAAATATGGAAAGTTTGCCGGATGCAATAGGTAAACAACTATTACATTTAAGATATCTTGACCTCTCAAATTCTACATTGAAAACATTACCTCAGTCATTCACAAAACTAATCAATCTAAAGTTTTTAAATTTGGATGAATGCCTGAATTTGAAACAACTACCAAACGATTTCAACAAGTTGCTTAACCTTAGAACCTTGTATGTATATAGTGCTTGTGGATCTTATGAAGAGGGACTAGGGTTATGTTATATGCCATTAGGCATGGAAAAGTTGTCTTCTCTAAGGAAGCTTAACAAGTTCGTAGTGGGTGAGAGAAAGTCAAGTCAGAAGCAAGGTTGTGGTAGGTTAGGGCTTGAAAGCACTAGAGCTCTAAGGAACCTCAAGAGCTCTAAGGAACCTCAAGGGACATCTCCAACTTTGTGTCACTGATGATTATAAGCACGTTAAGGAAAATGATGAGGAAGGGAAATATTTGTGCAATTTGCAACATCTCAATTCTATTTCCATAATATGGGTTGATGATAACAGTTTGCTTCACAAAAGAGACTGTAATCACGAAAGAGTGCATTATGCTGAAGATTTGCTAGAAGATCTCGAACCACATAGTTATATCAAAGAGCTAAATATTGATAGGTACGTCGGGGTTAGAATTCCGAGTTGGGCAAGAACAGATAAATTGGCAACCTTTCTCCCAAATCTTGTTAAGATTGTCATTAGCGGATGCAATAATTTGCAAGAGTTTCCATGGTTGGGTAAACTACCTTCTTTGAAGACTCTTCAAATGTCCAATTTGCGTAATTTGAATTACATGGAAGATAAAACAAATGGCAGAAATAGTGATAGTGATACAGCATCAAATGCAACAAGGGGCTTCTGAAAACACTGAATCATTAATTTTTTTCCATCTCTTAAAACAGTCAACTTGATCTTACTGCCAAAATTGAAAGGTTGGTGGAAAGAATCAGGTGGTCATCTATTGCCGTCGTTTCCCTGCCTTTCTCAATTAACCATAATGTACTGTCCAGAACTAACAAGTATTACCCTATGTCCTACGGTGGAAGCTCTATATTTGAGGTGTTTTAGTGAAAATCTTGAGATGATGAAAGAGGAACAAGACCTACGACTGAGAGAGGAGGGTGGTAGCCATCATAATGATACCAAACTTACTGATATAGCCACAGAGACTGTCAGGTATCTTAATTCCCTGCCTACGATGGCCTTTAAGTGCCTTACTCACATAGACATACAGAACGACAAGAAGGTGGAGAATCTTTCAGAAGTCAAAGAGATGTTCCGCAGCTGCTCGTCTTCCTTGCTATCACTACTGATTGAAACTTGCTCCAAATTGAGGAGTGTTTCAGGATGTTTGGAGTATCTGACTGCCTTGGAGTCACTAACATTATGTTCGCTCCGGGAATTGAGATTCGATGAAGCTAACGAAGAGGAAGAGGAGCGTACCGGTATGCCTTGGAAATGTCTTACTAAATGTCTTCGTTCGTTGGAACTAAGTTGCCTCAGGAATGTGTATAATTTGCCAAAGGGGATGTGCTACTTAACTGATCTTCAATCCCTTAAGATTTGGGATCTTCTGCTGAAAGATGTACGGAGTGGATAGGATGCCTATCTTCTCTCCATTCCCTGAAAATTTGTAATTGCAAACATCTGGAATCACTGCCGGAAGCTTTGCAGAATATGACCTCCCTCAAGCGACTTGAGTTAGAGAACTGCACGCAGATCCTCCATCAAAGATGTGAAGAGCCTAATGGGGAGTATTGGCCCAGAATTCAGCATATCCACCATATCAGTAACCGATTTCATAGTTATTGATTCTTGAGTAGACACTTCTACTTTCTCGTTGGGATTATGCCTATTATGATCAAAAGTAACATCCCTAAAAATCAAAATACAAGTATTGTTTCCAACCTAACCCTCCCTTGCCCCTTCTCTTCCCTCTGTGTGTGTTTTTCTTTTGAATTTTTTGGGGTCATTTTTGGGTTTATGATTTGTGAAAAAGTGGCATACTATTGACAGAATATTCTAGAATGTGTCTATAGTGTTAGGAAAAGTGTTGTGTGACTACCGCCTAATTATTTAATTAACTTATTAGGTGCCTGTATGTGCAATTGTCCCGGAATGCTGAAGCAAATATTTTCTCACCAGTGCCCAAAAACAGTATTATTTTAAAAAGTTCGAAAATATGGCTCTGCAGTATACTGGAATTGGCTTCTTCTATCATCTCTATGTATTATAATGATAAACAGAGCCCCTCCACGCACACCCCACCCCCCCAAAAAAAAAAAAAGAAAAAAAGGAAGAAACATCCCAAAAATTGTCAATGGTCTCAGGGAATTTTACACTTCTTAAAAGGCTTTAGGTGATGCAACGGAAGTTTGAAGTATCAGAAGTTTGAACTAAGATCGTTTGTGCTTGCATATTGTTCATGTTTTGCTTGATATATACAGTGTTTACCATTTACAAAAAGAGAAGAAAAGAAAACCCAGTATTGTTGCCCAACCTCTATTTGTTAACCAGCATGGAACTTAATTTTGTGCACTCCTTTTTACGGTAAACCTGGATTCGCACTTGTCTGATGGCTTCTATTCCTGCATTAATTGAACTTTACTTGAATGGTATTCCTGTACCTGAACTGCAATATCCCCTGCGAATTGAATGCAAACCAGAACAACACTGTACATATAGTAGAACTGTGTCCATCATTAGAGGAGTTTAATTAGAGGCAAGCATTTCTCTTTAAAGCCCCTGGCATAAATAAGTGACAGAAACATCTCCAATATGTTTCAGACCAAGTCTCTTGTTACTCTCGTATAATTCCACATCGTATCCTTGTCTATATATCCTTATAAACAACTCATCGCTGCAAATTATTAGTCAATTTCTATAATGCCAAGAATAGCTAGTCAATGAAGGAAAATATTGGTTCTCGTTTATTTTGCTTCCTTCAACTAGGAATCTCCTGATCAAATTTCACAAGCCCTACGAATTGGTATTAGCAAAGTGTATTGTAATACTGTTTGTCACTTGTAAATTTGTTTGTCTTCTCATTTAATTCTCGAAAACAAAAATTTTAATGCAGGCTAGTGTGTAAGTAAATATATGACTGTTCTTCAGCTACACCATGATAAACGGATCATACGAGCGAAATTCTTTTGGCCGCCTTTTTTAATTTCTATTGACTAGTAAGATCCTTGTTGTGCTTGTCATCATGGCAAATAAATAATGTATAGTTCAATAGCAAGTCATAAAAGATGACATGACTATTTTCGGGTGTTGAAGTTTGTTGTAAATTAGAGTTAAAGTGATGTTATAAACAATTATAACTACTAAATATTTTTACCACAATTAGGATCGGGTCACCTTACTTGCCACAAATTGATCAACTTAAATTAGTACCTACAAAATACCAAACAAACAAGTTAGTAACTCTTTAAGATGTAATAATATTAAAATGAAAAATCAAACCATGTCATGACCTAGCCACTATCCTAAGAACACTTTCGCCAAAGCTACGGTGTAAACTTCACACGGGCGTTCCCAGGATTAACATGGTGCTAATCAATCGGGTGCACTCCCAATTAATTAACTTGGAGTACTTGAATCAATGCCCGAAGATGTCTATATTTAGGGTTACGATTTATGTGGTTAGGAGAATTTAATTGGAAGAGATTGAGCTATTTTTGGTGAGGTTATACATGAGTTAGAGTGGGAAACAAAGGGCTGAAGTTTCTGCACTATAATGCAAGTAATGAAGTTGAAATTTTCTACATAGAACTCAATACACAAGCCTCCTTATATAGGCAAAGGCAAGTAAATAAGGCCAAGCAAGAATCATTGCAAATATACACCTTGGACACCAAGGTAGACAAAGCATGCATGGGGAAGCAAATGAGCATCATAATGTTGACTACTTGGGGAATAAAACAAAAATTCACACAGGGACAAGCCACCACAAAGGACAAGCTCAGGTTTTTTCCAACAAAGTTATCATGCATCTAGCATTTATTCTTTTAATAAAGTGTTTTTTGGCCATTATGTAGGCTTTGCAGCAAGTATACATCGAATTGGAGCACAAAACCATGATATCTCGAGCATACTTTATCTAGGCGTAAGATTGCTGGTTCGGATAGGTACGCTCCGACATGACAACTGTTATTGGCTAAGTGTACACTTGAGATGAGGGGAGGCATCAAGCGCTATAGATGGTGTGAGGTCAAGAGTAGGAGTGCGCTCATCAAAAGCGACGTCATGGCTGGGTAGTGGTGGTCTAGACTCATCTTCCCCTATCGGAGGTACTGTTGAGGGGATTGGAGGTATAACCTATTGGGGAAAAGCAAAAGGAAACACATCCTCATCAAATATAACATCTCGAGAAATAAAACATTTTTATGTTTCAAGGTCAAGAACTTTCCAACCTTTTTTGTGTGATAGGTAGCCCAAAAACACACTTTCGTCCTCGCTGAGCAACCTTATTAGGCGGGGAAGATGTATTAATGGCATATCATAGGCATCAAAAACCCACAGATGGGAGTAAGTAGGGGTCTTAGAAAAAGAATTTCATGTGGAGTTTTGCCTTGATAGATAAAGGAGGGAGTTCGATTAATGAGATGAGCAGCCATGAGGACACACTCTCCCCAAAACTCAAGAGGTAAAAGGCTTAGAAGAGAAGAGCACGAGCCACCTTGAGGACATGATGGTGTTTGCTCAACTCGACCATTTGGTCGTGGAGTACCAACAATGGTAGTTTGGTGGATGATACCATTTGAGGCATATAAAGCAAGCATAGGATTGGAAAGAAATTCTTGCCCATTATCACTTAGTTTTAACAAGCCGAATAAATTGACGATGAGTCATAGCACAAAAATTTTGAAGTAACATACTAGCTTGCCCTTTATCATACATCGATATACCCAAGTGGCCCGACCGAAATCATCCATAATTGTAAAAAATATCAAGGGCCCGACAAAGTATTGACACGATATGGACCCCAAATATCACAATGTATCAACTCAAAAGGTCTCGTGACAACAAGTAGTACTTCTAGGGTCCTGTTTCGTACGACAACAAATATCACAAACATTATTCAAAGACTTAGAGTTTAACTAAATACTAGGAATCCGCAAAAGAGGTTGAGAAGATGGATGTCCTAGTCGTCTATGCCAAAGCCGATATGATGATTCCTTGGTGACAGCAGAATGTCTTCGCTTGAGGCACTATGTTGAAAAAGAAGACCCCCGTTGCATCTTACCAGTCCAATCAGGCTCCTCGCAATGCGGTCCTATATGACACATAACGGTCGAGTAAATGTTACAAGACAATTAGAATCCCAAAGTAATTGAGCAACAGAGATTAAATTAACCGACCGAGGCACATATAAGACATGTTGAAGAATGAGATTATTCTCAAGGTTGACCGTGCCTTCTTTAATAACTTTAGTTTGAACACCATTAGGAGGACCAACAGAGAAGGTGTAATATCATAAATATGGGAAAATAATTCCATATTACCAGTCATATGGTGGGAGGCACCACTCGTCAATTAGCCAAGAAGAAGTGATCTTACCAATCAAGAACTCGTGGAAGTTGGAGATGGCTCGAGGAGTTAGAGAAACCTCCGAAACCGCTCTTGGGATAAACCGAGAATAGAAGAAGGAGACACAATATTTGAAGCACTAGGAGCATTGACTCGCATCAGCAATAACGGGAACGGGCTATGCTTATTGAATGTGAGAGGTAGGAATAGACTGGTTATGACATCCTCGTCTACGACCTCGTCCTTTTCCTGGAGTAATTCCTAGTCGAGTAAAGCACTTGTCGTGTATATGTCCAACCTTCTGCCAATAGGTGTAAAAGGTCGTCCGCTCGGGTACGGCCAGCACTTGTAACTCGTGGTGAATGTTGTTCGATGAGAGAGCCACAGCCTAGCTAAGTTTGCATCACGATCGGGAGAAACATGAAAACCAACTGCAGTAACATCGTCCCAGTGTTCCCATTACTACACGATGAGATTAGTGGATGGCAACGGGAGGGTCGAGGCCGAGGGGACACCCCGCTCCCGTCCCCGCTCCTCCTCCGCCCCCGTCCCCTCTGCGGGGATGGTTTTGCCCCGCCCCTGCCCCCGCCGGTATCCAATCTCCACCGGGCCCCGCTTCCCCACTTCCGCCGGAGAAATACATAAAAGAGTTGAGCATTTTGTGGGCATTGAAAGCAACCAGAGAGATGACTCGAGAGGAGATAAAGAGCGAGACGAAGAAGAGAGAATTAGAGGAGAGAGAGAAGAAGCAAGTGGCGAGAGGGAGGAGAGAGAGCCAGAGGAAATGATGAGAAATTGAAAGAGGAGGTTAAGAGTTAGAGAGTTTAAATACTCTAGGATTAAGGTTTCTCTATTGTAATTACCTTTCTTCCCCCAAATATTCATAATTAGCAGTAAAAATAACGAATATAAATGTCATTTTCGGGCGGGAAATGGGGACGGGCGGGAAATTCCCGTTTGGGTAACTGGGCAGGGAATTTTCCCCGTTCTGGGCGAGAACTTGGCGGGGTCGGAGAAAACCCGCCCGGTGCCATCCCTAGATGAGATTCCTCTTGCATCACTATGGCATAGACTCGGCCAAGAAAAGGAAGAGGATCCATATTGATTATTTGAGTCCATAGCACACCATAATCATCATCAAGACCCATTAAAAATTGATAAATTTTGAGTTTATCAAACCAAGTGGCCATCTTGGAACTAGATTCGCAAGAATATGGTTGTAAAGGAGACAAATTTGTGAGATCATCCGACATATCGAGGAGTTTAGTTTAGTATAGTATGACATGATAGAAACTCCATTTTGCTTTTTATATGACAAATCGGACCATAATTTATAGATGTGAGGTCCATTTTGAATAGAATAACGAGTTCGTAGTGATTCCCACATGCTTTTGACCATATTAATTCGTGAAACCGTTGCCTTGATAGGAACATCAAGAGAATTAAACATCCAAGAGCATAACATTGAGTTGACTTGTTCCTATGCATTAAACTTATTAGAGGTTTTATCAATTTTCTTAATTGTGTCATTGATAAAACATAATTTGTTATGTAATTTTAGAGCCATAATAACAACTTGTTCCCAAGTGGCATAATTCGCACCTTTTGATGTAACGAAGTGAGAGCAGTGCACTGGTGTACGGAACTGGGCAAGTAATACGGAGATGATGGGTCGTTGATGTGGGACTTTCCCATGACTCGAGAGAAGATGATATACACTAAGATCTTGTGTGAACGACAACGTAAGATGAATGATTTGAATTTGTGCTTGCTATAGCCTCGTGTCAAGAAAGAGGGACTGGTCGATTGACCGAGTGAAGAACGATGTCGAACGCAGAGTGACCGGTATGATTGTGATGGGACAACGATGGCAAGTAGAGCAGCGGAAGAATTTGCTTAGAGCTCGATACCATATTAAGAATAATGATACTTTCTATTCAATACTCACAAGCCCTTTTAATATGCAATAAGGAGATAAAGAAAGGAAAGAGATAAAGGGAAAAATATTCTATCTAAAAATACAATATGCTCTCGGTGGATCTACATAAATAGCATAGCATAATATCTTCATATAGTGTGATCTATTTTTTGTCTTCAAATTTGCGGTACTCAGCTTTCCATGTACCTTGCATATACATTCTTTTACTAGTGAAGCCTTTTTTCTAAAAATCATTATACAAGCTTTGGTGCATTATATAATATATCGCAGATTGGAGTATGCCCTATAAGTAGGTTATAACATCCACATTATTCCTAGGCAGAGGAAAGTTGTTTTAAATGGGTACCTTGCTTCGACATGAAAATCCATCATCATATTACAGGACTTGATGGGTAAATATCTACGTAAATAGGTAAATTTATAGTCCAATTTTGTAGTTTTTCTTCCCTTTTGAACTTGACTCTTGCACATGTTTGTCTCATATGGTTCCCGCATGTAATGTTTGACGTGCGAGGAATTGGACTGTCTCCAAGATAGGTCATGTTGCTTCTCTATATGGTGATATATCGCCTTATAATCTTGTAGGTTCTTCATAATCCGGACTTTTTGAATGGCATTATATGTGGAATCAGTCAAACTCAAGATTGTCTTATTGATTGCTTGCAGCTCACCCTTAACATTGAGGACACTCGGACCTTTTTTTTTTTTTTTTTTTGGGAAAACAAGGACTATCATAAAAATAATAAAAACAGGACTAACATCCCGAGTACAAAGTCATGACGATACAAAACGTGAGCAGGGAAATGTAAACGACAAGGTTACAATAGTAACATTACATCTCATGGAAACTAAAGAAGGTTAAGCTAGGCTATAAACCATGAAGACAGAGACATGACAAAGATGCCTCGAGTTTCTTATGACTTTCCAAGAGGCCCCAACTTCCACCTTTGCTCAACTGCAGAGGAGGAACTTGGAGAATCATGTACTTGACGGGCTTGAGATAGGATATGTCGATATCTAATATATTGTTTAGGATAAGCAAGGAAGGGATGAAAGACATCTTTGAAGTCAAAACATTTCCTATGACGGCGAGTTGGTCCAAAACTAGAAGTTTTCCCTCGGTCACTAGAAAACTCAATAAGATGTTTGATATCAATCTTACCTATCACAAGCGGAACATTATCCATCACACCTGTGGCATTAAAAAGAGCTGAAACAGAAGAGTGAAAAAGGAGGAGATGCATGGGAAATGTAAAGAAGGGAGGGGTAGAAACGACAATAAAAGGATTAAAATTCTCCGACTCGTAAGGTTCATCACCTGGAGGCAAAAGGGGGTGAAGACTTAATAGGGACTAGGGAGGGAGAGTACTGGACGATGGCCAAACCCAATGATTCGTCTTGAACAATAGGAGAAGAGCTTAACCGATCATGTGAACCAATAACTTGGCCACCAGCCTCACAATGGGTGGCGTAAGAAGGTTTCTCGCACCACCTTCTAAGAGGAACCACTAGGAGTGTCTCGAGGATGAGAAGGAGTAGTTTCTTGTAAGTGTTCTAGAGATGATGCCATAAGATTAGGTGAATCATCATTTACTCGGGATGAAGTAGGTGACTTCAAATAGGGACATGCAGATTGAAGATGGCCTAAGTGACCACAATTAAGGCAAAGGCGAGGAGGATTTTCATACATCACCACTTTATTAAATGAGTCAATCCTAATTGAATGAGGCAAAGGCTTGTCGAACTCAATTGAAACACAAATTTGAGCATAACAACCCCTTTCAACATTAGTAGTAACCTTATCGATTCTTAGAGAAGTGCCAATTTTCCGGGCGATGGAAGTCAAGGTCGAACTATCAAAGTATTCAATTGGTAAATCATAGAGGCAGATCCAAATTATAATAGAATTAATGTGGGCTTTAGAAGGCCTAAAATTAAGAACCCTTAGTTGAACATGGAGGTAATTATCCCCAACAAACCAAGGGCCTTGGAACAAAGATTTAGAGTAATGCTCATAAGAGTAACATTGAAGGAGAAAGAATCCATGATCTAACTCAATTAATTTAAGTCGACCTTGGGGTTTCTAGATTCCTTGAAGTCACTTGTGAAGCACATGCAAAAGAAAACTTTGACCCACAACGTTCACTCGGCAAGAAATTCTTCCAAGGTTCTTTGATACGAGCTTGAATCTCCAAGTGAAAAATGGACATAGGGAATATTGGGGTTAGGTGGTAAGGTAGTTTCGGTGGCTCGGTCTCGGGGATAACAATTTCCAGTTGTGGATTTAAAGGAGGCTGAGAGTTATGTAGAAGACAACTTTTGAAAGAAGAAGGAGAAGATACTTGATGTTGTGGCCCCAAAGGTAGAGAAGAAGGAGAAGAATTTGCAAATTAAAAGGAACAAGTGTGCTAGTTCCACGATTGGCCTTGGACAGAGGGGGAGGACTCCGTTGTGAACAACCCGACAAGCAAGGAAAAGAATCCGAGTTTGTAAGATCAGGCTTGGGGCTTCCGGATCTAGAATCAGGATGTAAAGGGTCTCCGGAAGCATCCGATGACGAGCCCCAAGAGAAGATAACAGATTCTCCAAAGGCGATTCCGAAGCGATCGGGGGTCGATGGACGAAAATTTTGAGTTAGTCGACTCTGGGAGGTCCGGATCTCGGTGGTCGTGGAGGTTTCGTTACCGCGGATACAAGGACTTGGCAAGCCGAACCATGACAGAAAAGGCGAGTTTTAGAGAGAGACCGGCTTTTTACTTTTTCTAGTGCTTCAAGGCCTACAATCCATTAGTTAGATGACTTGCTTTTGAGGAAACTAGACTTGAACTATGTTTTTTATGTCCTACACTAGATGATATGGCCAATAATAAGAATTTAAGCATTTGCATCTTTCGACTAAGATCTGGCCATGATTGTGTGGAATTGAATGGTGTATTGCTGGAGGTGAGAGCAAGGAAAGAAGGTGAGGCTCACACAATTGAAACTCTAGAAACGTGCTTCTCAATCACAATCCACTAAGGTGTTTCATAGCATTCCTCTACAAGGTGTCTTTGTTATGAGAAAGTGATATAAGCCATCTACAAGCACATTCAAAAACTTCCTCATCACATCAGTTCAAAGACTTGGTTATCGGATCTAGGCATATTGACCCAAAGCCATCAAACAAAGGATTCTAATAGGGAGCATAAAAATTTCGGGAATTGAAAGTCTATAGCCCTAAGCAAGCTAAGCCTCCCAAGTGAAATTTTAAAGGACTTTCGAGTGATCTTCAGTTGATTAGAGCTTATATGTGTTAGTCAGACACTTTATTTGACTAGTCACTCATACACGTTAAGCCATTTTATTTGACTTCCTTTTTAATGGAACGAATTTTGATCTCAAGGAAAATATTCAGTAGATGGAAATATACCAAAATTATCACCGATTTCATTCTCCTCAATCAAAGTTCATATGATTTTAATTTAAGATTTTATTTACTTATTTGGCGAAATCCTAATTCATATCTTTTAAGGAAAGATCTCAGCAGATTGTAATTCCGAAAATTGTGGACACATTGTAATTATATTTTGGCATGATTTTATTTTGTAAAATATTAACCTTTTCACAGATTATACTGAGTTTATTTGGGAACAAATCGGCCGGATCACATTATTTATGGTTGCAAGAAGTAGAAGTGACAACCATGATTATCAAGCATTGATTGAAGGGTATCAAGGTTGGCCAAGTGTCAAGTGATGAACAAGTATCTCGTAAAGAAGCTAAATTTGATAAGAATCAACATTCCGAATAGCAATCGATTCTATAAATATAGAGTTACTCAGTCGGACAAAGAGAATCAAATCACAACGATAACTTATTTAAATCACAACGAGTCTTGGACATGAAGAGGAAACTATAAAAGACAAAGTCAAGATCGAAGCAAGCAAGCAAGAGAGCGCGCATTGAATCTTAGTATACTCATCTCTTGTAATTTCAATTATACTTTCATCTTGTAGCAAAGTTTTTGGGGTAGATACTTTGTAAGTTATAGTAGCAAAAAGTCTTTGGAAGACTCGCTTTGTGAGTTGTAGCAATTCAGTGAAATGTGAATTGAGGGCCTCTAGAGTAAGTGTATTCGAAAGATCGATCAGTGAGTTAAGTGAATGACTCATCCGATAGTCGGATCAATAACAAAAGTAAAGGATAATCCTAAGCTAGGAAATCTTAGGCGGTTACTAACCCAAATATTTGGATATGAGCCAAGATCATGAACAAACAAATGTATCTTGTCTACTTTATATTTTCTATTTGTTTATTTATTTTCATATCTAACCTCACTCCGAACATAACACAATCAAAAACTTTAAAAATTTAAGTACTCTATTTATCTTCCCTCCTCTAAAATATATCTGACCCTTTAAAAATTACAATATGTTACCTAGCCAAAGGAGGAGTATTAGCATTGCCAAGACCTCTATCGACAGAGGCATAACTCATAAGACTTGAGACTTGAGAGATTACCACAAAAATGGGTGTGAGGTTGTTCCACCAAAAATTTGTATGTTCTCTTTAATTGTATTTTTCATAATATTATTACTCATCTTAAATTACACCCAAAAAGAAAAATGATTTTCTTCTATTAAACCCATCCGCCTCTTTCCAACGCCTAGCTTATTGTGATCTCGTTATCACAAACATTTCTCAAGGCTCTCAAAAATTTTATCGTTAGTAATTCACACTGCATCCAAAATTATTTTTGATTTTTAAAATGATCAAATTAAAGTCTCGTATATAAGTCGGTTGACATACATGTAGAACCTGATGACTTTTTGTTAAACCTTGTTTTTATCGGTTTTTAAGGCATTATTTAACCCAATTCCGTGATGATTTCAATGATATTTATTTAGATTTGGGTTAGATTTTGCTCATTTTCTCTTTATCGACACCTAAGCTCATAAATCTCTTTATTACGGTGTTTTGGGCTTAAATTTGAGAGATTCGAGGTAAATTTGATGAAAAGCGATAAAGAGAAGAGTTTGGGCCCAAAAGGAGGCAAGAAAGAAGCCTAAAACACATCAAAAGAAGTTGCACAGACCTACTATGCGAAGCTGCACAGCCGTGCGGATCATCGAGCGAAGGGCCCAAAGTCAGGAAGGCCGCACGGCCCCTCGTGCGCATATTGCACGGCCGTGCGAGAAGTTACTGAAGTTGAAGTCGTGCACGGTACCCCGTGCCAAAGTCGCACGACCCGTGCAAGAGAGGCAGAGAGTTCAGGCATTTTGCACGGCCGTGCGAGTCCCGCACGACCGTGCGAAAATATTGCACGGCCGTGCGATACTGATTCGGCGGCTTTATAAGCGTTTTTTGTTTAGTTTTTTTGGCAGTTCTTTTCTCCATCAAATTTTAGGGTTTCTAGGCTAGTTTCCAGCCGTAAAATCCCTTTAGATTGAAATTTAATATTTTGAATTTTTGAAGATTAATTTGAATTCAAGCATTCGGATTTCTATTCCGTAATTCTTAATTCTCTCTCTTTATGTTTGCTCTTTGCAATTTCTCTATAGTTTTCATGTTTATATTCATTGAATCTTGTCAATTGTTTAGTGTCATGTTTAGGGGCTAATTTCTCTACTTAGGTTGGGATTGATCCCTATTATGCCTTGATAATCATGGATTGAGTACCAATTGAATTGTTCTATGCTTGTTAGGTTAGAATTCACTTCGTTCATCACTTTTCCATTGATTGCCTCGAGAGAGGACTCTTTTGCTTTTATTAGGGTTTTGTGAACATCGAAAGATGAAAACTTACCTAGAATGACGTTGTGAACGATTAGAACTTCAATATGAAAATAATTAAGGTTTTAATCGGGGTTGTGAGATGCATTCTTTGTGATTTTTGTTCTTTATTAATCCCATGAAAATAGGTGATTAGATTGTGTAAGATTAGTCTTTGACCTTCGAAAGTAGGCGAAGATAGGCTTAATTGGTGTCTCCCCTTCTAAACTACTAGCATAGGCAAATCTCAAACGGTATTCGATTTTGGTTTCAGGCATAGTAATGTGATTAATCCCAATCTAAGGCTTTTTATTCATTGATCTGTCTAAGTTATTTTGTTATTAGTTGCATGCAAAAATCAAATCACTGTCAAACTGAGTTTTTATCTAAATTAGAGTTTTTAGGTGGATTTAGTATTTGAAAGCGAGTTCTCTGTGGACACGACCCGTACTTGCCGGTTGCTAGCTACAGCTACACCGTGCACTTGCGGTAAATATTTCTCTCAACACTTTTCTCTTCTTATTTTTTTCCTGATGGAATTCTCTTAATCGAAAAGCTAATGGTAAACTGTTGACCAACTAAAAACTTATAACATCATTCTTGCGACCAACATGTTCGATCTTCAACAACGTCGACGACGAGCTAAAGTATGATTTCATGGAGCAATTACCTATTTAACATAATATATTATTACATTTGAAAGTAAGATCTTTAGTAGTATCAGTGAAATTTTATTGTTAACTTATTCTTTCATAAATAAGTAAATCTAGTTGGAAACATCCAAATCGTAACTCTCTAAGCTTCTAAATCTATGATAGATCATATAATAGTAATGAGCCAAACTCATACTAACGTGTGAAAGTAAACTCATAAGTCACACTATACATGAGAAAATAATATAACCTAACTCACATTTATGATGAAGATAAATTTATTACAAAGAAATATAAAAATACTATTGAATATCTTGTAATGCGAAAAATTGAGTACATGGAGTAAGGTCTTTTTTATAAAAAAAAATTTAATTTCAAAAATTGCACCAATTAATATTGTTTATCAAATTAAACCCATTTAAAATTTTTCTAGCTATAATTGCTTTTTTCTTTAACAAAATAGATAAATCAGCAACACTATTTGAATGCGATTAATATTCTATTATATATAGTATAATGTAACTTAAACAAATTATTAATAGTTACAATTAATTATGAATAGTTGAGCGTGAGTATTTGTAGTTTATGTCAATGGATGTAATCGACAAGCAAATTAATATATAAGATCAGTCCCATGGTAAAGAGAAATTATACATATATTTTATAATTATAAAAAGGTATCAATAAGGTTTTAATTTAATGGTCAAGATTGAAATCATGGATACATTAGCATTCAAGTTCAATTCTTCCATTTTCCATTATATTATACTCGTGCTTTATAACTCATCTGTTAAAAAAAAAATTGTAAAAAAATGAGTAGATAATAAGGTGACTTTAACACAAATGTGCCAAATTGTATTATGATATTTCAGGTACACCGTCCTTGAACCAGCTCCCATAATTATTGCAGGAATATATAACTAAAGGTTCTAACTCTTGAAAACGTGCAAGGCATTCAAGTTGCAAATTACAATTTTTTTTTATAAAGGGTAAATAAGATGAATATACAAATTTAGATAACCCTTGTCATAAGGATTTTACTAAAATTATCATTTGGCATGATAGACACGAGGAAGGGGGAGGGCAATAACCCCAAGTGTTTGGAGTAAGAATCGAGTGTCCATAATGCACTAACTAGTCCGCTGCAAAATTTGCTTCTCTCGAAGATGTGATTGATGTCGCAACTTCTGAATTTTGTCATCAAAATCAAAATATCCTTAATGGTATAGTCAACTTGCCATGGAGTTTTTAAGTTCCCTTTGTTCTATTCAATAATGGCTTTATTATCTCCTTCAATGTGAATTATCTGAATATTTGCTTTAATTGCTTCTTGAAGTTCAAATTTGAGGACACTTACTTCCGCCACCAAGAAGGATGCGTTCCAAGTTCGCTTCTCCTATTACCAACATATTACCATTCTCCTTCGTCGAGTATAAAACCTATGATCTGCGTTGCCATTGCTTAAGGATTCATCAAAATTTAACTTAGTATAAACATTAGGAGGTCTACTCCATTTGATCGGATGAGTTTGCTTCCTAGTGATTATCTTATTATTGTTGTAGAGTTCCATAAGGGAACAGACTTTATCTAGATTTTACTAGTCATTTGTTTCATCATTTAACCGGCAAATTTTATAGAGTGGATCAATTTGGATTCCCCTATTAGCAAGTGTCCTCTTTAAAGATATTCCATCCTAAAGTAATTGCTAAAGGACTATTTTGATTTTGGATAGGATATTGGTTTTATAAATCCAATGTCCTTCCTAATTATTATACTTTTGTACATTTTGTGCTAACCAGGTGGCGAGTTGGTAGTAAATCCCCCATTCCCCGATATGCCCCAACATGACTCATCTTGTTTGAGATAAACTGGCAGGGTGTACCGGAAATAATATCCACGATACTCGGGTGGTAGTATAGACCCGAGTATAGAGACATCCCACTCGTTATCTTTGTCAATAAACTCACTAGCTTTTGTCTCGTAGATTTAGTGATCACGGATCATATCCCGTAATTTATAAAAGATTCTGGTTTTGACACCAACAGTCTATCCAAAAGAGGATATTTTCCCGTTGTCAATTTTCCGATGAATACATTTACAGAAGGTGATGTAGCATTTTTACATCCACCCAGGATTCTCCATTTCTTGCAGGGTTTTGAAAACATTTAAGCTTGTCCCCCATATTTGGCTTTCATAAGTTTGACCTATACAAATTATCCGGTTCTTGAAGGATCTTTTAAATGAGTTTGCATTGGCATGCAATATTGATATCTTTACATTTAGGTTGATACTCTGTCCCAAACAATCATGGACGTTGGTCTGAAGTGATTTCAGGAGCAACTTTTGATATAAGTGTGACAAATGTGTGACTCGTTTACGTAAGTATTTTCCCTTTTTCATGGAATTCATTGACCATCGAAATGATATCTGGTCCTACAATATCCCCTTATTTTTTAAAGAATCATGGCCCAAAACCATTCGGTCCTAGTGCTTTGGAGGCATCAATTTGAAAGACTGCATCTTTAATTTCGTTACTTGGTAACTTTATGGATCAGTTCCAAGATTTGATTATCATATAATTTTTAGAATAGTCGGTGATGTCTTAATATGGTTTGTATTAGATTTAAACTGGTTCTTGAAGTCACTAACAAATATGTTGCATATGGTCAACATATCTGCTAACCAAACACCTAAGGCTCTTAGTTGGGTAATTACTTTCCTCCTTTTTCGATAATTAATACTTGGATGAAAGAATTTAGAATTTCTATCACCTTCCGTGAGCCACTGTTTTCTGGAATGTCATAGCGTTGGTTGAAAAGTAACAATTTCTCTAGTTGCTTTTTCTAATCTATAGAGCTAGTGGTTAAATCTAAAACTTAAGGTTCATCAATAAGTCTAATTTTTACGTATTATAATATTCGAGTGTTCCTTTCCATTTTGTTTTTAAAATTGCTATTTATAATTTTTTTTTCATCGTTTAAGGTCAGCCTTAATTCTCTTTAATTTAAATATAATGCGAAATAACATAGTGCCTCTAAAGCTACTATCCCAATTACTATGAACTATATCCCTAACCTTGGGTGAATTTGTCCAATGTGGTTGAAATATGAAGCTATGATTCTTTTGATTATTCCAGTTCGGTCTAGTATCCAAAAAATCTAGCAACAATTTGAAAACAAAAATGGACCATGGGTGATCTCTGTTTCCGGATAGCAATTGATCTAATCTTGTATAGCAATAGCTCTATCAAGTTGTTCATAGATGAGATTTGCTCTTATATTTTTTTCCAAGTGAAAATTCTACCATTAGGACGTAGACTATTGTCTTTGATAGAGTTGATAAATCTATTTAAGCACATTCTTTTTCTCGTATTGAGGGTAGTGCCTGTTTTTTTTTTTTTTCATCGGAGCTAGACAAGTTCATTAAAATCACCTATTATACACCATGGTAGATCAAAAATTACATTCGAAGCGGAAGTCAATTCCAAAAAGTTGGTTTATCTCGTTCTTAAGCAGTTCCATAGACCCCTGATAGAATAGTTTCCTTATTAGTTGCTTTTTCTTTAACATTAAGATGAATAGTCTTGTCTTCTTTTGCTAAAGTATGTACCATAACATTGGATTTATTTCGGAGCGCTTGAATTTCCCGGAATGATTAATGGGAGAAACTACTTCGTATTAATCAAACCCCAATTGCGAATAATGTTTGTAGCGTTAGTTACATTAACCATTGTTTTAATAATAAATATAATGTCATGTTGATGCAAGTTCTTTATATACCTTAATTCGTAAAGGATTTTTTTCTTTTAGAGCATTGGACATTCCAACTAATGACTTTGATAAAATGAATTGAATGTACAAGTGTTCCTAATCCTATTGAATACTGAGCAAAAGGAATTGTAAATCCCTTGGTGTAAATATGATTCCATCGATCATAAGAGTTCTAACCTAATATAGTTTGGTTAATAATTCTTATTATAGCCACTACAAAAGGCAGCCCCAAGATCTTGAAATCTTAACTTTTTCAGTTATTGTCATTTTGCATAGTAAGGTTCGGGCCATTATGCGAGTAGTCGGAATTAAGGCGTTGAAAAATTCAAAAGGGCCCACATGTGTGGTTATATAAAAAGTATAACTTGAATTTTTCAGTTTAGGGTACAAGAATTTAGGAGGTTGAATTACATTAAAAAATATTAAATATCTTAATCAAAGTGATATTTTTTAAAAAACTACTATTCATATCATTTTATTTTGGGAAGAAATAACATACATATCTTATAAATAAAAATAGACAAAATTTTATAAACAACAAATTATAATACTCTATATTCATCGTCCTAAGAGTGACAATTAACGAAACTGAATAAAAAAAAAGTATCTATTTGTGGTTGACGATGTGTGGAATGAAAAATTATTATGAATATCGTAAGTGGGTAAATTTCTTGATAGGGCCAATTGAAAGGGGAAGTAGGGTTCTAGTAATCACACGATCAAAAAGAACAATGCTATAGGACGTAGGCAACCTTATGAATTACAAGCTTTGACAAATGAGTACTCATGGCTTCTATTTGAAATGGTAGTTGGGCCAGAAACGGCGAACAATACTTAGTTGAGATGGGTAAAGATATAGTAGAAAGACATGTGCCAATGTTCCACTTGGTATCAAAATGGTAGGAGGCCTTTTATGTGATCAACCTGAGGATAAATGGCAAACTGTCAGATGGTTACAATCAGATAGTAAGATTTAGCTACTATCTGATGTCCCCATCACTTAAAGAGTTGCTTTGCTTACTGTGCATTGTTTCCTAAAAAATTTGAGTTTGAAAAGGGGAAGTTTATTAGCCTTTGGATACACATGGCTATATTGAACCATTAGATGGACGCCAAAGTATAGAAGAAGCAGCTGAGAAATATTTCCATGTTTTGGCGCAAAGATGTTTAAGAAATAGAAGTGAAATATATTGGGTCAGTGACATTTAAGATCCATGACCTAACGCATGACATGGCTCAGTATGTTGCTGGAAGGGAGCTCGAGATCTATATAGCAAATTCGGTAACATGCATTCTAGGAAAAAATGTTCATCATCTACGTGATAATGGTTTCAATGATTGTACAAAATGCTTTGAGATTAGAACTAAGATTTGGTTATGAGTCTTTTAAATATATGTTGCACATCAAAAAGGTTTTCCATTTATCGTAGACGCAACGCTAACAAATTGGAGGAGCCTATGGGCACTAAACTTGAGTGGGTTGAATATAAAAAGTTTGCTAAATATACTAAGCAAACTCTTATATTTAAGGTATCTTGATCTCTCTTATAATTATGGTTTGAGTATGCTCCCTGAGTCGTTTACCATACTAATTAATCTGCAATTTTTGAATTTGTATGAGTGCAAGAGTTTGGAAGAGTTACCACAATATTTCTGCAAACTAGTCAACCTTAGAACTTTGTATGTATATCAACGTTATGTCTTATAGTAGGCTCTTTCCTTGGTTCTGATGAGACGTCTGGGTTAAGGTATATGCCATTAGGCATGAAAAGGTTGACCTGTCTTAGCCGGCTTAATATGTTTGTATTAGGTCAGATAAAGTCAGGTCTGAAGCAAGAGGTACTTGGCGGGGTCGATTACTTAAGAGTTCCAAGGAACCTGACGGGCAAACTCAAAATCTCAATTACTGAGAATAATAAGCATATTAAGGAAAATGATGGAAAGGGAGGATATCTGTGCAATATGGAACATCTCAATTCTATTTCTTCCATACAATGGAAACAGAATTATAAAAAGGTACGAGTGGGCTATGATGCGGGTTTGCTAGAAGACCTACAGCCGCATAAGAATCTCAGAGAATTCGAAATTCATTGGTATCCTGGGTTGAGAATTCCAAGGTGGGCAATAGAATATTGGAATATATGTTAATAACTTCTCTCCCAAATCTTGTTAAGATTGTCCTTAGTGAGTGCCATAGGTTGCAAGAGTTGCCATGGCTGCGTAAATTGCCTTTTCTGAAGGTCCTTCAACTTTATCATTTGGGGAACTTAGAGTACACGGAGGATAAAGCAAGTGGAACAAGCAACAGCACTGAAAGTGATTGGGCAGTGTCTGCTACGATATTCAACTCAACTAGTGCAATGGAGTTAGAGTATCTTACCGCCTTGGTAGCTGCTTTTATCAGGTCTCCCTGAATTGACACTATAAAACTGAGCAAGAGAAAATTGAGGATGGTACCACGGTGCCATGGAGATGCCTTAGTCAATTTCTCCATTCCTTCAGTTAGATTTTCTTGATAAAGTGGCTGAACTGCCAAAGGGGATGCACTACTTAACTGCACTTCAGTCCCTCAGTATTTGCTTTGTTCCTTTGAAAGCTCCACCAGAGTGGATAGGATGCCTATCATCTCTCCAATGCCTCGAAATTTGGGCTTGCAAACATCTGGAATCACTGCCACAAGACTTGCGGAAGCTCTCCTCCCTCGAGGAACTCAAGATACTATCATGTAACCCAATCCTGGAGAAAAGATGTGAAAATCCGGATGGCGAGGACTGGCCAAAAACTCAGCATATCCCTTCCATTGAATGTAGCCAACAGCATATAGTCTCCCCAGTGGAATTATAGCTACTCTCATAACAGGTATAAAAACACCCATTCTCCTCTGCCTCTTTCTCTTTCTGTGAGTATTTCTTTTATTAGAACCTTTTAACTTTTTCTAAGTATTATTTGTAATGTTTGCCCTGTCATTTGATCTCCACGCACGTCTCTCATGGGCTGTCGAACTGGACAAACCATATCAAGAGAATGCATTTGTGACAGAAGAATTCAGTGTCCCTCCTCAGTAATGTGAAGGCATTTGGCTAGCTTGCACAATCAGTCATTTAAATACACAAACTATCTCTGCCATCAGGATTCTTATGCCTTTTATTACTTTTTTTTAACACTTTTTTAACTATTTTTTTGAAAGGATATATTCGTTGCTCCATCAAAATCACATGAATATACAATCATTTAAGAGTGTTTTCATATAAAAAACATTTTAAGAGTGTCTTCACGTAAGACACATATCATGTAGGATATATATTATCACCCTAATTTTTATTAATCTATCTATGGTATATATAAAGTCAAGAGGGTTGAAATGATGTATAACTTTTGATTTGTCATATTTAACCCTCTTTTAACTTAAATTATAGAGATGAAATTATTATTATATCATTTATCTTATACAATTATTAAATTTTATGTAATTTAATTTTAATAAATTCCCCATTTTATTAAGTTGTTTCATTCTCTCTCTCTCTCCTTTCAGCACTCACTCTCTCTCTCTCTAACACACGCACGCACGCACAACATATCAGTTTTCATACCCTCCCCGCCCCCCCAAAAATTATGTTCCATTTTTTATAGCATTTTTTTTACTATATCTTCAATACAATTTTGTGTCATTCTATTGTTTTATCTTCATTAGTTATCATATATAGTTGTCTAAGCATGTTATTATTATATTTATCATATACCATAACAATTAGAATTACATTTAACATAGTACATATGGATACACTCTATTACATTTAAGAGAAATATTTTTAATTATAATTTATACACGTTTAACTATGTTTATTAATCTATCTATGCTTATCTATTTATCTATATATACACTTAATTTAGTAAATTGGATATTATTCGTAAGGAAGATTTATAAATCAATGTAAAGA
The DNA here is from genome assembly GCA_021018815.1 of Talinum fruticosum. Classification (NCBI taxonomy): domain Eukaryota; kingdom Viridiplantae; phylum Streptophyta; class Magnoliopsida; order Caryophyllales; family Talinaceae; genus Talinum; species Talinum fruticosum. The sequence goes on from JAITYX010000022.1 coordinate 2,600,404, forward strand.
CTAATTCAATGCATTGTAATCCATATTTTAGTTTTACTCAAATTTTTAAATCTTTTGGTACTATGTTTTAAACTATGTTTGTATGTGATTATTTAATAAGATTATTTCACTACTACAAAAATGACCTTTAACGACGGTTAATCGCCATTGTGTATGTACCCGTCGTTGTATATAATATCTTTTATTACGGTTCAAAAACCGTAGTAAAAGAACACCTATGAAGACGGTAACAATGATTCCCTCAAGAGAACCGTCATCATAGCTCAACTATAACGATGGTTCTCTCACCTATGACGACGGTTCTTTGGAAGAACCGTGCGTCATACGTCTGAAATTTTTTTAAAAAAAAAATAGAGAACTTTCATATCTAAAAATTTTTGGATCTAAAACTAAAACTTAAATAGAGAGAAAAAAATCAAAGTAACAAAAACCAAATAAGATCTAAATACATATGAAATTGTTCGATGGGGAATTTTGATAAATTTCCCAGAACCTTGAAGATTATAGGGTAAGAACGAAATCGGATCTAAATGAATACATTACAATCCAACTAATTAATCACCTCAAATGAAACAACCTTCTTCACTAGCAGCGTGGAATGACTCGGAATGTGAGGATCCAAAAGACGTTAACTCTTCAATTACATATCTAACAACGAAGATGCAAAAGACTCTTTAATTACAAGTCTAACAACAAACCATGGAAGCAAAATCGGAACAAATTGCGAGAGAAAGAATGAGTTAAAACAATCTAAAAGGGTAGAACAATCGTCAACAAAAAATGACGAAATACAAAAAGGGGTTTATGAGGAGATCTCTTAAAGGATCCATCGACAGATTTGAAGATCTCAATAGCGAGCAGATCGGTGAGAATTGGAGAGGAGGCTTCGCAAACGAGCGCAATAAGAAGAGCCAAAAACCCTAGGGTTCGGGTCATTCCTATGAGCCAAAATCCATCGACAGAGGCTGCCAAGGTACTTCCTCTCTCTCTCAACCTCGCTGGAACCGTCGAGGTTCTACAACTTGCTTGGAAACGCCACGAGAGACAACAAGAAGACTCGAGTGGTGGGAACGCCAAGACCGGAGAGAGGGAGACTGGAGCGGTGGGAATGCCGGAGACTAGAGAGAGGGAGGGGTGGGGGAGGACGTTCGATAGGAGAGACGAGAGAGAAAGGGGGATTTCGGTGACTGGAGAGAGATAGAGGCGGATGTTAATAGGGTTTCGGAAATAAAAAGCCTTCACCCTAAATTTTTTTAAGACATTTAACTACGGTTCAAATGAAAGAACCGTAGTTAAAAGTTAAAAAAATATGACGACGGTTCATTTTTCAAAAGCGCTTATTTACAACCGTCGTCATAGGTGGTAAATAACGCCGCTTATTTACAAAAATGTCACCAGTCCATTTTTCATGACGGTTTGTCTTTTTAACGATCGTTAAAGACCCGTCGTTAAAAGTAATTTCTGTAGTAGTGTTTATATGCAATCCGCACGCATTTACGTGTAAATCAAAACTAATATAGATTAAGACAAGGTATTTTAAGAGTATTTTCACGTAAGACACATATCACCCTAATTTTTATTATAATAGGTAGATATTTAAGATTGGTAATGAAATATCATGTTCTCAAAAGCGCTTAGCAAGTAACGTGAGAATGTCAATAGGGGAGAATAAAAAGGAAAGAGAAATGAGAACAATAATACATTATAAAAATGGGGGTAAATTCATCAATACAGTTAGGACTTCTTCAAACTTAAATATAAAATATAAATAAACAGAAATATAAATAGAAACGAACATAAACGAACATAAAAGAGTATAAACAAACATAAACGAACATAAACAATATAGAAATGAATATAAACGATTAGAAATGAGTTGTTAAATAGATTATTTTACAATATCGAATATTTCGTGAATAATGAATATTTATAAAATTATTATTTATAATATATTTAAAATATTGTATTTTATTTTTATAGGAAAAATAATTTTTATTATAGTGAGAAATTTCTCAAATACCGTAAATTTTTATTATCATTTTTCTGCAATATAAAAAAATAATTTATAAGTTGAGAAAAAGAAAATTAAAATACTATAAAAATAAACCTAAAAACCTTGAATTCTTTCCCCTTCTCTTACTACTCTCATTGTCGTTCCATCCCTCTGCTCCACTTTCCTCTCTCTCCTTGCTCGACTCTCCAGTCTCCTTCTCGAATTCTCTCTGTCGTCCAATTCTCTCTACTTTCATAAAAGTAATAACAACCACAGTAATAATAATAATAATAATAATAATAATAATAATAATAATCTAAAAACATAAACGAGCATAAATTATAAATAAATATTATTTTTCATGTAAAATCGAAAAAGACAAACAAAAGTTACAAAATCATCAACAATCATATTTACAAACCAAAAAGGGCCCAACCGGGTTCGAACCGGTGACCTCTTGATCTGCAGTCAAATGCTCTACCACTGAGCTATGGACCCTCTGATGCTATTAGTTTCTTTGAACAATTATCTAAAATTGCTATTTCCCTTCTGTTGCATCTCATTACTACAAGCTGTGGTCATAATAGTAGGGAGAAATGGGCTTATGGGCAAATTATGCCTATACTTTTGTTGGTATATAGTGCAATGTATATCTATTCTTCCAAATAACAAAAAATAAAAAAGGAAGAAATTTACTTCGGTTCTACTCTCAGTACTCTGGATTATATAACCTAAGAATGGAAAGTTTGGGATGAGAGGTTTGTTTTAAAAAATTTGCAACCTTATAAGTATCGTAATAACACATTTTAACTTAAGAAAACTCATTAAAATCTTCGTACAAGTACAAATAATTCTCAAACAATAACTGTCCAACTCGAGCTAATATTCCTGATCAAAACATGTTAGATGCATACTTATGTTCATGCATGAAAATCACAACAATGAAAAAAAGAAGCTCAACTAAGTGGATGGTGATGTTCATATTTCGAGTTTCTCTTCATCTCTACTTTTCTCCTAGCCTATATGTAATCTATGGGTCACTCCAAAAACACATGCATGTAACGATCTTATGAAGTTTGGTGCATTCAAACTAGGACCGCAAGCACACTTAAGAAATTCATTTTAATTGAAAAATAATATATATTTGGCTCACGACCTGTTCATTTTAGTGGTTAAAATTAATGGGTAATATTTATTTTACGATTAGTAGCTGTTAATGGTTTATAGTGGTAGGATCATCGGAGAGAAATAATGAGCCGAACTATGCAGTGGGTAAAAGTTTACGTCATTTACTCCTTTGTGATGACAACTTCATCAACAGTTGAATGATATTCATGACAGCAAGAGGAATGAAATGATTTTATGAGGTTTGGATGAGTGAGGGATATGAATAACAATCAGCAACGCATAAGCTGAATTTGTTCAACTAAATTCAATCTTTTTTTTGGTAAGAAATTAGGGATATTTCAATACCAACATAACAAGTCCTGATTTTTGTGCAGGTTTTATACAAACATTGCAGCAACTCTGGAATAATGTGAAAAAAACAATTTGCAATGCAATGCCCCTGGAAGTAGTAGAGTGGAGCTTAAGGCCCTTGGTATCTCAGATCATTGCCTCATTGATGTAGATATCCTAGACAACTCTGGAGGTTTCAAAAATCCTTCAAATTTCTCAATACATGGACTGAACATGCATTATTCAAACAGTAGTGTGCAAGAATGCTGGTATCTACTCGTCAAAGGGTGTTTGATGTTTCAGGTAGTACCTAAGATGAAAACCCTGAAGTATAAGCTGAAAGAGATGCATGGTCATTACTTTAAAGGCATTAGCTTTAAAGTATAACAGCTATACAATGAACTATTCCAAATCTAAGATGAGCTACAGAACAACCCTCTTTCTATTACCCTTCAGCAGTCTGAGAAGTACATATTGGGCAAATATATGAAGCGTAGGAAATATGAAGAATCTGTTCTCAGGCAGAGAGTAAAAGACCAATTATTGAAATTTGGGGATGATAATAGTAAATATTTCCATATAGTTATTAAGCAAAAGAGATGCTTAAATACCATCCACAGAGTGATTGATAACCATGAAGAAAAACATATTTCCAAGGAAGGCATATCATCTGCTTTCATCAACTTTTATACTGATCTATTAGGTACTCCAACAGAAACACTACCATTTGATACTAATTGGATCCTTAATGGTCCTCTCCTTTCTTAAGAACATATTCACCAGCTAAATGCCCCATTTTTAGTGGCAGAAATAAAAGCAACCCTATTTAGTATGGATTTGAACAAAGCTCCAGGTCTTAATGGCTACACAACACGTTTCTTTAAGCAAACATGGGATATCATATGTACAAATGTTTCACAACTATTCTTCAATTCTTCCAAAATGAGCAACTACTCAAGCAACTGAATGCTACCCTGATCACTTTGTGTGCCCAAAAAGACAAATCCTACTAAGGTAACGGATTTCAGACCTTTTGCTCTTTGTAATGTACTGTAGAGTATCCAACCAGATGTTGTTAATTTAAGTCAAGGAGCTTTTGTTAAGAGTAGAAATATTACAGATAACATTTTTCGGGCTCATCAATTGGTGAAACACTATGAAAGGAAAGGGATATCACCCAGGGCCATATTGAAAGCTGACATAAGGAAAGCTTATGACACTATCACTTGTTCCTTTCTGGAAGCTATGCTGTTGAATTTTGGGTTCCCCAGTAACTTTACAAGGTTGATCATGACCTGTGTCAATTCCACAAAATTTTCAGTCAATGTTAATGGAGAATCACAAGGTTATTTCTCTGGGGCAGGCTGAGACAGGGACACCCCTTCTTACCTTATCTATTTGTTCTTTGTATAAAAAGGTATTAGCTAGGTGCCTTGACTCAACTATTTCATATATAATTCTCTCATTCCATCCCATATGTGCAAGAATCAGGTTAACACATCTTACATTTGCAGATGATGTGTTACTTTTTTTCTAGGGGTGATTTGCAGTCTATTTAGTACATATGACAGTGTTTTCAAACTTTCTCTAAGATTTATGGTCTATTAGCTAATCTTGATAAATCAGGTTTGTACTTGGAGGTGTTAGCATATCAGATCAACAAAATATTCTCCAAAATACAGGTTTTTCCTTGGGCATATTTCCATTCAGGTATCTGGGAATGCCTTTGTCTACTAAGAGGCTAAATCATGGTATGTACCTACCTTTGGTGGATGAGATTATGCAGAAAATTTCTACATGGGCTGCCAAGAAACTCTCTTATGCCAGAAGAACACTCATTACTGCAGTACTATCAAGTTTGATCATCTTTTGGTCCCAAATTTTTATTCTTCCCCAGCATACTATCCACACCATAGAATCACTATGTAGTAATTCCTATGGAGTGGGACATTTGAGGGGAAAAAGATGGTCCTAGTTAGTTGGAAAAAGATCTTCCAACCATGTCAAAGTCTTGGATTAAATTTCAAGGAAATTCTAGCGTGGCATAAAGCTTTATGTGCAAAATGGACGGGGAAATTTATGCATACTACTTCCATCTTCATTAAATGGGCTAAAGCATATAAGCTCTCAAGGAAGGATATTTTCCATATTCAAGCTCGTGGTGATACTTGGGGGTGGAAAAACTTATTGCAATAAGAGATGAGCTAATCCGCTGCTTAGGTGATGTAAACAAAGCCAACCAGAGTACATATTCCATCAAAATAGGGTATGCTTTATTTTTCCCTGCAGCAGATGTCCCTTGGTGGGGCACAGTATGGAAAAGTTGGCTTGGGATAGTCATAGAATGATTTTGTGACTAGCTTATTTGGGGAGAGTATCCACTGCAAGGATGTTAGCAGCTAGGGAACCGGAAATAGAAGATCATAAACTGATGTGTGGTGAGAGTGGACAAGATAATTACCAACACCTACTCTTCTCCTGCTCATTTACTTGCACAATTTGGGGCGTAATTCTTAACTGTGCAAGGGTGCACCGAAGGAACTAGAACTTTAGAGGGAATTGAAATGGTATCCAAGTATGGCAAGTGGAATACTCATTGTTTCCGGTGGAAAACGGGTGTGATGTGTGGATGATGATTCGAGAGAGAAGATTTATTCCTTCAGTCTGCGAGGGTGTAGTTCGATCGGATAGATTCCATGTGGCAGCTGCAGACCCTACAAAAGGCGAGGACCCGGGGTGGATACCGGGAACGCCCCTCCGACGCTCAAATTAATAAGTTGGACAGAGTGAATGAATCGAGAAAAATCTTCCTCGTTGTGCGTGAAGGAAAATTTCTTAGGATTTGGGGTTTGCTTACTGAGGTAAGGCTTTTTAGGAAATTGTGAGATTTTCCAAGAGAAGAAAGTGTTGGGATTTGTGTTGTGAACTCCCCATATGACGGTGGGGTAGGTGAGTATTTATAGAGAAATTTAATGGGAGTTTTTACGGTAATTAGGATGGAAACCGTAGCCCTAGTGGGATTTTGGGCCTTACCGGGCTTGCTAAAAGTGGGTTTTGGATCATACCTCCATCGTTCGACGGATGAGGCACAGCTGGCTAGTGACGTGGCGAGTAAGTCTGTAATCGTCCGGAAATATCCAAATCATTTAGCCCCTCACATTCTACTTGCATGCTTCCCAAAGTAGGCAGCTTGAATGTAGAGCATTTACCGTTACTTTTTGTTGGTCCAAGCCTCTATAAATAGAGGGTGAAGTTGGTGGGAGTGGTAAACTTCCACTTCTTCCACTCATTTGCTCACTTCTTTCTTTTTGCTTGAATGAGGATGAGTCCTAGGTCGCTTCCTGCCAATTATTTAAAATTGTGCCCAAACTTTGACATGACAAACTATTATTTATATAATTATTAATTATCTAGTGTATAACATCTTATATGACATAAATCAAATTTTATGCCAATTAATACAATTGCATTGGAAAGAACAAAACTTTTTTATCCATTTCTTTTTTTAATACAAAAAGAGAACATATATCTAGTATGTATATCATGGAACTGCAATTATTTTATTGGAACTGCAAATAACAATTAAACATGTTAACTATCGGAACAATGTTCATCACTAATCTTATTAAATATTCAACGATAATATAAAAAAATGTTCATAAATTACTGAATAAAAAATAACTCTAATATATTTCTAAAAATGCAACAATAATTGGCAATCTAAGCGCCAAATGTTATAAATAAAAATTTTTTCAAAAATTTCATTATTATGCCAAGTAAATGTTTATTACAAAGCAATTTCAGAAGATTAATTATAACCTCAAAATTGAGAAACCAAGTAAGTGAAAATATCAAATATTTCAAAAAGTCCATCGTTATATTTAGTAAGTGTTCATCTCTATACCCAGTAAAAGTTCATCTCACGAAATCTTACAATTGTTTATCGATGAAACAAATAAATATTCATCAATTATCAATAGTAAAAATAGCAATGACATATTTCCAGAAAACACAGTAGTAGTTTTAGAAATGGGCAAATCAAATATCAGTCATTAAAATATTAAAAAATTTTAAAATATTCAACACTATATCTAAGGCTGGGCAATGGGTCGGGCCGGGCGTGCCCAAGGCCGGCCCATTAATATAAAGGTTGGGCTGGGTTAGGAAAAAACTAATAAGTCGGGCTAGGTAATGGGCCAGCTGACCCTAACCCGCCCTAAAATCTACTCTTGGTTCCAACATGATCCGCCCATAATTACTACAACAATGCATGACTTAGAAGCTCTAACCACTACGTCCACTCAACAAACATAATGATCAAATAAAACCTCAAAAATCCACAAAAACCCATCAGAATCAAACACAAGAGCACTATCCACACATAATCATCAATCAAATTAGCACAAACCCATATCAAAATTGACACTTATAATGCAAATCGGAGGCGACGAAACCAAAGAAATAAAGAGTCATACCGTCTCTCGCGTATGTTCTTCGTGCAGAGATTGAAGAATGTCGAGGAAACGATCAAGAAGTAAAGCATCGTACTCGACAGGCTTATCATCCTCAGAAACTTTCCGGGGAACAAGAAGCCTCAAATGGGCATCAATTGAAGAATAGTCTATATCTAATGAACTTTCATTGTCACATAAGAATATATGGACGTCGATCCATATAAAATTTTTTAAGCTATATCGCCATTGATCTATTCCAGACAATCCAACTTTGTATTTCTAAAAGGTTTGTCCAAGTTTCTTTTATTCTTTTTTCATTTTTCTTCATAATTTGGCAATGTTGAATATGTGCACAAAAGAATGTGTATAATTTCAGGATAGGGTAGGACATGAGTTCCAATGGACAGAATAATTTCCAAAACTTTCAATGCAGAGAGGTGTCACTGTTCTAACGGATGGAGCTTGGGACATAAACTCATGTAGAGAAGGGGCAGCATGGGTCTTCTTTGAGAACAATACTATCATCAACCAGGGTGTTTGGACAAGTCTATTACAAAATGCACTACAAACATGGCAATTGAGGGTGCACTTAGGGAGACACATTTCAGAGGTATCATAAATGTTTCCATCCGGATAGACGTGGCACAACCGGTGCAGGAAATTAGAGGAGATGTTACGTGTTCTAAGGAGTCGATCGTTTTGTGTCGGGCTATCATTAGTATGTTTCCTTTATTTGAGTCTGTTTCCGTTGTTAAAATCGGTAGGGATCGAGTCGAGTTGCCAACTCGCTTAGCTCATAGGTTAACTGTTATCTTATTTGTCTCCATTGCCAAAAAAAAAAAAAATTAGAGAGGTGTTCATGTAGTTTAGAATTACTTTCAAAAATGGAGATGTCCAAGTTGGTTTGATAAAGTTTAATTTGCATTGAAATGCTCTAGACTAGTTTTGAACTTCCAAGTTGTTTACGTAAAATATTTGTGCATGGATCAACTTTGTCGAATCCAATACCAAACCGAACCTAATCCAAACCCTGGGATCTCGCTTAATCCAAACCCTAGGATCTCGCTTATGTAGAGTGTCTGATGTTTAATATACCAACCTTACTTTTACGTTATAAAATCACAGAGAGGCTAGCTTATTTATGCGTGGATTTTAAAATATTCATCACCTAATGCTCTATAAAAAAAATTAAAAAAGGGAAGTAAATGATACTATAGATAGATATTTTTACTTTATCAAGTCTAACATCGACCTTAATTGAAGGACACTGACACTTATGCGAGTCTCACCTTAACGAGATGCTCTTCGTACTACTCAGTAAGGACAAGTTACTAACCCCAAGACTCCAAGAGGCCATGGTCTTTCCTTCAGTGAAATCCTATTGAAATCTTTTATGAACAAGGTGAAAGCGTGATTTACCCTTTCCAAAAAAAAAAAAAAAGAAAAAAAAAAGGTGAAAGCTTGATTTAGTCCAAAAGGAATTATGTACATAATTAAACAGACATAGCCAACTAAAGCACGGTTGTTCGATTTGATTTAAGCAACACTAGCACCAAGTTACGGTCGTAAACTTGGTTCATTCATTATACATATCGAGCAAATGCTCAATATAAGCCAAACCTACTTTTAGGCAAAGTCCACACCGGGTTGAATCAGTCTCGCAAATCTTGCACATGATTTTGGTTCAACTCTAATCACGTATGGAGCAGTTTTCTCTGGTCTATTTACAAAAAAATAGTACATTGTACAACCAAATGATAACAATAGGCTAAATATACATTAGCATAATAGAAAGTAGAAACTAATGGTCTACTACAAAATTATGTAAAAAAAAGTGAACAGTTCTAATGGATGATTGAAGGGAGGTCAAAATCTTGTGAAGTTATGAAGAATTTGAATATAAATCATCTGAAAGAACTTGATCAACCTACTGCTTCTAGATCAACATCAGCATCGGTCTCCCCATCAATCATCCCTGGCTCAGCTTCTGCGTCAGTTTCTAGCTGCCCTGCTTCTGGGGCTTCAGGGGTCTCGGAACTCTGCTTTTGTGGCTCCTCGGGTGTGCCACCTTGAGAATTATTTCCAGTTATAGGTGTTGAATCCATGTCCATTGCTGCAGCTGGAGCTTCAAGATCAGTTCTGCCTCCATCACCATCCATCTCACTTGCGGGTATTGTGCTCTATTGATCAGATATACAACCAATAAGATTCCCTAACATTATTCACATTCCATATTCTAAAACATCAAGATGCAAATTATTAGACCTGAAAAAGACATTTCAGGTTGGCTCTAAATGAATTGACGGAAAACTTGGTTAGATAGAAATCAATCATTTTGGGTTTAGGATGCATTTTAAGTGTACTATCAAGTTCTTGAACAAAGGTTGCAAAGAAAAATGCGGTGCACATCAATTACAATTTCAGACCAATTCTGTTTGGCTAGGTCAAATTTGGGGTTACTTAATCTGGGTTTAGTTATATGTCACTCTGGTGAGGTATTTTGCAAGTTCTACATGTTATGCACAAATGCCAGTGTTGCACCTGACATATACCAGCTTTATCTCATGACGTTTGCCCATGGTTAAGAACAAATCTGAATGTGCTATTAGAAGATGCCCGGATGCGAGGATTTCTACACACTTTTTGACACACAGCAAGAATCTTAATCTCCCATTGGAAAATCCAAATCCAACAAAGTATACTAAGCTTTTCTAAATGTATGTTCACAGAAGTTTAAAGGTTTACCTGGTTATCTTCTGATGGAGGTACAGAACCCTTAGTTTCATCCTTCTTTGCACGTTTGGTCTTTTCATTCGGTTTTGCCTGATATTTGGACCGTACCTCGGGAGGCAGAAGTTCTGGAGGCACAACCCCTTCAATGCCAAATTCAGTAAACTGCAAAACACAAAAGAAGTTTCCGTTTCTTATTTAACAGGATGATTTTTAATCCCTCTTGTTTATATGATAACTGTGAAAAGAATATATATTATACCCGAGAGAAGCCTTCCAAATCCTGTCTAGCGGAAAACCGGAGACCTTTCCAGCAGTAGACCTGAACATGAGAAGAAAACATACTCAGACATCAGTGATGGAGCAGTTCACTGGAAAAAAAAAATCATGGAGCTGACCTATGAGCAAATAAATATTCCCAGAATATTTAATCCTTGAACTAAGATTTTCAATTATCCCTTTCTAATTTTAAACTTTATTTGATTAATATTTTAGGATTTCTAGAATTTGTAGAGTTATTGGCTAGTAATAATCCCCTCCAACAAGTGAGACTTTGACATATTAAAATCTAGTAACTCCTTTTACATTATCTGTACGTGAGATTTCCTGGCAGACTACGGATTAGGTGTATTTTCAGAGTCTGAAAAGCAAGACGTAAAAACCACCCAACGGATTTGAAGCTTGATTTTTGTTTCTTTTCCCATGGTTATTTTTGACATCTAAAGCATGCTAATAAACAAAATAAGGCCTAACTACAATCTGAAAAACCTTGAGTCAAATAAGCTATTGAAGTGCCATATTAAAGCCAAAATAGATAATTTAGCGAGTAGTCCTTGTGATCCCATTAAAAAAACAAATAGTAACATGTCATCAAAGATGGGCATTAAAAAAGCTTATGAAGGCTGACCCTCATAATTGTCTTCACATTCATTTTAAGCAGAAAAACATAACTATTCGATTGGTTCATTCGGGGTCTACCCATCACAACCACAGCCCTGACCCTAAAATTTTCGGATTTTTGGGTTCAGCTAATCTCAAGGTCAAGTTAAGAAACTCTCATTCAATGCCCTAAAATCTTGGTCTGGATCAAGTTAGGGTCAGATAAATTTTTGTCAGGTCTAATATTATTTAGCTATAGTATTCATCGACACGAAACATCCTATGTCACAAACACTGTTGGTGACATACTGTATAGTTGAATTTCTTATGACTAGACACCATAGGCAGCACATGAACAGAGAAAGGTGGGAAAACTCAAAGATACTAATTATAAGTTAAATGTTCTGCAACAGCAATCTGTCCCAAAACCAACCATAGAGTCGAGGATTCAGTAAATGGCAGGAAGACAGTAAAAGAGCACATGCGCAAAACGTGAATGTGCAAATGGGAAATTAAGGTTATACAGATGACACAATGAGTAAAGGCATGGATTGAAATGCGGCCGTTCCGCAACAAAACGGCCACATCGCAAAGGTTTTCAAGATGAGAACCGCATTTTCACCCTGCAACAGCCATGAAATGAAATGCAATTTCCGCATTAGAGTGAGTTTGTCATATTGCTACCGAAACCGCGTTTTGAATCCCTGAGATTCATTTTCTGAAAGAAATACTTCAGTTTGCCTTGTGAATTCCATTTTGTTTCAACGTCTCCCCCTCCCCCACCAAAAAAAAAAAGCGGAAGGTTTTCCCGAATCTTCTGAAGTGTCTAGGTGAAAAGTCATCCAAAAATTAATGAGAAAAATATGGACCTTGTTCAAGAGGCCTGATCTTGAATTTGGCAGTGTGATGGGAGACATTTAATGTAGTCAGCACCAATGCACCTCAAATAGCACTAAATGGACAAACTAATGGTTAGCAAGTGAAGGTGCTCAAGTCTGATGCAGGTAGCAGAGATAAATATGTCCACAGTGGTTTTGTGGCCACATCAAGGACAAAATAAGAAATGAAAATACCCAAATAAAGGTCAGAGTTTAAGATTTATTTCAGCCGAACATCAATGAATAGGAAATTTGAGGTGATACAGGATTCACACGATTGAACCTATCTATGGGGTACTTCCATCTCTAATTCCCATTTTTCCCCTCTTTGTAGCTTATTTTGAGTTTGCCATGTGATTTTGTGCTCATGCATTGGCAATGCTCCTCCTGAATGAAAATCAATCTTTCACATTCTTGTAAGTGTCCTTTCTTCTTCTTTTTTGGGTGGTGGGGGCAGATTAGTAGTCAACCACCAATTATATTTGGACACAAGGGGATGCCACCCATTTACTAAAAGGGGAAAAGAAAAATTATCATGCTTTCAAGCTCTCATGAACGATCTTATCTACAAAATACATGGTGGTCAAAATGTCAGCCACTATTCAGCAAAAGACTCCACTACGGAGTTCCCAAAAATTAAGTTTGAACAACTGACGAGAAATGAATTTTCCCTAAACAATATGTTGATTTCTAATCATCTTCCCCATACCCAACTGTTCTTCATCCTCCTTTTCCAACTCACCAAAACATTAACATTTTACTGATATGAAAGATTTTCAGGAATTTATTTTTCAAACTCTTTTGTGTAACTTTCCAAAATATTTAGAGGACCTCAGAAATGGCTCCTCTAGTTGGCAAAGGTAAGGATGCTTACAATGGGATTTCTTCAATCCCCACTTCGGGAAAGATGCTCACCGTGGATTTTCTGGTTTTTGTTCTGGAGCCAATTGATGTCAATTAAAAAAGAAAATAGGTGACACAGCCAGCTCCATGTCATGAAAATGTTGACTTTTAATGTCCTTGTAACATGTTACACATTTGTTCTTGTTGTTAGTGGATAACTGACAATGATCCACATTGAAAATTCAAGCTCATTTCAAAATGCCAACTAGAGAGATAACATAGATAATTGGTCCAACCCAAAGAAAAATGACATTCATTAACCAGTAGGAGTCACATGTATCCTCAATAAAAGGTCAATGCCAAATACACCAATGCAGCCTCTCAAGTACAAAAGTTACCAAAAATTACCTTACTATTTTTGTGATGATACTCAGCTTCTATTCCAGCAGATGGATCCATCTGTTATACAAGTTCATCATTTGTTGAGGGTCAGAATCTCATAGACAGGAATGGAGACACGGGAAGAAAAGGGAAAATTCTCAATAAGATGAACAGTATTAGAAAATTTTGCAATGTGATAAAACAAAAGGGTGGTATGTACATCTTCAGCCAATGGCTTCCAGTAGTCGGAGATAGCCGGAACCCGGACGCGATCAGGATCAGTGAGAGCATTCTGTAAAGCAGACCCAATCACACCATAAGTAAATATGTGAAAATGAGGGAAAGAGACGCTCACATTATGAAAGGACTAATGTTTTGTAACATATCCAAAAATTTCAGCATAACTGACGCACTGGATTCTGATCAGCCCATTTCCACAGCTGAGAAAGTTCTTTGTTCCCTAGTCTCCACCGTGGCCGACTGCAAGGTCACAGAATCATCATTCATATTTCTGAAGTCTGAAGTCTGAGGTAAGGCTACCAGGAACACCAACAGATTTTTAACCAAACAAAGATGGACGAAACTTGTTAAAGATTATTTCAATAGCCATCTCAAGTACAACTCATAGATAGCAGCATAATGCAGTCAACAAAAAACCACAGTTATGATATTGGGGACAATACTATTTTTTTCTGGGAAATATAAGATAAGGCTAAATATGAAAGTCAAGAGCCAACTATATCTCCAAAACCCTGAGTACACAAATTGTTCATGACAGGATAATGTGTTTTGATGATGGGAAACACACGTGTTCACAGCAAAATCAATCACATCATTTTTCCTTTTTTTGGGGGACGGGGCGTGGAATAAGTCATAAGATAGAAAGCTCAGCAAGGCAGCACCCTCCAACTAAAGAAAATAAAGAGAAAAACGGAACACAAGGACCAAGCCAACAGGTATTGATCAGGACAGTGATTACACACATTCACATCCCTAGATCCCCCATTAGTAGGTTCCACACTGTGTATTGTTACAGTTTTTAACTGTTACTATTGTTGTTGCAATTAATGGTAGTGACGGTGGTATGTCAGTGTTATTTTGTCCAGAACTGCAATGAAGCAATCCAAAAGATCATTTTTGACATATATTGAGGCAACTGATTTCCTTGTGATATTAGACTGTGCAATGGCTTACATGCCAAAGTGGAGCTTCAGGATCTAAACCTGGAAAAGAAAAAAAAGTGAAGTCAAATTCCACTTTGGCATGTGAGCCATTATGTTTAATCACCTTCTCATGGGAAATTTTTGTCTTGAAGTGCATACAAGACCATTCCACATTATATGCAGATTTTTGTTAATAAGAACCAAGCATGCCAGGACCAGAACATATGACCTTTAGATTAGCCTGCATTGTCCATTTAATGAAGAGATACTCAACCATGGGTGTATAATCTGATGTCTCCGGCCTGGATAGAAGTTGAATGATTAACAAATACGAGGCAACATCATAATATGTTCTGAATCTCATGTCGGCAACAAATAAAACTTGGGTTTTTAGTGAGAAGCCACTCATAAAAAGATGTTTGAGAAGAAGATTACAGAGGGGAATAGGAAGTTGGGCTCTGGACAAAAAGAAGGCCGGGGATCAATCAGGAAAGATTAAGTGGAGATGAAACCTATAGACTTCAAGGTGGAACAGCACTGCACTAATATCAAAAAAAAAACTTTTCCCCGCTAGAAATATTGAAGAAAGTTAAATGCACTAGAATGGCTATGAAAGACTATCCTAGCTTTCAACCATAAAAAGTTGATGTAAAGTCAAGCTTGTTCCTTGATACATTGCAAAAAGAAGCATTTTTTAAATGAGTAATCAAAAGTATATACGAGATACCAAGGGGGTGAAGTGGTGACACCATATACAAAAGGGCTAAATACAAAAATCACCATGCCTTCATGCTCTCATGCCAAGAGAGACACCTTCGTACCACATTTGAGCACTTGGATCCAACTACAAAATTTCACAGAAAATAGAGCTTGGAATCCAAAAGGGACAAAGCTTTGACCTCAATCTGTCAGTTCCTTTCTTTCCGCATATAATGCAAAAGAGCCAAAGGAACCAACTTCCAAATTCCAAGAACCCAGCTCTTTTTCAAGCTATTTCTCCAAGCTACCAAAATATCTTTGACATTTGAGGGCTCAACCCAGTTAACCCAGTTAACCCCATTAAAGAAAGAGACAAATGCCAAAGTAAAGAGACCCAATGCCAATAAGAAAACAGGTGATCGACCAATTCTTCCACCTAATGGCACATTGAACACCTATAGCTAAGCTAAACTTTCTTCTTTTAAGTATGTTCTCTGTTGGAATCTTTCCCTTAGTTGCTACCCATGCAAGAAAATAAGCTTTCACAGGAGATTTAGACTTCCAAATGGCCTTTGCAGCGAAGTCTAAACAATTTGACCCATCAAAAAACTATTGCAAAAACTCTTAACAGAGAAGACCTATTAGATTCAAGGGGCCAAAATAATCTTATCATTACCCTCGTTTAGAACATCCACATTGGTTAGAAAGGCAAAAAGGCTGAGAACACTGTCCTCAATCATTCAGGCTTCTCGAGGAAATTAATCGAATGGCTCCGGTGCCCATTCCAAGATACTAATCTTGGACTACTGTTTACACTGTTGCATCTTTCAAACAAACCATCCTATAAAAATCAGGAAATTGAACTCTAAGAGGTTGCTCCCAGCACCAATCATAAAGCAAAAACAACACAATAGACCCATTTTTCACCTCAAAAAAACAAGTTACATGAAAAGCTCCAGACATGCAAGTATTGATTTCCAACAACCCAACCCATGGGCAAAAGGACTCTTCTTACTCCACCAATCAAAATTATCCACTTTATATTTGGCCACAATCACTTTTTTCCACAAAGCATCCTCCCAGGTCGCATCCCTCCAAAGCCACTTGGTCTTAAAGCCTCATTTATCGAGCGAAGCAGCCAAATGCCTAACCCTCCATCCAACTTGGGACGGAAAGCATCATCCCACATAAACCAATGGAAGCCATTATCATGATTATGATTAGACCAAAGGAAGTCTCACAAAAAAATAGGAAGGCTCCATAAAATGCCTTCCTTCTTTGGGCCAAAGTTTTGCTTCCCACCCCTGCAAGTCTCTTTTGAGACTTCCCACAACTTGCTCCCTACTACTTTGCACTTAAATGGGGCACCCAGAGGAAGATCCAAATACATAGAAGGAAGACTACCAATCGTACAACTAGAGAAGTCCGCCAGATGCTAATGTCAGGAACCTCACTGATTGGTATGAGAGCACCTTTTGACAAGTTAACTTTGAGCCAGACATAGCTTCACAAAAGAAGCAATTGTTGAAAACGGGAGAGGGGGAGGCTTAGCTGAGTATCTACAAATAAAATTACTTCATATTTTAGGATAGTATGGGTGCGGCAAGGTTATATCCTCACAACAGAAGACTGAAGAGGCCTAACCCTAGTAGCAAGATAAACGCTAAGTCTGGCAAACATCAGCAAAAAAGCAGACAAAGCTCGAAGTTTCAGCATTGCCATGTTCCATCAAGAGAACAAAGGCAGACTATTAAGTAAGCTCTCATCTGTCAAAGCAGAGCATAGTGCAATTTAGGTATGAGCAAGAAGTCTCTTTTTTCCTTTCAGTTTTCATTCACTGATTTGAAACTAATCAGTTGTCTTCTTATTGATTCCAAGGGCAGGGCACCCTAGCCCTATTAAATTACTTTGTTCACAAAGAATAGCTTACTTTTCCTAATCACGCCAAAAGAAGGGTGGACAATAGCAAGCGTCTTTGGTACCAACTCAATGATCTCAATGATTTTAGAGCTGACTTCTACAAGATGCAGAAGTGGTCCACCATGTTCGTATTGGTGCAATTCATACTGCTGTATTCCAATCATAGATCTTCTTGACGCCTAAAACGCCCTTTCTAGGAATGACAGTAAGGGCCTAATGGGGTATCATCAGTAAATACCAAGGGAGCTTGACCAAGAGCAAGATCACAAAAGGCAGATTTCCTGGAGCAAACTCACTTTGCCAAGTCCTACGAAAAGTCCTTTTTGGCTAATGAATTTTCTTGCCATTACGGGAATGCAACACAAGAGGCCAGCAATACCATAGTTTGTAATGATGAAACTCTCACAAAACTGCCAGAACATGGGTGTGATTTCCATGGGCGTATGGAAATCAAATGGTTTAAGGACATATGATTGATGAGCTACTGGTTTTAGGATATATGATTGATGACCACCATCCTCAAGAGATATATCAATGGTTTTGAAAGGAAAACATAAAGATAATATTAAATGAAAAATGGCCAATTAGTCATTGCTAAATACTTGGTTGGAAAAGAGTACTAGAAGCCTAAAAGATATGTTGCTAAGAAAATTGTAAAGGAGCAGCTCATTTTACAGTTTCCTTTATGGATACGCCATCACATGTTCATACAAGGAACATTATCCAGATTTGGCAAACTTTGTTAAATGATTCAGTAGCTAGGGTGCACACATCTCATTTGAAGTTCTGATGTGTTATCTGCAACATTTTTTTCTTTTTTTAATCAATTGAAGCCTTCTTTCACATTGGGAGAAAGGAGAGGTGTACGGAAACAAGCATCAACAGTAGCAACTTGCCTGCTGAGATTTGATCTAGTAATGTGTAAATTAGCAGGAAACTGAGCAGTAAACTTTAATTGACAAAAGTGGTCCATCCAAATTTCCTTCACATAATTCAAAAGGCAAACTGACATTGTGATATCTGAACCAAGCAACCAAGTAAGACTGCTGTTCAGGACGGCATTTACACAAATTACTTCTCATCTATCCAGGATTAGATTGTATGTTTCCATTTATAGGGGCCTAATGGAATAGCTAAGAGGACTGAGGATATTATGACAAATTTCCTGTGATCAAGAGTGGACGATGAGATAACTATTGCCGGTCTGAGAAGATGGGTGAGCTCTAGAAAGCTGTCTAGTTTTCAGAATTCTGCTGCATAAGTACACCAATCTAGTAGCTGTTTTTGCAGATACCTTTAGGAATAAACTCTTTAAGGCACAAAGTGATCCACATATATAAACCTTCCACAGTATGAGTTGGGATATAGAAATAGGCTTCAATGCAATAAGTAAGCCCCAGGATACTTATCTAACAGGCTTGTTGCCACTCCTTGTTGGGATATCACCACTTGTAAGACCCTGTTTTTTTAGCTTTAAGCTTACAACTCCCAACTGCTTACAAGCTTTTTACAATCTTACAACTATCTTACAACTCCTTACAACTTATAGCCAAAAAGCATAGGGCCTAAATGTATTTTCCCCTTCCTCAATGAGATTTTGTTGAAAATAAAAAATGCCACATCCACCATTAGCAACTTCATTCAGCACATTCAATCAACAAGAAAGTAAATAGACGCAGACATCCCCCTCCCTTTTCCGACACCCAGGACCAAGAAAAGCATCTCATAGTGGCCACATGTGTGAAGGCAGAAAAATCCATCTAAAGGTGGCAACTGGCCTTTAATCCATTCAACCAGTGCCTTAAGAATGTCTCTCTTTAATTGATATGGAATTTAATTTTCCTAGGTTCAAGATGACTTCATACCGTTTCTTGACTCCATCTACTTTCTTCTCCAAAGGCTGTTTTTCAAATGGAGGGCAACCATCACGCTTCCACCACACCTAAAAGAAAAGAAAATATATGAAAAGTTGATAAGTATATACTACAAAAACCTTGACAACAAGTAGTAAGAAGAACATAAATAATGCTGACCCAATTTTTTTCGCGCTCTAAGATATGCTCGATGCTAATCAAGAACTCTTTCCTTTTGGAGGAGTTAATTCAAGCAGCTTCTTTACACGCTCCTCGCAAGACTTTATTTCTTCTTTCTACAATCATCAAAGAATAGGTCATGTTAAAGTTAAATAATTAACATTGATAAGAATAATTCTAATACACCAACTCTCTGCCAAAATTTAAGCATGTGAGATGGGTGACATCAAGCCACCAAATTGAGAACCTTACAAAATAAAGCTCCAGAGAAAACCCACAAGAAATAAACATTCTAATGACATTGAAAAACTACTCACATGAATCTCTCTTAGACGAAGAGAATAAACCATTTAACAATAAGGCCAAGCTCTATTTATCCAGATTTCTTCAGAATTTTCCAAATTTTAGGTTTTATTATAGATTCCACATCTGAATTTATCAACACAATAAATTTTTTTATTATGGTAAGAACTTTATATATTCAACTTCATTCAAAGCAAATATTTGTAACTATTTTATTTAAAAAATTTATATAAATTTTTTGTTGTTCATCTATTTTAGAATATATACATTTAAGAGAAGTTTGAACACATTAGTATCGTTTTGTGAGTGGGTAAGATAGACTAAAATAAAAGGAGTTCGCGATGATTTCATATACTAATAACCAAATGCTCTTATCCAACAAATAGGCTAAGAATTGCAATAGTCGGTCCAATTAGGAGACTAAGCACACTAGATCTTTTTCGTTTCATTGATTTTGTCCGGATCCTCCTTTTCTTCCGAAAAAGGGAAGGTTCCCTGCCCCCATCAAGAAATAGAACTGCCTAATCCTAAGGCAAAGAGTCGAGAAACTCAACACCACTATTCTACTATTCTTGTCTTGAACAACTTGGAGCCGGACCAATTCGGAATCTGCTTTGTCTACGAACAAGGAAGCTATAAGTAATGCAACTATGAATCTCATGGAGAATTCGACCCTGGCTATTGCAATTAGGACACTAAGCACTCTATTTGGCCGATTGGGGGAAATGTCAGTGACCATAAGGTGCATAACCCAATTGGAAAAAGAAAAAAACAATTAGGTTGCTTGGTCTGAGCCTCAACCTTCACACTTAACAAGTGAAAGCACCACATTGCCCTTCCAAAATCTAAGAATTACAATATAAAGTAATCTCAAGCATTAAAAAGAAAACTCCAATCTGATGCCCATATCCACTGACTGCAACCCAAATACAACACTTATTAGAGATCAGATGCTGTAACAAATTCGTAGAATATCTATTCGCTACCTTCCTCAAGAACCCAAAGAAATATCCCGCACAGCCACTTTGTTTCAGTTTATTAGTTCAAAACTTCATTAAGCTGAAAAGAATTTCTGAACGGCATAATCATCACCATCATATTTTTTATAAGCAATCAAAAAGACATTAAAATGACACTAAAGGGATGTATTGATTATACTAACCATTGCCTCCGATGGCAAATCTTTGTCACTCTTCCCAGGGGCCTGCAAAAAGGGGCAGAGAGGGCAGATAATAGTAAGGAGAAAAGACAGTACGGTTTGATGCGCCTATGACAGTTGCGCCAAAATAATTAGTGGACATGAGAAAGCAGGATAGAAGCCTGGCTTATGAAAAAGATGAAGGTGAATAAATACCTACACAATCCAAATTAACATATCAAACGACAAACCCTACTGATTGTCAAGTACAAGGCTGCATAATTTTGAACTCCTCTAATCCCTTTGGCAGTATTGTGGCATTACAGTTTGTTGAACATAGCGACAACAGTTTGGAAAGAGAGATTAACTAAGCCATGTAAGAAATAACATTAGTTACAATTTATAAGATGGCATTTACAGTAAAGAACATACTCCACTGGAACCTAAAGGATGATATCAAACAACCAAAGTTTTGCAAAAAGATCATAGATGATAAGCACATGTGCAAACAAGGCAGTTCAACAACGATTGATGACAATATATTCCTGATGAAATATAAGGTCTCAAGTGAACCCCTGTTTACCAATTATGCATTATTTTCTTAAATGTTTAAGTGTTCAACAATAGTTCAGGAAACTTGATTACTTCTAACACTCTACCTTCACTTAGGCTCAAATGGCTACATGAGTATGTTCCAATGGAACATATGTAACTTGTGATGGAAATTTAGAAAAACGTCAAATCGAGATTTTTGGAATTGGAGCGGATTGTAGATTGCCAATGCTTCCTGAGAATACCCAAGTGATATTTTGATACATGGAACACCCAACCTCTTGTAATTGTGTTTAGTCTAGATTTAGAGCCAGATGAGGATTAGTATAATTTAGTATAGTTTGAAAAAGAATGGAATTATGGAGAGCTAGGCAGACAGGCACATAGGACTATACAGATCTTGAGATAAGGCTAAATATTCCAAGAAAACCTTCCATTTGATTTATATAAGAACAAATAGGGAAATGGGGTGAATTGGATGCTGTAGATTTCTATTTAAAAGATCTTTTAACATTTTTCTGGTTCGTTTGGTTAAAAAAATGAGGGGAGCAAGAAAATTCGATAAATAAAGGGGCAAGGGGGTAATCCTTTAACCTTAACCATCTTATCACTTCAAGATTTTGGCAATATGGGCAACAACATCACTCCATATATTGTAGCTTAACAATAGTTAGGCCATAGTATTATACATGAATTTCACATACATGCTCTATATATGATTTTTATACAACCAAGCAGAAGAGCCCCAGAAGGGGGAGGCAGCCTCCCTCTAAATATAGGCATCTGAGGTGAAATGAAGAGTCCACATATCATGGCTCCGGCCTTTGGAGAAAGGGGACTAGGGAAGGAAAGAAGTGTAGAGGTCGCAGCTTATCACGTGAAGTATGAGAGATATGTCAATATGGCTACAAATGTCACAAAATATACAAATTATAATATGTGAACTACACCTTCAAATAGTCGAACAATATCAAGCATTGTACAAGAACATGACGCCGAAAGCTGGGATCTTTCAACTGCAGAAAAAGCAAGGTTCAAAACAGTGAGTACTTGCAGAGATGCTAATACTAATCCAAAAACATTAAAAAGTCCTCAGTCTCTGCTTCTTTGTATTAATTAAACTTGATGAAAGCAAGTACCTCCAAACCCATTAGTTTACTGCTGGTTAGATATTTAATATTGAAAGCTGCCCCTTCTTCTTCAAGGTTATTAGCATTTCCCTCTTCATCACTCAGGGGTTGAGCCTCAAATGTATTTAGCACAATCTAAATGAAGAAAAAGTCAACAAAAAACGCAGAACTGGCCAAGATTAGTAGTTTTGTCAGAGAAACAGCATCAATTGTCAATTAATATTGCATAACATATCCTACCGCTAAGCTGGATGTAAATCTGTGCCACTTGGCAGGATTAAGAGTCAACGATGGGGGCTATAGAAGTACTCCTGAAACCCACAGAGAATAAAATTAACAACCAGAGAGAACATCCATGCAAAATTTAATTCACACAACCATCACCATCCTGAATGAATCCCACTGTAAAGGGGTCCAAGAGAGGCCACTGCAATATGATATGCAAGAGAGGATACGTCGGAAAGAGCCACAAAAAGGATTTGGGTATAAGTTATGAATATAAAAGAAATACACGCACATGAATAACAAATAAAAATAGATAAGAGCTAATTGCATCCCGAAAGGAGACTAACAACAAAACCTACAATATCAAATAGAGAAAAGCAAATATCCTCTCTTCCACACCAACATTTTAATCATTTATGATGCTTAACCAGATTTTGACTGCATGAGAAACTCTTCCGTTTCTCTCAGGCAAAATTACCCAAAACGTTGCATAACAAACAATCTTATTGCTTTTCTGTTTGACTTTCCTACAGAAAGATCATTCCCAAGCCATCACTTGTCGCCTAACAGATTCAGCAACAATCCAAAAGAACCAAAAAAGTAAAAGCTAACTCCTACAGAAGTCTAGCAAAGGGGCAATGCAGTATGTGGTTAATGGATATCAAATCTTCTTTACACAGAAGCATCTCTTAACTAACCCACCCCCTCTTTAACTGATTGTCACATGTCATGTTTTACCTTCATGTCAAATTTTACCATCATGTCATTACTAGTAGCTTCCAAAATAGAGGGCAATTTCATAAAAGTGGAATAGTTCCAATAAGCATCCAAGGGGATGTATTTATTAAAGATTGGAACAATTTGGGAAGGGAGATAAAAACACTGAAAAGTAAGATCTGACTGAAGATCCATCTAACCATGTCAGAAGGAGATCATAGAAGGCCATCAAGTAAAAGAAACTTGTAATGCAACCACAATCCATGAAGGCATCTCATACAAGAAGAGGAGACCAAACAGTTTCAAGAAGTAGTTTTCCTTTCATCAAATCTTATCACGTGAAATCAAACGGATGCCGAAGGGCTAGCCATACGTGTAATGAATGAGTGCAAAAATAAAAATCATTATACCCCTATGATGATGACTCAAGATGAATACATAGCTACTTTAGAGTTAATGCCAGTTCCAATGCCTGAGAATCTCAAAGAACAATGACCTTCTCAACAACCAAAATAGGGCAAAAAAAGGCCAATCAACTGGCTGATGGCCACAGAGTTTTAAGTACATGGGACTACTAACATCTTCAATCTAAGATTCTTCCAGACTAGAGACAAGAGTAATCTATAATATCCTAATTATACAAGTGAGATAGACAGCAAATCTATCAGATCTAAGAGCTCCACCTACAAAAAAGCATATCAAGTAAGATAAAGTGACCAATGAATGAAGCAGAAACTAGAACAATTTTTATGTAGAAACTATCACCAAGGGAAGGATTTCCTTTCCTAAAATTTGTGTCCAGTGGTCTGTATAATGCCTTTAAGCCATTTCCAGTTCAATTTTTTTCATTGAGATTGGCACCATCTTAGAGAAAGGAAGGAATACTTTAGCATGTAGCTCCAGAATGCTGCTTTGGACAGTTAGGTTAGAGAGCAGGATGGTATTGTGCAATAATGATTTTCATATCCATTTTTCCCACTGACTTCAGCCACAATCTCCACAGCCATCCATCCTCCATCTACTTTCAATTACTTGCTACCAGTTGGAATATGTTGTTTTACGGACTCGTTCGACAAGGAGCCAAAAGGAGTATGAATTGTATCAAGCAAGCTGAGTTATCATGTAGGACAAAGAATATCTTAGACTAGAGAAGGAATTCATGATGCCACAAGCACACCATAAATCACAATGTGTTTACCTGTAAGCTCCAGAACGTCTTGTAGAAGTTGAAATCAATAGAAATACCTATCCACCAACAAGAAAAAGAAAAAAAGAAAAAGAGTGAAAATGAGTGGGGTATTAATTTGTATGCTTGGAATTAAAAGGACTCAACCATAGGAAGGTCTAACAGAATACCATCAGGTGCCTCTTTCTCATATTTTGTTTCATTGGATGTATTGAAAACTCCTTAATATTCACAGCTGTAAACATCACAAAAAGACGAAGTTCATATAATTACAAACACAAACTAACACAAAGGAGAACCAGCACTAACCTGAACGCTCAGACAGAGGGAAGAAATGAGCAAGAAACATAAGAATACGTCCACAAAAGACCACATCATTTGCCTGCAAGGACACATCAATTAGGCAAGGTATTAAAAGATCCGTTTTCAAGTATACAGCTTTTTATATCAGCCGTAATACCCGAGAATATAGACCTATTGAAGTTCATAGCTACAACCCAAATGTTTCTTCGAGTAACACGGATGTGGAATCACAATTTTACCTCTCTCAATTACAACATTACATCACTAACTGTGAAAATTTTACCCAAAAAAAAACAAGTGAAAACCAAAAGGATCTCGCAATAAAAGAGAAGCTTTCAAATTGAAGGGACTATAAGAACATGTATATAGCCTATCGAGTAGAAATCATGACATCTTGTCCGACACAGAAAGTTATGTACAAAAGCAGCTCCATGACATATACATGCACTAATCTGCATTCACAATAAGCAGAATCTGAATGGCTAACTACACAAACTTCTTCAGCCTGATCATAAAACGTGGATAGTGAAGGCATTAAGACATTTTCCTTTTTGGTCCAATCAGGGCATAATTTATGCTATTGAGTATAGATTAAAGGAGCTGCCTACTAAAGATAGATACTCTAGTCTGCAAGCAATGTGGATCCTTTTTGTCTGTTTCATAAAAGGGAAAAAAATCCTACCAAGAATTCCATTTCATTTATTCTATGCAACCTCCTATATTTTCCATATGGTCTATCCCTGCTGGACATCCAACTCAATATTGCTCTGCTGCAGGAGCTGGATTTGATATGTGGCTCAGAAATAGTTGCCTGACAAGGAATGCTTGAAGTTATGACAATGGACTTTACATTTTGACCTCAAGCCCCGTCATCACTATGACTTGGGCATGAACACTTGGCCCTCATGTTAGGGCCTATTCTTTTCAGCTTCAAGCTTCCAGGTCACAGCTTCTTCCAGCCCCTTTTTATAGGTTCTCAAATCTTAATTTCCTTTAGCTCCTCCCAGCCCATTCCAGCCGGTTACAGCTTTCAGCTCCATCTTACAGCTGAAACAACAGGCCCCTAAAGTAGTTTCACACAGTTTAAGAGTGGCCAAATGTAAGATCAAACCCAAAGAAGAAACTCAGGACTCATACACGGGAGTGGCCAAGTCCTGATGAAGTGATATCAGATCTCTATGGGTTGGAAACAAATAGAAGGATGAGGATCTCCGAGGAACTAAGAAGGGGGCCTGAGTGAATAACCGGTAAGGCTGTAACTGAGGCCTAGATGCACAACTGAGAAAGAAAAGGCCATAACCAGAATGTTTGTGAAATAAACAAATTTCTTATTCATTATTTCATCTGTTCTGACTGGGTAAGCCTCTTTTTTTCATTTATTTTCATTGCTGCAGCTTTGAATCTGATTGTGTCTTTTTAAAAGGCTATTAATATCAGTTTCAAACTGCCATGAGCTTTAAGTTGTTGAGAATACGGTTGATCCACTCAAAGCCCAAGATTAATTATCATTACTGAAGCTGGAGCTAGCAGGAAGATCAGCAAAAAGAAATTAAGAGACAATTTGATCGGTTTCCTTCTCAATATCAACACACTAAAGAGAAGGATCAAATGCAAAAGACTAACATTTTGGACTACACTTGCACAACAATGAAAATCAAGAGCAGGGGTAGGGAAACTAAAGTCAGATTTAGAACCTTTGATAGACGACGAAGCAGCTGATTGCATGTCCTCAACATCACTAATTTCCCTCGAGCAAACAGTTCTTGCTAGTCAAAAAACCACACACCATTAGAACAAAATTCAGCACCAGTTTTTGTAGAACTTTTTGTGATGAGATCAGAAGCAAACAGCACAGCATAAATGTGAAACACACCTTTCCAAGTATATCTTGTTTGCTCTCTATGTAGGCAAAGATGTCTTTGCAATTCTTCATGGTTGACATCTCTGTCAAGTCTTCCAAAAGCTGAAATATCATCCCACCTTCCACATGTTCTTTCTCACAGAGATATAATACGATATCTATTCAGAAAAGGAGTTTGACATTGTCAGTGTTTTAAAAAAGAAAAA
Source organism: Talinum fruticosum (assembly GCA_021018815.1). Taxonomy (NCBI): domain Eukaryota; kingdom Viridiplantae; phylum Streptophyta; class Magnoliopsida; order Caryophyllales; family Talinaceae; genus Talinum; species Talinum fruticosum. Next base: position 2,627,456 of record JAITYX010000022.1, read on the forward strand.
CGCACAAATTTTTGGTATACAATTATATCAAGAACAGTTGAACATAGACCAGCTGATCAAGGTATCATTCATATATCCAACCATCACTAGGAGACATCATCAAACCCCCCAAACTTCACTTATGCTAATGGCATGGATTGAGGTTTCAACTTTCAATCCTCTCAAAAGCCCTGCTCTCTCTTCCTAACCAACCAACTAAAGTGGCACGATGAATCATACTTTTTCTTGATTTCTGTCAAAACAAACTCTCTCAAGCCATGAAGCCAAGACACGTTATCAAATCCAAAAGACAACCAAGCAGGAAAGGTCCATCCCAATAATCTCTCAGTTTTTACAACAAGAATGTATATTCAACATAAACCAACTCCCTTTTACCCGTAAAAATCTGTTGATCATGATCTTACCCTTTTACTGCAATTTTTTGTTTCTTGATGAGTAACCAAAAATATATAACGAAAGACACCGAGGGGATGTCACCATTTACAAAAGGGGCAAATTACAAAAATCATGCCCTCAAGCTCACATGCACAATTTTATCTACAAAATCCAAAAAGGTCACATTTTTAATCCCTTTGAGCAATATACTCCAACTAAACAAAGTTCTCAAAAAGTAGAGCTTAAATCTTGAACGGACATTTCTTTGCCCTCAAAAATCCAATGATTCCTTTCCTTCCAGGGTAATCCACCAAACAGCCAACGGAACTATATTCCAAATTCCTAAAACCCAACTCTTCTTCAACCTTCTTCTCCACGTCACCAAAACATCTTTACATTTGATGGTTGAACCCAACTAATGGCCATCAAGGAGAGCACCAAATTCCAAAGCAAAGAGACCCATTTATGGATTCAAAATATTTCAGCAACAAAACGGACACATCGGAAAGGTTTTGAGGTTTTCACCCGATGACAACAGCGATATGCAATGCAATTGCCGCACAAGGGCAATTTCAGCGGACAGAGACAATGGACAAGCATATAGTCGACTGATCCTTCCTCCTTGAGACACATAGAACATATACTTGGACGGATGAAACTTCTTTTCTGCAAATTATGCGAGCAAGAATCTTTCATGGGAGCATGATTCTTCCATAATCTCCTACAATATCACCAGTTACTAGCGAATCCTAGCATCCAATTCTCAAAGAACCCTCAAGATAAAGAGGTTTGCCAATATTGTCTCAAGAAAATTAGTCCAATTGGATACCGTGAGATGTATGAATTGCAATTTAGATGAGTAAGGAGAAAACAAAAAATCTAATAAATAATTTAAGAACCAAAATTTGAGGATCCAAGAAGTCCAATATCACATTCTCCCCAAAATACATGATGCTTCACAATGTCACTATAGAGGGTGTACCACGTCCCATAAGATTTAATCATTATACTCGCTCATCACCTTTGAAGGGGAAGCACTACATGAGTGCCTCAATAATTCTTCATCCTCTCAACCCTCAAGTAGCAAAATATACGGGAAGTTTAGGATTTCCTGGAAAGCTGAATGACTAACTAGAAGTTGCAATAAGAAATCTAGTAATCCAATTGTTATCCTTGTTAAATGTAACCTTGCGTATGTTTTTCTAAGCTTCTCATTTTTATACTTTTACAAGCCTACATCCTTTTTGAAGTTGAACAAATTTTGCAAGTTTCTCTTGCCTTTACCCTTTCATATTGAACATTTCCACTAATTTAATAATTCCAATTGCTATATGGTAAACATAACTCGGATACTTTAGTTATTAGGGGGAGGGCGGCTCATCAACTATATTGATAGACCTATTTAGTGTTACCCACTATGTGTTTACAATAACATTGACTTCTAATGTGCCCTCAATAGTATAGAGGCAAATGGCAACTACTAAGGGTTTGTTCGTTTGAGCTTGTTTTAGCTGTTATAAGTTGTTAAAGTTAGCAATTAGCCGTTATGAGATGTTATGATTAGTCATGTTATAGCGGTTATGAGTCGTTATGAAATTTTGAATATACCCTTAGTGATATTATTTTTGTATATTTCACAAACATATATTGGTCAATAATGAATTTTTGTAATAATTTTTTTCTAATCGATTATTTTTTATTCGGTTACAAATTTTGGTCATTGTATTTTTGTATGAATATTTTTTGCGGGAAAAGTAGGTCCCCCTATCTCAAGAAATGACAAAATTCAATTGCAATGTATATGAATTTTTTTATATCGTTCAATGTTAATAAGAATAACATCGATAATAATAATAACAATAATAATAATAATAATAATAATAATAATAATAATAATCAACGATAACAACATCAATAATAACAATAGTAATAATAATAATAATAACAACAATAATCAACAATAACATCAATAATAATAATAATAATAATAATATCAATGATAACAACATCATTAACGAGTAATAAGAATCATAATAATAATAATAGTAGTAGTAGTAATTTTGTTTTTGATAATAATAATAATAATAATAATAATAATAATAATAATAATAATAATAATAATAATGAGGCTATGATTAGCGGGTTATAACAATTATAGCGGTTAGCTCTTATAACGATTACAGCGGTTCTAGCGGTTAAGAGTGGTCAAGAGCTATTATGATCTGTTAAAGTTAGCAACTAGATGTTGTGAGCTATCAGCGATTATAAACACTTTAATAAACGCTCATTCGAACAAACCCTAAGTACTAGCTCAATAACTACTGGAATAAGGCATTATGATTGCAGCAGGAGGGACACAGGTATACAGCTAACACAATGATTGCAAGGAGTGATATCCACATGAAAGTACTACTGTATGATATAATAAACCAAAAATAGGGATACATGATTCAATAACAAAAATCAAACAACAGCAGCCCACTGCATCTCTCACAAGAAAGGAGGTCTGCGGCGGCTACAGATGTAGTTAAAGGGACTAGCAAAGTGTTGTTTCCAAGACAACTATGGTGGAAAATATTTTCAAAATAGAGAACTAGAAAAGAAGGGGAATAAATAATTTTGAATAGTCAAAATAAGAGCCACAGTCCAGTAGGAGAAATGGAGGGAAAAAACATTTTACTCAAAGATTAAAAGAGACTGTTTTACAAGCATTTGAAAAGGAAACAAAAGGGAACTAATCTTTTCAGTGAAAAGAAAAGGACAGGTAAAAATAGTGTAGAATCCAGTACAACAATAAAGTACAACAACAATGACAGTCCCAACATAAATAGAGTACAGCAGCAATGAGAGTTCCAATCTGGATCCTACCAAAGATGGGTCTAGGTAAGCCTAGATGTACAAAACCCAAGGCATGACAAGTCAACCGAAGAGGCTCTTGACATGAGAACAACTTAAAATAGAGCAACGCGTATCTTCTACTACTATACCATAGTCGACTAACAGGTGAAAGAAGAAATATTAAAGAAGTCTAAATGAATTGCAATCGACATTCCATAAAGTACATCAATTACCCAATTAAGCATAAAACCAATATGAATACCAAAAATCTACTTGATAAAAGAGGCCACAATAAGAGGGGAAAGACCACATGGATCTTCATAAATAAATGGTAATAGCAGAAACAAGGGCATACCCAGAAGGCGTGGAATTTGACCCTGCTTTATATCCCCATCAGCTATGGATTGTCCATATTGCATAATCGGTTCCCCTGACTGTACTGCACTTGACTGCATTAAGTCACCAACATACAAGTTAAACTCTCAAACAAATTCCAATTTTTTTGTTTTTGGTGATTGGGTGGAAGGAGAAAGAATCGCTTGAACATCATGAATCAAGACTTTCTGGTTTTCAGTTTGGAGATAAAGAAAAAAAGATACATAAGGATCCATGCAAAAGAAAGAGAAAAAGAAAATGGGGCAAAAGACTACTTCACATAAATGCAGATGATTCGGCAAAGGTTTAATCTGCAAACTCCGCATGGAGTGGCATATTATATCTCAGTAACAATCACGCGATTATGACTTACTTTGCCGATGCAGTAAAACATGAGTTATGTCTAGTCAAGCCATGAAAAGCATAAGCAAACTTAACACAATTACAAACAGTACTTTGTATGTATTCATACCACCAATTCTTGTAGTAATGTGCGGAGAATGTTTTCCAGCAGCTGATTCTCATCCAGAACCAATTTTGTTGGCCTCTGTGAAAAACACGGGAAAATGGGTCAGACCTTCTGTGTCATAACCAGAAGCCGAAAGGAAAAACTGCAATATATCAAGTCAGGCTGAGGACATGGATTCAAGCAAAGAACATTTTATAACAAGAGGCCAAGCATGAATTTATGCAAAATAATGCACATACCAACCATTCAAAGCAGACAAATTACAGCAGTAATTAGACTTTGAGCTTGTGTTGCTTTTGGAGTCAAAGTGCAGCCATTTTAAGGTCCAGTCATTGCTCATTAGATATTCATTTACACTGGCCAATAAGCCAAATAGATGTTGAATATCCTTAGGATAACATTCTCACATTGTATAATTTTGAGCAATCTAAGACATGGTCAGACCTCGTCGAACACTAAAACATGATAAGACTTCCGAACAAATAAACTAGCAATCAATCCCTAATTCAGCTTGATCAATGCAATGACCACTGCCCTTAACATGGTACAAAGTAGCACGAAAAATTACATAACATCCAAAAGCTTAAAGAAGACAGCTCCTCAAATTCCTTTAAAACAATAAGGACCATCTCTAAATGTTGAAACCTAAAACAGTGGAAATCAACCTCTCAAAGCCTAAGCACAAGGCTTATCAGCTGAAATTGATATCATTTCTGGTCACTCCTCATTCCCGACACTTCGGTTCATATTTTTCTCTTTTCCTTTCTGGATTTTACTTGTTCATAAATTCGGGGAAGGGGGTAAGGAGCTCATATCAAATCCCGGTGGCTTATTTGGGTGAAATTTGTGTGTAACATGAATTATATATTTCATTGAACAATTGATTCAGAGTAGGAGCCACTTCAAGAGAAAACTCATATTCAACTTGGGCACTGGGTCATTCAACACAAATTTATCATGTCCCAAAAAAAAAGCAGGCTCTGCCTCATGCCTCCATTGCAATTTGCAAACAAACATCATTTTAATTCGTCGAGGGGGAAGAGAGAGAAAAGAAAAACACCGACCTGAGGGCTAATGGCCTCCTGCACAGTTTGTAGAGCAAAACTCTCCGGCGGCCCAGGATGTGACAATGCCCTCTTGAATATCTCCTGCAACAACCCCAGTAACGCAGTTTCAAGCATCCAAAATACCCAATCGGGAAAAAATCATGGGCAATTTTTGCACATTCATGTAACTAATTCGACAAACTTTCGAATATAATTGAAGCGACGAAGTTGAAACTGAACTTCAACGAATCGAACTAGGAGAACAAGAACAATTAAAGACCTAAAAAGGGTAATAGAAGAATATTGTACTGGAGTCATGCTCACCATAATCAAAGAACAAGTGAACAAAGCTTCCTTTTCCTTTTGAGATGAAGATCCTTTGGGGCGCTACCCAGCAGAGTAGCAATGGAGAGAGGCCAAAAAATGAAATTATAAAGTTCGAACCTCACTACTCAATAGAGCAGGTTTTGGAACTTTTTACATTTTTTTACTTTCCTTACTATCATCTTGGAATACATTCAGGGCTTGTAAAAAAACCGCGTTCCGACAATTTAGACATGGGAAAATTGAGATTTGGGCCACTGCAATATAAAGTAAAGTATATGCGGATGGCTAAAAATTCAAAAAGTCTCGAGAGATAGAGAGTGAAGTTCTCAATGAGATAAGTGGAAAAAGCCTTCGGATCCTTCCTCCCTTCCCTCTCTTCACTGTCCTTTCTTTAGCCCGTATAATCAAGACGTGCTTATTTTGATTATCTTCTCTAATATCTACCTGGACTTCCCCGATTTCTTCTTCATTCCCTATTTTGAATATTTCCGGATCTAAATCGGCAATCTTCTTAGATCTTTATACTTGTTCAAAAAAGGTTACATGCTTTGAGGTCTATACCGTTTTTACTATGGATTTACATCACCAAATCCGGTGGTGGAGACTATTTTAGTCACTTATGTTATCTTTATTTCGCAATTTCTCTCTGTTGGGTCTTTTCATCGATGGATTTTCGCCTTATTCTCAAGTAAGTGTATGCTATTTTATTTCACGATGGATTAGGTATTGCACAATTATCGGGTTTTCGGTGATTCTTGTGATGGTGGTTGTTTGTTTTTGTCTCCGGCATCCTTTCGTATGTTGTTCTCTTTTCCGTGGGGGAAATTTTTCATAATTTATCTTACTTGGGTTAGGTTTAGATTGATTGATGGCTTCTCGTTGCTTCTTGTGATGGTGGTTGATTGTTTTTGTTTCTAGCATTCACTCATACGCTGTTGTTCTCAATTCTATGGTGTGGAATTTTTCGAATTTATTTTACTTGGGTTAGGTTCCGCTTGTTACATGGCTTCTAGACTCTTCTGCCGATGGTAGTTGTTTGTTTGTGTTTCTGGTCTCTCTCATAAACCGTTATTGCAGTGTTCTGTGGTGGATTTTTTCACATTTTATTTTACTATTATTAATCGTGTCTGGTCGATTTTACTATGGTCTTGCTTCGATATCATACTGATCGTATGTGGTGCTTGTCTCGTTTTCTTTTTTGGTTGTTTGTAGAGTTTGGAGACTAATTTTGATTTTTCAGGTTTATACTGGTTATTGTCCTGTTTTTATAAAGTACTCGCTCACTACTTTCTCATATGGGTTGCATGCGGTGCTTGTTCTCTTTTCTTTGCTTGGGTTTCGTTGTGAATTTCGCTTATTGTTCTACATTTAAGGGTTATTTGTTGCCTCTACTCTTATTTCTATCGGTGTGGATTTGTTCCTAGTTTCGCCGAAGGGGTCTAAAGGTTCTATCTTTTTGGGTTTTTTAATCACAGGGGTACATTCTCCAATTCATGTGTTTATTTGTACTGGTCATGTCTTTCTTTGATGTTTGCTTTCGCACTATCATTTTTCATCATGTGTTTTTTAAGGCGAGTGTAATTAAACCTCTGCTTTGGTTACCAAGGTCGATGACTGGAAGAACCCTTAGTGGTTTGATTTTGTTGGACCTGTTCTCCTTTCTTGTTATATTCAATGCTCATACACACGATGATGTGACTTTTGTCACTAAGGTGCTTTTACTCATACTCATTAATTTTGCGCTTGTTTATATGATTGCCTTAATTTTTACTATGGTGGCAAGCTCGCTAAGTGTGTTGCCCTCGTATTGGGTTAGAAACCTAGAAGGTTTTTGCCGCCTAGTAAAAATGTAGTTGATGATGATGGACTTTGCATGCCCGAGACTTCAATTATCTCATTTTATATCATCGATGATTTTTTTCACTCAGTTGGTTATCCAATTTATTGATGTATTTCAGAGAGTTTTTTCGAAAGGATTCAATTATATTTTATTTGTGTACTTTAACAAGGGTTACTTTTGTATGCACGCCTTTTGGTATGGTATTGTGTTTATTCACAACTCCTTGCTTGGGATTATTGTGTCCGGTGTTATCTATTTTTGGATTATCTTGGTCATTATTTTCATGGTTGAGCTTTATTTACTCGAATCTGCTTTTGCTATCCGGTGACTCGGGTCCGCCATAGTTGGATTAGTTTCTTATAGGGATTTCATGAGTGTTGGATTAATTACTTTATGTACTTTGTGTTTGTTCACGGCTCCTTGCCTCAACTTCTTGTGTTCGGTGTTGTTTTTTTATTATTATCTTTGTTAATATTTCTATTTTTGCTGCCTTCATCTTTTAGGTGATTTCGGTTTATTCCCTTAACCGGTTGTATAACTACAGATTTTGGCCAGCCAATAGTGATGCATGTGATGTGGAGCTTCATATTTTACTCGATCATTTCTATGGGTTTCTTAATTTATGATGAATGCCATACTTCGAAGAATGTTCTTTCAGCCAATATGATATTTGGCATGTATTTATGTTTGTTCCGCAGTTTACTTTGGTGGAGCCCTTTGGTTTTTGTGTTGCCCCCTTAATGGGTTGAAAGCCAAAAATCATTGTGTCGTCGAGTAAACTCAAAGTTAATAATAAAAGATCATATTTCTCTAAGACTTTGAGTTCAATGCCTTTTTTTTAAATCTGTTTTGCATTGGGTTTCTACTGTTCCATTGCTTTGCTTTTCATCTTTCGGAATTTTTATGTCTTTATCTTGATTTTTGGTCTTTTTCTTTTTTTCCTCTCTTTTTGTACTTCGTTATTTTCTAGGTTTGACCCATTACGTACAATCAAACTAGGACTCATGGTACCGCAAATTAGTCAAGACGTTGGTTTTACTTTTTGGCTCGTTTTTCTTTTACTTTGATTGCGTAACACCCCAAGATTTTAGCTAATAATAATTGACTTGCTTATGAATATTTGACTTATATATGTCATTAATCAGTCGTATAATATTTTGAAGCCTTAATATTTCTCAGAATAATTAGAATTGTGTTCATTAGAATAATTTGTACGTATTAAAATTGTCAACATTATGTTTAATAAGTTACCTAGTCATATAAAATTGGTCAAGTCAAAGTCAAAGTCAAAGTCAAGTTAAGTCAAGCCAAAGTAAGTCAAGTCGAGCCAAGTCAAATGCAAACTTAGTAATTAAGTAAAAGAAAAATAAAATTAAAAAATATAAGCCAATTATTTTAGCTTGCACATGGATTTTTGAAACCATGGTTTTGTTAGTCCATAGATTCTTTTTATGCACATGGTTTTAGCTCATGATTTTTTTAAAAAAATCATTTGACAAGTATCATAATTTTATTGGTTTGAAATTTTTATAAATATGGGTTGATTTTCCTCGAAGCACACCAAAGAAATAAAACACAACACAAATAGAGAGAAGGAAAAAGAAGAGTTTAGAGGCTTTTGCTTGGTAGCTTAAGAGAGTAAAGAAATATCAAAGAGATCCATTTGGCTAAATTAAAGTGAGTAATTCTTATATTTTCTTTTTAACTAAAAAGGTTAGGGAAAGATAATTAAAAAGAAATAATGCATGGATATAATAATCTACACTTAACTAAAGAATTAGAAACTTAATTTCACTAAATTAGAAACTTGCCTTAATTTTATGTTATGATTTGTTTGATTATTTGGATGCACATATATTATTGATGAGCATAAGATATATTTTAATCTTGTTAAAGATAATAATGATTGTTAAAATATATAAGCTAATTTCGGATTATAAAATATTTTTCTACACTCGTTTGAATTTCTACGAATTATTGGATGCATAAAAAATATGAAAATTTTACTGTACCTTCTACATATTATAAGACAATTTACTGTAAAATTTTATGAATTTTTTATAAGTAGATTATGAGTTATTAATTTCTAAGTAAAATTACTTGATTTATGTTACTATGGACTTATCATATGTTTCTAATTTGTTAGCTCATTTGGTGATTACTATGGAGCATGAAATCAGTAAAATAGACTATAAATGGACTATATGCACATATCTAAATTATTTTGAAAGTGTTAAACTCGATTTTTATACGTGTTTGCGATTATATACATCTTGAGTAACTTATTAATGCAAAATATGAATACGTGTTTCCTTGAAAGAAATATGATAAATTTAAGATATGCTAAGATTATATTTAAAAGGGGAATAAAGCTCATGTCGACATATGACTATTGCTTATTTGTTGCGTTCTAGAGCTACGGTCATAGAAGTAGTCTGTCTTTTTGTGTTTCGAGTCGCCTGGTTGGAGAGGTTTTTACCAATTCACTAGGATGTGATTTTCGCCCTGTGTGTTATGTGATCTGTGTGGGTCCCTGGTTGAACCTTGTAATGGCTTCAGTCGGTTCATCGAGTGTGAATTATGGCTCCACAATTTGTGATTTTAGGCGATTACGTTCTCTAGAGCGATGAGTCCCTAAATGGTGTCTTGTGATGGCTTCGGTCGATCCACCAGGATGTGTTTATGGCCCTTGTGTTTTGTGATAGTTCCTTGTGTTAGTCATGAGTAAATTTCCCTAAGATTAATAAACTCAATGACATATTTAAGATTTTGATCCATGTGTTGAATTATGACTAAGAATAGTATGATATTTGTAAGATTATAAATATTCGTTAAATCCACGATGATAGGAAACCTATGTGAAAGTGTGTTTATATGCATGTAAGATGTGGTTATAATCGGGTAATTAGTCTAACTTAGTGGGCGTTACTTTCTTTTGAACTCGAGTGAGGACTAAGAGCTCAAAATACATAGTTAGTATGGGACAACTATGGTTAGTTTAATGAATAAACTAATAGTGATGTCAGCTTAGGGACTTTAGTGAAAAAAAGAATCTCTAAATCGTACTTAGTATGGGACAAGTATGGTTGAGTTAGTCTAATCGTCTGTTTTATAACGTAAGTGTGTATTTTGTGAAATATTAAGCGCATTGAAGACTCGGACTTTGCATGTATATCATTTTGAGTACTACAAAAGAATCAAGTACAAACTTCATTTATTCTAAGTTTTGATTACAAGTCATTCCGAGTACTCTAGAAACTATTCCGAGTGAAATAGAAACTTTTCCGAGTATTACAAATACTATTGCATATGTTTTCATTCATTTCGATCGACTCGTAAAGCATATTCTTGCTCATCAATTCACACTCGATGATTTTGAGTCACTCGGACAACACTCGGACTTATCGCACGTTCAAATAATCTCACCGACACTTTCAAACTCAGGTCCGACTTCATATTCTAAGTTCAAGTCAATTACTCATACTCGATATTCTCTGTCTAACTTGATCTTTCTTCAGATCGACTCGGATGGAATTTGAGTATAATGAATATTAGACTCGTAAAATTCCATTCTTCTCTCGACTCGTATAATTATGCACTTAATTATCTTAATTAAATTATTATTTTTATCTAATCTTGGACCAAAGTATTTTATACTTTGAGAACCAAAATTGGTTTACTTTTGTAGGTTATTTAAACGAGGTTATCCTATTTTTTGAATTACAAAAGTAACCGACTTTAAGTCGTCAATCACCAGCAGACAAGGCTTTTCTACTTCGACCAAGGCCCGGACACTATGTCGGGGTTGTCTGTTTCCAAAATTGGAAATCTTCAACGTTAAACTCAATGGTGGTTTCCACCCTACTTTTCGGACAAGCACTAATGGATTGGGACATCCTAAGGAGTCAAGAGCCGTTGCACAACGTTCACATCTCAACGAATCTTTTCGAGCGACTCGGAAGAACCGTTACAATGGTCACAGAGGACTTCTAATCGAAGATAGTCACAACGACTAATCTACTTGGCCACCTATAAATAGAAGCCACTTCACAAGACTTGAAGATTGCTAAACCCATTGCTGAAATTATATTCCTTTGTATAATACTCCTTCAATCTTCATCTTACAACTCTCGATCCGTACTTAATACTTTTATGAGTTGTAAAGTCTTGTAATCAGTCATAAACTTTCTTTCTTACTTTCGAGTAAGGTCCCTTGACCGAGCTGTAAGGGTTAACTCAGCTCGCTTGTCCCTAACTCGTAAAGGTTACCTTAGTTAGGAAGTAGATCGGATAAGGGAAGTTCCGAGTCTAGGAAAACTTTATAAGGAATTGTCTAAGGGAGCAATTCGGTTGAGTCGACTCATCGTATTTTGTGGATTCAAAATAATGGATTTGACTTGGTGCTTGGATTAGCACTGCCCCGATTTTCTACCCCAGGAGGGTTTCCATGTAATTCGGGTTCACTCTTTCTCGAGCCCAATCTAGAATCAAACGGCCTTAAAGTTTAATTTAAACTTTAACCCTCCATTTATTGTCTAAATTTCCTTATCACCCTATTCACCCCCTCTAGGGTGACTAAGACTCTCCAAGAGCAAACCTTCAATTGGTATCGAGCCTAGCCTTTCAAAAAGGATCTAACCATCCAAAGGTTTAAAGATAAAATGGCTCGTAACAATGGAGAGTTCGATGAAGGAAGATCTTCTAGCAGACCACCAAAGTTTAAAGGATCAAACTTCGTACACTGGAAGAAGCTCATGAAATGCTTTCTACTCGGATCACGATGAAGATGTATGGAACATCATACGAGAAGGCATCTACATTCCAATGAGGATGGAGGAAACAAGACTCGTGCTTAAAGCAAAGATCGAGTACACCATTGAAGAGGCGTAAAAGTTCAAAAAGAACTTTAAAGCAATGAAAATCCTGATGTGTGCCATCGCCTTAGAAGAATACAACAGAGTGTCGACTTGTGACACAAAGCAAAAGAAGCGTGGCATACTCTTGTCAACATCTATGAAGGCACCAGCTAAGTCGGACAAGCGAAGATAAACCAATATCTTCACAAATACAAGTCTGTTCAAGATGGAGTCGAAGAAAACATCACTCGGATGTTTATCTCGCTTCACCGAGATTACTAACAATCTCAAATGTCCGGGTAGAAAGACTTCTCATGAGGAAATGTGCAGAAAGATACTAAGAAGCCTACCCAAGAAAAGATGGGGTCCAAAAGTAACCGCCGTTGGGGAAGCTTAGAACCTCTCTCTATTAAAGCCGTACGAACTCATTGGGAAGCTACTCACCCATGAGATCCATCTAGAAGAAGAGGACGCCGAGGTCAGCACTAAAAAGAATATTACGCTAAAGGCCTCGTAAAATAGAGAAGAAAATCCGAGTTCATCGGACTCGAAGAAGATCCCATGGCACTTATCGCTAGAGGCTTCAAAAGAATGATAAAGCACAAGAGATGGGATAAACGGCCATGAGAAGAGTTCTACAAGAAAGACAAGAAGGATAGAAAAGGTAAACACTCTTCCCCTTCAAAATTATCTTTAACTAAGAACTGATCTGTTTTGAATGTGGCAAAGCAAAGATCATATAGTCAAAGACTCGTCCAAGAAGATAAAGGGACAGAAAGAAGAAGAAGGCTATGATGGCCACATGGAGTGATGAAGACTCATCTCGAAGAAGATGAAGACTTAGATGACTCAAAGTGTCTCGATGACACTATCGGACTCGTAAGCCGAATCCGAGTCGACTCGATCACTCAAACAATGAGGAAACAAATCCTTAAGAGGTAATTGAATATTTCCTCAAGTTCTCCAAAGTTGATTTAGCCAAATATATTTATACTTTGGAAGAGAAGTCCAATTCGATTCCTCTCAATTTAAATAACAACTTGAGTCTATCACTTCGAGAGCATCTCTTTGAAAAATAAATTAGAAAAACCGAGACTTACTCTAAGAGAACTCAAGACTAGTGCTCAAGCTAATGAGACCGAGTCCGAGTCACTCGAAGAGAAAATAAGCAATCGAAGCAAAAGCTCAATGAGTCTCAAGAACTTGTTTTGAAGTTTACTCAAGGTCGAAAAACCTTGACTTGCTCTTAGGCTCTCAATGTGTCTCCTTCGGAAAAGAAGGTCTTGGTTTTAATAAAGAGGAGGAATCTAATTCCTACTCGGATCTTTTCAAAAATGATTCCGAACCGTGAAGTTCAGGAAGGTCGAGCACGGTCCCATTCATAAGAATGAAAAGAGGACTGAGCCCAAACCAGCTTACAGGAGAAAATCTTCTCCACCGGTTTATAAAAGGAAAGATTTTCAAAAGAAAGAGACATAGACTCGGTTCTCAAAAGGGAAGACTCGGAATCGGACCAAACCCAAAGTTATTCAAATCTGGGTTCCTAAGAGTCTTCTTCCTCGAAAAGGACCACAAGTAAAGGGAGTTATTGGGTTCGTTAGAAGAAGTGAGAAGGGTTAGTTTGTTTCGACTTGCAGGTAGCTCGTAAAAGGACAAAAGGTCATTGGTACCTGGACAAGTGGATCCTTACGTCACATGTCGGAGATTCAAGACTCTTTTCCGAGTTAGAAGAATATAAGGGAGGCAAAGTCACATTTGGAGACAATAGCAAGGGCAAGATAATTAGAATAGGCAAGATTGGAAAAGGAGACAATCTAGTCAGCCCGATCTACCTTGTCAAGGGATTAAAATACAATCTACTCAAGCATCTCTCAATTGTGTGACAAAAGTCAAGAGGTAAGATTCACTTAGACCAACTGCTATATTTCGATGAAACTACCAAGGAGACTAAGCTCTCGGGTAGGAGATCAAGTAATACCTACACTATTCCTCTCTCCGACCCAAGTCGAATTTATCTTGTTTAAAAGCATCTCTACATGAAGATTCTTGGACAAGGCATCGTAGACTAGGTCATGTTAGCATGCACACCATTAAGAAGCTTGCATCTCATGGTTTAGTCGGAGGATTGCCTAACTGTGCATTTAAGAAAGATAAAATCCGTGAAGCATGCACAAAAGGGAAACAGTCGGATCATCTTTCAAATCTCTCAAAACTGTTTCCACATCCAAAGTGCTTGAAATGTTGCACATGGACTTATGTGGTGAAATCCTCGTCAAGAGTCTCGGAGGTAAATCATATGTGCTTGTGATTATCGATGACTACTCACGATTTACCCGGATTTATTTTCTTAAGCATAAAAATGAAGCTTTCAAAGAGTTCAACAAGCTCTACAAGAAAATTCAAGTTGAGTCTTAGACTCGGATAAAAAGAATTCGAACTAACCATGGAAGGGAGTTCGATTACTCGAATTTGCAGAGTTCTCGTGATGAGAATGACATCTCCCACAACTTCTCAAGCACCAAGAACTCCTCAACAAAACAGAGTAATAGAGAGAAAGAACCGAACTTTTGAAGAAATAGGAAGGACAATGATGATTCAACATGATCTACCTTACTATTTCGGGCCGAGGCAATCAACACAACAAACTACATACTCGAATAGATGTCTCATTAGGCCCATCATGAAGAAAACTCCATACTAGCTCTACAAAGGGAAGAAACCCAACATTTCCTACTTCAAACCCTTTGGATGTAAGTGTTATGTTCACAACAATGGTAAGGATCACTCGACCAAGTTTGATGCTCTGGTCGGATGAAGGTATTTTTCTTGGTTATTCATCTCATAGTAAAGCATATCGCATTTTCAATAAAAGAACTAACAAATTGGAAGAAAGCATCCACGTTGTTTTTGATGAGATTGATCGAGGAAAACCAAGTGAGTCAACATTCTTAGATTTGAAGCTCAGTCGAGATGATGATCTTATCGAAGATGAGCTCAAAAAGAGTCAAGGAAAAGTCACTCGTAATGAAGTAACTCGTAACACCCCGACTCAAAATGAAATAACTCAAAGGCCAGCTCGAATGCTGAAGGTTAATCAGATTAACAAGCTCAATCATAACAAACTTCGAAGATCAGCCAATTCAACCTACAAATTTGGTGAACCAACGAACAGTGTAGAGCATTCAAATATGCTTCGAGCCACCCACTCGAAAACTTCTTGTTTGATATCAACAAGTGGGGTAAGAACTCGTTCCTCTCTACAAAATCTATGTGCATTCACCGCATTCATATTATTAATTGAACCTAGAAATGCACTAGAAGCCCTAAATGAACCTCGAATGGGTAGAGTCCATGGAAGAGGAACTCAATCAATTTGAAAGAAACTAAGTATGGGCTCTAACCAAACGACCTTCTAACCACCCAGTCATAGGAACCAAATGGGTTTTCAAGAACAAACTGGATGAAGGTGGGTTGGTAGTCATAAACAAAGCAAGACTTGTGGCTCAAGGTTACAATCAAGAAGAAGGAATTGATTGTGGGGAAACCTTTGCACCGAGTGGCTAGGAATGAAGCTATTAGAATCCTATTGGCATTTGCATCAAGTCTGTATCAAATGGATGTTAAATGTGCTTTTCTTAATGGCTTTATTCAAGAGGAAGTCTATGTTGAGCAACCCCTGGATTTGAAAACTCGAATTTCCAAATCATGTTTTCAAGTTGCAAAAGGCTCTTTATGGTCTTAAACAAGCTCCTAGAGCTTGGTATGAAAGACTATGCAATTTCTTGGTAGAAAGTAATTTTAAAAGAGGTCGATTGACAAGACTCTTTTTATAAAAACCAAGGGGAAAGACTTTCTTATTGCTCGGATCTATGTTGATGATATAATATTTGGAGTTACTAATGAAAATCTCTCGTCGAGATTTTTCTAAATTAATGAGACAGGAATTCCAAATGAGTATGATGGAAGAACTGAATTTCTTCCTTGGTCTACAAATCAAGCAAGACAAAGATGAAATCTATGTCTATCAATCAAAGTATACCAAGGAATTGCTGAAAAAGTACAAACTTCAAGATGCAAAACATGCAAGCAACGCCTATGAGCAAGCAACATAAAACTGGACTCGGACGAAAAAGGTCAAGCGATGAGATCGAAACTCTACCCAGGTATGATTGGATCTCTACTGTATCTTACTTCCAGTAGGCCGGACATAATATTTAGTGTTTATCTGTATGCAAGATTTCAAGCTAATCCAAAAGAATCACATCTCACTGCGGTGAAGAGAATTTTCGGACATCTTATAGGGACTCGTAATCTAGGTCTATGGTACTTAAGAGACTCAAAACCGACTCTCACCGGATACTCGGATGTTGCCTATGCTGGATACAAAGTTGATAGAAAGAGCACCTCGAGAGCATGCCAGTTTCTAGGTCAATCCCTTATATCTTGGCACTCAAATAAGCGTAACTCAATAGCTCTATCAACTCGCTGAAGCCGAGTACATTGCAGCTGGAGCATGCTGCCCTCGGATTCTATGGATCAAGCAACACTTGAGAGATCTTGGACTTTCATTCAAATTAATTCCAATCAAGTGTGACAATCAAAGTGCAATCAGCATCGCCAAGAATCCAATTCAACACTCAAAGACAAAGCATATTGAGGTCAAGTATCATTTTCTAAGAGACCATTATGAGAAAGGTGATATTGAACTTGAATTCATTCCTACCAAACTTCAATTAGCTGATATCTTTACTAAGCCACCTAGTGAGGATCAGTTTTGCTTTATTAGGAATGAACTTGGCATGATTAATGCATGATTATATGCTTCTCTAAGTGAAATTACTTTCCATGATTATGTATTAAATATATCTTTTCCGTGCTTTAATAACAATTAATTCAGTTGACCCAGTGATACTCGAGCTATGAGTTATCGCTTGCTTACAGCTTCGAGTGACTCGGAAACTCTACTGAAGTCGACTCAGCTTTTTGAGAAAAATGGACATCAAACTTCTTAAATCATCTCTAAATTAGTGGAGAATTTCATAAATTTCTCTTACAATTTATCTTTTCTCTCTCTCTTTCGCGCGTATCGATCGGAGAACTAGCCGTTGGCAAACAAACACCGAAATTCTTACTCGTTGGAGAGCGGAACACTCACACCGGTCCGAGGCGACCACTGGAGAGTTAGGTCGAACAAATATTGAAGGACAATTCTTTTTCTATAAATAACATCCTTTTCCTTCATTTCGCTACTTTACTCTCTACTCACTCACTCTCTCGTATACTACATATCGAGCAAGTTCACTGTTTTCAAAGAACAAATCGTCTCTCTCAAGCTAAGCGAAAGACATCTCAAGTAAGCACCGAAAGTTCTCAGCTCTCTCTACTCTTTTATTTCTTTTTACTTTCTACTCGCTCTTTCTCTTCGAGCTATTCTCTCTCACTTTCAAAGTTCATCTTGTCTCTTCTCAAAAATCTCCAAACATACCGAAAAGAGGTTCTCACCTGGACTTTCTTGGTTCTGCAACCAAGAAGCCCCGAACCAAAAGCCAAGAGGGTCCTTCCAACCCCTCAAAAATCCTTGTCACCCAACATCCGACTTTCGATGACAAATTCTTCCCAACCATAAAATTTTCATGGTTGAATCATATCAAAACCACAGGGGTTTACAATTTCCTCTGTTTCAGCTGAATTTATCTACCCGTAACTCGTTTCGAGTTCTACTCAAACCTTTCCAACTCGAGGGTATATTCACCTCCGCAGTTCAAGATGTAATTGTACGCATCAACGTCTCTCTTCTCCACCGTCTATTCAAAGTATCCTCTCTTTTCCTCAATAGCAACCCTATTCCTTTCAACGAGGTTGCTGATGAATTCTTTAAAAAGTACGCAAAAGAAATCGAGTCACGCAAAAACTTCTCACCGACTCGGATGAAGTCGAAGCCCGTCTTCGTATTTCCTCGCTGATGAGAACTTTCTTCTCTCAAGCATTCCAGCAAAGAGAATCCTAACTCCAAGATTCTCAAAGCTCTCTTTGACATTCTCGAGGGCTACGAAGTAGACCTCTTCCCAGCTATCATTGAGCATATGACCACTGTGCCAACTCGGACAAAGAAATCCACCCCTCTTCCTTTTGGGGCTCTTCTCACTTTTATCTTCAAACAGTTCAAAATTCCTCTCCCCTCATATCCTAACGTGGTTGCTGAGGCTGCCATAGTAGTTGCCGTAAAAGAGCTTCTTGGGTATGGATATCGGGATGCATGTTTTTGGTAAAAATATCCTAAAGCGAATATTTTTATTAAAGATTATAGGTCTATACATTTGTATGTTTTTGGTAAAAATATCCAAAAAGAATACATCCCACTCTAACAATTGATAAGGCCTGTTTTTGGAATCACTTGCATGATATTATTTGCCCGATTAATCTCCCTTGGTATTTTATTGGTGATTTTAATGAAATGGAAGGTTTAGATAAAAAATTGGGGGCCATAAGTTATCTATCATCAATGTCAGCGTATGAGAAATCTCCTCTCGTATATCCAAGGAGAGAGTATCCCTACTACTCGGTATAATTTTTACATGGAAAAAATTTCTAAGGAGACAACTTATCTATGAGAGACTCGGATAAAGCTATTAGTCACATGAATTAGAGAAATTTGTACCCAAATTGTACGGTTTCTCATGGTCCATTTTCGTGTTCGGATTATAGTTACATACTGTTGAACACTAACCCAAGTAATATTGCAACAACAACGACGAAATTTTAGATTTCAAAATCAATGTTCTAGTTATGTTGAAGTCAATCAGATTATTAGGCAATATTGGAATAGAAACACTAGGGGATCATATATGTTTAAGGTGGTTAGTAACTCAAGAATGTTAAAACTAAACTTAAACAATGGTCTATTAAAGTCTACACTAATTATTCCCAGCGTGTCAATAGCAAGTCATGTCGATTACTGAGAAAGTTGAGGACAAATTATTAGTTGAACGTTGTAACCTTAGGCTTCTCTATTGGCACTCCCGACTAGTTCTCGCAAAGAGAATGTTTACTTTTGTTCAACCAAAAGTATTAGGGAAAATTCTATAGAAAAGAGTGGCTCACCAAAGGTGACAGGAATTCTAAATTCTTTCATCGTTGTTTCGCTTTCGAAAGCGAGAAAATGAATATTTTACAAATTAAAGATGAATCGGAGTATGGATTATCGATAAGATAATGATCCAACAAAAGTTTGTGAATGACTTCTCTAAAAGATTTAAATCCTAGGGAGGGAACAAGATATCAGTATTGAATACTAATATGTCGACATGTATATCTAACGAGGAAAAGATTCAGCTCATTTATCCAAGTGTCTCCATATGAGATTAAGACTGCCGTTTTCCAAATGAATTCGATCAAGGCTCCGTGTTCGATGGGTTTGGAGCTGGGTTTTTCCAACACCATTAGGATATAATCGGGAATGATATTATTGATTGCATTATGGATTTCTTTCAACATGGGAAGTTATTGGAAGAAGTCAACCATACCTTCATTGCTCTTATTCCAAAAGTTATTAGCCCTTTTGTTATGTCATATTTTAGACCAATCAGTTCATGTAATAGCTTGTATAAGATAATTTTCTAAGTTCTAGTCAATAGACTTAGGCCTATATTGTAGAGGGTTGTTAGCCCTTATCAAAGTGCATTCGTTCCAAACAGAGATATTCATGCTAATATTCTATTGGCACATGAAATTATTAATAAATTTAGCAATATTAAAGGGAAACAAACTTATATAGGTCTTAAATTAGATATGGAAAAAGCTTATGACATGATAGAGTGAGATTTCAATTTTTCATGTCTAAAGAATATGGGTTTTTATCATATTTGGATTAATTGGATACACGAATGTATTACCACTATAATGATGAATCTTGTGGTTTTTCTAAATCATCAAGAGGACTTAGACAAGGTGATCCTCTATTACTATACTTGTTCATTCTTTGTATGGATGTCTTAGCTTATAGACTTCATCTCGTTGTCATGCAACCTCAATCAGGTCTTGGAATCAAGATTTGTCCACAATCACGTGAAGATACCTTGTCCGCTTTTTGTCGATGATAATCTACTCTTTTGAAAGGCAATCTATGAAATGTGTCTCAAGTTGCATGATATCCTGAATGATTTTTGTAACCAATTGAGCCAACTTATTAACTTTCATAAGTCAACTTTAGTGTTTTAAAAAATGCTACTATTGCGGATAGAAGCCAACTTATTAACTTTAGTGTTTTCGTGGAAGGGTCAAAATAGACATATTTTTAGATATTTTACAAATAACCGATAGGAAGCTGCAAAACTGGAAACTTAATTCGCTTTCAAAGGCTAGAAGGGTGGTTCTAATTCAGTCTAGCCTTGAATCCTTACATTCCCATACAATGCGAGTTTTAAGTTACCAAAAATACAACCGATGCTCTTGATAAAATTAATTGTGACTTTTTTGGGAAAAAATCGCAAGATACTAAAGGCTTACCTTTGGTACCTTGGGATAAAATATGTGTCACAAAAAATTGGGAAGTCTTGGGTATTGGAAATCGAAGCGATTAACCAAGTCTTTCTATGCAAAATTATCTCGGAAATATCTTTATAAAAATAACAATTTTTTGTTGAAAATTATGAGATCCAAATATCCTTTATCTCGTAAATTTTTTCCTTAAGAAAATTAAACAGTCATATTCATGGGCATGGAAATGTCTTCTCAAGGAAAGCTGTCTTTTTAAGGAGGGGTTAAGATGGAAATAAGCAATGGCAAGACTACAAAATTCTGGTTAAATACTTGGTGCGGTAATCGTAACTTACTCGGAATACTTTGACAACAACCATTCGATTATTCCTCCTTTAGAAGCAACAGCTAGTGACTGTATTACTTCTTTGTTACGTGGAATTTTGCTTAGATATGGAATTTAGATATGATGCCAAAGTTGAAAATTTTTCTATGGCAATAGGTCACAATGCGTTATTCACACGTGATAATCTTGCCAAGAGAAGGTTAAATATTAACATTGTATGCCCGTTGTGTAAAGCTAATGGTGAATCAATTAATCATGTTTTTTTCACATTGCTTCTTTGTTAAGGATACATGGGAACAAGCATTTTAGCACAAGTGGTTGGATGTTAATTTAGGTCAATCACGTAACTTGTCTCTGAATGATATTTTTAATAGAGTTAGGGATATGAAAAAATCAAATCAAATAATCCGATTGGTTCATTTGCTTTGTAGTATATGGAAAAGTCGTAATGAGTTTGTATTCAATAATAGAAATTATAGTTCTTTGGCTACAATTTTAAGGGCCAAAACTCGTGGAAAAAGGGAGGGGCAAAGGCCAGTTTGATCACCATTTCATTCCTTATTTTAAGGATCAACCGCATCCTTCAACTACTTTAGCTTAGTTTGTCACCGCCACAAACCACCAGGAGGGTTCATTAAAATCAACTTTGATGGATCAAAATCTTCTTCATCACCACGGGAGGTTTCATTATTAGAAGTTGGGATGGAAGATTTATTTAAGTTGGGACATCTAATTTGGGACTAGCTTTTGTATTGTAATCGAAGCTTCCGCTATGCGAAATGGATTGAGAGCTATAGTATAAGCAAGATTTCATTCAATTGTGTTAGAAAGGGATAATCAAGTGGTCATTAAATAAATAAAAGGAGAGATACAGGTCCCCGGGAAATGCGGACACTCATCCAAGACACTCGATGTTATTTTCAAAGATGCACCAAGTTGTCATCAAGCACATGTTTAGAGAAAGAAATAGGGTTGCTGATTAGGTGGTTAAGTTTGGTCTTTGTATTTTCTCTTCTTTACTTTGGATGTCTTTTTCCTCTTCTTCTTTCCTTTCCATTTTAATGGAGAATAATTTGGGTAGAACCACTGTGAGAAGGGCTATTGTTTAGTTATTGTACTTATCCTCTTCCAAAAAAAAAAAAGTATATGTATCCTTGGACAAGGTTTATGATTGAAATTTAATTCGTTTGGTTCGGATGGTATAGCATAATGATTTAATTATCTTTATGTAATGATATGAAGGGAGTCAATTAGAACCTCCTTATTTTTCTCATGTCCGGAGAATCAAGACACAACCAAACTAAATGGGGGAGGGGGAGTGTTCGAGCAGAGAGGAAGGTGGAGAGAGAGGTCATTGTGGAGGATTTGTGTTTGGTCGGTGTCGTCAATGGAGACGGAAGCATCAAAAGGACTACTTCGAAGAATTTCAAGCCGACGAGAGTCGGATTTGTGGCCACCATCATTGTATATAGTGGTCGTGAGAGTTAAAGTTGTGTTGTTCCCATCCTCTAGAAGTTAGCATGTAATTTTCCGCCAAATTTTTTCATCTATCTCTCTCATAAAAAGATTAGTGTATTCCTTGTCATATATAGGTTTGGTTTTGGTTTTAGTTGGAATGTATGTATGAAGATAGGAATTGTGAATTAGGAAACTGCAAGTATGTTGGAAACTTAGTTAGGTGAGTGCCTTTTTGGTAGGCATGTTCAAGCTTTGATTTAGTTTGAATCAATTTTTTTAATTGATTAACCGAATTTAACGGTTCATGAAATGTGAACCAGAACCATAACCGGTTAACTGATTGTAAGTTAACCGGATTATTCAGTTCTATTCATCGATTAATCGAAACTGGTAATGAAAAATTTGCTAAAAAATTTAATGACTTTCAAATTCCAAGTTTACAACTTATAAACTACAAAATGAACGAATGAATAAAAGCTCAAACTTGCTACAATATTAATTCAATATCCATTGTCCATACATATAATAAAAACTCAAACTACACCATAAAGTATTAAAATGTCCATTATGTATACATATAATAAAAACCGAAACTAGTGATACCATAAAACATTAAAATTTTTCCACTATAGTTTCTATAATAGTTTGCAAAAAATTCAAACAAGTAAATTATCCCATTATAATTTTGAATTTTAAAAAAAAACTTATCGGTTCGGTTGTGGTTAATCGCCGCTTCAAAATCTCAAAGCGGAACCGGACCGGATATGCTATCGGATTATTGGTTTGGTTAACCGGAAAATTTAACTGGTTCGATTAACTAAAAAATTTAACCGATTTGAGTTCGGCTGGTTTACTATTTGCGGTTCCCGTTTTTTTGCACAACCCTACTTTTCGGTTGTTTTTGTTTGTTGTTGATGGAGATAGGTGACAATGGTTTATAGGTACAATGGGTGAGGTTGTGAAATTGGGTGCATAAGGCCTCTAACTCTAGTTGTAGTTGTTGTCATTCTTTTGAATGCGTAGATTATTTTGGAATTGGTAGTTGGATGAAAGTGGGTTTGATAGGAAGGAGTTGTGTACATATCGAAAACTAGGTTGAATGAGATTGATGGAAATCTGGAAATGATGAAGTATAATGGAAGGTGGATTAGTACTTTTGAAATGGAGTTTGAAGAATATAATTGGAAAGAAGCGTATGATGTGCCATGTTTGTAGTATATGAGTATTGAATTTATGGGATTGTTTCATTCATTTGAAAGTAAATGAATTGCATGAGATGAGGGGAAGCATTTACATGATAATTATTCTTAGTATTCCTCTGTTTAGTGGTCCATAGATTCTCGTTATCGGTGACCGGAGAAGAAGGGAATTTTCCTCGTGAAATCGGCTTATTGGTTGGGTATGCTTGGTCACCTGGCTCTTTGGGTTGACAATTTTGGCCCGAATGGTGGGGAAATTTGGAAGTGAGTTGTGGTCTCTAGATGGGCACCAAAGTTGAAACATTTCATATGGAGAGTTATGAGAGGTATGTTGGGCGTCAAAGCGAACTCCACCTTAGACACCTTAGAGAAGATGACAAATGTGTAGGGTGTGAGGTGGGACAAGAAACCATCTATCACGCCCTCGTCAGTACGAAAGACTCCAACCAATATGGAAAACCATAGAAGTGGCAAATGATCCGAACGAGGCCTCAATTGATGATTTCGCTGTGTGGTTTCGTCGGGTGACTCGACAAATTCCAGCATGAGGAGGCAGCGACAATAATGGTCGTTTGCTCGGGCAATCTGGACGGAGAGGAACGACAAGGTGGTCAACAATAATAACTCTCATCTCCCTTCTTTGGTCTATGGTTTTTGCAAACCGGTAATGGACTATAGGGTCTATAATAAGGCGGTTTATGAACCAGGAAAAGTTTAATCATAATTCCCTTTTGGAGGAATGGTATAAACCTCCAAATGGTTTTGTAAAGGTTAATTCATATGCAATGGTCATGGGAGAAGGCGATGTGGGACTGCGGTGTGTGGCCCAAAACGAGGAAGAGAGAGTCATTGCAATTTCCACAAGAAGGTTAAAGAGAGATTGGATGCTCAACTAGCCGAGGCGGCAACCATACTAGTAAGTGTGAAAATGGGTATAGAGCAAGGCTGGAAGCAGGCTGTCCTGTCCTTGAATCAAACTCATTAACCAGTCTCAAGGCTACAAAAGAACGATAGAGGTAGGAACTTGGTTGATTTTATACTTGAGGATGTTAGGTCTTTAATTCCGTATTTTGATTCGTTATTATGTTAATGTCAAGTTGGGGGAGGGGTTAATACAATGGTCCATCTAGTTACCCGATTAGGGAACCAAATTGAGCACCGAGTACGATTGTGATGAATTTCCAAAGGGGGTTATTACCTTGACGGAAATGGACATTGCCTAATAATAATATTCCTCCTATTGACGCTAAAAAATGAATTGCATGAGATGTGTAGATGTACTAGTATAAGCAATGTGTACAATACTATGAATAAATATCATAGTTGTAAAGGACCAATACTCATATTGAATAACATTGCATATAATCATGATATAAACGCAGATGAACTTAATATAACATTAAGTGTAAAACCGATTCATTTAGAGTGTAATTGAGTATGCCGAAAACGTAATTGATGTTATGGTTATTGTTATATAGATAAGTAACAAAGTTTTGTGTTGATGCATGTAGGAACCACGACCGAACCGACCAACCTTCCCCACGAATGGTTGGCGGCTTTTTAGAAAGCTTAAAGAATAATTTAGGGTTTTGAAGATGGATTTAGAAAGTGGGGATGGACCTTTTATTAAGATTTCTGAATTTTATTAAATCGATTTAACATAAATTAGTCAAAGTTTGAATAGCGGTTTTATTAATTATTTTATTTTGACAATTATTTTCGAAAGATCCTGGAATATTATCTTTTAACCGAAAAACAAAGAAAGTTATAATTGTTTCTTCCGTGAGACTTTAGGGCCAAACCGGTGTGAAAACACCGGCTTGGACTAAAGCCTCGCTCGTCGACCACTCGGTGCAGGCAGCAAGCTCGCACCCGGTGGTGCCTCGGCGCCGCCGAGGCCCCGGCCGAGAAATTCAGCCTCGGCTTTTGGCTTGGCTAACGGATCCGGAATTCAATTTTCTACTCGCTCAGTCGAAAAATAGCCGAGAGGCACATTTAGAAGAAATAAATCGAAGGGAGTCGCCAATCAGCTTTTTAGGAAAGAAAAACTAACAAAAAACAAAAATAAAGTTTGCTCTTTCAATCTTAGTATCGGAAAACTAAGACTAAAAGAGGCTAAAAATTACTCCATCAGTCTTTGAACCTAGAATTGGATTCGGGGCGAGGGTACGAAATGTAGAGATAAACCCTTCCGTTCCGCCCGTCCGAAGACGACCATTAGTTCGAGTAGTGAATTAAAATAATGCTATAAAATCAAGGAAGCAACACGCGATAAAGAAATTAAGGCAACCAAAGCAAGATGATAGAAAGCGATAAAGCAAAATTAAAGAAAGCGGTAAAGGCGTAAACGAAAAGCGAAAGTGAAAGAAAAGCGAAAAAGGAAAAGAAAGCGAGAAATCTAAAAGATTACATCGGGCGTGGAGGAACTAAAAGCGATACATCATTTGCTCTACAATGCGGAAAGCGATAAAGAAAGCATGAAATAAAATAAACTCGTTGTGAGGATTGAATCTGTGCCCTCGGGTTGTCCCACCTGTTGATCCGAATCTCGAATATGGATCGATTGATGTGACGGTGGTGAATTGAAGGGGTTTTTATGATATTTTGTGGAGATAGGTAGGTAGATGTGTGATTGATGGAGATCTCGGGTTCGGATGTAGTAGGATTGAGGAATAGAATACGAATAGGCTGAAAATGGACCAAGAGATCGGAATACGGAATGGAGTATTCAAGTAGCTCTTAGGCGAATTTAAACAGAGCAACATTCGGGGATGAACCATTGTGAGAATGAGAGCCAAGGCTCAGTATTTATAGGGAGAGTTTAGGTCAACGAAATGACCTAGGGTTAGCTAGGCCAGCCATCCAAAAACAAGCAGAAAAACCAGAGCCAAGATAATAAGAAGATTGAACCGGATAAGGGAGGATAAAATCGGATAAAACCATCGGATGCCTAGGGTTTCGTGCCCCATCATGTTTCCAAAGGAGTCTCCAGAGCTTGAACGCAGCGTTTCACTTAAATTTTACAGGGTAACCGGTGCCGGCTACGACGTCATTTTGAGGGGAAATACTCCTAGTCTCTTATGGACTGTCTTTGAGCTTAAACGCAATACTTTGATTCTCGTGATCATGAAATGCAACATTTTTAACACCGTCTTCAAGTCTTCTCGCTCCTTATCCGATTGGACAAAAGTAAAATGCGGTATTCTGAACTTGGAATTTCCTAGTACACAGCACTAGACTTCGTTGTCCGTAAAGGCTTGGCCCAGCCTTGGCTCGTCCGAAAAAAAAAAAAAAAAAGCGGATTTTTGGATCGATCCAAGGCAAAAGGCTATTTATTTGGTGTCTGGGGATTCTTTGTGTTTATTGGCTTCCGTCGCACCAATCAAACAAAAACCGAGATTCAAATCCTCAAACAGGACTCGGGATTTCATCATCGGGCCAACAAATAAATAAAATAGAAAAGACATAATACTTTTTAGGTGTCTACAATATCCGAATGACACGTCGATCACTATTTTAGAAAATATAAAAATGACACAAAACTAATTCATCCATCTTCACATATGTGAATATAAAAACAAAAAATGACAAATTACGTCCAAAGTAGAAAGATAGACAAAAGAAACCATTAGTATGGAATCTTATAATGAAATTTGTTTGCAAATAAAATAAACTCAATCACAAAATACTTATTAGTATAAGACAATTATCAATTAATAGCAATGATAAAGATGGAGAAACATAATGATAGTGGGCAACAATGAAAAATAATACAAGCACAATAGGTTACAAGAGAAGTCAAATGAAGATTGAAACACATGTAATAACGAGATGAGAAATAAGTCCGATCCTTAGGGACAATAGAGATGAACTTACCGAAATCAAAATAACAACTCATTTTATAAAGTCTTAACAAAATAATTTTATTTATAAAAATGTAATTGTTGATCAATGGGATAGAAATTGAAATCACTTCCAAAATTTCTCAAATTAACAATGTAAGCCCAATATTTGAATACATATTCATAGATATTTTGATATTATATTTTGAACTACTACGCATACGACACTATTAATTATGGTCATGTTTGGCTAATGTCTTTTTCATCGGCTTTTTGGGAAAAAAGGGGCTTTTTGAGGGAGTTTTAAAAGTTATTTAAAATGTTTGATAAGTTGACGTTTTGTAATAACTTTTTACCCTAAAAAACTATTTTCAAAGGGCTATTTCAATAGCTTTTTGTAAATTGGTTTTTTGTAAATTAGTGTTTTGGTCCTGTTTGGCAATCGGTTGTTAACTGTTCGCTATTGGCCGATTGAATTAGTAATTAGTTGTTAGCTGATTGCATTAATTGTTTGTATTAATTGTTGACATTTAGATGAAAAAGTATTTGATAAAATTAGTTGTTTCTCAAAAACATGCGAGACAAGAAACTAATTTACAAAAAAATCACAAAAACTATTCAAATTACCTTTTTCAAAATGGCTTTTTGTGGGTAAAAAGATATTACAAAAAGCTAACTTATCAAACACTTTCTTTTATCACTAATAGTCCACTAAGGACAAAAAAGGTCAAGGCAACAAATCTCTCCAATTGCACATGTCCGGCACCAAGGTAAAAATAATCAACACAAAAAAAGAAAAGAACGTCGCATCCATTTCTCGCCTCTTATCAAATCTTTCTCCTAATTTTCCTCCATTGAAATCTTTTTGCCAAAACATAGAACCTAACATCCAATTTTCTCTCTCATTAAAACTCTCCACAATTTTCCACCATTGAATTTCTTTCATCGATGTCGACTTATGCTTCCAGTAGATTTTAATTGTAGCTGATTTATATCCTTTCTAGTAGTTTTTTCAATCATCTTCAACCTGTTGCACTTGTCTATATCCCTCATTTCCAATTTAATCATCTTCAGCCCACTTTACTTGAGTCTCGGGAGTAGAAGATCAAGGTTACCGGATCCTAGAATATGCTTTGCTTGTTTGGTTATGCTTGTCAGCTTAAATTTGCACCTTCTATTTAAGTCCCTCAAAAACCACTCGGTTGTGGATCCCCTTAATTTGGCTATGGAAACAAATTTCGGATTGAGTTGAAATTTCTTACCAACTCAATTGAGGAATGTGTGGTTTGTTTCTTCATGTCTTTGACCAAATAACTATCATTCACAATTGCTACAATAAAATCATGGTCGGCTCTCCCTCTAATCAACGCCTACTCTTGTCCTTTTTTTCGTCCACCTCCGTGCTCTCATCCCACCGCCATGGTTGCTTCCCATTTAAAACAGCTCCTCCTTTGTCATTCTATTAATTTAGCTCGTGACACCCTCACCCTATCTCATATTGAATTCTCGTGGGTGCTGTTTTTCAACCATATCAATTTTCCTGTACGCGTTACCATAGATGATGCCCCTTTGAACATTACGGTTGGTGCCTCTAAAATAGGTTAATCCTCCTCGATTTCACACACCAAAATGTTCAACCCATCGAAACTTTCTTCCTTCCCCTAATATGATATACCTTTCTTTGATCATCGAGACATCTTCCAACTATTCGACAAAATGCCTCTAAGAGAGATTTAGTGTTGAAAGTTAGGTTAGTTCCTTTACAAACATCAATTATCTTTAAAATTCTATGTTGTAGCTTTCCTTCTCCGTATGCTCATTTCTCTCTTCTCATTGCGGTTTGATTTTTTTCCTTCTCGCCGAGTGTGGTTTTGGTCTTCTTTAAAGTCCTTGTGATTCTTCTTACCGCAGACTTGTCCATTGTGGATTATTTTTAGGCCTAAGATGTCGCCGAGATGATGACTCCTTTGTATTTCACTACATACTCTATGTGGTATTGATGCGCCATTGAGAATGATGATCCACCCTGTCCAAAGTTCTCTTCTCCAAGTGGAAGTTGTCTTTAATTTCGACATATTCTTATGCTCAAAAATTTCCCCGACCTTGTTTTTGTTGCTTTTTTCCTCTTGTAACTTCTCTCGGTTGCCTCATGTATGGAGAGTTCAAATTGTGTTGGTTCATTAAAGCCTAGTGGGTGTAATAGATCTTCACGTATTTCTTATGCAGTGATAACTTTTTCTTCTACCCGTATAGGGCCATTCCCACTGCTTGTGCCACAAGTTCGAGATCTTGATTAGACATAGATTCTAAAGATTGTTGCACATTGCTTAACTCTAACTCGCTTATCAATGATGCCTCTTCTTCGAGATGATAAAAGTTGTATTACCTTAAAGATCTCCAAGGAATACTCATTTTGGCTAAAACATGTTGTCTTGATCCTAGCATTCGAGTTGAGACTTCTAACACAATTGTGTATTGTTGCTTTCTTTTCTTGTTTATTTTCCATGTTGTTGTTAAACATTAGGAGCTCTTGAACTTCCTAGTCTCCTAAATCCTCGACTTCTTCGATTTCCAAGTTGAAATCTCTACAAGCCCCAATGCTCATAGCCTGGACTCTCGGGCTTTTCACTAAACTTACGGTCGCTTTCAATTTTGGCTTCGCTCTTGCCATTTCATTATCACCATCCTCCGATTGTAATCCTTCTTGATTTGAATCTGCATCTTCTATGGAAGGTGACTTTACAAGTATGGACTTTCCGGATTATTTGGATTGTTGAGCCCACTTCTTCAATGATTATTCTATAACCTACACCCTATAAAGATAGGATTATGTCACCTTCAATTGCTTTGAGGCGATCAATATCTATCAGGATTTTCATAGAATCAAAGGATTTGGTTCCTTCAATGGATTTATATATGCGGACTAGTCTTCCCTATAATTCTACAATTGGTTGGAAATTGTCCCAATTCCAGCCACCAGCGAGCGGGATACTCTAAAAATCTCCAAACACACCCTTTTAGTCTCACAATAATCATACTCGTCCCATCTTTTAACTATAATGAATCATTGGTATAGTTCCTCATGATTTTGTATTGCTCCATTTCTTGTATTGAAGGAAACGTCAGTAATAATTTGAATTTACTCATGGAGCTAATGTTTGTGCAATTACCAAACTCACCAATTAGCATTGATGCAAGTGTATCGAGATCCCTTGGAATACCGGTTTCACAAATTAAACTCCTCTCGTAGCCACTCAACAAAGTTGTCATTTGTATATCCCTTGATGAGTTTTAAATCACGTGCTTCCTCTTGATTAAACATCATATCTTGAACTTGATTATCTTGTTTCCTTTCGACTTCTTCTATATCCTTCTCCATTCCTTTCCTTGTTGTCTAGTTTATTCTCCGATGTTATGCCTTGTTTGTACCCCTTGAGTTTTCATATATTGCCCATAAAACTTTGATAATGCTTCCTTTGATGTTGTAGTTGTTGAATCTTATAATGCTCTTCACGGTTGCATCTTCACTCCAAAATCTTACAAAGGCGAGGCGTCCTCCAAACCTTCTCCTTCTCTCGAGTAGTATATGTGTATCACTCCCTTGACCTACTTTTAGAAAAAAATCCTCTAAGACCATATTAATCAATGGAATGGAATATGTTTTTGACAAACACTATTAACTCTTTCCTTGTCTTTCCCATCCTCCTTCCTCTCCTCTTTATCTCCCTTATCCCTATCTTTTTCCATAATACAACTTGAATAACTCACAAAACACTTTACATAACTTTTTAACCAAGTCAAAAACCAAAACTTTCTTAAAAAGCCATTGAAAAAGCAATTAGCTAAACATGAACTTTCACATCTTTTTGAAAAACAAATAATTTTACCAAAAATGTTTTTGGGAAACTTAAATGTAAAACAACTAATACAAACAATTATAGCCAACAACCGATTCAATAAGCCAACAACCAACAAGTAACAACTAATTACCGAACAGGACCTATGTATTAGATGAGAACACACAGATTGTTTAAGTACACGTGGAAATTGATATCAAAAGATACTAAAATGGGGGACAATTGGTAACAATCTAGTATCTACTCGACCCCTTCTCAAAAAACGGGAGGAAAAAGTTTATGCTCATTAGTTTGGAATATCTCATGACCGATTAGTATAACAAAGTCGAGCTTAATTTTTCTATTTTTAACTCATGTTATTAACCTAAACATAAAGTTTGCATACTAATTGACTATTCTGTTAAGAAGAAAATAACTTTGCATAAAACGTGTACGTAATTAGAGATTACAATATAAAAATAGTATTGATCTCGATATTTTTTCCTCCATGAGTCATAAATCATAAATAAAATAGTAGCAGTTTATCCATCTTTGTAGGGAACAAAACCAAAAACAAATAGGAAAAATTGAGTTGTCGGCCATCGGCCCAAATTAACGAGCCATTATGCCGTCAAGCAACAACGAGGTTGCAGGTGTGGGAAAGTAATTTTTTGAGCTAATCAATACTCGCTCTCTCTTTCTCTTTCTTCCTTGTGTCAATCATGTACCCAAAATTCCCGACCGGAGAAGCATTTGGCTGAGTGACTAGATGCTGCCTTGCCAACCTTTCCACCCGAGTTCAATCCTGTGGTGGAACAAATTTTAACTTAGGCATGATTATTTATGGTGGGCTTGTATTCTTGGGTTTTGACCCAAGTTTTGATATCCCCTCCCTTTGACCTGTGAAGGTTAGTTGAATATTCATGAAATAGTGGCCCACTAGACTAGTCCCACTGACCAAAAAGCAATATACATACCCAGATTCCCCTCCCTCGTGTTGTCTCTTCGCTCTTCATTATCTCATTCTTCTAACACTTTTAAACTCATCAACTTATTAACAATTTTAAAAATTCATAAAGTTATGCTGTTAACAACTTTAAACTCTTGAAATTATTAACAAGTTATAGAAAAAATAAATTGTCAAAATATACATATGTTCGTACATAATCAGAAAATGTGTATACAATCACCCCGATTAGCCTACTAGTAAGATTATCTCGAATACATATGGATTATATGGGGGTTGATTTAAAAAAACTCTAAACGAAGAAAGAAAGTGAAGGAAAAAGGAAAAATTGGCTAACTATACAATAAAAATGTTGCTCTTGAAGTTTAACATTTGAGATCCAATGTATATAATTAATAATTTAGAGTGGAAGATGCGTTTTATTAGTTTCCCAATGACTTTAGTGTTACGATTTAAGGTATAGGGTTCGACCACAACTCCAATAATTGTATCTTAAGACTTGAATGTTAGGTTTAAATGCTACCCTGAATCCCGACTCTAGTGGTTACGGTTTGAGCATTAAGTTTAGATTATTGTTTGGAGATAGGAAACTTTTCCTAAAGATTCCAATCTTGCCTTCATATTCATGTCCCTTATTTTTCAAAATTGCAACGTTGGCCTATATTATTCCTCCTAGCTCGTGCAAATTATGCGTATTTGATGTATATTCATATACTGGTATGTAAATTAAAAAATTTATGAAAAACTCATACTCAATTTTATCTCGTATTTAAATTTTGTCTAAAATTTACAATATCTAAAAGCACGATATTAGAATTACAAATACAACATCATAGTTTTTAGTTTACAAAATCTTTATATATTATCTCATCGCATCGCATGTATGCATACTTTCTACTGTCATGTTGACGAAAACATCTGAAGGCATCATGACCCATGGTGTGAAGAAATCATTCAAGAGGAAAAATGCTCGATTTATTTTTATTAGATATTATCAATTAGTGAAGTTGCTATGTTTTTATTATTTAATAATGGAGTATAGTTATAATCCAGGCTTGAGTTAAGTTTTAATTTTTAAGGGTCATTTTTTAATTTTATTTATGATTTTGAATGCAACAATGACACTATTCCTAATTTTTCCAATGATATTCTCGTTGTGCTTGATCATGAGCAATTGTCATACTAATTTTTCCCATAATTTACTTGTTATTATTTACAAATAATATAAAAAGTAGTAATTTTTTATGGGATCTAAATAGTCTAATAAACCGAGTCTCTTATAGTCAAAATTTGTAACAAATAATACATGAAACCTGTGAAGTTTGAAATATTACTAGTTTTAGTTTACGTTGTTTACGCTTTCATGTAATTTCATTATTTGGAGGACGTACTTTTTTATAAGAAACTTTCACGTAATATTATTCGATAAGGAGGGTGAAATCATGACATATAGAAGTGAGTAACTTAATATGATCAAGGATTAATTAAAGTGAAAATTCAAGATTGATTTAGTCTGTTGTCGATTTATTTTATATTTTTTACTTTTGAGATTAAGCCCATGTTCGATTATGTGTTGGGGTGTGTCTCAAATCTTTCGTTTGCTTTGCTTCAAGTGGACCGTGCCGAGGAATTCTTGACGGTTACGGCTCCTCTCTTTGTGGGTTTTGTTTTGGCGTTTATCAAGGAAGTCGTGTAGCAGTTGGAAAGTAGTGAAAGAAGGAGAGTTTCAGTATATACGGAGACTAATCCCCATCATCAAAAAGGTGTGTGAGGCGTGAGGCTAATTGCTGAATATTAAAGAGATT
Source organism: Talinum fruticosum (assembly GCA_021018815.1). Taxonomy (NCBI): domain Eukaryota; kingdom Viridiplantae; phylum Streptophyta; class Magnoliopsida; order Caryophyllales; family Talinaceae; genus Talinum; species Talinum fruticosum. The sequence goes on from JAITYX010000022.1 coordinate 2,661,510, forward strand.
ACTCCACAATACGGGAGACTTTTGCTTCAAAAGAAGAGAGATTATTCATATAATCATCAAGTGAGTTTCATCAAGGCCTTCACGTGAAAGTTAGGCAAGTAGCTTTGAGTGATTATATTCCTTTCCAATTAAAGTAAGTTTTGAGAGAGTTTTGTGAGAGAATTATATTCTCATCATCGATCAAATCGTCGTTTCGATTGTGATCGTTTTTGTACTCTTTCAAATCATAGTGGATTGATTGTGCTAGTCGCTTTTGTGGTTTTTTTTCCCACATTGGATTTCCACGTAAATTCCTTGTGTTCATTGATTTATCGCTTTCGTTTGTTTCGTTACACTTTTGATTATCGTAATACATCTGAATCACTTCTGCATTCAAGTCATTATAAATCCTAACATTATGCATTAGGTATGTGGTTGTTATCGTATACTACTAATTTTTGTGAACTCTAATCAAAGCACATCATATCAAAACACCAATAATAAACATTGCAACATCATAAACTTAGAAGATACACATTAAAACCCTATTCTTGATGGTCTAGAATAATGGAGTTGTCATTTTGAAACGAGCACTACAGAAGATCTCCACCTTTCCCCTTTAATTTATTTTATCATGCTAATCTCACCCTTTTTGTTTCCCTTATTGCCTTCACGTTTGTAGCTTAACTTGGAGCAAAATACCCATAAGAGAGACAGAGGAGGGGATGGAAGCATGACTGATGCCTATCCTCCACATAATCTCCAAGTTTTCTTAAGTAAATAAATTATTAGTCAAAAACATTATCCTTAATTATTATCTAATTTTTGTAGGTCGAACAATATAAATAGCAAGACTTCTGATAATTCTATAACAAATAGTAGACATGCTATTATATTTCCAACATATACATAAATTGTATTGACTTAAGGGCATTTAATTAGCCCGAAAATCCAAAGAAAGATGAGAAAAATAATCCTAAGACGAACTAAAACAGAAACATGGATCAATTATCATATTCAAATTCAACATCTACGCCCCCTTTGCCTATAACTTGTAAACACCCACCTTTGCAAGCGGAGTCACAAGCAATTGGGGTGGCTCCATACAAGCGCATACATATAGGCATGCATTGCGGTACGCATGATCTCCATATACCGACTCTTTGCTGTTTAACTGGTGCAGTCGTCGGTAAAGGCACTGGCGCTGGAGCAGACGTTGAATCCCCACCCGCTATTAACAAGAGACACATTGATATTGACATTGATAATAAAATTGAACTTGTCCGCATAAATAGCATGCTTTTGTTCTTTTCCTGAATTTCCTTCAACACCAAGTTCCATGTATATTTCTTGGAGTTGAAGGGAGAATTTTTTTTTTTTTTTGGGCTTATTTGACTTTTCTTTGAATATTAATGTATTTATTTTACAAATTACAACTAGATATAGAATATATATGATCAATTTATCTTTCAACCACACAATATTTTAGATATGAAATTGGGAAAACACTAGGATTAGGTAGCAAAAAACTAATTATATCTTCTAAGAAAAATGATTGGATTCCTTGTTTATCGAAAGTTGATGGACATTATTTCTAATTGATAAGTTGAAATGCATATATAGCTTGACCTAAAAGTGATATGTAATCCATATTATGTTTCCCACAATGGATATGACTATACATGAAAGAATGGTAAGTAATTCTTATCCCAAAAAAAGAAAAGAAAAGAAAAGAATGGTAATTAGTTATTCTTCTTATAAAAGAAACAAGTGGTAAATTTTGTCATTAGTGAAGTTTTCGGTTTATTACTCTAGACTAACGCTGGTAAAATTTCGTCCGATTCGATCCGAAAAAATTTGTACTCGGTCATGAACTTTTTGTCCAAATTTTAAGTTCATACATAAGATTTGTCCTACTTTTATTATCAAAACCTGGTTTTAACTTGAATTTTGGTGTGCTCGAATTATCCCACCCAAAAAGGTTTCGGACAAAAAATTTTCTCGAGTTTTAAACATTGACCAATTTATTCGACCTAATTTTGACTCGAACCCGAATTTTTGTCAGCGCTACTCTTGACCTTATCATCCTACTAACTTAAAATAAATAAATAATTGTGTGCGAGAAAAAATAATAAATCTTTCTTTTTAAAATGAAAAATTATCATTTACCCCTTATGATTTTGGTAAATATTTTTTCTAACCCTAAACTTTTTGAATTATTACTTACCTTCCTTCACCTTTATGTCAAATTATTATAATTCTTCAAAATTTTACTTTTGTGACAACAAGCATTTATTGGAGCTAACATTGATGACTTATAGTTATAATGACGATAATTTATGGTTGGTATCTTATAAAAAATGATAAATTAAAAATTTTTTAGAGGAGAGAGAGAGAGAGAGAGAGAGAGAGAGAGAGAGAGAGAGAGAGAGAGAGAGGAACAAGCATCATTAATTGTAAGCAGAAAAGTGCAGAGCAATGGGTAAATTAGAGCTATCATAGGACAAGCGAGTCCCTCGGGTCGAGTTTTATGAGAGAAAAGGTTTGTGGACTGGCCGGGGATGGGTAGGGATAAAAGTAAGAAAAAAGGGTATTTTTGTAATTTTAGTCTTATGATAATGAGGTGAAAATATCAAAGGAGATAAACAAAATAATTCAAAAAGTTCGTGGTTGAAAAAATATTTACTAAAACATCAAAAAAGAGTAAATGAATCTTTTTTTTATTTTTAAATTGATGTATATACGTGGAAACCATACAGTTATATAGAAACATTCGTATGGATTTGGAATGGAAACCACTTAGAATGCTTTTGCCTTTTAATTTTCAAAAAGTTAGAACCCACATTTTACCATTCCTCACAATTTGTTCATGTAGGTATTTTGAAACTACTTAAAATAATTCCTTTACAACTTTGGGCATTACACTCCAAATCTATATTCTAAGTTGAAAACAAGATTGAAATGACCGAAGATGTACATGCTTCAGTCATGTTGCTAGTAATAACAAGTAATCCTTCCCGCATAATCCTTTTCAACTTATTTACAAATCATATTGAGTCGAGTTTCAATTGATAGAGGAGTTGGGTTTCACACTTCATCAGAAATTCTGGTTGACGTAATTTCCTTGGTGAAAATTATAGGAAAAGGAAGTTTTGCGCTCATGCATACTTCATTGTGTGGGCTTGAGGATAACATTTGTCTACCTTTAGGCATAATCTAGTGATTTTGTACCCTCTCATATACGAGTTTACTAAACTTAGATCTTGTAAAGGAAAACCTCATAAATGGACCCATTTATTATTGAAAAATCAAAAATATTAAATTAGTCAGATCACCCAACTATTACACAAATAATATTACATTTAATTATGATGAGAAAAATATTGTAAATTATGAGAGTTTAAACAATCTTCAACATATTTTGAGACAACAAATGCAATACCTAAAAATATCCAACACTATAACTCCTGTATGTTACATAAAAAATAAATAAAAGGCCCGTACTTTTGGCATAGAGGTGGGCAACAGGATTCAGTTACGGTTGCCCCAATAATAAAGTGGTTAAATTCAATTGTAGGAGATCCATAAATAAAGTGGAGTATGTAAATTAATATGATATATAAATTGACAAATATATAAGACAATCACATTGTATTAAATATCAACCAGCCGAAATCAACTCCGATAAAAATAATTTAATCTGAAACGGAAATTAAATAAAATCTCATTCACTTGAACATAAGTTGACCTAAAATTAATCTAGTTGTAAGTTAAATCAAATGACTTATTTACTCAATATAGTTATTGCACATATATATATAAATGAGAAAAGTGAGGGAAAATAAATATTTTCTCTGTTACATATTATTTGCTCCTCTTAGATTAAAAGTCCTATTTTTTATAAGATATAAATAAGGCTATTGTTGCACAGGGTTGTGCTCATTATCATAATCGTCATCATAATTTGCATTCCTCATGCTGCCTAAATGATATATGCTATCATAGATATGTACAACTCCCACCACCATCATTATGCATGGCGTATGAACTACTTTCACCTCCAAATTGTTGTCCTTCTACTTCTCCATGACTTATCCAACGCCGGTTAAATATGGTAAAACCGACCCGAACCGAACAGATCAACCCGAACGACCTGAAATCCAAATCGAACCGACATCCGAAACAGTTGAACCAATTTCAACCCGAAAATTGAAATGAACCGACCCGAACCGAACCGACCCGAAATCTAATGAACCCGATTCCGACCGAATCGAAATGACCCGAACCGAAGCTGAATCGACTCGAAATATGATTGACCCGATTACGAACCGAACCTAAAATGACTCGAACCAAATCCCACCCGAACCGATTTACCCCTAATAAAAGTGACTCAACCCACATTTTTTAGACGCAGGATGGACTTTGTGCTCGTAATGGTACAATTTTTTTGGTTGGTATAATGTTGAATCGATTTTGACCCAAAAAGTGACCCGATTACGACTCGAAGTTGACTTGATCCGAAATTAACCCGAACCAAACTCGAACGAGATTGACCCAAAAAGTGACCCGATTTCAAATTGGATCAAGCAATGATTACTAGAGTGCCAATATGGGTCAAATTCCCGGACCTTGATCTACATTTTTGGTCGATTAATGGCTTGAGCAAATTAGCTAGTGTTGTTGGAGTGCCATTGTTTGTCGATAAATACACGGCATATAAAGATAGAATATCTTATGCCGAGTTCTAGTTGAAGTAGATGTATCTACTCGTACTCCCTAAAGTTATACTTGTCCAAGATCCCTTTGGTTATACTTTTGAGCAAGCGAGTTCACTATGAATGGGTGCCTTTCTATTGTTCCAAATGCAAGAAACTTGGGCACTAGGAAAATGGGTGTAGGATAATAGCAACACAACGGTGGATAGCAAAGGATCCTCGGGGTCATACTACAAAACATAATATTGAGCGAGGTCCCCCAATCTTGGAAGCACATAATATTGAGCAAGGTACCCTAATCTTTGAGAATAACACCTAGGAGATGGAGATGTTAACCGAAACCGAGGTTGTAGAGAAAGAGCACACCGAGCATACTGTAGTCGGATTTCTTATGGTCGAAAATCTCCAATTAGGAAGGAGAATCAAACTGTTCCCCTTTCCAATAGATTTAGTTCCCTTATCAAGAGAAAGGCACAAAACTCGTCCCGGGTTTAATCGGTAGGAACAGACCAAGCTTTGAGCAAGAATGATAAAGCATGGAGTATGGGGAGATCTTCTCTTAAGCCTACTACATGATAATCAATTGTTGGAACGTAAGAGGTGTAAACGACCTCACTAAGTAGAGCGCAATAAGGTCGGGTATCGCCAAGAATAATCCTGCTTTATTTTGTTTAGTTGAGACTCATGTAAAGGAGCCCAATGCTCGCAAACATTGCGCATAAACTTTTCCCAAAATATTATTTTGTGAAAAATTATATCTTTCACCATAATGGGAGAATTTGGGTGTTTTGGCTTCCATTACTAAGCATGACTGTTCTCCTGAAGTGCAGCTAACTTATCCACTATTTTATTCAAGGTACTGCAAGTTGTTTTACTAGCTACATTACGTTTGTATATGGGTTTAATTTCGGCAGTTTAAGACAACATCCGTGGGGTGATATTGACATGTTGGCGACACAAATCAACGGTCCTTGGTTGCTGTTTGGAGACTTTAATGTTGTGTTGCGGCAAGATGAAAGACTTTTAAAAGTCTTGGTCGATCAATCTGAAATTGATGATTTCTTTAATTGTTGCGTCGAAATAATCTATGTGCTATCCTAGCTAACGGCCAATTTTTCACTTGGTCAAACAAACAAGTTGGTGACAAAAGAGTTTGGTCCAAACTAGATAGAGCCTTATTCAACCAGTTTGCCAACTGCCGCCCATGGAGTATTAGTGTAGATTTCGGATGTTCGAATGTCTTTGATCATACTCTTGTTTGGGTTGAAATCAAAGATCAATTTAAGGGTATTAAAAGCCCTTTCAAGTATCTCGAATGTTTGGGGCAACCACTCTCAATTTGAGTCTATTGTAAACAAGTGTTGGAATTCTAAGGTTCAAGGGTGTCTTATGTTTCGGTGGTAACCAAACCGAAACGACTCAAAGGATGCCTGAAGAAATGGCATTTATCTCATTTCAAGGGGATAAGCATTAAGGTGGAGACCTTATATGCAAAACTTGTTCGAGTCCAAGAAGCTCTACAACATCAACCCCTATCTACATAGTTGTACTGTCTGGAGGCTAACACCATTGCTCGAATATGAGAAGTTTGTCAAAATTGAGGAAAGCATACGTAGACAAAGAGCAAAGGACAAATTCCTTTCACAAAGTGATGGAAATAATAAATATTTCCATGCAATTATCTCCCGTAAAAGAAGGGGTACCTTTATTCATAGAGTTACTGATAGTTAAAATAGGGAGCAATCTTCTCGGGAGGGGATTGCTGAAGCCTTCCTCACTTGGTTCAAAGATCTAATGGGCACAGCGCCGCACTCACACAACCCGACGTGCAGTGGATTAAAAATGGACCTCTGCTATCCTCATAACATCAAACCAAGCTTCTAGCCCCATTTACAAATGAGGAGATCAAGCATGTTTTCTTTCAAAGGCTCTCGGACTGGATGGGTATTCTACGGGGTTCTTCTAGAGATCTTGGGAGATTGTTGGGCAAGATATTTGGACTACTATATTACAGCTTCTTTCAAAATGGAAAATTGTTGAAACAGATCAATAGCACACTCATCACTTTGGTTCCAAAAACCCCAAATGATTCTCGGGTAAGTGATTGTAGACCTATCTCACTTTGTAATGTGCTTTTCAAGGCTATTTCAAAAGTCTTAGCAAATAGACTCCTACTGGTACTACTTGACATTATTCACATCAGTCAAAGTGCTTTTGTAAAAAGGAGAGCTATTACTAATAACATGTTACTTGCACATCATTTGGTGAAGCATTATGAAAGGAAACATATCTCCCGAGGGCTATGATCAAAATTGATGTTAGAAAAGCCTATGACACTATTGATTGGGGTTTCTTAAGGAAACCATGTTGGGTTTTGGTTTCCCTATTGAGTTTGTCTCCTTGGTTATGACTTGCATAACCACAACATGCTATTCTGTGAACATCAATGGTGAACCAAAAGGCTTTTTCCCCGATGCTCGTGGTTTGAGACAAGGAGATCCTTTGTCTCCTTACCTGTTTGTATTATGTAGGAAGTCCTATCAAGAGGACTCAATATAGCCTCTCGAGAACAAAACTTTCATTACCACCCACAAGTGCTCCGAATTAATTTAGTTTATCTTGCTTTTGCGGATGATATTCTAGTGTTCTCAAAGGGAGATATAGAGTCTATAAAAGTCTTCTACACCTACTTCGGTAAATTTTCCCAAATGTCAGTCTGTTTCCTAATGCTCGAAAAGTCTAACATTTATTTTGGTGGCGTATCCCAAGCGGACCAACAACTTCTACTTCAGACACACGGGGTTCTCCCTGGGTAATTTCCCTTCGGATACCTTGGCATGCCTCTTTCTACAAAGAAATTATCTCATAGCATGCTTCAACCTCTAATCGACAAGCTTAAGCGAAAATTTCTTCTTGGGCTGCAAGGCGCTTGTCTTATGCTGGAAGAAAACTATTGATAAATGCTCGTTTTTGAGGGAATTATCGGTTTCGGTAACAGGTGTTCCTATTACCTAAGCATACGATTCATGTACTCGGAGACTTTATGAAGTAATTTTATGTGGAATGGCTTCACTGAGAGCAAGAAGATGCACATGGTGGGATGGAATAAAATCCGCTAACCCCTCCAATCTGGAGGCTTGAATTTTAAAGAGTTATTAGCTTGGAACAAAACTTTATATACCAAGTGGATTTAGAAGATATTAAATGCGACAACAAGTATATACTATGTAGGTGAAGGCTTATATGTTCGGAGGTAAAACTTTTTTTATTCTCAACCTTCTGCTGGGGATGCTTGGGATTGGAAAAAACTAATCCAACTCGTAGATGATTTGTGTAACCTGTTGGGCAGTAGTAAAGAAGTAGTGCTCTGGTTGGGGAAAGGAGAAAACAAGTTGGGATATTCGGTTCGTAAGGGCTATGCTTTGTTTTGCAAGCCCATAAGAAATGTTAAGTGGTGCAAAACAGTTTGGAAAAGCTTTGCTTGGGACGAGACATCAATTCATTCTTTGGCTTGCTTGGCAAAACATACTAGCAACCTCGGAGTTGCTTATCCGCAGAGGGATCCAAATTGAAAACAGTCTGCGTGTTTTGCTCGCAAGTTAGGCGAGATTACGTTGAACACATATTCTTCTCCTGTCCATATTCTAATTATTTATGGTCAACTCTACCATGTTGGGCAAAGTGCAAACCTAGAGTGTGAAAATTCAGCCAAGAGAAGGTATGGTTCATCAAATACTAGAAGGGGGTTTCGTGAAATGCAAATGGTTGAGAACATTGCTAGCTGCAACAAGTATACAAACATTGGCGAGAAAGAAATTTGAGAATATTTCAGGGTAAAACTAGAGATGTAGAGATTTTGATTCGACACATTCAATATATTACTTGTATTAGAGCTAATCCTTTTGTAGTAGATTGGAGTGATTTGACACACCATTGATGTAAATCGTATGAGCTGAACTTTTACAGCTTTGGGAATATATATAACTTTATCTTTTTCCAAAATAATAATAATAATAATAATAATAATAACATCAATAATAATAATGATATTATTATTATTATTATTATTATTATTATTATTATTATTATTATTATTATTATGTCATGGAGCAATGAGAGCCATAATATATATATATATATATATATATATATATATATATATCCCGACCTTCCATTCTCGATCTAACGGCTTAAATTAAAAGGGATTTTTATAATTAAAAAAATAAAAAATAAAAAAATTAAGGAAAGGGGTCTGCTGCTCTCGACATTTCCCATTTTCACAATCCAAAACCTCTCTCTCTCACTCTCGCTCGCCGGAATTCGCCACCCGACCGCCGGCGGACGCCTGTTGGCAACCTCGCCATCGTCGGACACCCTCGGACGCACGCCAGCTGCCAGCTTGCCTCCAGCATTCGCCCACGCCGCTTCCTCCTCTTTCTGTCTTGCTTCCTCTCTTCTCTCTCTTCGCCGGAATTCGCGCAGCCCAATCGCGGTAGCCACCGAAGCCAGCCTGTCTTCGTCAAACTCCCACCGCTAGCCGCCAACCTCCCTCGGCTTCAACCCATTGTTGCTCCTCTCTCGTCCATCACCTGCGAACCACTCAAGGTAAAAGCTTTCCTTTTCGAGCGAAATTATTAGGGTTTTCAAAATTGCGAATTCAAGTTCTAATTAGATAATTCTTCGTCTTTGTGAATTTGTCGCTTAATTCGACTAAGGACTTTATTTTTTGCGAATTGGTTGCTCAATTATAAATTGCTATTTAGGTTCAAAAAATTACGAATTGCTTGCCCAATTGCTGGTTTTGCTCAATTGGTTGGAGATGTGAAATCTTCATTAGTAAGTTTTTTACTTGTCTAATTTTTGCGAAACAAGGTTCTCGCAGCCTTTGAAATATCCTATGTGATGCTCTTGGATTGTTCTAATTCAAGTTCTAGGTCTTGGATTGTGTGAATTTAAATTATGTGAATTCAACTTCTAATTTGTTCTTCGACCTCCGAAATCTCCCATATGAAATTAGTATTTGACTTAATTGCTTAATTGCTTGCTCAATTGTTGGTTTAAATGTTAATTGTTTAAAAGTTGCTGGTGGTGGCTGACAAGTATGGTCTAGCAAGGCTGAGTCGGTTGTGTGAATCTTGTTTGTGCAAAGATATATCGGTTAATACAATGGGTGAGATTCCGGCCCTAGCCGATTGCTACCATGTGACCGAGTTGAAGGTTGTTTGTCTAAGATTTGCAGTTGAAAGCCTTGGAGGTGAACTTTTGGTCTATGTCTTTCTTAGCTAGAATGCCTGCAAGTGAAAAGTTCCGCAAGTGACAAAAGCCTATTAGCTCAATATGGGAGAGCATTTGTGTAATGACACAAAAGATGTGGGTTCGAATCCCACGTAGGTTTTCTGTCTAAGTTATTGTCTTTGTTGATTGGTGGTTGTTTTTGCTAAAGTGAGATGTTGTTTGAGATTTGCTTGAGATGTTCATAATCTTGAAGTTGGGAAAATAATGGTGAGGAACCATAACATGGGTTGAATGAATGGCGATCATAGTGAACTTTGGTGTTTCCGTTTGAGTATGAGTTGAAATGGTGAAGAACAATCTTAAAGTTTACGTATGAATGTATGAGTTACAAGTGCAAGTGGACATCCACCAAAATGATTTTGATAAGCATGCTATCAAATGTTTGGAAATCAACCTCCTCTCTAGTAGCTTCATTTTCCTTCCTTTCACCTTTACATCTCCGAATTTCAATCTGCATCCGAAGAGCTTCAATATTTTTGCTTGTCACGAGTAAATTAATAAATTTAAATTATGGTAGGCGTAAAGGTCTTGGGAAAAGAACTCTTACCATTGAAACTGGTTGCCTCTTCTCTTTCGACCGATTAGAGCTCTCGAAGTTTTCACATTCCCATAATCCGAAAGGGTAGTGGAAAAGATTCTTTCTGTATATGTATTCTGAATTTTGGAGAATAAATCTTCATATTTCTTCTTTTGCATCTTATCTCTGGTCATATTAACCATCCCAATAGCCTAGCTCATTATATTTTTCTCATTTTCCCCTTTCCTTCTAATATAAGTCACCTTCTCATCTTCTCACACCTGCCTTATTTTGTGGCTTTTCATGTAGTTTAGAATACACTTTCTCCTCGTCATAAGAAGGCTTCTTAGGATATACACTTTTTCCATTAGAACTTTCACTTGTCTGTTACTTCTCCGAACTTGTCCGCGAAATTTGAAGCCTTAGAAGTTTATGACATTATGCAAAGGACTTGTTTGACATTTCCGGAAAGTTTAAAATAAGTTGAAATCAAGAAGCCTATGTGGGATTTGAACCCACATCTTTGTGCAAATGCACAATGCTTTACCATTGAGCTAATAGGCTTTCACAAAGTAGTAACCAATATGTAGGAAACGAAACCATTGAATTTTAAAGACAAGCAATAATTCTCTCATTGTTCGAGTACTTTTAGCCAAGGGCATATCCCGAGGCTTCATAGAAGGAAAAGGCAAGACTTCTTGTGAAGTACAATAGCCTATACTTGAGGTTGTTTTAGAATGCCTATTTAGTGCATACATCATTCTCAAAATTGTACTTAATTGGCTTCATCCACAAGTGTGAGACCCCGAAATTTCGGATGCGTGCTTGCTAGTAAATTAAATTACCAAAAGTTAAGTGAAAATTCGAAATTATTAAATTAAGTGAATTAGAATTTTTCGAGTCGGAATTAAAAACTCGAGAATCGAAACCGAGCTTAGGCTAGCTTATTGGGCCTATTAAAATTGAATTTGGGCCCAATAAGAATAAAAAGAAAGGAATGAGAAATGAAGGATGAGTGGCATTAGAGGGAGAGTTGGCAGATTACTAAGCGGGGAAGAGAATGGGGTCCAATTAAACTTGGACAGCGAGCCCATTAGGTGTGATTAGGAGAAGAGGAGAGAGAGTGAGGCTGGGATTAGGACTGAGAACAGAGAAAAGAACAAGAGGAAGAGGAACAGAGAAAAACAAAAAGAAGTAGAAGTAGAGCGAGAGGAGAGCGAGAGGAAGCGGAGGAAAGCGAGAGAGGGAGAAGGCCCGAGAGCCGGCGGCCCATGGCCGCCTGAACGGCGAGGACACCGCCGCCGGTGGGCAAGGAGAGCGAGAGCTCGGGAGGTCGAGCAGAGCGAAGAAGAAAGGGGAACGAAAGAACGCGGAAGCGGGGAAAGCGAGAGGGAGCGAACGCACGAGAGAAAGAGGAAGAGCGAGCGGGAGCGGGAGCGAGAGGAACGCCTGAAACCAAGCAGCTGGCGGGCACGGCAGCCCGAGGATAGGCAGCGGACGAAGGAGAAAGGAAAGAGAAGCAGAGGGCGAAAGAAGGAGAGACGAAGCGAGAGCAACGAGGGCAGCGAAAGGAGGAAGAAGAGAAAGCAAAACCCAAATCGAAACCCAATTCGAAACCTTCCAAAACCGAATTCTTAGAACCTCTAAGAATCTAAGGTGAGTAATCTGAATTCATCCTCTGAAATAAAATGAATTAGGTGGATTGAACATGAATTCGAAGCATGAAATGGGAAACCCTAAGCTAATTGAAGAAGTTAGAGGCCTAAATTGAAGAAACTAGAAACTCATGAATTGAAAAGCATGTTGCGATTTATGCCTAGTTTATGAATTTAATGATATTTGAGCATTGTTGAGCATGATTATGGAGCTGTGTGATTGAGAATTTAGTGAAGTTAGCTTGAACAGAATTATTGAGAAAAATCGAAAGTTGAATTCATGATTTAGTGCAGATTTTTCAGTGAATAAAGCATGCTGTCTGCATTATTGTGCTGTCATGTGTAGCTCGAAATTCCTGTAATTTTTACTGCAGCTTCTTGATAAATTATGAGAATTTCCTGTAAAATTTGGTATGCATTGGATGAGTAGATTGGGAGATATGCAATTTTAAGTGAAAATGTGCTGTTTTGGGCTAAATCGCATCTAAGTGAGTAAGCTGGATTAAGATATGAGATTTAAGAAACTTTATGGCTAGATTAAGAGATGCTTAATGATTAAGAAAAGTTATAGAACCATAAACCACTTATACGCGATAATCCGCGATCATGAAAACGATGAGTTCGTTGATTTGGAAATCCTAGTTGGCATGTTTATGTGATTATGTGTTTATCCCGAATTACATTGATTATGAATGGCATAAGCATGCGTATGTGAAATGAATTGATTGAGTTTGAGTTGAAACTTGCTTATGTGAATTGCTTGTTTTGAAAAAGTTACGCATGAACGTGTTGAGCATGAATTATATGAATTAAGTATATCTTATGTATAAGTAATAGGAAGATAAGAAACATAAAGAACTAAAGAAGGGAGAAAGGATTGTGTTATTGATCTAAGACCCCACGAATTAAAGAACCCTCTGAAGCTATGGCCATAGAAGTGTCCGTCAACCCGAAGCCACGAATTATTTTGCTTCTACAAATTATTGACGAGTATGCGTCCTTCGGGGAAGGGAGGCCGCCTCGAGGCCACGAATTATTTTGCCTCGAGGCCACGAATTATATGCCTCTCGTGAACCGAGCCCACAAATTATTTTGGCTCCAAGAACTGGGTCTTTAGAGCATAACATAAATCTTCTTTCCATTCGAAACTAAGAAGACTTAAAAGAATTATGATATGAAGAAACGAATGATCGTGCATATCGAATAAGAAAGAAAGAATTAATGATTTATGAGATGCATGATTGAACTCAAGAAGAAGAATAAGAAGAAGGACGAATCTTGATTTCATAAGAAATGTGTGCGATAAGAACTAAGATATGATTTACGTGATGAATGATTCGCATGATGAATGATTCTATGACTTACTTGTGTAGAAACATGAATGAAGTATGTTTGATTGAATTCATGAGTGTAACAACCCGACCCTAAATCACCTTATTTATTTTAAATCACATTATTTATTTTATTAATTACACTATTTATATAATTGAGCGCGTGCACTTCAATTCGATATCTTATATTTAAATTATTTTTATCCGTATGTTATGCAGCTAAGGCGACGAAGTGGCCCTAATAAAAATCTCATAATAAGATTTTGATTTGTGAACATCGTTATTAAAACAAAATTAAAAGTAACAATAAAAGAAAGCAAAGTAAATAAATAAATCAACATAATAAAATAAATGAACCAGATTTTTTTAAAGAAACATCCAGAAACGAAAAAAAAAGGGGAGAGAGGCGGTTAAGACCAAAATATATCGGGACTTCGGTTTGCTTCCCTGCTCCCCTGCTTCTTCCCCTTCATCCTCCCCTGCCTCACCATCTCTCTGCTGCTGCTCGCTTTCCTCTCCGGCCACCGGATGCCACCAACGCCGGCCGAAGCCGGCGCTAGGCGCCGCCGGCAGCGCCCTCTCACACTCTCGCGCGATGGCTCTCTCTCTCCCTCGCGTGCTCGCTCGCGTCCCCTGCTTCCTCTTCCTCGCGGCATCTTCTCCGGCCAACACGGCGAGCGACGCCGGCGGAAGCCGGCGCCGGTCGTCCCCGTTCCCTCCTGTCTCGCTTCCGCCCTCTCTCGCGCTCTCACCGTCCTCTCTCGCCTCCCACCGGCGCTGCGGGGTTTCCCGCCGCGGCCACTCGACGGCCAAACACCGAGCAACGGCGACCGCCGGAGGTCATCGCCGCCTCTGCCGAGTGGTCGCCGGCGCAGTTGCCACGCACCACCACCGCCCTGCTCCTCGCTCTTGGCCTCCATCCCCGTAAATTCGAAGGTAAAACTCTAGACCCTAAATTATCGATTTCATTATCTATCCGAGCAATTGTAATCGTAAATTGAAGTATGATTTATAAATATGTTTGTGGAGGATCTAGGGTTGGTGTTTTGGTGAATTAATTGTACGAATGTGATTCCTTTGGGGAAATTATGAACTAGTGAATGAGATTGAGGACGCCTTGTTATCGAATTGAACAATTTGGTGGAATTGTTACATTTTGCAAATAGCTAGAATTGAACACAAAGGAAGAAAAAATAGGCGGGGAAGATGAAGTCGGATAATAGATTGTGTAAGAGGCATGGGGGACATCTCGAACATTTGGTATGCTCAATTTGGATATGAATACGAGTTACGTCGAGGAAATAACGCTTAGGCACTTAAAATGGCGTATATGCATGAGTTTTGGGCGATTCGGCAAAGTTGTGAAACCTTCCAGGTGGAAGGGCATTTGACTGGATTAATTAAGAATCTAACTATGGGTGTTGAATGCGAAAAGGGAGAAGTGAGGAAGGAATTAAGAATAAGTGTTTGGGCACGCATATATATATATTCACCATTTTCAATCCAAGTCAACTAGCAAATCAAATAACACCAACATCATTGGACATTTAGATAGCCTAATCAACTCCGTTAATCAATATGAGTTATATTCGATGAACGCAGTAAAGCTAAGTAATATAAACATTAATTTAATCGATTTTCATACGAGCATAAGAAGTGAAATACATTACTAAAGCTTATACAAATTCAAGCATTAAAATTCAAGAAAACATTATTAACCCTAGAAATCCATTTTAAACGTAGTCGAGGCCACTTCCGTTGCCGAACAGCTGCCGACTCCAAATTTCTATAAAAGGGGATAAACAAACATTCTCAATTCGAGTACGTTCATTGCTCGTACCTTTCGAAAACTCACATATTTCATCAAATCTCAACATTTCTCATATATACAAATAACAATGAATCATTTACAAGGCAAGTTTTGCCACCTAATTAAGTGGTCCCCGCCCAATTATCAATTACCAAGGGCTTAGGCCCGCCAATTATACTCGCGCGGCGTCAACTCGGGTTATCGATCGGCCGGGGTGACACCTGTTCAACGATCGTATCAATTATCAAGGGGCTCCACTTCCGGATAATAACCAGCAAGCATGTTTTACTCATATTCTCTCCCCCGATTTCAAACTAAAATGAATTGAAATGCGCGCGCCCAATCAATATATTGTTCAAAGTTATTTTACGATGCAGGAATGTTCGTACCGAGTTTCGACTCACTTTTCCAAATACTTTATTGTTTTTGTTTTAGGAAGAAGCACTCGGCGAACAATCAACCATTTATTAAGTCCGACGCGAGCAAACCCTAGCCAGCCTCGTGGCATTCGCAAACCCGAAGGTACATAGACGCTCACGAGTGATTTTACCTTCAACCGGGGTTAGGTATGGCCTTGGGAATCGTTGTACATTAAGTGGCATTTACCTTTTTATGTCTTTTGACAAAACGTATTTCACTTTATTTCAATTGTTTAGCCTTGTCCTACTTTTGGGACTGGCGGTAGCGCCTTCGATCGTTACCTTCCGCTGCGACAAGTACATATTAGTCCCTAATGAAGGGATCATTGAGTAATGGTGATTGGGGGCGTTACAATGAGTAAGTGATGTCATTATGTTTCTCAGCAAGTTGGTAAGTTTAGAATCCCGCATGTCTTAAGCATGTATGATCCGAATCGCATGTCATGAATGAGTTATGAACTTACGTGTGTTTGTTAATGAATTAATGTGCAAAGTGAAACCCGGGGTTGGGTTTGGATTATTCACCGGGCTAGTGAGCTCATGACATCACCAACATTTCAGGTACAAAAGTTAAGACCGGCGGGTGTTGCTCGTGGCTTTTGGAAATAGCGGACGAATAGGAGATGTCGGACTTACTACTTGTTTTTCTGTCTTTTGTTTAGAAAGATGTTGTAAAGACTTTTGTATCTCGAACTTAAGTTTTACCTATGAATGTAAAATCCCTATGTGAATACTCCGAACGTGTGGCTCGTTGAGTTGTGTTGTGTTTCTCCGAGCGTGTGGCTCGTTGAGTTTAAGATTATGTTTCGTGTAGGGTTAAGGCTTTAAGCCTATGGGTTTAGCCAGCTTACAGAGGAAACTCGCCGAAATTTCGGAAAAACCTTCGAAAACCTAGAATTATGCTTCCGTCAATCCAAGAAAGGGTTATTAACCCCAAGTTGAGATCTTAAGCAGCCTTAGGGGTTCCTCTCGAGGAACCCCGGCATGTAATACTCCTAGGGTGGGTCTAGGGGTGTTACAACAAGGCGATCACAAGCCACAAAACTTCACACAATTCGAGTATTTAGAAAGAATTTTTTCATGCCACAATCACTCCAACAAATAGACAACATAAGTACAAAACTACATAATCATGCCATCTAGAATATTTCTATGTTCCCAATCTATAAGATATACAGGGCACACCACTACAAGTGAGAAAAAATTAACATAAGCGGCGACCACTATGTCAATAAATAACCACAAAGTATCAAGAGAGTCCTTCATCCCTTCTACGGAAAGTCAAGAACATCCATGAATTCATCTTAGTTAGACAAGAAGTAGGCAAAAATGACAACCAACATCTCCATCGAGCAAATAATCATTATCTTAGAGGACCCTAGCGCTGAAATTTCTCCTATTTGAAGCTAACCGAGAGTTAATTCACAAGTAGGGATTCAATTTCACCGAATCAAAACCTCGTCAAATTATCATGAGGCACTTCAAACGTGAACTTTGATGGAAATGGTTTAGAGCCAAAAACTTATGTCCCCATTGACATATTTTCTACCCATTTCCAGTTTGCATAATGTAATTTAAGCAATCAGTAAACTCTTCCCCAATCACCAAATATTACACTCATTTCATTGATGCCACGGATACTACTAGCAAATTTTCATGCAACCAAGAATGTCCTACATCTCAAACTTGGTATATATACAAACACTTCGTGAAATAAAAGCTGAAGCCACTAACACATATGAGTATAGTTTAGCAATGAAAACTCACGACCAAGTAAGTTTCCCACATCTCAAACTGAAGCCACTAACCGAAGTAACTTGCGGGGCTTCCAATAAAAATTTAGCAATGAACAAAATTGGAGCCCAATTCCATAAAGTTAAGTACACATGAGCCGAGAATAAGAAAACAGGCGTCAAAGAAGGAAAATTGATAATTTCCAGTAAAAAATGGAGAAAGCTCATACTTGCGTAAACAAAATTGGAGTTCAAATTCTCAATTGAATTGAGAAAGAAATTTGAAAAGACAAAGAAATTACCTAATTAGAAATTGAATTCGCAATTTTGAAAACCCTAATTTCGCTCGAAAAGGAAAGCTTTTACCTTGAGTGGTTCGCAGGTGATGGACAGAGAGGGATCAACGATGGGTTGAAGCCGAGGGAGGCTGGCGGTGGGAGTCCGACGGCGACAGTCGGCTTTAGGTGGCTACCACGATTGGTCGCGTGAGTCCGGCGAGGAAAGAGAAGAGAGGAAGCATGACAGAGAGAGGAGGAAGCGGCGTGGGCGAATGCTAGAGACAGTGGCAGGCGGCGTGCGGCCGAGGGTGTCCGACGACGGCAGATTGCCGACAGGCGTCACGCCGCGGCTGGGTGGCGAATTCCGACGAGCGAGAGTGAGAGAGAGAGGTTTTGGATTGTGAAAATGGAAAATGTCGAGAGCAAGCAGACCCTTCCCTTAATTTTTTTATTTTTTATTTTTTAATTATAAAAATTCCTTTTAATTTAAGCTAGTTAGATCGAGAATGAAAGATCGTAATTGAAAGTCGCTTATCTAAAGGTGAAGTGTACTCAAGAGAGTGCTTACTTGAGCGTTATATATGGGAAGGGTTCGAGTAAGCGCCACTTATAAGTAAGCATTTAATAATAGGTAAGCACCTTAGATCTAAACCAATAGATCTTCATCCAAAGGTTGACATTAATTTGCTATTATTAACAATTAAAAAAAAGAGAAAAACATCAAAAAAATTTCATCCAGCCATCGACATTTCTCACCTCCCTCCCTCTCTCTCTCTACCTCTCTGTTCCCTCCCTCTCTCTCGCCGCCAACCAGTCCTCCCTCGTTGGCACCCACCTCCGTTCGCTGGCAACTTGCCTCCACTCGAAGGCCACCCTGTCGCCCCAACTCCGGCGAATTTTTCGGACACCCTCTTGCACACACGGGAAAGGTCGCAGACACCCTCTTCTCTCTCTGGACGTGCTTGCGATTCTCGTGCCTCCCATCTCTCTCGTTCCCCGGCTCCGGCACCGGAACCCTTCCCCATTCTCTGTCACCGGAAGCCCCCTGTCACTCTCCTCCGACAACAATTGTTCTGGCGATTCTGCATTTGAATGGAAGGCGAAATTAGGTTTTTTCCCTAATTGCACAATTTCGCTGAGGTAATTTTTTCCTCTCATCTTCAATCACAATTGTTCGCTGAGGTAATTTTTAAAAAAAGGAAAAAGAGACTTTACGCGTTCGAAAAAACCCAATTAGTAACGATCGCACAAGCGATCGAGTCTGCAGGGACTACTCAGAGGCAGCGAAATGGGTTCGCCGAGCGCTTCGGCCAATGCGGCGGCGTTGACGGCGGAGACAACGGCATCAAAAGAATTGGTGTCGGACTCCGGCAAGTCAATGAAGCTAGCTATCGCTATGGCACTTATTCGTTCCAAGCTTCTCGCCAAATCTCAGCCCTCTTCTATGTCCTCTTCTTCCCGTCCCCCGTCTTCTGATGCCCTACGCTGGAAGCAAAAGGTATCTCTCTCTCTCTCTCTCTCTCTTTCTCTCTCTATGGCGTTTCAATGAAGCGCAAGTATAGGCATTGGTGCTATTGTTGTCGAAATTCCAGGCGAAAGAGCGAAAACAGGAAATTCTGAAACTCACACAGGAGCTCAAGGAAGCTGAAGGTTCTATTTCTCTCTCCCAATTTACTAATTTTAATGCAAAGTGTCAGCATTCATCCTCCATGATTTTCAATCTTACCGAACAATCGATAATTTGTTTCTTGTTGTCTTGTTTTTTTCCACAGTTAGATAATGCTGGAATGCTTTTATCTATATATTAATTTTTGTTTTGATGCTGCTTTCAGATTCATTACGCTCTGATATGTATCGACAAACTGCATCTTGCAAGTGTTACTACTTCACTGATTTGGAAAATTTAGGTTCTAAGCAGTTAAAGGATGATGTTCTTCGCCGGAGATTTCTTAGACAAGGTCTTCTTACTCTTCCAACTTTCTGCAATGTTCAAAAAAATGATGAAAAATTGGTTTGCCCTAAATGATTCTGTCCTTTTGCAGTACGCTTGCATGGGAGAATCAAGAAAAGAGCAAAGAGTTCGACCAATACACGAGTCTTCTCAGGTTATAAGGCACTCATATTGATCGTCTAGCACTGTGTTTCAGTCCGGTTCCCTCTTATTGGATTGGATATGATGTTTTATAAGCTTAGAATTTGTCTTTTTGGGTGTTGAAAATTTAGCCATTGTCTACTGCCGTGTAACAGAATTTTACAGGGAACAGGAGTTAGAGCAGCTGAAGTTGTCGACTGATTTTCTCGTGGATCTTTGTGACACGCCTTTTGCTGTTAGTTGTGTGTCTCTTGGATTCATGATGATATGATATATGCAACAAGAATGGGGCGGATGGTTTTGTTGCATTGCCTTAACTTGAAACAAGTTTTGTAATTTTTCAGGTGAAGAAGCCTCATTTTGCAAACTTGGCACATCAAGCTGTAGACTTCATTCTAGGTTAGCCACTTGTATTCATCTATCGTGTATTCCCATCCTCTGTTCAACGTGTGTGAATATTCTGGATATGAAAATGAAGAAAATTATTTCTCCCAATCATGTTCCATACATCATCGACTCAAAAGTCATTACTTTACTAGAAACTTTTGTTAAGTGGACTCCTTCGCTTTAGCATAATTGATTTACAATGGCTTGAAGAATTTAAATGTCAGCAAAGTTGGTCCATGGTTTGGTCAATGCAACCTTGACTTGGTATTTTTTAGTCTTATGTTGCTAGTTATTTGTAGTAAGTGCTTTTGTTACCTTTTGATTTCAAAGATTTTCAAAAAATTTATTTTTTCAAAATTGTTAATGTGGGTTTTTGGAATCCGCCTCTCTATGAGTAGAAATGCTTACAGTGGTAAGATTGCCTACATCATGATTTCCCTAGACCCTATACAAGCAGGACCACTGCAAGAGTTGTTGTCATAATATCATTATTGTTTTACTCTTTGTAACCTTGCTCAAAAATTGGTTACAACGAGCTACGAAGATGATCCCTGCAATGCGATGGACTTTAACAACTTTTATCGCCTGCTATGCATCAGACTTTTACGTTATGTTATGTCATTGTCAATTGATAGCTTCTTATAAATCTTTGTCATTTGCAAGGCACATTAATTCAAAGGACACACATTAAGCATGCTGTGTTGTCAATTACAGTACCAGAGTATCTTAGGATTTCAACATCATCCGAATAATATGTTTTCTCATGCCGTTTGTGAAAGGTTCTCTGAGTCATCTTTTATCACTGGGAAAGGATCTGGATCTCATTGAAGAAGTTATCAGCAGTGTGATAATGCATCTGGTTAAAAGGATGTGCACTCTACTGGGAGATGGTAATTCTTCTTTTTGTCATCATTCTAATGTGTTACACACATTCTTTACAACATTAGTTCCTGTCAACCATTATGGGCATTTTAAAGAATTTCACATGAATGGCCTAGATGATAGTGGAGAATAAGGTGTGTCCCTGCCTGTCAGTCTTATTTAATAAACATTTTCTCAACAACTTTTGGCTGCTCTCAAAATAAGGGATTAGCTTATTTACATCACAATCTAAATTTAATCCTTTTCCTTGCGGCCTGTTTATATATTGACTTCCAGCTATACTACACATTGCCGAGAAATTTATCATTGATTCTTCTGTTTTAATCTGTCATGTTTGTTTTTTGGTTTCTGACGATGGTTGAAATCATTCTTTCCAGAGCTGTATGACCATGAAACTGATACTCAACACCATATTCAACACATTCTCCATAAGCTCGCTAGTATGTCCTACATTGGACAGCAGGTTCAGCTTTCTGTCTCTCAGAGGATATCTGAACTAGCTGAAACATTGCTCTTCTTGGATCCGTTTGATGAGTCTTTTGCTCTCATACATGATTCTATGTTTGTGATGTAAGTTATCCTCAATTATTTACATGTTATTGCCTATTATTGAATTAGTTGCAGCATGACAAGGTTTATGCAAAATGACATAATGCTTGTATTAAGAGTGACATACTGCTTGAATTAAGATTTGAAAATTCATCAAATGTTGTACATTTCAGCATGTGCACTAAATCAATTGCCTGAAATTTTGTTGTGTGGTGCTTGTTTGTAGACACTGATGCATGTGTCTGAAATGTTTCATGCAGTTCATTTCTTGGATATCTTCAAACTTTCACTCCTGAAGTACCGTTGCATGTCTCTGCAGCAATAGTTTTTTAAAGACCATGTTCGCAGATTTATTTAGGGTAGTTAGATCCTGATTCTATTTCTTTTTATAAACATGTCGTGTACAGTTGTTAGTCTTAAAAATAAAATAATCAATTAGAAAGCCGAATACATTATAAATGTGTTCTTCATTTGGTTTATAAAAATGATGCTAATTTCCCTTTTTTCCTGCTTCCAAAGTTGCATTCACTTTTTCTCAGAACATCTTAGGCAAATATTTATTGAATTACAAATGCTTTGTTTTGCACAATCATTATTCAAAATTTGATTTGCAGGATTCAGCTCATTGAGTTCCTGGTTTCAGATTACTTGATCTGTTGGTCTAAGGAAGAAGGTTTTGACACAAGTATGTGTTAATCTTGTACTTTGGTACATTAGAAGCAGTTAATTAGTTTCTCACAATTTGGCCAAAACAATTCTAATTATCAAGTAGATGGAAACCTGATCACCAGTAAGTATTTCCTCTGTGGAGAATTTAGCGTCTTGCATTCAGAACCAAACTTATCAGTCCTTGAAATGCTACCATCCACTATATTATCATACATGGAGCACAAATCTGGTACATATTGCATCAAACAAACTAAATCAAAGCATAGATTCTTGCCCACCTGGGGAGGGGGTGGATGTTTTACTCTTGCAACAGAGTTGTGGAGATCTATGTCCATCATATCCTGATGTGAAAAGATTGACTACCTGCAATGCTAAAAAGGAAGTAGAGCATAACTAATTAGTTAGACATTTTACCTTGTCCTATTGGACATCGAAAGAATCACCCAATAGGACTGAATTGATGATGTGAAGTGCAATGCTATGCAGGGCTGTTTGAAGAGTGGGTGGCTTCTTTTCTTGATGCTCGCAAGGCATTGCAATTACTGGAAAAGAGGTCAGCGCTTTATACGCTTTACACGGATCGAGTGACTGGTGAGTTGGCTAGACAGGTTTCCCAAGTCTCATCTCTCCAGAAACTAAATCTAGATATCCTTGATAATTTGTTCAGCTGATTTTCTGTTCGTGCTTAGGTCTTGTATCACCATCACACAGCTATAGCTTGACCGTAGCAATTGCCCTGGTTTTTTCAGCAATCCCGTTATTGGCTGCAAATTTGTAAAATTGTTAATCGACGCAATTAAAAGTTTGTGATGTTAGAATTGATGAATCAATTATGAGTTATTAACCATACTAATTCTTAAATAGGACAGTCTCAGTATGTGCGACGGCTGGCGTGGCTGTCTAGAATCACTCTGAGATGTTGCATTCATACTATCTTCTTAGGATTGTGGGGCTCTTTTGCCGCTAATCAATTGAGTAATCCTAGTTAAGGATCATTTTTTGGATACCTTTTGACTCACTTTAGGCTTCAATGACACAATTAGCTCTATGTGGGAGAGCATTTGTGCAATGACACAAATGATGTGGGTTCGAATCCCACATAGGCTGTCTGAAACGCACTTAGCTTATGGCTTGAAACATTCAGAAATGATAAGTAATAACCATTTCTGCTTATACTTCCACAAAATAGATTGTGATAATATCATGACATTCACACAACTGAAAGGCTTAATTAATGGGACTATGAGGACATATTGAATAATGTTATATCTACATCTACCCATAGTATTTTCAGTTTAACATTATCGTAGTCATTGATAGAAATGTTATAAAAGATACGATTGAATGTTATGAATTTATTTCAGTAGTTTCTGGCCATGTTTGAGGCTATTCTGAGCTAATTGAATTTGTTTCGTGCATCAGCAGCTTCTGTTAGTTGAGGAAGTATATTGTGGTAGTTGAGGAAGTATATTGTGATGTATACCACGCTTGGAGGTATATTGTGATGTCTAATATGTATGGAATTTGTAATTGTGCATAAAAGTTCAGCACATTAAGTTCATATTAGTTGAGGAAGTTTATGTACAACTAAAACTAACAGTGTGCATAATAGTTGGTGGTAGTACAGTTTGAGGCTGCCAGGGTGTTGGATAAGTCTAATATGCAACAAAGGATGCTAATAAATGAAGAGAATGAATGTCGAAGCTTGAACACCAAATTTAGCACATTGAGTTCTTAGTTGCAGCAAATTTTTTTTATTTTTTAGACAATCAGTGAGTGCATTAAAGAAAGCCTATGTGGGATTCGAACCCACATCTTTTGTGCCATTGCACAAATGCTCTCCCGTATTGAGCTAATAGGCTTTAGGTATACCAAGTTACAAGGTAACTTTTGAGTTCTGAGTTAGCTAAGCAATAGGCAAAATGCACCCTTGTTTTGGTAGGGGTTCGGGGATAGGGGTGGTTGTTTGCTAGACTTGCTTGCTGACTTTGAATGCTATATCTACTTTTGGATGATACTTAACTCTTTTAATTCTTTCAAGCTGAAACTGCGGGGGCTTTGACATTTCTGGGATACTTGGCAAATAAAACTCATATTGGGAATGTTAGAGTACTACATCAATGTTACTTACTTTGAATACTATATCTACGTTTGGACCATGTGGTCTGTTCATTAGGTTATGTACTTGAGTTTATCAAAGCTTATTGATTTAAGCTTTATTTGGATCATGTAGTCCATTGAGTTTGATTTAAGATTATAGTTTCTTAGTTCATTTGATGTAATTGATTTTGTTGATAGTCTTTTCATGGGATGTAATTAGCTCTTCCTGTAGGATACTGGAAGATAAAATTGGGCATGGTTTGAGGTTAATCTTGGTTGCAACTAGCAGTGGGACCTATATATCCCATTATCATTTTGAAATATCAGAAGCTTGTATTTCTTTAGATGCCTACTTAAGAAATGACACCAGTGATATCATTATGAAATTGAGCATATATAACAACCACCAAGCACGCAACAAGTAAAAACCAACAACCAGAAATTAAGCACATATATGTCACTGTTGGAAAGCATCACTAACTAGCAACCACCAAGCAACTATTGAGCTTGTTAGCATTTAAGCCAAAAACAGACCACCAACACTAAGTCTCCAAACCAGGAATTGAGCACAAGCATAAATTGAGCACAAGCAGAAATTGAATAGCAGGAAGCAAAAACCAACAAGCTTACTAACCCTAGAAAGCAGAAACCAACAAGCAGAAACAAGGCAGTCAAAACACACGGCGAGTTCATTCATGCCTAAAAAACTACAAGCAAACGGATGAATTCAGACCAAATTAAATTTGTAGATTAACCCAATACAATCCAAGAGAATGAACATGGCAGATTTCAAGGGGAGAGAGAACCAAATTTCGCTTACTGAAGAATGAATTAGAACCTGAATTCGCACATTTGAAGAACAATTTGTACTTAATTTCCTTAAGAATTGAAGATGAGAAGAAAGAAGCTACCTAATAAAATCTGAATTCGCTATTCCCATTATTTTGAAAACCCGAATTTCGCTCGAAAAAAAAAACAAGGGAGAACCGACCATGGAGTATCACCGGTGACGAGAGATAGCGAAGGTACCCGGCGACTAGAGATGGGCCACGAGTACCGCCAGCGACGAGAGAGAGCGACAGAGAGAGGAGGTATGGACCGAGAGAGGAAGCAACGAAGAGAGCGTCGGAGAGAGGAGCCATGGGGGTTTGGCGGTGATAGGCTAGACGCGAGCGGCTGCTGGAGATGGGCTGGGCGAATTCCAGCCAGGGATGACCGGGAGTGAGAGAGGAGAGGAAGCAAGGTTGAGGAAATTGCAAATGTCGATTGTAGCTGCTGCCGTGCCCCCTTAATTTTTTTATTTTACTTTTTTTTGCTTAAAAATGCACTTTTTATCTCAACCGTAGATCAAGATTGAACGACCCATATTTATGGTGCTTACCTAAAGAGTGGAGTGTACCTAAAGAGGGTGCTTACTTGAACCCTTCCTCTATATATATATATATATATATATATATATATATATATATATATATATATATATATATATATTATTTAAAGTTGGGTTGAGTTTATGTATGAATGACACATAAGATTGCCATGTATGATATATGTTGCCGATAATTAATGATTGTATAAATAGCAAAATAAATATAGTTAGTTTTCATACAAAAATAAAAATTAATATAATAAATTATTAAATTATATTAAAATAAAGACTATTCAACTACCAAAAATTCTACAATATTATATAATAATTATTCGTATGTCATAAATAAATAATTAAGCAAATTATTATTGAAAAGGAAGTATGGAAATTTCTGAAAAATAAATTATTATAATTATGATGAGATCAAAGGATTCAAGAATTTTTTTAATACCTAGAATGTAATCCATATTTCTATTTAACAAGAATAAGAAGAAATTTCGATATTTTACTTATCTTTGATAGTCCTCTTAAATGTGAAGAAAATTATACTTATAATTGTCTCATAATTGCTCATAAAAAAATTCATATAGTAACAATAAAATTTTAAATACTAAAAACTTTTAAAAATATTATCATATTTTTTAAAAAAATTTTGTATGAAAATATTAAAAAATTTAGAAATAAAAAGTTTACTTCAAATCCTTGTAGAGTGAGGGGTATAGACCTATTAACAATAATAATAGTAATAATAATATGAAGTTATAATTAGCGGTTATATTAGGTAACTCGTTATAGCCGTTATAAATGTTAAGAGTCGTTATAAGCTATTAGCGGTTATAAAAACTTTAATAAATGCTAATTCAAACATACCCTTACTTTCACTTATCTCTATATGTGGTGGTTTGAGGTAAAATTAACGGACCTTAGGTGACCGAGACATCGACGGGAGGGCTTGACAGCAGCAATAACGCCGGCGGTGGGTGGCTCGATTCTTTGTCCCGATTTCGCTCTCGGTCACTTGTTGCTCTCTTCTCCTTATATTGTTGACCTAAAAAAAACAAATCTGGTTCTCGGTAAAGAATGACAACGCTTCAAGAAATAATGCTACCACCAAGATAAGAGAAACTTTTAAACAGTTCGATGGCGAGACAATGAAATGTAACCTTTCATAAGGTTAGAACACGAAAAGAATTACAGCTATAACAAGGAAAAACAAAAGGAAGAAATCAAATACAATCAAGAGAATATTATATGAAGAGGGGAAAACCAGGGAACTAAGAATGAAACTAACCCCTGTATCTATGCTCACTGAAACGTATATTGTAATACAATCTCCGATGCGACGCGCAAAGCCCCATGCAAATAAGCTGTTTCGCAGTCTCCAAGCTTGTCCGACATTTATCGTTGTTGTTTTAATGAATTTTTGTCGTGTAATATGAAAAGTTATCGACACTTTAATACTATTTATTATTGACAAATGATTAAAAAAGGTCACTCATGTATCATAAATAATAAAGTAGTAGCTTAGGATATTATATGTTTAATAATATACTAACTCATAATTTGATGAAAATAAATTGAGGCCAATTTAGTGCAATTCCTTAAGGTAATTATTCTAGAAATGCTCTTGGTCTTGTTTAAATGTAATTTTTTTAATTATTGACATATTTTATTATTATATATTTAATAATAAAGTGTGTGTGTGTTTGTATTTGTGTATGTTATATATTTATATATGATATAATTTTATCATAATGAATGAAAAAGAAATAAAAGCAATGTTGTCATTGTAGTCCTAAAAAGTAAACTTTTACAATTATATAATATCATATAATATTTTAAAATTTAATTTATTATTTATGAATGAATCTTTTATGCTTTATCGATATTACATAATAATAAAATATTAAGAATTATAATATGAAGCCGATGGACTAAAATTATGACAAAAAAAAAGCGGTTTGAATATTGAAACGTTACACTGGGCCCATTCGATGAAGTAGAAGCTTCGCGGGAAAATAAAAAAATATAAAAAAGACAAAAAAGTTGCTTCACAGTTCACGCCCCATATCATATGTTTCCCGGCCTCTGGGAGCATCCACAGAGGTCATCCTTCTTCTTCTTCACTCTCTCTCTCTCTCTGTACGCCATTGATGATGTTCAGCATCTTCCCGATTTCTTCCCTTTTGCCAATATCTAACTTCGAGTTTCACGTCTTTCTCTTCGCCTTTCTCATCTTTGAATCGGGATTAAGATGCAACTGAGGCAAATAGCAATTTGGGGTTTCCATTTTCGGCAGATTAAATGACGAAGATGGGCTCTAATCCAGCAATTATCTTCATTTCCTTTTTCTAGTGGAAGTTCAAAAGCAAAAATTAAAGGTATGCATTTGCTATCGTAATCGATAATTTGATTATAATTTATGCTTTCATTAATATTTTTTTATTTGAACAAAAGTGTAATTCTTTCCGGGCCGGTTAAGAACCTTCAACAAGTGAGGTTCGGGTGATTCAAACTTTTTTCTCGTTACTGTCACTCCAACCAACACTTTTAGTGACTTTTAGTTGTGTCCAGACTATGCTCTGAATCATACGCACGTTGGCCCTTTTTCCTTCTCTAAACAAAAATTAGGATAAAGTTATGATTTCACAATTTCGATATTTGTAATTTGAAAATAATATTACCATTTACCTACGTTCAAGATTTAAAAAAGGCAATTAGGAACTGGCTCGAGGGGTCCCCAAGTGTTCCTAACTTTATCTTTGAATGTGTGATTGCTGAAGATTTTATCACAATCTGCCTAGAATATGCTACTTTAGCTATTGTTTTATGTTAATTCGTATTAGGTGATGATACATGTCTTGTAGTAAAACACGTTCTGAATCACGAATTTTTCAGCAGTTTCATTTAGTTATGTGCTATAAAGTTTTAATATACTCGGCTACATTGACGGGAACAAAGTGATAATTTAATTGGTTCAACCTATTAATGAAGACGTATCATAAGCGTGATTTTACAATTATGAAAATTATATGTAAAAAGATGATATGACACCAATTATAAGCTGTAACAGTATTGCACACTTCAATTATGCCATTTTTTCAACTTAATATATGATATTATGACTTCTTAAAAATGTCTTATAATTTATAACAAGATGCATATATTTTGCATTTGTATTTATTATTCGAATGTTCCAATGTCACTATTTTCTGCTTCAAAGTGAATTCTTCTGAAGCTCATCTCTAATATTACATTTCCTTTGATTTCACATTTGCACCTAATTTGACATTGTTTTGTTCGAAGCGATAAATGGGCGTTTCTCTGTTTCTCAGATATGCATTTATGTACTAGCATAAAAGGTGGTTCAGAATTCCTTGGTTCAATGCATTAAAGAAAGCTACTAATGATTATGCAGAGATTTAACTTCAAACCTGTGGATGTGAGCATAATTTTGGAGAATTCAACCCCATTGTGAGGCTCTAAGATTGGTTGTTCATGGCTTGGCAAAGAGTAGGTTGTAGTGCAGCAAAGTTTGCACTTAGGAGAGCTCTATCTCAGGGCCATTCTTATGTGACAAGGACACGTATTATTCAATCACAAACCCGGATCTTCCATTCTACCCATTTCACATCTAGAGCACAAACATCTCCAGTTCCATGCCCCGTACCCTTATCTAGGCTTGCTGACAGTTTCTTAGACGGCACAAGCAGTGTGTACCTGGAGGAACTTCAAAGGGCTTGGGAGGAGGACCCCAGTAGTGTGGATGAGACATGGGATAACTTCTTCCGGAATTTTGTTGGGGAGGCCCCCAAACATGGAATTTCAGGGCAGACTATCCAGGAGAGTATGAAATTGATGTTGCTTGTGACAGCTTATCAGGTTAATGGCCATCTGAAAGCCAAATTGGATCCGTTGGGTTTGCACCAGAGGCAACTTCCGGAAGTTTTGAAACCCGAATTTTATGAGTTCTCTGAAGATGATCTTGATAGGGAGTTCTTTATTGGTGTCTGGAAGATGTCTGGGTTTTTGTCAGAGAATAGGCCTGTTCAGACGCTAAGAAGTATCCTGAACCGCCTTGAGCAAACCTACTGTGGGAGCATTGGTTATGAGTACATGCATATCCATGATCGTGATAAATGTAACTGGTTAAGAGAGAGAATCGAAACTCCAACTCCAATGGAATACAGCAAAGAACGCTGCAAAGTTATGCTTGACAGACTTGCTTGGAGCACACAGTTTGAAAATTTCTTGGCCACTAAGTGGTCCACTGCTAAAAGGTTTGGGCTGGAAGGTTGTGAAGCCTTGATTCCTGGCATGAAAGAAATGATTGATAGGTCAGCTGCTCTTGGGGTTGAGAGTATAGTCATGGGAATGGCTCACAGGGGTAGACTAAATGTGCTGAGCAATGTTCTTCGCAAGCCTCTTCGTCAGATTTTTAATGAGTTCAGTGGTGGTGCAAAGCCTCCTGTTGAGAATGAGCTTTATGTTGGAACTGGTGATGTTAAATATCATTTAGGAACCTCTTGTGATAGGCCCACTTTTAGTGGGAAGCGGATTCACCTTTCATTGGTTGCAAACCCAAGTCATTTAGAAGCTGTGGATCCTGTTGTAGTTGGGAAGACGAGAGCTAAGCAATATTATTCTGATGATATGAACAGGACTAAGAATATGGCCATTTTGATTCATGGGGATGGTAGCTTTGCCGGGCAAGGTGTGGTCTATGAGACTCTGCACCTTAGCGCTCTTCCGAGCTATACTACTGGTGGAACAATTCATATTGTAATCAATAACCAAGTGGCGTTTACCACCAATCCACAATCTGGAAGATCTTCTGAGTACTGTACTGATGTTGCAAAAGCATTAAATGCCCCGATTTTCCATGTGAATGGGGATGACTTGGAAGCTGTGGTTCATGTCTGCGAGCTTGCAGCTGAGTGGCGTCAAACTTTCCACTCAGATGTTGTGGTCGATATTGTTTGTTACCGTAGGTTTGGTCACAATGAGATTGATGAGCCATCATTCACACAACCTGTTATGAGCAAGGTAAGCGCCACTATCTTTCTATGCTCGCAAGCTTGCATATGCTTACTTCAGAGTTATATGCCTTTCTATAGCAGACATACTTGCATTTGCACAATTTTAGACATGTCAAAAGGGTCATTTGGTTTCAGTTCAGGTGTGGTTAATTTTAAATCACTTTAGAACAGGTCGATGGCTTGCCTTATTAATGTCTTTCCCTCATAGTTTGGTATGGGGTAGGTATGCCAATTTACCTGGTTCTGTATTTTTTTAAAATTTTGGTTTCTGAAATTGCCATACATACTGAACTATTTGCAACTTTGAACAGTCTTCAACATTTTAACAGCAGATCTCAGCTGTCATATTCCTCCCAAATCAAAATTTATTTGAGAAAACTAGGAATGTTAGGAGAAAACAACAGAAGATTTCTCACTTCAATGGTTGGTAACAGGTCATTCGCAACCATTCTCCGGTGCTTGAGATCTATAAAAATCAACTTCTGGAATCTGGAAAAATGACAAAAGAAGAGATTGATGAAATCCAGAAGAAGGTCAACAGAATCCTCAATGAGGAATTTGAAGCGAGTAAAAGCTATGTGCCCCAGAAGTTGGACTGGCTCGAGGCTCAATGGGCTGGACTCAAGTCACCTGATCAACCTGGTCACATTAGGGATACTGGGTACATCCTCCTAACTTTTAGATATTGCAATTGAACCTTTTCTTTTTAATGTTTCTTTGATAAATTCCTTTTACACAGTGTCAAGGAAGACATCTTGAAGAATGTGGGAAAGGCAATCACAAAACTCCCTGAGAATCTCAAGGCTCACAAAGTGGTTAAAAAGATCTATGAGCAACGCAGTCAGATGATCGAAACAGGTCAAGGGATTGACTGGGCATTTGCCGAAGCTCTGGCTTTCGGGTGTTTGCTGTGTGAAGAAACTCATGTACGTTTAACTGGTCAAGATGTTGAGAGAGGCACATTCAGCCATAGACATGCTGTAGTTATTGATCAGGAGACTGAAGAGAGATATTATCCTTTGAAACATGTTGTGATGAACCAAAAGTCGGAGATGTTTACTATCAGTAACAGGTGTGTTTCAAATTTTCTCTCGTTCTTGTCTTGGCTCATGTTCTTAAAATTTTGTAAATGCTGTAGATTACATTTTAGATTATTTGCAAATTGCAAGCAATGTTTTGTGTGATTGTATGTTGTTATATCTTGCTATATTTGTACTTGTTTTAATGATTGACGCCTAGCTATACCAGGTCTGGCAATATTTTTTAAATGATAAGTACAGGCCACCCTTATTGGGGAGGGCTTGGCAGCACAAGGAGGGGGAACTGAGCCCAAAGGCCCATTGCAGGCCAGCAGAATTCTCATTCAAGAGAATACTGCTCACACTGGGAATTCATCTCGGGCGTGAGGTTTCTCAAGGCTACTAATGCCAGCTGAGCTACCACACAATCGGCATACCATGTCTAGCATTTTATTGGTCTTTCTGTTATTTTAGTCATCCATTAACTTTTGTTGTGAAAAAGGTCACTTTGGACAATGTTTTCAAATTTTAGATTTACAGCGATTCAAGGAAAAGGCCTCACTATGCTTCCTGTATTTTTGCTGTGAAATATTACGTGATGGCTGATGAATGCCTTTCCGAATTTAGGGTTTAACTCAAATACTTTTGTGCAATTTTTGAAAAAACTGAGGACACCCCCTCCCCCCCAAAAAAAAAAAGAAAACAAAAGCAAAGACCTTGCTCAGGCTGGGCTATGGGGTATTGTTTGAGTTTGAACCTTCCATCCATCAGAATGGCAATAATTTTAATCTTCCAACAGATGCATTTTTCTTGCATTCGTTCTATCTCTATTTTAACCTTCGTTCCTTTCTCCCTTATCATCCTCCAACTAACATCTGATGTCACATGTAGAACTAGTTCATAAGCATCTCCCTATTCATAGTGTAAATGGTTTTATGATGGATGTCACAGGCATGGACTGTGCAAAGTGACTGGGATTTCTGCGTGGCGAGTGTTTTTGTCTACTTCTCAAGCAGTCATAATTTTTTTTAGAAAAATTAGAGCTTGTGATATAAAGGGATACATAGAAATCTTGAGATACTATAGTCCAGAAGATGCATTGTCAGCTGATTCCATTTGATGGATTTTTATTTTCATTTTTTGGGGGGGTTGCATAGAGCCAAATATACTTGCATAAACCTTTATATGATATTTTAATTTAGGAGAATGATAAACATACCTCTTGAAAGGAAGTCCGAAAGTTCAGATTGGAAGTTGTTTTATCATTGGAAATGAAAAGAAAAAGCCGTTGCAGTACATTCAATTAAAATTTATATATCTTAGTCATTGTTTTTCTGCAGCTCCTTGGCAGAGTTTGGTGTTCTTGGATTTGAATTGGGCTATTCTTTGGAAAATCCAAACTCTCTGGTTCTTTGGGAAGCCCAATTTGGTGACTTTGCAAATGAGGCACAAGTGATATTTGATCAGTTTCTGAGCAGTGGGGAGGCAAAATGGTTGCGCCAAACTGGTCTTGTGACACTGCTTCCACATGGCTATGATGGGCAGGGTCCTGAACATTCGAGTGCTCGGTTGGAGCGTTTTCTTCAGGTAGTACTACTTAGATGTTGATTTATGCTGCAAGACCCTGTTGTTCTGATCTCTGGAATCTAGATTGTGGATAAATTGAGCTGAAGCTAACATGATCGAAGCCTTCATTTGCAAATTTTTGTAAAAGCGGGTCTTGTTTGAAACTGTCTCAACCAATGCCTGCTGTAGAAGAAAGGATTGAATCATGCACACACTAGTGTCAAGTTTCAACATTAGCAGTCTCACGATTTGTTTTTGTTTTCGAATTATGACACACACATAGCTAAATATAATTTCTTCTGTTCACAGATGTGCAATGATTATCCCTACAAGATATCAACTGATCCAACAAGGCAGCTCCAAGAATGCAACTGGCAGGTTGTGAATGTCACAACCCCGGCCAACTATTTCCATGTTTTGAGGCGTCAGGTAAGTTCAAGTGTTGGTTTTATTAGGCTTCTTTCCCGGTATCTTAAACTCATCATCTTGTGTCTTGGCATGCTTCCTTTAGGTTCACAGGGATTTCAGAAAGCCTCTTATTGTAATGTCTCCGAAGAATTTGCTCCGCCATAAGGACTGTAAATCAGATTTGTCCGAGTTTGATGATGTTCATCAGCCCAGATTCAAGCGTCTTCTCAAGGATGACAACTTCTGCTCAGATCTTGAGAAGGGTGTTCGGCGTCTGATTCTTTGCTCGGGCAAGGTATGGCATTTCTCCACAATCCTCCCTCCTCTATTCATGTAGAATGATTGGATCTGAACTCTTATCTAGCTAAAAGCAAGAGTAGGCTTCCATACACCAAGCTTAACAAATGGTCATCCAGGCCAAGTTAATTTTAGACAAGTCATGTGAACTTATATAGAAAATGTGATAAATATTGGTCATGCATATTTCAGCTGTTCAGTCGAGGTCAATTTACACTTGGATTGAGGTCAAATGCCTTGTTTTGGGTCCGTATCTGATATGGATTAGGGTCGGTAATAAAACATGACTCATTTTACTGAGCCTATGTAAATCAACCCCATGCTTTTTGGCTCCTGCAAATAGTCTCTTTGATGAGCAATCCCATTGTGGACTTATTATTTTTATTGTTGTAGTATTTTTATATCTCTGGTCTTTGTTGATTTTCTTTTTGCTTACTTGGCCCTCTCCTTTTCTGTTTTGCATCACATGCAGGTGTATTACGAGCTTGATGAAGAGAGAAAGAGAGTAAACAGCAATGACGTGGCCATATCCAGAGTTGAGCAAATATTCCCGTTCCCATATGACCTAATCCAGCAGGAACTAAAGCGATATCCAAGTATGTTTCTAAGAAATGATTACATCTTACATGATATTCACATATCAATAGTGAACTCAAATGATGAATGAATAGCTATTATGTTTGTAAGTTACAAGCTTAGGCAAATTGAACTTCTTTTCATGAAATTTCTATTCACCATAAATGCTTTGAAGAGGGAATAGGGAAAACATTTATGATGGGTATCATCAAAGGTAGATCTTGCAAATTGACCCAAATTGATTGCTTGACTTATATTACCGATATATGACCTAAGTGATCCTGATCTGCCCGTACAATTTCATCCGAGTTTTAACTCAACATGAACAGCCCATTTGCTAGGTCTAATTTGACGTGGCTTTTGTTAATTATATTCATGTTCATTTTTCAGATGCAGAGATTGTCTGGTGCCAAGAGGAGCCCATGAACATGGGTGCCTATAACTACATTGCACCACGGTTGTGTACTGTCATTAAAGCCCTGGGGAGAGAAAAGATGGACGGCATAAAGTACGTGGGTCGTCAGCCTTCTGCTGCGGCTGCCACGGGTTTCTACCAGGTCCATGTTAAAGAACAGACTGAACTCGTGCAGAAAGCTTTGCAATGGGAACCAATTCCCCTTCCTGGTAATTAAACACCATTTGGCTAGGGAAAACAAGGAACTTCAGTTGATAGCTTGATACATCTCTCTGTTTCCTACTTTCCTACCAATTTTTTTGTGCCATTAGTGGTAATTTGCAACACAACTGTGATTGTTCTCAGCCACTACAGAGCATGCCAAGTATCTATTTGCTTCTGTAGACTGTATAATGCACTACTTATATGGAAAATGGTTTTTCAATCTCCCTGTGAATGTTTAATTATGCCAAACAAAGGAAAATATCAATGGAAAATCTTATCTCTTTGGAAAGTAATTTTTATGGAAAATGACTTAGACTCATAGTCCACAACAAACTTGGGCACAAGAGAACACCAAGAAAGGCAACCTACAAATACCCATAAAAGGCTTTATTAAAATGTTCTCACAATCAACAATGGCACATTTATCCAAATCTCAGCCTTCCTATTTTTTACCAAATTATGACGCTTCATGCTCCACCAAACATTATCCGCCGACCTCTTGTTCAGAATTGGTGATTTCTGTTTCTAAGATCAAGTTGCTTGATTTTCCGTGGGCTGAATTTCTTGAGTTTCAGGATTTGCAGCTTGTTCTAGCAGCAAGTGAAAAGGCAGAAGTAAAAAGGTTAGTAAACTGCATATGCATATTTGAGAATTTGTTATGCTAATTGGAGCCAAATGATTATTATGGAACTCCACCAAATATTAAGTAGCATACCCACCAAACTATACAAGATGAGCTGGGTTGTTGGATTTGTGAGTTTATAGATCAACTTAATTCACTTTATTAACATAGCCCATCATACATTTCAAGAAACTGGCCTTGTTTTTTTGCTTTTTTTTTGGGGGGGTTGACAATGGGATATATTCAGTCTCATATTAGTGTGGCAAAGCAAATAAGTCGATTACCTTCCATAGCGCTTCTCTCCATCCACTGTCGGAAATTCTCCATATTTAAAACTGTACCACTCAACGATGAAATTGTTTTGAACAGGTCATTTGGAGGAGCATCTTGGATTTTCTTGACTATGCTATCAACACTATGTCCTGTCTTAAAGACAATGAGTTTGTTGCCTCGAGTAGATGTGCAACCACAGTGACGAATAAATTCCCGTGCATTAACAGGCTGAGCAAACAATTCACACAATAATTTTATACATTGAACATTGAAGATATTTCAGTGTGACAAAACTGAGAGACTGAAAGGAAAAAATACTTTCGATACCTTAAGAAATCGACACTTCGGACACCCACAAAGATAGTAAGCTCGCATTATTAGTGCCCACTTCTTAACCTACGAGTGATGCATAATTCACAAAATAGTTCACAACCTGACACAAGTTTGAACGAAAGACCTATTTCCTAGGTTTAGGAAAAGATCAAAGTGAGTTACCTTATTTATGTAGTCATAATAGAAAACAGGGCAACCATCAAGGATCCCTGTTCCAAGTAGGCTTCGAACGTCCTTGGGAAACTCAGCTGGTTGAGTATTTCTACGCCTTCGCTTATGAAGAACATTGATTCCTGAATCATCTACAAGTAGAGGAGGAGCAATAGCTTCGTTATTAAACAAAGGTGGTTCAGGGAAGCTACAACTAAGCCTTGAATATCTTCTGCAACTTCTTCATTTCCTTCAACGAGAGATTTTGTTTCTGTAACTCCATAAATAGTAGTAGCTTCAGGTGGAGATATAATCGTTTCATCCTCATTCGATACCTCTAAACTAGTGCTCCCATATGTTCCCGTAAAGTCACTTGAGGAATCGGATAATCCATACACATCGGGAGGAAGAATTTCTTCATTCCCCACAGGGTCATGGCTGGCCTTTATATGTGGATTTGGAACATCTACAACCATTTCATTTCCTGATTCAGGATTTTTATACCAAAGCTGATTTTTAGGCTCAAACTGACCTGAATCTCTTCGTCTTATGGCATATTTTTCCTTAAGAGTCCCTAAAAGGTAAGGAGAGGATATCCCATGCTCAACACTATTAGAAGTGGAACTAGTCTCTTGTGTCTCCTGGCTTCCTGAATTTCCATCAAAAAGCTGATTTTTGGACGAAGACCCATCATAGTAACTCTGTCTTTTTTAGATTTTGCCTCAGAAGTTCCATCATGGTATGGCAAGAGCATTGTCCTGTACTCAACACTGTTAACAGGGAAAGTTATATCCCGAATGTTCTGATTTCTGGAGGTTTCACCAGCAAGCCTACTTTCAGACAAAAATTCATCGTAATCCTTTTGTCTTTCACCAGATCTCGTGTCAGTAGATGTTTCATGAAGATGAGAGGACGTTGTCTCATACTTCACCTCATCAGTGAAACTCATTTCTTGAGTCTCCTGACTTTCGGCATGAACTGTAACTTCATCAGAAGTGAAATTCATTTCCTGAGTGTCCTGACTTCGAGCAGGAGCTGTATCATGTAAGATATTTACAAAAGTAGAATCTGCATTTCCCGCAGTCATCGTCACTGAATTAATAGGTTCAACTTTATTACCATGTAGCTGCTTCGGTGATGTAAGATCAACCTTCTCAGTAAAATGAAGGCCATTATTTGCCTGATAAGTTGAATCCAAAGGACCCATTTTCCCTTCATTGCCGAAAATTCCTGGAGTGCTAGACATGTGATTAGCAGCATTTGAAACTTGGACAACTTCCATTGGATGATTGTTGTCCTCCTCTGATGTGATCTTGTAACTACTGGTAGATGGTGAAGGATGAAGGGAAGTTTTGTTTCCAAATGAATCTTTTGAGGTTTGCTTTGGTTCATCGGGATTAGTAGAAAAACATTTCTACCAAGAGGATGTATGTTAGACCCAAAAAGTCGGATAGTACCATTACTCAGAGTTGGTTGAGAGGAAGTACTACTTTTCCCACATGAATGTAAGCCGACAACATTTAACGTCTGTGTGGACTTTTCTTGGTTAACATTGGAAACATTTTTACCACTGAGACATAGGTTGGATCCAAAAAGAAAGATGCTCTTATTGCCAGAAGTAGATGGAAAGTGAAGGGTACTTCCACTCGGTGAGTTCAAGCTCAAAACTTCTGAATTCTTGAACTTTTGTTGGTTAACAGAAGACTGATTTGTGCCACTAAGACACAAATTAGATCCAAAGAGTCGAATGCTATTGTTGTATGACGAAGGACGAGAGTAGAGGATGCCTTCCTTTGCTGAATGCAAGTATGAAATCTCAGAAATGTTCTTATACTTCACTAGGTTCACAGACGAAAGATTTCCACCACCGAGACATAAATTGGCTCCAAAAAGCCTGATATTCTTTTTGTCAGTAGAATGAGATCCTAGCCTGCTTTCACATGGTGAATCTGAGCCTGAAATTACTGAAAATGGAGCTGAAGGAGCTTCTATCCTTTGCTCTTGAATGCATAGTGGATCCAATGCAGTTTGAGACGGGGGCTTAAGACTATGATGATGCCTCTGTCCAAGATCAGAGGAACCCGATTCATGACATTCCGTTTGAATCCCGGATAGAGTAGTTGCAGGCTGGTGAGAGATTCTGTTATGAAGATCCTAACAAGAGAAAAATATTTAGAATGCATCTAGTTCATAATGGCATAACAAAAACACCATCAAAGAAACTTTAATATCTATCAGATTAAAGAATCAATAGAAAAGAAACAACTGTGAAGACTATGAACCATGTACTCTAAAAATGAAATAGGGTTTTGGACGATAACCTTTGGAGATATTAGACACCAGTAATCCAATCTTTGATATCAGGCCTTGATAATCACAACCTTCCACTTTATCTATTGTTTTTATAGCATGTCACTGAGTTGAGGTTGATCTTACGGGATCGTAGTAATTGAACTTCATTCTTATAGTCACGAGTATAGAGAACCTTATTACCAAAGAGGCATGTAGTTTTCATTAAATCGTATATGTTATTTTCTTGGTGTTCAATGCCAATTCAAAATGCCACTTTCATTAGATGACTTCTTTGCCATATCGTCCATAATGAGCAATTAATCCACAAACGACCATGCAGGGAAAAAAACTAATTTTGCATTCATGCTTAGTGCTAAAAGTACAATACTCTGTCTGTTTTAAAATACTTGTTAGTTTTAGGTTGGGAGGAGAAAATAAGAAAATAAAAAATTTATGATAAAGTTTGTGTTAAAGGACCAAGGTATCCTAAGGTTTCATTGGAAATAAGGAAAGCTAACGAAACAAAGGAGATAACAAAAGCAAGTAGTCGGAACAAAATTGATAAATTAGTCATTAATATATCACTAGAATTATAAAGAGATAGATATTGTGAAATGGAGGGAATAACATCGAAATCATTTTCTTCTAACAAAATTAAATTTTAGTTGTCCATAAATGGGAACATCGACTTCACCACATGGGAATTCGTAATTGCTAAAACCCTAACCACCATCATCAAAAGTATTCCTCCGTTTCAAAATAATTGTTACCTTTTTCGTTTCATAATATCCGTAACTTTACGAATTTAATGGCATATTAATTACTAGTTATCAATTTTATACTTGCCAATTGTTTCTTTATTCTCCTTTTCTTCATTGATTATTCTCATTTTCAATAAAATCAAAAGTCACTTCAGTCTTTTAATATAAATTTTCTCATAAAATGTGTGTTTTCTTAATATTCTCTTATTAGCCCCAAAATGACAATTATTTTAAATCTAAAGGAGTACACAATTGGAATGTAATATGCATCGCTCCCTCTTCACACCATCCAAAAAGATAAAAAGGCAAAAGATAAATTCAGCCATTGATTTTCATTTGCATGCACAAAACACTTCTCCTTAATTTCTCAAAATTTTGCCAGTATTTCTTAAATTACCACCAAAAAGTTCTAGGAGTTGATATTCTCTAGGGTTTCCTGAATTCTTAACCTCTCATCGCTGAATTTGTGAGTCAAAATAGTTTCATCCCTGCATGCGTAGACATTTCAAGAAGTAATTACTAAGCAGGCTCTGGGGTTTTTAGAGATCTCAGACTTTTTCATAGGAGGTTAAAATCAATAGTATAAAATAAATCCTTAAGTTCTTAACTACTGATGTCTTTTCTATCCCTCGAGAAAAAAATAATTATAAATTCCAATTGAACAATTCTTTTCCTTAAGATGTTAATAAAAATTTAAAGTTAAAATCTAACACATAATGCAAGTCTAAAATAGAACGGTCTTTATCGATTCGTCATCATAAAATGATAGCTACATCTAATTCGCTTCATTTTTTTTTTTTTGGTGTCTCTCATT
Organism: Talinum fruticosum; assembly: GCA_021018815.1. NCBI lineage: Eukaryota > Viridiplantae > Streptophyta > Magnoliopsida > Caryophyllales > Talinaceae > Talinum > Talinum fruticosum. Next base: position 2,702,059 of record JAITYX010000022.1, read on the forward strand.
CAATGCAATATTCTAAGAGTGTTTTCTCTTTTTAATCTATCGATATACGGAAATATATATTTGAGACGCCCTTGTGGCTCCCAAAGAAAAGCCTATTATTGCCTTCTCTTGCAATGAACATCAACAAAATGTTTACGAATCAAGTATGAGAGGTGCACAACTCTTGTATTAACTCCTCTCAATTAAATAGCAACTTAAATTCACTCATAGTACATATATTTTTATTAGTTTCTAATGACATAATACTATGAAATATTGTTTTTCCTAATTCCCTCGATGAATATTAACATCATGAAGAATCATCAACATAGAATATCAACTTCCCAAAGGGTTTTTCTTCATATCATACACATGGTCATCATTGTTTTTCATTTAGGAATTCAATTTTTAGCCTATTAACTTATTAATAATAGAAAAAAATGTTTCAGTATATATAGAGAGTCTAATAAGATTAAATACTCAAAAATTAGGGTATTATTTATAAGGCTACGAGTTACAAATTTAACACAACATTTAGTTCGTTATCATAATGTAAGATTCAACTCAATACCTCGAAAATTTTGTGAATTTACTAGACAGTCCCCTCTCTGAAAAAAAAAAAAAAAAGAAGAGATAACATATACGTGTTTAAATGGTTTAATTAATACGTCTTATATCCTCAAATAAAGTCTTAGTACCTTAGACTTGTGCATGCAGAGGATTTATGTTGAGAGTAAAAGCTAAGAGTTTTAACTCTTATTAGTTAACATTAGCTTGGCGTAGACTAACAGATGATCTATGTTGAGACTTGGATAGATCGTCTAACTTAATTTTTCTTCAATTTTAGACATGAATGAAAAGGTTTGGGCCAAATTTTTCTCTCTCGCTCTCTCTTTTTTTTAATTAAGTTCAAGTTCTACACATGTAGAATTAAAAATAAATTATAATTTTTGATAACATCATTCTTTGGAACATTTTTTTGAAAGGTACAGGGCTACCCAAGAGGGATTTAGATTTTGAGGAGGGGCTGGAGGCGGGTAATCGAACTGGATATACATTTAGGTCTAAAAGACCTAATTGGGGTTAAAAATTTTCCTTTATAACGAAAATATATGTCTTCTCTTGAATTGGAACTAAAAATCGACTTATATACGACAAGCTCAAATGGTTGGAAAACTTCGATATATTATTGTCGTCTTATAACTTTTGGTGATATTTTAAATTTTTAAATGTTAATGAGATCCCACTATCTAAGTATTTAATCACTTCAAACTAATATTTTAAGTTTCGGCCCTTTTATAACAGATACTTTTCAAGAAAACCATAAATTTGTAAAAATCACAAATTTTGTAACTATTAAATAAATTATGGTAGAAAATGATTAATTTAATCGTGAATTGGAATCCAGACAACTAAAAATATAAAGTTATCTTGAGGTGCAATCTAATTTAATAGATCTAGCTTAATATTTAATTATTGGCAAAACTTTATTATAATGCTGCCAATAATTCGATTAATTCATGCAACATTGCACACGGATTACCCCTATGAAATTAGGGGAATTCGAACACCCCTTTCCCCTATGCAAGAAACAAAAAGTTTCAAGTAAAAACAAAATTAGACGCAGCAGTATATGATTACAGTGTAATAGGCTATAGAGAATTGAAACTAGGATCTACTGATTCAGCATACATGTCACTCATTTTTCAATAACATAAGGCGAAAATAGAGTGATTTTTTAAGGTTATTTTTTTATTCATAATGGGTATATTAGCTCAGAAACTACAATATATTAATCTAAATTAAGACTGTGTCTAAATAGGAGTATCAATCACAGTAAATATATCAAGACCTTCCCACCACCCAACCAAGAATTTTTTTTTTTAAAAAAAAAAAAACTCAAAGTACTCTAGTAGGATGTGTAGCTATGAAACATAATTATGGGATTAATGGGAATATAATCTAAATGAAAACCATAGCATACCATTATTCAAGGCCTCCAATCCCACAACTTTTCTTTGTAAGTGAGTCTTTTGATCAATTCCTTTCACGTTCACTTGAAACTATATAGTGCTCCCCTTGTTCCATTCCCTACAAATATAATTCACAAAGAATTTAAAAACAAATCCAACCTAAAATGATTTTAAACAAACAAACAAACATATAATCTCAATTTTGAATTTTAAAATGGTTTATTCATCTTGGGTTAATTAGTTTTTTAAAGAATGGATATACTCCGTGACTTTAGAGAAAAAAATATTAAATAATATATACAATTAAGAGAAAGTGGTGCTAAATGAGATCGAAAACGTTTAGATGGGATAGTCAATTCGGAAGAAAATTATTTTTCGAGGACATGCGTAAGAGCCCATTTGAAGGGGGCATACACTAAAGAAAAATCCTTGTAAATAGTATTCTTTGCACTACTAACTTTTTCATTTAGAATGACGGAGCTATTTCATTTCTTATTGAAAGATATTTTTAAATGAAAAAAACATTGAAAATGATAATGAAGGTTGTTTTAATATCTATATATATAAAAAGGATGTTTTAATATAATTCCTGATGATAAAGAGAGAGATAAATAGATTTACCAGGGTGTGTTGTCTGAGACAGCCGATAAGGTAGGAGTTTATGAAAGAAAGTGGATGTTTTAATAATTTTCTAATATCTTTTCACACACGAGAGCAAGGGGTTGGTGGGGGGGAGAGAGTCCCATAATTAAGCAATGATCAGGTAGGTGTTCGAACATGGTTTATATAGACAATCAAATGACACATAACCCTAATTTTCTTTTCACCCTAGCTAGCTTAGCTGCTGTAAAATAAATCCTGACCGTCGATGACTCTCTGACTCAGCTTCCTTGCTCCCCTGTAAATGTAAATACTTAATTAAGGTTGGTCACTAATATGGGTTTTTAATTTGGGATCTCATTTTATTATTTTAGTTAAAAATATATTTAAGATAAGATAGCTCGAGTTTTACATCGTAACGTAATTACTGAATACTTCAACTAGTAAATAAAGGTAAGTTGTAGTAAGCTCTATATTTAAAGTCTATCTGTATCAATCTATCAATATTTCATTTTCTTAATTGCACCGGCGGTGAAGCTTTAGCATTTAATCAAATCAATTTTACCGAAGATACAACACTACAGCTAGAACTAGAAGAAATACGTAAACTTTGTTATTTGTTAATCTCTAAATATTTAAAAATATTAGCAATTTTTAAAATAAAAAAAATTTATAATAACGCATTGATTAGTTTCTTTCATTTTAGGGGAAAAATCTTGCATAAAGTTTTTAGGGAGATTTTATTTATGATACTCACTAACCCAAAAATGATAATTCCAAGCTATCTATCTTCTATCTATGCCCATTACTTAATCAATATTAAGTATTAACATTAGGGTTGTTCATCAGTTCAGAATTATTCTCTCTATTTTTTTAATTTTAATTTGGGTGATTTTAATAAGATTAACATTTTAGTTAAACAAATAGAAGTTATGAGATCCAATAAGATTTCGCAGCTTAATTAAGTCATCAAAACTTGCAATAAAATTAATATTTACCCAATTATGATTAAAGTTTTAATTAAATTAATAAGCAAAAAAGAAAACAAAGTAATATATGGCAATAAATCACTCAACAACATTATTAAAAAGTAATATATGGCAATAAATCACTCAACATTAATTTCTTCTTTTAACAAAAAAAGTTAATTAGACGCTTCCTCTCTATTCTAATCATGAATCCACCTTCCAAGCCATTTCCGATCACAATTAAAACAATAAATTAAGAAAACTAATTGCTAACATATCTAGTTTTTATTTTTTTAATTTTTTCATGTAGTATTTAAAAAGGCCCGTATATTTTGCATAATTTTTATAATGAAAATCCATATATTCAAACATCTGTATGTGTTAATTTTTGTGTTGAAATCTATCTATTAATAATTCGATCCTCTATTCATTGACGTCACTGGTTGAGAAAATAATCTTTTAAAAATTAAATTGGACAAAGAATTACTAAAATCTATGGTATGTTCTCTTTGTATATTTAATGTTTATTTTGTCGACCGGTGCATATATTTATTTTTGAAAAATGTTGAATCTCAGAAATTGAATTTTTTCCTGGTTGCTTCCATTTTAAGATTTCATTTATCTACACCAAGATTAAAAAAAAAAAAAAAAAAAAGGAAGATTTCATTTATGTTAGCCAAGAAGCTCTCCTTGAACCATGCCACGTAGTGCAATTTGGGTTAAATTAGTTTGAAATAGATATAAATATAATAATAAAAAAATTATTTCTTTGGATAAATTTTTTTTAATAGAAAGAGAAATTTCATTAACAAAAAGTCAAATTTATAAAGATAATTTTCGACAAGAATAAATCTAAAATATCAATTATTTCGACAAAATTAATGATAATTATACTTCCGCTTGGCTCCGTATTTGGAGCACCAATCTGGTTACAAATTGTGTTCTTCCACTTTAATATGTCTTTCCCAAATGGCGAGCTATTATATAACTTCATAAAATAGATATATGTGTGATATAGTAGATTCAATTTGAAGGAAACATCACTTTGATATTGAGACATATGAAATCTTATTATTGAATCATTCTCAATCAAAATCATTGACACTAATTGATAAATATATATATATATATATATATATATATGCTCCAATCGAATCAACAACCCAATAAAACTTGCACGTATTGGCAATAAAAATAACTTACAAAGGCGAGAAACAAGACTCTCACAAAAAGAAAGAAACTCTAATTCTCACAAAAAAAAAAAAAAAGAAACACAAACTTTCACAATAAAGAGAGAAATTCAAACTCTCACAAGAAGCAGAAAAAATACATTTAGATCTTGATTCGATTGAAAAAATTGAAGTAAAAATGGTTTATCATTGGTTAGAACTAGGCTAGTAGCAATCACAATAATTTAGAAAATAGAAAAAAATAGTGAATACAAAAATAGGATTTACGAGAGGAGGAAGAGAAGAGAAAGAAGGGGGAGTGTTTCTTTGGACAAATCTTATAAAACTAGAAATGTAAACATTTTTTCTCCAAGAGATGTAAATTATAAGGCCCTGTTCAAGCAACAACGTTTGGAGTAACTTTTAACATTTTGACCAAGTCAAAACACTAATCAACCAAATATTAGTGTTCGATCGGTAAAGTAGTGTTTCAACTATTGTTTGCGATAGTTTATAACGTTTCAAGTATTATTTCTAAAAAGTTGAGAATATTAACTTTTCACATTTAAAAGCAGCGTTTCATATTTTTTTGACAAAAATATCACTTTTTAATTTATATTTGGCAAATTATCTATATCATTTTACGTCAATCTATAATAATCAGCTATTCAACCGAGTAAATTTACCGAACACATTTATTCAACCGGTAAATTATACAACTATCTGCTAACGGCTAAAATCTAACAATTATTAGCTAGCTAATCGGTTACTCAAACCACTCATATTGTCGAACAGGGTCTAAGACAAAGTTAATAAACACAATCCAAAAATTAGGTAGTCGCCTCAAAATTGACAAATTATTTGACGATAGCCTTTTTCTTTAACCAATTTTTTTTTTTTTTTTTGTTGATAAAATTAACCACTTACTTAAAGATTTATTTCTTCCCAGTTTTTATTTTTCCTTCTCCTCGCAGGGAGTCATAATATAACGATGAATGTAAAATTAAGGATAATTGTGTTTGATTATCTTAAAACAGTAAAGAAAAATTAATTGAAGAATCCGTTTGTTGTGTCCGATTAGTTCCTCTTATATGAATGTCTCGTGTTTTTATGGCTAAACCTCTTTTTAGTTTTTTTCATTTTTATTTGCTGGAAAAGCTCAATTCTTTTAATGCTTATATTACCACATGAATCCAAAGTATGTGCATGAGATAATTTTTTCTCCTTTCTTTTAATATAGTTTTTAAGGGTTTTTTTAATATTTCAAGTCAACCAAATAAATATGTATAACTCATAAATGTTCACTGATAACATTAGATGATGTTCATCATTTATTGAATTAAAACTGACGTTGATGTATTTCTATGAGTGTAATAAAATTGGTAATCTAAGCATTAAATGTTAGAAATACAAAAATTTTCTAAAAATTTCATCGCTATGCTTAGTGAATATTCAATATGAAGTAATTTCGGAATGTAATTATATCCTTAAAGTTAAGAAACCATACACTAATAAGAAGTTCATCTCAGAGCAATTTTCATTACCAAATTTTACGAATAATCATAAAAAAAATAAGTAAATGTTCATCAATTATTAATAGCAAAAATAATTATAATATATTTTCATGAACGTTATTGCAACCTCAAAATGTCTAAAGCAAATACAAAATATTAAATAGAAGAATTTTTCATTGTTCATCTCTATACCCGATGAATGTTCATTATCACTATCAAGGTAACGCGCACGCGTAGTTCATATTATAAAATGGAGTATGAACCTAGGTCCATAATAATTTTGTTTAATCTTTTTGGGTCATACCTTTTTTACAAACTATATATACACTAGGTCGATGTTAGATGGATATAATTCGAGTCAATGTATTTATAGTTATGTTGTTCAATTGAATTAGTTAATTACTATATTGAATAATTAGTAAAATTAGAGTTGTCAACTAATTTAATAACATACACTAATGAAGTAGATTTTGTAAGTGATCGTTATTTAAGGGATAACTTTTATATTATTAGTTGTGAGGTATGATTTCTTATATATTTATTACATAAATTTTCTTCATAGTACTCTTGTAGTCAATGTTTGATATATGATAATTGTTGATATTATAATTTATATAAATAACAATGACGAATTTATAAATTTTATTCAATGGTCTTCTTTTTTGGTACCCTTTTGAATTTTATAAGTATCAATTATTTTTTATGGATGTCCCCCTTTTAACATTCTTGTGGATTTTTGAGGCTTTTTACTCATAGTGTAAAGATTTGTGATTTGGGAGAAAACTTGCTTGGGTTGCTCCCTGTACCCTTCCAAGTATCTATATGCAAAGAGTTTACAACGCCGAGAACTACTCGGTTACAAGATACAGATAGAGGCCAATTGTGAGTAAACTTAATCACAAAAGAGAGATAGTATCCTAATACGCTTAGGTGCATTATCTAAAAACAATACAAAATTGTATAGAATTAGGAAACTATCCTCATCTAATCCTAATACATACACTTACCAATTTATTTTTGCCAACAGCGTCCCAGGATACCGCTGACCAAATAATAGTGCGACCCTTGATAAATAGTATTCTTTACCTCACTACCAAACTTTCTCTAAGAAATTTTTTTGGTTATATATATATATGTGTGTGTGAGAAAGGGAGAGAACTAGGAGTTATAATAAGAATGAGAAATTATGAATCTGAGCCTTTTATTTTCAATTTGAACATCCAAATCGTGCCACATTATCATCCACTATCTGATTTTTTAAAAAAGAACTCATCCATTGAGAATATATATATATATATATATATATATATATATATATATATATATATATATATATGGGAATCACCCTAAAAATGACAACTATCCTTATCTTGAGAACTTTTAATATCAAGCGTTCAAATTTAATTGAATGGTTGTGATATGGGCGGGTCTTAAAAAGCATATCACGTGACTTTAATCATTTAGGCAAAAAAAGGAGTCCTTCATGCTCGAACCCAACCATCCAAATTCTGCCTTCTCTCCTTCTCTCGTGTCTCTCTCTATCAGCAACCCATCATCTTCCCCGACCACCACACCGTCGGCCATACCACCACACTACCGTCATACAATCGACAGCCACTGGGCTCTTTTTCTCTCTCTTCCTTCTCTCTTTCTTGCACCATCTGCAAGCATATTACGATGTCATTGGATCCGACACCCATCGTGGTCTCCGATGACGGTTGCATTTCCGACGAACCCTTTAACATCCTAGGGTCGAATACATTTCCGGCGCCGAGCATGGCTTCACCTTCGTTATTTGTGTTTGATCAAGTTTGAACATTCTTCTCTTCAAAAATTAGATTAGGTGGTTTTGATTTAGTTGGGATTTGTCTAAAATTGTAGTGAAAATTAGATCAAGTTTAATATTGTAGTGAAATTTTCAATTTAGTTGGGATTTGTCTAAAATTGTGAAATTGATTAATGTTATAATTTGGGTAATTTGATTTGAAAGTGTTGATAATCTGATTTTGGAGTCTTCTCTTCAAAAATTAGATCTATGAGTGTTCGTAATTAAATTTAAGAGTTATTGAATCCTCCCATTGGTACAATTTGATTGTTTCAAATATGGTTCAGTGGAAGTAGAATGAATCCTAATTTTTTCATAAATATATTTTTTAATAATACATGTAGGAATTGATAGATACTATTAGTGAGGAGGTGGACGAAAATAAAGAATCTGAAAACTTCAAGAGCCCGAGTAAAGTATTGAAAGAGTGGGTGCCGACATGTGAGGAAGCATTGATTCCAAAAAAGGCATAATATTCGACGATTTAGAACATTGGAAGAAGTTCTACAAAACTTATGCTCATGAAGTTGGATTTCATGTTTGTAAGTCATCTTGTAAAAAGAAACAAGGGATTGAACAATTTAAGTACTTTGTTTGTTCAAAACAAGGTTTTAAAGAAAGTTCCACAAGCGCTAAAACCAAAGGGAAATAGAAGGTTCGCAAGAGAAAGTTGACAAGGGAGGGATGTAATGTTATGGTTGGGTTTAGTAGGACCGAAGATGGTAAATATGTTTTGAAAAAATTTTATGAAGGTCATACGCATTTTCTTATCACTCCTAGAAAACTTCACATGTTAATATCAAACTCTAGGGTGAAAAGTGTGCATAGGACCTTGTTTAAATCACTTATCCATGTTAATATTGATCCTAGTAAAACCCATCGTCCGACATTTTGGATACTCAAAAGAAGCCCTCAAAAATTTTCAGAGAGACTTAAAAGCTTATTTAAAGGATTCTAATGCTCACATGTTTGTTGAAAACTTCAAAAGGAAAAGGGAGCTTAATCAGTCATTCTATTTTGCATATGAGTTGCATGATGATCAACTGTTGAAGCATGTGTTTTGGGCCGATGGGATCTCTAGGAGAAATTATGCATTATATGGAGATGTTGTTTCATTTGAAACAACATTTGACACAAGCAGATATAAGATGATATTTGCTCCTTTCGTTGGTCTTGATAACCATAGGCTTTATGCGACATTTGGGGCTGCATTCTTAGGGGATGAAAAAGTCGAGTCATTCAAATGGTTATTTGAAAAGTTCTTAGATGAAATGTGTAACCACAAACCAATGTGTATTATAACTTATGAAGATCCTGTAATGAAACTAACAATACAACATGTTTTTGATACATCTACTCATAGGTTTTGTGTGTGGCATATCATGTGGAAGCTTTTTGAAAAGGTTGGATGCATCTTGCATAGTAATGTTGATTTTAATACTCGGTTTAAGTCATATGTTTACAATTCAGAGACACTAGTTGAATTTGAAACCACTTGGCAATCTATAATTATGGATTTTGGGTTAACAAATATGAATGGTTATCTCAAATATTTCGAATTCGTAAGATGTGGATTCGACCTATTTTACGGAATTTTTGTTAGGAGCGAGTGTTGAGGACAACTTCTAGATCTGAAAGTGAAAATAATTTTTTAGCAACTTTACAAATCCACATCTAAGTTTGGTGGAGTTTTGGATGCGTTGGGAAAGTGTTATTGATTTGCAAAGACATTGTCGATCAAAAGCGAGATAATGACACATACTATTCGTTACTTGAAATGAGGACAAACATGGAGTTGGAGAGTCATGCAGCTAAAACTATACTTACTAAAATTTTTATAGATTTCAAGATGAGTTATGGGTAGCTTGCATGGATTGTGAGATTAAGGATAGAAAGGAGATTGAGGAAGGTTTCTTGATAATTGTTTCGAGATAGTAGCAAAAAGGGTAGCAAGAATTGAGAAATTATTTATAACCCTTTAGATCATGTGGCACATTGTTCATGTCAAATGTTTAAATGTGAAGATATTACTTGTCGTCATATATTATGTATTTTCAAGGTAAAAGTGTATGAGCTTCCCACTTACTACATCTTGAACAAGATAGACCAAAATGGCAACAACTAAACCTCTTTTTGATATGGGTGGTAATGTTTTGGAGGGTTGTTCTTATATGAATGTTGAAGATAAGTTAATTTTTGACATGTGGATGGAGTTTATGAGTTGTGTGGAAGTTACAGGTAAGAACTCAGAATTGCTTACTTTGGCTTTGAAGAGAATTTGAAATGTCACTAAATAGTTGATGGAGTTAAAAGGTAGCGAAAGCAAAGTAAGACACAGGAGTTAGAGTCTTTTATTGGCTCAAGTGCTCCAGAGCAAGTTGAGATCCTTCCTCCAAAGCAATCAAACACTAAAGGTGGTGGTAAGTGAATTAAAGGTGGAAAAGAACAAGCATTAAAGTCACAAAAGAGAAGGAGACTTTGTAAAACTTGTGGACAACAAGCAAATTATGGTAGCCGAAATTGTCCTTTAAAAGGGTTGTCTTAGCCATGGTATTTTTAAATTCTTGTATTGTATACTTATAACTTCTTTCAACTGAAATCACTAACTGAACAATTTTATTTATTTGCTTGAAGCTTTGTGGTAGCAACTTCTTTATAGGTAGCAACACCTAGTTTGGGAAGACACATGTTTGTGGCGACACAAGCAGGTGTTTTGGGAGCAACGTGATTCAAAATTCTTATTAATGGAGTGGAGAAAATGGAGAGAGAGTTTTGTTGCATGTTCTATTCTTATTGTTATTGTTTAGTGTATGTAATTTATGGTTATTGGTCAATTTGAGAAACCGTGGAAGGTTTAAATTGGAAACAATGTTGTTCAAGTTTGTCTCTAAATATGATGGGCTCCCATGATTTTGTGGGTTCTTTGCCTGAATATATGATGCTTATTGTTATTGCTTAGTGTATGTAATTTATGGTTCTTGGTCAATTAGAGAAACCGTGAATGGTTTAAATTGGAAACCTATGATTTTGTTCAAGTTTGCCTCTAAATTTGATAGGTTCCCATGATTTTGTGGATTTTTACCTTAGTATATGCTATTGATGTTCTAAATATATGTTGTTGATGTTCAAGTTTGTCTCTAATAATTTATGGTTCTTGGCCAATTAGAGCAATGCCAATAGTTTTCATTATGATGGCTCAAAAATGAAAATGAGATATTATATTAGTAATGGTTTGTATATAATGATTTCCTACAACATTTTGCAACTGAGAGTCCAATTAGGATATTGCATTAGTAATGAGATATTGCATTAGTGATGGCTCAAAAATAAAAATGAGATATTGCATTAGCAATGGTATGCCTAATAGTTTTCATTGGGATCAAGTGATAGGTTCTGCCAATATTGCATTAGTAATTAGGATATTGCATTTGTGATGGTTTGACAATATTGCATCGATAATTAGGATATTGCATTTTGTGGGTTCTTTGAGTAATGCATTTTACACTCTAGTGTAAGGTTTTGACTCATTCTTTGTAGCCCATGTGGGATTTGAACTCACATATTTTGTTTAAGAACACAAATGCTCTACCAATTGAGCTAGTGGACTATGTAAATCTTACTTTTTCAATTTTAATAATCAAACACAATTTCACACAAATGCTCTACAGACAAAAGAATGTTATCACGAAGTCTTCAAATTTCCATGGGGTCAAGTTCATGATATTGTGGAAAACATAGCAAGGTCTTGCTCCACTTTTGTCTTTCCATTTTTTGACATAGTCCAACAATCATGTGAGATATTAGCTTTGATTATTCCAATAATCATGTGAGATATTAGCTCGACATAGCAAGTTCATGATATTGCAATAATCATGTGAGATATTAGCTCTGCTAAACCACTAGCCTGCCTATGTTAATTTAATTTCCAATTCCAATAAGCATAAGCATACAAGTAATGTCAACTCTTTCCATCTTTTGACAGCAGGCATACCTCAAGGAATAATTACGCAGTGATAAGGTTGGTTAGTTGGTTTGTATGATTCATAATTTATTATCTGCATAAAGTATTTTGTCGAATCGGTGAAGCAACACTTATGTTGACCCTTTCCTCCCCCTCCATTGCTCTATTTATGTTGAAAGGAGGTCCCTTCCGGTGTTAAAAAGATCTAGCCAATCGGGTTCCGAGTAGCTTAAGGTATAGTCCATAAGATTCTTTTGATTGTTTCATTATGAAATTATTCCCGGGAATACCAATCACAGGTCCTTTCATTTACTTATATGAACCATAATTCAAAGTGCCTATGTTTGTGTTGTTAGGGTGATGGCTTAAAAAGATATAATTTTGTACAATTTTGCTCAAACAGAGATGCTAGCAATATCCCAAATCAATAATCACTCAAACAAGAGTGCGAATAGAATTTCACACAATTCTAACCCCAAATCAATAATCACGAAAATCAATATCCCAATTCTAACTCCAAATCAATAACCGGAAAACAGTAACTTCACGCTATTCTAACCCCAAATCAATTTCATACAATTAAGAAATGGAGATTCTAATACAAAAATTTTAATTGAAATTAAAAAGAAATTGAATATAAACAAGATAACAAACCCTAAATTTGATTTGGAGTGACATCGTAGTGCTTGTTGCCGGGGACATTTTTGCTCAATTCTTGCCTTTGTTCGACGGTAGGCTCGCCGGTGGTTATGGTGGTCGAGGAGTAGAAATGGGTTCTAGCTGTGGACCAACCGTGTGCAGTGGTGGATCCAACGACATCGTAATATGCTTACAAATGGAGAGAGATAGAGAGAAGCAAGAGAGAGAAAAAGAGCCCAGTGGTCGGCGATTGTATGGTGGTGGTTTGGCGGTTGGCAATGTGGCCGGCGATGTGGTGGCCGAGGAGGGCGATGGGTTGCTAATAGAGAGAGAAACAGAGAAGAAGGAGAGAAGGAAAAAATTGATATGTTCCTAGTTCTTAAGGGCTTAGGTTGATAGTTCCTAATTCTTATTTTAATTAAGCGTTCCCATTTGATATGTTATATATATATATATATATATATATATATATATATATATCAAACGAGAACTCCTAATTAAAATAAGAACTAGGAATTGTCAATCTAAGCCCTTAAAATTTAATCAAAGGATTTAGCATTTGCCACATCATCCTATCTTAACCACCCACCCCAAGCCCCTATCTCCAAGCCCACCACCCGCACCACCATAGAACCGCCAAGACCAGGTGCCTACAGCCATCGTCACATGGCTCGATAGTGGACAACAACCCAAATCGATGGTCCCCATCCACCGGCGAGTCTTGTGGTCGACACCGTTGGTCTATATGCAAATTGCTTGCTTGCTTCGAAATTTTCATGCTTTCTCCTTGGTGGGTTAATCATGCCCCGATTTGATTCCTTTTTCAAATAGGATGTTCTTTATTTTTTGGCAGTTTTGGCATCGAAAAACCCATAAAAATAGACCAAAATCACTTAGAGTTAGGCAAAACGGCAACAAATAGGTTGGACGAACACGAGGGTTGGGGCATAAATCAGGCCCAATGACGGCCACCACGCGACTCGCCGACAGGCAAGGAAAGCCGATCGGCGTCCGCTGTTCACCGGCGAGCCCCATGGTGGCCATCATTAGGCCCGGACTCATGGTGGAGGCAGTTGTGAACCACCACCGTAGGGAGACGATGGTGGGGAAAGTATAGGGGGTAAAGACTGGGTGACGTGGCAAACTCATAACCTTTGGATTAGAAATGAAGGGTTCGGATCTAAAGTTCCTAATTCTCACCCTAAAATTTAGTTCTCATAAGATATCTCATATATATATATATATATATATATATATATATATATATATATATCTTGAAAAAGAAACAACAAATGATCCTTACAATTACGTGTTTAGTTGTTTTGATAAGGGAATGAGCCGCAAAGTTTGGCGGTGCTAATTTTGATTGTTGACTTTAATGATTAGAGATAAGCCAAACTAAGACAGTATAATTAGCTTATTCGGAGGTTAATTGTTTGACTTGAAAATTACGTGATGATATGTTTATGGATCCGAGCGAGATTGTTATGTATTTGGCATCAAGTTGACCGAATATTGTACGACTAATGAATGTAATGACATCATTCAATTAAGCAAGTTCATATATATAATCTTTAATTATTACACGTTTATCTTTTATCTAATGCTCGCTAAATACATCTAATAATGCACGCTAAATAAAAGTAAGATGTTTACTAAAATAAGATAATATCATTTAAGCAAGGCAAATTTGGATCGCAAACTATTTACATATTTATTAGCCTAATGTTCACTTAATGAACACAACATCTGAGTAATACACTAAAATATACCTAAAAGTTTCTCAATAAGAAGACATACAAAAGATAATACTCATTAAATATCTAGTTTCTGTAATTGTGTTGGATCAGTTACTCAAATTTGTCTACCTCCAAAAAAAAATTTTAGGTTTAATCGTAATTTTGTCCGAATTTAAAGTCAGATATAACATTTTTCTCATTCCTTTTGTCCGAACTTGATTTCGATTTTAATTTATTTTCCAATTTACCTGATGCTAAAACAATTTGGTACAGTCATTAAAATTTTGTTTGAATTTAAAGTGTTGTCCAATCTGTCACATCCTAATTTGACCCGAACTTAAATTTTTTGTGTCCCCGAACTGTACGAAATCACATCTTGAATCATTATAAGCTAATTAATTATACTTGCTCTTTATTAATTTTGATTTGCTGGGGTTCTCTAGATCTCGTTCCTCAACCCTAGCTTGAATTGACCCCGATTAATCAATCTTAGTGATTTCTTGCATTATTCCTTTCGTTTTAATTATTTGTCACTTTAATCATTATTTTTTACAATCTCTATCACTTATATTTGTAAACAAATTAATGACTAGTTTATCAACATTTTACCTTTCTTAATTATTTCTTATTCCCTAATTTTCAATAAAATTCTATAGACATTTTAATCATTTAATGACTAATATATTTTGAAATTAACCACACTGGTATTCCCACAATAGTTTAAATTGACAATTAAATTAAATCGGATGAGTGGTTCATAAATTAATTAATCAAGATGTATAAAAAGTTAGCTGTGTATGGTCAAGCACGTAGCTACAATCAATCAATCAAGGGAAGAATCTATGGACAAAAGGAGAAAAAATAATTTCCAAGCCCCAAAATTTACATATTTTTTAAAAAAACTACAAAGAAACAAAGAAAAATTCTGTGGCAAGTTCATTTTTACAGATTTGGAAAGACAGAATGAAGTAATTTCAACACAAAACAGGAGGAATCTCCAGTACGCCATTCTCCAAAGGAGTCAAGTTCAAATCCAAGCAAGGTCTCTTCTGATCAATATTATAACCACCACTTGATGATGTTCTCCTCCGTTTGCTCTCACCTGATAACTTCCCATTATGATCATCATCAGAAGCAGCACGATCAGACGGCGGTGTTGATGTTGCAAGCGAAAGAGAGAGAGAAAGAGGAGAGGAGGAGGATGATGAGGGCGGGTGGGATCCATTGAGGGCAACCCTATGGCGTCTCATGTGCCCACCCAGAGCCTGCCCAATGGCGAACTCTAACCCACAGATCGAGCACTCGTGCATCTTTGGCTTTGATGCGTTAATCTGGCCCGTCTGATCAAGATGATCTCCCACCACGGGGCTGCCCCCGGGCTTGAGCTTCTTGTGGCTGGCCCGGTGGCCCCCAAAGCCTGGAACGACGGGAACTTCCGGTTGCAGGTCTTGCACTCGAAGACCCGAGCCGAGCCCAAAGCTGACCCGCCCGACGACCTGGACAGGAGCATCAGGTAGTTTGCCATGGCTATGCTACAGCTGCTACTCTCAATTGCCATCTCTATATTGCTGTTCTCCCCCTTTTCTATGATCTTCAATTATATATTCTCTTTTCTGAAAATAAAAATAGAAGATTTTTTTTTTTTTTTGGTAGCTGATGAATAATGTGAATTGATAAGAATATGGAAATGAGGGGAGGCATGTGTTTTGGTTGGGGGTGGGGGAGGGGTATTTATAGAGGACTTTTGCTGTCTTTGAATTGGCATAGTTTGCTTGACTTTTAATTAGGGTTTTTGACTTTGTCTTGTGATGAGGAAGCGTTTTTCTTTGTACTACAGGGTATAGTTGTAGTAATTAGGTATACCACCAAATATATTTGATAAGGTTTCCACAGGGGCACATCTTTAATTTATTTACAACTTACCTCAAAAAAAATATAACTAAAAGTAACCTATAAAGTCATATAAAAATCTTAATTTTATTAGTTTAATTTGTTTATAAAGACACTCAAAGCTAAAAATTAGTTGTATAAAACTATTTCATTTTCTACCATTTAGGCAACTAAATCACCGAAAAATTAAAGAGTCTGGCACGCACTCTGATGATGTAAGTGAAGAAAAGAAAAGGAAAGAATAAAAACATTTGAAAAAATGAGATTATCATACACCCTCTCAATAAAGGTTTTGATGAATAATTTTTATTACTCTCACTTTTTTACCACTTTAACCATCGTTTCTAGTGATTTTTTAACCCCTAAACCGTTGATGGGGTATAACCACTTGGTAAAGACTAGATGCACGGAATTGCATGTGTTTGGTGATTGACCATCGTCTCAGGCCCTATGAATTGAAGTTGGAGAAATACTACAAACAAAAATAAGAATAGAAGCCGCTATGTTGAATTGGTAGACAAGCTGCTCTTAGGAAGCAGTGCGAGAGTATCTTGGTTCGAGTCCGAGTGGCGGCATCCATCGAGGGATTTAATCTATCAATCAAGGAGAAATTTTAAAGAGTAGATATACATCATATACCATACATCCGAGCACCAAACAAAGAAACTCACATGCACTACAAGTATTCCGTTTTCCCTATTAAAGAGTAGATATACATCATACCATACATCCGAGGTTACAACATACTAGTCAGTGTCATTGAATGTTACTTATCTAAAGTACATAAAACCCGAAATTTCAAGCGTACACACGTGCATGTGATTATTGTTACAATAGAAGAATAACGCATGTAGTACGTTGACTTGTGGAAACAAATAGTTATTATAAGAAGATGCCTTGAGATAGAAGGAAGTAGCTGGTGGCAGCAGCCACAGCACTTCGAGAAGGAAATAAGCTAAGGCCCAGCTCATGCTGACCGCGTCCATGAGCTAGCAGTAAGTATATATACAGACTCTCATTCCAATTATAAAAGTTTTTTTTTGGGTGGGTGGGGGGGTCAATAATATACAATTTGTAAATGATGAGTTATATTTATCGACTATGAGTTGGCTTGACTAATCTTAACTATAACGTATGTATCTTCAAATCAGTCAATTCTAGAACATGCATGCACGGGTGAATCAAATGTACCTTGGTCCTCTTTTTCAACTTCTCTCATGTTTTGTTGAACGTGAAAATTTCTTTCTATTTGACCAACTTGACTTAAAGCAATTGCTACTTAATTTCATGCATGGAGAGAGTATATTCCTTGAGAACTAGCATTTAAAATAAGAATTAGGAACTTTAAATGTAGGCCTTTAATATTTCATCCAAGGGTTTTGATTTTTCCATGTCGTCATACACTC
Source organism: Talinum fruticosum (assembly GCA_021018815.1). Taxonomy (NCBI): domain Eukaryota; kingdom Viridiplantae; phylum Streptophyta; class Magnoliopsida; order Caryophyllales; family Talinaceae; genus Talinum; species Talinum fruticosum. The sequence goes on from JAITYX010000022.1 coordinate 2,719,722, forward strand.
AACTTCAATCTTCATACCTCAAGACAACGTAATAATGCCTCTTAACCCTAATGCAAATAGTCGACCACCATGTTTTTAAGGCTAACAGCGACGGACCACCGACTTCCCGGCTCCTAGTGATTGTAGATCCAAATTAGTCGTCCTCCAGCAAACCTAGTGGCAGCCACCGTTAGCCCTATAATCCATTCTCGCCGGAAATAACAAAGCTTGTTTTGACCAAAATTAATTTTTCAGCGAAGAAGTTTGTTTTATCCCGCAAGCATGAAGAATCCAGGTAGTCAAATTGATTTCACCATGGGCCTCATCGCCGGGAAGCAAACACTTATTAAGGTTCGCCATCCGCCTACGAGGCTTATTGAGGCCCATCATCAGTCCCTTCAAACAAGGATTTAACTCCATTTATTACGGTGCCGCCGAATTAAAACGAAACCGTAAGGGATAAGCAAGAAGTAAAAGAAGGGCGGGGAGAACCCAACCATAAGGAAGCATTGCGACACCGGCAGCGGGCTTTCGGCGATGGTTCTTGGTGGAAGGAGAGGGAAAGGAAGGTGGAATCACTACTACAAAAATGACTTTTAACAATGGGCCTTTAACAACGGTTATAAAGAAAACTGTTATAAAAAAAATGAGGCGATATCATTTTTGTAATAATCTGTAAAAAGGAACCGATTTTTTACTATAGTTTCAAGAAAGAACCATTGTTAAAACTTACCTCTTGGCCTATGACTATGGTTCTTTATATGAGCGAGTTGTCATAAGTCTTCATGCTCGGGGATATTGACTATGGTTCTTTATAGGATCCATTGTCATAGGTTCGGTGCAGATTTTTTCTATTTTTACTCATTGTTTGAATTTTTGTGACTCCATGGATGTTTCAAAATTCTTAAAATTTTTTCAGATTTGTATGAATTTATGGCAATTTCTTGTATTTTTTGTGAATTTTGGATAGAGCAAATTATGTGATGAATTTTTAAGGAAATTAATTTATTTTGAAAGTAAAGACCTATGACAAGAGTTCTTTATAGGAACCGTTGTCATATGTCCTCGTTGACAATGAGTTATTTATAAGAACCGTTGTCATAGGTCCTACAAATGTTTCTCGTTTTTGCACACTATTTAAATTTACGTGACTCCATAGATGGTTCAAAATTTCTGAAATTTTTACTAAAGATTTATATGAATTTTTGAAAGTTTTATGTATTTTTGGTGAATTTTGGATGAGTAGATTCTATGTTATAAATTTTTTTGTTTTTGCTTACTTGTTTGAATTTTTGTTACTCCATGGATGGTTCAAAATTTTTGAAATTTGTATTGCAAATTTATTTGAATTTATGGCAATTTTTATATTTTTGGTGAATTTTGGATAAGTCGATTATGTATTATGAATTTTGAAGGAAATTGTCCGATTTGGAAGCAAAAAGTTCGATTTAGGGAGACCTATGCAAGCGATTCTTTATAGGAACCATTGTCATAGGTCATTTGTTTTTGAAAAATAATCTCTTGCTCTTTTTCTCTCTGTTCACACCTATCTTCTCTCTCTCTCTTTCTCTTTTCTGTTGTGTTTGCCCATCTCCTACTTTTGAAAATAATCTCTATTTTTCTTTCTCCTCGAGATCTTACCTTATTCCCCTTCGGTAGAGCAAGAAATTCTTTCTCTCTCTCTCGTTCGTTCTCTGCTTGTTTTTTCAGATCTATCTTTCCTTTTCGTCTCAATCTCCATCTCCATTCTTATCAATCTTAATCTTCTCCATCTTCACCGGGCTTTCTCCCAAGCATATCCGTTTATATTTAGCTTTAAATGTCGACCCCGAGAGATTTTAATGAGATCTATAAAATTACTAACCTCTTTTATAAGTTATTTCAAATCTGTAAAATTCATTTTTTTTTTTTTTTTGCATTTTGTTTACATTTTGCCTCTATTTTTGATATGTAAAAATCAACCTCTTTTTCGAGATCTAGCTTGTTATCGACATCGACATCGGCATCGGCATTGGGCATGCATTTTAGGGTTTAAACGAGGATTTTAAAAAGGAGAAAGCAGATGGCAAGAACAAGACAAAAGGAATACGGCGAGAAGGAGACGGAAGCGGATGGTGAGAGACATCAAGTTCTAAGTTTTAGGTTTCACTTTCTTCTAAAAATTTTAATTTTAGATCTCAAATTTTCAGTTTTAGATTTCAATTTAGTGTAATTTGATTTCCTTTCAAATGAATAAAAATTCAGAATATGTAAGCTTAACTTTATGTGCATATTTTTTCCTATTTTTCTCACTATTTGAATTTTCGTGACTATATAGATGAGCCAAAATTCTTGAAAATTTTAATGCAAATTCATGTGAATTTATATCAATTTATTTTATTTTTTGGTGAATTTTGGATGCACACTAGACCTGGTTTGAGGCCTTTTAACAACGATTATTTTATAAGAATTGTTGTCATAGTCCTCACATATGACAACGGTTGTTTTATGGAACAATTGATATAAGCTGGTCTTTGACGAGTAGTTGTAGAATCGTTGTCAAAAGATACTAGCTTTTAACAACGCTCACTTGTACAACGGTTGTCCACTTGTTGTTAAAAGTCGTTTATCATTGTTGTTAAATATCATTCTTGTAGTAGTGAGTGGCTAAGAGACTAGGTGCTGTGGGTAGAGATTAGGTATGTGAGTAGAGATATGTGGCTAAATCCAGGCCATTAGATAAGAATTTAAAGGTTAAGACTAAAAGTTTCTAATTCTCACTCAATGCCCTAATTCTTCTTGGAAATCATTTCTCGCTCCGTGTGTGTGTGTGCGCGAGCGCGCGTGCGTGTGCGCACACATGTCCTACATTCTTTTTCGATAAGTTATACGTATGTTGCATTAGCTACACGGACAAATCTATGCATGGGCAATCGGGGTCATCTCGGTCCCGTCATTTTTGGGTAAAAAAATATACAAAGATTGTAGTATAATTAATATGACCCCGTTTGTTTGATAGAATTTTACTTGCCTAGCCAGTCTCCCAAGTTCGAATGAATGGTTCATGATTCATGTGTATTTAGGTCACGTGTTTGAATCCCCGCAACACTAGTCTTTTCCTTTAATTTTACTGTTTGATTGATTTGAATAGTTTGACCGTTGCATTTTAAATCCTCCAAATGGCAAAGGCGTTAGCGAGGTCATCGCATAGAAATAAGGAGGGGAAACGGCAGAGAGAGAAAGGAAGAGAGATGAGACCTTTTTTTTAACCGAGAGGTTGGGAGGGTTTCATTAATCATTCCCAAATAAAGTTTATCTCGCCACTAAAGTAGGCAGAATGCATAAAGGTCCTTACCCAACCAAACCAAGAAAGATGAGACTTTAAATGATAAAAAAGAGATGGGTTAAGAGAGCTAGGGGAGGATTAATTGTTATTATTGTGTTATAATTATAAAGGGAGTAAAAAACTTAAAACAGGAGAGGAAGGAGTTCAATAACAACCAATAATTGGGCAATATTATCATCTACCGTCCTTGAACTTTTGGTAATAATATTTTTACCCATCATATTTTCGTATTATCATTTAAATAGCTTACATTGATTTGAGTTTATATATTTAAGGTACTATAAATAATCTAAGATATAAATTGACCAAAATTCCCTATAAATTTTAGTCTTGAGGTAAGTCTTGCTGGCTTAACAAGCAAAGCTTTTAATTAACTCCTCTCAACTCACGATAATCTTTATCTTCACTCTTTAATATCTCTCATCCCCTAAAAATTCAAATTAGTGTTACACCCATTATGTAAAATTTAACAAAAATACTCACCTCCCTAAATTGAAATGAGGGTCTCAACCATTTTTGTTAAATCCAAAAATAACTCCCCTCCCCAAAAGTTCAAATTAGGGTTTAACCCTTTTCTTAAAATTCAAATAAAACTCAACAAAAGCCAAACAATAACCACAAATTGATGCCTTAGATATGGTCACAACCTCCAATATGGACAGGAACAATAGGTATGAAGAAAGAATGAGAGGAACTCGCAACACAAGCAAAAGTTCAGGGAAACGGATCTTAGGTAGCCACCTAGTAAGAGAGAATAAATTAAACAAAGGCAATCGAGAGAGTAATGAAATTACAAAAATGAATTCAGTCTCAAAAAATAATTCACAATGGAGTATTTTTTTGGCACACTCCAATAGTATTGCTAAAATTTGTATTAGTAAGAGAATAGATTAAGCCGACCTCGGCCATAGCTCGGTTGGAGGTAAAAGAACTAGCTTTCCGGCGAAGAGATGGGTAGACGAGCGGAAGAGGGAAGTGTGACCGAATGAGCATGAGAAGGATTTAAAAATGCCAGAGGAGTCCTCGGGACCTTTAGCAAGCTCCGAACGATGGGACTTGCTACATTCACGAGAGCTATGCATTTGTCGCTAGAGATTGAACTGTCATTGGCCCGAGAAATCGAAATTATAAACAAAATCAGCACCGAAAAGTGAAATGTTAAGGTTGATTAACAATTTTAGGGATTTTACTAGGGTTGTAACAGACGCCGCCATTCATGAGCGAGTGAGCTTTAGCTTATGGATTTCGAGAGATAATAAGAGATTGGAGAAAAAGGTGTGATGGTTACAGAGTGAGCAATTAGTGAAAGAGTATTATTTTCAAGTATGTACCAACTTCCCCATCCCGGATGATAAATTGATAAGTGCATGAAATGCATTATTTTCTTAGGCGTTTTGATGCTTTTCTTTGGAAAATTATGTTAAATGGAGCGTGTTTATACTCTATTTTTTACTTTACACTTGTGTTTTGGTGTTTTGAGATGATTTGTGCAAATTTGGTCACCAATACCGAGTACTCCCCAAATTTGTTCGTGTTTTGAGCTTTAAGAAAACCAACACTGTCTAACATTGTAGTCACAACAGATGTTCCCCTTGTTTCCCCAAAGATTTCAGCTCCAGCGACCATCACGGACATCCTGTGTCCACCGACATGACCCATGTTAGAGATTCACTTGTCCAAGTTGATCCTGCAAGCAAGCATCGGTAGGCCATGTCCGCTGACACGACCTTTTCTCCCTCATTTCCATCAAGATTTTACATATTTGCAACCAACATGAGCAGCCCGTGTCGACCGACACGGCTGTATCGGCTGCAAATTCTGCCGTGACGCTTCGGTTTTAACGGTTTTGCCCTTTGATTGCTTGGATAATTGCTATTAAAGCCTGATTTATGCAAGCTGTTTTGAGGCATCCACCATCATCTTCTTCATGCCTTCCTCCATTATTCATTAATAGATCTTCATCCACCATTAGAGAGAAAGAGTAGAAATATTCGAAAAGAGACGTGCAAGGTCGAAGAATTTATTCTAGAGTTTTCATGCTATTGTGAGATTATTGGCCATTTTCTTGCATGTATCCTAGTTGTTTAAATGAAGTATTGAAAACTGAAGTTCAACATTGGAAAAACTAAGATAGACTTAATTTGTGATGTCTAGAGGTAGAATTGCTAATTATGAGAAATTGATAATCCATGTTTAAATAAAGTATTGGGCATCGCGCCATTGTTGCTCACTTGTCACCATTAATGCAACCCAAAAAGTGTAGGTGTATTGAAGTCGAACCGTCTCTAGCTGCTCTTCCCTTTAATCCATTTCTATGTGCCATTTCAGTTGCACCGTCTTAGAATTCGAGCAAAAACCCTCCCCAACAAATTCCAAAAATGGGTTTTGGAAAATTTTTAAAATTTTCATTTTGGACCTAATTCAGTTTAGAGAGGAAAAGGAGGAGGAAGAGAGAGAGAGGGGAAAAGGCAAATGTAAAGTTAGAGACTCTCTTTGAACCGACAAAAGAAAGATGAGAGATAGAGAGAGAGAGAGAGAGGAAAATGAGGACGAGGAAGGGTCTTATTCAAAGTTAGAGTGAGAATTATTAGATCCGAAGTAAGGGAAACGGAAGAAGCAAAGGCCTTCTCGAAGGTTAAAAAGTCTAAGACTTTTAATACGGTTCAAGGAGAGAACCGTAGTAATATAGATAATCTATTACTACGGTTCTCTTCTTGAACCGTAGTAAAAAGTAGATAACTTGACCTATTACTATGGTTCAACGAAAGAACCGTGGTAATAGGTGTAATAAAACACCGTTTATTTACAAAAATTTCATCGCCTCATTTTTTATGATGCTTTTTTTATCTGTTGTTGAAGGCCCGTTGTTAAAAGTCATTTTTATAGTAGTGTGCTCTTGAACGATCTCAAGACAAAGAACTACTCAAAGCTAGAGCTTCAAGTCAAGACACAATGACCAACTTTTGCCAAGGATTTTGCCGAGTCTATGGTGACAATGATTCAGATTGCTCGCGGGTTCTCGGGGTGAACTTAGGAAGAATTGTGGCTTTGCTAACTAAGTGCTCATGGGCTTGTTAACTAATAGCTATCCGCTTGTTTTATTAAGTTCTTCTGTATTTCTTTGATTTTGGACAAGTAATTTATCTATTTGAATATAATTGAAAATAATCTTGTATGAAGTAATGGGAATGAGTTTTGTCGTGTCGTAGTTCTTTTTCTAGTTAAGTTTTCATTGCTGAAATTTAATTTTTGTCGGTGTTCTATTCTTTTCTTTCATCAAAGTTTAAAACTTTATCAATAAAAATCAACCTTTAATGAATAAAATGGCATAAATATTGAAAATTCTCATCTACTATAGAAACAAAATACACAACTGGAGCCATAACCCCAATATATTGCCTCCTATCGACATTGCCTCTCGATAAGGAGCATTGGAGAACAATTAGAAACAATCAACGACATACTAATGCTGAAATACGCATGCCCTAAGTGGTATACTACTGCTGAAACGAATAGACAATATACGTAACAAAGTCTCCAAATTTCCAAAAATCATCCCTCCCCCAAAACCATCCCTCGCCAAAAAAATAGCTGGGTGAAACCCCGACTTGGTCAGCAAATGATGATGTGAGAACTAAGATCAAATGGAAAAAAAGAACTCATAATTCATATATGTTGTTTGTGTAAGAGAAAATACATCTAAGAGGTGGTGATTAAAAAAGCATGTAGCAATCCTACGAAGACAATATCATTAGTTATGTGAGATAATAGAGAAAAATTGTGAAGATGGAAACTTGGGATTGGGACAATAATTATATGCAAAAATAAGTATGACATATATGACTCTATGTAACATAAGGACGACATACTTTCTTTTTTAAAAAATGGTAAATATATATAATAGAATATACACAGTATATGACATTATGTAGTTTATTTACATTACAACCCTAATTCTAATCTCCTACTCTTAACTCTTGTGTCCTCTCCTATGCCAATTTTTGTATCCTTTACCCTAAGGATTCTATTGTACTCACGAAGTATCAGAACACCTATAAGGTCCTATGATTTTTTTCCTCTCATCTCCCTTCACGCAGCTCTCTCTGTCTCTACTTCACTATCTCTCTCGGCGCCGTCATCAACATCATCATATTATTATCACTCGGTCTTCATCCCTCACGCAGCTCTCCCCCTCTACTTATCTATCTCTCGCTGCATATCTCTCTTTCATCTAAACATCATCATCTACTCTCTTTGTTTTTCTCTTTCCCTTTGCTTCATCGTTCCCGTCATCATCACCATCTTTCATCAACATCATCATCGCCAACCTTCGCCATCACCACTTTGATCATCATCATCACCCTCTATCATCTCTTCTTCTTTATTAATTTTTGTTTAATCGCCACGGCCCTTTTCCACTATCTCCCTTTTTATTAATTCTTCACTATATTGGTAATTGTTCTTCTCCAAAACCCTACAATGTTGCTGCAACAGCGTGGAAATCAACCTCACAATGTTACTTGGCCATCCTATGCAGCCATTTGGCCCCCGACCTGCTCGGCCCATGTCCCTCCCCTCCAGCCCAGCCTACCACAAGTGGACAGGCCCAACACGCCTTTTTGGACCAAGCCGACACCCACCCGCCGTGGTCCAACCCCACTCCTTACCGCCTTGGCGATAGACTCGGCAAAAGTGACCCGAACCGAATGGGTCAACCCGAACAACCCGAAACCCAAACCGAACCGACATCCGAAACAGTTGAACCGATTTTGACCCGAAACCGAAATGAACCGACCCGAACCGAACCGACCCGAAATGTACTGAACCCGATTCGGACCCGAACCGAAACGACCCAATCCGAAACCGAACCGACCCGAAACCGAAACCGACCCGAAATATAATTGACCCGATTACAACCCGAACCGAATCAAACCCGAACCGAATCGGACCCGAACCGAATCGGACCCGAACCGAATCGGACCGAATTCGAATAAAAGTGACCAAAACCCGACCCAACCTTAATTTGAATTTGATCCAACCCACATTTTTTTTGGCAAGTCTCTCATGATAGACTTTTGTGCTTGTAATGGTACAAACAATTTTGATCGACCTCAAATCTTATTCAAGCAAATTCATACCAATGGATAATAGTGGACTCGATAATATTATATTTTACATTATTCTTATAAATTATAATCACTCGTTCCAAATTTTGAGCAAGCGTTGATTAGGTGAAACTAGTGCAATGATGCCACCTATAAACATGATTTTTGGTGCAACACTAAGGACTTTAAAAAATTACAAAATCAAATAAAATATCAATTCTCATTTCGGATCGTGACAAACATGGTCAACACCAACGGCAACATGCACAACACAACAAATTAGTTCAATTAATTGGTTGGAAAATTATAATACAAGATGATAATCGTAAGTCAAGTACTTCGAGTTGAGCAATAACCGATTGACTGAGTGACTAAATATTCTTCTTACTTGGTTATTATTATGACTAGTGGCACCTAGTGGCCGATGAATATTCGAGTTTTCATTTTGATTTATCAAGATCATTTTAGATTGTATCGACTCGAACTTATCTAAATTATTCTAACATTATCTTTATAAAATTTAACATCAAATATAATCATTCTAGAAATTCGAACAGATTGCCATTTAGTCTATTAGTATTGTAATTATGTCGGTATCTCACAATTTTGATTTTATTAATTTATGTAATTTGTATATAAGTTCGGTTGAAATTGTACTAGTTCGAATTTGACCAAATCGATTTGGCATCGTATGAAATTAAGCATCAAATTATGGTTCACATTAGTTCAATTCATTCATTACAAATTACAATTCATTAGAGTACATTCAGTTAATCTTAACTCTTATATTTATCTCGTCTTGCAATTTCGTTTTTGATACTTATCAATAAGTTTGAGTTGGATTATACATTTGTGACGTATTAAAATATCAACTTGGTTGATTTTGTTTTAAATTTAGAGTCAAATATTCAAATTTTGCTTGTTTACACTTCTAAGTTATATCTCTTAAACGTTACTAGTATTTTTTTTAAATAAACAACGCTCTGTTTTTAATCTATACAAAAACAAATGTGTAAAATAAAAAAATTAATATTAATAATATATTAACTTTATAAAATTTTATTTTTCTTCAACTCAAAAAGGTTTTGTAAAAAATTTTAACATTAGTATTAACAAATTTATTTAAATATTTTTTTAAGTTTAGTAAATGCATACCACACGATGGGCTCCCATCAAAGAAGAATATCAATGGGCCAATAAACCTTAGGAGGGAATAGAAACTTGTGGCCCGAGGCCCAAAGTTTATCCTCCTTTATTTCCCAAACAATTACCAAATAATATTATAATAATTCACTCAAATCACAAATTATAAATCACTTATTTACATTTCATAAAATTAATCAAACAAAAAGATAATTGCTACCATAACTTATTTAAAATTATAAAATTAAAAGTTAAAAATTTAAAAAGTTGGAAACCTTAATCTTAGAGTTCTAGATGGACTTGAGATTGACCCGAAATCATACTCGAAACTCACCCGAATTGACATTGACCCAACCCGAACCGAAACCGACACGAAGTTGACCCGATCCGAATTTAACCCAAACCGAACCCGAACCCGAACCGAAACCGAACGAACCGAAACGAGACTCGACCCGAAATTGAACCGAACCGAATTTAACCCGAACCGAACCCAAACCGAACCCGAACGAGATTGACCCGAAGTTGACCCGAACCGAAGTTGACCCGAACCCGAAACCGAACCGGACCCGAACAAGATCGACCCGAAATTAACCCGAACCGAACTAACCCAAACCGAACCCGAACCGAATGACCCGATTGCCAGGTCTACTTGGCGAGCCTACGACGTCTTGCAGTGTGGTCCGCTCCTTATCAACCATAACACTACATGGACTCAGGAGCTTCCTCTCACATGGCATCCAACTCGGTAAACCTATCCACTACTTTTGATTCGAGCAAAATCATGCCTCAATTTATAGTTGCTTGCTAATGGAACACGTATATAAAAACTCTTACGAGAGAGTGGATGTAAAGGTAACAGGATGACATACGTGTACATTGAAAGCAAGTTATGAATGCGATATGAGTGATCTTTTACATAAACGACCTTTTGTGAAGATAGTTGGATATGACACTCGAGAAGCTAATTTGCAATATAGATCATAAAACACTTAGGAGTGTTAAACTTCACAATCATAAAACCAAGGAATCAATTGTCATTTTGGAATATAACGCTCCCCATTACCAATCCCCTTAATAATGATTCTAATACTTCAAATTCCAGGAACTCAATCATCGGTTTAGAAGAGAGAAGTTAAAAAGAATGTTGTTAAATAGGTTAGAGAATAAAAACCGAGATAGAAGGTTAGAGATAGAGTTAAAAGAGTAAAAGTGGATTTATTTCTATCTCTACAATATATTTAAACAATGGTGTTGAATAATCAAATATGTTTTATTTGGTGCCCATTGTTTTAAACTAAGAAGAAAGAGCCGAGAGGAGAATGAATAAGGAGACGCGGGTAAGGAGGGTGTTCGGAAATTTTGAGCGACTTGATGCGGAAGCATAATATAGGATGTCTTATGATAATCAAAAATTCGAACAAATAAATGACGGGTACTAAATCAATGGACACAATGAATTTACGTGGAAAACCCAACTCGGGAAAAACCACGGAGGTGACAAATAATTCACTATGATTTGAGAAAATACAAATTGATCACAATCGAACAATGATTTGATCAACGATAAGAATCTCTAATTCTCTCACAATATTTCTCTCAAACTCACTCAACAATGTTGGGGAATTAATTTCTTTGGCTTGCTTTTTCACGTATAGCCTCACAAGAGTTTATATACTAAACTCTCCTCCAATCTCACTTGATGATGATGGGAAATGCTCCCATAATTTTATGCCCCACTCGCATAGAAAGTGCTCCTAATTTCTTGCTAAATTCACAGCCCACTTATCCCTTAATTAACATGATTAAGGAGCTCTTAATCCAGCAAATTAAGTGCCCACCACTCCAAAAAACACTGCAGAAAATTAGCCATGTTCGCTGCCCCACAACTCCATGAAGACAGCTGAAACATATGCCCACTACCCCTTGAATATCCCAGAAAAATAGGTCACGTTTGCTGCCCAAAATCAGCCCACTTCACTGCTCCAAAACCCCGAAAAATAGTCCCACAAACTAAGTGTTGAAACTTCGTAATACATGGCACGGTTATGATGGATTCGGCTTGGTCGTGACATCAAGAGCTAAACAAAAAACTAGGAGATTTGAGCCACACCTAACGAGAGGAAAACGAGGATCGGTTTGTACTGGTAGAGAGGAGACAGTGCACGGTTCAACAAGGCATGTACACCTTTCTAAAATCATTACTTATTATTTAACTCAATAGCCAAACCTAAACCTAAAGAGCCACACATAGTGAGTAAAAGAGAGAAACAACAATATATGAGGCATACGTAGATCACTAGAGTTGAAATTCTCTACTAACATAACATGACCCCCATGAAAGCTAATTATGACAGCAGCTAAGTTTGGCAAATCTAGACACGGATGGAGAGTTGTTAGGGACTGTAATGAGGAATTGCTGCTTGTCCGCGGTTGCCCAAGGATCGGGCTTTCTCGGGGTTGAGATGGAGGAGGCAAGAGCTTGTTGGTTCACTTTGTCGAAGTCATCAAATTAGGTATTAAGAATGTGATCGTGGAGGGTGACTCGCCGCCCTTAGTTTCTAAACTCAAAAGGGTGCGAGTCTATCTTCGGACATTGGTATTTTGGTAGACGGTATTCTTTTGCTTTGTCTTTCTTTTGATTATATCGCTTTCTCATTTGTGAGAAGAGAGGAAATAGAGTAATCTACTATTTAACTCATCTACAACCCTATGAGGAAATAGAGTAATCTACTATTTAACTCATCTACAACCCTATGATCCATCTATTAGGATTTGGTTAAATGATCTCCTAAGTCGTGTCTTCCACCTGGCTTTAGAGGATTAGGGTTCATCTTTGATTATTGATTAATACAACTCCAGCCTTTCTAAAAAAAAACAAACATAGCTTAAACCCCAAGTTATGTTATGGATAACCACATACTAGACAACATAAAAAGAGTTGTTTGAGAAGATGATACCATCGGTGCTATGTACCATTTTGAACTAAGTACCTTAAAACTACAAAATCAAGAATTTACACTTAGAATTCGAGTGCTACTTACCATCTTGAACCAAATACAATAAAATTGTAAGATCAAAAATTTACACTTATAATGATACACGTAGAATTTTTTTTTCCTTTATATAATTATTGCAACCACTATAAAGATTTTATTGGTTTAGTTTGGGATAGGTGATTTGGAGTTTGTATAGACATCGACTTTTTCCCGAAATTGGAAAGGAAGGGATATATTCTACTACGAGAAGGGCAACGAGATGCGTAGTAACAAAATTAAAGCCTTATCGGCGACTTCAAGATTCCTCACTACAAAGATGATTTTTGGGGATGTAGCAAGGCCATTTGTCAATCCGGATAGTCCCATGTAGACGTGGCAAAACTAACCCGAACCGAACGAGTCAACCCGAACGACCCAAATCCAAACCGAACCGACATCCGAAATAGTTGAACTGATTTTAACCCGAAAAACAAAATGAACAGACCTAAACCGAACCGACACTGAAATCTAATGAACTCAATTCCGACCCGAACCGAAATGACCCGAACCGAAACCGAACCGACCCGAACCGAATGAGACCCGAATCGATTTAACCCGAATAAAAGTGACCCAACCCACTTTTTTTTTTTGTTGGGTATCTCAGGATGGACTTTTGTGCCTATAGTGGTAAAATGTTTTTGGTGGGTATAATTTTGAATCGATTTTAACCCAAAACGTGACCCGATTACGACCGAAGTTGACCCGATCCGAAATTAACCCGAATCAAACCCGAACCTGACCCGAAGAGATTGACCCAAAGTTGAACCAAACGAAAGTTGACCCGAACCGAAACCAAAAGAACCCGAACAAGATCGATCCGAAGTTTACCCGAACCGAAGTTGACCCGAACCCGAAACCGAACCGGACCCGAACAAGATCGACCGAAGTTAACCCCAATCAAATCTAAACCGAATGACCCGATTGCCAGGGATAGTCCCATGCATCCTAAGTTCATGGAGGAAGAAGATCAAGAGCAGAGGGAAGGTTCGGAAGGCGAGGTGATCGGTCACTAAGGGATCACCAAGTCGAAGAGTCCAGTCTTCTAAATCGAGAGGATCCGCAGTTAACTTTACTTCCGGATGCTTGGGCTTTGGGGTACTCAGGAGGAGAATGAGGTTGCTCCTTCGTAGGCATATCCGGTCGAACAACAAGATCTTGTGGGGCTGGCTAACTCATCACTTATGGATACGAGATATGCAAAGAGGAAATTTTCTACGACTTCGCATTTGTGGAGAGCGGCAGCAGGAGGGCAAAAGTTAAGCTTCATTAAATGAAGCTATTAATATGGAGTTTGACAATCTTGCCATAGGCCACCAACAGGGAGACTTTACGCATGATGGGCTTGTGGCGCAACATGACCCTTTAGTGGGATACTTAGAGCAAGCCCACATGTTCCAACTAGAATCAACCCAACAACTTCCACCAATAGGGTCGCCCCATCCACCAATTCCATTACCTCGGTCATACCCTCAATCCCCTTTCTTCGATCGCTTAATGAGGTACTTCCTACTCGAATCTCTTCAGTCTCTCTCAAATAACATTTATGAGGGTAGATTTCCAGTTCCCACTCCTACTTGTTGACCCCTACATCGCATCATTTAATGACTTTCCGGCCTCAAATCCCGATCAAGCTTTCTCTTTTCAAAACAATTTGTCTATAAATACCCCCTAGCTGAAGGCACTTTAGGCCATACCTTCCTCTCACATCCGTTTCGAGTTGAAGAATTTACTTCACAAATTCCATACCTTAGCTTGATTCTTGAGTTTTCGTCTAGTGAAGATACAATGTCCTCTCGAAGCGAGTGAAGGAAATGAAATTACATAATAGAACTTTTAGCGACAGCCTAACGAACGGAACTCGAAGAGATCAACGGCCACCGGTAATTGAAGGAAAATAGGATGCTCAACTGGAGGACTCAACGAGATACATATCTACGAAAGGAAGGTCAATTGTTCTTGAAACGACCAAATAGGTGGTTATACAATCGAAACCATTGTCACCACAAAGAGGGATTTCGGAACGGATAAAAAGGAAATTAAGTTGCTCTCATTGCCAATCACGACTAGACGAGGACAATGCTTTCAAGAAAGTCTGTTGGAAGAAATCTAAAACGAAAGGCTTCATCCATGCCGAATTAGGTAGTGTAAGTCGGGAGCAATTCTGTTTTTAGAAGAGGTTGATTATGATCTTGTGGCAATGGTCAAAGTCCTTGAACTTAAGAAAAGAAAGATCTCGGAGACAAAGTCCAATGAGGATGCTCAAACAAGTATGCAAAAGATAGGGGTGAGCAAAACAGAGGACACATGCCCTTCTAAAGATTATGATCGGGTTAAGGAGGCACCCAGGGAAAAACCTCCAATAGAGAAATGAAAATTTGTGCGTGGAATAGTAGAGGATTCTTTTCTGCGAGCAATCCTACAATTAGGGGTAAGCATGACTGGTGGGTACCTTGGAACCGGACTGGAACCGTTGAAACAGTAAGGTTTTGAAATTGGTACCGGTCAAACGGAGTAAAGGTAAGGTTTCTAAAATTTAGGAACGGATCAAACGGGTAAGGCTACGGTTCCTAAAATGAAATCATGGAATCGGAACCTAGAACCGTTCAAAGGGTATTTTATTTTATATTTCATAGATCTTGCCGATGGTGATGGATAAGTTATTGATGTTGAAGATGCAATGGAAGTTTAAAGGTTGCATTATTTTTATTTAAATTTAGTTAATGAATTTGAGACGTTTTGTTGTATTAGTTTTTGAAGAGACTTTGTAAGATTTTGATCACATCCCCCTTTAAAAACATTGTTTCCACTACCAACGTTGATTTTGTAAAAAATTGCTAAAAATTATGGTATTTAATTGTTTGCTTGTTGAACTTTAACTAATTAAATGATTAACATGAGTTGATGTTTGTAAATTTTTAAGGCCTTAAAGTTTTTTTTTTCATAAGAATAATGGTGTGAATAGGGTACCTGTAACCTAGGAGCGGAACCCGAGGTTCGAGGTCGAGTTCCTAAAATTTAGGAATCGGTCAAATAGGGTAAGGGTAAGGTTCCTAAAATTTAGGAACCGGTCAAATAGGGTAAGGGTTTGGTTCCTAGTTTTGGGACAGGGTACCCGAAGCTGCTCACCCCTACCTACAATTCCCACTATTGGATGGCTTGCTCGCGATCGCTATCTGGATGTAATATGTCCGTTTGAGACTCTCTATGAGCCGACTGTGGCTGCAGATTCTGTTGCGTTTCTTCATTTTTCTTTTGTGGGTGGGGTAAGCCTGGTGGGCAAGTCCGGAGGTATTATGGTAGTAACTAAGAAGTCGGTTTTAATTTCAACCGTGGTGTGTTGTAAAAAGCTGTCATATGTTCTATTAATGATAAGAGTGGAGTTTGGTATGTTGTTTTTGTCTATGGCGCGCTAAAATTTCATGAAAGAAAAGGCGTGTGGGATGACTTAGCAAATGAGATGGTTAAATTGTCTTACTTGGGAGATTTCAATCAAGTTGACCATGACAAATTGGGAGGAGAGTCTAGAATCAAAGGAAGTGAGGATTTTTACAATGGAAAATCCTACTCAATCTCAAAGATTTACACTTCACGAGCCCCAGGTTTACATGGACAAATAACAGGAAAACTAAAGATATTTTATTTGAAAGGCTAGATAAAGCATTAGCTTCGAAGAGCTGGATCGAGGAATTTCGAGCAATCCTATGTGGAAAATTTGTTGATCCAAGCATCCGACCATGGGCCAATTCTGTTGTATCTTAAGCGAACAGTGAGTAGGAAAGTGAGAAGGAATTATCAATAAGGCCCGGTGTCCATCAAGAGTCGACATTATGAAGGTGATCGAAGAAATTTGGGCTCACTCACATCAACCACATTTACGGACGTCTATTCTCAAAAGGTTACGGGACACTAGATTTCACTTGTAAACAATGGTGTCTAAAGTGGAGGAAGAATGGAGAAAGCATCATTTCGATCATCAAGAGGTAATGAAGGAAACTCTCATGGACCTTGAGAAATGTGGTTTGCAAGATTCCATCGTAGCAAAATACTGGTTGGGGAAAAATAAGTTGGAAAAAGCGCCGAATGCAGCGGATTTGTACTCGGAGACAAAGGGGAAAGATCAAATGGCTGCAACTAGGAGATAGGAAAACACAATTTTTCTTCCAGCAGTTCAAAGCTAAAAAGCTTTTGCACAAATAAGAAGCCTCAAGAATGAAGATGGGAATGATGTCCATGACGTTAATCAAATGAGGACTATGACTAGAGATTACTTTGAAGGCCTTTTAGAGATCCTCCCTATCAACCGGACGAAGTCTAATGATCAACAATATGCTCGAGTAACTTTTAGAAAAGAATCATGGATACGCAGTTTAATTTTCTCAACAGTTCTTTTTAGGAAGAAGAGGTCGAAAGGCGGTTTTCCAAATGGGAAACCTAAAATCACCAGGGCAGACGGATTCCCAAGCATTGTTTCTTCAACGAAATGTGGCAACAAGTTGGCCGGTGATTACGTCCGTAGTCTTGGAGACGCTAAATTCGAGCAATCTGACTCCAACAATCAACAATACAAATATTGTCTTAATTCCAAAAAGGAACAAGCCAAGG
This sequence comes from Talinum fruticosum, assembly GCA_021018815.1. Lineage (NCBI taxonomy): Eukaryota > Viridiplantae > Streptophyta > Magnoliopsida > Caryophyllales > Talinaceae > Talinum > Talinum fruticosum. The sequence goes on from JAITYX010000022.1 coordinate 2,736,911, forward strand.
AGATTAATGACTTCAAGCCGATAAGCTTATGTAATGTGATCTACAAGATCATTTCGAAGTGTACGGTGAATAGATTAAGGCCTATTATGAGCTCTATTATTGGTGAAGGACAAAAGCTTTTGTACCATAGAGAATAATTACATATAGCTGCCTAATAGCTCACGAAATCCTCAACTACATCAAGCATAAGAAATACGGCAAAAAGATGGCAGCCATCAAGATTGATATGAGAAAAGCTTATGATAGAGTTTGATAGGATTTCCTACAGGCTCTTCTACAAAAATTAGGCTTACCTATGAAGTGGGTCAATCTCATTATGCAATGTGTCATCACGGTAAGGTACAATGTGCTTTTCAATGGTGAGCCAACATAGGTCATTATCTCAAGAGTGGGACTCGAGACAAGGCGATACACTTTCACCATATTTATTTCTCTTGGTGATGGAATCACTTGCGGAGGTCTGTAAGACAAGGGCAAGAGGTGGGGAGAATTAAGGGAATGAAGATTGCCGGAAGAGCACCTCATGTTTCACATCTCTTCTTTGCGGATGATGCATTATTTTTTACGGAGATGGATTTACGATCGGCTTTGAACCTCAAGCAACTCGTCAATATGTTCTGTGAAACTTCAGGACAAATTATTAATTGTGGGAAATCTGCATTTATGTTCTCAAGGAACGTTTTGGAAGAGGAAGCATAAGGGTTCAAATTACTCGTTTGGTTTCAACATTGTCTAGAATTTTGACAAGTATTTGGGAACATCTCCCATTATTCCTGCAAGGAAAATTTCCCACTTCAGCTTTCTTATAGAGAGAATTCATAATCGAATGTACAGTTGGAAAACTAACATGCTCTCAATGGCAGGGAAATTAGTCCTCATCAATGTTGTTCTCTATTCACTCGAATCAACATGTCCTAGGGGTTTTCAAAATATCCGCATCAATAATATCGATCCTGAATTCACTCATGGTTGCATTCTTTTGGGGAGACAAGCCAAGGCTCGAAGGGGTCATTGGATAAAGAAGGAAATGCTTTTTATACCAAAGTCAACTGGAGGCCTGGGTCTACGAGGAGTAGCAAACTTCAATTGTTCACTTCGATGAAACAAGCGTGGAGACTTCATAGGAATAATGACCTACTTTTAGCATGACTTTACAAGGCTAAATATGGAGTCAGCTCACCCATTTCTGTAGGCAACCGAACAAAGATTCCACCAACCGCATCATGGGGCTGGAGAGGACTACGCCATGCGGTCAAAAATTTCGAGAGAGGGACTTCTATGTAGAATTGGGAAAAGGGATAAAGTGGTTATTGGGAATGATGCATGGCTTGGTAACGAGGAGATCAAATTCAAAAATGAGCGAGATGAAAATAATTCATCAAGACCAGAAGGTGGAGATTCTTATTAACAATGCAATTGGGCAATGGAATGTGGGTAAAGTAAGGCAAATTTTCAACTGGAGCACGGCTAAAAGGATTCTAGCTCAAGCGATCCGAGGATAGAATGAGCAAGATGATATCTTTTGGAAATACTCCGGGGATGGGGAATTCACTACAAAAACTGGTTATGCTTATCTCACACAATCCAAACTAGGCCTATCTAAGAAGGATTGGTCAATCAAAGATTGGAAAGTTCTAGAGTTTCCAGTCGTTACCAAAACTCAAGATCTTCAGGTGCAAAGTTCTTAGGGAGGCATTACCACTGGGATGCTGTGATGAGGAAAAAAGGTATAGAGGTAAATAATGTGTGTGTATTTTGCAGGACCCTTGAGGAATCATGTGAACACTTGTTTAGAGATTGTGCATCGACAAAGAGGGTTTGGGTTACGGGACCACTAGGGATCAATGCTCGGAATGGGAACAATCCAAGCTTTTTAAGTGGATGGGAGGATGGATCAAGTACTTTAGTAGAGATAAAAGCAAATGGAAAGAAGACATATTCAACTATTTCATATGCACGTTATGGGAAATATGGAAGGAAAGGAATAAAATTATCTTTAGGGAAATGAACATCGTCCACGAGGATATTATGTGCAATGTTATCAGAACCTTTTCATAATGGCGGGAGCGAAGGAGTAGGGCATGGCAGCCAGCAGCGCTACATCTTTTCAACATCAAAGGTCTAATGTCTACACACTATTCACATATGATGTTCAACAGCGAGAATCCTGTAATTGTTATCACGAATGGGGCATGGGATAAGAACTCAAATAGAGCGAGGAGCAGCATGGATCTTTCTACGTCTCGTGATAGGTTATAGGCTTCTTTCCATAAAGAGTTGGCCATAGTTGAAAATTTTTTCAACCGATATGGACTCTAGATTATAATGGTATCCCCAACTCAAAGTAGTGAGATCACAAGCAATTGGAAATTGATTATTATCTTGATGGGCAGTACCATATTATGATGTTCCAAGTTTTGATGCTTAACGAAAATGAAGATAGAGAAGTCCACCATTAACGAAGAGAAATCCACCATTAATAAAATTGGAGATAGAGAAATCCACCATTAATGAAATTGAAGATAGAGAAATGATAAACCTCATTTTTGTCGGTTTTTAAGGCATTATTTAACCCAATTCCATGATGATTTCAATGATATTTATTTAGTTTTGGGTTAGATTTTGCTCATTTTCTCTTTATTGTCACCTAAGCTCGTAAATCTCTTTATTTCGGGTTTTGGGCTTAAATTCGAGATATTTGAGACAAATTTGATGAAAAGCAATAAAGAGGAGAGTTCGGGCCCAAGAGGAGGCAAGGAAGAAGCCTAAAGCACATCAAAAGACCTTGCACGGCCCCTGTGCGAAGCTGCACAGCCTTGCGGATCATCGGGCGAAGGGTCCGAAGTCAAGGAAGGCCGCACGGCCGTGCGAGAAGTTACGGAAGTTGAAGTCGTGCACGGTACCCCGTGCCAAAGTTGCACGGCCCGTGCAGAAGAGGCCGAGAGTTTAGGCATTTCGCACGGCCGACTGTGCGGTTCAAGCATGTCGCACGGCCGACCGTGCATAACCTCGCACGGACGTGCGAAAATTCCGCACGGCCGTGCGACTTTGTTTTAGCGGCTTTATAAGCGATTTTTGCCCAGTTTTTTTAGCAGTTCTTTTCTCCATCAAATTTTAGGGTTTCTAGGCTAGTTTCCAGCCGTCAAATCCCTTTAGATTGGAGTTTAATATTTTCAAGTTTTGAAGATTAATTTGAATTCAAGTATTCGGATTTCTATTCGGTAATTCTTAATTCTCTCTCTTTATGTTTTCTCTTTGCAATTTTTCTATAGTCTTCATGTTTATATTTATTAAATCTTGTCAATTATTTAGTATCATGTTTAGAGGCTAATTTCTCTACTTAGGTTGGGATTGATCCCTATTATGCCTTTATAATCATGAATTAAGTGCCAATTGAGTTGTTCTATGCTTGTTATGTTAGAATTCACTTCGTTCATCACTTTTTCATTGATTACCTCGAAAGAGGACTCTTTTGCTTTTATTAGGGTTTTGTGAACATCGAAAGATGAGAACTTACCTAGAATGACGTTGTGAACGATTAGAACTTTGATATGAAAATAATTAAGGTTTTAATCGGGGTTGTGAGATGCATTCTTTGTGATTTTGCTCTTTATTAATCCCATGAAAATAGGTGATTAGATTGTGCAAGATTAGTCTTTGACCTTCGAAAGTAGGCGAAGATAGGCTTAATTGGTGTCTCTCTCTTCTAAACTACTAGCATAGGCAAATCTCAAACGGTATTCGATTATGGTTTCGGGCATATTAGTGTGATTAATCCCAATCTAAGGCTTTTTATTCATTGTTTTTTCTTAGTTATTTTGTTATTAGTTGATCCAAAAACCAAATCACTCGTCGAACCGAGTTTTTGTCTAGATAGAAAGTTTAAGTTAGCTTTAATATTTGAAACACAACTCTCTGTGGACACGACCCGTGCTTGCCGACTAGCTACGACTACACCGTGCACTTGCGGTATTATTTCTCTCAACAAGAAACAAGCATGCAACAACAGCGAGTAGCACAATGGATGAAAACATTGCGGTTTCCGAGCCCCCACCGCCACTATCTCGTCAGTCGCCACCGCGGTTCGTCCCCGCCGCTAAGCTCTTCCTTCAATCTCTCTTCAATTTAGGGTAAAATAGATAGGATGAGAGATGAAAAAACATTTTCATGGTTGAGGCTTGAAGGTGGATGTTAGAAGAGGAAGAGAGGAGGGGGCGAATGGTTGAGCGATAAGTGAGAGGGAGAGGGCATAGAGGATAGATATGGGCATCGGGGAGGATGAGAGAGAAGGATGCAAGAGAGACTGTAGAAAATATCCGGGGAGAGAAAATTATGCGATCAATCATATTTAGTAATTTTTAACGGTTCGGATATATTTTTTTAATCAACGATTAAAATTTGTCAATTACCATGGTTGAAAAAATTTTCAACTATGGTAGAATTTTCAATTAAAGATTATTATCTTTAAAAGTTGCATTATTTATTTGTAGTTATTGTGGTGGTTTATAACTGTAATAATGTATGCATATTGGAGTTCTATACCACTAATAATAAATTAAAAGTTTTTAAAAATTGAAAGGAATATTGGACAAAAATACTTTAATTGTTGTAGCTATTTGAAAAAAATATACCTATTTTTTCGGACGTTAATATTCTAAGAATTAGGGGTAATTTCTTTCTAACAAACACCTACAAATTTTTGGCGCTATGACTCACATGGGAGACAATGCGTTATATTACGATGGTTGGAGTAATTAACTTTTTTGTTTTCATTTAAAATTTTTTTGGTGATAGAGGGAAGAGGAACATAAAAAAAATAAAGAGAGATAGAGAGAGAGGATGACCTAATTTTTAATTTTTTTATAAACATTCTATCATGTATCACTTAAATTGTCAATTTATTCATAATAACGTTAAAAGAAAAAAGGTTAATTGCTTTAACCATTAAACAAATATGGTGAAATATTTGGCAAGCCAACTTCTCACTGAGTTATGGTACTTTCAAAAAAATCTAAAATAAGTGACGATTTGTTAAAAAACATTACCTTAAAAAATTATTCATTTTAAAATTTAAACTGTATACCAAATTGAATTATTTTCATTCCACAGCACTGTTCGAAATTATATAAAAATTAAGAAGAAACAAACAAAAGTAATATAAACTAATAGAGGACAATTTTTGTATAACTTTCTAAGAGCCCTAAATTGATTTTATGGTTTCGTATGATGAAAAAAAGGGTAAAATGGGAATGCAATTGGGAACTACCTTGGGTCCCACTTCACACGAACAGATCTACCGTTGTCCGAGTGAGAGACAGAGGAGAGAGAGAGAGAGAGAGGAGGAGGCAGAGGTTGCACACAACGACTCAGCCCAAGAAGCAGCGAGCGGGTCTCACCGCATCCACCCCTGACCGCTACCATCGGCTGAGTCAGATCGCCACCGATTCCGCCAACTCCTTCCAGTTTCCGCTTCCTTCGAGTTCAACATATTTTTGACTCACTCCCTCAAAACCCTCGAGAATTCTGAAGACGATTCATCTCCCAAGACCTTTGATTCTGCGCAAAGTCATATCTGATTGAGACGTTCGGTAATTGAATTCTCCATCGCTCTCTCTCTATTTTTTTCTCATTTTGTGTGGTATTCGAATCATGGAGCTGATTGTGGTATCGAACTGAACGTTTAACTTTTTGATAGAGAACTTACAAATTATTAGGGTTATCGAATCATGGAATTATTTAAGAGTTTGTCAAGAAAGTGGGATCAGGGAACTTAATCATTTTAGTTGTGTAGGAGAAGTGTAACGAGCTTGTATTAAATCAGTTTGGAATTCAGTTGTGTGGGTGATTGTATTTTTCCCCACTTTTTTGGCGGTAAGGTATGCACCGGGAATGGGGAAGGGGGATACAGGTTTTTTTAGTCGGATTTTCCTAAATTTTTGGATTCCTTGGAAGTGTCTGATATCAGTGGTTTGAATATTTTTCCGGGTTTGTTCTGATTCCAAGGATAGTAAGTGGGTATCTGTGTTCATTTAAGGAATTGGATATGTATCTGAGGCGGGTTTAACTGGTCCAATGAATGATTTGGAGTTAAACATGATTTATTTTTCTGTAAGGAAACAAAAATATAATCTTTTGGATGGTGCAAATGTATGACTTGTTAGTTTTTCATGCACTTCGGTTTTGTTACTCTTTTGGAGCTTGTAACATTTTTACTACCATAAATTTGCAGTTTGCACCAAAGACTGTTCATCATTTGACGTGAATGGAACAACTGGTCAACTTCATTATACGACCTCCCAGGTATGATATAAGTATTTGCTCTTCACCCCAATGGTTAAGAAAGATTTACCTAAAGTTCAAGTTTTTAATAATTTGGTGCAGTTGCTTCCATGGTTTGCTTTTGGAAACTTTGTGAACTCTGTTGGATTATGATGCAGGGTAGTATTGTGGAAGGACTTGTTTGATATAGCAGAGTAGATGGTGTAATCTAGAACCCATTAGCACAGAATAGTAAAGTTTTCTGTAGTCCACCATAATTTACGGAAAGACTCTGGAATCTATTGAAAAGATCTTGAAAACTAGGAAGACAAGCCAATTTATGGGGAAACCAATCCTATTTCTAGTCTAATGCGTCAGCTTTCTCCAAACAAAAAAAGCGAGGGAAACAAAAGAAATCCTGGAATATAAAAACTGCAGTAGAGAAAAAAGCCTAATATTTAGGAAACTGAAAATCAGATTAAGGAAGAATTAATTGCGTGACCTCTCTGGATCCATTTCTGGTGCTTGCAAACTTACGGCATCTATGTTTTAACTTCCACGACTTACCCTTGTGGATCTTCCATTTTGATAGAATTTGGTGTGTTGTGAAATGTATTTCATACAACAATACATTTCTGCACTTACCTTCTAAACATCCGCGAAAGAGTAACTGATGAACATTTAGGTGGTAGTTTCACATTATACTTATGCAAGTCCTTTTAACTACAAAATTTATTTATTGAAATGAGTCTTTTTCAAGATTGAGAAAGAACAGATGAAGTTGCAAAACATACTAAATTCTGCTGAAAAACTCGCTTGCTCGGTTTATGAGCAAAATTGGTGTTATTATGGTTTGCCTTTTAGAGAGTCCTATCTATTTATCGTTGCCAGCATGAATAATGACATGTGCAAGACATACCTGCAGAGCTGAATATAGCACTGAACATGACCTTTTGGATCAAGAGTTCATGCTAAAAGGGAAATGGTACCAGAGGAAGGACATTGAGGTAAGCTTAGGTTTAATTACACTAAGTTTTTGGGTTTTTTTTTTAAAATTTTATTTTATCTAGTATTTCCCTATTTGATCCTGAGATGGCACTTTCCAATTATGCCTTTTATTTTTCTATTTTTGGAGTTGCTAGTTCTGGCACATGGGACCTTCTGAATCCAGTTTTCCTATGTTGTGTTCATGCTAAAATGGAAATAGTATGAGGATGGATTCGTAGGCAAAATAGTATCCCTAGGGTTGGCACACTTTTTTAAAGATCATTTCTTGTCTTATTGTCATGTGCCATGTGAGATATGGGACCTTCTGAATCCAGTTTTCCTATGTTGTGTTCAGATGAAAGTTACAAATTTGTATCGTTCTGACCGGTGTAGGTTGGAATACTAACCGTTTTGTGTGTGTGTGTGTGGTTTGGGGGGGTGCAATCCATAGTTAACCAGATTCGCTGCCGCTCCCCACGAACCATGTCCCAAGTCTTGCCCCCGAAACGCAGTTTGTTTGCTTACTAGATCGCCACAATAGCGAATTGGCAAAACCCATCAGACTTCACTGCAGGCCAAATGAAAAATGAGAAAGAGGGGGATTATTCAAGCAACATTTGCTCAAAGTGGAACACAAGCAGTAAATCAGCTTACCTTACCTACAAATTTAGCCATTTCATGTTTAAGGAATTCGAATTGACCTTTTCCTTTCTTGGTTTCCCATGTTGCCGTTGATTTGCTATATGCGAAACAGAGGGAAGAGAGAAGGGGAGGATAGAGGAGGCAGCAAGATGAGTGGGAGGATGAGACTGTGGAGGTTAAAAAGAAAGCAAATAAAATCTGTGAGACTGGAAAGGAGATAGTGAGCAACGGAGTGGAAAAGATATGTGTGTGAAATGAGGAGACATACAACTATATATTAGACTAGAGTCAAATACTTATTGGAAAAATGTTTTGGCGTTTTCTGAGTAGTAAGTTCATTTATTGTTTCCCTAAATAAACATGATATGTTTTTGTTTGAAGGAGATAATTTTTTTCTGTTTCGAAATTTTTTAATCATTTTAGTATAGCAACTCATCTTTCAAACTAGCAAACTGGACATGATAATAAAACGAATTGTGTACACAAAAAGCGTATTGACTACCCGAATGTGCTGGGTTCTCTCCTAAGGGAAGTATTATGCACCCAATTCCGTTCCACAATTTGCAGTATACTCCAAAACTTCCTCTGCTTCCTTTATATAGAGGGAGGTAGACAACGAGTTTTGAATGTAGGGTCAAATGGAACTAGTCTCTCTTTATTTTTCAATTCATATGACAAGGGTAAGGCTGCTTCCTTTTTATGAAGTATGAGGTAATAATGGTTTTTGATCTAGGGTCAAACGCAGTTGTAATTTCCCAATTCAGGGTAAGCGTGGTGCATTGCATGATGGCATGACTTTTGGGGTTGTGAATTTGGATTTGGATTTGGATTTTGATTTGGGGTCTGGTATGTTGGGGGGGAGTATAAATGTGTCACATCCTTTCTAGTAGACAAATGCTATGGTAGCTGATATGGTATTTGTAGCTTTGTTTAGATTTTATGAGATATTCATTTTTGAAGTGCTTGTTTTTGTTTGATAATTACATAAACTTAGGTTAGAAGATGGTAGGATTTGAAAACATATCAAGTTCCTATGTAAGGGGATTTTTCATCTAAGAAACAAATATGTTTTAGAGGCACTTGATTCTTTTCCCCTCTCTATTTGCTTGTATGCTGGGGTCATTCGTATTTCTTCAGTGTGATATCCTCTGCCCTCCAAGGGTATCAATTGCCATTTGATGGGAACTTCAGAAAAAAGGCCGAAAGATTTGTCTCCTTGTAAAAAATGAAGTTGCTGCTCACCTGCCTTGCTCCTAGTCCAAGTCTGGTTTCTGCATGCCATTCATATTGGCAACGCTGTCTAAATCTTGTGGTGGTTGGTGTGTGCTTTCTTAATTCATGTTGCACTGCTGTTACTGTGAACTACTGCAACTTATAAGTTGCAAGACATCAATTATCCATTTATTTTCTTCCATGATCACTCCCCTATCACTCTTCCCATTTGGGCGGAGCTATGGTTTTTTTGTATACGTTGGAAGGGAGGTGGAGTAGATTTACAGAGGAAAAGAAAAAGGGGAACATGAAAATTAGAGGCTAGTTTGGTGAACTGTGCTTGAGGAAAGATAAGATGCGCAGTGTAGTAAATGTTAGGCGAGGTGTAGGAGGGTGATGGAAGAAGAAAAAGATGACAGGACCCATGGAAGGTGTAAGCCAATAGGTGGTGGGAGGCAGGCGGATGAACTTTCTTCTATCTCCAAGCTTTACATTGAATGGACATAGAATCTTTTAAGGAATAGAAAGCCAAGCATGGTTATTGTGGCAGAGATCAATGCAGTTGTCATGTCTTTGGAGAATTTTTTTAACTATAGACCAGATAAAGCCCTCTATTTTTGTGGTCTCCTGCCTATTTTGACTCCTTTGCAATTGTTTTGTTTTGGCCTCTTATTGTGAGCCTACTGCAGTAAACCACTCTCCCCCTCCCCCAAAAAAAGGGAAACAGAAAATGTTAATCGACGATGTCTTAAATATGGGTTGTAAGGGTCACAATTTTTTTTTCTTGAAGTGTACACCCATGATTTTTTATTCTTCAGTGTCCAAGCCTGGATCAAATTGTGCCCAATTTTTTAAGAAGAAATGCAAATGTGAAGGCATTGGTGCCTTCTTCAAGTGACTGTTAGTTTGACCTTTGTGATTTTCTTTGGTGGAAGTTATCAAGAAGATGTTGTATTGGTCATATTAGATGGTGATGGGCATAGGTAGACAGAGTAAATCACAGAGAAGATGAAAGAGGGTGAAAAAGGGAAAAAGAAATAGATAGAGATTCATCATTAGCAGTGAGGAAGTGACAATAATCTTTTCATTTTCATTGCTGATTTTTTTTTTTTTTTTTGGGGGGGTTCCCAATCTACATTTCAATCGGTAAAGTTATGGCTGATCCTTCTCTTTCCTACTTATTTTACTTATTATTTCTTAGATATGGAAGTCAAGGTAGCTTTCAGCTGTCTAGATTTAATTGAAAATTTATGAAGCTCATTATCTTTGTTGGTTCAGTATTCATTTTCTTTTACTGCTTTATGCCTCTTACCAAGAGTTGTGCAAACCTCAATTTTATTTGCTCTTTCGAACTTGAGTTTTAGACCTTTATAAATAATGCCTACTCAATATTCTGCAGATTAAAAACAGTAGGGGAGATGTTCTCCAGTGCAGTCATTATGTCCCTCTTGTGAGTCCTGAAGAGAAGACACTACCTTGTGTGATATACTGCCATGGTAACAGGTTAGTTAGAACACATGTAGTTAACCATCTGATTGAAATCTGCTTTATTTTTATATTCACTGAAGAATTTCTAGTTCATTTATATAAAATCAAATAAATGGGAATTTGCAGCATTTAACTTGCATATTTATACTCTACGAACAGGTAGATCAGGTCCAATAGTATTTGCTTGAACTCAAATGTTATCAGGTTTTTATTTTGTGATTGCCTCCTACTGTACATGGGTGACATCCCCTTGGTGTCTCTTTAATACATTTCTTTTATTACTCAAAAAAAAAAAAAAAAAACTGCCTAGTGCTCACTGCTTAATGGCCAGTGATTTTTCTCTTATGTTTTCCTCTTTCTTTTTGAGATAATGGCTAGTCCTTCTTGAACAACTTCATTTTTAAGATCCTTTTTTTTTCTTTTTTGCATTTAGATCATTATTATTGTGCTTCTTGTTCTGGAGGTCTATCCATGAATTAAATGATGGTATTTGTCTGACACAAACAGGTGATGTAGGCTCTTTATTTTGTTTGATTGGATTGAAAAATTCCACCTGGTGGATTAGTGTGCTGAGGTTTAGGGGTAGCTTATCCTTACACCCTCCCCCTCGCCCCCAAAAAATAAAACTAAATAGTGGCTACTGATTTCAAGTTTGTGCACTATTGAAATACCACTGATCTCTAGGTCATCAGTTAGGGTTTCATTAAGGATTCATTAGGTTTCATGTCATTTAGCATTTCACTGACAGTTTTTAGAATCTTTTTGCTTTTTCAGAATGTTGTACTATTTCTTTTAACAATTTTAATTTCCATGACCCATTTAGTTTTTAGAGGTGGAAGAAGAGAACTGTTGGCAACCTTAAAGAGTTTAAATGGTATTAAATGGTGGAATATAACTAATGAGAACTTGGCTGTGTTTTACAAGAAGATCAAAGTAGAGGGGACTTGGGATCAAGAAGGGGATGTGGATACAATGTGGGAGTCAATGGCAAAATGAATTTAGAGTTTGGTTAAGAGAATTTGTGAGGAAGGAGTAGCTGGAAACAAGAATGTGCACCACTTCAATAGATGACACATCAAATGAGATCAAGGATTCTAACTAGGCGAGTGCCAAATAACAAGAAATGAAGCAGAAAAAGAAGTCACAATAGCAAAGGAAAAGCATCTAATAAGGTTATGCGAAAGGCTAAATACCAAGATTGGGGAGAAAAAGGTGTTCAATATGGCAATAGCTAGGGGAAGGAGATGGGATATCTTTGAAATGTGAGACGCTTCAAGGATGGTGATGGTAAGGTCTTAGTAGAGGAAGTTAGCAAGGTGGAGAGATGCCAACAGGAAGGAAGTTAACAGCAGCATTGCGAGGGGCATCTAAATTTCAGGTTCTACCGTCGTATCATCGAAGTTGAAATTGAAGGTTATGAGAAAAATAAAGGCTGGAAGGAAAGGCAGTTTATCCATTCTTTATACCTGTGAAATATGAGAATGATTGGGAGAAGAAAGCTCAACTTGTTAACTAGGTTATTTAATGTCATTTTAAGGAACAAGTATTATAAACATGACAGTCCAGCTGTGATTAAAAGAATATATTGTATGCAACTATGGCTGCGTTGATATATAGTAGCTGGATGGAGAGGTATATGTGGATCTTCCAGAACAAGGATAGTAAGTGGGAGACTGTGGCACACAGAATTCAAGATTAAATTAGACAGAGTGTTTTGTTTTCGGTAAAGCATTCCAAGAATATGAAGTGCATGTAGATATGATTGTTAATAGATAATATGACGCTATGATATAAGGTCTTCCTCTGCATAATGCTCTTCGGTGTAAGGTGATTTTGTTGTGAAGTAATGAAGATATTTAACTTCTTACCAAAAAAGGACAGTTATTCCATCATATAAAAACAGGGGTGATTTTTATAGGTATAAAAGTTATAGAGCTATCAAGCTACTGAGTTACAATATAGAACTTTGGGGAAGGGTAATTCAAAAAAGTTTTGAGTGACATAAAGATTTTAGAGAATCAGTTAACAAGATGATTAACTATAGAAGCAATCCATCTCATAAAAGGCTTAAGGAAATATAAGGATAAGAGAAAGGATTTACCCACAGTATTCTTGGATCCATATAAGGTACATTATAGAGTACCTTGTACCTAGGAAGGTGATGTGGAGGTGCATGGTGTTCCGAAATGCAAGAAGTCTCCGACGGTTTATATCCGAGTAACTATAGATATGTACGAGGGAATGATGAATGACTTTAGGAGAGGACATAAATGATGGTTATGGATGGACTCCTCAATGGGTTCAACGAAAGCAAAGGAGAGGCGGTAGATGATATCACAATTCGCTATGCTGCGATATCGAGGGTTGAGAAGTTTAAATACTTTGGTTTAATCATTCAAGTTAAAATGGATATCGATGAGGACATTTTTCGCTGGACAAAGGTGATATAGCAAAAACGGAGAAATGCATTTGAGGTTTTGTGAGATAAGAAGATCCTAGTAGGATCAAGGGGGTAAGTAACAGCCTTATTGTATGGCTCAAAATGTTTTTAACAAGACTCAAGTTCGAAGAACAATGGTCTTAGAGGTAAGTATGATTCGGTGGATACATAGTCATACAAGATAGGATTGGATAAAAGAGTTGAGTAATCAGAAAAAGGTTGGAGTGGCACTAATAGAGCATAAGATCAAAGAAGTAATATTCAGATGATTTGGTCACATAAGACAAAGATTATATATGCACCCCTATTGAGGCTCATGTGCAACTTACGAAGGACATGGTTTAAGATGGATTCACTTGGAGTTCAATGATTAAGGTTATGGGCCTTGACTTGGTGGCCTTTTACTGTACGTTGGCTTTTAGACAATGGCATATTGATTTGATGTGACTTTTATATAAGCTCATTCCTATTAGTATCATGTGTTCGCTATTTGCTATTAGTTTTTAATACATCTCGCTTACCTCTTTTTGTGCTATTTTTCTATAATGATGCTCATTGCTATTATCTAATGCTACCATTTTGTAATGCCTTTTTCTTTACGAAAGGTTTTAATCCATCAAAAACTTTGTTGGAAAATTTTTGTGGGATTGTGTGAATTAGTCTCTTTGCTTTCAAGGTTAGGTTGCCTACGTCTATATCTTCTTAGACCCCTAATGGTGCTCTATGTTTTTAGTCTCTTTGCTTTCAAGGTTAGGTTGCCTACATCTATATCTTCTTAGACCCCTAGTGGTGCTCTATGTTTTTAGTTTTAAAGCTTCATGTACCGTTCTTGAGTACTTGTATGCTTGTTTCCCTGTCCTTTTCTATGCATGTGACCTATCTCTCTTTTACATTGTTTTTCATCTCCGTGGTCGGTAACCTTACTTTAGCATATTTTCAATTTGGTTTTAGTGCTAATTTTTACTTCAAATTGCCTTTTCAAAATTTGAAATGTGCTTGTGTAGAAACAAGCCTCTGCTTGCCAGCCTTAAGTAGGGCTGGGTACACCTTGATCTCCTTAGATCCCTCTTCAGCAGGGCCTGAGGTTGGAATTTTTGTTGTGATTGTTGCTGTTGGTCTAAATTGATTTTTACTCATCATCATCAATAAATCAGGATTTAAGATCTAAAAGTTCCAAATTTCCCTAAAATTTTGTGCCTTCCACTCCCTGTACATGAAATGATTTTTGAGCCCACTTCCTCATTCTTAAATTATCTACCAAATTCTGCAACTGTCTGTCCTTTGGGAAACGTTGAAATTGCAAAGGGGGAGGGTGGAGGCCCAAGAAAAAAAAATTCTGGATTCATATAATGAAGTAATTGAACATTCGATATAAACACACTACAATATGCTACAAAGAATCTGACAAAGTTAGGGATGAAGACAAAAAATATTGACCGTCATACAGTCAAACTTTTACGGCCTATTCTTCAATTTGATGCCTTTGCTCAAGTTTGTTGCACAATACAGAGTTTGTAAAACAGCATTGTGTTGTGCATTCTTTTTCATTTAATTTGATCCCTATAGGTTAATTCATGTGAAGGACAATTGATCATCAAGATTGGTTTTAGCTATGAGAACAAATTAATATTGCCTTGGAAGCAGGAATTTATGAGGATAGTGGACGGTCAGTCCCATATGTTATTGTGATTAAAATGCCTCTCTTCCACTCTAGACAAGTTTAGGCTTGTAGGGCTACTCTCTCCTTTTTAAAATTTTCTTGGGCTCAAGTCTCTTCCTTGCAATCTGAATCGTGGAGCAGGTTCTTGACATTGTTGTCACCAATTAACCTTTGTTGAGCATAAAGCAAATAGCTTCAGTAGTTTCTAATGTATCAGCTGTACTGATGGCAACTTATTGTTGTTTGGCATGGCAGTGGGTGCAGGGCTGACGCCAGTGAAGCTGCTATAATATTGCTGCCGCTGAACATTACAGTTTTTACTTTGGACTTCTCAGGTTCTGGACTCTCTGGAGGGGAGCACGTTACTCTAGGATGGAACGAGGTGAGTTCTCTTATATTGTAGGCCTATTTCATTTGTGTGCTCTGTTGAATATTGTTGATGAACTTTTACCCCTATAAGTGGATGTGGTTGAGGTTGATTTTTGAGGAAAACCATGATGAGTGATTATTTCTCAATTCCTTTACAGTCTAATCAATGCACTATTACGAACTAAAGCCAGAGTTCTGTTTATCTTTTTTAAAAAAATTGTTGGTAGCTTTATTCTTAGTTTGAATGGATGATTTTGCATACAGTATGGCTGTGTTTGTTTCTATAAAATTTCTGATGTTCTCCTATTGGTTTCATAGAAAGATGACCTGAAGGCTGTTGTTGATTACCTACGATCTGATGGGAATGTATCTATGATTGGTTTGTGGGGCCGATCCATGGGTGCTGTTACCAGGTTGTCTCATGCATTTTATCATTTTATTTTCATCTGTTTATATCAGTTTCCTTCTTGTAGTGCATAATAGTTCCACAATCAAAGTTGTAAACATTGCTTTCCATCCTTCACTCGAAAGATCTCAGGTCCTTACTGGTGTATTTTATCTGACATTATGCTTTTTCGGTAGCTTGATGTATGGTGCGGAAGATCCCTCCATTGCTGGGATGGTCCTGGACAGTCCCTTCTCAGATTTGGTGGATTTGATGATGGAGCTTGTGGATACATATAAAGTCCGACTTCCAAAGTTTACTGTGAGTAACATCGTTATTTGAGCTTGATGTATTCTTTTAGTACATCCTATTGTTCAAAATTAAAGAAGTGCCCCTGCCATTGCTCTTGCCCCTTTTTTTTGTGGATAGAAGTGAGCGACATTAATTCCCCTTATTTTTAAAATGTTCTTGAATTTCTCTTAAACCATATCTCGTTCACAGAAGCTGCTAAAAGAGATATCATCTTGCTTACCTCTGGGCGACTTACCCTACAGTGCCTTCCAAACCACTGAACCTCCCTGTTCAAGCTCCTGGACCTACACCTTAAACGCATCCAGTTCAGTACCTAGCTCAAATGGAATGAGATGTAGCACAGATAAAAAGAGAGATGTGCAATACTTTCACCATCTGTGCCACAAGTACAATACAACCATTGCCAATTGTGTATGCCTTCAGCCTCTCATCTGTAGCCAGTCTGCCAGGAAGTGATCCATAGCATACATTTAGACCTACACACCCCCAACTAATTCATAAAATCCTGCACCATCTCATGCCTTGTGCATTTGGACAAACCACTGATAACCCTTTTTAATTGCAAGTATGTGTCCTGATCTGTGCTGCATAAGCCAGCAATATCCTTCCGCAGTACCACCAACTTTATCAAGAATTTCATCTCTGAACTTTAGCATCTCTCTCTAACCCCAGGATTGTAACAATTAACTGACCAGATTTCTGCATTTCGGAGTATATAACTATTAGCCCGACTAGACCAAATGGAATCAATCGCTTTGTAGAAATCTTCCAAAGCTAAAAGCATACAGATGGTCTATTCTATGAAAACAATTCCCTAAAATTAAGATCTTGACATGAGTAAGGTTGACAAGCTTTTTCCCACTAACAAGCACCATTTTCCTCCAGTCAGCCACCCCCTCTCCAGAGAAACCTCGTGCACATTTTCTCCTTTTAAGTCAATGATATACTTCAGTTAGAGAAACACAGAGAACCAGAAAACCAGTAATCCACTGATACCAATAACTTGTTTCTTCCTGCAAACAAGGGGTATTTAACAATCCAAGAGCTAAATCTCTTCTTAATACCCTCAATTAGCGAAGTACACTGTAAACATCTGAAAATTTTACCTCGTAGTAGATAGTGGCTAATCCAAATATCTCACTAGATTGCCACCCTTAAAACTGGTGTCTACCAGAATAGGAGTTTTCATAAAAAATTGATTCAAACTTCTCATTGTTTGCAACCAACCCAGACATTCTAGAGAAAGTATGAAAGTGTCAGCGAACCTTACAATTGCCCTTGGAAAATTAAGGATCTCATCTGCAACTACTTTGAGTGAGATGATTTTTGCACACTTTGCATGGAATCCCAGTCCTTAAACAATTTCTTACAGATGATAACAAAGCGAATGGGATAAGGATCTTATTGTCAAAGACCCCTCATATCCTTGAAGTATCCAGAAGGCACCCTCTTGCTTGCCTTTGAAGCAACAACAACAATACCTAATGAGGATTCCATTTTAATAGGGTTTACGGAGGTCTGACATATGCAGCCTTGCCCATGCATGCAAAGAGGCCCATTCCAAGAGATCTGCAGAGAACTTCAGGAAATATCATTTTACATATTGAAACCTTTTTTTGTGGGGCAGAGGGGCGGGGGAGCAAGGATCTTGTTATTATTTGTATATATGCATGGCAAACAGGCTCAAGGTTACCAAGTTTCTAAATGCTAAAATGAGGATAAAGGCCAAGCTTACCTAAGGTCTGCAACCCTAATTATAAATCTTCAGAGACTCCTATCATGAGCTATGACCTCTATAATTCTTAGATATGCCAAATTTCATTTTATAACCTCATTCAAATTCTTTTGGTGTACCTCTGCCTTCTTGCCTTTTGGAATCTTAACCCTCTTTCCTCCTCACGGGTGCCGCTATACTCCTCTTGATGTGCCCAAATGGCCCAAGTCTCGCATGTCTCTTGTTTACAATTATCAGTGTCACCTCTACCTTTTCTAATCACCATTCCTTATCCCATCCAATATGACGAATCAGTCTCATCTAAACATCATTTTGGACGTGGGACTTCTTAATCGGCAAACATATTGAGTTGCTCCAGTAAAATTCATCATAAAGTAAAATCTGCCCTTTACTTCTAGCGGGCTCTTCTTAAACACAATGCTCTTAAACACAAAATGGAGCCAGTGACTCAACCAGAAAGGGCTTTCATCTTAACCTTCATATTCATATTCTATTGATGGAATTCCACCTCCACCCCGGTTGTTGTCCCAAATGTGGATTTACAAGAGAATCTGCTTGTATTTTTGAGATCTGCTGGTGTATCACTTCTACTCCGCTCACGGTAGATTTGGAGAGTGGAACTCCTCTCATGGGTTGATTTGGAGAGTGGTTCCACTTGTAAAACTATTCAGGAGCAGGCCCAGTTTCAGAAGTGCTAGTGGACAATAACTTTATTAGGATCGATAAGGAAAATTTGAAGAGCCGAGGGTGTGCTAGCAGTGAAGTCTATGTCTGGCGTAGCTGCATTAAGGACATTAGCCTGTTGGATAGTAGCAGAGAATATGAGGTTTAGCGTGGGCTACATGTTAAAGGTAACTGTGCTGATGAATTGGCTTCTGGGTCAAGCTCCTCCACTCCTTTCGTGTCTTCTTCCTTTGATCCAGCAAGTTATGAAGTATGAAGCTTGGCTTGGCTATTTGTCCTCCTTTTGGCTAGGGATGTTTCTGTTGTTCTAAGTTCAGGGGACAGTGTTGGTAACTCACTTGATCCTCCTTGTAAGTTTTCATCCACAACCTCTCCATCTAGTTGGCTAAATGAGCAGCTTGATCGATCCTCAACGATGGGGATTGATCCTTCTTCTTCTGTTTTTCCTTTGGGTAGTTCAGTTCAATTGGGTTAGGCGTATTTGGGAGTGTTCCCTGTGAGCTATCTCAAGATGTGGTTCATGATGCTCTTGTCGTTAGTGTGGGATCATGGAGTAATGCGACCATCATTGAGGGCTCTACTAACAATGAATCAACTCTTGATTGGTCTATGACATTTCTTGATATTGGTCAGCTTATGTTACTTTGGAAATTCGTGTCCCTGTGGACTTCTCTTTTCTTCACAATTGAGGTGACTTTTTTTTAGTTAAAGATGTTTGAGATACACAAATATTAATTACGAGAATGCGCTAAGTGAGTTGGCTCCAAACTGAAAATATCACTGGAGTTATTGGTGTTGGGATTTCAAGGTTTGAGAATGAGGTTATTCAACTTGTTTCCAAAATAGAAAGGAACAATGTTATGTGTAAACCAACTGTCCATAGAAATCCTCCAGCAATTCAGAGGCAAAGGGAGTTTAAGAGGCTTGAGTTCGATGTTAATTATGACATAATTTGGGCCTCTACTAGTGGGATGTTGGTGCCGTATGTTTGGCTTGTTTAGTTGGAATGTAAGACGAATCAATGATCGTAGCAAGAGGGATGTGCTTAAAACTTTTCTGAAGAGATTGGAAATGTGATCTCATTTGTATTGAAGAGACGAAATTAGACTTCTGATGTGTGTAGTATGTGGGGTAATCATTGTACAGATTTCACCAGGGGGTATTCTGGTTCTGTGGGATAAGAGTGCTTTCTAGTTAATCTCCTCTCCTCTCCTGGAGCCTAATAGTTTTCAGTTACATGCATCCTTTAATTGGTCGATGGTGGTTCTCTATCGCGGTTTATGGTCCTCAAGCCACAGCTGCCAAGCTTAGGTTTTGAGAAGAGCTTTGTCAAATTAGAGATGGATGGCACGGTCCTTGGTGTGTATCAAGGGATTTCAACGAGCTTTCGCATCCTCATGAAAGGTCTTCACGTCCGTGTCATGCTAATACAATGGTAGAGTCCATGGCTTTATCAATTATTCAACTTCGAAGCTTTGGTGGATCCCCCTTTACAAGGGGGACTTTTCATGGTCTAGAAGTGGTGATGATGTTGTTTGTTCTAGATTGTTGTTTATGTGGAGTGGGAGAAGCCTATCCGGATTTATTGCACAAGAGATGACCTAGACCTTTATTAAATCACTTCCCTATTTGCCTTGATAATATTTTGATGGACAAGGGGAAGATTACATTCAAATTTGAGAACATTTGGCTAGAAGTGGAAGGCAAAAGTGGTGGGAAGAGGCACAAGTTCAAGGCTTTACCAGTTTTGTAGTTGCGAGAGAATTGAGTTTTGGTAAAGAAAAGCTCAAGAAATGGAACAAAGATGTTTTTGGTGACGTCATTACTCTTTGGATGTTAAGGAAGAGTCTATTGGTCTTAATAGTGGCGATATTGAGCGAGAGGACTTGCTTGAAGATGAGTTAGTTGAGGTCATTATCATGGAAGAAATTTTTTGGAGGCGAGAGGTCTTGGGCTTTGTGGCTTAAAGTCGGTGGTCGTAATGCTAAGTTTTTCCATAAGGCACCTAATGTTTGTGAGAAATGTAATTTTATGCCATAGGTTCTAGATGTGGATTGATTTGAAACTATTGATAATATGAAATCTATTATCCAAGGCTTCTACAATTTCCTTTTTATTTAGCTTTTTACTTAATCTAAATCGGTAGACCGAAAATTGATGACCTTTATTTTCCCTTTCTCTCGTATTTTGCTAGGCAAGATATTGAGATGCGAGGAAGTCACGAAAGCTCGTCATGATTGTTATGGTGTTAAAGCTCCCGATCCCGATGACATGACTATGGCTTTTCATCCAAGCAAATTGGGACTCTCCGAGACTTTTGAGAATATTCTCATAGTTTTGTGTCACTTGGGAAATTTGTGGCTTCTCTCAATGTGCCTTTTATTGGCCTTATTCATTATAAAAAAAATGTTAGTATAAGAGATTATCGACCTATTAGTTTGCTTAATTGCACCGACAAGTTAGCTTTCAAAAGTGTTGATTGCTTGATGAACTTATTGATTGTAGGATGAAATCAGGGAAGCTAGTGGTGGTTTGTACATTGGATATAGAAAAGGCGTATGATCATGTAAATTGGGAGTTTCTAGACGAATGGGTTTTGGGGAGAAGTATGAGTGCTTGGATTTTTTAATGCGTCTCCGCAACTTACTCGGGGGACCTTTTGTCTCCTTTTATCTAGAGGCCTTCCCCGGGGGAGCCTTTATCTTCTTTTATTTTTCTTTTGGTTATAGAGGTTTTTATGAGGATGCTTTATGTCGTGTATCGTAGCCAGCTAACCTCATCTCTCGGTTTTTCTAGGAATTCCACTACTATGAATGCCTTTGATCGTTTATTTGGCAATGATGCCATCATATGTTGTGACAATGATTGTGAGCAAATAGTGAATCTTCGAGTGCATTCTTGTTTGGTTTGATGTAGCTTCTGGTCTTGAAAGTAAATTTGGCTAAAAAGTCCGCCACACTCTTTGGGCATTCAATTGCTTGCGGCTTTTGTGTTGATTCTTTTCCAACTTCATATCCGGGTCCGCCTCTTGGAGCAAAATTCAAGGAGAAAGCTATTTGGCAACTGGTTGTTGGGAGTTTGAGAGAAGGCTTTCCGGGTTGGAAGTCGAAGTATCTTTGCAAAGGAGGAAGATTAACTCGCATTAAAAGTGTCCTTTCTAGCATTTCTACTTACTTCCTTTCACTTTTCCACATTCCTTCTTTAATGGCTTCTAATTTAGAAATGATTTGACGAAAGTTGCTGACTGACTCTTTTAGGAGTGACTTCAAGTACCATCTGGTTAGATGGAAGATTGTTAAGCTCCCGATTCTTAATGGAGGGTTAGGTATCGGAGACTTAAAGATCTTTAATACAACTTTGGCTTTGGTTGGAAAGTGGTTGAGATTCATTTATGAGAAGGGAAACCTTTGGTGAAAGGTGGTGACCGTTGAATATGGCAAGGATGATTTTGATGGTATCCTTCTAGACGGAATGGTTCTTATGGTCAAAGCTCTTGGAGGTATGTATGTAAAGAATGGGATAAATTCCCACCCCGTTTTTCTTTTAAGGTTGGGTTGGCTCCTCCATTATTTTTTTAATTTTTGGCATGACCGGTGCTGTCAAGGTACTCCTTTAAAAGATCTTTTCCCTTCTCTTTACGCCCTAGCAAGGGATAAGGACACTTTGGTGGCTGATTGTTTTGTAAGAGGGTCCGATACTATAGTTTGGTCTCGAGAAGCCTTCATTGATGACAACACTATTCTTAGTCTCTTGGTCAAACTTAATGAGATTACTCTTGAAATTCTTGGCTTGATATGGTTAGGTGGGATCTCAATCGTAAAGGGCTTTCTCTGTTAAGTCTTTCTATTTGAAGCTTGCTTCGAATGGGTCCCACGATTACAACTCCCTCGGACAATCCAACTTAGAAGCTCATTAAGTCTTTGGCACCTCTAGAAGTTTCTTTGTTTGTGTGGAAGCTTGTCATGAGAGTATTTTAACTTGTGATAATTTATGAAGGAGGTGACAAATTTTGGTGAATAGATGCCCCGAGTACAAAGCTGATTTGGAATCTACTAATCGGATGGTGTTGCATTGCCCTTTTGCTAGTGCTTTGTGGGAGTTAGCCTTTAGTTGTTTGGGAGTCTCTTGGGTCATTTTAAGCTCTATTAGGAACCGCCTCGTGGCTTAAGAAGGCTACTTTGGGAGAAAAGCTAAAAAGAAGAAATCCTTGCTTATCCTTCATGCCATTTTTTGGAGCATTTGGTATGAGAGAAATAGAAGAGTTTTTAGGGAGTGGAGACATCTCTTCAACGCTTTAAGGATAAGATTATCAAGATTCTCTACTTTTGGGATAGTGGCAATTTTTGCCAATCTTCTTTTGATATTATAGATTTTGTAGATACTCTACACATCGGATGTACATAGTCCTTTGTAGGATGCTTGCTTTGCATCCATCCTTTTATATCCTTATATATTATTCTCTTTTCCTTATCAAAAGAAAAGAAAAAAAGTTGGTGAGCTACGTGTTCCTATATTGACGAATAGCTCTATTCCCGCCACTACTAAGGTAGCATGAAATGAAGAGGTTGCACTTACAGTTAGCCTTTTGCTTTAAAGAATTAAAAGTTTTTGTAATGGAATTTCTTTACAAAATTGATGCTCGTGATGTATAATCCAAAATAAATTTCACATCATATTTTTATGTATTAGATTCCATCAAACGTGAGAAAACATCTATTACCAGATGACATACTTAGAAAGGTCTTTTATGTACATATAGAGCAGAAGTATGATAATTTTTTAGATTATTAATAATATCTTTCTTTTTTCAAGATATAACTTTTGGCAATTTTAAGAACATTTTGCAACCCCCCACCCAAAAAAAAAAAAAGAAGAATATTTCATGTATACTTGTTTCCAGATTGTTAAGATTTTGATTGAGTGTCATAAATTCAATTCTGTTATAGGTAAAATTCGCAATCCAATACATGCGAAGAGCGATCCAGAAGAAGGCAAAATTTGACATAATGGACCTGAACACCATTAAGGTACTATGTCCTTTCCTGTGAGACTGTCATTTTCTCTGTGTTAAGACTCTTTATAAGTTTGATGCAATGCTTTAAAAAAAAAAAGATTTAGTGATGTTACATAGATCTAACGAAAATGCATCCGACCCAAACCTGCCCAAAGAATGTAAAGTCTTGGACAAGATTTTAGGACCTAAACCCATTTGGGTCAAACCGATTAGAGAGGTATCTTTGAAAAATATTTTTGACATGAATTTTCTAGTTATTCAATTATTGGTGCTGACTTTTTGTCTTTCAAGGGCATAAAGTAATTGTTGAATCTGATTTTGAAAAGAAAAACTCATATCTTTTCTCCCTCTTAAGTCACAATTGTAGTCTATTACTAATGCACTAACTACTGTTGATACTGTTTAACCTTTTTCCAATGAATACAGCATAATGTAATTGTTGAATTTGACTTTACTAAAAGAAAAACTCATATGTTTCCACTTCCTTTCAAATTTTTCCTATCTTTTCTCCTTCTTAAGTCACAATTGTAGTCTATTACTAATGCACTAACTACTGTTGATACTACTTAACCTTTTTCCAATTAATACCGAAAACCTTATCATCTAATCAAGTCAAATCGTGGCATCATATAAAGTAGTACATTTTAGGAATAGAGAAAATAGCTGTGTCTAAATAATTTTTCATTAAAAATTTCATGTCTGTAACAGTTAGATATCGATGCAATGCAATTTCTTTTTTTTCTTTACCCTTTTTTTTTTTTTTTGCTAATAAAGTATGATCTCCAAAAATAATGAACCCAAGTTTATATGATTGGCTCTTGAAAACAATTTAAACTTCAAAGTTTGAAAATTTATAAATCAAGTGCTTTGTTATTTAAAAAATATTGTAATATTTGTAGGAGGAAAAAAATAATAAAATGCACTTCTAATCCGCTGGATTGACCCAAAACTTGAAAAATTAGGCTTAGGGTTTGTGACTTTTAAAATCGGACCCAAAATATGACTGACTTGCTCTTTTACCCACCCGAATTGCCAGGTTCAATGCTATAATGTTTTGGCTTTTACTCTATCTATCGTCATGAAATATTTGCACTTTTTATCATGGACTGTTCTGGAGTTGGTTCTTATTGGTCTATTTTATATGCTTAATAATCAAGAAGCCTTTGTCTAGAAATATATGGGTGACATCCCCTTGATTACTCATCCCAAAAAAAAAAAGGAAGCCTCTGTTCGGTAGATGTGCAATCAACGTTTTTTTTTAATCAGATCAAACTTCAATAAGAAATAGAAAAGTAGAGAGCTTCATAAAGTGTTGGTGGAACTTGACATGTGTTTCTTCTCTATGTAACATTTATTTTTTGTTTGACAAAATGAAACCTATTTGGCTTCTGTCTACCTTCCTAACATTTAAAGGTTGTTGCCCCCCTCCCCCAAAGCTATTGATTATAGTATCAACATATCTTAGTATCTATAGGGGAGGTGACTAAGGAGTACATGGGGGTGAGTGGGAGAGGCTAAGTACTACACCCTTTGTCACATTATTATTGTCATAGTTGATGTTTTACGGTCTCCAAGAAGAATCGTTGACCATTATTTTCTCACAAAATGCATAAGAAAATAAATTACTAAAAGGCCTTCTAGAAAACTTAAAAAGAAACATTTTTGGTCACAACTTGCCAAAATGTTAAATGAATTATATGTTTTAGGGTTTTTGGACGATATTAGTCCAACATTTGGAGATATTGAACACCATAAATCCAACCTTTAAAATTAGCCCTAATAATCCAACCTTTCAGCTTCTCTATTGTTTTTAGTACGGGACCTAGTTAGTGTGATCATAACTCAATGACGTGATGACATGGCTGCGGAGCAGTTAGATTTTTGAAATTAAAGTCTAGCCTCTTCTTTTGTATTTTTGTTTTTAAAGTGCCTTTAAAATCACCTCAACTCCGTGATGTGCTAAAAATAGTAGATAAGGTGAAAGGTTGAATTATTAGGGGCTAATTTAGGTTATATTAATGGTGTTCAACGTCACCAAAGGTTGGATTAATGTCATCCAAAAACCCTTTTTTAAAATAAATTTAAAGTCGAAGTTTGTAATATTTGACAAGAAAAAGTCTACTATGACAATACAGTGGGATGGAGTGAAAACTTCACTTGCTGCTTTTTGGGAGTTTCAGAAGAGAGAGGGGTATGGCTGCATGGACACCTTCTTCTATATTTAGAACTTTCAAGCGTTGGTGTATGAACTTATTTCACTAGGATAAAGGAAGATAATAGCATATGGTGGTCAAAGTCTTCCACAGCTTAGAATATTTGTCTATTAAAAAGGATCGAGTCCAAAGAGATGCAACCATGGAGAGATGAGGACGACTTAATGGATGTGGAGCCATATAAGGTTGAATAGGATAAAGAATGAAGTGATTCCATATAAGGTAGGAGTGGATCCAATAGAGGATAAGATGAGGGAATTAAGGCTCGTATGTTTTAGACACACTAAGAAGAGGAGGACAAATGCACTTGGTACTGGGAGCAGGTCCGGGAGGATCAACATTTCAGAATGTAAGAGAGATAAGGATTGAGCAAAGAAGAATTGAAATAAGGTTATACTGTATTTGGCATATTTGCGACTAACAGACAACATGGCCCGTGAGAGGAATTTATGGAGATCCAAGATCTTGTTTGTAGACTTTAGGTAATTTTGCCTTTTATTTTTCTTTTAGTATCTAGAACATAGTAGCCTCGATGTTGTTTGACTTGCCTATTTGGTGATAATTATTTAGCTGTATTTATTTGCTATTTGCTGCTGTGATTCTATGCCTTCACTTATTCTTGTGATTTGTTTGTCATAAAAGATTGGAATCCTTCAAAAACTTTTTCTGCCAAAGTTCTTGGTGGCTATTTCAGAATTGAGTGTTCTAGCCTGCAGGGATGACGCCATCTATAGCTGGATCTCCCTATACCTTGTTAAGGAGAGATGCACATTGTACTTTGTTATTGTTGTACTTGCTTCACTTTGGTATAATCAGGCATCAGTATGTGCTTCTGCATATCTTTACCAGTTCGTTATGAGGTGATTCATGCAGCTCTCAGTGATGATTTTCTTTACTGTGATTGTTGTTTTTGCAAAAAAAAAAATAATAGGTTGCAAAATCTTGCTTTGTTCCTGTGCTGTTTGGCCATGCAATTGATGATGATTTTATTCGTCCACACCATTCAGAACGTATATTTGAGGTCTATATGGTGAGTTTCTAGTTCCTTTTTGTTTAGCCTTTTACTAATATTAACCATTAACCTTATCCCCAAACTAGTTTTAATGATTCGTGCTTCATTTTATTTTTATACTGTACTGGCAGTATGAAGCTCTGTGGATATTTCTTCGTTTGAAACTACTTGCTTCAACTTCAATTTCTCATGTCAAAGATTAGGCAATTTGTACATGAGATAATCTGGTCATACTTTCCTCGACTTCCATAATGGCAGCTTAGTGTGATGGCAATTTGGTGGACAAGGCCTCAAGCCTCTTGTGATCTGTGCTGTATACTTTACATTTGAAGAATTGGCACGATGTTTCTTTCTTCAACATATTAGTAATGTTTTGGATATAGTGTGGAGCTCGTCAAATGATTCTGGTTCTGGTTCCCAAAATTTTGGAGTAGGTCCCACTAGTATGGGCTCCAGTTCCCAAGAAAAAGAAAATACTCAGAATGTTCCAGTTAAAATTCGCTTGAACTAGGTGATTTTTTTTTTTAAAAAATGTTGGGTCTAGCAAACCAGCCTCTAGTCTCTCTGCAACTAGTGGTTCATGGTAAGGTTGCTACATCCGATCCCCCGCCCATCAAGATAGGGCTCTTGATGTATGGATTTGGAGTTTTCTTTCCCCTTGTAGGTTTGTAAGTTTCTTGCACAAACCTTGATATGAAGAACAGAGAAATATTTATATAAGAATCATCTAGTTGAGCATAGGTGGATTTGCTGGAAGAATACATAAATAAGCATATGGAACTTGGGATAGCTGCATCACGCAAAACCTTTGGTGGACATTGGGCTCAAGGCTTGGAATAGTGAAGCCCAAAAGCAAATTCAACTGCCAAGAAGCAGAAATTAAGGCACATTTACAAGCTGTTTTGATCCAGATGCAAAAACCCAACATGCTGGAGAACCCATATCCCAAAGAGAGGACATCTGTGAAAGAGTAGGTGAGAGAAGAGAGAGGGGGCTGAGGGGAGAGACTGCTGATAGAGATTGGTTGAGAGAGTAGAACAAGAAACAGAAGAGTGCTGGGAGGGAGACCACTGCTTTTGTGAGCTTTGAGCATTGGGAAGGGCTTTCAAAAAATTTCCTCACATTTTTGTGAGGAAAATAATATTTGATATATTTCCTTAACTTTTCTTAAAATTTTCCCCCTCATTTTTTTCCTTCCTTTTCTTCACTCCAAGCATAGGAAAAGAAGGCCTCTCTCTCTCGCTTGAGAGACTCTCTCTACTATGGTGAAAAGAGGGCGGCCGAAAAAGGAGGAAAATGAGCATGCATCAACAGCACCAGGTCTGGCAATGGAATAGTAATGGAACCAGGAGCAGTCAAGCAATGGAATAGTAACGGAACCTGTGATATCCGCGGAGCAAGGTACTCGTACTTATGCCTCTGTAGTTGGAACTGGGGGTCAGAGGGGATGTTGCTGGAATTCTTCCCAGCGTGGAACTGAATGGGGGAAAATCACTGAAATTGATCCAATGGATGTTCAGTTGAACCCTAACTTGTTGTGTGATTGGGGATAATCCACCTTATTCAGTTGTGGATGGTTCTTAAAACGCATATAGCATGATTTCAATGTGGAAACCATTCATGGTTTGCCCAAAGGAATGTTCATAGCTAAATTTGTTTTGGTGCTCAATAGGGATCTGGCTTTGTCCAAATAAATATTTTTCTTTGATAGGAAATCAATCATCATGAAACATTGGAGTCGAGACCTAACTATCGATAGTGAGCACATTCAAACTGTTCTTATCTGGGTCTGGGGTGCTACTAGTTTGGGCAAGATTAGCAGCTTGATAGGTAAGCCTATAAAAACCGACATGGCAACCAAAGAGAAGACCATGTTGGGCTATGCTCAAGTACTAGTGGAGATGGAGCTAGGAAAGGAGCTACGAAAGGAGCTACCTGATTTTGTGGAATCCATGTCTGAAAAAGATTTCATAAGGCAACCAGTAGAATATGAATGGAAACCGGTTAAATGCAATCATTGTAAAATGTTTGGGCATGAAGAGAGTTGATGCATCATGAAAGTGGATTCAAGGAAAGCTTATGACTCAATATATTGGGAATTTGTGAATGAGGTTCTGCATGAACTATGCTTCCCTGACTGCCATAGGAAATGGATTATGAGTAACGTCTCAAACCCAACATTCAGTATAAGCATCAATGGAGATAATCATGGTTATTTTGAGGGTGACAAGGGTCTTAGACAAGGAGACCCCATTTCTCCACTTGATATTTGTGTTGATTATGGAGTATTTTACAAGATTGCTCCAGAAAATCCATTCAGGTATCATCATGCGCGTAAATCAATGAAAATGCATCACCTTTCATTTGCAGCAGATCTCATGGTATTTTGCATCACCTACTGACTTCTTGAAGTTTCTGGGCTTACCATCAATGACCAAAAGTCTCACGTCTGTGTATGGGGATTGGATGGAGAAAAGCAGGCTGAATTGATAAAGTTAGCAGGTTTCCTAGGAAAAACTCCCCATAAAATATTCCCTATAAAATACCTGGTGATTGGATGGTGATGCCGATTGGATGGTGATGCCATTACTCCATCACCAGTCTCAAAGCTAGAATCACACTCATTAGTGATGGGACTCTGATACATTTTAGGCAGCTTCATCCTTCCACAGTCTGTGATTAAAAAAGTTGAGCAAAAGTGCACGGACTTCCTTTGGGGTACTAATGATCAGCATAGAAGACATCCTCTAATTGCTTGGAACATGCTTTGCCAACCCAAAACCCATGGAGGTTTAGGCATAAAGTCTCCTGACAAGTGGAACAAGGCACTTAATGCAAAACTAATTTGGGCCTTGGAACTCAAGAAAGATAATTTATGGGTGAAGTGGGTACACATGCATCACCTTAAGGGTGAAAAACCTGCCACTGATTCATGTTGGTATTGGAAGAAACTTTGCAGGTTAAGAGTACTCGTGCAAACCTATTGTAGAGAAGACCAGTTCAGCACTAAAAAGCTTACTTGTCACAGTATGAATTACAATCAAAAGTGAACTGGAGAGCCTATATGTGGAATAGAAGAATTACTCCAAAGCACCAAATTATCCTATGGATAATCATGCATGGCAAAGTGCCTGTCAAAGTTAGGCTTGCAGAATACCTCAATATCCCTGATCAGTCTTGTGGAATTTGTGCTAATCAGGTGGAAACAATTGAACATGTGTTTTACACATGTAAGCATGCACAAGAGGTACTAATTTCAGTGTTCAAATGGGTGATGGGTGAAGCTGCAAAGACTTTCAAGGGTCTTTACTGCAATGGCACAAATGGATCGTGAAAATGAAGAGGAAATCTACATACAAAAGCTCTAACCCTATATTATATATGGAAGGACAGAAATTATAGGGTTTTCCAGCAACTGCAACCGGTGAAAGAGAGAACAATCAAGAGGATTATAGGGGATGTGACAATTAGAATGTCATATTTGAGTAGGCAGAAGAAACAATTTGGCGAGTGGAAAAGTTTTGCACTAAATTGTACTAAGAGATTTATTAAATAGATGAACCCTTCCTAGAAGGTGGCATCTATAATAGGTTCTCTGAAATTGTAAATTTTCCCTATTTAAGGGGTGCAATTGGAATGTAGATTTAGCCTTAGTCCAAAAAAAGCATAGGAAAATTTTCACTTTTCCATATTTTTGGTCCTTCCATGGTCCAAAAAGACCCTTAGAAAACACTTTTTTCATGCTTACAAGTTGCTTTAAAAATCAAAGAGATTTTGCTCTTAAATTTTTGGATCATTATTTGAGAATCACAGATCAATTATTCTGACAGGGAGACAAGAATATCATCAAATTTGAAGGAGATCACAACTCTCCACGACCGCAGTTCTACTTTGATTCCATTAGTATATTTTTCAAGAATGTTTTGCAACCTCCTGAAGATGACATTCCAGTGAGCTACTTGGATCCAATGCATGAGTACATTGACAAGGTATATTACAATGCAATACCATGGCTAGAGAGTGTGATCACTACAAATCTCCTTTCTCTCCTTTGTCCCTCTTTCTTGCTCGTATTCTCTGTTTTTTTCCCCTTTCATTTTCCTTTTGTAGTGGCATCTGTTAATGGACTTTCTTTTAATGTTCAGGCTACGTGGAATGCATTGCATGGACTAGGATATGCTGGCAGCAACTCTTCAGGTAATATTTGTTGTATTCATGGCTTTGTTGCTCATTTAATTAACAATTTTAGATGCTAAAATTTTGTTAACCCAAAAAAATATCAACAATTCTCTCCCTTGTTTAATTCCTTTGTTTATTGCAGATCCTGCACCGAGCACCACTGGTGATGCCATTGAGCAGCTCCGTTCAAAACGACCAATGAGTCGGATGGAGGTCAGTTTTTGTCTTAGGCTTCTGTTCGATGATGTTAATTCCTAAGGAACATGGCCAAGGCACACAACTACAGTTGTTGGTCTCTGATTTTCAATTTATGTTATGTTGACCTATGCTTTGTCTTCGGATTGGATTTTCTAGGTTCCCCTAATATGGCTGCAGGAGATGAACAACCTGAAGCAAAGGTATATTTAGTTTATCCTTGCCACTTACCACATCTTAGTTCTTTTTTTTTTTTTTTGGGGGGGTTGGTTCTATCCTCATGATGATTTTTTCATGCTGATTATGAGCATACTATCATTTGCAAATCCTGAGAAAAGGTAAAGTCCTCAGGAGGAAGCACTGCAGTTTAATGTAAAAGTTGACCTTATCTGCTTTCAAGATTTTAGGGTCCCAAAACAATTTCTTGTTAGTTTATATTCATATGAAATGTAGTCTTACCTTGTATGTTCTCCAGCTTTTAGGTTATCAAAGAAAATTTTCTTTACTTTGGTTTCCATGGAGTAAGATTGTCTTTCATTGCATCTTATTAGATGGAAAATGGCTACTTCTGCTCAAAAAGGAACAAATTTTAGCCAGAACTCTTGCATAGTTTTGACTGCTAGTGATAAACTTGTCAGGAACAGAGGAGGTCTGATATGATAGGCTGGCTATTAGAAATGAAGGCTCAGGGCCGGCCCTTCCGTGTGGGGAAGCTTCCAGTTTCCCTATCTAAACCATAATGGGCACTTACTCATATCGAGACTTTGAGAGTGTTCCGTTGAAATTCCCCTTGCTTGAATCAGACTAATGACCATGTGCTGTCAGGAAAGGAGAGCGGGGGAGGGGGCTCAGGTATTATAATGTCTACACGCTATCTCTCCCTTCCCCTCTCTTTCCATGTGCTGGGGTGATGTGGATGGCAATAAAGCAGTTACAGAGTACCGTAGGGTCTGTTCTTATTTGCTGTAAGCTTAACTTGCGTAAAGCAAAAAATAACAAGGCCTTTGGAGTATTTTGTACCTTGCCCATGTGGTTAAGACTGTGGCCCCCAAGAGAGGGGGAAAATCAATACCATTTATACCTCATTGATTGTGAGTTACAATCTGTTCTGTTCCTATAGTTTGACCTACTTTGCTTCAGAGCCATTCAAGAACTTGCACAAAGCATGCTCTGATGTGAAGGAGAAGTTCAAGTTCCTTGGGGATTCAAACTCTAATTGAAGATACAAAAACTACCTTAGTCATTGTAATCCAATCTACATTAAACATATTTTCAGACAAGGAAATCGAGCAGCAGATTGGTTTCCAAGTTTGGGCTTTTATTTTCATCCTCTATTGTGTGGTTGTCCATTCCTTTTTGAGTCTTTTTTCTATCTATCCTCATTGACAACTGCAGAGGCCTTTAGAGAAGGGTTGTCGAATCGTGGTGTTACCATCTTTTTGAAAAAGAAAATAGCTCTGATGTGAGGGACAGTACCCAGAAGTCTTCCTTCTCTTTTGGTTCACAAGCAAAAGAGAGACTAGGAGTGAAGGGTGGGTTGCAAACAAGAGAGGAAACACACACACTGCATAGTGAGATATAGCAGAAGACAGGAAAGGAAAAGGCTGCTTACACAATGTTTTGCAGGTGGAAGCTGCGGGAAATGAGTCGCCGTCAACTTCTGGAATGATTAGCTTTGAACTAACCAATGGTCAACCCTACGGGCCTCATGTTCCCATCGCCATTGATGATGATCAATATGTAGAGTATCCTCTTGACACTTTGACAGATTTCCCCGTGATGTGGAGGAAGAAGAAAGGGTAAGTGAAGCCATTCTATACCCTCCCCCCCAAAAAAAGGATAAAAAAATGGAAACAAAATAATCCTGGCTGTAACATTTTATTTATGAACTTCATTCCAGATGGTGATGGAAGCCATAATGGAGTCTTTGAAGGACATGAAAATCGGCCAGCCAGTTGAAGACTCACCATTATGTGCCAGCTCCAATTCCACTGAAACCTTGCAAGAAAACGGTAAAGTAAGTCCACCGTCCACAAGTGAAGACAGTTGTGGACCATCCCAGGCAGATTCAGGTCTCCTCTCAACCACCAAAAACACTGATAGCCAAGCATCTCAGAGCCTTCCAAGTTCTGACAGTTCTTCTTCAGAAACTCTATGTGATGAAACATCTCCCCAAGATCCCTGCGTAAAAACCAATAAAATGGTTAGTACATCGACCCCAGAGTCCAGTGATGGAACTAAAGCCACAGTGACGGTTGTGAAAAATTCTTCGGGTAATATTATGGACGGGATTTTCAGGCGTTGGGACCGGAACTTCTTCAGAAGCACTAGATGAAACATTAACCAAGCGGTTTTGCCTTGCTGGAGCTGTACACACCATTGTTATAACAAAGAAACTGGCAGGACAGAAGACCCTGAAAATAGAAGGGGGACCAATATTAATTAATATTAACAAAAAAGCAAGGGCTTGTTTATGTTTTTCTTTGGGTTTGTTTTTCACTTGGTCATGCATTGTAGATGTGTCCCTAAGAAGTTGGAAGGAAGGTAAAGTTGAATAGGGATAGGGGTGAATATGATATTGAAAATATTGGCAATTCTTTATTGTGCATAATAACTAATATTTCGAGGGTGTAAGTTCCTCCCTCTTTCTCTGTCCACAATTTCGTGCTTCGTTGGGTATATTTCATGTGCATGAGTTCTCTCAGGATGCGATACAACTTTATGGATTTTGAGGTTTTATATTTGTTTAAATCAAATACATCTAATTTATTAGGTTTTTCGATTATATTTCTTGATGTTGAACGAAAAGAAGTGAACAGCATCGATTATTTTCAAGGAAAGAAAGTAATCTGATGTGTGACTAAAAGAGAGCAACGATTGAATTTTTGTCAGCGTTACTATGATTCAGTATGGCTTTGGAGCCGAGTTCAAACATTAATTTAATAGGAGACTCAATCTAAATGATCTAAGGCTTCTTATAGGAGGGGATATTTTGACATATCTCCCTGTATAAAAGGAGGATAATACACCTAAAACCCGGTGGGCATCTGCAGTCACTTTCTTTACTCTTGCTATCGTATTTCTTTAGCCTTACATTACATCCTTATTGCTTCTCTGACTTGAGCGTGGGAAGTTCCATAGAGGATGAAGACCCCTTCCCTCTGCGCACGGTTCATCTTGTAGGTTCCTATCCACATCCAATTTGGAAAAATAAATAAATAAATGAGAAGGGATTTCTTGATGCTAAGTTTGATGATACTTGTTTAGTTTGTGCTGATAAAAAGAGTGAATTGTGTAACTCAAACGCTGTCGATTTATAAAAAATAAAAAAAAAGAATTTTATATAATTTATAATTTAGACAAAATGTATCTTTTAACATGTAAATTTACTTATTGCTATAGGTAGTTAGGTAACAGCTAACCAGAAAAAGAACGAAAGAAAATTAATTGTTTTTTTATGTGAATGTGATAATTATTTATTAAATTATTGTTTTTTATAAAGAGAATAAATTTATTTTTAAAATGAGAATTATAAGTAATACTAAATGTTGTACAAAATGGTCGTAAAAAAAAATACTCATAAATGTATCCTCAATATAAAAATCTTGTTAAAAATATTTTTTTCAGAACATTGTTATCAAACTTTGAATTTGAAAAGTAAGGGTTGTAAAACACTAATCTTATTAACATTTGTAAATCTTTACTTAACCCTTATCCCAATCTCAAACAAAGACTATAAAATTAAGGGTTTTTAACATCTGTTTCCTAGTATATGATAATTATTTTTCTATCCATATATTATGAAAAATGATTTTGAACCCCCTCACATTACTAGGATATTCGAAGTGTAATTAAATTTGGGTGAAAAAGTTGATCGGAGTATTTAAAAAACCAAAATACTCTCAAATAACTCAATTCCACATACACTCAACAGACCTTTATTTTATTTTGAATTCATTAGATTTTAGAGGAAAAAAAACTCAAAGCTCTCTCATGGCTCCTCTCTCTCTCCCTCTTCGTCATCTTCTTCTACCGATTTAAACTTGAAGCTCTCATAAGTCCTCTGTATTAGTGAATAAGCATCTCTTCGTCCTCTCTCTTCTTCTTTGTCATCTTCTCTCGAGTGCTTGAAATTATTGTGGACGATAATTGTGTGTTTCCCAATCTGGAATTCCATAAAAAGATTTACTTGTGTGAAACACCAAATTGATCAAGAATTAAGGCTGAAGGTTATAGAATGTTAGAATTCTTTGCTTGATTTGATATTATTATAGTGAATTTCGCTAAAAACTTGTTTGAAATTGAGATAGGTTTTGTTTGGGTTGGGAAGATGGATTTTTTCTGTTCTGAATTTTTTTAAAAAATAAACATGTTTGTATGTTATTGTGCAATATTAACAATCATTGAAATAAGTACGAAATTTGAGTTAGAAATAATTTAGTTTTAAAATTATTTTAGATTAGGGTTTTAGTTATAAAAAAAAAGGGATTGTAATTGTTGTGTTTATATGATGCTCTATTTTAGTTGGGTTAGATAATTGTGTTTGATGTTGAATTATCTGTTGTTATTAAAATGTAGATGTATTTAGAGTTTGATCTTGTGCTCATATATAATGGATGGAAGACAATGCTTGGGAAAAGGGATGTTGATTACGTTCAATTGATTGACTTAGTAAAGGACGCGATTTGATTTTTATCCAAACCCGAGGTTCGACCTACCCCTCAATTCTTTGAAATTCAGTCACACCCTCCTGAAAACCCTAGGTATATGTGGCCTATACATGATAATGATTCCCTGTTAAGAATGTGTGATAGGTGGATGGGGAAGAAATAATTACTTTTCATATAAAGGAGAAAAAAAAAAGGCCACTAGAATTCATGAGATAGTGTTGAGACTTGATGGGGATAAGAATAGAGCAAATGAAATGGAATGTAATGTTCCGGATACTTATATTAAATTCATAGGTCATGTTGTGATGTTGTCAATTCCAACAATAAATTGTTTGATGGGGATAAGAATGAGGCAAATGATGATGGCGTTGAAGAACAATATGATTTTCCTTTTTAAGATAATGTGATTGCCTCAATTGATACTTCAATTATAGATAATGGTCCCCCATTGTCTCTTAATGCCAAAAGCCCCTCAAATGAAGCCAAGAGTCCTGTTATATATAAAGACAAAGGGAAGGGGATTTTGATTGAAGAACATTTATCCGATAATGATTCTTTGATTCTAACATTAGGTGAATCTGATAGTCAAGTTTCGATTTTAAAGAGGGTGAAGAAAATGAGGGTAGTGATGACAGTGATGTTTCTATGGTAGAAGATGATAAAGTGTTTGATGATATGAGTGATTAGGATGATCATGATGCTACAACAAAAATGTATCAAGCAAAATGGTGGGAACTTGAGGCAAATGGTGAAATCAAGATTCAAGAGTGGGATATGTTTTTGGATAAGCAATCATTCCTTGAGGTGTTCGGAGATTTTATGGTGCAAGAAGGGTTTTTGTAAGGTTCATTAGAAATGATAATACAAGATACACAACATGTTGTAAGGAAGAAAAGCTGCAAGTACAGAATATATCCATCCCCACTCCTTGATAGAACCACCTTTGTAGTGAAGACAATTAGAGGCACGATACATAAACATCCTATGTTATTAGACAACCCTGCAGTAAATTCTCAATGGATAGTAAAGCACTTATTTGAGAAGGTTAGGGCTGAACCAAAAATCAACATCACATCTATGGGGATATTCTGTTGAGGAAATATGGTTTAGTGAATGAGAAGTACACTATTAGGAGAGCGAAGAACATAATTTTAGATCAATTAAAGGTAGAGTTGATGTTGGTTATGAGCTGCTAGTGAAGTATACTTGAGATGGTTAAGAAGTCAAATCCTGGAAGCTTGTGTTATATCAAATGGAATCCACTAATAGTAGAGGGTTGCAAGCCAATATTTAAGAGAACGTTTGTTTCTTTTAAGTGTTGCATAAATGAGTTCTTGGAAAGGGTGTAGGAGGTTTATTTGGGTTGATGATTGCCACCTTAAAGGGCCCTATAAAGGTATGTTGCTAACCGCATTTGGGTTAGATGGCGAAAACCACTCCTTTCTCATTGCTTATATAATTGTTGACACTAAAGGTAAGCTGAATTGGATATACTTCTTCAACAATTTGAAAAGTATATATTATAGGAGATGAAAATGTCAGCCAATACACATTTACTCGTTGACAGATGCAAGTTAATTTACTAATTTACCCTAATATTTTTTTATGTTAGCTCATTCAAATAAGTAAATAGTGTAATCTTTGTTATTGTTTAGGGAGTTATTTTAGCTTTGAAGACCATATTTCCTACTGCTTAAAGAAGGATTTGTGTAGTCCAATATGCCAGAAACTTCAAGAAGTTATTTCCTAGTCCAAAGCTGGGCATTTTGATGAACATGAATGCATATGCTTACACAAACACAACAAAAAAAAGGTGAAACACCGACGGATTTTTCAACGAGGTTTTCGATGGAATTTACAAAATTCTTATGGGAATTCTGACGGGTTCCAAAGGGAATTCCAAAAATAAAACCGTCAGAATGTCCGATAGGCTCGTACCCGTCGGAAGATTTCCGTCGCTATTTTTGTGTTTTTTTTTTTTTTTGTAGTGAGGCCTTGTTTCATTTAACTGTAAGGAGCTATAAGGTTGTAAGAAGGTGTAAGGAAAGTTGTAAGCGGCTCTAAGAAGTTGTAAGCGAGTTATAAGGAGGTGTAAGTAGTTGTAAGAAGTTGTAGCAGTTGTAAGAAGGTGTAACAAACTGTAAGGAGTTGTAAAGAATTGTAAGGAATATAAAAAATGTTTCACATGACTTGATAAAAATGTTTAATATATTTTTATATTTATGTATGACATATTTGTATTTTTATTTATGAATCTAATGTAAATTATAAAATTTATATATTTGTAATGCCAAATGCATATATATCAGTTTGATGATTTATTTTCTTCCTTTTTATTTTTAGAAAAAACAAAATTATGTTTGATACTTATGAAAATAGTTTTTATAGATGCATAAATAACTTTCATATAATAAATAGTTAAAAATGACCTTAATTTTACAAGTTTGAAATAAATGTTCTCAATCTGCTAAATGTTGTCAACTACTAAAAGTAGTAGTTGAGGACATTTATTTCAAACATGTAAAAATTAAGGTCATTTTCAACTACCTATTACATGAAAATTATTTATACATCTATAAAAACTCTTTTATAAATATCAAATATAATTTTTTTCTTGAAAAGCAAATCATTAAACATGATATATATGCATTTGGCATCATAAATTTATAAATTTTATTATTTTATTACGTAGAATTCATAAATAAAAATACAAATATGTTGCATATAATTATAAAAATACACATATGAATACATTAAACATTTTGATCGAATCACATACAACATTTTATGTTCCTTCTAACTTTATTCAACTTCTTACAGCTCCTCATATATTTTTATAGCTCCTTACAATTTATGCTAAATGGAACAGGGTTAAAATAGCCCAAATGATTTCGTCACATTCGACTCGACTATTCACCTATAAACTTAAACTTTAACAAAATGTTTGTAATATTATTCATGATAACTAACTTAAATGGACATGATACTTTTGAAATTAATTATTCGCTTGGAATTTGTTTGTAAATTTCTTAAGACATAAAATTAATCAATGGGTATTAATTATCAAAATCCTTGCACATCTATACAAATAAATATGATATATTCGAAATACCTGATGGGAGTATGAATATAGGAATGAAAAAAATAGGGTATAGATATACCGATATCCGCCACGTACATATCCCACGCCCATCCCTAATAGACACTTTTACGTACATAAATATTCACCAACAAAAAATTTTCATTAAAGGTAGAAAAATAAATTCATAATAAATTTCAATATGAAAAATAATATGTAATTGTAAGAAGTTGTAAGAAGTTGTAAGGAGCTATAAGAAGTTGTAACAAAAGTTGTAAGAATCTACAAGGTTGTAAGTTAAAGCTAAATGAAACAGGGCTCGAGAGTGCATGTATGACAAGAGAATTTCTACTCGGAGAAAGAATGCTTTGCATTCCAAGTGTGATGCTATAACTTTAAGAGTAAGAGATAGTCTCAACAACCACAGACGTACTATAATAGTGGTTGCACCCTATCCTAAAAGAAAGACATTTCGTAACTAGACTCTCAAAGATATCAAATAATCAACCATCGACATGAGAGAGTTTGCTAAAGGAATAGTGACCAAGTCCGCCATGGAAAATAGGAAAGGGGATAATGGGAAGTTACATGGACTTGGTTGCAAGATGAGCCCAAAGAACATTGGTGCAGGTATTTATTTGATGAAGACTTAAAAATTGAGGACAATTCCACAAACTTTATGGAATCTTTCAATAATGTGATAGATATATACAGAGACAAGCGTGTGTTTGTGTTATGTGAGGCAATTAGGAAAAAATGCACTTCTTGGATAATTGAGATAAAGAAAATTGCTAAATAGTGGAGTAGGAAAGTTGTGCCTTCTATCAAGGAGAGGCTAAAGAAAATTGAGAAAGATACTTGGGGTCTGAAGCCTAGTCCTTGTGGAGGAGGATTGTTTGAAGTCAATCAATTCACTCGTACTTTCATTGTCAACCTTGATAGCAAGACTTGTGACTACAGGGTATAGCAAGTTTCGATATTCCATGTAAGCATGTTGTAAGATTCATTTTATTAATGAAGGAGAACACTCGAAGATTGGGCAAATGACTCGTATAGTATTGACAAATACAAGGCAGCTTATGGTGGTAATGTGCATCCTATTAGGGATCTTATCTTTTGGCCAACAATAGACAATCTTCCCTTATTAGGATCTCCACCGAGTGCAAAAGGTAAGAGGAAGGCCTCCAAAAGAAAGGAAAAGATGGTCTAATGAGAGAAGAAAGAAAACAAGATCAAAAGTAGTCAAGTGCTCCAACTACAAGGACTTGAATCACAATTGTAGGACTTGTCCCCTTTTAGACAAGGAGAAGGCCGAAATAAAAAAGAAAGATGACAAACAGAAGAAGAAATTTGGTAGGTCAAGGAACCACATTAGTTCCAACGACTTACGTTGCAGCCTCATCCATTCATTCCACCTCTACTATAAGCTCATCCCTTTCTTCTACATCTACTGCTACGAGTCAACCTCAAAAAGGAAGAGAAAGATAGTTGTTGTGACAACTAAGCCAAGGAGAAGTCCTAGGTTTAAAAGAACCGGAGTTGCAACACAATCAAGTCAAGCCTCTTGGAAGAAGGCTCTTTTCTTGAAGTAGTCCGCCAACTAGGAACTTTCTCCATTTCATCCATTAGTTCGCAATTCAAGTGAATCATTTTTGGACAAAATTATAGGGTGTAATTATTTCTCTTTTGTCATGATTGGGTTATGTATGTATGTTGCATGACTGTATCGGACAAACAACAATTAACTCCCATCCCCCATGTGGTAATCACACCCTTTTTGTTATGCCATATTGAGTATCAAATTGTTGGGGTTCTACCTATAAACAGATCAATAAAATGGTTTATTTTCTATGCAAATTTGAGTTTCATTCCAAAAATTATATTTTATTATACAATGTACTTGCTCATACCATATCTTGTTTGTTAATACAAACATCGTAACTACAAACAAGCATGCACATAAAGCCATAACTTGAATAAGAGAGTTATTTTTATACGAGCATTGACTTCACTTCAGCCCTCATCTCCACCATCTAAATACCAAGTTTTGTCATCTCCTCTTTCTAGTCCCTTATTTCAATAGCATGTTCACAATATCCTTGATTAGTTATCATTTCCCTAACTTTGCAAGTAGATTGGGATCCTTACCTACCTTTCTCAGCTTCCACCCAAAAAAGGAAGGTACCACATTTCAAGCAAGTATAATAAGGCCTCGAGATAATTCTTTTGTGACTTTGACACAAAGTACTCTAATTTAGTTGTCACCCTACACCTTGGATAGTATACATTCGCAGTGTCACCACCAAATTCATAATTTGTCTGAAGCTTGCATGCTACAAGCTGCCCAAAATTTTTCCAAAAACAAACATTAACAATTTCAAAGAGTCACTCTAGATTATCTAAAAGGCATAATAAACAAATTTAATTTCAAAAAATCAATGAACTCACTCAAAAGATCCATTCCTTAACTTACCACATGAGAAACTTTTAACCTTCAAAGCGACACTCACCTAATGAGAGAAAGAAAGAGCAAGTGACAGAGAGAGAGAGGCTCAATATGGTAACCAAATTGTGAGAGTAATGAAGAAAGAGATAAAGTAGTATCCAACTTTAGGGTTAAATAAATAAATAAAATACCTAGTCACATTTATTTGGGTATTGTTGTTATTTAATGGTCACCATCTACAAACAAATTAATATAAATATAGGAAAAGGACATCTAAATTATTAATGCCACCGATGAGGGGTTTAAAATCATTTTTCATAATATATAGGTAAAAAAATTATTATCATATACTAAGAGGGGTACAAATTTTAAAAATCCTAAAATTAGGTCATCAAATATCTACACTTTAAGGCAGAATAACTACATATACTGTTTTAGCACATAATTGAAAAAATGGAGAAATTTAAAGACCGTGTAAATTCGGAGATTTTGCTAAACAATGCCACTAAATTTTCCAAATATTTGAAAAATAAAATTTTCGCTAAAAAGAAATACTTCACCTTCTTCTTCTTCTTTTGTTTTTTTTTGGGTTGGAAGCACAAAGGGGATTCGGGCAGTGGAGATCAGAGCACACATTTCATCATTCTCTCATATTTCTCACAGTCCAACTTATTCCAGCTTAAAGCGGCAGATTAGGGTTCTCCAATGGAGGCGAAGAAATTCCTAAAAGACAAAAAATTTTGGTTTGCTTCCTTCTTGATTGCTTGGGCTGCTGCGCTTCAGGTAATTTGTGTTGCAACTTTGATCTTCTTGCCCCCAGAAATGACCTTAAGATTTGTAGAATTGTGCGAACGTAATTCTGGAATTTATTTGCTTATGATTTAGGGGCACATGATGTGGATGCAAAAGCAGGACTCTTTCAAGCAGAAATTTGGGAATTTAGACGAGGGCAATGATCAGAAAAACTGAAATTGAATATTTGAGGCAAGTTTTAATATATGTGCTTTTGACCATTTATTAGAAAATTTTGTTTGGAACTTGTGATTTGTGGTAAAAGAATTTGA
The DNA here is from genome assembly GCA_021018815.1 of Talinum fruticosum. Lineage (NCBI taxonomy): Eukaryota > Viridiplantae > Streptophyta > Magnoliopsida > Caryophyllales > Talinaceae > Talinum > Talinum fruticosum. Next base: position 2,778,955 of record JAITYX010000022.1, read on the forward strand.
GAACCTTGGCATTGTTTATTGGTTTTAGATTAAATGAAAGAGAAATCAATTTTGGAGGTAATTTCTTATGAGGCATTCGATTGAATTGTTTGTTTATTTGTTCGTGTTTACTTTGGCAAAGGGTTTGTTTTGTTAGAAATGAAGTATCCCAGGATGGAAGGTGTTGGAGGGTCCCTCAGAAGAATAGGTCAATAATGGTCGTAGTTTGCTAGAGAGCTAATCCGTTCATTGCTAATTGGTGTTGGGATGCTTCCTTATTTGGTGTTATGTTGTGGCCTTCATTTGGCTAGGATCCCATATTAGATCTCCTTGATAGAAAGTGAGCTCCATTACTCCTGTCAAAAACTTCTCCACATCCTTTTCCAATGTTCAGATTTGGCCGCTTCTGCGACGATGAGAATATGCCCATGGAAGAGGCAAGGCTGGATTATTTGGTGGTCTTGTGGGGAAATTTTATGGGCTGAAGCAAATTTTGTATGCTAAAGTTCTGGCATGTGGTGTTGTGTTGGGCTATTTTGTTATGTTCCACTGTAATCCAAGGTAGAAACACTACTGCAATGACTTCCACAGCTGTCAAACAGTGGATATGTGGAGTTTTAAGCGTCCTCACCAATTACTTTTACATTCTAATAAACTCAGGAATGGTTGCTTCCCATCGTGGGCAATTCCAAAGATTTTAGCATGCAACTAGGTAGCTTTGAAATGTTGCTCACATGCCATGACTGCTTTTGTTCCCCCATGACACCAATCTCACTGCCACCACCCTCCTAAGAGCGGGGGCCACTTGGATGAAGCCCATATTGTATGCTTGTGTGAACTGGCCCAACTATGATCCATGAGAGGACTAGATCATACTCTGGCCTCTCCTCAAGTCTAGCCTTGATTAGTTGCATGCTTCCTAGGGCTCAAGTTCTCTGTTGACTCCCATGCTGACCTCACTTCATTGCCCTCCTATTGTGTCTTCTCAACTATTTTTTCATTGGACCGCCACCTTGATTCATTAAGGGAAAACAGGTTCAAGGCTGTCTAGATGTGATAGGAACCTAGGGATGTGCAATTATTTGGAGCCTATTTGTTTGAGCATTGATCTCAAATGTGTCTTTTTACCATCTGTTTTAGAGTGTGCACAGCGAGGTGGAGATTTACTCTCTTATTGTTAATCTCTTCAGCTGGATTGGATGATACCTCAGTATCAGTGATGCCCCCCTTTTTTTTTTTTTGATAAGGAAACAATAATGAGTGGTACCTTTGGCTTTCAGGAGTGATACTTTGGACCCCATAATGATTTGGAACATATCTGGATGCAATGTTTGACTCATCTGCTTGGTATAATTTTAAAATAATCCAGTGCCGTGCCATATATGTAAGATTCTGAAGATGAGACGTAGACTCCTCTTTTTGGATTGCAGAGCCAAATAGTGCGGGATTTTATTTTATTGTTTGAGCCGAATTTTGGACATTGTATGTAAACATTTTGCTTAAAGCCTAGAGCTAGAGATGTAAGCAGTAGCCAGTAAACATACAGCGATAATAGCAATTGATTCAGCTTCTGTTGAAGACTTGAAGCCTGTAAAGTTTGGTGTATTCTCTCCCTCTTTCTTTTATTAAATAATTAATTGGTCCCAGACACAAAACAAGCCAAAGGAGCCACCTCAATATAATTGTTAACGACAACCAAAAGAGGTAAAGAGTCCCTAGTTTAAACCAACTGAAACAAAACATATTACAGCAGCTGAAACAAAACAGCTTGGTGACATGCTTAAAACATGTGGCCACTTTGTTCTTGACTGTGGTGAAAAGTCTTGGTTTTCCATGTGGATTATTCCTAAATTCAGTCCCAATCCATTTCTTATGCTTCCTAGGATGATGACAACCTTCTTCTAAACTTCTGAAGCATCTGCACTGTATAATTCTTCATCTTCTATGAAACTTTCAGATCGTCTATGAATTTCCTTGGCCTATTTAAGAGGTTCCCTCAATAGTATAGGCTTCTTTAAACATACCAGGGCTCCTTTATGAATTTTTCACTTTCTTGTAGAAGTTACAAAACTCCACTACGAATTTCAGGTTTCATCCTAAAACTTTATCTTAAGAAATGGACATGGCCGGTTTTTTTCCAAGAATGATGGTTATACTCTGTTTTTATTTGTTTTATATTAACTCAGCTTAAAAAAAATTCAACCATTGTTGAGCTGTACAGTTTTGGAACAAAATTGCTATGTTTCAAATATGACTCAACCTCTAGCTCCTGGGTTAGTTGTCGAGGAGGGTAAATTGATTTTTTATTTATTTTCTTTTCTTTCACAGGCAAAGTGATGCAGGCCTTATGCATGGTTCCATTTTCATGACAGAGATTCGAGGATGAGTGGGGGAAGAAAAAACTCTCATACGTCAACTGGCATCAAAATCATTTGATAACTTGTACAAAAGTTTGGATTTCTCCCAGTAGGTCATTTTATGATAATCAAGTAAATTGGCCTTTTCCAATGTTTTCACATATAGATATACAAATTTTGCTAACAATGTTGCAGTTTCTGAAGTAACAATAATGTTTTGAACAATGTTCCCATGAAGCAATGATGTCAAATGCAATTACATAACCATTTACAACAAATTAACGTTTATGCATCCAATCCAACCCTTAATTTCCTGCTTCATCAAGAAGCTTCTAACCAACCTTTTCCTCCCGAAAAATTATTCCTTATTCAATTACATTATACATCCAAACCTCTGTGGAAAAGGGGAAATCTGTAAACTTTTGGATTCTCCAATAATGTGATACATCGAGCATGTATTTCTATATCTTCTCCTAATAGTCTGTCGGGAGATGCTGGTGTGCATAATCACCAATGTAAATATGGTCGTAGACTATAGCAGCGATGGCGGCACCGATGAACGGTCCCAGCCAATAGACCCAGTGGTGAGTCCACGTCCAACTGACGACCGCTGGACCGAAACAGACGGCAGGGTTCATGGAGGCCCCATCGAAGGCACCCCCAGCCAAGATGTTGGCCCCGACAATGAAACCAATGGCAATAGGGGCAATAGTGCCTAGGTTGCCTTTCTTTGGGTCAACAGCTGTGGCATACACTGTATAAACTAACCCAAATGTCATGACTATCTCAAATACTAGGGCATTCCAGGTGGTCACCCCAGCCGATAGTGCAAATGCTGATGTCTCCTGCAAGAAGAAAACATAATCCCGCAATTTAGAAACAGCTCCACATTTATTTGGAGAATGAGTTAGAAATGGGTAGATGTTGTTAAAACCCTAACTCAATAAGGACTCGTTCAAAAATAAAGTTGAAGGATGAAACATATACTCTAACTCTTAAGTTAGAGAAACATTTGTGGAGAATTAGTACTCTATTCCAGAAATCTGACAATGTGGGGTTTTTGTGTTTTTCGTGGACAACTATAAAGGCCAACGTTAGGGCATTTTTTTTAACATGGATTGAGTGGCTAAAGTAAAATGTCTCTCTAAGCTGTCAACTACTTCCTTCCTATGACAGTAGATTGTTAATGTAATTTTAATTTAGGGTTTAACAAACCGATCTTTGTGAAATCCACGAGTAAAGTTGCTACACTTGCCCCCTGCCTTGTGGTATGAATATGAATTTCTAGAGATGCGAAAGTTACACCCTAAAAATAACGTTACACCATGCCATTTTTACAATCTCTTAGGTGTAACTTCTTTTATCTTGAATTGATTGCTATGTTTTCCTTCTTCTCCACCTTGAGAATTCACATAATTCAAGATCATCACATCCCAATGTCACCCTAGTAATTGAGCAGACCTGACATACAATTCATCGGTAATTAGGGTTGGGTTTATTTCAAGTCGAGTTTAATTTCACATCAGACCATGCATATTCGAATAGATAGAACTTCGAGTTTAGACTAGTCATCGACTCATTGTATTCTATTATGTTCAAATTAACTATCAGTCATTCCAATACTCATATCGAAAAAGACAAGTAATATTGGAGATGAAAATCTAACCGAGTCGATCTGATTTCAAGTGAAAATCACATTGTCCAATGGGGGTCCAAAATTTGGTGCACATAAGATAATGGGCTACAAATCAATCTATCCGGTAATCAAAGGTACTAGTTGGTGAATGGAATTGAATTCCATTGGCTTTGATATTCAAAGGGGCCTGTGAAGTATTTGCTAATTTAAACTATTCTAATTTTTTTGATAGAAACTATTCTAATAAATAGAGAAGCCCTCAGTGGAATCGTAAAGATTGATGTTACGGAAGAGAATACTAGTTCGAGTTTTCAGTAGTGCACGTGTTAGGAGGGTTTTTACCTTAAATATTTGCGACTCAAAAGAGATTACACCCTAACTCAAATAAAAATACAAATTAAAAAGAAGGGTGATGTTTTACCATTCCGCCGGTGGCAAATTTGAGAAGAAAACAAGCGACAACAGAGGCAACCAACTGGGCAATCCAATAGAGAATGGCACGTAACAAAGTGATATGGCCTCCAACGAAGGCTCCGAACGTCACCGCCGGGTTGACATGCCCGCCTGAGATGTTGGCACCCACCGACACGGCCACGATCAATGCCAATGCATGGGCCAAGGCTGCCACTATCAGCCCTGACGGCGTAGCTGGCCCGTTTTCTGTCACTTTGCCTGCCCAACATCAACTCCGATAATACTCAACATGTTAGGGCAGTCATGAGCGGTCATATGATTAATCGGGTCACAACTCGCAATGGGTAAAACTATCTTACTTAAAATATATAACACAATAAGAGACATTGTAATCTCTAATGATCTAGGATCAATAACTTCTATTTTGCCCAGTTATAAAAGTTTAATTATTCAAAAGTTGCTCGAAACTAAATAGTAACATGAAGTCGATACCTTATACTTAGAATTCTCGTTGAAAATAATAAACTGATGTACCGTATTAATAACCACGTATACTTACTAATAGCCATGCCGGAACCCTGGCCGGCGAAAACGAAGATGAGCATGGAGAAGAACTCTGCAAGGGCTGCCCTAAGAGCATCTGGATTCCCTGCCTCTCCTGGTGTTCCCACTGCTATTCTGTTTATTGCCATTTTTCATCAAATCTCTCTTTTTTCAATTTGCTCTCTAAATTTAATAAATTTGTTCGTTTAGTTGTTTATGCTTCTTATTTTATTCTCGGATCTTCTTCTTCTTCTTCTTCTAACCTCTCTCTCTCTATCTCTCTCTCTCTCGCTCTCTCTCTCTCTCTCTGCGCGAGTGAATTGCGTAGCATGTCAAGAATTGCTCTATGCATGGAATATAACGCAAATTTAATGGCTGAAGAACCGGGCTAGCCGGTTTACCGGTTAAACTTTTCTATTTTCATTTTTGTGACATGAATCACATAATCATTTAGGTTTCGGATTGGGCTAATATATATGTAATGCGACATCCTCTGAGGTGAGTGCCTAGTAGTGGTTCACAAATTTATAACTAGCTCCGATTGCATCTGAACAAAATACTATAACAGAATGTGGTAAAGTAAACTCGATCAGTAAAATTTATTTTACTTAATTTAATTGGTTCGAGAATAGATTTAATTCTACTTGAAATAAAGTAGCTTAAATTATCTAAATTTTGTCAATCTAACATCTACATAGGCTGATTTTGATTGGATTTTCAACTTTCCTTGTGCTTTTGTATGTGAAAGAATGCACAAATATAATGGCTTTAGGTGGGTGATTTTTGGTTTTGGATCGATTTCGTGTCAATTGATATTTGGTTCAATACGATTATTTTGCTAAAAAAAAAAAAAGCAAATTTAGAGGGAATTTTTGGTCAGTTTCGATTCAATCAATTCAAATTGAATCCATCTTAAGGTGAATCTATTTCAATTGTTGAATTATGTATAGGTACTAGTCATTCAAATCAAATTTTGAATCAATTTTGTGAGGTATAATAAGACAACAATCGGGTCAATGGACTTGGCTTCAACTTATCTTCTTGATGAGCCTCTCAGACCTACTTGACTTCCCTAAGATTGAACGATAGCCCCAACATATAAAATGTATCAGGAAAAATAAAACATTAGAACTGATAGAAATGGCCAAACAATGCAACACTCACGTGCCTTTCACGTGTCTTCACACAGTCTCACATCTCATCACCCACCTTATCCTTGGTTGTTGGACGCTCTTTTCCCGGCAATATATTATCCAAATTCAACACAACACAAAAACTCAAACCCCAAACGCAAAAAAAAAAAAAAAAAAAAAAGAAAAACGCCCATCAAAATTAAATAAGTTCAAAAGGCATTTAAAAATTATGCAGACAATTAAATTCTAAGGGTTCTTAAAAAAGCTTGCAAAAAGGGGGAAAATGGCATTATCATCACTCTCAATGAGCTGGGTTCCTGCAACTCTTTCCAGTAAGGTACCCAATTTCCATTTAACTTCAATGATATATTCTACTTGCATAATTCCCAAATTTGGGTTTTTTTTTTTCTCAATCAAATATGTCAGTTTATCTGAAGCAATATTAATTTTTTTTTCCTACTATGCATAGTTGAATGTGGTGCCTCAGATGATGAGCACTTGCTCTCCCAGCTCCATAATTTCACCACCTCCATTCAGTAACATTGTTTCATGCTCAAGCAATGAGAGTTGGTCTCCTGAGGAAAGTAAGTTTTGCCGAACTCAGTTTTTTTACCATTAATCCTAACAGCTTTTTGTTAAAATAGGGTTCCATCTTGATGTCAGTTCCTACATCATACTTCTTGGAGCCACTTAAGCATACGTACAGTAAAACTGTCCTATATAGCAAATACACAAGGGTGAAAATGCTAAGTTGTTTGTGGGAGTATGGACTCCAAGAAGTACGATATGAGTTGCCTCTTTACATGCATGAAAGGGAGTGATTGAACTTATAACAGTTGCTCCCACTTCCACACATCATTCTGAAACAAAACACGAAAATCAGTTGGCAAGGTTGTTGATGACATGATATTAATTTCATGGAGGTTTGCTTTGTTGTATAATTATATGATCAGGGTGTTATGAGAGAAGATCGCTACTAATGGCAGCTGGAATTCTTGCTCTAAGCTTCATTCCTTCAACTTCTGCTTCTGCTCAAGGTATCACAGATTTGAGATTTTATCCTGCTGCTACTTCCTGTTCTATGTGCAAAGTTCTCTGTGCCAATGTTTAACCATTTAAAGTAGTTCTGGCGGATGGGTATTTGAGTCGGGTTTGGTTTTGGTTGGCTTCAGACCCACGGTTTATCTTTGCAAATGATTCTGGCATGAAAACATAATCAATGTCAATGAGGTAAATTTCAGGTGGAGTCAATTTGGGTTCGATCAATGTGGATTTGGGTTAGATTTGAATTGACTTGTTTAGGCCTGTTAAGATTGTCCAGGTCTAATAATCAAGTCCACGTTCCAAATCAAAATCCATAAAGTCCTAACTAGGTTGGAAAACATTAAGTAGCTACTACTTCATAGATAAAAGAAGAGGAAGACAATTTAGTGAAGCATCTCGCTTTAGTTCACTGTAATCGAGGTTGAAAAGATTATTTAAAAAAGACTTCAATTGTTGACGAAGTGGATAAAGATTGGATAATTCGAGTATCTATGTGTAATATGTAATCATTTACCAATTACTAGTACTCTGTACCAGTGCTCAATACTAACTTAATTCCTACAGAAGTTCCAGAAAACTATACAGCATTTGTGGACAAAGAGGATGGTTATTCTTATGTTTACCCATCAGATTGGAGGGTACAACTTCTCTTACATTCACCTAAGTTCCTTTACCAGAATCATGATATTTCAACAAAATCTAATAATACCCAAGTCGCTTGAGTAAATCATTTGTGTTTCTGTCCATCAGGAATTCGATTTCAGGGCACATGACTCTGCTTTCAAGGACCGATATCTCCAACTGCAGAATGTGAGGCTCAGCTTCATCCCTACTGACAAGAAGGACATCCATGATCTAGGCCCTATGGAAGATGTAAGTTACTACTACGTTTTGCACTACCAACTAAATCTGTTGAATTGACATTTTAACTGTGACATGACAAAAATGATAAGACTGATTTTGATCTGACCCGACTGAATCAACCTGAAACTCACTTCTCCAGCACTGATTACAACAAACAACACCAAGTGTGTGTCCTGTGTTAGTGGAGCCTTAGGAGATTCAGATGCAGGTGATCTTACTCTCGTAAGCAGATAGAATGATTCTAAAAGACCAACAATTTTATTTTTTTTTGCGGAAACGTTGTTTGACCAATTAAAACTTCTCCAATATTGATTGTACTTTCCTAATCAAGTTTATTAGACAAGCTGATTTTAGGACTTTTGCTTGAGCAGGTTGTTCAGAATCTGGTAAACAATATATATGCAGCACCAAACCAACTAGCTTTCATAAAAGATATGCAGGAGGTTGGTAGCTTCCCAGTAGTCTCGTGTTTTCTTCATTTTTTTAGAAGGGTAGTTTCAATCTGTTCGTGTTGCTGATACATCTGATTAATGAGTGTAGCGTTCTACGGATGGGAAGAATTATTACACATTTGAGTACCAGCTTACATCGCCAAATTTCTCAGTGACTCGCTTCACCACTGTTGCCATTGCCAATGGTAAGTCGTATCTACCATCACTGCTTTTCCTAATAGCTTGAGCATATCTGTTGACTTTTAACGTTCAGATCAGATAATCCGATAATCCTAGAGATTGATAGATCTGGAATACAAGTCATTTTCATCAGGTCCATTTGCATTAATTTTCAATCAGGTGAGATCAAGTCGGCTGTTTAAGTTCAGCCCAAGTTCTGATTGTCTGTCAGTTTTGCCAGTTAGATTATCAGGAAAATGTATTCAGGTTAGTAAAAAACTATCGGATTCTTTTCATTTTAGGACAGCTTAATTTGGGTTTCAGCCAAAACAGGAGTCAGTTTAATCAGGAACAGCTCAATTTTTGCTGAGTCTAGCTAGAATTGCATTGATTCCTACCTAAAAACACACGCTGTACCAAAGTCTGCCAACATAAAATCATGGGTAAGGAATCATAAGCTATCTTATCTTTGTTCATTATTCAGGGAGATATTACACACTAACTGTCGGAGCAAACGAGAGAAGGTGGAGAAGGGTTCGTGACAAGCTTAAAGTTGTGGCCGACTCCTTCAAGGTGCTCGACATTTGATTGTGTTATGACACAGTTGTTTTTGCAGAAATGTTAATGATGAGATGGAAACTATCCCGCTGCTCCTCTTGTAGTGCAATTACGACTACAGGTTACATTTGTTAATTCAACTCTATATATAAGTTGTGCAGAAAAGGAGTTGCGCAGAAAAGGCTATTCAACACACTGTTTTTGCCATTTCTGATCTCCAAAGTGTGTTGTTCTGTGGAGTTGGTCCTGATGTTGCCGATTGCTCACTCTGTAAGCTAATACTATCAAAGACGATTGTTCGGGTTGATACGTGCTAGCATACTTGGTTATAGTTGGCGCATCAGGTGTACCATTCTACCAGTATATGATACAAGTCAAACCCGGGTGTCCAGAACAAGGCATCTTGAATTAATGCTGCCCAACTTGACGAGAGATATGGAATAAGGCGAACTGTTTATAACCCAAACCTAACTGGTACAGCCAAACAATCTTCCAAACGAATATTGCTGGTTGCAGTACATCTGATTGTACACCTGAATAATCCTAACTAGACCAGACTAGCTGAAAATCCCAGTCAACCTTAAATGGCTAAATAAGGCCAGGCCGAAACTAATTAAAGGTAAATCTAAACAAGATAACCCACTTGTCAGATCTACTTGTCAAATGAATCATGTCAAAACAAAACAGCAAAAGAAGCCGACAATGCACCAGTGATTACCGTAGGATAAGGTCCATCTCCAAAGGTGAGGGGAGGGGATAACAAATCCAACTATTGTCTTGTCGATCGGGAAAGCTTTATCTAAAATTTAGTCATCAATATTAATCAACTAAAATTCGTATAGATTAAGTTTCCTTATGGTCAATTCAAATGCATATGAGAATTTGATTGTATATTCAAGTATGAATAGAATCCGTTTTTATATCATTCAAATCAAGTAATTAGGTATCGGTCAATTTTGACCAATTTAACAAAAAATCTAGGTTGTCACCGTTCAGCAGAGCAGAGAATCAAACTGTCAGAGTTTAAGGGTCGTCTCTGACAAAAAATGGGTTTTCTCTAACAAAAATGCTTCTAGAAATGGCGCTTATGTTTCTGCTTAAAAGAAATTACATCGCACCTCATGGATAGGGGGAAAATATTCTTAAACTGGCAAAGTATTGAAAAAATCACACATAAAATTGATTCGAAACCGCACTATCCCGTGTATTATTTACAGAAAATTACAACTAATCCTCCAGTTGTTCCTCCTCACTACTCGAAACCTTCTATAGTAAGAATTTTACACCAGCAAATAAATTCTGAACAGAATCGAAAACTAAAGAACTAAGGATCACTCAACAAATATTACAATTTCCCCCAACGCAAATGTAGAACAATAGGGAAAAAAATCATTTCATAGATAATGAACAGCAGCCTCCCCCCACCCCCAACCCAACGACCCAAAAAAAAAAAAAATTTCTGCAAAACTTGGAGACCGCACTCCAGAGGCCAATTCAATTCAATCTGCATAATTAGACTCCTCACTCATCGACCATAATTATACGCCAACTTTAGTCCATAGCCAGTCGTGCTTCAAATCGTGCAAGCCTCTCTTCCAAATCCTTGTGTCACTGGATTGATAGCCAAACCAACCAAATCAAACTAAACCAGAACCCAAAATCTAAGAATCACGTCTAGGCCAAGTTCGACATCCTTCGAAATTTCATGTGGTAGAAAGGTTAGTCAACAGCAGGTCATGCTAACTTGTCAGTCGAAGAACCAAGAACAAATCTGCCGGTCCAGTCCAAACCAAAGTCACAATAAAGCCTCTAAGACTGCCCAGGCAGAAGTGCAAATCACTATTTAACATGTTCAGCTAAACCCATCTTGAGGCTGATCATTCCCTGTAAGCTTTAACTATGATCTAAATCAACCTATGATGCTGGCGTAGACCTTTTGCGAAGTGAGGCTGCATTAACCGAACATACAACCCATTCTTTGCAACCAAAGCATCGTGGCTCCCCTCTTCAACTATCTTACCTCCATTAAGCACAACAATATTGTCGACATGCCTCATCATAGCTGCTCGATGGGCTATGAGAATGGTGGTTTTGTTCCCCATGATTAGTGTATCCAGGGCTTCCTGAACTACTCTACTGGACTCAGACTCAATGGCGGAGCTCGCCTCATCCAAAAGCAAAATGGGTGCATTTTTCAACACCACCCTGGCAATTGCTATTCGTTGCTTTTGCCCGGGAGTCAAATCTACACCCCTCATACCGACATGCGTGTCATAGCCATGAGGCAAACTGCTAATAAAATGGTGGGCATTTGCAATCCTAGCTGCCTCTTTCATTTCAGCTTCACTAGCGTTATGCCTGGCATAAATGATATTTTCCCTTATAGTTGTCGAGAAAATCACTGGGTCTTGTTGAACCAAACCCAGATGGCTCCTCAACCATCTTAAATTAAATTGCTTCAGATCTCTTCCATCCAGGAAAATCTGACCAGCCACAGGATCATAGAATCTCTCTATCAGAGATATAATAGTGCTCTTTCCAGAACCGGAAACTCCCACAACAGCTACAGTCTGACCACCACCAACCTTGAGGCTAAAGTTGCTCAAAACCAAAACCTCTGGACGTGTAGGGTAACAGAAGTCAACATTTTTAAACTCTATGCTTCCGTATACATTTGGTGGCTTCAAGGCAGAGCCATCATCTGGGTCAATCTTGGGCACACGATCTATGATCTCAAATACTGAGATGAGAGACTTCCGACGTTTGAGAATATAAGGAGCTAAACCAAATGGCTCCACAAGGGCAAAGGTGGCAAAAGAGAATACCATGTATTCCTTGAGAGCTGTAGGCAGATCTGTGTACTGATTCTTCACAGATATCGCAGTGTACCACAGCAGCAGTGCGTTACAAGCAAACAGGAGGAACTGAGAAAACCGAAACCAAAACCAATAGCCATCCCATGAAGGAAGCTCTTCCTGAGTATTTTCTTTAACTGGATCCTGTAAAGCTCCATCACCTTGTTCCCAGCACAAAAGCCACAACGGTGTAGATGTTTCTCACTGAATCCTCAAGAACCAAAGATGCTTTCCTATGCATTTCTTGAATTCCTCTAGAAAACCCAGCAAGCCACAACTTCTGCACAATTAAAGGTTTTTCAACATGTTTGTACTGAAAGAAAATCAACTAGAAATCTTATGGGGTTCAATTAGCAGAAAGTGACAATATCAGATATCAGTTATTTGAATCTATGTCATTTGAACTCGTTATTTAACCCTGACATACCCGTGCCCAACACTCAAAGCTTGGACAGGGTACGACAGTTGGGCAGCTCAAATGAGACTAAATCCTCAAAATCTCAAGAAAAAGCCAAGTCCAAGACTTGGACAAATATCCTACTGAGCAACAAAGACCAAGTACATCGCTCTATATAGCAAATTGAAAAAATTAGCAAGTCTAACGTCTGATGATGAGCACAAGGAAAAACTGACCAAATCGGACTTCTAATCGCAATCATGGTAATTTGCAGGCAAACTCTAATACAGGCATGAGAAGCCCAACTGAGACACAAGGAGAAGGTCAGGTTGCCGAACATGCATATCGTAAGGGGCCAAGCAAACTGGTGGCATGCAAACCAAGCACTAAAAGGGACCTGGTGCTCAACCAGACGAAACAAACCTCACAATTACAACCAAGAAAGCAAAGAACAGAAGAGGATATCCTCCCGCAAGGACACCACACATTTTGAATTCATGCCTAGTATGGCTAAAAGAAATAAGCACACACATGGAATATAGAGAAGACAGGAAGTGTCATAAGAAAAATTTGGAGAATATATAAATAGCAATGAACCAGAGAAAAGCCAAAAACAGCTTCACATAGTTAAAGAGTACAGTATAAATAGCAATGAACCTGACAAAATGCAAAAACAACTTTACATAGTATAGGGTACAGTAAAACAGCTTTGTTGAGCCTTGTTTCCTAACCCTCCTGTAACAATCATAAATAATAGGTTTATCCAAGAGACTTGAGCTGAATGATTTAGGAGTTTGAATAAGACAGATAGATTCGTTAAGTATATTGGTGGTGTCAAAAAGTATGCATAATTAATGGGTTAAAGTATTATTCTGAAACCCGCCCCTCTCTCCTTAAATCCTGGGTCCGCCGCTGTTGAGCTCGAAGCATAAGGTAAGAAATACGCCTTGGGGCCAGAATGGATCTCTGCAGTTCCCACTAATAGTGATCACTAAACAGCACTCACAATTCTTCTTAGCTCATAAATTAAAATCCCCAAACTCTTGTAACTTTCATGGAATTATGCCTATGAAAGACACACATCACGACATTAACTGTGGTTTCAGGAGATCGGTTTATTAATTAGCTCGGTCAGAACTGTTCCAAGGTACATGAATGGTACCATTTGGTTCTGCCCCCCACCTCAAAAGATTAGACCTAATTCAACCACCTTTAAGAGATGTCCATCAATAAGTTGGCTATATCAAGTATCAACTAAAGAAATAATCCGGTCTCCATCTTTACTGGACTACCATCAAACATGATGATGCAAATTGCATCACATTAAAAGGACCCAGATACTTGAAAATGGAAAGACTTGAAATATACACAGTATTTCATCCATCTTCCTAATATACCTTTTCCTTGCCGTTAGCTATGTTCTAAAAGAAAACTATTGCGACAAAAGCATACACAACACAAGCATCCTTAAGTTAAGAACACAAGCACACTTAAGCAGTTGATAGTTATGCTGGGTGCAAATTGACACAGACAGAAAGCAGCACAGGAGATCTGACAACATGCAATTTCGAAAACCTTTAACATTAACACTGTATTCTAAAGTGATACGATCTAATAGAAAACCAATATGATGGAGGCCAGTTGAAATTCTCATCACTAAGAATAAGTGGCTAACTGAATTACTATTAACTATTCAATAGGGGGTGGGATAGCAAGTCACACCTGGGCAATTGCAGAAATGGTCAGAACAGGGAGCGTTGCTAATGCTACCAAAGCTAATCGCCACTGAAGCAACATGCCAATAAGGATAGCAACAATTACGGCGGTACTGTCTTGTATAAAGATGGAAAGGCGGTTACTAAAAGCAGCACGCACAAATGTTGCATCATTTGCCAAGCGCATGGACAATGTGTCAGCACTGTTTTCCTCTTCATCAAACCATCCAACTTCATTTCGCAACATAGCTGTAATGGCAAAAGAACCAAAACTATCACATCTAAAAACAAACCTCACCGTATGGCTGCAAAAAGTATAATGGAACATTAGATAAAACAAAAATAAAGTTCTCAGAATATTATTCACCTGAAAACATCATCCTTCTCACTCTTTCAGTCATTTTTTCCCCCATGATACCGAAGTAAAAGTGTTGCAAGAAATTGGCAACCACAGTCACGATGCCCATGCTTGCAATGATCAAACACCATTTGTCAACATCATGTCGAAGGTGGTGTCCTTCGCCAAATCTATAGTAAGTTGTTACTACCAATGCGATGACATAAGCAAGAAGAGGGTTGAATGAGCCAAATATAGCAGCACCAATGCTCCCTAAGACTGCATAAATCCACTCTGCAAGGCTAAGTTCGACTAGCCTCCAAAATGATGGGGGCTTATGGTTTCTAGAATTCTTGGTTTCCTTCGCTTTAATTAGGATGTCATCTATATCACTATCAGGGCGACTAAAGGTCTGTGAATGGGAGCGTTCATTTTTGGATCAGATGTCAAAAGTGGTGAAACAGGGGATTCAGGATCTGAAGCATTAGAGCTTTGACGCCGTGCACCTTGAACATCAATTTTTGGTAACTCGGGCAGTCTCATTTCAAAACTATCCTGCCTTGTCATAGATGGCTCCTTCTCAGCTCCATCCAACAATGTGCCATTACCATTTTCCCACAACTGCTCTGGTGGTGGGCTTCGAACTTTTGGTGATTCAAGAGAGCTGAAGGCAGCATCCGATGTTCGAAATGCATGAACAGCCGAAACTCTCTGAAGAGATGGTGATTTTGCCATTTTAGGAGATGATGATTCTTGGAAGCTGTGGCTTGCTGATAAATCATTTTCAATCTGGAAAGTGGAACTGTCTTTGTACTTCCTTACTGGCATCCTAGCAAGAAAAACGAAAAATAAATAAATAAATAAATGAAGTTTACAAACTAAAGCTAATGCATGTTTCATGCAAGTTGGACAGACTAAATTGTTGCTATAGTCATTGACCAACATTACAATCAGACTGCAACATAGCCATTTCAACCATAAAAGAATATTCACTACACAAATATTTGAAACAGCTGTAAGATATGCCACACCTCCTCGGAAGTTTGGCTGCCTCTTCACATTTGAGAAGTTCAGCATACAGACCATCCAAGCTCAACAATTCGTCATGAGTACCCATTTCAACAAGTTGACCCTCCTCCATGACAGCAATATAATCAGCATTCCTGATTAGACTAAGCCGCCTTGCTATGATTATTGTTGAACGCCCAAGCATAAGAAGATCCAGTGCCTCCTGGACAGCTCTTTCAGCTTCAAAATCAAGTCCGCCAGTGACTTCATCAAGAAGCAGAATAGATGGACTGGAAAGCACAGCCCTCGCAATTGAGAGCTTAATCTTCTGCTCTTCAGTCAAAGATAAACCTGCTCGGCCCACCTGGAACACATAACTCATTGTAACAGGTGCAGAAAAATATCTTCCTTCCTTTTTTAGGGGAAGGGGAAGGGGAAGGGGAAGGGGAAGAGAGGGTGTCACAACAAATGTGTTGCAATTTCTACCTGAGAATCATATCCCTTCTCAAGTGAACTGATAAAAGTATGTGCATGTGCTATTTTAGCAGCTTCTTCAATTTGATCTAATGTAGCAGAGCGTCCATAAGCAATATTTTCCTTTATGCTCAAACTCAGTAATGCAGGTTCTTGGGTTACTAGACCAATTTGACTTCTTAGCCATTCCAGTTGGAGGGTTTTTATATTCTCACCATCAAGGAGGACTTCGCCTGCACCAGCAGAAGAAAGTGAACGTCAAATTTCGTCAAAGTAGACGATCACAGCTAGTACTACGGTTGAGCCACAAGTATGATGTTTTCATCTGTTGTCAGAAAAATGATGCCGCATTACCTAATGTGGGGTCATAAAACCGCTCCATGAGCGGAATAATACTGCTTTTCCCTGAGCCGTTTCTGCCTACAAGTGCCACAGCCTTTTTGCAGGAACAGTAAGGTAAAACCCACTCAAGATTGGTATCTCTGGACGAGATAGATAGCTGAAATAAACATTTCTGAACTCAATGTTTCCCTGGACTGAAGCTAGGGTACCACCATCATGACTTGTACTAGGAGATGAACGGCTTATCATTTCAAAAAGTCTGTAAGCTGCAATCCGCCCTTGCTCAAATGAATAAAAGTTTGTTGCTGCTTGATTCAGCCCACTGAAAACCCAAAAAAGTGGGTAACACGATGATGAATATTAATGATGCATATGGGTACAGGAAACTAGAAGATGAAAGATGCTTACAGGCCACTCAGAATCACGGCAAAGAGGGCAGATATAATTTCACCACCATGAGCTTTTCTATGAGTTACCAGAAATCGTCCCACCCAAAGTTGCAGCGCACAAGAACAGATTGCTAGCCCGTATGTAAATCCAAGCCCCAGGCCTTGTACAAGACTTATTAAAATACCATATCTGAGAGTATCTTGAAGTGAAGTTGCATAGGAGTACTTGGCCAAAGTCTCATTTGTAAATGCGTACAATGTTCTAATGTAAGACACAGCCTGCACAATGTTTTGAAAATCATGACTACATCCTGACAAAATGCATTTGAAAAAGAATACATGTATGAACATCCAACTAATACTTGCCAAAACAGGACAGGTTTAAAAGCCAAATACCAGAGTCACAAACTTTTTCCTAGAGTAAATGTACATTTACAAATTCATCTAGCGTTCAATGTCGCCTAAACGGTTATATCAGAAAGATAAATCTACCATTACATGAGAGTTTTCATGATAAAATGGTGATAGAACTAAAGCTAATGGGAGTTTGTTAGGGGAGGGGTAACATATTGAAAAGAGCAAAATAAATCTCTTTTACACATAATTTATATCTTGTTTTAGAAGCGATATGTTTTTCTTACTAACAACCATTTGGATAGCTTCTCAATTAACAATAGGAGTAACAGATTTTTATGTAGCTCTAGGTATATATCGCCACTCTTATTATTTTGCTTGCCTACTCCAAGTTTTGGTTGCATTGATGTGTAAAACAATGATTTCCCTTTTTCTCTTCTGAGAAGGAGTTAAACGAACACTGCTTCCATGGAGTTGGAATGCAAGCCTGAATGTTCTGGACCATAAGGGAATCGTATTTGAGATAGAAGTTCCCAAATAGTAGTTTGAGGGGGTGGAGAACATCAGGTAACTATGCTACAAAATCATGAGACCACTAATGCTCTCAACATACATGGTACCCTGGGGGTGGAGAATAGATTAGGCTATGTACACAATTTAAGCAACAGACTCTTTACACCTAAACTGTGATAGAAATAGAGAGGGGAAGAGAAGTTCATATTAGTCTGTTAGCTAAATACAAAGAGTTCAAGAATAAGAATGCCTTTGAACTTTCCAAAAAAGTGGTTTTTACTATTGAATTATTTTTCTATTCAAAGGTACCATTAATTATTTAATTTAAGTTCAAAATTGCCACTGGGTCTACTCTCAACCCAGTAGCTTGGTTTTATGATTTTCCTTTTTTTACTATAAAGAATAGAAAGCAAGCTTTCTAAAAAGAGGAAAAAGAAAATCACCCTCTCCCAATTGCAGACCTCTTTTCCTCTCTCCCATCCACCGCCACCCTAACCACCCAACTTGCCACCATCCTACCGCAGATAGCTGTTCTTGGTACCCAATCTGGGGTCGCTGATCCTGAAGTTGGGAAGGGGGAGGAGACAAAGGTAAGGTTGTAAAATTGGTGGTCGAGGAACTCGATTTAGGGTCACCAGCCGTCGGCTGGCCCTCTTGTAAGAGTAGTGAGGGTGGAAAAGCTCTGACGGTAGTGGAAGGTGGGGAGAAAGAGGGAAAGGTTGGAGGTGATTTTTGGTGGGGAGAACCCAGGGATGGGTGATTGTGAAGTGGGAAGGACAGGTTGGGATTATAGCTGTCAATGTGGGGTACGCGGCTGTGAAGCGGGACGAGGGAGAAGACAAAGGGAAGGTCGCAGAATTGGTGGTTGAGGAACCCAATCCAGGGTCGCTGGCTGTAGGTCGATCCTCTTGTCATGGCGGCGATGGTATAAAAGTTTTGATGGTACCATAGAAGGTGGGGAGGAGAGGGAGGAGTGGGTGGTGATTATTTTTCGGTGGGGGAGGAACAGAGAGGACGAGTGCTTGTGAAGTGGGAAGGGGGTCAGAATTAATGGCAATAGGAGAGAGAGTTTGGGAGTGGGGATTTTGATGAAGGGAATGGAGGGGAGGAAAAATCATAAAAACTGGCTACAACCAGTTAAAACAGGGGCACACAATGGCAGTTTTGAACAAAAATACCCAAGTAATGGCCCCTTCGGATGGGAAAAAAAATTGGTGGCTAAACAGATTTTTTCACAAAGCTCAATGGCATTTTTTCAAAAAATCCAATACAAACCTCACAAAATGCTTAGCAACTAAGGCGAATATGCAACCTCAATTGTTTTGACTTTCAAGGCAGGAAGATGCCTTTTTTTTAAGGCAGGCTGGAAGGTGCCTTGTTGCACATCTGACATGTAGGACATTGAGAAACATCAGTGTAGCCAGGGGTTTCACTAAAATTTCAAAACCCCATGTCCATGTTCATGCATCCAGCTTATAAAAAAACTTCCACAGTCCACAGATGCACAAGATTTACTTGTCTCGTCATTTTATATAGATTACCCCAAGATTTATGGGTGAGTGTAGTTGAGTGTGGATTTTTTTAGGAAGTGTGGTTGAGTGTGGATTTTGTTTTTAGGAAGTGTGGTTGAGTGTAGTTAAGAGTTCATTTTTTGTCATTCACGGAGTGGTGAGTGTGGTTGAGTGTGGATTTCTTTGAGGAAGTGTGGTGCAGACTTATTGAGTGTGGAAATTTCCTACTAAACACCCCAATGAACAAGCCCGAAGTAGATTATAAGCATTAAGGAGATTAGATCCCCACAAATTGTTCCATGTTCAAGTCCTGCTATTGCTTTGATATATGCTAGTGGTTGCTTGTGCATACAACATGTGGACCTTTTGAGTCATTCAAAGATCATGGCAAATGTTGACCACAAATGACATTCAAATGCCCTCCATTCTGGGACCATGGCCAAGTCATTCCAGGATCATGAACAGGTGGCATACTATGATCTCAAACACCGACATAAATATAAGTTGGGTTATACGCAGTTAGGAATCTTTCTTGTTCAAATATATTACCACTCAAGATAATCTGAGAATACTTGCTAGTGCAAAAGCACCTGGTCATGGTCTAGTGATTCAAACTAACTCTCATGGCTGGTTATGATGCCAAAGGGCATTCCAATAATGGGTTCCAGGATAGTGGCTAGGGGACAATCTAGCCACAGAGAGAGAGAGAGAGAGAGAGAGACATAGACAGGGGGACAGTCAATACCAGAAAGTAAGAGCTACATCCAGACATCTGCACTTTTCAGTGTCCAGACAAGTTTGCAGAAGGGATAACTTTATGATATTTAGTAATTCAACAATTCCAACCCAAATGGAATCAGACATGTAGTCCTAATAAGCCAGTAGACCTCATATTTTGTGATCATGTTAAATTTCAAGAAGAAATAACCTGCTCAGCTATGCTTGCTGCTTCTGCATATGCATCCTGGATGTTCTCTGCAAGTCTGTGAAGAAATATATTTGAAATACCTCCTGCAGCAACAATGAATGGTCCTGTTGCCAAAGTAATAAGGGCAATCTGCCAACAGTTGATAAAACCAATGACAAGACCACTGAAAAACGTCGCCATGTTGTGAATATAGTTTCCAACCTGCCACACAAAAGGATATCAATTAAGAGTTTAAATGAACAAAATGAGTTTGATGTCCTCACTTACAAAGCATACAAGATTCTGAGTACCTTCTCACTCAATGCAGATTGAATAAGCAACACATCGCTCAAGACCTGGCTAACTATATCCCCATTATTTCCATAGGTGTCAAAGAAACTCATATCCTGGTTAAGTAATACATGTACATACTTTGACCTGATGACAGCAGTCTGCCGTTCCCGGTAAGAATCCAACAGGAGACCTCTGTTAAACTGAATACTTTCAGCAATGATGTCTACAACAATCATGATATATATTATAGAAAAATACATAATCAACCATGATGAATCAGAAGGCAACTTACCAATCCAACCAGCAACAAACACACCTGCAGCTATATAAACAATTCTCAAAGCAAGCTGCAACAGTGAATAGCTGGATTAGTAAAAAGACATCTCAGATTACGTTCTCCAATCTAGAAATCAAAAGGTCGCAGACAATCTTCCTTTTTCCAAATCAAAATTGTAGTCTTTATTAAAAAAAAACAAATCAAAATTGTTATAAGGAGCTTTTAATGAGAACTTCTTCCAGAGACCAAATTGTGGATCACTGCTCATTCTAAAATGAAATACTTCAGATGCCAATGCATTAATGATAACGACAGAGAACAAATGAGCAATCAAGAGAAAAACAACACACCCACTTTGGATCACTGAAGAGACGCAAAACAATCTCTTTGAATTCCCAAAGAGACACATAAATTTCCACAAAACTCATACTAGGCCAAAAAGTCTAGTCTACCCTATCAAGGTTTTAGCCTTTTGGGAAAAAAAATTCATCAAATATTACTGCTATGTGTATGGTTATGGTTATATAACTTTCTAATGAAAGAACTGTCCTTCACAGCGGATACTTCTTCCCACAAATGCGGGTACTAGAAACAAGTTTACTACTTCGCGTTACAAAGTGAAGCTCAAAGCAACTGAGACTTCTATACTTGTTCTTCATCCAAATTCATCCACCCATATTTACCCCCATTCTATTTTTATCTATGTCCCCTCTATCTTCTCTCCGATCATCTCCTGCTTCCCTTGCACTGTGCTGCTTAACATAATTTCCAGTGGCAAACTTTCAAATTCGGGCATTTTAACATATCCCACTAATACATATCAAACAAAAGGCAAACAAAATCCAACTGAAATTAAATCATTAGTTCCACAACCGAAAACAAAGATAACCAAACGACTTACTATAAGCTATAACTATCAATTGCCTCCAGCGAAAGTAAATTCAGAAAAAACTCAACAAATTCAAACCCAAATAATCAAATCAACCCAGTCCAATTAGGGTTTCCGAACGTACCTCAAGAAACCTACTGTGCAAATCCGCCTCATGAGGAGATTTGAGCGAGAGAAGTTGGATGATCTTCGAGAAGTAATGGAGGTAGACGACGAGGGCAGTGCCATGGGCGGCCGCCGCGAGGGATCCGACGGCCATGAGAAACCAATCAAAACGGTCGGCGCATGCGAAGAGGCGAGAGAAAGGCACTGCTGCCGGGGGCGGTTCAATCTCATCCTCTTCCTCCTCCGCCACATCGTCCTCCACCTCCGGCGCCGTACCCGCCGGCCCGTCGGGGTTAGGGTCCACGTAAGGCGAAGGCGACTCCGGCGGCTCCGACACTTCCGACACCGGAGTTAATGGCTGTATGTGCGGCGGTGACCACCCGAACAACCCCCTCGACATCATTTCTCACTCTTTCCTGGCCCACTGCAGCTGCTTTTCTCTCTCTTCCAAAGAATGGCTTCAATTGAAGATATCACAGAATTAAATCCATAAAACAGCACAAAATCGAACAAATACTTCCACGAATCCCCTATCCTCCAAAAAAATCAAACTTAAACTGAGGAATCACATATGAAAATCCACAAAATCGAACTCCACAGCGAATATCACGACTTAAAATCGATCGAGTGTCTTTCTGAGAAATCACACTAAAATATTAACGAAATCGAACTCCACGGTGAATATCACGACCTAGAGTCGATCGAACTCCACTATCTTTCTCTCTCTGTCTAGGAGGTGATGAGAGAGAAAATGGTGAGTGAAAACCTCGAGCAGATCTTCTTCCTCCTCTTCTTCTTCTCGCTGCCTTTGTCACAGTGAAAAGCAGGAAGAGAGAGAGTGAGCGAGTCGAGCTGAGTTGAGCTGAGTTGGTGAATCAGTCAAAGAAGGTAGGAGTGGTTTGACTCGGCGTCCAACCCCCTTTCTCTCTCTTTCTCTCTCTTCGAAAAAGTTGAAACTGAGAGAGAGCGAGAGAGAGAGAGAGAGAGAGGAGCGAGGGGGTTAGGTTAACCAACGGCGACGGCGACGTATTGGGTAAAAAGAAAAGGCTGAATATATAAATGGACAGTACTTGTCCCGAGATGCGAAAAAGCGCCCCGTTCAACGGATACGTATCAGGGGTACTTTGGGAACAGAGGGTGATAACTGACGTGGAAGCACGGGACGACGCGTGGGTTTGTTTGCAAAGTATCGCGCGTGGAGGTTAAGGGGGACTACAAGGAAGAGGGAGAGATGATTACGGTGGCGGAGCTTTTGAAGGCCTGCCAGTCCATTTCGTCTGTCTCTCCCTCTCTTCTTTCTCTCTCTGGAAAATCTAAATATCTGTAGGCTCAGTCCCTCCCAACGGGTGTCTCTAGCTTTTGAGTTGGAATCTACTTCATTCTTATTTTTTTAAAATTTAAATTTAATATTTTTATTGTTAGCTAATGAAGTTGGGTAGATATAATAGGAAAGGGTGCCCCAATGGTGAGACAATTTGAAGAATCCAATTCATACAATACGGTGGTCAATCTATGTAAAATGTAGTATGTTTTAATGAAAAAATTCAGTAAAAGATCACACGATAGTAGTATTTTTTAATGAAAAAAATTAAGTAAAAGATCACATATAAATAAATAGGAGGGAATAATCGAATTTAAAATATAATATATTAAATATTTTAATTTTAATTATTAAGTCAAGATTTTATTTATATAAAGGAAAAATTATAAACAATAAGTAAGACTTACTATCCATATTTGTTGAAATAAAGGTTATGAAAACAACTTTGATAAAGTGAATTGATTATAAATTAATCAATCACTACTTAGGGCTTGTTCTTTTGTGTGGTTTTTAGAGTGTGAAATGAGACAATAGTGTGAAAAAAGGGGTAAATGTGGGAAGGAGTGGACAAGAGTGAATTTTTCCGATTAGGATTTAGTAAGTGCGAATTATAGTGGATAGAAATTAAATAGAGTGAATTTTATGTTGTGTTTGTTCGGTGTGTAATTGAGGGGATAAGTCCCCTAATGAAGTAAATTTAATGTAAAATAATATTGGAAGAAGTTTCAAGGAGTGAGTTGAAATAAGAAAGTATGGAAATAAGTGTATTTTTCATAAAATCCAACCAATGGAGCAGACTTTTGATTGAATTTGATAACATTTGATGTTACTGAAATATTAGCATTTAATTTCACTAATTATGAGGTCATTCATGTGAATTTTTTGTTGAGCTTATCCAACCATTAATTAAGAGGGCAATATCAAAACCGACGCCTTTATTTTCCTTGCATAAAATTATGGCATGAGATTATTTTTGCACAATCTCAATTCCTTACAACTTGCAACACTAGCATACTTCCTCTAAACTTTGACAACTTTGCCAATAAATAGTTATCTAGATATACTTAACTTAGACTTTGCTTATTTGGAAAGTTATGGAATGACAACAAATTTGATGTCTTTGCATTTAAGAATATCGTGGAGCAATTTTGGAGACCAAACTATGGTTTTTAGGCGAAAGAAATCACGTATAATGTTTTCCCTTTCAAATTTTTCCATTGGAGGGATAAGGAGATGGTTGTTGATGGTGAACCAAGGTTATTCGACAAATATGTTGTGCTTTTGAAGGAAATTACAGATTAGTCTGCAACCTTCGCAAGCATTAGAAGTTCTAACCCATGCCCCTTTTTGGATTAGGATTTATGATGCACCATTAGCGACAAGAAGGAAAAGAACATAAGAGCCTTAGTAGATTTAGTTGGGATTTCCGTGAAGATGGATTCAGATAAAGAGAAGTTTTAGGCAAAATATCTACGATTCAAAGTCTTAATGGACATGCAGGAACCATTCTCGAAAGAGGTATGGATTGAACCCGACGATGGTGGAGAGCTTTTGTTTGGATGTGAAATATGAGTGTCTACCAAATATTTGTTTCTTCTACAGACAAGTAAGGGCATATTGAGAAAAGCTGCTCCGATAAGGACAATGATGATGAGGAAGTAGTCTATCGGTTTGGGGATTAGATGAAGGTCTCGCCGTGGAATACATGAAAGGGCTCGTGAGCAAAGGTTTGCTAAAGGCTAGTAAGGTCACAAAGAAGCTTGTTTTCGTATCAAAAAATATGTGATGCATAATCCTAAGCCAAGTATTAAGGAAGTTGTTGAAAGCTTCCAAAAGGTTTCAATCAAGGTTACCGATGACGACGATAGGGCTACTGGACGAAGGCAAGGATGTTGGAAAGACAAATGACCAAAAACACGCTGAATGGGGTGGCTCAACAATCGGGAGTTCAGCGGTAGTCCTCAAGTAAGGAAGATGACGAGGTTGACAGCGAGGTGAACAAATCGGTTGGTCAAAATGGTACAAAGAATGATATGGTTGGGTAAAAATCTATCATTGAATATTGACTTTGTATCATGAACAAATGGATCGAAGCGTGACATTGACAATGTAGTTGACATGCAAAATGATCCCCAGAAAAGATGAGGGAGACAAGGAAGTTGTAGAGATGAACACAAATAGCTTAGAGGTGGAGGCTAGTGTGCATTCCCGCCTTAAATTATGAAAACTTTAGCTTGGAACTACCATAGGATTGGGAATCCATGAGCAATTCGAGGCTTGAAAGGCCTCTTGTTTGATCAATATCCCGATGTAGTCTTCCTGTCGAAAACTAAAATAAAAGACTAGGAGATGGAGAATTTTTAGAGATGTTGTTGATGATTGTAATCTTATTGATCCGGGCTTTGAGGGGGATGGCTTTACTTAGATCAATAATAGAAAGGACTACGAGAATATTCAAGAATGGCTTAACTGTTTCACTCGCAAACTTTGAATGGAGGACACTTTTTCCTTTGAATCGGGTAATTCACTTATCAAAGAGAAGGTCGGATCATCTCCCTATCACATTGGAATGTACTCGACAACCAACTTAGTTGATATCCCCAAAGAGAAATGAAGATAGACCATGCAATTTTGAGAAGGTATGGATCCACTACTACGTAAATCACTTTTAACGACGGTTAAAAGGACAAACCGTCATGAAAAATAGATCGGTGGAATTTTTGTAAATAAGCGGTGTTGTTTACCACCTATGACGATGGTTGTTTCAATGAACCGACGTCATATGTTAGACTATGAACCTATTGCTACGGTTCATTGACTTTTAACTACGGTTCTTTCATTTGAACTGTAGTTAAAAATTTTTCATTTTTAGGTTTAAAGTTTTTCATTTTTAGAAAACCCATTAACCCTAAGTGTGTCTCCCTCTCTCTCGCATCGAACGCCGCTTAATCCCCCTAACCCCTCTCTCTCTCTAGTCTCCCATCGAAACCCCCTTCTCTCTCTCTTCGGTCTTCCATGGAGCTTGAAAACCTCTATCTATCTATCTCTCTCATGGCCCTTGAAAGACCCATTTCTCTCTCTCTCTGGGTCTCCCATGGAGCTTGAAAACCTCTATCTATCTATCTATCTATCTATCTCTCTCATGGCCCTTGAAAGACCTCCCCCTCTCTCTCTCTCTCATGGCGCTTGAAAGACCTCCCTGTCTCTTTCTTATGGCGCTTGAAAGATCTCCCTCTCTCTTTCTCTTCGAACGACCGCTTGAAAAATTGGGTGTGTCCGATCCGGAGGGTGAGCATCGTCGACGGCGTGTTCTTCACCGATGAGACATTGGGCGCTTTCAATCTCCGAGGCTGAGCACCGTCGCTGGTGGAAGTGAAGACAATTGTCCCGACTCCTCCACCATCTTCCTCGCATGAGACATATTTCCGGAGACAGCAAGCAACGACTCGGTAGCAACAGCGTCCGATTCAAGTCGGAGTGAAATTGAAAAACTATCGATTATGGATCCGTAGAGACTTCACACATGAAAAAAAGGAGAGAGAAAGAGAGCGAGAGAGATAGAGAGAGAGAGAGAGATCCACGACGAGAAAACGTCAAAATTGGCTCGGATCGGGGCTACCGAATTCGAAGATAAGTTGAAACAGACCGATAAAGATCTCCAGTTCTACAAGTGTTTGATAGTATGAGTGTTTCTTTTTGAGCGATTGAATTTGATTGAATAAACACATTTTGGATTTTGATGCAATTCATATTTCGGATCCGGCTTGTTAAATTCATGGTTAAAATCTCATTCTTCTCATTAGTTTTTAGTTTTTTAGATATGGATTGTTTTTCTTAGTTTATATTTGTAGTGTTCAAATCTATTCTAGTGTTATAATATGGGCTTGATTTTGCTTGTATAATATGAACTGGAAACTTGAGACTCTTTCCGTTGTTTGAGCAATTTTGTGTTCATATCTTGTTGATTGTGTTACGCTATTGCGTTCCCAAAACATCTTTCCTTGGATAATTTATTTTTAAAAAAAATAATTGTATTTATGACAAAGAAACATTGTTATAGGTTATCCTATAACGACGGTTCTTCAAGAAGAACCGTTGTTGTAGGTCACCTATGACGCCGGCTTCCTTGAAGAACTGTCGTCATAGGTATTCTTTTTACTACGGTTTTGAACTGTAGTCAAAGGTGGTACATACAACAACGCCTACATACACAACACGAGGTTAACCGTAGTTAAATATCGTTTTTAACCATAGTTAAAAGTGGTTCCTGTAGTATTGATCACGAGATGAGAGATGTAAACAAAAAAATTAAGGAAATCTAGAATGATAGCTTTATGCTAGGGAAGGGATCAAGGCTTACTGATTTTTGTATGTCTCTTAAAAATAATTTTAATATTCATTCCAAGGTGCAATCCCGGGAGGTCATTGATAGCAAATGTGGGTTAGTTCAGAAAGTTGAGGACTTCGAAGCTAAGAATAATATTATGTGGGCTCAACGTAGTCGAAAATATTGGTTAGAAAGTGGTGACAAAAATACTTCCTTTTTCCATGAGAAGGCTAATCAACGACAATTTAGAAACAAACTGTTGAAAAATTTAAGGTAATATGGGGTGTGAAGGGAAAGAGAAGATGAGGTGGAAGAGGAAATTACAAGGTACTTTATGAATCTGTTTGCCACCCGGGGAATTCGGGTATTACTCGTTGTGACTAGTCGGGTGGTACCCATTGTTTCAAGGGCTACAAACAAAAAGCTCTCATGTAAATTTATGAGGGATGATGTTATTAAAGGACTCCAACATACGTATCCTTCAAAGGCCTCGAGGCTCGACGGTATGCCTGCTATTTTTTCAATCTTTCTAGCGTGTTGTTGGGAGGAATATTTTATCCTTTGTCCTTTGTGTCCTTGATAATGGTGTTTCCCGGATTATGTGAACCAAACGTTTATTCCCCTTATCCCAAAAATAAAAGCCCATTTGATCGTAAAAGATTTTAGGCTAATCGGTTTATGCAATGTTGTCTATAATCTTATTTTGAAGACTTTTGTTAATAGACGGAAAGAGTTTTTACTTGATGTTATCCATCAATCCCAAAGTATTTTTCTTCCTGTTGGCTTATCATGATAATGTTCTTATTGCTTCGAACATTTTCATTATTTTGCGAAGCGACCCTTGAGGACCAAAAAAGGCCATGTGGCTCTTAAATTTGGTATGAGTAAGGTATATGATTACGTACAGTGATGTTTCGTGGAGGAGATAACGAGGACATTGGGGTTCCGTGATTCATTTGTTGGTTGGGTGATGCATTACTTTACTAGAGTTACCCATAGTGTGTTGATAAATGGGATGCCATCTTCCTCTATTATCCTATGTATGTAGGGGTTTTCGTCAAAGCGACCACATTTTCCCTTACCTTTTTTGATTTGTGCGGAGGGCTCGTCATCACCGATTAGAGATAGTGAGCGCAAAGGTCCGATCAATTGTATCCAATTAACACAATGTGCACCTGATCTCTCACTTGTTCTTTACAGATGATATATTTAGTTTTTGTGAGAGCAACACTAAGTGAGGTAAGTCAAGTTCTTGAAATTTTAAAACACTATGAGTTAGCTTCCAAACAAAGTGTTAATTTGGATAAATGGGATGTTTCCTATGACCGAAATGTGAGTGACCATATGCTTAATCTGCTCTGTGAGAGGTAGGGATGGCAATGGGGCAAGTCGGGGCCAGGGAGTGCCCTCCTCGCTGCTGCCCAACCCCTACCTAGTCCCCGCTTTGGGGGAAGAAGATACTCCCTGTCCTCGGCCCCGAGGGTCCTCGATCCACTGGGTATATATGTTAAAAATTGACATATTTGAGACCTAAATAACTCAAATAAAATAGATCATTCTAAAAAATTAATCATTTTTCACTTACAATTCATGCCAAAATAGACCTAGAACATCAAATCACCATAAATTAGAAAAAAAATCCACCGATCTAGCACTCGGAAAGCCACGATGGTGTGGTGGTGACGGTGAAGCGGCGGAGAAGCGAGACAAAATGATGATGTTGTAGTTTTTCTTCAAATTCATTATTCATGGAACTTTATAGTTGTTGAGAGTAGAGAAAGCAGGAAGAGGAGAGAGAGTAGGGTAGGGTAGGGCGGAGAGTATGGAAAAGGGGGAGCAGAGAGAGAGAGGAGAGGAAATACGCGGGCGACCACTACCGCAGTAAGAGCATGGAGAAAGGGGGAGATGAGATAATGGGTCGGTCGATCACCACCGCGAGTAGTATAGAGAAAGAGAGAGAGGAAAGAGAGGAGAGAGACTGGGGTGGGCAAGGATGGCCACCAAAGCGGAGTTATGGAGAAAGAGAGGGGAGAGAGAAGAGGGAGGCGAGAAAAGGTGTGGGAAATGAATGGGTAAAATTGCTTTGATAGTTAGGTTTAAACTACTATAAAATTCCCAAAATTCCCTTTTCTAAAAAAGGGGAACGGAGCAGGGAATAAGGATAAAAATAATCCCGTCCCCGCCCCAGTCTTTGACGAGGACAAAGGTTTTCCCTTCGTCCCCACCCCGTCCCCCATTCGAGGGAGGCCCCGTCGAGATCGAGGAATCCCCACCCCATTGCCATCCCTAGTGAGAGGTTGGGTTTTAAGGTTGTGGAAGTTCATGAACGCTATTTTGGTCTCTCTACCTTTATAGAAAGGTCTAAAAAGTGGTGTTTGCATATATCCACGACAAAATTTAGAAGAAGTTAAAAGGTTGGAAGGAGAAATTCTTGTCTCGAGTGGAGAAGGGGGTGTTGCTTAAAGTAGTAGCACAAGCTATACCTACCTATGCCATGTAATGTTTTGAGGTTCTATAAATGATTTGCGACAATTAGGGGCTTGTATAGATCATTTTGGCGGGCGAAGATGTTGAAAAGTACAACATTTCTTGGGCCAAATGGGATGTCATTTGTGTCTCCAAGAAAAATGGGGGTATGAGTTGTCATAGATTTAATTGTTTTAATAGGGCTTTGCTTGCAAAATAATATTGGAGATTAGTTACAACTCCGACTCTTTGGAGGAAAAAATATTAAAGTCAAAATACTACCTCAATTGTGACTTTTTGGAAGCTGGCGTGGGACATCAATCAAGCTACACTTGGAAGAGTTTGATGAAGGCCAACCCATTGGTGGAGTTAGATGGCATATTACAAATGGTTCAAAGGTGATAATTTGGTGTGATAAGTGGTTGCCTACCACAAATGGAAATAAAGTAGTCATTCCTTTCATTTTGCTTGACCCGAGTGTGAATATGTTGATTGATGATGAGGCTAGGTACCGGAGAGGTGACCTTATTGATATGTGCTTTAATACTTAATAAGCTTGTGAATAAAATCCATACCTTTCAATCTTATGGAAGTTCGGGATGAGATTATTTGGAACTTATTCCCTTATTTTGATTTTTCAGTTAGCATGACATATGAAAATGACACGGAAGATGGATAAGGTGGCTCGAAATGATAAAGGGGATGGTACATGTCGAGATCATGATGGAAGTCGGGATATGATTTGGAGGATTGAAACACTACCACCAAGTGAAACATTATGGGTGGAGGGCCTGTAAGGATGCGTTACCAAGTCTATTAATTTGGTAAAGAAGGGTGTCCAAGTTGATTCGATCTATCCTAGGTGTGGAGTGGGTTATGAGACTAATATCCATTTGGTGTAGGATTGCGAGGTTGCAAGATTGGGTTGGAAGCTTAGTCCGTTCCAATTTGACATGGTAGGCAAGAAGTATGTGGAGGTGGGAGATTTGATTTTTGATAAGCTTCGTAAGTTAGAGAAATGCTCGAGAGGGTTTCATGTTGACCATCATGTGGATCTCACGATATGTTCAAAACATATGGGTATTTGACAAGAATGTATGTGAGCCAATGAAGGTTGCTGCCATGTTGTGGTTTTTCGTACCATGTACTTGTTAGCCTAAGCAAATGAGGACATAAGGCATGGCCAAGGGGTAAGGTAGGGGATGGGTGGGTTGCTCCATGGTTGAGAATGCTCAAACTTAATGTTGATGTGACTTGTGGAAATAATGGGGATGATGCTCATGGGATAGAGGTGATGTTCTTGGAACTAAGTTTGCATATATGGAGGTAAGATGGTGTGTGGAAGCCATGGAGGCAGCAACGTTAAGATGGGGAATGAATATGGGTGTTCACAGTTTGGTTCGCTTAGTTTTTAACCGATTAACCGGATCTCATGGTTCTTGACAATATGGAATGGAAGCGTAAGCGGAGAAATGAAATACTTCGGTTTGGTTCATTGGTTAATCGACAAGGGCAAAGAATTTAGCAAGTGATTTTGGAAATCTTACCCAACCCAACAGCGACCATCGTTAGGGATGGGAGTATAACCCAGATCCGAACAACTCTGCCCCAAATCCGCTCCGATTTTTGTGGGTATGGGTATAAAAAAATTGATATTTTCGGGTATGGGGTGGGTATTTAAATGGGTTCAGGTATGGGCAGGTATGGGTATAGGCTTCACCCGCCCGAACTCGAATCCATACTCGAATGTTTTTTTAAATAAAATTTGTTGGGTAACGGTGAGCAATAGAACAATTAAATATGTTTATCGATGTATAATTACTAATTTATGATAGATGTAAGAGATTTTTGTTGCTATTCATCACTAATACCAAATTACGGTAGTATAAAACTCGATGGATATTACTCTTTAACATTTATACATACCCGAATACTACCCGATACACCAAAAATACCCGATGGGTATGGGTATGGGGATAGATTTTGAAAACTCGATGGGTATAGGTATGGGTATGGGTATGGGTACGGGTATAGCGTACTTACCCCACGCCCATCCCTATCCATTGCCACCGCCCAACCCCGCAGCAGCAACCACTGCCCGATCCGATAGCGGCGACTATTAAGCTACCCAACCCAACAAGCGACCTAGCCCATAAGGCCATTGTCCGCCCTGCCCAAAAATTTTCTACCCAATCAGCCTATAAACATATACACATTCTAAGTCTGCAAATATTAATTCAAATAAATAAGTAAATTACTAAATTATCCTACAATAATTTTTATTTTTTAAAAAACATATCGGTTTGGTTCTAATTAACCCTCGGTTTCGAAATTCCAAACCGGAATCGAACAACATATGTTATAGGTTCACCGGTTTTGTTAATTGAAAAATTAATCGATGCGGTTACCGGATAAATAGTTCTATTTGGCTGATTTGCGGTTCCATATTTTTGAACAACACCTAAGAATGAAGGTGGCCATGGAATTAGATGTACAATGGGTCGAGTTTGGGACTAATTGTCGGATGTTCTACCATACTCTCGTGAAGATCAAGTCTCATGAAGATCAACTTTATGAATTTGCTTATAATAAGGTCGCACATTCTTTGGCTAAGTTAGCTTTAGTAGTTAAGCGAGGAGTTGATTGTCGTTAATAAGTGTCCTAGTGAAGTCATGGAGATTGTTGTTGAAAAACCTTTTGTTGTTGAGTAATAAAATATCCATATATTTTATTTCAAACAAAAATAAACTTAATTATTGTCTATTAAATTCATCACTTTGTTAAAAATACATATTGAGCCAACTTTAGTTTGGTGTTCGTATTTGCGTTTGGATAAGATAAACCATTTAACCACTTCTATTTTGTTCAAAAATTATGACATAAAGAAGAAAGAAGAGCATGAGGTTTCGAAGCATAACGTGAAGTTATGACATAAAGATACCATGACAAAATAAGAAAGAAGACAATTTGTCCCTCAAATAATGATGTCATTTTCTACCTAAAGATACCTTACATTTTATATATAAGAATGTTTTTTGATTAGGTGGAGACATCAATCTTTTCACGAGTGAAATTAGAGAGTACTAAAGTATATTGCTTCCTTTATATTTTGAAGACCCGTTTCGATTTTGTTTAAGCAATTTTTCTTATTTTTGTGACAAATATTGTAAGTATTATGTTTACAATTTTGTGTTATATTTTATAAAATTTGAAGTTTGTGTTATATTTTGAAGTTTATTTATATGCATCTTTTATTACTCATGTTTTATTAAGTTTTACGTTACTCTAATATTTATTTTTCTAGGATCCTGCTAAGTTGGTATCGAGCCATAATTGTTATTGTATTTTAATTATTGTCCGTGTATTTAGACGTTGGTTAAACGTTGGTCGACCTTAAATCCGTTGGTCAACCAAGTAGTGGTGGTCCCGGTAGGTAGTCCTGTTGGTCTTGTCATTTGCTTTAGTATTGTATTTAAAATGCATTAATTGTGACTTCTAAATTACGCAGACTATTTTCATTTGGGTCTAATAGTAATTCTAGCGACATAATTAATAGTCAAGAGATTAAAAGAGAACATTTATTTAAGGCCCCATCGCCTAATGAATATCATAATTGGATTATATCTAAGGTCAAGGCCGAGACAATTTACAAAATAGTTACATTTGATTTTTCCACTACTTATTCAGTCAAAACTCATGAAGCAATTATTAGTTTACAAAATGATGTACAAACAATTTCATTAATCAAACAAGAGTCTATTAATAATCATTTAAGGGCAAATTATAGATTTATGCACATAGGTCTTGTTCAAGTTACTTGTTAAAATTTTTATGCGAAAAGTAATTAACGCCCTATTTATATGGCTCTCACGGACAAGCGATTAAAGAAATACAAGTCGTCTTTATTAGCTATAATTCATACTAACATTTGTAATGGTCCAGTTTTCTTCAATTGCTAACCATATTTCTCTGTTGATCTCACTACAAAAAGCTGAAATACCGACGGGTTTTCAGACGAAATTTGCCAAATTCCGACGGGATTTGCCAAATTCCAATGGGAATTCAGACGAGTTCCGACGGGAATTGCAAAAACTAAAAAAAAACCGTCGAATTCCCGTCGGAATGTCCGAACGGGTTCTTATTAGAGGGAAAAGGATTTAAATATTTTGTATTAAGGTTTGTAGAAATTAGTCTAAAATAAACTTTATACATAACAGACAAAGTTTTTAAAATCATAAAATTCCTCACCTTGCATGAAAACATAGAAGGAAAAAGGAAAAGGTATACAAAAGGCCGCAGATTACCAGTTGTTTTCTCATTCAATAACCTTTCAAGATATCAAAATACCAGTCCAAAACAAATTTCATTCCTTACAAATTTCCCTCCTTTACCCTACAAAGCTAGCTGTCACAAATCCTATCGCTACCCAATACCATGTTAAGTTTACGGAACATTTGTTTCTTACAAATTATAAATCCCTCTATCCAATTATCTTATCCGACAATTTATCCAACAAAGTTTTGGAAATTTTCATTATCATACCGACCACCCTCAAAAGAACCGATGATTCTACGAGTTTATTCTTATAGATTCGCATTCAATTGACTTTACCCACACAAAAGACAAAACAACTCTTGACTACATACTTTATTCCAAGTGCATTATCCGACATGTTGTTGGTTTCCATGAGTGGAAGAACCCATTTAAAGAGAGACAATTTTCTATCCCCTATCAACCACAATCTTACAATTATAGCGATTATAAAATGGCTTGGTATAGAGTATTTCTCTATAGACCGGATGTCCACTCCTAGTTCTTCAATTTTCATGATACTTGCTCTACAAACTTTCAAGTATGGTTCTATCATTGGTGGACCCTTTTTGGTGCCACTTGCTCTATTTTGCCAACAAAAGTTAGAAAAGGATGGGATCAACGGCTCAACTTTTGATCCTTTTGCAAAAGAAGCATAATTCTTTCGGACATTTAATGTTCCATGAATTTTTAGTTGGGAATATCAATTTTAAAATTACCAAGCAAAATCCTTATGCATTACCAATGGTCAATATTTACAAGGTTAGATGGTGACCGAGTATAAGACTATACTCTGCAGCAAGGAGAATGTTCAACATTTTTTAAAGACTAAAACAAAGAAATATACGTTGTTTAATCTACCCAGGCCGTAGCACCAAAACCCAACAAGCTTGAACCATCTTCTATTAATCCTTCTACTCCGAAAAAAGCAAAATTCTTTAAGTATAAAAGGGTCACAAAAATCTTGTTAAAAAGGTTTATCACAAAAGCAATGTAATCTTTTAGAAATCCTTAAAGATAAGCTCGAACTTCGAAAAATTATTTACAAAAGCATATGGCACAGGACAATTCGGAAAGTGATGAAGATGCTAATTCTACAACATCCTTTACACACCTTGATCCATTTGGAGGTCCTTGTTCGCAAGGCCCCTTTGAGACTAAAAAAAAAGAGTCCGCAGGTAACTCCGACAAAAGTAATGGTCATTTTCTAGTCATTGTCGTTTTACATGTATGTTGAGGGAATCCTTCTACGGTTAATATACCTATTCGGGATACTTACAAATATTAGCCTACTAAAATTTTATCCTACTTTATCTTATTGCACAACCTTTTCAAAAGGTATCACAAAAAGAAGGAAGGAGACAATTTGACTTTCAAAACTTGTGACATAAAAAAGAAAGAAAAGTATGAGGTTTCGGAAGATAAACGTAAAGTTATGACATAAATATACCATGTGTAATACTCGTAATTTATTTGAGGTAGTTATATAAATTAAATTAATTATTTAGACTTTAATTAAATCAAGTAGGTGAATAACTAAAATATATACGTGAATATATATTCGTGAATTTATTTCAACGAATTATTATTAATTCGCGTAACTATAATAATATATTAATTTCTGTCTCTTCAATTTTCCTCTCAGACTAGCCACTCATTTAGGTTTAATTTTAAGTGATGCTTAACGAAAGAAAAGGGAAGAGGGTGTGAGGTTGGGAATTAGATTAGTGTAAAGTTGTGAGAGGTGGCCTTTGCAGAGAGAGAGAAGACCAGGGAAAGAGGGAAGAAGGGCTCGGGACAGAGGAAGGGAGAGGGAGGCCGAGCAGAGCAGAAAGGAAAGAAGAGGGGAAAAAGTGAGAGATTGAGAGACAGGGGAAAACGGAGGAGCAGAGAGGGAGAGGGCCACCGCAGCGAGAAGGCGAGAGAGGGAGAGACCCGAGCACGCGGCAGAAGGGGAAGAAAAGAGAGAATCGGGGAAGGGCACCGGGCATCGAACAGAGAAGGAGAGCGAGGGACTGAGACAGAGCGAGAGACCGAGAGACCGAGCGTGAACCGGCCGAGAGACAGAGACCACGAAGAGGAAGAGGAACGACAACCGGCGGGCACGAAAACCGCGGCCGGTGGCTGGCGACCAAGGGTGGCTGAGGGAGCGAGAAAACTAGACCGAGACAGAGACAACAAGAGAGAGAGTTCGAGAGGCTGGGAACCGGGAAGAGAGAACCGAGAGAGTTGAGAAAGAGAAATAGAACGGGAAAGCGAGAGACTGAGCAAGAACCGGGCAAAGGGAGACCGAGACCGAGAGGTACGAAGCAGCGAGAGCACAAGACAGAGAGAGACAGGGACAGAACGAGATGAAGGGGAGGCAGGGGACCTGGAACCGACTTCATTCAATCAAACACTCAAACCCTAGAATTCGAGGTGTGTGGTCTTATACTCTAAACTAGTAGTAATTTTGAAACTCAATCGAATTTTGTTGTGAATATTGAATCTTTATGTTATAGAATGAATTTAGGGAGTATTTAGAGCTGAATTAGGATATGAGAGAATCTGATTGAATTGTTATATTGGAAACTTGGAGATTCTGATGGAGTTAGATTGCTTAGGCCTAAGGAGTAATATGGAAGTTTCAATTAGCAATTAGGGATGAAGAAGTTGTGATTTGGGTACAAATTATGAGTTAATTGGGCCTTAGGAACTTCCTGAATTCTCGGCGTTGGAAGCTAACAGTTCATACCAATGATTTGGAGTATAAGGGGGTGTGAGTTCATTTTGATTAATGCACAATTGAGGCGGGGAAGTGAAGAATAGGTGATTGTTAGCTTAAACTGAATTTAAAACATATTTAAATCCTAATGAGTGAATTAAACTTGAAGATAAGTGGAGCTAGAGGAATCTGAGTGGTAAAGTGAAATTAAGAGTTATATGGCTAACCATGGGTAAGAAAGAGTTTGATTAGTAATGTGGAGACATAATATGAGAAATTGAAGCAAAGATGACAATTGGCGAGGAGCTGAGACGTTTGAATTAGGTGGTAACTATTTGTGGCTATTGTGGCTCGGAAAAAAGAATAAATGTTACCGAATTGACAGATTAAAGAGGTATAGCTAGGAAAGAGTTGAGAATAGCTATTGGTGCTGATTGTGGCCATTGGTGTTAAGTGAGGATAGAGTGTGATAAATGATAACTAGTGATGACTCGAGAGAAGTGAATAATGTGAATGGTGGCTAAGAAGGCTAGAAAGCGTAGGCACAAGTGAGAAGAGTATTGAGTAAGTGTTGAGAAAAAGGGTTGCCAAACCAAGCAAGTTGTAATTAATTTGTACGCGAAAGTACTAATTGTGAAGCATGTGTTGATTTGAACATGACTTGCATGCGTTCGGTTACCTCTGTTTACACGCTTGAGTAGACAAGTTTTGATTATGCGAAAATACATTTCCAATGCTTTTGATTCTAGAAAATGATTGAGAATTGAGTTCCAGTGCGGATTTTAGAAAATAAACGGGTTTTCAATGCGAGTAGACAAGTTTTATTATGCAAAAATACATTTTCAATGCTTTTGATTCTAGAAAATGATTGAGAATTGAGTTCAAGGTGCGGGTTTTAGAAAATAAACGGGTTTTCAATGGTTTATGTGGTTTAGTTGTGAGTGAATGCTTTGAAATGTAAGTTGAGATGGTTTTGAATCTTTGAAAGGTTATGCCTTGAAACGAGATTGAATTGAGATGATTCTTGAGAAAAGCGTGACTTTAAATGGGAATTTGGAAATGCGGTCTTCGAGATGTCCTCTTTAAAGTAAGTGTATTCTTTTAAAATGATTTTAAGAGTTAAGGAGTCTAGCACCCGAGGATACCGTGCGGTCCGGTACTTTTGATTAACTTCGCCCGATCCGGGTTAATGGTCTAGTACTAATGGAGGGCTTGGTCGTGCGATCCGACCTTAGGATACCGTGCGGTCCGGTATTCCTTAACAAGAGTTCCTCCTTGACTTTAGTAGTTCCCGCAATTCGAAAGGTCAAACTTGGGTTGTGGTCACCCAAGCGAAAAGGGTACTAGTGTTTAGACAGGAAGCGAAAAGGGTACTAGTGTTTAGACAGGATTCGATGCTCGAGAACATCTTTTATTCAATTAGGGGATTGAATAATGATTTGACGTGAGAAAGTGCTTTTATTCAATTAGGGAATTCAATAACTATTTGATGTTTCAAATTACCTTTATTCAATTAGAGAATTGAATAAATGGTTTGCGAAAATGTGTTGGATTGAATTGCATTGGTGACATGGCAACCTTGAAAATCCAAAAGTTAATTAAACCATTTTGGGCTCCAAAGAATTTCATTAATGAGTATTTATATTATACTACCACCATTCTTACTTTCTCAATGGTTATTAGTGGTAGTATGTGTGAAGAGTTTTCCGTTTTAAGAGTGTAAGATCCTTTGGTGAGAGGATTGGTGCTCATCTTCTTAAATTTTCCCCTCCCTAGAGGTACTCTCTCGGGAAAGTGTGCCTTATGCTTTAGCATATTCTGGACTTCTGGATGTTGTTTGTTTCATGTTGCCGAATGACTCAAGTTGCTTGACATACATTCCATATGCTTCAAGTGTCGTAGCTTGTCATTAAGTTCATATAGTTTGTATCGGATGTATCATGAACCATTTGGATCGTTTTAAGTTTTATGTATATTGGTTGGATTCCGACGTGTGGACGTTAAGTTGTGTACTCCGAGCGTGTGGCTCGTTGAGTTATGTTGTGGTTTTTATGCGGGGTTTTAGGGCTTTAAGCCTAGGTTTAGACCATATAACAAACGAATCTTTACTGAATTTTTAGAAAATTCCAAACTCTTTGGAAAATTACCTCGATTACCTTTAATTTGGAATTAGAAAGTCAAACCGACACTGAATGAGCCTTCGAGTTTACGTTGAGGAACTCAGCGACGTAATACTCTTAAGGTGGGTTTTAGGGTATTACACCATGACAAAAGAAGAAAGAAGACAATTTGTCTTTCAAAGAATGATGTCCTTTTCTACCTAAAGATACGTTACATTTGCTATATAAGAATGTTTTTCCATTAGGTGGAGACATCAATTTTTTCACGAGTGAAATTAGAGAGTACTAAAGTGTATTGCTTCCTCCTGTTTAAGCAAGTTTTCTTATTTACGTGACAAATATTGTAAGTATTCTGTTTCAATTTTGTGTTATATTTTATAAAATTTGAAGTTCCAACGACGATAATGATAATAACAATAATAATTATAGTAATGATGTTACTAAAATTTTTAAATATAATAATATTTTTTACAATAATAATAATAATAATAATAATAATAATAATAATAATAATAATAATATAAATAAATAAATAAATAAATAAATAAATAAATAAATAGATAAATAAATAAATAAATAAATAAATAATTAATTAATTAAATAAATAAATAAATAAATAAATAAATAAATAAATAAATAAATAAATAAATAATTAATTAATTAATTAATTAATTAATTAATTAATTAATTAATTATATGAGGTTATGATTAGCTGTTATGAGTGTTTATGAGCGGTTAGCAGCTATAAACGCTTTTGTAAACACTAATTCGAACATACTCTAGGTAGAATATGAGTTCAGATAATTCTATTCGAATTTATGTTCGTTGGGTCAAATTTGCTAGTTATATTCTTCATGACTGGACTTAGGTCCTGTGTTCAAGCCCAGGTGCAGAAGTGCTCTTGTTTTTTAAACAGCCTCGACTTCCCCCTGTTTTACTTACCTTAGCCCTCTCGGCTCTCTTTCTCCATTCACTCTCCGGTCTCCATCTCCGCCACCGCCGCAGTGCCAGCGGCCACCTTCCCCGTCCCCACTTCCCAGTAAGTTAAGAATTTTACAATTTCATCCAAATTCAAGGTTTAATTTGTAGTTTTTGATTTTGTAGTTTAGTTTATAGTTCACATTGTAGTTTTATATGCTTTTGCTATGTCTCAATCGTATTTTTTGGGGCACGGGAACGTTTTCGTAACAAGTCGCCTTTTCTTATTTTGCTTGGATTTCGTTTCCTTTAATTTTTGTTCTGCACATCTCTGTTTCTTCATTTCTAGTCGTGGGATTGTAAGGCAATCTGATATTTAGTTGAAGGTATTGAATAGATGCTCTAAATTGCCAATCTTTGAAGTTTTGGGGTTCAATTGCTAATTCGGTACCCTTTGAGTTTGGCTTTTATTGACTTCTAATGGTGATATTTTTGAGGAAGATAGATAATTAATTGCAAAATATATGCAATTCCTTGATTGAGTCCACATGCAAATCAGGAAGATGTGCTGTTCTGTTTTATTGTGGATGACTTGGGATGCAATTTTCTCTTTTCATGTCTTGGTTAATTCCTGGGATGTATACATTCAATTGTTTCCTAAATCCAGCTACGGACTCTTGTTTTCTCTAACTCCAAGTTTTATGAGTACGATTATTCCGACCCCCTTTCTTCAAATCCTGGGTCCAACACTGTCTATGCGGTTGTCATTTTTACTGAATTACCCATGAAATCTGTGCTGCCCTGGTGTTGATCAGCAATTAGCATACTCTAATTTGTTGGTGACTGAGGTTCCTTTTCTTCTGCTCAACAGTTTTATGACTGGTTCGCGAGACTTATATGGTATAGTAGAAGACCTGCCACTTTTGATTGATATAGTGTTTTCACTTTACCAACAACTATTACAGAAGCTGAGATCCCTTTGTTTAAAAAACCAATGTTAAGATCAGCAGCTCTTTATTTGGTAAGTTTGCTTATCCCATAATTTTCTGTGAATTAAAGTCCTTGAGAACGAGTCACTTATTTAGATTGTGGCAACTTCTAGTTGGGTCAACATGCCCAGCTTCGGATGCTAAGATGTCAAGCTCCCAGAGTGTGCTTCAGTACAGTGCTCCAATTTGAGGTATCTTGTTCTTCATTTTCCTTTGGATTTTCTTTGGATTTTTTATCATTTGATAAAGCAGAAAATTAGCAGGTGTTTAAGTTGATGTTGCTTATTGATCTAGCTCAAGGAAGTATTTGAGCTTCTGCATCAGTTTGGAAACTGATCTTATCAACAGATAAGTAGGCAGTTGAAAATTTGTGGTTATACTTTCTGGCTTGGCTGAAGAGTTGATAGCATGAGAAGGTCTCCTCTTTGTTGTATGATCTAGTTGTAGTTCTGTTTTTGTCTTAACTGTTTCTTGCATCTGTAGGTCTGCCTAAAACTATGTTGTAAATCTCTAGTAAGTTAACTGCTATGTCCTCTGTGATTTTGTTTAAATAATGATGGGAAAGAAAGCAGCTGAGTGTAGAGTTTTAAAAGTAGTTCCAAACAGATAGTTCAAATAAGCCTAGATGGGATTACCATTTTGGTAACTACTGGAGCTCAAATCTATCTTTTTGGGATAACAAAGATGCTACTTGATAGAGAAATGGAAGCACAAAATGGCTCTTGTTTGAATTACAACTTTGATTTGGCAATTTTGTAGTTATAAGTGAATTGTGCTTCAGTGTTTGATCCTGTTCTGTGGGGTTGGGGAGAAAGAGAGCCCCTCCCCTTTGTTTGTGTGGGGGAGAAAGGGGGAGGGGCTTGAGGTGAAAGAAGATCCTATTATCCTCCTAACTGGATAAGGTGTCAACATAGCACTATTTTCAAATCAATCCATGGCCACTGAGTTTCTTATTTTGTCGACAGTTCTATAGGAGTGACTCTTGTATTATGACCTATAGAAAATTGTGTTCTTGATTTTCACCTAGAATAGGTGTTAGAAATTTTGTTGGACTGCTGTCAGTGTGAATAATTCTTTTGATTTTGAAGTCAATGCCAAAATTATCTCATTATTAAGATCTATCAGAACCACTCTCGATGCAAGTACCTAAAGTTGACCATCCTCCAGAGCTTTGTGTTCTAAGGTTGATGGTTGGCCAAGTCAATTTAGAAATGCTCTTTAATTTTAAGGGTTTCCTTTTTGTATTTTGTGCTTATTGGTTTTGCAAATTTTATAATACTAGTTGTTATTTGCTCTTGTATTTTGCAGGGTAGAAACCCAGTGACATCTGATGACATTGGAAAGGAAGACATAACTGAATATAGCTTTCCAATAGGACAGAAGATTTCAAGAAGAGAAAAGATCAATTTTCTGATCAAAGCTGTAAGTTGTTTGTTTATACCTGTTTTCTGTTTTCTGTTGCTGTTTTGCATTTAAGTAGTTATATTTTGGAAGAAGTTTTGTGCAATGAAAGGTATAGGTTACTATGTAGTTGCTTTTATGACAGTTCCCGCAGGAGAGGGTTAATGTATGTTAAAATGCCCATGACTTCTGCTCCCCTCCCCCAAAAATGTTTTCCCCAACTTGAAATTACAAACTCTTTGATGGAGTTGATATGAGCATTACAGAACAACCTTCTAGAAATTAGGAACGGTGGTGATGTTACTGATTTGTGCAGAGCAATATGATCTATGCAGCACTCTTTTTGCCTCTTTTACAACAGTAGGGAAGATGACCAAATGCCTACACTGAAGTTGGATAATGAGTAATGAGTAATTATTCCACTAGAAGACCTTCAAAATACTATGACGGAGGTTAGCAACCTTTGTGCTGACTCCTACATGGATACCCGAATGAGTTAGGTGTCTCGTTGTGCTGACTGTTGACATCCCATCTCAGGGGAATTCACCATCACATTTGCTGACAATAGGCGGCCTATGATTCCCAGCATAAATATCCTGGACTACCTTTTGAATTATTGAACATTTGAAGTTCATAGCCTCTGCTCTCCTCTCTACAAATGTACTATACGAAGCAGTCAAATCTGTACTTCAATCTTAACTAATAAACTTGGCTTAAAAAATTTGTTCTCAGTTGTGTGTTAGTGTTGTGTTTGTGGGAGATCAGATAAAGATGTGTTCAGTACTCTCCCTCTCTTTCTGGATAAGTTCATACAATATGGAAGGGGTTGAAAATTTCAAATGAGAACTTCTTCGTAATGAGAATCCATACCTGTAAACATTAGATGAAAAATAAATAAATGGTCAATGATCAAATATCTCTGATGTTCACGCTATTTTATCTAAACAGGGATTAATGGCTAGGGTTACTGGCTCAAAGCACTCTGTAGTCCACTCTTTCTCCCTACCCATCTTTCAGATCATTCTTAGTGGTCCTATAACCTTCACACCCTTCTATGCTCCCCCTCTCTCGCCCCCTCCACATTCTTAGCCCTACGACCTCCATCCCTTCTCATCCCCTCTAGATTCTTGTCCCACAATCACAGCTTTGTGGTTAATGGGAAATTCCATTGTTTTCAGAATCGCCCTTCCCCCAAGTTTCGCTCTTATCTCATAGGATTTAGTTTTAATTTTGACGTGGAAGCTAACA
Source organism: Talinum fruticosum (assembly GCA_021018815.1). Lineage (NCBI taxonomy): Eukaryota > Viridiplantae > Streptophyta > Magnoliopsida > Caryophyllales > Talinaceae > Talinum > Talinum fruticosum. The sequence goes on from JAITYX010000022.1 coordinate 2,822,266, forward strand.
GAGTAATTTTGGCTGTTTGGAACTGTTAAAGGAAGTAAAGGATCGTCGAGGCATTTCAGCTTGCAACTCAGCAACCACTGGTTCCATTTACTGGTTTCCAATGAGGATTGCAATGTTGCATGAACCTTGCTATGTTGCGTGAACCTTGCTAGTCTCTCATGGCTATTGATGAACCTCATAGTGGCCCCTGGGGGGTTGAGAAGGGGAAAATGATATAGGGGCAAATCGGGGAATAAAGGCTTTTATTTAGGGTTCACTGGAGTGGTGGAAACAGAGGCTGGGAGGGGTGGGTTTGACATTGACTGACAATTGTAACTGGACCCTCATCGACCATCAGCGAAAGTTGCCACAGCCAAATCAAAGAGAGCTAGGAGGGAAATGTCTTGAATGTTGGACTTAGAGGTATGGCCACCATCAGTGTTGCAAGTGGTCTAGGTATCTTTAGTTCTCATGGTGTAGTGGCCCTGTCTATTTTGTAGTGGCAAGGTAATGTGCTGGTGTCTTGTGGACGAGAGGAGAGAGAGTTGGAGATGTGCTGTAATTGCTTGTTTTTGTTTTTGTTCTTTCGATAATATTGTTACTTTTATGTTGTGTGATGGTCTCTTTTTGAATTATTGGACATGAGATTAATGGCTGGCTTCAAAAGTTAATGATATCCCTTTTGGCGCATAAAAAGTAAAAGTTACTCTTTATCACCTGAATGTCAACTAATGGCTGTTAGTAATGGTTTGCATTTCCGATGCATGACATATATAATGCTTTAATCTGTTATCTTAAATATTTTGCATAATTTTAAATCCGAAAGATCTGCATACTTTAAGTTGTCATTATCTATCAAAAAAGATTGTCATTATCTATCTTTTTCCATGCTAAGAGAGATTTTCCGAAGTTAACACAACATACAAAGGTTTGAAATAATGTTCAAATATTTAATTCGCATTGAGTCTCTTCAGCAATAGAAGTTCTATTTTCAAGTGTACTGAGAAAATGAACTATCTAAAATTTATCCCAGTTGAATGGGAAAATTAAATGAAATTGCTGGAGCTGTTTGACAAGTTTGCTTCCCCTTATGTCTGTGGCAAATGAAATTTCTCCCACACATTTTGTGAGCTTGAATGGAAAAATTAAATGAATTGCTGGAGCTCTTTGGCAGGTTGCTGTCTAGGGATGGCAACAGGGCGGGTCGGGCCGGGACTGGCCTCCCCGCCCTGCCCGCTGCCCAGGCGTCCCCCGTCCCCATCCCGTCCCCATCCCTGTCCCTGTCCCCGTCCCGCTTTAGGGGACAAATTTTCTCCCGACCCCAACTTCGATGGGTCTCGAGAAAATTCCCCGTGTACAAATGTTGAATTAAATCCAAAAAATCAATTTCAAAACCAAAAAATTACACAATAATACAGATCTACAATGCTACAATCTCAAGAGCATTTTTTACACATATTGAGTAGCATTTTGTTCTTAAAAATTAGAAAAATACAAAAATTACCATCAATTTTCATTTATGGAGCCGAGGAGAGGAGAGGAAAGCCACAAGGAGAGAATGCGAGATCGAGGCCATAGGAGTTGAAAAGAACATACACTTAGCGAGGCCATAAGAGGAGAAGAACGAGAGAGGAGACCCATAACAAGCATCATCAATTGATTTCGCCGGAATCTTCGAACCTTTCTCCCTTGACTTCCGGGAACCCTTCACCAGAATCTTCCCCTCCACCGGAGGAGGAGGTGAACGAGAAAGGAGAGATGAGAGACCGATAACGAAAGTTGAGAGGAGAGAGAAAGGAGAGAGAAGAGCGAACGGGAGTGAGAGCGTCGGGGTTTGAGAGGAGAGAGAGAGTCATTGAGCGGTTGGGAAGATAACAGTTTTTATATTTAGGGTTTTTAGGCGATAAAATTACAAAAATGCCCTTAGCGGGTATTTACAAAAATTCATAAAGAAAAAGGGGAATGGGGCCAAAATTTCCCCCTGTCCCCGTCCCCGCCCGTTCCCCGTTGCCATCCCTATTACTGTCCCTTTGGTCACTTGCACAATTATTACACATTATATGAGACTTTTCATGCATATTGTTCCTTGTTAATTACTGTTGACTTGTCTAGTTTATTTATGTCAACTTTAGTACGATTTAAGAGGAAAGAGTTTATTTGAAAAATGGATCCCTATTTTTATGTCCTAAATGACTTTCCTTGTTTAAGGCATGAGAGCTTGAAGATGTGGTGATTTTTAGTTATTTTCCCTTTTATATTCAGGTGTCACCCCCTTGGTGTCTCATTAATATATTTTTTGATTACTTATAAAAAACGGGGGAGGGGCAGAGTTTTCCTGTTTCAGGCTCTATGGTGGGTCTGGTCTTAATTGAAAAGCTGATCTCTCTTTCTGTCCTGGTGGATATCATTTTTCACTGGAGAGATAGGAGTGGAGCACATGAACAACTTGGCCCACTGACATGCAGAAAATACTACTTACACATCGGTGGGAGAGGAGGTAGACAAAGAGAAATGGGCACCACTTAACTGATTGCCGACATTAGATTAAGGGGTAGTGGATATCTCCTCCCTCTTTCAATCATGCTTGCTTGAAGTATAGCTGGTGTAAAAATTGGCCTTTCTTTTCCCTGATTTTGGAGGGGCACTAGTTTTTCTTCTTGTGGATAATACAATCATGACTGCCAAGAGGGCCTTATTTTTTGCTGTTCTGTGGGAGTGGATGATGTGTCCTTTCAATATATACTCTAGTTACTTACCCAAAAAAAGGAAAAAAAAAGACCAGTACCCCCTCTATCTTTCTGTTTTTTAGTTTGACAAGGACAACCTTATTAGCCAATGTGTAAGAGGAATGCATGAGGTGAACATTTGAGGAAGTGTTTTAGTGGAGTTCATCAGTTCATCTTTTTCTTCCTTGTTCAATATTCCTGTTTAACCCCCTCATAGTGCTCGAATTATGACATTCAAAAGACCAGCAATATCAGGGAAATGTGTGGGGCAAGTATACTTAGCTTCCACCTGACAGTTTCGCCAAGTCATGCTTCTCTTTTGAATAGTATTTTCTGGTAGCAATATGGGTAACCTGGTCAAGATGTTAAATTGTGAATCCAGGATAAGGTCTTTATGGATAAGCGCCTTTTTCTAGCAGGTGAACATTGTCTTGGAATTGTTACAATCATGGGTTGATACTGGATAGTGGAGATAAACTTGTATATTGGTCTGCAGTTGCTTTATGCTAGCAAATTGGTTCCCTGTTTTGAGATCTATCTTTCCTGAGTAGCATATATATAAATGATATACTTATTACTTTTGTTTGATACCATGACAATAATTATATCATTTTGTAAAATTATTGTATCAATGGTGTGTCACTTATATTTCCAAAATGCTATATTTGTGGAAAAATTTCCCATTGCCCGGTTTTGCCTTTTATAAGCTGAAATCGACATACTATGCTTTTTCTGTTCTTTTTGACTCTGATCGTCTGGGTCACTTCTTTTAAAGAACAGTATCTTTCACTGAGTCAGTAAAGAGTAGCTGTACTGCACTTGCAGCTTTTAGATCTGGAAGATAGTAAAGATGCCGTCTATGGAACACTTGATGCTTGGGTAGCATGGGAGCAAAACTTTCCAATTGCACCTCTGAAGAACGTATTACTTGCTTTAGAGAGAGAGCAACAATGGCATAGAGTTGTACAGGTATCAGAGGCTACCATTTCCATATTTATATATAAGGTGGATACAGATATTGATGCATTCAATAGCAAAATGTAGGTTGGCACCTTAAAGCATGTTTTTTCAAGCAGCATGATAAGGTGTGGATGTGCACTTGCATCCGCTGAATTTAATTGGCACATGATTTGGGCTTAAGAAGCATGCTGAAAATTAAGTTTTGGTTATTGTCAAAATGGAAATTCTTGGCTGGGACTGTCTTAGGAAATTGTTTCGGTGAGGACTCCAAAAGGGATGACTTTTACAGGTTTTAGGATGACTTTTCACTCTAAATGAGTAATTAGTCATGACTATAATTATGAAAAGTAACCCCTAGCATATTTGTCTCACAATATCTCCAAGTAAGATGGTCTTGTACTTTTAATCTTGAGGTTGATATGCAGTTTTGTCACTTGTCGATTTGGGCGGGTGGTTAAAATATGAGTCGGTTATGTTTTGGTTTCGGGTTTAGAAGTGCTTTACCCTAACCCTAAAGTTTCGGGTTCGGGTCAACCCAACGGGTTAGAAGCCTATTTAATGGTTCTTTTTCTTCAACAATATTATAAGCATTAAACCTTTTTCTGAATAAAAATGGTCTAGTATATTGATTTTCTCTGTTTGATACTAAAATAGCGTCTTTTCATGAACCAATTATAAAAGAAAATTACAATGATATCTAGACACCTAATTTCTAACGGGTGAAACACTTAACGATGACTACAAGAGTGACTTGTGAGGGAGGAAAGATTAAAATTTGAAAAAGAGATGGGAAAGTTATGAGTTATGCTCTTTTGAAGTTACATTTAATGATTACTTATACTTATTAAAAGACAAAATGTAAGAAAAAATAAATGGATAAGTTGAAATTTCATGTGAAAAACCTTCTAAAAAATCAGCGTAACCCAAACAAGTCAACCTAACTCTAATTGGTTTGACCCAAACGGGTTCAGGTTCTAAAATCTTGTCTAAGACCCTAATTTTTTCGGGCTCAGGTCGGATTATCGGTCGGGTAAAGTCTGATGAGAATGCGTACTAAAATTTCAGCTACGAAATGGAGTTGTCCAGGTGCCAAAAAAAAAAAAAATTGGAAGAGGAGAATATGAATGAAATATTGTCAATGGTCAATCATTGTTAATTCTGAGTCTGACATAATAGTTTGGCTACTAAATTCAAAGACTGTATACTAAGAGATAATTTCAGCTACAAAATGGAGTTGCCAGTTTCATGACTTTCATCTGGGACTTCTTTAGATATTTCCAATTCCAATAGTTTCCAAATCTTCCTCAAGGTGTATCATATATTCGTACTTTTTCATGGAACTTTTTTGAAAATAGAGTTTTAATGCTTAGTTTATTTCGTACTCAAGTGAAACTCCCATTCACTTAATTGTTCCAAGAGTTTCTACTATTGCCAAAAATAGTTTGTTTTGATTGTCTGTTTAGCCCTGTTCTTTAAAATTTCTTATGGTGCCCTTTGGTAGTTGCAAATTGGTGTCCTTGTTGAAGTAAACATGCGAAACTGTCCTAAAGTGGAAGCATTTGCTAGAAGTAAACCCCACCCCCTCTCTGCCAAAAAAAAAAGGGGATTGGAAGGTAAGCACCACTATTGGCGGTTAAATTACTGTTGGTTGATCAAAGGCACCCTTTTTCCTCAAAAGGAGAGCGGGACAAGATTAAATAAACAAACTATTTTTGAAGATTGTGTATGAATAGTGGGGGCTTTCATGCAGGACTTGAAATATGCAAGTGTTTGCTAGAAATATTCTATTCACAATGGGTTATGAGAGAACCTTTGAAGTGCAAGGAGATCAGGAACTAGGCCAGTGCCTGCTATTACATGGTAGAGGGTTCCTTCTCTTTACCCAACTGAGATGTGGAAACAGAAAAAAGAGAGGGAGGGCGGGGGGGAGGGTTTAGGCAATTGGCTACTATCTATGGTTGGTTTAAAATTTGCATATGGTGCTGTCTATCGATACATTAAACATATAAGGGCAACAGTCAAGCTTATGAACATGGTTTACATTGTATTTGTGCACTCATAGTAATTTTGTATGTTAGAAAATGATGCTCTTAGATTTTGTTTTTAGCTTTATTTTGCTGCATCTTTCTTAGTACTTTGAAAAATGAGTCTATGCCTCGACATCACTTCACTGGGAGATTGCTGCTTATGTTTTGGGGGTAGATGGTAGGTTTAGTGCGTTTCAGTTTCTTCGGCAACAAAAAATGGCCTTCACAATTGTTAACTTCACTTGCATTTATTAAGTTCAAGAACTTTCAAGGTTTGATTTGTAACAATTTAAAGTCCTTTTCAGGTAATAAAATGGATGTTAAGCAAAGGTCAAGGCAACACAATAGGAACATATCAGCAGCTAATACGCGCTTTGGATATGGACCACAGAGCTGAGGAAGCTCATAATTTCTGGTTGAAGAAGATTGGTGATGATCTTCATTCAGTGCCCTGGCAAACATGCCATGTCATGATATCAATTTATTACCGCAACAATATGTTGGGCCGTCTTGTCAAGGTTTGTCTCGTCTCACACCTACCCCCTTCTCTTTGGTTGGGTGACTGCCTTCAGTGTTCAACACCAGCCATGTTTTCCCTTAACTCATCTTGGATTCTATGATCTTCGGACAAGAGCTATGCATCACTTTGTGCTTTCAAACTTCTGGAAAATCCTCTAAAGAAAACGTTTTTTTCCCCTTGGACCCTATCTGCCATTCCAATGCCTGGAAATTTCCATGAAGCATCTATGTTTTATTGTCAGATATGTATGTTAGGATGAGATTTCTTTTCCTTGTGGTCTCTTATGTCTCACCTACTCAGTTGACGACAGTATCCTGATTGTGCACAGCTTTCACCCAGTGTGGTTGGCTCCTCATTAGTCCACTCCTGTAGTATATTTTGAACCTAATATAGGAAATGAAACATTGAGGATTTCTTTTTGAAACCCAACTAGTTCTTTGTGGCACAAAGAAACATTTCCAGGAGTTAATGTTGTCAGACCATTGCTAACTAGGTAAAAATGTGATGGACAGGCTGAAATACCATTTCAAATGAGGAGATTGCGCAATACCATACATTTAACTTTCCTTTTCAGAAGCAGACTTGTGAAGTGTCAGACGTATGCCTGGATGACAATATTTTATGATATCAGGAATTGGCGTCCTGGTTGTCTTCTACTTGAAATCTGGCTGATTGGTTGTATTTCAGTTGTTATTCAAAAGGAGAGTCTTTCTTTCATTGTTTTCCTGGGGAAAGCTGTTTTTTTGGGGGGAGGGGGTGGGGGTTCTGATTTACTGAACAGTTGATAATTCTATCATTGCTCTGAAGATCACAAAATAGGAAGACTAAAAGTGCGAAGGTCGGAGGGATGGTAGAGAATTGTAGCAGTGCGGAATGATAGTTGTTCTAGAGGGCTTTGGCTGTCTCCCCAAGCCTCCTATTCAGATTCTGATGCTCTTATCTCTTCCTTGATACCAACTTTCAGCATACCTATATCATAGCATTTATTCTATTTGGAGGGGGTAGCAAATTGTTCGGTTGGCTTAATTCCGAATTGCTTTAGAAATGGGTTGATGGAATATTTGGGTGATTGTGTGCAAGTTGGGTCCATTTGCTTCAGGGCTATATTTGGGTGTTCCAATGATTTATTGTCCAATAAACTTGGTGAGAAAGTTAAATCAATTTGTTCAAGCAAATTTAGGAGGTCAATTTGTATTCAGGTTAAAATCAGTGGCCTTATTTCAGTTTAGAGCATATCTGATTTTGGGTTGTTACTCATCGGCTAAATCTGGGATTTCCTAGACAGCAACAATACCATTCAACATTGAGTTTGGTAGCTGCAGATAACTCTGGAGAAGCTAGAAAGCTGATGAAGGAAAAATTTGGTCGTTGTTATTCCCTGGGCCTTTTTGCGCTTTCATGCTTGCAATTTGTGCCTCTTCCATGGGGAACTTGGATGAACTTTCTACTAATTTTTGCCCCTTCCTAGGGATTGAGCTTCCTACATGTAACCACTAGGTTGAAATGTTGAATTTGACCTGAGGGAATGTTTGTGATTCTTGTGAATTTCAATTCCTTCCTTCTCTCAAGTGATCTATGTTCCATGGATGTAATTTCAAAGTTCAAATTTTCTATGGGACATCATATGCAACAATTACCACAGATGAGTGAAGATGGTCCATTTGCTATTTAGATAGGAATGCTTTTGCTCCAATGTTACATCTTGGAGCAATATTTTCACATCAGGGGATGGGTGGCTCTTTCTCTAGTAAATCCCTGAAATACTTTTTGCTAGGGATTCTTCACTTGCCAGCAATTGCAAGAATTCCTCTTTCTGTTGTGGCTATGAAAGTCGCTTTATTTCATATAACCTTCTTGCTATGCTGTGTGGCCTACCATACAGCTGCAACAATCCAGAGTACACAGCCTTATGCTAATAAGCAATGAGGCTGTTGGGTGCTGTGTTTTCAACTGCTGTCCTTTGCGGTTAAGTTTGGACTTCTGATGTGTCCATTTATGTGCTCTTCTTTTCCCCCTGGCCATCTATTTGTTGAGCTGCTTCTTGTTTGCAACTTAACCGCAAACAAGAAGAAAACAATGCTTTATCAGCTGGTCTGATTTTTGTGAGTTTCTGCTTTATCAGCTCTTCAAGCGCCTCGAGGCTTTTGGTCGTAAACCCACTGAGAAGAAAATAGTGCAGAAGGTGGCCGATGCATATGAACAGTTGGGGTTGGTTGATGAGAAAGAAAAGGTAATTGAAAAGTATGCTGATCTGTTCCGCCAGAGTAGGACAGAATCTGATAAGAAATCCAAGAGAGGAAAACCCAAGAAGGGTACTCAATAAGGTAACATTCTTCTTTCATTGTTGGTTGTGATTTTTGCCCCTGTCACCATAACTTACTGAAAAGGAGAGGTCTATGCTTATGCCAAAGGGTGTGATATGATGATTCTAACAAATCATGATTGAAGCAACTTAAAATTCTATTCATTAGACAGTCCCTGAAAATAAATACAATGAGAGCTAAAATACCCATCAATAGCTGTGGCAATAGAATCACAATTTTGGTGAATTTGTATAGTTTCTGATAGTAGGGAAAGAAAATGGATTTAAAATAAACTATTAAGACGAATGGCAAACAAGTGAACAGGCTTTACCTGATGTGTAGAGCCTGGTTAGGTTGGCTGCCAGAGTTCGGATCCACCTATTTAAAGTTTAAATGAGCTGAGCTAATTGGTTGACTTTGTGGCTTGGTGGATCAGTTCGATCTCCATAGACCCAGCTAGCTCACTTGTCAGATTGGTTTGGCCTCTGGAGTGGCCAAATTGAAGAGACTAAGTTGTTTCAAGACCAGTAGATGGGTCTGACTGAGCCAGTTCCAAGTGAGCATGTCCAACTCAACATGGCTTATTTCTTTTGTAGGATGGGCCAAACCAAGCCTTAGCTGGACTAGCTCACTACTAGAGTTGTAAAGAGCTTATTATGTTTAGGGTCTGGCCAATCATTTTCTCAGCAAAAACCAGACAAAAGGTTCAATTGCGAGTATCAATGCAGCCACCATTTCAACCATTCTCCTCTAGTTTTCCTTAGTTTTGGCACAGTAACTGGCAACACCCAAACAACTCCCACGGGCAATTCATAAAATGGATTTCCAATATGGAAGTCTAAGAATGTATTGATGAAAATAGCAACTCGTGTTCCAGTACTGTAATCCACTACTCGGCCAAGTGAAATATCCTCACATAGTTAAGATGGCAAAGCCTGTTCTGATTAACCTCCATCCAGGAAGAAAAAGAAGCGAAATCTTCAGATTTGTGATGATAGTAACCCCAATTTGGTTCTTGATGCAGGGAGCAAGGTCGTTGCAAATGCTAAGGATGCATGAATCTACATGCCGAGGACTGCTCAGACGGTGTATCGATGTCTCCCATTTTTTATCGGAGAGAGGGATTGAGCTTAGAGCATTTTTCCTTTTCCTTTTTCTTTTTCATATTTTTTGTGAGCAGGCTGTTAAAGTATCGATAGATTGATATTAAGGGTGTGTTTGGTTGGACGTAAAATTATTTTTCCGAAAAATAATTTTCCATGGGAAAATAATTTTTCTTGAAAATCATTTTTCACATGCATTTTCCTTTGTTTGGTAGAATTCCAAAAATTATTTTTCATTGTTTGGTAGGAAGAAAATTAATACTCAAACTTCCTGCTCTCTCCTCTTCGTTCTCATTATTCAACCCACGTAAGTCGAAGCTCAAACTCCCTGCTCTCTCAGTCATTTCCACAAACACCGGTGTGCAAACTCAAACTCCCTTCTTTCTTCTCGGGCATTTTAACAAACACCTGGTGGGCAATCATTGATACTATTTCCGTTCCTTCTCTTCCTCTCTCCTCTTTGTTCTCATTATTCAACCCACGGAAGAAGCTCAAACTCCCTGCTCTCTCAGTCACTTCCACAAACACATGGTGTGTAAACTCAAACTCTCTTCTTTCTCTCTCAGGCGGTGGGCAATCATTGATACTTTTTGGACAACAGATTGAGCTCTCAATCAATGACACCCCACATCGGAAAGTCGTTCCCCCACGAGGGAGCCTCGACCCAACCCACGTGTTCACAAACACTTCATCGTCATCTTCTTCATTGAAGATTGAGAAGACAGAACAACCTCACCAATTTCAGCAGCAACAATTCACGTAATAAAATTGACAACAATGGAGAGAGAGTTATGTGAAGAAGCTGTCTCGAGTAGGGAGGGAGAAACATTGCTTGCGTGAGGAAGGCTTGGAGGCTGGAGAGAGATAGCCACGGGCAAGGAGGCGTAGAGAGAGAGCGCTGAGCGAGTGAAGGCTTGGAGACTAGGTAGTGAAGGGACGAGAGATCGGAGAGAGAGAGAGAGAGGTGGAGCGGTGAAGGTATGGAGAGTGGAGAGAGATGGAGCAGCGGGAAAGGCCGAAAGGACCGGAAAATGCAACTTAACTCTCCTCACGGGGAAAATAATTTCCACTTGAAGGGGAAAATCCATTTTTCTCGAAAATGATTTTCCGAAATTTCTACTACCAAACACATGAAAATCGGAAAATTTTTCCGGAAAATGGTTCCCCCCAACCAAACACACCCTTAGTCAAATTACACTACAAAGAACAATCTTGTTCGCTTAAGTTCTGTTCATGTTACGTTTATGCTCCAGTTTCACAGGACTTGAGAAAAAGAGAGGAAACAAAAACAAGTCCTAAGATACTATTTTTTCACATAAAATAGTGATGTATTTACAACCGATAATTTCGAGATATGGACCCCTAAGGCCTTATTTAAACACCCCCTCCACCAAAAGAAAAAAACATTTTTAATATATTAACAAATCTCACCTTTTACCGATGAGGTCTTAGCTTAATAGTTAAAGCCGAGCTTTCAAGTACATTAGGTTTCGATTCGATTCTCCATTCTCTTATTATATTGTACTATCACTTGTGACTCCATTAAACAAAAAAAAAAAAAAAAGGGTTAGTTACGAACTATAAAAAGATGTAGAAAAAAAGAAGGATACAATAAAAGCTTTAATGGGGAACATAACCCTCAAATCGTCATTCATTGGATACTTTCTTGATTTGCAAATAAGTTGTATGGTGATTGTTAAATGATCATCTTGGACATTAGAAAGGAATATGCGCAAATGAAGTCAAGGATTAGGGATAAAATTTACCTGAAATCTCATGCCAAATATGAGAGGAGTGATAAGGTAGAAAAGTGCTATGTATATTTCTTTATGTTTTGCAAAGCAACATCTTCTCTATGTTTTTATAATAAAATATTTTCTTTTTATATTCATTATATTCTTCGTATTATTCATGTAATGTTGTATTAATATCCTCTTAAATGTCTGAAACATCACTAATTAAATTTAAACAATTTTTAAAATACATGTCTTTTCATAAAAAAGGTGCTATTTTTGACATAGAATAAAAATAGTCTTTATTATTTGTTTTTGAGAAAACATCTTCTAAATATATAAATAAACTAACTTCATATAAAAGAAATAAATAAATTAACTACGTATAACGTATGAACATGACCTAGTTAAACACCTATTATGCAATGATTGTCGTTCAAATTTTACCCATTCTAGGTACAAAACTAAAGAATATTGGATTATAAACTTCCAAACTTTGGGGTTTGTTATCCCAAATTATTGATTAATCCTGATATTTCCGGTCATCCCATCATCGAGTGACGGGTAAAAAGAGTCGATGGCACTATGATATGACTATGGTGGTAGTTTACATGGCTAATGTTGACCACGATTTTGATTCTAATTATTGAGACGTTAATTTTCACTCAAAGACTCTCTCTCTCCTCCACCTCTCTATTTGCATTTAAAATTAGTTCACTCTTTCTCCATTCCCCGTATGAACCTTCGAAAAACTAACACCTCAAATTGATTCCTCTTTGACAAATGTCGCAATATTTCTATCTCTCTATTTCTCTTCCGGATGAAACAAACTTGAATTCTTCTTTCCTAATTTGTCCTCTCAAATAAAATCAACCTAAATCGTATATGTTCGGTTTTTGCAATTTCCCGAAAATGGAATAAATCATGAATCAATGAACGAACACCGTTGTTGGGCCATCGGTTTCGGGAAGGAGAGGAATTTTGAGTGGCTAATGGCAAAGAGAGTAAATGTTGTTGGTGAAAGGCCACCGTGATTTACCTGCAATGTTTGAGATATGCAAGAAGCCCCCATATAGAGGGAATAAATTTTTCGAGATGTCCATTATGGAGGTGAATTGAATGGTGAGTTGATTAAGAAAAATAAAAGTTTACTACAAATGTGTTGGTAAGGTCAAAAAGAGAGCAAATGTTTTTGATAAAGTCGTGTTAGAGATTTCGATTGAAGAGGATGAGCACGAGAGATCGAGATGAAGATGAGAGAGAGATAGACCTGAAAAAAAATGACCTATTACTTAAATAGTTGCTCAATAGATTCAATGTCAATCTCCAATTTCCAAACTTTTAAAATATTATCACAATTCTTAAATAGTTGCTCAATAGATTCAATGTCATCAAAACATAAAGACTAAGTTGGAATAAGAAATGACATTTCTTTTAAAGGGAGTGCTTTGGACTAGTAGTTCCTTGTGACAAATATGGAAAAGAGAAATTTTAATCTTAGGCACAATGTTAATATTTCAAATTTAGTTGAATGGTCGGTTCGATAAATTTTGAGATTGCATTTTGTATGCTCACCAAGTAGAAGATTTAGTAGTAAACTCTCCCGAGTTATCAAGTCCCCAATAGAAACAGATCATCCGCATTGTAAATCAATATTGCAATTCTTATTATCATAATAGGATGGAATTTGAAATGTTGGTTTAATTTTGTAATGTTCCATACTAGGACTGGTTGAATAAAATCACTAAGTAATGCTTCTAAGTTAGCAATGTTACCTTTTAAGAAATCTAAGATTTTAACTAGGTTATGATTTTCAATATAGTTGCCGAACGAAAAAATAAGTTTTGTTCCTTCTTCCTACTTTTGACACAATTTCTTTTTTAAACAAATCTCTGAATTTCAATAAACTTTTTCAGAGTCGTTATTCTTCCTTTTGTAACTAAGAAATTCCAAATTAAACAAGTATCTATCTCTCATGGACTTCACCAAATACTATCACGGTTCAAGAAATTTTCAAGCCAATTTACATTGAAGAGCCTTACTGACACCTCGTGTTTTCCGTAATCTTAGCCCGCTTATATTTTATAGGGTAATTGAGCTGGTAATACTTCGAGATGTGATTGAATTAGAATCGTAAAATCAGGGTCTTATATTTGTGTAACTGTGTTTTATCGACCCAAGAGTTGGTGGGTTCGGGTTAAAATTAAACCCGAGTTGAAGTGGGAGGCCCAGCCTAGCCCAGCCCAACCAGCCCAATCAAATTGGGGCAATTCAGAGAATCATATCAAATCATGTTTATATCATATAAAATCAATCGTCGTCGTCTCTGTTTCAAAACCCTAACTTTGCTGCCGCAGCGGTTTACCTTAACTCTCTCTCCTACCAGGTTCTCTCTCTCTCTCTCTCTCTCTCAACTATATTTGCAACATTGCAGTTTGTTAATCTAGTTGGGTTTCTCCGATTTTTCTTTTCTAGGGTTTTGGTTCGAGCTCGCACATCATCAGATGGCTCCCCCTGCTAAAGGTGTTCCACCATTTCCCTACTTCATTTTACCTTATTCTCTCCCATTCTGCATTTCATCATGTTTGTGTTATTGTCCAGATGTTTCTTGTTTTCTTTATGAAATTTATATGCCCCTCATTTTTTGTCATAAATGCATAGTATTTCTTGTGATTGATATTTAGGTATGTCTATGCTGTGGTAATTGCTACCTGCCGTTGAATCTCCCTTCATTGTTTTTCTTTCGATTTAATTTACTGGATTTTTGAGCTTATTTGTACTTGAAGATTTCATTGAGCTTATTTGTGTTTGCTGGGTGATTGTATTTTGGTTATTTTTCAATTTACGTGTAAGACTCAAATTTTATCACTCTAGCGTTACTGGAACCTTTGGATTGGATTTTACTTGGACTGATCCCTGTCGTCTGTCTCTATGAACCCTTTGTACCTTATAGGTATAGCACACCTTATCCGAATGGACCTACTAGGGTTTGGTGACTGAAAATGTGTTCAATTATGTTGTGGGCATTGTATGTATATCTGCATTTTTTCTTCTCGTGTTCATGTGGTTAGTGAATAAGTTCTTCACTTGTGAAATAAGGAATGGAATATTCAGATGAATCTTGATAGCCATGAGCGGATTACTGAGGCTCATATGTGGGCTCTGCTTATGTGCGTGCAATTTTGAGGTATTGTAGTTTCCAGGAGACCTAATTTATGGTTATTTGTTATAAAGATGTGCTCTTGACTTCTTAGTGTTGTGCTTTTCATCAGAGGAATTGTTTGAAGTTCGAGGTAGTGATCTGCTAACTTATTAGCTTGGTCTGCATGCTCTGTTTTGAAAGGAAAGGAAAAGTTTTTTATGGGAGTGTAGGATGGGATCTATGTTACTCAGACATGAGACGTGTCAATTTTTGAGGAGTTCTTTTGCATCTTTGGTCTAAAATGAAATGTGAAGAGTCCATATCCATGTTCAAGTGTCAAGTGCCTGACACGGGTACTTGAGCAAAGTGAAGAGTCGAAATAACAAAGGTTGGATCAACAATTTACAACTATTGCATTTTGTCAACGTGTGAATCAATTATTAATATCTTGTTGGTACTGCATTGTGAGGTTCTGTTTAGGAAGCCTCAAAATTGGTTAATATTCTTGAAGGCCAAAGACAAACATGGTGAAAGAATAGGAAGGATTTTGTTTAGGTTGGATTTTGTATTTCCATTAATGGATGTTTCTTTAGCTTTGTGACCTTTCGTTTCCTGTTCAATTATGTGTTGGTCCCATATGTTCCAAGCTATTGTTTATGTGTGTTGGCTTTCTCTTATCCCCCTGTCAATTGGTTGTGTGGTGGGTGTGAACCTCTTGTTTTTTTCTACGGCAGATGGAAAGAAGGCCGATCCCAAGGCACAGGCCTTGAAAGCTGCCAAGGCTGTGAAATCAGGTTCATCAACCTTGAAGAAGAAAACTAAGAAGATTAGGACCAAAGTCACCTTCCACAGGCCAAAGACATTGAAGCTGCCAAGGAACCCCAAATACCCTCGCATCAGTGCAACCCCAAGAAACAAGTTGGACCACTATCAAATTCTCAAATACCCGTTGACCACAGAGTCTGCAATGAAGAAGATTGAGGACAACAACACCTTGGTTTTTATCGTCGACATTCGTGCGGACAAGAAGAAGATCAAGGATGCCGTTAAGAAGATGTATGACATCCAGGCTAAGAAAGTGAACACTTTGGTCAGGTAATATCATTGAAGCACTTTAATCAATAATATGATCTGATATTAATTGCAATGTCTGTGTTAACGAGAGGAACAACACCCATGGATCATAACTGTTATCTTGACAAAAATTGTACCTATTCTATGAATATTTCGGTGTTTGAGTTCAACAGTATGAAAACAGAATGTGCGCCTTCAGTATATGAACCTTGATTGTTCTTTCCTAGAGCACTATAAGATTGTTTGATTGTACAACGCTGGACCAAATCTGTTTCTTGTTCTAGTCAATTAGGCATATTCCATGTAAATTTCATTATTCTAGTTGAAGTATAATGCATGTAAGGCCCATTGTTCTAGTTGTTGAAGCATAGTCGTTATAGCATAAAACATATTAATTCTGCTGCTAAGATGTAATGGAAACAAGTTCCTTCTGGAGTCTATATTTAGTTCTTCATCTATGTGTGTGTTTTCTTTCTCTTCCTGGGTGTTTTGGAGAAGCGGGACATACTCTATTGATTTACTGAATTGGAAGAAATATACTGAAAACTTAAATTATCTCTAATGCAGGCCTGATGGAACCAAGAAGGCATATGTTCGCTTGACACCCGACTATGATGCCTTGGATGTTGCCAACAAGATTGGAATCATATAAATTGTACTTCACTGCGTCATCTTTTGTTATTTGGTTGCTTGTGACAATTTTGGGTAGGAACATTGGTGTTTGGTAGAACTTTGATTTTTCTCAAGAAGTCGAGATGTTCTCTAACAACCTGAATTTTCATTTGGTTATTAGTACCTTGTTGTCAGCATTGTTAAAATCTGTTTGCTCTAGCAACGCGAGTTTTGTTTCCATTGGTTTTGTATTCTGGATTTTATGGTTAGCCAGGCTCCGAGACCCAATCCAATTTGCCTTGCATCATGCCGCCACCCTGAAAAATATTGTTACCAAACTAACTGCTTTGCATTGCCATTTCGGCCATGGATGTTGTCCCTTATGTTTAGTTAAGCAAGTAGCCATTTATTAATGGAAGAGTTACCCTATTTCTTCGCCATAAATTTCTTCATCGCGTATTTACCAATAATGCAGATGCCATTGAGTTGGACCTTACTACTACCCTATCACGTAAAGTAACTTTCCACTCTCACAGGCAACAAATTATTACATGGAAACTCGTGTAATAGAAATAAAAGTATGAAAAATCAATTTCTCTGTTTTCTATTTCATAATATCTATCGGTTTACAATTTCAATGATATATTAATTACTAGTTTTTCAAATTTATGTTTCATCAAGTGACACCTTTTAGCGATACATGACCTAGGAATCTACAAAATCATTATTGCATCTGACTTAGCAATGGAAAAAATTCAGGTCCGGATCAAATTCGAGTAACCGATCAAATTCGAGTAGCACAAATTGGTTAATGTTTAAATTCAGAAGAAATGTTTTATCCGACACTCAATTTTTTTGAGGTAAGACAAATTTAACTAACCTAAATTTATTTAAAATTAAATTTGAACAATAAAAGTAGAAAATATTTTATGTCCGAATTTAAAATTTGAACCAATATAATTAATTTTCTGAATGGTACAAATTTGAGTATTCAAATAAGACGAAATTTTTGGGCGAACCTAACAAATCCTCTTTTGCTTGATATTAGTATTTACTTTTGCTTGATATTAGGATAAGTTTGACTTGTTGATCGATCGAAAGAATAACTTTGACTTGGGTTGGGCACCAATTGGATTGATAAGATTCTGGTTGAAGTGATTTTAGGTTGGAATTATTTTAAATTGGAAAATGATACATGTGTTATAAGACACACTTTAAATATTTTCCTTTTAAGTTAAAAATTATGATAGTCATGCAATAAATTGAAAAAGAATGGTATGATTAAATAGTAAAATTGTATTACAACTTATAAATTATGTAACCATTTGATCCATCATTTTTCATATTTGTAAAATTATGTGTATGACACATCTTCTAAGTAGGGTTGATCCGATTAGAGTGTCATTTAATACTTGTCGGCGTAACCGACGATTATTAAATCTTTACCTTCACAATTAATCATAATTATTAAAAAACTAGTGATTTTAAGTTATAAAATATATTAATATAGATTAAGACAAAATATTTTAAGAATATTTTCATATAAAACAGATATCATCACTCTTTTAAATTTGAGTTTGCTATTTTAAGTTCGAGCCTTAGCTCGAATTTAGTAAGATTCAGCACAAAATCAGGTTTGCCTAAATTCGCAACTCATCTTTTCGAGTTGATGAATTTTGTCATATATCATATAATAAATATACGAAAATTACGATAATAGTGCTATAAAATGACTTTTTTCACCTTCAGTGACCAATAAATATTCAAAAATTTTTGATAGTACAATGCTATAAAATAACTTTGTTTTCTCTTCAGTTAAAGTACAATTAGGTTAATTTGATGACTGTAAAATGAATAATGCAATATGTTGATTCTATTTGAATATTTCAAACAACATTGACTAATTTGTTTTAATTTTTATAATTACACAAAGGTACCTTACTTAAAGTATAATACTTTGTGTAATTTTTTAAATAGTTATATCATATTTTAGGGTACTTTTGTGTAATTTTTTACAAAGGAAAGGATATTTAAGAATAACTTTTCATACTTGAGGGACCTTTAAATAATTACACCATACGTTAAAGTACTTTCATGTAATTTTTAGGCATAACTAACGTCTCCAAGTATCTTAAAATTTTAAAAAATAAAAAAATTCCTTGGCATCGCACTGTTTCTTAAAAACCAATTTTCGCAGTAGCTATTTTCTATGCTAAGTTCTTCTTCCCTTTATTTATTTATATTTATTTTCTCCCTAATAAGAATAACATCTTTGATTATGTCTAATTAGAAAATTTTTCTTAGGGGTCTATTCAGGTTTCGCTAACTATTGAAGTGATTTATTAAATTCATATAAATATTTTTGGATCCATTAAAGTTTGGTCAAATATTTTTTGGAACCAATTCCGGCAATTTTTATAATTTTGGGTAAAATAAATGACGTGAAACAATTGCCCTTGAATAGTTGGTTGAACAACAATATGGCAACAAAATAATAATAATAATAATAATAATAATAATAATAACAATAATAATAATAATAAAATTATACCAGTTGCTTGGGAGGAGATTTGTTAATCAAAGAAGCAAGGTGGTTTGGGCATTAAGAGTAGTGATTGGAAGAAAGCTCTACTCGCAAAGCAGCTATGGTTTTTAATGGACAAAGCAGACAAGCTTTGGGTGAAATGGGTACATAGCATATACATCAAGGCCCAAGAAGTTAGCAATATGGGGTATAAATCTGATTCCAGCTGCTACTTTAAGAGGATTATGAAGGTAAGAATTCATTTAGACAGATGGTATGATCCACAGTCACAAAAATGGATTCCTGTGCAGCAAAATAAATTCAATGTCAGAGTTGCATATGAGGTGTTACAGGAAGTTGGACAAGTAGTCAGCTGGTGGAAATTTGTCTGGCATAGGCTGATCATACCAAAGCATTCCTATTGTCTATGGTTAGTGTTGAAGAGGAAAGTTTTTACAAGAGACAGACTTCTCAAATGGATTAAAGTGGAAGATAGATCTTGTGTGTTATTCAATGCACATGAAAGCATAGATCATCTCTTTCTCCAATGCCCATTTGCACAAGTACTAAATGGACTGGCTGGTACTGAGATAGCAGATTGGAGACAAG
Organism: Talinum fruticosum; assembly: GCA_021018815.1. NCBI lineage: Eukaryota > Viridiplantae > Streptophyta > Magnoliopsida > Caryophyllales > Talinaceae > Talinum > Talinum fruticosum. The sequence continues at coordinate 2,841,578 of JAITYX010000022.1, forward strand.
ACTGGAATGAATGGCTCAAAGGCAAATCAATATCCCACGCGAAGCTTGCTGTACTAGCCTCCCAAATTGCAGCAGTCACATTTTCGGTATGGCAAGAGAGGAATCTCAGGATCTTCCATGCAAAGAAAAGACAAGCTCAACAGATTATATACAACATATACAATGGGTCATGAGAACCCATTTACTGAACAGGAAAGGAATGTTCAAGCCATGGATAGATAGACTTTAATTAGATTATGTAACCCTTTACCCAAAGTTATGATGTAAATATGCTTGGTTAATGGTAAAATTCTTACTTTCTACCAAAAAAATTGATATAATAATATTAGCAATAATTGGTATTATTATTATTATTATTATTATTATTATTATTATTATTATTATTATTATTATTATCATTATATCAACCGTCTCTCTCCCTTCCAATAATAATAATAATAATAATAATAATAATAATATTTTTTGATAGATAATAATAGTAATAATAATAATTGGCAATAACAATAATAATAAGAAGAATGATTATACTCAACTCCCTCTCAACCCCACACCCATCCCCTCCCAATACCATCATGACCACCAAACCACCGGCAAGCACAACTTCAATCAACTCCCTCCCTCTCTCTCTCCTCCCATCAGCTCATCCCCTATTGCCATGGCTAATTATTTCAGTGAGGACTCAAATTCATGTCAGAAGTGGATTTCAGTAATTACATTATATTCTTAATTATTTCAGCAGCCCTAAACTAATTATTTTTCCTAATCCATGTTGGATTCCAATTCAAACAAAAATCTTCCAAGTGAAATGACATTTGTATTGATGAAGACACTATCTATTTATTTTAAAAAATATTATATTATATAATAAATTAAAAAGAATGGTATAATTAAAGAGTAAAATTGTATTATAATTTACAAATTATGTAAAATTACCATTTTACCTATGATTTTGCATATTTATAAAATTACACGTATGACATATCTTGTAGTTAGAATTGATCTGATCAGGGTGTCATTTGATACCTATAGATGTAGCCGATTATTATCAAAGTTTTACATTTATAATTAATTCTAAAAAATAGTAATTTTGTCAGTCAAAAAGACATTTAAGAGTGTTTTTATACAAGGCCTTCATATTATCAGCTAAGCTTTAAATAGTGTGCTTGCCTCCCCTTTCTCTCCTAATCTTACAACCAAATTTCAAGCTTAACCCGCCGTCCAATCACTTTTACCAATTTCATGCATTGCTCTGTTCTTTAACACAGGCTATGAAGCCGTTTCTCTTCCTTGTGCTTTTCTCTTTCCTAATGCTCAACCTCATTCCCCGAGCCTTTGCTTCGGCTTCTTCTTCTCCTGAGACCCTCTCCTTTAATAGGATTTTTCAGTTTGGGGATTCAGTAAGTGACACTGGCAACTTCATAAGAGATAATCCCATCGGAGGTCGCCCTTTCGCCAACTTCCCTTATGGCCAGACCATCCACAACCCTACTGGTCGTTCCTCGGACGGTTTTCTGATGATTGATTACTTCGCGGAGTTCTTCCATCTTCCCTTGATCAACCCCTACCTTGATCAACAAGCGAATTTTACCTATGGAGTCAACTTTGCTGTTGTGGGTGCAACTGCTCTTGACACCTCTGCTTTGTCGGCCAAGGGCATATTATCACCGGCTACTAACTCTTCACTCTCAGTCCAACTCAAGTGGTTTAAATCCCATCTGCACACCTTATGTGCAGATAACTTTGAGTGTAAGAAAAGTGTGGTAAGAAAATCCCTAGTCATGATGGGGGAAGTTGGAGGCAATGACTACAACTATGTTTTTCTACAAGGTAGACCTTTGGTGGAGGTGTATAGGATGGTGCCCGAGGTGGTTCGAGCCATTAAACAAGCTGTTGAAGAAGTGATCAATATGGGTGCGATTCGGGTGGTTGTGCCCGGTAACTTTCCTATTGGCTGCATGCCTATTTATTTGGCCCTCTTCGAAACTCAAGACTCAAGTATGTATGATGAGCTCAACTGTCTCAAGAGCTTGAACGACTTTGCCAAATTCCACAACGACCATCTAAAAACAGCTATCAAAGAGCTGCAAAGAGAGTACCCAAATGTGGCAGTTGTTTATGGTGATTATTTCTGGGGGCTAAGATGGATAATCAAGAATGCGGCTTCCCTTGGGTTCCGCAAAGATGGTCTCCAAAAGACTTGCTGTGGGATGGGCTCCAACAAGTATAATTTCAATTTGACAACGATGTGCGGATATGAAGGGATTACAGTTTGTGAAAATTCGAGTGAACAGTATAGCTGGGATGGGGTTCATTTGACTCAGCATGCATACCTTCATATGACTCGGTGGTTGCTTCGGGCCATCGTTCCCGGCATCCTTCTAGTCGTTTGATCACGTGGATCATATATAACTATGAACGTTAGTTTCACTTGGTTTTTCTTGGATTTATATGCTTGTTATATCCAATTAACATAAAAAGACTTGTACTTAAAGAGCTCACTTAATTTTAAATCAAGCATCTAAAATGTTTATGTTTTTATAGGAAGCCCAGAAAATTATATTACAGGAAAATAAATATTCAATAGAAAATGCTTTCATTTTAGACGTCCTGTCCTACAATGATCAAATGTAATAGAATGTGACGGAAAGCTATAAATAAATGAATTATTTAGAAGAAATAAGATATCATGTCTATATAATAATAGCAAAATGATATGTATCTTGTTGTTGTTACAAGACATATCTTTAAGGTCCTCTTTCATTTACCTTTACCTTACAACTCATAACAATTTCTTACAACTCGCTTATTCCTTATAACTTTTTATAACTAACTTTATGACTATCTTATAACTCCTTACAACTTTTTATAACTAACTTTATAATTATTTTACAACTCTTTACATGCTCCTTACAGTTAAATGGCGGAATATGACATAAGCGTTTCTCTTAACATATTAAAAGTTATAATATGATATGTTAAATTGAAAAATGGTATAATTAAAGTGTGTAATGTTATAACTTATAATTTGTGCAATATCATTTTTTACATATAATTTTTCACAATTGTAAATCACATGCATGATACGTCTTTGCAAATATGGTTGAATAAGTAAAGGTATCATTTCGTTTTAGTTTGATGTAATCAACATATTTTTGATGGATTTTAATTAATAATATCATATAAAATTCTATATTTAGACCCGGGTTAATGGCTTTATTCGTTAATATGACCTTATTTGAACCATATGATTCAATATTACACGGGTCAATAACCTGTATATATGGGCCTATATACAGGATCATATGAGACTATAATGAATAAAATTATGGAATTAGACTTGTATATAATAGAACCATATATGATATAAAAATTGACTTAATTAAACTGGTATTATCCAATATATATCCCCTATCTGAATTCAATGTGAATATCCTATATAAAATTTTAGGTTATAATTGACTTAGATTATAATGTGTGAATCAACCATAACTAGTATTTTGTGTTATTTTCTTCAATAAAATTTTGGTTCTTACCAATAAATAATTTAAATATAATTATCAAAATTTTATAATTTAAAACTACATAAAATATTAATTTAAGCTAAAATAAGAAGTATAACGTATATGTTGTAACCCATATAATAATAGTATGTATTTTCACTGTACTATACCATACATGTTCATATATATCAAAAAAACAAAGTGAATGCCTCAATAAGACCAACTCACTCGGGGCAAATAATAAATTAAAAATAATTTCAGAAAATTAATCAAGAATTCACCAGACACTGTACTAATCTTTCCCTCCTTAGTCCATAAGACATGCGGCGGCAAAGAGAGGCTGGAGGAGGAGACATAAAATGGCCGGCCTAGTGGTTGAAAGCGGCGGCAAAGGAGACGAGCAACGAGGAGACGATCACAGCGGCAGACACCGGCAATGAGAACGCAGCGCCTTTCTCCATGGACGGAGGCATGGCCCCCGCCGGCGACGGCGCCGGAGCCATTCCGAAGTCCTGAGCGGACGCGGCCGCCGCAAGCACAGCCACCACGGCGGCGAAGATCATGGCCTTCATGTGTGCCATTTTATAAGACTACTAACTGAGCTTGAACGTATAACTTGGAGAGAGAGAGATGGGGACTGTGAGATAGAGAGATAAGGCGGTGATATGAAATGAAGAAAGGGGAGGGAATTTATAAGGAGAGAGAGAGAGGGCTGATGCGTGTGGACCCCCGCCCGGGCGGAAACGTGGACAGCTAATAGACAACAGGTCGGTCGCCGCCAATAAGATTGACTCTCTCGCTCTCTCTCTCTATTGTATGTTTTCATACCTGTACTTGTATAGTTGTATATTTCAAGTTTTCTATGTTTTTTTTATTAAAAAATATTTGGATTGGAAAATAAGAGAAGTAATTAGTTAAGCAACAAAAAAAGGTTGACGACGTGTATGGCAGGCAAAGGCAGGTCAGGTGGCGGTGGGTGAGAACTGAAAACAAAATGGAAAACTTCAGAGGAAACCGTCAACGCGGAATCGGAACCCATCCAGTTGTTCTCCATTTTATTTTAAAGCTTTACATGTCTATTTTTAAAATTATAGCTGTCTCAGTTCCCTTTGAATTATGGCATTAAAATAAAATAAAAAAGTTGAATGTCCCCCTTTTATATGTATTTTTTGTATTTTGATATGAAGACACCTAAGTTCAGATTCTTCATCATCATGCATAATTATTTTTTCTTAATTAAGAATTTCAGTACATTTAAAAACTTCATTTTAGAAAACTACAATATTTCTCCCTTTTCATATGCTCCCAAGTAAGTATGATAATTTAGTGGCTCTTCTAATTTAAAAAAACTAATTAAATTTTGAGGAATTAGGAACCTAATTTATTAGTTTATTATTTCAAATGAGAATGCATTATTACTTAATAAAGTAATTTTAATGTTATTTTTTATAAGATATAAATAACGGTCTTTATTTTAAAATGGATAATCACACTACGAATGGGCATATTTGCATACAAGAAGTGATGACTAATATCATTAGAATTATGACATGCTTAAGCTGTGTTTATTAACTACAGTAATTAACTTCAATTCTTCTGATGGAAAATAAACATTTGAAATACAAAAACAAGAGAGAAAATTGAAGAACCAGTCTGAAACAGCAACTCTTTCAGAATGAATCTTCGATGGCGGCCGGCCCCACCCCTTGCTTAGCGCTGCACGTCTCACTCTCATGACGCGTTCCACGCGGAATGCCTTTCTCTCCTTCTCTTCTTATAAATGCCGCCTTCTCCCTCTCCATCTCCTGCATAATCAATCATCAAACACATCCTACGTCTCTCTCTCTCTCCAGAAATCAACAAAGCCAAACAAATGGCACACATGAAGGCCTTGATCTTCGCCGCCGTGGTGGCGGTGCTTGCTGTGGCCGCGTCCGCTCAAGACTTCGAAATGTCTCCAGGTCCGTCACCGGAGGGGGCAATGCCGCCGTCCATGGAGAAAGGCGCTGCGTTCTCGTTGCCGGTGTCTGCCGCCGTGATGGTCTCCTCATTGATCGTCTCGTTCGCCGCTGCCTTATTCAACCACTAGATGATTCTCTCCTCTAGCTGTCGTGGGGTCTTGATTACGGGAGATCGGGAATCATATATACGCACTATTTGACATGAGGATTTCTTTGATTGATTTGTTTTTGACAGAGTGATCTGAGGCTGAGGCGATATGTATACTCTTGCTGAGGGAGGGATAAATTCATTTGCTTGTTAAATTCATATATATACTTTGGTCTTATAGAAATACATGTACATGATATATATTTTATTTTATATGAGATTTTCTTATATATACAACAAAAATTTCTTGAATCTGGAATGAGATTTTACCTTGGCTGTTAGGTGTGCAAAGTCATCTAAAAATCCCATTAAAAGTTGAAACCACAAAACAATTAACCTTGAGCATAGACCACCACCTTTGCTTTCTTTTTTAAGAAATAAATACAGCTCAAACAAGCTAAGACCGTCCACACCCTGGAAAAATAAGACACCCCCAACTAGTGACTACTCTTCTTTACAGTTGCACAACCATGCTTTTGCCTTCTTTACCATCATCATGTTCTGTTAGCTATAGTTGCTACTAAATTAAGCTCCTCTAGACTCTAACTGAATTGGACCCATCCATGATGCCCAATATATATTTTATATACTTCTTTTATCACTTACTCTTTTCGTGTAAAAATACATGTCGTTTTAAGTTTATCCGAGAATACCAGGAAACACAAAATTTTTGATAACTTTTTTGTTAAAAGATTAAGTGACCCCTATATTTTATTGGAAATGAAAGCAATCAATGAAAAGAGAAGAAAAATAAAGTAATTAATAGGGATAAAGTTGGTAAATTAGTATTTAATATGTAATTGGAATTGTAAAATGATAAATATTATGAAACGAGAAAAGTTACTTAAAGTGACATGTATTTTGAAACGGATGGAGTATTTGTATAAATTGTCATAATTTTAGTGGGTGACTAATAAATTTTCAATTTGAAATTCAATGTACCTTCCTCCCTAAACTTACACAAACCTTCATTATTAAGCTATTCCTAAATAGGATTCCAATTATACCTTTATAAAATCAACATATAAGAATAATATAGCACTAAAAATTGAGTTGCTGAAAAAAACTCTCTCACAATTTTTTAAGGAAAGGGATAATGAAGACCTTAAGGAAAGAGATAATAAAGCTACTAAAGGTTTGTTCGTTTCACTCGTTAAAACTAACTATTATAATGTTCATAGCAATTATGAATTGATATAATTAAATGTTATAATTGTTTTGAGTTGTTATATTAGTTATGAGCTGTAATTATAAAAATTTAAATATAATATATTTTACAATAATAATAATAATAATAATAATAATAATATGAGGATCTAGAAGACCATCCTCTTGCTATTGTTTTCACACATTCAACGCTTTCCGATGCAATTGGGCCTATTTACCAAATCAATGATCCCAAAAAAGTGTTAAAAAAACAGACAGGGAAATTTTTTTTTTTAAAAAGTGAAAGGATCTAGATGTGTTTGACTGTTTTGTCTCAACTCTTTCTCATAGAACTCGTCTTCCATCTTTGTTGTTATCGTAATGTATTGTTTACTTGTTCTCTCTCTCTCTCTCTCGGTGTCTCGTGGAGCTCGGAGGCCATCTTTGTTTCTGATTTTTTTATCAAAGTATTTCTAAATTTTCAATACACGAGTGATAAAAATTAAATTATCAATTTACCTGTTAATTTTTGGAGATAAAAAAATATAAATTTTAAAAAACAAAAAATTTCAATCATAAAAGTCACCCTTCATTTATAAAGACGTATCACATAATATTATTGTACATTTTCCTTTTTAAGTAAGAAACATACCACTTTGCATAAAAGAACGAAAATGTGAAACAAAAAGAATGAAAATGTGAAACAAAGAATAATCTTCAATGGTGGCCGGCCCACCCCAGCTTAGCTGTCCACCTCTCACCGCGGGGTCCACACGGAACCACCATCTCTCTCCTTACAAATACCCTCCTCTTCTCTTCTGTTTCCTTCCAACAGATCATCAAACACCTTCTCTCCATCACCCCCTGTCTCTCGAAATCATAATCTGAAATGGCACAAATGAGGACGATGATCTTGGCCGCCGTGGTGGCGGTGCTTGCTGCGGCAGTTTCGGCGCAAGAATTCGAGATGGCTCCGGCGCCGTCACCTGTGGGGGCCATGCCCCCGTCCATGGAGAAAGGCGCAGCGTTCTCATTGCCGGTGTCTGCAGCCGTGATGGTCTCCTCATTGCTGGTCTCCTTGGCCGCTGCCTTCAACCACTAGACCGTTTTCTATCTCCTCTATTTGCTGCTGCTACTCATTCCTTGATTTGTTTTCTGAAATTCTTTTCATTATCAGAGCTGTTTTTTTTAAAAAAAAAAAAAAAAGAGGAATTCACTCACTTTTTGATTATATAATAGTAATAATTAAATATGTAAACCTCGATTGTTACAGTCGAAATACATACGTATATGATAGCTGCTTTATCTTTTTTAACAGTTTTTGAGGTAGACATAACAAATCTCAGTAATAATCAAAAATCCAATATTATAATATGAAGCTTTTCAATAAAATTTCTTTTGTTTACATGACGAGATTATTGAATCAAATTAGATCGAAACTAAATTTAGAATTACCTCATCTAGATTTATAGAACCATATCCGAGTCGAGACATGACGACTTAAACATATTAATAGGTTGATGTTGGTTGACTTGATATTTTTGTTGGCTAATTTACATGCATGCTATATTGGATGGACTACAACCCGATCTGTCTCACTTTTTTATCAAGTCATGTCTAACATGACCCAACTGGCTATCCACCGCTAAAAACGAGAAAAATGAGATTAGGACATTGACAAGATGGGGATGCTTTGTTTCTTAACTAGTATGAAACAGATCGTTAATGAATCTTCAATGGCGCCTCTTCACATCTTGTGACGTGTTCTACGCGGAAACTTCTCTCTCTCCTTATAAATGAATGCTTTCGCCATCTCTCGCTGTCTCTCGCCACCTCCAATCAATTATCAAATTAACCCCTTCATTCTCTCTAGAAATCAACTCTTTTAAATAACAAATATATAGAATATTATAATCAATGCATATATACGAAAACTCTTACAAGAAAAGGGATGTAAAAATACTTTACACATCCTTATTTGACAACACAATAAGCTGTCATATTACTTTCTTTATAAATCAATTAAGTTTAACTAAACACCAAAATATGACATAGACGAAGGTGTTGATCTTCGCCACCGCAGCAGTGGCGATAATATTGTTGCAAGAATTTATAATCATTCCAGCGCCAGGCATTCTCCTCGCCAGTGGTTGCCGCCATGATTATCTCCTCGTTGCTTGTTATTAAGTGTGGTGGGCAAATTTCACTTAAGAATTACTCCTATACTCAGTTTATCATTGCAGTTAAATTGTGCTTAAGGAGAAACTGTTCGTGCTCGAAAATGACTCAAAAACTCGACGACCAACACCCAACAAGGGCTGGCTGTGTCACTGGGCACGGCCTGTGTTGGGTGCCAAGTTTTGCTTGGCATTTTGTTGACTACATGGCTGCTCGTATTCGTCGGGTTGAAGACTGATTTCAACTAACTTTGGAGGTTTATTGCTAGTTTGTTGCTGAGTTTTATTACCACTATTTACTATGGCTTCATTTTTTATTATAAATTTTAGGATTTTCATACAACAATTCATCCCAAAATCATCCAATTTCTACACTATTTTGTCTTGTAGATTTATCACTATTATCCACTTTTAGTTTTGTGAGTGTATTTGACAGTGGACAAAAGAAATGACTTAGACAAAAAAGAAATGAAGTGAATTAGACAATTTGTACTCATTCATTTTCGTGAGTTTCTTATTTCTGTTCGTGGTTTTCTCCTATTTTATATTTTCACATAAATTATGTTATATATTTTAGTCTGCTTGTATTTTCTAAATATTTTTACATCTATCCACTTCTACTACGCTCCGCTGTATTTCTAAAACTTGTCTTCTTCAACCACTAAACCATTTTCTCACTCCTCTGTTACTACTGCTGATCTTAACTGGTTACGACAGAGGCTGTTAATGAGTTATTCAATGGTTTTCTAAAATTATTTTGAGGACTGTATTTATAAATTATTATTTTATTATTATTTAGAGAGAGCCTTGTGAGTCCTTCACTTTCTTTTTGACGATGACTAAGACATGATACACTCATTCTTATTCGATTTTCTAAATAATAAAAACTCCATTTTTTAATTAGGTAACAGCAAATCTTGTTCAAAACATAAAATCAGATCTTAATTTGTTCGTGGCTTTTCTTTTAATAGATGCAAAGAAATGGAAAAATAATACAATGATAAGCCTATTTCGTAATTGTTTTTTTGGATTGGTAAGTAAGTTTATCCTGTAAACCCCTATCTCATGAAAAATCCAAAAACTTATTAAACTGGGAAAAAGGGCCAGGGAAGCCACTAGACCACTCACTGCTTTGTCGCCTTGGGTTCCCCTAATTAAAAATTGATAACTATTCTAAAATACCATAATAATCCCTTTTATTCGTTTTACTAGTTGTGAAATATTTCTTTATATTTGGTTGGTTGCTTTTTTTCTTTGGTTATATACCCATCTAGTGACTAAAACCAATAAACGAAAACTTTATCCTCCATAATATAAATTCATGTACACGTAAATGGCCATAATAATTCATCCTAGTTATGAAGACCGCGTTATAAGAACAGACCACTAAATTTTTATTGTAAGGAAACCAATATGCACATAACATAATACTGAAAGAGCAAAATGAGTAAGGATGGGAAGCCAATACACAAATTTCATACTTTTATTTACTCTCCCTTACTCTTACCTTTCGTTACTCCTAAACGGATCCTAAGCCCCATGTTCGAAACTTAAAACGAAATCCGACAAGAACTTGTCATTTTTGCTTTCACTTTATTCATAGGTTTCGATCACATCCTATTACATTCGATATTCATGACACATTAAAAGTCTATCGTACCCAAGTTAATGTCAGTCAACAAGTGCAAATTAAAATAGCAGGGAAAAAGAAAATTCAGCAAGGCAATATTTTTAGATGGATAAATTATACGTAGTTGTAGATACCTTAAAAGTGTAATCTCTTTTCTATTTATTTGTTTTATTTGTTCTGTTATTTCGGTGATGAAACTCTAACCTTATTTGCATGCTCGAGTCAACATTGGAGTAGCACAAAAAGCCAACTACCCCATAAAAAATTAAGCGAGTGTCAAGAATAGACCGTGGAAAAATCACCAAGGAACTGATGCCGCTTCGCAGGCCCCTTAGAATGATGCCGCTTCGGTCGGTTCAGCTTCCTAGACTCTCCTCTATCCAGTTCTGGATTTTTTATTCAGCTTATCAATCAGCTTTGGGGTTAGGTTTAGGGTTTCCTAAACCCTAAACTTTCCTATAAATAGGAGGGTTCTCTACCCTTATTTCACACACCATTGGCAGCTGGAAAATTCCCCCAAACTGCTGAAACTCTCTCCCTCTCTCTTCTTTACACTCTCTCTCATTCTCTCTCTAAAAAACCCTTTCTACATCTCTCTCAAAAGGCCTTTTTTGCCTCTTTTGCTTGCCACTGCCATACCGTCACTATGCCAAAATCTGATCGCAAGCCTAACCGGTGGGTCAACCTAAATGCACCGTTCCAACACCCAAAGTTAGTTTTTTATATTTAATTTAATTTTTATTATTTATTGCTTTTCATATTGTAGATTCAAGATGTAATAACTTTACTTTCCACCCCTCCCGCTATAATTTTCTTCCTCGCTTTCCTTTATCTCGGTTTTTTTCTTTCTTTATTACTTTCATTTAATTGTTTTCTTTTACTCCTTTACATCATATTTTGTTTGTTTTAATTCATGTCTTTTCCATGTTGTTTGCTTGTTTTCTTAACACCAATTTAAACTCACTTTTTAATTAGTAAAGACCGTATTTTGACGGGCGGAATGAAGAGTGTCTCTATTTTTTTGTACCTTTACTTGCGAGCACCGGATTATTGGTTTAAGAATGATGAAGTCCTTTTTAAAACCTTTTTTGATTTTGAGTCTTTGTAATAAATTTAGAAAAGTGTTTCTTTTTATTTTCTTAGTTTTTATTTCAAAACTGACTGGCGACTCCTATTTTTGGTCTCTTTTTATCCTTGAAATGCATCTCAGCTTTTACGTGTAGAAATCAAAGAATATTTGAAAATAAATTGACCGCCTTAAGGCACCTAGCTGAGCTTTTCTTTGCAAAAATCAAAGAAAATTTGAAAACAAATTGACAATCTTAAGCCATCTAGCCGAGATCGCCTCGGCAGTCCCAACTAGATGGCCAGCACCGGACATCATTTGCGGCGGGTCGGCCCCGGCGCCGGGCTGCTGCCGGAGCTTAGCTTCGAACAGGTAGTTCTACTTGTCTATTCCAGCAGATTTGTGGCAATTTGTTCTTTTTTTTTTTTTGATATGTCCGCCTAAAGGAAAATATCTCGAGACTTCTAAAATAGATTTAGAAAATAAAATGGTTTCTTAAAAAATCGCCAATCAAAATCCTCTCAAATCTATGTTTCAAAAGCCTTATTGTTCGCTTGATAAAAATTATCTCATGTGAAGCAAATATTCGTGAGCAAACTTGATCTGTTTTCCTAAGGGGACAGGTCGTGGCTCATACAGACAACACACAACTTAGTAAGACATAAAAGGTCATTATTAGAAACCAATCATTCTACTATTAAACTTATCCCCAAAATGACATTCAACAAGCTAATTTGAACATAAGTATAAATTTCGCCATGGATTTGAGAGACAAAATAGATCAAAATTTGGTCCTCATATTAACTCAATATTCCAACATAACATAAAGGGTGTTTGACAATATTTTTACAAAAAAAATTTGGATAAAAAAACCAATTTGGATGTTTTGTAAATATTGAGTCCAAAATGCTAATTTAAAAAGTTGTTTCCATTAGCTTTTTTATGATAATTTTTGTCTCATAACTTTACCTCAAATAACTATGATTTTACCAAACAACTAACAACTAAAATTGTCAAAAAGGATCATAATCATTAAAAAGCAAACTCGAGTCATGTAAGCTTTTTAACTAATTCTATACTTGATTCCAACTCGTGAACACTCAAAGCCGATGTGAGCTTGATTTGACTCAAGTCCTCGTGACTAAAGAGCAAACTCGAATCATATAAGCCATAACTAATTCTATACTTGATTCCAACTCGTAAAAACTCAAAGCTGATGTGAGCCAGCTTGATTTGACTCGAGCCCTCAAGGAGCTTCAGCACAGAGCCAAGCTAGCTGTTCATAACTTACAACCCTACCTGTGAGTCATGAGTGATCGATGACATTGACGAGTATGGGATATGATTTTGTTGATTATTGACTGTTTCGTCTGAGATTTCCCATTTGTTCACTTCTAACCTACTCACCCTCATGCAACGCACGTCTTCAAGCTTTAATTTACATTTCTTAACTAACTCATTCACGTAGCTATCTTCCAACCCATTGCCTTATACCAATCGTACTAATAAAAAACACAGAAAATTGACCAACCCTAGTATAATATATATGAATTCAATCAAACACATAATTAAATTAATCTTTAATGATATATAAATTATAATATAGATTCAAGGTATAAATTTAAATTATCAAAAATAATATTTTATTTTAAATTTTTAAAAATTTATCCGTATTTTCATTATATTTTTTAAAAAATTAAATTCTCTTTTAAATTACATCGTAGACCCTAGTATAAATATTGTTAATAGTGGCCGTCCACGTCTTTTGACGCGTTCCACACTGAATCCCTTTGTCTCTCTCTCTTTATAAATACCCCCTGATCTCTCCTTCTCTTTCCATCTTCCATCCATCATCATATACATTTACTATCTCTCTCTCTCTCTCTACAAATCAAGCTCAACTGGTTAATAAAACACAAAAAATGGCACAAATGAAGGCCTTGATTTTCGCTGCCGTGGTGGCGGTGCTGTCTGCAGCGGTGTCAGCCCAAGAATTCGAGATGGCTCCGGCGCCATCGCCTGAGGGAGCTATGCCGCCGTCCATGGAGAAAGGTGCTTCATTCTCCTTGCCTGTGTCCGCGGCGATGATCGTCTCCTCATTGCTCGTGTCCTTGGCTGCAGCCTTCAACCACTAGACACCATTCAATGTTCTCTCTCCTGCTCTCTTTGCTGCTGCTCGTCTTGGTTTGGAGAGATACATATTCATCATATACCTTTGATTTTGATAATTCTTTGTATTTTTCTCAGATTATTTTGGGTTTGACATCCATTTAATTTTTTACTTTTGATGAATAAGTACACATATGTACATGTACGATTTAATTCTATTGGACTAAATATATACAAAATTACAGATGATATATATATATATATATATATATATATATTCCAATATGAAATGTCGTGGTTTTATCCCGAATTTTAATGTATCACTTGTAAATTTCTTCCTTTTATTCTTCAACTTTTATTGTATTGTATCGATGTTAATTAATACAGTAGTCGATAAATTACATAACTATATATATGTAGGAGAGATTTGAAAACCGATATCGAGGGCGAATTTTTGTAAATATAGCATAAGCTTGCTTGTTATTATCTCCATCTCCATGATATAACTCAACATTTAATCCGTCCAAGTACCCAAAAACTACACCATCATGAGAATAAATAAGTACTTCAACCGGTCCAAAATTTCTCACTATAAAATAGAAATAATTTATCATTCTCAAATGAAATTATGGCTAATGATATTGAGCGTGTTTGGAAATAACTTTTAGCTTAGCATTGAATTAGATGTTAGTCATTAGTTGATTAAATTAATTACTTGTATTAATGGTTTAAATTAATTATTTCTTGTAAAATGTTCAGTGAAATTAATTGTTTCTTAAAAAGATGAGAGATAAAAAAATTAATTTACAAAAAACTAATTAAAAAATTAAAAATTATTCTTGCAGAAGTAAAAAGTAATATAAAAATTAACTTTCCAAACAATTTTTTTAGTAAAAATGTAAAAATTCTTTAAAACCCCCTTTTTGTCACAAAAAGTTTGATAGAGAGAACTTTCAGAAGCCCATTTCCACACTTGACAATCCAACTCTCATAGACGAGACCCTTGGCCGAACCGCCAAACTTTTTTTTTTTTTTTTTGTGGTCTCCTAACATGGGGGATTTAAAGTATATTAATTGTTTAAAATGGAGAGGTAGAACAAGTTTGATTATTGACTCATATTTAAGAGTGCTAATATGCCGAATACATGGAGAGGTAGAACAAGTTCGATTAAAGTCCTAAGTACAAAGGCATAGTTACTTTATTTATATGTTAGTTGGTCTAAATATAAAGTTTCGATTACTTCGTACATTAAACATTCTAACCAACTAATACATGTTATAGATACCAATATTGAATCTTAATTCTCTCAAATAGAAAATAAAGTTATTGTCAATCAAGTTAGAAGCTCTAGGTGGTTCTACAAGTAATTGACTTTTTAAAAATAGTTTAAAATTTAAGCAAAAATTAATAGAATTCGCCTTTCATTTTAAGAATTCTCTAAATTGACAAAACACTTGAGCAAAGGCAATAATTTTTTATTTTTAATATTTAAAATATCGAGTTTATAATAATCTAAAATAAGTTATATATATATATATATATATATATATATATATATATATATATATGACCAAGATAAAAAAAAAAAAAAATCAACTTGCACCATTCTAGAGTCTAAATTTTTTTGCCTGACCGAGCCTCTCTCGCAATCCCTCCACTCATCCCCGCCGTGAATTTTGCTGCTTGTACGCCCGTAGTTGGATTTCCCTGTGCTCCCTGATTCTCTCTCTTGCCAGCCCTTGATTTGCCGGCGTAGTCCTCAACACCGCCACTGAAGATTCTCTGAGCGTGAGTAATTCGTGCGTTTGTTCGATTGTTTTCTTCCCAAATTTTGTTTCTCGTTACTTTCCCTAAATTTTGATGTAGCATTGCTTTATAATTTGTGACTGTTATCGTGTGATTCTTATCTTTTGCAATCTTGTTTTATATCTTTCTGTGGAATATTTGTAAAGATATGATTTTTGAAACTAAAAAATCAAGAATGATCAATCCAGCTAACCCTATGTGTGTTATAGTAGATGATAAATACAAACCAATTTCAAATTAGTTCAGAGTAATTGATTTATTCGGTGGGTCATTAATTAATATTGCTGAGAAATTTTGGAAATATGGATTAAGGATTATTCCCATGAATTGGTTTTGTTTTGGAATTGAAATCTTTGCTATTGCTTATGTGCAGAGGCAAATTGCTAATTATAGTGAAATGTATTTGCTGTAAATATTTTGTTTAGTGTGAATTGACAAAACACTTGAGCAAGGTTATATTCATCTCTATAACTCAGGTGGGATGAAATCAGGACTGTGACTGAGGCCAACTTCTGGTGTATTTACATGTTGTAAGTTGTGTTATTTGGACTTCTTATTCACCTCGAGAACCTGTGTTCATATATTGACACTATGACATGGAGGCGTACACTTGGTTGTCGGACATCTGAGTACGTATCCATATCAAGTGCTCGTAGCAGATTCTGATTATTAAAGCTGGTTTGCTGCCCTGTACTTAATTTTTCCTCTTAAAATTGGATTAGTTTGGTGGTAGAGATAGCGTGGGCACCATTACTGAATGGAATTGTTAATTTGCAAGAGTTGTGAGTTTGCACGTGAGCTTTTGAGTGGTTATTGTGGGGTATGATGTTAGAACTTAGAGGGTAGGTCCTTGTTGGAGGGAGAAGTATTCTAGTCATAGCTTTTGTGATCATAAATTTCTTTTCTTCAATTGTGATGGTATCCTCTGGATTTTGCAACTGTCTGTATCATCATCTTCTTCAGTTTTGACTTTGCTGGCTGGTTGGTTGTCTTTTCTGTTCCTGCTGTAAAACTCTGTTTTTCATTTTCTACAGAAAATGAAGCAAGAAGAAGTAGATCGTTGTCAGATTCAAGAGTGGTATCCACAATTTAAGCCAGTCTCATTAAAGACCATTATTCATGAACTCCCAGAATCCTTTATCCAGTATTTGCTTGAAGATTCAGGGCCGTTTCTTCTTCCCACATCTGTCTCAAATGAAGATGCCTTGCCCCAGAGAATTCATAAATCTGAAGAAGAGGAGGACTTTGAAGTTTCAGAAGGGTCTGAAGATGAATCAGAGAAACCTCTACCACCACCGTCTTTTCCAGAACTTGAAATGAGAATAAAGCAGTCCATTGAATCCCTTGGTGGTGCGATCTTCCCTAAGCTGAATTGGAGTTCACCAAAAGACACTGCTTGGATTAGCCCCACGGGAACCCTTAAATGCACATCATTTAGTGACATAGCCCTCTTATTACGGTCATCGGATTCAGTTGTCCATGATTTGTGCCATGCATATGATTCATGCAGTGACAAAACTTTGTCAAGACCAGCACATTTCTACCTTGCCCTCCGCAAATGGTACCCATCTCTGAGGCCAGAGATGGAGTTCCGTTGCTTTGTCCGTGCTGGGCAACTCGTGGGAATTTCTCAGCGTGAAGTCACTGCCTATTATCCATCTCTGTTGGAGAGGAAAGATGAACTTAAAGAGCTTATTGGTGATTTTTTCACTGACCATGTTGAAGGAAGGTTCAAATCTGAAAACTACACATTCGATGTCTATGTCACTGAAGACAGAAGGGTCAAGTTGATGGATTTCAATCCTTGGGGTGCATTTACATTGCCTTTGCTGTTTGATTGGGAGGAATTGGAGCGCGGTGAGAGGGCAGAGGAGGAGATCGATTTCAGAATTGTGGAGAGCCAATGCACTGTGCGCCCTGGTTTGAAGACAGCAGTTCCTTATGATTATATTGACATGAGCCCGGGGAGTGGCTGGGACGAATTTCTGAGGAATGCCGATGAGAATTTGCGTCAACAGATGAGGTCCCCTGAAGCAGGTGCCTAGGCACTTGGGCCTCTGGCTCTATAACTTAGTGATTAGTCCCTAATTATTTTTTTTTCCTACTGGATGCACTCTTATCCAGCTGAGTGTTTTTTTGTTGTAGTCTTGTTTTCCCTCATTGGTTGAAACTGTGATATAGGTAGAAAGGACAATGGTTATGTCAGTTCCATTGGTAAGATTTTTAAGTGAATGTTTTGGTTTTCCACAGTGGAGCTTCACTTAGCTGGTGTGTTTCTTGGCAAACAGGCTGTTCAGTTTTGGTTTGGATTAGGTTAGGTTTTGATTGAGTTGGATTTGGGACATTGCGTTGGAGTATTGTTGGATGGTTTTCAGTGTTGTTCCATTTGTCCAAGTTTTGAAGAAAAATAGAAAATACAACTGTCATTAGCCAGCAAGATGTCTACTTTATCATACAAATCAGGAAGTCAAATATAGGTCAGTTTTGCTCAATCTCAATTAGTGTACTCAAGCCGTGGTGGGTGTACTACTGCAATTTATTTGGAGGAAAATAGGATAGAGACTGGTGGGATCTTTGATTTGTGTAACTCCAGTAGAGAGTGGCAGGATGTTTTTGATTTCGAAACTCCCTTCGTGTTCTTGCGAAATGACATTAGAAATGTCTCTGCAATTTATTTGCAAAATGACAGGATGTTCTTCTTGCAAACCCAACCGAGTATGAGGTTAGTCGAAGTACTCCTTGTGTCCTATAAAAGTTTATTTTATTTGACCAATTTTAACAATTTTTATGATATTGAAGTGGCATATACATACATGAGGTTGAATTCATTTCAACTGCATGTCAGATGATGCGATTATAATTAAATGAGGAATGGAACTTGAAACTTAACGCTCGCACAGCCATAATTTTGACGATTGTGCCAAGGGTTTGCATATTGTAAAAACCACTAATATCAATTATACTTGTTTTTATGCATATGATTGGTTGTTCAAGAGATCAGTTCAGTAGAATATGTAAAAGAAAAAAAAAAACCCCGATATAATGTTGTAACCCACTAAACCTTCCACCATGACTTAATTTAATTAAAAAAGTCCAATATAATCATTTGTAAAGTTTAATTAATTTTTATCCATCTAACTATTTAACTTTAAAATGGGTAAGCTCTTATTTAGGAGACCCAATAAACTGCGCACGGGGTAGAGTGGAGCGAAACAAATTCCGATGGGTCTATTATACACCTAGTCATATAGTGTTAGATATAACCCCTAGAAAAACTTTATCATTTTTTAAAAAAAAGTTAATTAAATATACACTAATATTTCATTAGATATTTATAAAGGTTCATTGTTAGACTTATAAATTAACGTTTGATCTAAATTTTACCAACTTTGATCAAATAATTTTACATAAAAAGAGTAGTAATAAGTTAAATTATAAAAGAAAAAAACTCGTACAGGTATGTTAAAAAACAAAATAATAACAATAAATTCCTACAAATTAATTTATAGATATTTAATATCTATAAATAAAAAAAGAAGCAAAAATTGAAAAAGGAAAAGAAACAAGGAACGAAGGAATGAAACTTCAAATAAAAATAATAGTGTGACAAAGTGTCAAAGACAATAATAAAAAGACCTAAGTGAGCTTGCCGGGAGAGGGGTGGGGGACTGCTCAAAGGAAGTGAAATTTGTGAACAAACCCCGACCCAACTAATACATTATGCGGCTGCCATAATTCAATCTTAGATCTCGTAATTAAAAGACGCCAACCAAATTAGTGGCATATACACTAAACATGTGAGAATTCTAGCCCACAGAAAAATAATGAGAATTCATGGGTCAAACATAATAATGTATCATCTGTAAATATAGTCTAGCCCACAAAAATGAAAACCACCTGCAACCGACTGCATAAACATCTCCAATAATTTGACCCACCTACAATCACATATATTTCACAACTAAAACATAAGAGAATGAAATTTGATTTGCTTTGTAAGTTGTAAATATAGTTTTGCATAGCCCCCTTTGGGGAGGGGCTCTTTTAAGCATAAGTTTACTTCTACCACGACCCAAAATTGATACGACCCATTTCCCCTTTCTTTTTTAAACTCCCATGCTTCTGCTAGCAGCCACATTTAGATAGACATAACAAACGAGTCATTCTATTCAGGCTAGATTGAAGCTAGCCAGGATCATATTTGACTTCAATCAACTACCCTTATAAGATTGTTAAGACTATAAACTCGAATTTCAGATTGGAAAACTTTGGGATAGGTTAGGTTGGGTTTTCTGGATTGGATTTGATATTGGATCGTTTGTGCTTCATCATACTAGTATTATGTAATCAAATACGGGTTAATTTTACCAAATATGCATGTAACTACAGTAGATGATGAAGTATTCAGCATAACTTCAACATATCGGTAACAATGGCGGAACCTGGCCATCATTTTTCATTCACAAAAGAACAGCAGCAGCACTGAATAACATCTATTCGGAAGGAAGGACAACTCTAAATTGCTTTCTTCTGTGATGACTGCCATAGAAGTAGTGAAACGAGCCAAAACTAAAACTAGTTAAAATAAAATGGCTGTCTACATTTCGGCATAAATTACCTCCGCATCGAGCTGTCTCCTATGTTCTACTATACGATGATTGGAAAATCCCGAAAGAAAAGAGAAGGAGAAATCCTAGCAACAATTCTGAATATACATGGCGGTTTGACTAAATCAGTTTAAAAGAAATTCACAAGTGCAATTTGAGGGAATCAGATTACTGTACATCCAGGTTAGCAGGTTCCTGCCCCTGCAAACTACCTGCGAATGAAAGAAAGACGAAAAGCAGATACTGTTATGGGTTGCATAATGAACGATACACCTTATGAAATTAGATTAATTGAACTTACTTATACATACAATTAACACAGTAATATATGCAATTAAGGTACATAGTAACATATGCAATTAAGGTACATAATGTACTCTCCCAAATATATGAAGTCTTACCCTTCGAATTTGAAAGGTGATGTTCTATATAATGGTAAGCATAAAAGACCTTGAATGCCTTTGACTCTATAGGAAAACAAGTATATGATGACGATAAGCAAGGCAACTAATTTTAGACCAAATAATCTGACGTTTAACAACCCGTCTAGATATGACAGTTTCATGCCAAATGTCAAAATGGTAGTAACATCTCAGTGGCTGTTGTTGCTGATTGGCATATTATCTGTGCACGTCATGTCCAAGCCAACGGCTCAAGCACGTCCAAGTAGATCTCTAGAAAATAACCCAAAGCCCATATAAAAATTGACCAAAACTCAAATCAAATTGATACAGATTGGACAAACCAATACCGATTACATTTCCTCGACAAATTTATTTGACCAACTGAGAACAGACATCTTGGATTTGTATCCATAATCCCGAAAATCCAACCTCTGTTCAATTAATCTATTTGACCTGTCCGAATAAACCTAATCTAACCTAACCTGACCAACTTGTTTGCAAAGCCTGATTCCAAGGGAAACGAAAACCTATCTGCATCTGGCCTAACAGATTCGTAAGGACCTCAATGGAAATCTCATTGATACCTGGAGCTCCAATCCTAAGGTAAACCTATTCACACTTGGCCAAGGGGATTTACAGGAACCACTGTGCAGAGTCACCTCATTGGTACTCCAATGTCCAAATCCCAAGGTAAACTCATTCACATTTGGCTTAGGGGGAACAACGGGACCACTATCTAGAGTCAACTCATCGATACTTGATGCTTGCACTCCCAGTCAAAGTTCCCAGAAGCTTTTTCTTTCTACCATTCAATTCATTCTCCCCACGGTTCATTGCAAGCTCGTCTATATATTGTAGGAGAGCATGGCACAGTAGTCCAGATACATATTTGCCAATTTTTCATGGAGCTTCCTAAATACCTATGAAAGGTCCAAAACACGTCATCCGCCCCCAGACAAATGACTGGTACTCAGATGAACATGCTGATAAGATGACACTTCATAATACACAACAGTATTGACACTTGACTGTATCATCAGAAAACTCTGCAGTATGCAATCTCACATCAAATTGCTTCAGATCTAAAATCACAAGGGATTTCCCTAAAAGTTGGACATGATCAAGATTTCAATTGAAGGAGATCCATAAATTTAAGAATATAAAATAACACCGCAAAACATGTCAAAAACATGAAAGTTTCAATCATCGGTCTGTAAAAAACCATAGTTAATTTAGTATGACCCTATTTGTATATCAGTATAACTGATCCTAAGAAAATAAGACTTTTATATTCCTCTCATGAACCATTGCAAGGTAGAAGCAATGCCCCCCCAAAAAAAAAAAAAACCCAACAGAACACATGATAAAAGATGATATCGCACTCAATTAACTGTATTTCAAAAGGATATGACACCATGTAAAACTTTAAGATTATTATTCAATTTGGAAATTGAGAGTCCAAGGACAATGTGTACATCTGAGGAGTAGGATTTCCTTTCTTTTGCATATATCAAACAAATCAAAAGTCAAAAGTTTATTACCTCAAATGCTTTGTGAGGCAACGTTTCTTCAAAATGTCTACCAAAGAAACACCGGATGAGCATATTCTTCCCTAATTACTGTACTGCTACAACGTGCTCAATACTTCAAGGAACTCCACTGGTTCTTCTCCTTCTTTGATAATCTGAAATCCATCGCATAATATATATTACTAGAACTGCCATTAGTAAAAGCACTGGGATCATGTACATAGAAACAAGACAATCCAACAGTCCAACAGTCCTTTCTATTCACTGTCCTCATTCCCGATGTTTAGAAGTTGACTATAGAACCCTCAACTTGAGTTCACAGAAAACTAGCAAATGTTTTTATGCTGAAAAAATAAATAAATTAGGAAAGAAAGCTTAAGTTCATAAAAGAACAAAGAGTACACACTAGTACAACATTATTTTTGTGAAACCTCCCACCCCTCCCCTGAAGAAAAATGAAGAAATGTGAAATGCATAATTCCACACAGATAAATACGCACATTTAGAGAATGTGTCAGAGAGAAACAGCATGATCTTCTAGATAACTACACATAGCCAAGTTCCACTTCATTTTGGAAAACTAGAACAGCACCAAGTGCACAAATTCATCATGAATTGCACATAGGGTCAGCTGGGAAACTCAATTTGAGCCATCGAAAAAAGGATTTTCTAAGTTGCTAACGTGTGTTGGATTACTCTCATAGGAAAACAATCAAACAAATAACAAAGTCAATGCACACGCAACTATCATGTTCTTTTTCAAGAAAAGACAACTCGACCATGATAAATACCATGTTCAAGCTGAACTGAAGATTGCATTAAGCGACTCCAATTAATTACTCCATTTTGTCAACAGTGAAATTGTAATAGTAAGTCAAAAGTTCATAAATAGAGAATTTACTCCTCTAATCTGTTTAACTAGGACTTGGGGGAGGGGGCTGTTTGCAAGATGGCTTTTTACTCAATATTCATGGTGGATTTAAGTAAAGAAAAATTAGTGAAAAATATAGCTTCCCATCTTTGTTTCCTTTCAATTTGGTGGCTGTTTGGAAGGGAAGGAAGAAACTATTTTCAATTTAATCCAGGACTTTTCCTCACTATCCAACCAAGCACATAAAGAATGAGAGTTTTTATTATTTCTTTCCCTTTATTATAAACATAGGAATAGGATAATTTCCCTTCCAGTCAAATCATTTCTTTTTCTTTTGTCATCCTTCTATGAATTAAAACCAAAAAACAGAATTCAATTTGGGACCACACTATCGATCATTAGCAAGTGATACTGAAAAAATAGCAGTTCATAAATAAGCGTACTAAGAAAAACCAGGAATACAGCTCTCTCACTTAGATATCAATAACTGATCCACCAAAATCCAAATGATTGATAATTAGTCAATGTAGTTTTTCTGGGTCCATTTGTACATCACAAGTCTTCAGACTGGAGAGACAAAATTATGTCCAATTTTCTGGGTCCATTCTTAGATCTAGGGTCTAACCAACTAGGGATGGCAACGGGGCGGGTCGGGGCCGGGGGACACCCCCGCCCCGTCCCGCTGCTCCCTCCGCCCCCGCCCCCGCCCCCGCCCCGCTGCGGGGATGGTTTTGCCCCCGTCCCCGCCCCGCAGGGTACCCAATCTCCACCGGGGCCCCGCTTCCCGCCTCCACCGAGGAGAGAGCGCGGCGAGAGGGAGGAGAGAGAGACCACGGCGACGGCGAGAGGGAGACGGAACAGCGAGAGGGAGAGTCGATGAGAGACGGCAAGAGGGAGAGTCGGCGAGAGGGAGAGACGGGAGCTGGCGAGAGGGAGAGACGGGAGGCTGGCGAGAGGGAGAGACGGGAGCCGCGAGAGTGAGAGCCGGCGACAGGGAGCAAAGGGAGGAGAGAGAGAGAGAGCATCCGGAGGCTGAGAGGAATGAGGAGAGAGAGAGAGGAGGGAGGCGAGATACTTAGCTTTTATACTTAGGGTTTTGGGGAAGGGAAATTACAGATATAACCCTAATTTTAATATTTTTTTAAAAAAACGGGGACGGGGAACGGGGCCAGGATTTTCCCCGTCCCCGTCCCCGCTCGGGGGAATTTTTCCCCGTCTCCGCCCGTTCCCCGTTCGGGGCGGGCGGGGCCCGGCGGGGCGGGAATCCCGCCCGTTGCCATCACTATAACCAACTTTTTGTAATTCTATAATTCAAGAATATGCTTCATAGAACCCCCCCACCCCTTCTCCTCAATCATTATTCATGAATACACACATGGAAAGTGTCAAAAACTGTCTCGAGTAAGGGTTGGATGTGGATAATTATTCGAAGGTAAATTTTGTAAAATAGGGACTCGGTCAAATGCATATAGCTCAGTCAAGAAGTCTCCAATGTCCACACTTTGGATACAGGAATCTACTCCGGGAGAGCTAAATATATTGCTACCCCAGCTTTTGTCTCATATTGAAGCAAAAGGCCTTCAGGAGGCGGGTGGTGGCGCGGAACCAAACTCAACAATAACCTGAATGTTTTCCTTCATGAAAATTGGTCATGGACTCATATCACTTTCGACAGTGTAAGATATAGACAGAGGACTACTGTCCTGTGCAAGTATTGACATGTGTTACAAAATCCAACCTTTCATTGCAGTGAAGTAATGTCTTTACCAGGAAGGACATATATATAATATATCTCCAGTCTATTGTGACAATGCGATTCCAAATTCATTGAGAACTAAAGCTATGGAAGGAATAATTTATGAAGGGTATCCCCCATTTGATTGAAATGTGTCCTTATACTTGATATTTAACCTTTTGCATTTAACATAACTGATGTTATACTTGAGATTTAATCTTTTGCGTTTAACATAAGTGATATCTGGAGGAAGATGAACTCCAATATTAGGCATGGGGCAGTTGACGCCATTACTTTGAAATTTCCTCTCAAAATCAGATCATTTTTCATCTTTATTTGGCATAATTTAGTATTAGAATTAAAAAGTTCCCAAGTTTGGCAAAGTACAAGACCAACACAAAAGGTAAATAACTTTTTAGGAAAGCCTAGCTCTTAAGGGCACACTTAATCAACACCTCCCCCCCAAAAAAAAAAAAAAAAAAAACTCCTTATAATCATCATAATGCATCTTCTATTGCCGTGAAGGAATGATAACTATATCAAAGTGAAGGCATTTCAAAGGCTATCAATCACCACAAGTAAGAGTGTCCCATGCAAACACATGTACCGCATTCAAGGTGTCAGGCTCAAATATTTTCTGAGTAAAATTGGGTCCAAAATGAACCATCAAATGCTTATGCCCACTCTCAAATCTTGAGCACAGTGTACTACAGGTGAAATGAAGAGTCCAAGTAGACTAACCTAAGAACAGCAATCACAACCAAGAAAAGAAAAAGGCAGCATCATAAAATTATCTGTAGAATAGATGCCTAAAGCAGACAGCAGACTCCTTCCATAAAGCATGACACAGACCCAAGAACATGGAAATTATAGGTTAATCAAGCAGTAAAAGTGTTTAGAGAAACATATGAACCATACCTCAATATTGGTGTCCTCCGGCAGACCCATGCAAGAGAGAATACCAGAACCAACTTGATTCCAGTCAATTAATTCTACATCACCTACTGCCCTATTAGCATGAACTCGATTCTGATCAAAATTACATGACGTGCCAATCCGAAGATATATATTCTTAAACTTGGTTGTGGCTGCGGCCGTTGTTGTGGCTGTGGTTGTGGCAGTACCTGGCACCATGACAACAAATGCTGAACTGGAATCAAGATCGCAAGCTCCGGATACTGACATCTTCTCGAGATTAGGCAAGCGATAGACTGAAGGTTGCACAGGTTTACAACTAGATGAAACTGTCGCCAACACTGCTGAAGCATTTGCTCTTCCATTTAAGGTATCATTTCCTGTTATTTTATCACAGACACTTGCTGAGGCAGATTCCTCATGACTAGAGCCAAGGTCGCTTGCTAAGTTCTCAGAATCATGATTCATAGAGTCAGTAACATCTTTGCTATCTACAATAACTCCTCCCTTCTCCAGCTCAAACGAAATGCAGGTAACATCACTAAAGCCACCATCAATTGGCTGATCAACAGAATAGTTTTTGCAGGAAACTTGCTTGTTTGCATCACCAGGCACAATTGGCAACTTAAGACATTTGGATAAGCTACCCCTGCGCTCCGCAAGTGAAACATGTCTTTTGGGTAGTGAGGTGGTTGATCTCAAGGGCTGCGACGCAAAGCTTACCTCAACATAATCTGGACAGTTGTTAGATACACTAGCAGTAGTTTTAGATGAGAGAAGAGACATGTTAGATAAAGTAGATAGAGTTGATGTCAGTGACAAGGGTGACTCTGAAGGGGACTCGTAAGACTTCGAATTATTACTAGAATCAGAGGAATTGGAGTCAGGAGAAAGATAAGGTGGTGATAAGGAGGAAGATGACAAAGATGATGAAGACAGAGATGACGGTGATGATGAAATAGAGGATGCCACCGAAGTAAACTCAGAGATATGTGAACGACTCAAGAGAATACTTTCTCTACTGATGTTAAACATAGAATCTGAATAAAGTCTGTTAAGAACAAATCTGGGAGATAAGATAAAGTCCTTCATATGACCAGAGGCAAATTTGCGCCTCAAAATACTCCAACTGTTCTCTCGTACTGGCAGATGAGTTTCATGATCAGTCTCCGATGATGAAGCTGGTGGCACAAAACCCCCTGCAAGGCCTTCTGAAAGATCTCAAAATCAGCATCATACAAGTTTACTTTTCTCTCACCAGGCATACAAAGTGATGAGTCACCATGTCCATTAGCGGATTTTTCAATTACAAACTTAGAGAAGTTATCCCAAAAGGTGGATGGTTCCACACCTTCCTTAATGACATGGACAGGCACCTGCACCCTTTCATAACGAACAATCTGAGACACAGCCCCTCTTGCCTCCCTTTCCATTATGATATCACAGCCCTTACCAACCCAAATATAAATTGCGGAGGGCAATTGTATGATAAATGCCCCCGAGAATCAAGGACTGAAAGAGATGGATCGTTCAACATTTTTGGGACAAGATGTAGAGGGTCATATGGAGAATGGGGTGCAATCCTATACATCCTCAGCAATGAGCTTGGACTGAGAGGAAAAGCATGGACCCTTTTCTGGCATTGCAGCAGCTGGCAAGCAAAACCCATATTTGGGTCAGCAATACCTCTAGCTTCTTTCACATACCGAAACGCATCATCGAAACTCTGCCCTTCCCTCCACATAAGATAAGCAATCACTAGTGATGTGGAACGAGATACCCCTTGACAACAGTGAACAAAAACCCTCCCCTTCTGCTCCCTAACATCTTCAAAATAATCAAATACATCATACAGTATGCTCGTAATGTCTTCTGTTGGACTATCCTGAAGCCACAATGTTCTATATACAAAGTCTGCTTTGAAATACTCTGGACAAACGAAACCAACACAATTGAGAACATGGGTTATCCCGTTCTTTTTCAGTATATCCCTATCTCTAGCAACCGCATCACCTCCAAGGTAGATATGCTCTGCCACTTTAGAACATTCTTTATCAAAGAATGCAATCTTATCCTTCCTAACAAGACCCCCGTTTCTATCAGAAGACCTCTGAATGGCAGACATATCAAGCTTCAACCTCTCTCCACTAGTATTTTTGGCATCCCTACCACCCGGTGTGAGTGGCCCAGGCCACTCTCCTATGTCGTCTGAGCTAGCCTTTGGCCACTCGTCCAAGCTCCGTCGAGCAATGGACAATGGCTGAAGTGGTGGCAAACAGGACCTTGCTTTGCAATTATGTTGAGGACGAGGGGTTAAGGGAGCAGACCTCTGCGCTGGGACATGATTAGCCACTGAGTTCACATTAGGGTCTACACTATCTTTATCTTCACCATCAGGGTTATGGGAGAGGGTCCGGGACGAAGACCACGAAGCAGATCGCCATAATGTCTTTGGGGCATTGTTAGAAACTTGATACTGACCCCAAGAGATGGAATCCTCCTCCTTCCCTACCATGCCCACTTCCTCTTTCCAATTTAATTACCCCAATTTAAAACAACCCCAGTTTCTCTATACTTCTCAAAAAGCTTGGGGAATCAAATTTAGTTGGACCCCTAACTTAACTTGTAATACCAAACCCACATCTGATTGAACAAGCCCCACCTATGTCGATAAAAGCAACAAAACCTACAAAAATAGGACGAAAAAGAAAACCCCACTTGTTCAGTGAACACAAAATCACAAATCCGCACCATAGAAACCCAAAAACGGAAATGGGAAACAAAACCCAGAAATCTTACATCGTAAACCGCAAATCTTTGAACGGAAAACCAGGAAAAAAGATAAATCGACGCAGCACATGGGTATCTAGGGTTTCTTCACATAAAATGCCACTCGAACCCAGAAAAGATGCAAGAGAAAGCTAGGGAAAAGGAGAGCTCAGATTCGGAACTTACAGTGGCAGATGGGGGCAACCATGAAAGACAGAGAGAGTGTGTGAGAGGTAGTGTCCGGTATATGCTTTGTTCGAGAGAGAGCCGAAGAGGGGTAGTATAAGTCTTTTTCAAGGAGAGATGATAGAGAAGAGGAAGAGGGTTGTATGTATTAAACTCAAAAACGTTGGATTTATGGGGATTCAGCCCCTCTCTGTCTCTCTCTCTCTCTCTCTCTGTCTCTCTCTCTCTCTCTCTCCAAGGAGTCATACAAAGGGCCCCAATGCAAAAAAGGTAGGAATTTTCCATCTTCTTTTCTCCCTGTCTGTCGCACCCTCTTTGTTCATGCTTGCTCATTTGATTTTATTCTATTTTGTTTTGTTTTTATATCCTTTTTAATTTTATTAAGAATTATAATAGGTCTCGTAAATAAAATTTTTGCCTTTTTCATATAAAAATTAACAATACTAGTGTCATGTCATTGTTACGAAAGAACTTTAATTATTTTTTATTTTAATTTTATTAATATAAATAAATAATAAAATATATAATTTAAAAGTAGATGATTCTTTTTCATGCTAAACGAGCGACAAATCTTAAAAAGACATCTTATTAAGTACTAATAAGGCGTGATCAAGCCACAACTAATAAAATAGGAAACAAGTGGGAGGATTATCATGAATAACAAAATAAACATTTAAATTGACACCCAAATTAGTTGTACAGTCTCAATTGAATTCCCTATAACAATGAGATAGGAATATTGTCCGATTAGGGTCCATGTTTTCCATTCTTTGATCAAATTACAATATGGTTGATTTCTACTGGAGCTACATTCATCTTAACTATGATGTGGTCATGTGAATTATGAAAAATGAGATTCTTTGAGATTTAGCTAAATGCAAGTCTTTGAGTAAAGATAATAATTCAAATTTGATAGATGAACAAATACCAAAGTTAATCGAGAAGCCCATGACCCAATTACTCAGGTACCCTCGCATCACTCTACCATCCCCAAGCTGGCCCAAGGTTATTATGTGATCGGGGCGGACCCAGTGTGGAGTCAGGTGACCCCTAAAAAATAAAATTTTTATATAGTAGATTATCATACGTAAGAGTTACTAGTTGAGTTAGTAAGTGTGGTTTAATGTAAGCGAAAGGTCGGGGTTTTGACATCTTTCATTTTTTGCAAAAGAAAACCTTTTTAGCTTCCTTTTATTTTGTTATTAAGTCTATTTTGATCCTACTTCCTTAAATTTCTGGGTCTATCATTGTGCGTGATGCTCGCATCTACATTGGGTTTCACCCACTTTGGGTGGATAATCTAATTGCACAAAGTAGATGATAATTTTAAAACTATATAATTATTATTTTATTATTATAGTTATATTTATACTACCTTCTAAACTTTTTTTTATTTTGATAAGAAAATAAATATCTTTTAAATATTAATTAATTTAATAACTATTATATAGAAGAATCATACTAATTACTTTTATTCATATGTAATTAAAAAATATTTATTTTCTTAAATATAGTATTGTATTAATTCAACCTAAGATGGACATTTATGCAATCAAGTAATCTGTTATGGTTATTACATATATCATTTTACATATTACTCATATATCATATGATTTTTGTTTTAAATCAACACTTATACATTGATTTTATCCGACTTTTATAAATTATGAAAAGGTATACTAATGCATATATAGAATGATAATATTTGAATGTGAATAAATTAGTTTTTGGATCAATACAATTAATTAATTTATGGCATACAATTTTAAATAAATCAATTATTTAAAATATATATAAAATCATATATATATATAATTTTATGCTTTCATTTTTTTTATTTTTTTCATCGTTGTAATTTTTTTTTAAGTTATAAGTGTTTGAGATCAAAATCCTCCGAATAAATATGTTTTTGGGGATTTTTTTCAAGTTATAAGTTATTAAGGCCTATTGCTCAAATGAAATAACTTCACTATTGAAAATATCAATATAAAAAAAAAAAAATCATTCATGTGTGTAATTTTTTTTTTTTTGTAGTGATTATTATCGAGAGTCAAAAGATAATGGTCAGAGACTTCTTTTCTTCCCCGGCGATAACCCTAGCCTGTGCGGAGTATTTCCCCTCCTTGTGTAGGGCGTGTTACCGGCGACTGTTCTGCGGTGGTCGTACCTCTGTGTAGGTCCGGGTGGAGATTTTCTTTTACTCAAAATATTTGCCCTGTTCTGCAATCCCTTTTCTCGATATATAGTCCACGGCTACGGATCTAGGGTTTGCGATGGAATCAGGATTGGTGGAAGCGTGCAAGAACTTGCGATTAACGGAGCCAGAAACGGAGGTCCTGGATTAGGACGACTTGACGGATGATGGAATTAACGATCAAATTGCCCTCTGCTTGGTTGGCAAACTAAATACTAGCAATAGTTTCAATCCGGAGGCACTCAAGAGTACACTGCAGAACGTATGGAGACCTACAAAGGGTGTGATGATAAAAGAGTTAGCGCGAAACCTATTTGCTTTTCAATTGTATGCTGCTGCCGATAAACAGATGGTGCTTACGGAGGGCCCTTGGGCATTCGATGGCCATATTCTGTTGCTAAAAGAGATTAACGGCCTGGAACAACCATCCGAGATGGTTTTTGATATTGCTATCTTTTGGGTGAAGGTGTATGACCTACCAAAGAAAATGAAAACTCAGGCATTTGCAGAAGCACTGGGATAAAAAATAGATCTCTTTATTGAGGTGGATGAAGAGGACCTTCTCACTCCCTCTAAAACCCTAAAAATCCGAGTGGAGACTGACGTGCATAAACCTTTATGGCGAAGGATAACGGTCAAAATTGCAGGACAACCTAAATGGATTAAAATCAAGTATGTAAAGCTGGCAGACTTTGTTACACCTGTGGCATGCTAGGTCACGTTTACAACAGGTGTGTTCTGTACGATGAAAATACTCCAGAAGAAGAGCTACAGCACGGGATGTGGTTACGAGCCTCCCTATAAAGAAAAAGAGGAGGGGAATGAAGGAAGAATGGGCTGAAAATAGAAGGAAACTACTGCAGTTGAGGGGTGGGGAATCCGCACGCAGAGTAAAGAAAAATTGATGCTGGAAATTGGAGAAAGTGGAAAGGAAATCGCTACTGCTATGTAGGTTGACTCTCATACGGTTCTGGATGGTGGGAGTGAGCAAGTGAAGAGGAAAATATTAAAAGGGAAGGGAACTCATGACGGGGAGAGGAATGTTTGTGTTGTGGAGGAGGGGGCGTCTCGATCTAGCTCAATGGCGGAGGTTGCTCAGCAACCCCACCAAGCACAACGAGTCTCCTTTGTATTAACTGTTGGGGTCTCGGCAAACCCCAGGCAGTTAGAGACCTTGGTCGGCTTATTGTGGGTTAAAGGCCTAGCTTAGTATTCCTCTCGGAAACTAAGCGTAGCAGTGCCGAAATAGGGGCTCTTTACTCCCACTAACAGGATTTTACCGGTGTTTGCGTTGATAGTCAAGGTAGAGCGGGTGGGCTGGCGCTTTTCTGGAAGAAAGACATAAATGTTTGGGTGCTGACGTGTGCGGCTAATCATATTGATGCTGTGGTGAAATGGTATGATACTCTGGAGGAGTGGCGCTTTACCGGCATATATGGATTCCCTGACCATAGTGATAAATTAAAGACTTGTGACCTTTTATTGGACTTGAAAACTCACTCTACGCTTCCATGACTCATAGGTGGGGACTTGAATGAGATTCTATTTAACTTTGAGAAGCGTGGGGTCCCCTTAAGTTACAGAATATCCTGGACGCATTTAGAGAAACTCTGGATGATTGTGGACTCTTTGATTTTGGCTATTCAGGGCAAGAGTATACTTGGTGGAATGGGCGTGATGGAGACTAATCCGTAGAGGAGAGGCTGGATAGATTTTGTGCCATAGCGGATTGGAGTGTAATATTCCCGGCATCTTGTGTAAAGCATATTGATGATGACTTCTCTGATCATCTTCCAATCCAACTATATTGCACTGAACCTTACCATATAAGAAAGTCCTTGCACGGAAAAAGGTTTGAGAATATGTGGGCTCTGGATGATCGTTGTGAAGAGGTGATTAAATATACGTGGACTAGTTCAGTTCCTTTGAGTCCAATGGAAAATATGTATGGATAAGTTGAAGAACTGTATGGAGGCGCTTGAGGGGTGGAACAAAGATTGCTTTGGGAACATACAAACTGAAATTAAAAAGTGTGTGGAAAAGCTTAAAGTGACGGGCCAGGCCACTGATCGTAAGAAGATTTTTGAAGAATTACAGGACTGGCGCAGGAAGGAAGTTCTCTAGTGGCAAAGATCTAGAACGGAGTTTCTTCAACATGGTGACCACAATTCCAGCTGGTTTCACCGTAAAGCTTATGTGAGGCGGGCTACTAATTGTATTGTTCAACTTAAAGGGCCTGATGGAATGATATATAGCGAACCTAAGGATCTGGAAAAATTATTACTGACTACTTTGAGCAGCTATTTACCTCGTCTAACCCTACCCACTTGGATGAAGTTCTAGATCGTATTCCTCGCAAAGTTACCGAGGAAATGAACTCACAACTCTGCACAAATTATTCGGCCAAAGAGGTGAAGGTGGCGCTAGACATGATGCACTCTAGTAAGGCACCAGGGCCGGATGGTTTCAACCCATACTTCTTCCAAAAGTATTGGGCTATTGTCAGCCATGATGTGACTGAAGCTATTCTTGGTATTTTGAATGGGGGTGCCTTCCCGAATATGTTGAATCATACGCATATTGTGCTTATTCCAAAGAAGCTATGCCCAAATGAGATTGCGAATTTCAGGCCCATAAGCCTCTGCCTGAATGGTTTTACTCCTCTTCAAATTCTAGTTGTGGAAAGTCAAAACATAGAATTTCTTATGTAACAAATGAGTATTACTATTGTACTCATGTATTTTTTACTTAAGCAAGCATTGAGTTGTTTCTTGATTTGACCTATTTGAACATTATTAACTCTTTTTCTAATTGATTTTGACGAATTAGAGATTGAGATCCTTGTGCAATTGAATACGTGATGATTTTTTAATAATATGGTTATTATTTTACTTTGAGGATGAATTGTTTGTAAATGTATTCAATGATAATATTATTTGTAAAGGCTATGACTCGTATATGGGTGTGTTCCCCTATGAAAGGTTGTGTCTGTTGAGTTTGCTTGATAAGAATTTTTATTTATTGTAAAATTGTAAGTGAAACAAGTGACTAGTTTATTTTATGAAAAAATTAAGAAAATCAAAATCTACTCCTTTACCAAATGGCCCATTAAAGAAGGTTTTTGAAAAAGACTGTTTGAACTAAACTAATCGTCCGAAATTGGGGTGAAGTTATGATGTAGGGTGGAATGTACCCTACATCACCCACTAACGACGATATTTACTAATTTGATCAAGAAGCAATATAAATATTATACTGAAAACAAATTAAGCATGTAACATATTATTTTAATAATCAAAGTTTTTAAAATTCATGCAAAAATGTGCAAAGTAAGGAAATAATAAATCATAGTGGTGAGATTAGCATAAATAGGAATTATATCCTTGCAAAATTAAGCCAACTAAATGAAAGAAAAGAAAAGGGAAAGAGGGCTAAGTTGGTCGGCCTTCACCCGGGGAACCCAACAAAATGTCGGCATAGTGACGCTAGGAATCTCTCAAGTTTCTCTCTTTCCCTGTTCTAATGGCTACTTTGAGTTTGGGAATGTGCGAGTGATCATTTTGTGCTTTGGCCTAAGGGTACCATCTATTTATAGTAATCAGGAGGGGTGGATTAGGTTAAGATAACTTACTCGTTAGTAACTATTTATTCTAAATTGTCAATTTAAATTTCCTCATTAATTCGAGTTTAGAGGATTACAGTGAACTAAGATAAAATATAACCGATTCATTATGAACACACGGAAATTAAGGAAAATAGATGCATAAATTTGGTGCCCATAGTCCAATTTTACAGGTATGGTTCTAGCTCATATTCTTTTGAGCCTCAAATGTACATACTAAATTTTAAGTTTTACCGTTAGATATTTATAAAAAAATCGAGATACTTTATAGGTATCTATAATATCATGTATCACTTTTATATTATAAAGTCTCAATGAAGGACAATTAGATTAGATGTAATAGTTTTGTAATTTAAATTTTATGGCTATTGTTAGATTTCATATTATGTGTACTATTGTTACGATCCTTCTTCCGCCAAATTTTAACTCCACCACTGGCCCTAATTATGCACAGTGCTATGCAACAACTTCCAATAAGAACAGGGCCCTAAATAGGTATGCATCAGTTTTAGGTAAGAGCATTGCCACATATATACTGTATACACAGTCAATAATCAGTGTGTGTGCACATTTCAATTCTTAAAAATGGCAAAAACTGTCGTGTGCTTTTGAAATAAAGACCAACAAAATCAACTTCATATGTCAATGTCAGTCAAATCATTTTGGTCCCAAGAGTATTATCAAGAGAGTTGAACCACAACCAAGACCATCCACACTATGGCACTGCTCGATGGCATACTCTACATGATTCTATAAATTGATGGTAGTTTCAAACTTGACAAAGGCATAACATAAAATTGACCCACATCTGATTACTTAATTAGAACTATTAGGTGAAAAAAATCACTGATCAAAACCTAAGAAGCATGGACA
Organism: Talinum fruticosum; assembly: GCA_021018815.1. Lineage (NCBI taxonomy): Eukaryota > Viridiplantae > Streptophyta > Magnoliopsida > Caryophyllales > Talinaceae > Talinum > Talinum fruticosum. Next base: position 2,876,827 of record JAITYX010000022.1, read on the forward strand.
CCGATAAGTGACATAAACATAACACGATACCGACATGCAGATATATGATTTTTCAAGAAAATACATATAGTGAATAGAAAATATATTCTATTACCTATGTATATATATTTCCTTTATATTTTTAGCTTTGGCGAGGTCGTGATTGGATAAGAACTACAAAATGTTAATAATGTGTGCATCCTACAACTCTCAATAACAAAACGTAATTTATTTATGCCGACTATATGTTCGACATGCATTTGAGAATGTCCGATATGTGTCGGACACGGATACATGAAACTATAAAGAGTGTTTATGCTTCCTAGACCAAAACCAAAAACCTATTTTCCAATGTGGAACTAAATAGAACCGTAACACTTGACTAAACCAACCAAAAATTTTCCTAACTAGCATTGGTTATACTTTCTTGATAGACTCATCGTGAAATCCCATAAACGTGAATATGACGAACATGCACAATGTGATTGGATTAAGGGGAGGGAGAGAAATGAAGGTTAATTAGTTTTAATTCCTCTTCTATGAAAAAATTAACGGTCTTTAGATTTCATGAAGGGGCGAGGAAGGGAGGTTAACCAAGGGGATGGAAAGGAAGGAAAAGTGAGCTAATAAACGTTCACCCTATTTGGATTAGAATGTTAAAAAATGGAGGGAATGGAGGGTGAATCATTAAAAATCTTCTCTTCCCCTCCATTCACCCCCGATTTGGAGGAAAAAAACTGAGGAAATAAGGGGAAAGGAACTGAAGTGTTCCCCTTCCCTCCCCTCCTTTACCCCCTATTTAATTTTTCCAAACAAAGATAAAGAAAGTAAGTAACCTCCCTTCTCCTCCCCTCCCCTCTCTAAACCTCAATCCAAACTAGGGATGACAATGAGTCGGGTTCAAGTGGATCCCGACTCGTTTAACTTTTTGGACTTAGAACCGGACCCGACCCAACCCATTAGGTCCGTGTAGCATGAATTCAGACCCATACCCGCCGCGTTTACGAGTCTATGGGTCCTAAACGGTCCTAAATGGGTCTAGATTATTTCAAGATGAAATTGTTAAGAAACAACATAATCTTATTATTCTTTTGCCACATTTAATATTATTACACATTTATAAGCAACACAAATTTTTTATTTTTCACACATGCACTTAAATAATTTATAAATTGACAAATTAAATAAATATTCGAAATCAAATAAAGTGAACAAATTTGAAAAAAATGTGAGAGAAAGTGTTTGAGAGTTATAGAAGATGATTCATAATGAGCAAATAAGATAATAAGTGATCGAATTGTTTAAGAGAATTAGAGCAAGACAAGTTTAAGTCATATGTAAAAAAAATTTAACCGAGTCTATAAGTTTGAATCTAAGCCTAAATTATAAATCCAAACTCAAACGCATTTAATACCACTTAAACCCAGCACCCGGACTCATCTTGAGTCCAAAATTTTTGAGCCCAAACTCGCTAATTGGACCGGATCAGATGGATCTAAGCCGATGTAGGACGCATAGCCATCCCTAATCCAAACAGAGGCTAAATGAGGAGGGACAGGGAATGTTTTACCCCATTCCACTCCATTAACCCCATTTCAATTCCTCAAAAATGAGGGGTGGAGGAGAAAGGAAGATTTTTAATAGCTCTCCCTCCTTTTCCTCCATCCCTCATATTAATATATTTAAACAAGGAAAACATAAGTCCCCGCCCCTCCCCGCTTTCAATTTGATCAAAACAGACCGCTTGTCTTCACAAAATATGAAATAATCCATTAATCATTATGTGTATCCAACATTAATCCAAAAGTTGAGTCATCGATTCACATGTCTTGAAAAAGATGGAAGGCAACGCCTCAAGAAACACAACAAAGCAAAAAAACACGGATCACACATAACAGGCTAGTGTCAACAATGCTTGACACGTGATTTTCCATCGACAAACAAAGCTTGAACGGAAATATCAAATACACAAGATTTTACACCAACAGTGTCCATATTTCCTCACACCAAGACAAACAAGATAGAGAAGATACCAACCAACGAACAACCTCAAGGCCTGAGCTGATGATACACTGATATACACGAAGGAAGATGAACTGTACAGAATCACAACAGGGGCAACAGGAGCGGAAAGCTCAATGTGTGTTCAGAGATCCGCTCTCCCAGGGTCCCAAAGCTTGTAAAAGCTTGGTTTTGATAAAATACAGGACACAGGCATATTATTGCTCGTAACATGATCCAGGTCCATTTGGAGGCCGTCGAGCATAAAAATTTGTAACAGGAGCTGCTTGAACCCCCGCCTATTCAGAAGGCATCTGAAGTAATGAAACCGGGGCAACACCGTTTGGTTAACATTTCCAGCAGATGTAGCCTCCCTCCTGCTCCACAAGCGTTCTAAATGGCAAAAGTCAATAGAGAATTAGGAAGAGAAGCAGGACTATTATACCATGAAGAGTAGAAATGTACAGTTTCTAAGACAGCCCTTTTTTTTGGGGGGGAGGGGGTGGCGGTTACGGGAGCCGCTCATAATCCAACCTAGTTGTGTAACGCTCTGAGAAAAATGGACTGGGAATGCTAACTAGATAATGGAATTCTGCACATCAACAACAATAGTACTAGAGTAGAGCAAAGAGCCACAGAGTAGGACTGAATCAAAAGATCAGATTTTGAAAGAAATGAGATTATCTAGGTCTGAGCCAAACAATCTTATATTACCCATCAATAGGTTTTGTCTATCAACACCCCACCAGAAATGATGGGCCATGAGTCTTGAAGTGTGTAGACACGTTCTCTCATCTATGTGCCTAACATTGCATTATCTAGCATAGGGCTGGCCGGTGGGTAAAATCTTATTATTGTCATTGACATCATTTTTTTGGGGCTGTGCATTGTTCACATTGTTTGCCATTCTTTAAATGTTATTTATATTTCTACTAACATTGCTAAGGCGATGATGACGACATATTAGAGTGATGCTAGTGCATACCTGCTGCAGCAGCAGCTCGAGGCCATATTGTTTGCTGAATATCTGAAGTATCAGTTGTCTCTCCCCACATGCATACTTCTCCTCCAATGACCAATTTTTGTTCACTAAGATCAATAATTCCCTCCAAGGGGTCTGCATTATAAACAGGTTGCCAAGGGACATCTAGATGGTCAAGATACCAAAAACCCTGATCGCTGTATATACATCTAAAACCTTTAGCAACAGCCTGAGGACAGATCCCAGAGCGCAGCCTATCATCAATTTGTGTTCGAAATTATCATTTAAATACAAGAGATAATCTCAAGGACATAAAAATTTTAGATTGAAATGAAAATAGAGGGTCACCAGTTGTGCACAATTGTTCTTGGATTCAGTTTTGAGGGGAAATTATAGAAGGTTTCTTCCCTGAAATGACAAAATTAATTGATCTCATCAGGTAGGTATTCCCATCTGTGATAAAAGCAAAGATTTTCATATGGATGCTAATTCCTCCCATAAACAAATAGGCCTATATCTGTACATCTGTTTACCAGCAAAAATATGAGGACAAGAAGCAAAGGTTTTTAGCAAAACAAGAACTTTATATTCTCCTAGTATATTATTTTTCACCCAAGTATTCAGTAGTGACTAGTTATTCATGGCTAACCAGAAAACAATCTTTGCATTGCACGTCAGAACCAACCTCAGTGCAAGCTTTGTCCTTTGGTTTCGGCGTTGATGGTTGAAGAAAAACCATTACTGCTGAAGCAAAGTGGATGAAAGCCCTCCCTCTTTTTGCATAACAAGAGCCAAAGCTTTATTTCAAAGATGAGATCTTAGATATTCAAAGACATACCAGTTGATGGGGGTCCGATTGTTTGAAATTGCGATTTCCTGAGCTCTGAGTACGAAGTATTGGTAAGCATCTTTTGCAGTCATGTTATGATCATTCAACCTGCATTTAAAATCTGCTATCATATAGAAATATGAAATATCGGCACTTTCAACGATTAATAGAAGGATAAATCAGTATAAAAATCATTGAGAAGAGGATTTTGAAGAAAGTAGGGATGCAAAATAGAATAGGGTATTGGTCTCAAGGCTCAAGGAATAGCACTTTCTTTACAATCTTTTGCCCAATGCCACTAAGATTGCTCATGATAAAAAAATTAAAAAAAAATTGCGTCTGGGATACAATAAAGCTCTGTCAGTTCTATGACGAGCTATTTCAGAGCTCTAAGTATGTGTTTGCAATAAATCTTTGAATGAATCACTACGACACCAAAGCCCACTTAGCCTATATGTCCATCACACATGAATTCTTTAAAGTAGAAAAAGGCCCCTTCATCTACAAACATAAAACAACTATACTTCACATTCTCTCGCACTCTAGAAACTAGATTGTACTGCACTACTGCACCATATAATTGCCTTTTTACAGAATTTATTTAATTTTTCAAATAGATCATGCAATGAAACTTCAGTAGCTAATTTAGGCTAATCCAAGGACTGTTAACAATGGGGGTAAAAGACTAATTAGTTCCAACACTATTCAAAATCAGTTTCAATTCTTGCCCATCATTTATAAAAAGCCAGAGGCTGCTGGCTAATCATACATCTCTAAATTCTTTAACATCAGTCATTAAAGAATTCAAAAGGTCTATTGTAACCTAGGGGTGTATTTGCTCATTTGCTGCAATCAGAAAGCCACTTTGTCAGATAGGAAAATAAATACGTTAAACACAGATCTTCATGCCTAAGCCTTTTTCTGATCCCCTTTCCATATTCTGTTTTCTATCTTTCCATAACAGGGGTGAGAAAAAGGGGCACACTTCATTAGAGTCATTCAAATTTTGTATTAACAGGCACGAATTTGTCTCAACGTGATAGATCAGTAGCAAGGACAACCAAGTACTGATTAAGATTCTTATAGTTCCTCAAATAGATATTATGACTGTAGCATATATTTCTCAAGTATCAAATGCACTACTTAACACAGATTCCACTTAAACACCAACACTATGAACAAATCGCAGAAAGACAAAGAAAGACAAATTTTTACGAAGGATGTGGTCCAGATACTCAAGTTACCCAAAAAGCTAAGGGGAAAGTGGAGTTCCATCCAAGTTAATAAGAGAAAGAACGGCTAAAAAATAAACATACAGACAAGATTGACCACGTAAGAGATCCAACGCAAACCCAAAATTCCCAAGAATGATAACGATGCATCAAAAACTGGCTACACTTATCAACAGCATTTTCATAATGGAATTTTACACATTTTTGCTGATTCATCAAATCCATGGTAGGAGAAATATAACACTAGCAAGATTTCAACAAGCCCAGACAGGCATTACTTCACTCTTACAGGAAACACATTTGACATGACAGACACTATGTAATGATCACAATAAATAACATCGATAAGAATTAAATCAAATAATACACATACTCCAAGCGAAAGGGGTGAGAAGTAAATCTGAAATCTAAAACAAGTTTGTAGCACAAAGCAAAGACTTATGCTGCAAAATTTAAGCACATTACTAGAATTGGGAGGAGATTAATATAATAGAATATATCCCTCCCAATACAAGAGGTTGAGAACATGGGTAGGATTTCGAAGATCAATAACAAGTGGGGGCACATCAATTGTGCAAACCCCCAATCCTCTTGAACTAGTTTCAAAGTCATCACCATGGGCTCACAACCTATTTTACTAGGTGCAATTTGAAATATAGTTTACGGGCAGCAATGGCGAAGGGTTTCCTGTCACCGGGAAATAGCTGGGAAATTATTCTCAAATGTAGATACAACAATAACAACAACTCTCAATGCGGGTTCCGCTTGCGCGGGGTTGAGGAGATCCAAATGTAGACAGTCTTACCCCTGCAAGCATCTTTCGCCGGCAGAGAGATCGATTCCAAGAGACCGACATTAACTTATTCTCTAATCTAGGCATTAAAAAAATTAAAAAATCAGAGAAAATCAAGATTCATCACAGTTCTTTTTTGTTCTTTTTCGGGGTGCGGTGGGGTGGGGGCTTTCTGAGATGACAATTTATATTCTCATTCCAAATAATTCTGGGCAAGCAGAAATGCTATCTATTCTTTTCCTAAGAAAAAGAGGCAATACTTCTCCAATGCCATACACTTTCACATAATGGCTACATGCATCAACATCACAGCAACATAGAACTTGCACGACAAATTGCATATATGACTTATGAGGAAAGAGATGCTAAGGTCAATGCAACTTACTATACCAAAAAGTTAAAAATAAAAAAGAAAAATTATCTCCTTGCCTAAGCTCTGTCTCGATCTCCCATTCTCTCCCATAAAAGATTTAAAGCAGGTAGAGGAAAAAACAAGGACTTGAACATTGGAAGAAAGAAAGATCGTTTCATGTATTAATGACCACTTATATCAAAAGCTGCCATCACATGCAAAAATGTTCCACCATATGATAGGAAGCAGTAATCACAGTGGAAACTAAACATAGTAAAAATATGGTGAATGTACCATTGCTTTATGTGTGGTGTTGATTGCCAACAACCTGTCAAAATATTGGGAGTGCACTAGTTAGATAACTGCTATATAAGTTACAGTCATATAACAGCGACAATTTCAAACAAAACTTGAACCAACCAATTGCTCTCTGGTGAAAGTATCAGATCATGTTGGCACAGATTAATCTTTAATCTTCTTTGCTTTATTTCTTTATTGTATAAGAATTCATTGTCTGTTTCTATGTTCTTCAGATAGAATTTTTGTTTGTAAATTAACTTATCAGAATGCATTAATACAGAGGCAACAGTAGAGAGTGGCAATGCACACAGTAGCAAAAAGAACTTTCTAATATGTAACAATAGATTATTGTATAAGATATGGTGAGGGCTGTGAACATAAAAGACTGGAAGCCTGAATATTCAGGATGGTACACGAATGGTCCACATAGCATCAATTTTGTATCCATGCTATCCACATTGACTGGTTCACTCATCCACCCTCCTGCCTGAGAGCAACCCAAAAAGGGAAAAGAAATAAACCCTTGCTTAAGCTACAAATCAAACACATTCTATGGCTATGCAAATTTTTAGATCAGACCATACCAACAATATCCACAAGATTAGTCCAGCTATTTCACGTAAATGGAACTTCATGTAAGTTACCTCCAATCTTACACATAAATATTTTGACCAGTACAGGAATGGAGAGTTTTCTTGATCAACTGAAACAAAAAGGAGTCTAAGGCATCCAAACCCCTTGTGATTATGCTGGAGAAAAGACGAGGAAAGCTGTAGACAACCAACCAAACAAAACAATTATCCTGAAATCCGCCACTCCCACCTAGGGTTGGGAGGGGCAGATGGAAGCACTCTTACCCCTAAAATAAAATTGCAGAGAAATTGTTTCCAACAGAGAACACCATCAGTTTAACGTTTGCAGAATCCAGAACATTACAACAACATAAACCAAGCGCCCAAGTCTCCTTCCAAGACTAACTATGGAGAAGGTCAAGTGCATGCAAGTTTATGGCATTGTCCCTTACAAGTTTAAACCTCAGCTGCAAATCAGTAGTTTGAGTCCGTCATTCAAATCTACACGTAATATTTAGCCTACTAGTTCACAACTAATAAAAGGTCCTTACTTCAGTGAGGCAAAACTCGATAACACTTCTGTTTGCATGTAATACAAACATGTTGGAACAAGAATTCTGTTCTATGCCATTGTGCCAAATAATAAAAATACATGACAACACCAAAAACCGTGCCTTTTTTTCTCCAATATAAACATTAGAGATAACCCAACTTTAAGTGAACTGAAAAATAAGCGTAGATTTTAAACCTGAACCTAATGACCCAAAATGAGTTGACCCGACCCAACACTGACTTGATGTCCAAAAGTGACTGATCTGAGGCCACATTAATTCGAAATTACCTTGACCTAAGTTGTCCTATTCTAGAATAAATGGATGAAAAACAAGAAATATTGAACAAAAGGAGAAAATTAATAATACGTTTATCATGCATATATTATTTTGATGGAAAAAATAGGCAGGCTTGAAAAGGGGGACCATGACCTGTGAAGTTGAGGTGGCCTATAGGCCATAGCTATGAGCAAAAAGCAATATTGAAAATGGAGAACCAATCCACATTCCACCTGAACCCAAAGTGACCCGATATTATCCTAACCCGTGAGTGACCCAACCCAAATGTGTTAACCCATAAAACATGCTCCAATGAGCCACCTCATGAAGATCTCACCTACATTTGAGAATAATTAGACTAAGAACATTAGCAAGAAAAGGCAGTGAGGTAAAACCTGGTGCTCTTGGAAGACTCCAAATGATGATATGAGATTCTCAGGCTTCCCATTGACAATGATGAATAAAGTGGTAGAAAACAAACGACCACTAATACACTCCTCCTTAGGCTAGAAACATTACTACTTCCCTTTCTACTGACATCTTATTTAGTAAACTCCAAAGAAAACTGTCATAAGCCGCCTTGAAATTCCAGAAAAACCTTAACTCATAAGTCATGACTTAACCTAAAACCGAACACCTTATTCTACTAAAAACTCCAATTTTCAAGAATAACCACTAGATGCTAGCAAAAGCATCCAATAAATGTTTAGTAACATATATTTTAAGAGGGAAATTTCACACATGGACCTTTGACAAAGTGCTTATCTCCATGCAGATACAAGCATACATGAGTACACAAGGTCTATTCATTTTGGCTCGTATAGTTATAGTTGTTATGAGCTGTTATGATTAGTTGTTATAACTGTTATGAGTTAGGGAAATTTTTTTAGGGCGGCCATGTGACGAGGTTGAGAATACTATTTATATAATTCATAAAATAAATTATTAACTTATATTAAACATTAGCTACAATCCATTTGTAAAGAGTACTATGAAGGAAATTTGTGTAAGAAATAGATAAGAAATCATGCATTACCACCGATATAGAAGCTTCCGTTGAATAATTATCAATTTTTATAAAATAAAGTTTGAAAAGAGTTGTGCGAATTGCTAATTGGGAATAAAATTTACTCGAAAAAGAGTAGTATTAAGGCTGAGAGAGAGAACAAGACAAAAATATTTTAACAATCTCACGTTTATATGTATTACCCATCTATAACTTGTACCATATCTATTTTTTTTTGGATGAAAAGCTTGTACCATATTTTTCTTTTTCCTAATTTGTTAAATCTTCAATTTTTAGGACGAGATATCAGCAAAAGAAATTCCAAAGGAGCTCGTACCATATCTTCTCCTTCCTAATTTGTTAAATCTTTCTATCAAAAACATAATAATTTGTTTAATCTTCAATACTCTTTTAATACCAACAAAAATGTTTAATTTTTTTAGGATAAATATCAACAACTTTTTTTCCCAAAATCATTCCGCCTCCAGTTATGAGTTGTTATAGCTGTTTTGCGCTATTATGAAATTTTGAAATTACTCGTTAGTGATATTATTTTTGTATCTCACAAACAACATATATTTGTTAATAAATGAATTTTGTAACAATTTTTTTTTGCTAGTTGAGTAATTTTTATTTGGTTACAAAGTTTGGTCATCGTATTTTATATGAATGTTTTTAAGGGAAAATAGGTCCCGTTAATACTCATCTCAAGAAATGAAAAAATGCACTTCCAATGTTAAATATTGGCTCTGCGATGAAACGGAGCACAACATGCTCCTCTTGAAGTGCATTAGTGGCAACACTAAGATCAAACAAGGTGGAAGGCGTTCTAGAAAACTAAGACAACAAAACTAAAGTAAATGCAACTATATGGATGCAAAATATATACAAATGCACCTATATACATCATTCTCAATATACACCATTCTTCATCAATCACATGAATGCAAAATCCTCCCCCATCCCGGCCCTTCATCCTCTTCTAGAACTCCTTCCACCTTGTTTGACCTTAGTGTTGTCACTAATGCACTTCAAGAGATCAGCAATGAACAACCCGTTTTTAGTTTCTTTTAGTGATTTCTAGGTTTTGCATTTGCATTTAGGTTGCATGTAGGGGTAGTTTTTATAGCTTTTAAAAAAAAAAAAAAAAAGTTAAACCTGCTGAAACTCATGTGCCACGGTCCCCGGCGCCATCTCCGTTCCGCAGCGCCAAGAAGAAGCACGCAGTGCTGGTCGGAGTCACGACTCCGGACCGTGGTGAGCCCCGCTTCTACGCAGTTTGAGTTTTTCACCTTCCCAACTTGATCTCATTCCATCAAGTAGCACCATACTTCTCCCATCTCTTCTACTCCTCCTTGTCAAACCTCCATAGAATCCTCAATTCTTCTCCAATTTCTTCTAAAATCAACTTTAAAGAGTTGATTTCCTTCTTTTCTACCCAAAATTTTGTCCTTTCATCTCAAATTCCCCATCTCCTCTTCTTAAACCCTAATTCTCCATCACTCTCATTCACCCCAAATTCTTCTATTTTCTTTCAAATTCTTCATGTTTCTACTTTCTTTTTCACTTTTAAACCATTTTCTACCCTAAAACATCCTCAGCCCATTTTCTCTCACTACCCATTCTTCCTCATCCACCATTGTCACTATTTCAAACTTTGAACTTCTAAATTTGGTTACTATGGCACCAAAGGAGCAAAAAGTGGATGGCATGGTGGAAATTTCCAAAAGGCAAATTCAAAGGAGCAAAGAGCACAAAGGGCCGCCAACCGAGCATGGTGACGGGCCTATTCCTTTTCAATTTTCTAATAGTATGTAAGTTGCTAATTACCGTCGTCTAAAAGATCGTGGTTTTGTTGCATCTCGATACTATGATGAGAATTTGTTAAGCTGCTATGGGTATTTTGGATGATGTTAAATGGTTGTTTGCTCGGGCGGGATGGGTAACTATATTGAAATTAGGGAACCTTCTTATTTGGACCTAACCTTAGACTTTTTGAGTACTTTATTTACCGAGGTCAAAAGTGGTGAACATTCTCAAGAGGGATTGATCAAGTTTCGATGGCGTAGTCATGACTACCAATTGAACTTGAGCTCGTTTAACAGTATTTTTCATCCGCCCCCACCTAGAGATGTTTGTGATCATCGTCTGTCTCAAAGGTATAATCCGGATCCATATTGGAAATTGTTGGCTGAGATTCCTCATTATGACTCAAGTAATTGTCGATATTAAGAACCCTGTCTTTTGAGTTGCTCTAACGCATTTTTGTGACGAGCTTCTTCACTAGGGATGATAGTTTGAATGTGCTTAGAATGTCATAATTATTTCTCTTGAGTAACATGTATTATGCTAAAGCTGTGGATCCTAGTTCATTTTTAATCACTCATCTGCAAGAGGTGGCAAATCGTAAAAGTGGCAAAATTGTGTGAAGGCATTGTTACTACAATTGCCAAATCGTTAGGAATAGTGCCCAATGAAGAGTTTAGGATCCCGGGTCTGAACGGTTGGACCAAATGACTTTGACTAGTATGGTGTTCATTGCTATGAGAGGTGGTTCTATCCATTGGAAATATCCTAATAGGCACGTCATGAAGTTGCCTCATGTTGTTCGAACCACCATACATGACCCGATCAACCACCTTGCTTTTGCTTTTGCTCTTTAGCCTGAGGGTGGACAAGTTACGCTTGATCGGGATCATTCATCCCTTCATCATATCTCATCCATAACAAATCTAAAAACACAATTTGAAGATTGAGGCAAGTTTGAAGGAATTTCCATTAGAAATTGAAAGATTCAAGTGAAGTTCTTGAAGACCATCAACCTAATTCTTTATTCATTTTGTTTGAGGTTTGATTATCATGTTTAGAATTTTTCTTATGCTTTCAATAACCATGTGTGAGTAAATTTCTTTTATCCGAGGATTTATAATCCGAAACAATGGTGTTTGATTAGATTTCATGGTTTGTGCTTGAATTCTTTATTTTGAACCAATAGAAGGTTGTGTTTTTAGATTTGATATGGATGAGATATGATGAAGGGATGGATGATCCCGATCAAATGGAACTTGTCCGCCGTCGGACTTTAAGGTTGACCGTTCATGTATGGTGGTTCGAACAACATTAGGCAACTCCATGACGTGCTTATTAGGATATTTCCAATGGATAGAACCACCTCTCATAGTAATGAACAACATACTAGTCAAATTCGTTTGGTCCAACTGTTCAAACGCCGGGATCCTAAACTCTTCATTGGGCACTATTCCTAACGATTTGGCAATCGTAGTAACAATGCCTCCACACACAATTTTGCCACTTTTACGATTTACCACCTCTTGCAAATGAGTGATTAAAAATGAATTGAGATCCATAGCTTTAGCATAATACATGTTACTCAAGAGAAATAATTTTGACATTCTAAGTACATTCAAACTACCCTCCCTAGTGAAGAAGCTCGAAGCAAAAATGCGTTGAGCAACTCAAAAGACAAGGTTCTTAATATCGGTTGCCTTAGAATTACTTCAGTCATAATGAGGAATCCCTAGCCAACAACGCCCAAAATGCATCCGAATTATACCTTTGAGACAGCCGAGGATCACAAACATCTCCGGGTGGGGGCGGATAAAAATACTTGTTCAACGAGCTCAAGTTCAATTGGTAGTCATGACTACGCAATCGAAACTTGATCAATCCCTCTTGACAATGCTCACCACTTTGGACCTTAGTAAATAAAGTACTCAAAAACTCTAAGGTAAGGTCCGAATAAGAAGGTTCCTTAATTTCAATACATTCACCCATCCCACCCCGAGCAAACAACCATTTAACATCATCCAAAATACCAGCACTTAACAAATTCTCATCATAGTATCGAGATGCAACAAAACCACGATCTTTCAAACGACGTTAATTAGCAACTTGCATACTATTAGAAAATTGAAAAGGAATAGGCTCATCACCATGCTCCATGTATGCTGGGTTCGCGGCCCTTTGTGCTCTTTGCTCCTTTGAATTTGCCTTTTGGATGTTTCCCTCATGCCATCCACTTTTTGCTTCTTCTTTGGTGCCATAGTAACCAAATTTAGAAGTTCAAAATTTGAAAGAGTGACAATGGAGGATAAGGAAGAATGGGCAGTGAGAGAAAATGGAAGGAGGATGTTTTAGGGTAGAAAATGGTTTAAAAGTGAAAAGAAAGTAGAAAGATGAAGAATTTGAAAGAAAATGGAAGAATTTGGGGTGAACGAGAGTGATGGAGAATTAGGGTTTAAGAAGAGGAAATGGAGAATTTGAGATGAAAGTGAGAGAACGGACAAAATTTTTGTGTAGAAAGAAGGAAATCAACTCTTTAAAGTTGATTTTAGAAGAAATTTGAGAAGAATTGATGGTGAATTAGGGATTCTATGGAGGTTTGAGAAGGAGGAGTAGAAGAGATGGGAGAAGGAGAAGTATGGTGGTGCTTGATGGAATGAAAAAGAATGAGAGAAAGTTGGGAAAATCCGGGCGAAAAACCCGAACTGCATAGAGCCGGGGCTCAGCACGGTCCGGAGCCGTGACTACGACCACCCCGGAGTGGCTACTGCCTGCCTGCCTGCGTGCTTCTTCTTGGCACTGCGGAACGGAGCTGGCACTGGGTACCGTGACACACGAGTTTCAACAGGTTTCACTTTTTTCTTTTTTTTTTTTTAAGCAATAAAAACTACCGCTACATGCAACCTAAATGCAAATGCAAAACCTAGAAATCACTAAAAGAAACTAAAAACAAAAGACACATAAAAGAAAACTAAGACAACAAAACTAAAGCAAATGCAATCATATGTAATTATATGGATGCAAAATATATACAAATGCAGCTATATACATCATTCTCAATATAAACCATTTTTCATCAATTCCATGACTAATAATAATAATATATTAATAATAATCTATGTTATATATAAAGATAAGAGGTTCATATGGTTGTAGAACTTTTACTTTACCAAAAATAACCCTACTTTGTATTAAATTACAGGGTTATATTTGTCCTTCAGAATAATCTTGAGGTTAATTTACCTAGAATAGTTTAATAATTTACTAATCTATTGGAGCAATTACTCCTCACCCATATCATATCTCCCACGCCAACCCCCTCTCAATTAACTGCTGCTAATCTCTAATCTAAGATAGCAAATCCCCCAAACCCCCAAAACTTTATCTCAGTTGGTGATAATGACAAAGAATGTAGAAGGGTAAAGATCAAGAGGATAATATGCAAGGGCTTCTGTTATTAGAATTCCTTTTTAACTTTCTTTTCCGTTTTCTAATATGAATTCATTAATTTTGTTGTTTTTTCCCTTAGTTTCTATCATTTTCGTTCGTATTATGTATCAGATTTTTATCAATTTTTTTCTCTTGCAGCGTTTCTTTCTTTAATAAGTCTTATATTGCTTTATTCGACTAATTATTCCAATTTATACGTATACTATACAAGTTGATAGTTCAATTTATTTTTTTCAATGGGTAATATATTCATAATAGTATAAAAATGCTCTCGAAGATATGTTAATTTTTTTTTAAAAAAAATGACAATACTACTGGGGTCTTTTTTGTTAATTTTTTAGGTTTATTAGATATTAGATTTCAATTGTAATCAATATTTTTGTAAATTATTAAATGCATAGTGACTATATGATTTCATGTTGTTATATATGTTTTTTAATAGAAAGCTATGATATATGCTTTGTTATCTCTTAGATATTCGATTATTAAATATGAATTATTATAATATAATTATCAAATTTCTTTATTTTTTGGACGGTAAATAATTATTAGATTGATGTTAAATATTTGTAATTTTTTCCAATTAATATAAGTTACTTTGTAATTTGATGGGGGTATTTTTATCATGTATTTTGACATATATAGCAAATATACCATAGCTCCCCTCGGACTTTGTTTTTCTCTTTATTAAAATGTTTCCTTCTTAGCACGGTAAGCTTTATATATTCATTCTAAATTTTATAAAACAATTCCAAATACACTAAAACAATATATCCTAAAATATAACGTGGTATAATTAGACAGAAAAATATTATTATGAAAATATAGGGATTTTAATAATAAAAATTAGAATAAATTAATCACAATTTGTTTTTTAATCATATTACCCATTTTAAGTATGCTCCCTCACCAATTTAATAATTATATAATTATTGTCTTAGTCATTATAGAATTACCAGATTACAAGGTGTTTGAGAAAAGAGTTTGGGAAAAAGGATAAACATGACTCTAACGATTAATATATAATACTTAAAAATTAGAAGAATCACATGCTTAGCGCAAGAACGCTTGATATATTGTCGTGAACCCCAACTTTTATTGATGTTACTCTTTCGCAACAAAAATAAAAGTTCATACTTGATTTGCTTAATTTTGTGCTCTTTTTTTATCTTCTAAATATTATAGTCATGCAACGCTTACCCTTTTAGGATTTGATTCTTCATTAATTATTACGCAAATATTATTTCAATTAACTTAAATGATTATTGTTATATTTTATTTAATTTATTAATATTACCACGATATAAAATCAAATACAATAACAGTTATTATTTATGAGTCATGCACATGTAACTCAAAGCTAGTAATAATAATAAGAACAATGATAATAATAATAACAATAATATTAATAATATTAATAATGATGATAAAGATCAAATAATAATAATAATAATAATAATAATAATAATAATAATAATAATAATAATAATAATAATAATATCAATGATAATAATCAGACCATACTAATAAGGAAAATTGGATGAAAATAAACCATTGGGGCAATTGGTCGAAAATAAGCCATTCTTTTTCTTGGATATGAGCAGTATAACCTTTAGGTGACATTTTTTGTCAAACTGCCATCGAATTTGACCACCTTTGACTCACCGGGAAGCTAATTTGGTAGACACGAATGGTGGCTCGTTGTATTTGTTTGACTTTTTGAAATCTAGTAGACATGTCAGACTTAATTTGTCACATTACGCACTTATTTTTCCTCCCTCTTGCAAAAGTT
This sequence comes from Talinum fruticosum, assembly GCA_021018815.1. NCBI lineage: Eukaryota > Viridiplantae > Streptophyta > Magnoliopsida > Caryophyllales > Talinaceae > Talinum > Talinum fruticosum. Next base: position 2,892,748 of record JAITYX010000022.1, read on the forward strand.
AAATCCCCCAAACCGAATAGAATCCCTCTTTCAACCAAATTAAAAGGAGAAACCAACAAATCTAGTAGATTTGTCATTGAAGTGTTCAAAAACACCATCCATGTCTGCTTCCCGATGAGTCAAAGGTGGTCAAATTTAATGATGGTTTGACAGAAAAAATACCCCTAAAGGTCATGTTGTTCATTTCCAAGAAAAAAGAATGGACTTATTTTAATTCAATTGTTCAAAAGGTTAGGTTTACTTTCATCCAATTTCCCTACTCCTACCACTACCACCACTACCACTACCACTACCACTACCACTGATAATAATTATAATAGTAATAACAATAATAATAATAATAATAACAACAATATGAGGTTATAATAGCAGCTAGTTTAGCTGTTATAATTGTTATAGTGGTTATAGCGGCTAAGAGCTGTTAGTTGTCATAAAAAAATTTATAAACGCTAAAACGAATAGATTATCAGTCAATAGACGTAAAATCAAACAAAGGATATGAAGTAGCAACATCTAAAGCCAACTTTTCTCCTGCTGTAACTTTCCACAAGTAATAGAACATTGATACTCTTCCATACTTTGATTTCTTAACATGGTTAATCAGGACCTCTCGTTTATAACACAGTTGGCCTATACATTATCCAACTAACCTGTATTAACCTCATCACCACCCAAGTGGAAGAGTTCAAATGGGAAGATTCTTTTGAGATCTGCAATGATTTCAGTATAAATCAATATCCTATATAGCATATAAGAAAAACAATAATAAAAGTAATATAAAAATAATTAAAAAGCTCCACATTAGTGGAATTGGTGGATCAATTATTTCGGTGATCAGGTTAACAAATGAACATAGATGTTGTTGACAGCATGATCTTCATCCTTAGAAAGGAGGGTGGGGCTTTGTTCAAGATCCAACTCAACCAAAAACTTAAGCTAATGCTTGAAGGCCTCGGAATAGGTTTATTCTGTAACACAGCCCCTCACATAAATGTTTTTGGGTTTGAAGCATGAAGCATGAATGGTTTTGATACCATGTTCAAAAATCAACTCAACCAAAGGCTTAAGCTAATGGTTGAAGACCTAGGAATAGGTTTATCTCCAACATGGGTAAAACTGGATTGTTTCACACTGTAGTATCGTATGGGCTATGTATTTTGTCCTGGCAGTCATAAAAATATCTGCATTTCGAGGATGTCTTACCTGACAAAATACTAGAAATCAAGTCAAATGTAAAATTTTTGGACACATCAAGTGGCTCTTTACAAGAAGAAGAAGGCCAAAGATCTGGATATCCAACACCCCTGCACAAAGAAAAAATTGAAAGGTTGAATCAGATTTCACTCGCTCATAGTCAGAAAAACAAAGTCAGAAATTTTTCCCATGGATACTCTTAAGAGATGACCTAAAAAAACAGCGTACTTGAGCTTATCAGTATAAAAACAGGGGATGAAAAGTTTTGTCCTATGAAGCAACATATATATGGTAGGAGGAATTTCCATTGATGCCCCCCTCTCTACTCTGAACAACAGCAAGATGAGTTCTATTATTAAGGCAACCATACCAAAATATTTTTCAAAAACATATCCAAGGCTGAAAACCCTGATGTTTCAACTACTCAAAGGCATCAAACTCCAAAGATTAAGAAAGAATTGCGTCAACAACGAAAATATGGCAAAACTACTTCTGATCTTCCTACTTGCTTCAACGGAAAATGAGAAACTTCAGGTATTGATGATCCAAACAATGGGAAACAGTGAAGTGTTATTTAGTTAAGCTAGATCCAATGAAACTCAAAACTTTTCATTTCTGTTCAGTAAATTTCCTCAAATGTTTCAATAAAAATCTCCTCCAATTTAGGAAGGATGCCAATTTTCATGGAGAAAGAACTGATCAAGTGTACAGATTATGCAAAGCATGAATAAATACATCTATTCTCTCCAAGTCTCAATTCTACTCTCATAGATCTCTAAATAAAATACAATTTCCTAGAGAAATACTTTCATCTATCCGATTTTTGTTGGTGTATTGGTGAATTCTAACCTTCGCTAGCTAAGTAGTTGGGTAATTTGCTAGAATTGTCCAATTCACAGAGAATAGCCTCAGTTGTATCAGAGCCACACAATTCTTGGATCTGGAGACTGGAGTTAAGAACAACATTGACTTTAGTAAGACCAAGCCAATTCATTTAATGCCATAAGCCAATGAAAGGAACTCAGAAAGCTTCTTGAGACACAATACATTCAAGATTATAGTGATTTGCAAAGGGAAGACAAGTGATAGATCTTCCATAAGCTCTTGCTGTAGGTTGGTCCATAACAAGGTTGAGGGATGAAATTAGGAAGAGTATCCAATTGTTCAAGCCAATACCCTCATACAGGGCATTGCCAATTTACAAGAGATTACCATTAATTATACCCAGAAGAAGATGATGCAATTGGATGATAAATTCTCCACCATGAACATAGGCTTATGTCCTGATTTCGATTGTACAATCGATAAGAAAAGAGCTCAAGGACCAAAAATTTAAATGGAAGCAGAACATATTGAAGAAAGGGTCCTGTGTCATGACACCAGACAAGTGTTCAATGAAATGTCACAAAGAAAATTCATTAAGAATACAGAGAATGAGCATGATGAACCTCTCTCATGTATGACCAAATCTAAAACCCCATCTAGAGAAAAAGAGGGATGGCTTTGCCGAAATTAAAACAATGGATGAAATGTTATACAGATTAATGAAGGAAGTTCCCGTTATAAAGGTGAAATTAATTGGGAAGATGAAGTCGTTCAAGATGTGCCCCCATTGTTTTCTTTGCAAATTACATCCCCAAATTTGATATTCTAGGACATATTAGCCCTCCCGACGCACTACTCTAAGCGATCATCTACTTTCAATATTCTTTAAATTTGATGCACTAAGTGTGGTTATTGCAGCTTTTACTAACAAAGCTAAAGATATGACTAGAAGAATGTTGACATAGATATAGACTATGCTGAGAATTGAAAGCAGCTCATACTTAATACATTAGAGAGTAGATGATCATAAATTTGAACAGTTAGTAATACATAATTTAAACAGTTAGTAATATCTTTAGCTTCCATTTTATGTTCATCTACTTTCAATATTCTTTAAATTTGATGCACTAAGTGTGGTTATTGCAGCTTTTACTAACAAAGCTAAAGATATGACTAGAAGAATGCTGACATAGATATAGACTATATTGAGAATTGAAAGCAGCTCATACTTAATACATTAGAGAATAGACTATATCAAAATCTAACTTAAAAAATAAATATTAAATAAATAAAAATATAAAAATTAGATTTTGAAAAATTTTAATGATATCTATCTTAAAAAGAATTAAATATTTAACAGATTCGGAAGAAAAAAGATATGGTATAAGTCATTGTGTAATATATATAGCTGTAAAATTGTTAATTTTTTTATGTCGTTCTTTCTCTCTCAGCCTTAGTATTACTCTTTCTCTCTACCTTTAATTTAAAATAGTCTAAATTTCCAAAATAAGACAACTTTTTCGGCTTTTTAGGCTTCCAATTGAATATGTTTAGCATTAATATTACATTTTTTAGTGAATTGATTGTTACTGAATTTTTGTATTATTATATTAGTTAATATAACTTATTTATAATCAATAATGTCTTGGGTGAAATCAGTTGTTGGTTTAACTTATGAACATAAAATCGCAAAAAGAATATGACTATGATTTATTATTGTTATTGTTATCATTTATTTATTTAATTGAATTAGTTAATTACTATATTGAATAACTAACTTATTACAAAAAGGATTCGAATAACTCCTTAACTACAAAAAGAATATGACCATTTATTGTTATTATTGTTATTGTTGTTTATTTATTATTGTTATTTTATAATGACGATTTCATTGTTTATTATCATTATTGTTATTGTTTATTTATTTTGAAGTTGATATGATAATTGATTTTTTGACAAAATTAAAGAGAGACGAGCACAATTTAAATGATTTTTTTATCTATTTATTACACAAATTTTTTTCATAGTACTCTCTACAAATTAATTGTAACTAATGTTTGATATATGATAATAGTTTTCTTTATAACTTATATAAGTAATATTCTCTACCTCACCACCTCCCATAAAATTTTCTGGTTCCGCCCCTGCTAGGAAGGCGGTTGGTTCCAAAGTACTAATGAAAGGGGAACATTTTCAGAAGAGAGAATATGAAACTGGGAATAATTTGTACACTTGTAATAGTAAAAACACTAAGCTCTTGTTTCACACTTTCTACCTAGCTACAACAAGTCTTCATTAGGCAGATTTGCTAGCTTTGGGTTACATGAAACAAAATGTCTCGCTAAATTGCCATCCACTTGTTTCTGTTGTGAAGTAAATAGATGGTCAAGAGTCAAGACCTTCCAAATTCAGGCCTACCAGTATGAGCCTCTATACAATTCAATAGCAGAGGGACAGCTGCATATGATACATCTGGCCCTCTTACAGCCCACCTAAGATGGCATTTCTGTGTGACGATTGGTTGGATGAACAAATTTCAGGTATTTATTGAGTTTTTAGCACAAGTATCAGACAAGAAAGGTGAGCCCAGGAGCCGATTTTCGCAAGATATAGCAAATATTTACAAGGAAAATTTATACCATCAGACCTTCAACAGATAGAGCATTAATATAAATAAAAGATATGGGCTATACCAAGGAAGTTACATACCATGATTCTGCATGACCAGGAACATCTATCTCTGGCATGACATGGATACCTACCACAAGAGATACAAGTAATTGAATGCTGGCCATGAAAACCAAGGACCATGTACACACCACCAGAATGTGTTAAGACAAAGGTCATAGTCTTGTATAATTAGTCAATAAAGGTCAGGACTCCAACATTGATTCTATGGTCTAAAAGCTAATGGAACATCTGGGTTCTAGAACATTTATGGAGTGGACAGGGAGATATAACGTAATAATAATCAGAAGGGGGAGAAGGTAAACACATACCTCTTTTCTTCGCAAAGCTGCACATGAGCCACCATGCAGGAGGAAAAAAAGAACAAGGAAAGAAAACAATGAGCTTAAGAAAAAGTGAGAAACAGAAAAATACAGAGAAAACATGAAAACAGATCAGAGAGGACTAATAATGTGGCCATAACAAAGTGACAACATTATGTCTTCTATTATATTTTTCATGACTCATTCAAGAAACAAAAAACAATGTTGACAAAAGGAAATATCATAAAGAATAAAAAAGTATACCAGTGATGAACATAGGCAGTCAAATATATCACACAAAGTCAAACTCGAACACCCTGAAGCTTATATGAGGATTTAATTAGCTGATTGGTTTGTATTTCAAAATTCAAGCCTAACCCTTAACACCTGCTTCATGGCAACTCCTAACTGAAGTACCTTCAGTATTTATTGTATCATTCGGAAGATTCTTGTGGCTTTTCTTGGACTGCCATACTAATAAAAATCGCACCAAGAATCTGATTCAAAAAGGAGACCTCACAAAGCTTAATTCCCAACAGCCATGTTGTATGCTTCACCAATGTAGAGATAAATGAGCCAGTATCTCCTCCTTCCGTAGACACCAGTTCTTATTATTTGTAACTCCATGGTGCTTCCCCCAAAAAAATAAATAAAGGTGATCATTTAAATCTGAAGCCCTTTTTCTCTCAAAAGTTCGTCATCGGTGACAAATGGAAATTTTTCGAATGAAATTGCCATTTAACTTTTCGAGAAAACTGCCTTTTTAAAATCCAAAGGTGCTGTTATTATTTAATTTAGTTCAAAACATCCACTTTGGGCCCCTGTCAATCTCCGTTAACTGTTTAAATTATTTTTTGTCTTGTATAATAAAATGGAAGCTTCAAAAATAGAAGTAAAAAGAAACTACTGATCCTGACATTTGATCTTTTATCCAACGTCTTCCTCCACAACCTCTGTCAACCACTTCGCTAGCGCACTCCTGAACACATGATGGTAAACAACTGCAGACATTTGTCCCCCATTACCAGCGAGCTTCTAGGCGGTTGGAGTTCAATCTTATTAGATAATTCAAGCTTCCCAGCTGAACCTCTGCATTGCCGGAAAATTTTAAGCTCACTAGAGATTCATGCCTCCCCCAAGTATGGTTGACCCCCAACCCGGTTTTTATCCACTTTTCCTAAGGTTTTGCTTTCAAATCCTGGCAGCCACCAGAAAATTGATTCAGTTTTAAAGGCACATCTAAAATAGAAACAATATGGCTGCAAAACGATCGTGACTAGGCTAGCCGGTGGTTCACGAATGCGAATCGGGATTGGCTGGCCACTGCCGAACCTAGTACTGGCCAAGTACCCACGCTTACTTGGTCAGCGTTTGCCCTTTATTCAGTCTTCGTCCAAGCCGCTCCAGTCCGCTATTGGACAGATGAGCACCCCTACATCAAATGCTGCTTGTCTTCCAAATTGCAAACCAACAATGCAAATCTTGTTGGCCCTTGAACCAGGAACCAGCATTTTGGTGGAAGAGTTGGTGATGGGCTGAAGGAGTTGCAACGGAGAAAAGGGTTTCTTTTTGGGTTCAGACATAGGGAAAGGGAACAGGAAGTAGAGGATGTAAGGCTCTCTTTTAGTACTTTTATGTATTTTTCCTTTTATTTAATGTTTTCGTTTCAACACAAAGAAAAAATCAAAATTTTAGAAGTTACCAATCAACTTCAAGTAATCAGTTCAACAGTGCTTGTTTGACTCCTAAACTGTCAACACAGTCACATGTTGGGGGAGGGGGAACTTGGTCTGATTTTGGCAAAGAATTGAACAAGAACTCAATTCCACAAATGTAAGAAGCTAAGGGAAGGAATTCTCACAAGTAGAATGAAGGAGAACACGAGTTCAGAGCAACAAAATATGAAATGAGAAGTCCAACTAATTTTATTTATTGAAGGTTAATTGTATCCCATTGAGAGATATTCTGCAAGCATGATTAGGATGGCCACTTATTAATGAATGTGCACCCAATCACCCCAATAAATTACTTGTTTCTTGTCACTAGTACTCTTCCCAATCAATCGAAGTGGGTTGCCCTATTAGACTAATTAATTTTATCATCTATGAATCAGATAATCTGTAATGAGAAAAGTAAAGAGTAGTGGAGAAAAATAGGAAAAGAGCTCATCAACCATTTATATGTGACAAGTTAAAATGAGATGGAAATGATAGTGACTTACTTGACAATATCGTAAGCATCCTCAACAGTGTATCGTTCCCATTTTGAAAATGCACCTTTCCATAAATATGGATATGAAGGTGTTTCAAGAGGAAATGATTCCTCATCTACAATGTGCCAATGAAGAACGTTCTACTGGACAAAATTTTCAAATATCACAAATTAAGAGAAGATCTTTTGAATGCAAGATAAAAATCTGACACACATATGACTCAGAATACAAGTGCTGAAGGTTTTATCAGAAGAAAACTTACAAGTTTAGTATATGACATGGAGTCAATAATTTGCTTAATAACATCTACAGGTAGATAATGGCGACCGGTATCTGAAAGAAAACACCTTATGTCAGAGACAGCATTATATAATGATTTAAGCAAAATGATCTCTCTTCCCCTTTTCTGGTGAGGGAAGGTTCACAGGCAATAATAAGTCTATAATGTAGTGTATGCACTATGGATGGGGAGCTCAAACCTAATACTAATTGAGTCCAGGCAACTGAAAAAATCTTATAAAAGTTTCTTATGAGATGGCAAGAGTTTGGTGGATTACCAATCAGAAGTCCACGATAAGCAAACCTCGGTTCATCCTGGATATGCCAAGGAGCCTTGTATATTTGTACAGTTTTTAATCCATAATCAAATGTGCACAACTGGCTGAAGGTCTGCATAGTATTCAAAAGGTTAGGAAGGAACTAAAAAAATCAAGCAGTCTAGGGAGATATATAAACTCACTACAAAAACAAAAAGAGAAAAACAGAGCAATCAACCTAGAGTCAATGAAAATTGGCTTAAAGCTAGCTCATCAAAAGGAACTTAGACTAGAAAACAATAGTAGCCAGTCAAATGCCGCAAACTCAAAATTCAGACAAGAACATCATTAAAGCAGAAAAAGGAGAGAGGATTACTATTCCTAAAGAAAAGATCAAAATGGTCCATCTAAACAAGTAGCATACACCAAATAACCTAACATAACCAAAGGCTAGCAAACCGATGTCCAATGCCCTGCAAGTCCTCCTTGAGCAGGCTTGTCAGTACATACTGAAATAGTTCTATCAAGTTCTGCAAACTGTAAGGCAGGCAGAGCAAACTAAGGCATGTTAATTGCAGAAAACAATTCCACATTTTTTCCATCTTGATTTTCTTCCTCGGTTCTGAAATTTGTTCAGTGTGCAGATCTAGAGGTTATGTTCATTTGTGACTAATCCCTTGGAAACAAGCAACATAGTTATAGCATAGAACAAAAAAAAATCCTAAGGCTGTGCTGTCCAAGGAGAATTCAACTTGACGAAGGCGCTTACAAATTTACAAACTGAAAAGCTTGGAGTTTTACTATTTGGATCATATGAAAATTTAAGCATAATGATCTAGTTTAGCATGCAATCTAGCTCACATTCTGCAAAGGCTAAGCATCTATCTATATATATATATATATATATATAGATTATAAAGTGAAGTTAATATACTGTTTCACCCAGGCTGGATTATATAATTTGAGCAAAACGCCTTTATGTTCCATGCAAGCTAAGGTGCTTACTGAATCAGCAAATGTTTAACATCTATATATTTATATAAATACATATATATAACAAGGTGAGTTTTTATTCAACAGTGTGGACCCACTGAAGTAGAGGATGAGGTAAAGCTGATATATTCACCCCGTAAGTTAGGTACATGTTATTAGGATATTGCGTATCCATCTGAATTTTAGTGAGTGAATCCCGATTCCATCAAATACAAAATTCTGCCTCAAAAAGCCACCAAATCATATATCATAAGCACATCATCCTTAATTTACTTGCTCATACTTCATATCCAACAGTTATGAGTACTAGTTAGCATAACTACTTTGGCTCCACATTGCCCCAACAATTTTTATTACCAAACTAATTTATTCCTAAGCACTGCTTCATGGCTCCAGTATTTGCAATCATTTGTTTCATAGACTAAGTTTCTGATGAGTCAATCTCTGACCTTTGGAAACAAAATGGACTTATATTTCCACTTTGAAAGCCTTCTCTCAAACTTCTCAACAATTGGTTCCCTAATGGTTTTTCCCCTTGAATTAGGGAGACTGGCATAGGAAGTTGGAAAAGAATCAACAGTGCAACCTAAACCGCAAACAACTGGATATTATCCTCCTGTCACAAAGTAAGATAGAGCTTTTTGCCACGTTGAATGGCATTTGGCATCCTTTTTCTTTTTTTCTTTTTTTGGAGGGGGTGCTATAGATATTATGCTCTTTTATTTTTTCCTTTTACGTTAAAGTTAAATGTTGTCACTTTAGTGCCATTTGGATCATATCCAGATAAGAAACGAGATAAGTTGTTTGTGTACAATAACTCCCAAAGTGGGTCTCGCTTCTAGGAGGTCCAGGGATATCCAAATCTGGACAACCTGACCTTGTAAGCATTTTCTAAATAACAACAAACTTAAAAATACTTAATATATGAAATTCACAAGTCAGAATGACACACTGTTCTGTTATTTTAATCTAATCCTCTAGTCACATGTTTACGCATTCTTAGATAATAGTATGATCAGAATTTAGAGCACATACAATAAAATGATAGCATTGTGCAGTTCTTGCTACTTCTATTGGATATTACTAAAAGTGAAACTTTTAGGTAATCTACCTAGCAACCCCAGACACAATTTCCTACTCAAAGGCAATTGGACGCTCGCTTTACGTCACTCCGTGATTTCTATCAAGAAAAACCATGCAATTTATATCATGAGAAAAGATGTTCCAATTGCTATGCTCACTTACTTGCTAGCCTAGAAGAAAAAAAGCCCAACTAATTAGCACTATAAACTTCAACACAGATAAGGAAGTAATGTCATAATCTCATAGACGTCAACGTATTAATCAACTATGAAAGCTACATACCTCTAACGCTCGCAATGCACCGTATACAGTATTGGCCTGCAAAACAATGAGAAAGACGATCAGCAAACACCACTTTTCCTTCTTGGAGATCCAATGTCAACCAGTTACAAAAGTCAGTCATCAATTCTTTCATCACAGCTCAGCAAGACAGGATCGCCTCTCGATAAGCAAAATGTTTTTAACACCAAACAGGTGCTAATTTTTAAGCTAGAAGATCTGGTATCACCCAGTCACATAAGTCAGTCATCAAAGTTTTGCCCCTGTCTCAGCAGGAAAACATAAGCTTTAAAGGAGCAAAATGTAGTTTACTGAAAACTTCAACTTTTGATTAATCATTTCCATTTTCCACCCGCCAAACATAACTAGTCTCTCATTTCACTAACATAGTCAAATTTAATTATACACTTCACAAATATAGCATAATGCACTAGTGTTTTTCTCATATTATCCTTCTATCCAAGATACATGGGAACCTCTTTCTTGGACATAATTATTAAAAGTTGGATGAACTCAAGAATTTTAAGGGAGTGGGAACGCTAATTGAAGTTTGCATAAATTCATCCACAAAAATTAGTTATTAATTTTCCATGAACCGTTGTCTTCTCTGTCCCCAAACTTTGTTCTCCATAGAGACTAGAATTTAGGTCCACTACTATTGTTACATCTAAAACTTCAGTAAAAAATGGTGGGCTCCCCAATGAAACCAGATAACGTAAGAATATATTGCTTTTTGAACTTTTAACTATTCCCTTCTGCTTACATCAAGTTTGATTCAATTCTTATATTCGAGCTTCGATTCTCTGAAACTGGTATCGGGGTTAACTTTTTAGTGCTCTGGAAAAGTTAATTTTGAATATTCAAGGGAACTTCATAGACCTCTATAAAAATTTCGGAGAAAGCCGAAATTTTCGAAGAATCTCAGAAAATTCTTCAGAGAACTTGAGAACTCTTCTTGAAAAGTAACTCCCGAAACGGGAAAGCAAACGAGGGAATCTCCTCTCTGAAAAACAGAACACCCATTTTTCAGATAACAATTTCCATGCAATTCAGCTCCAAATACGGAAAAGCTAATTCCCAAATCCCCCAACAAAATCGATCAATCAATCAACCAAGAAAAATTATACCTCAATCGTCGCAGCACCAACGATAGAGCCACCATCTCTCCTATCAATCCTCAACGTATAACTTTCATCCACCCCAAATTGAAGCTGCCAAAGAACCAACGACAACGAACCCAAAATTCACAACCCAAGCCTCAAAATTAAATCAAAGTTATCAAAACCAATAAAAACCTCTTCATTAGCAGAATGAACAATTATCTGAAGGACGCTGATATCGAAAGGGGGACCGCGGAGGAGGCGGGTGGGACCCGGAACCCGAGTGGCGTGCTTGAAAATGAGGCTTTTGTACCTTTGGAAAGCCTCGGAGACAATGGCGGAGTTTCCGGAGTAGGAGAGAGAAAGATCGGGGTCGACGGAAAGAGTGTCATTGCCGGAGGTGAAGGATGCCGGCAAGGGCCATATGTAGGTGAGGGAGTCACCGTCTGACGAGGAGAGAGAGAAGAGTGCAGCGGTGGAGAAGAGGAGAAAGGAAACCACCGGGGAGGTGGTGGTGGTTGGAAGCATTTGAGCAATTGACCGTTGTTTAGTTTCCGATAGAGAAGAGAGAGAGAGAGAGAGTTAGAGAAGAGTTGGTGTGCTGACAATTCTGCTTTTGTGTTTGCAGCTGTGGATTTGACTCTACGAAACGATAAATAAGTGTACATGTTTAATGTCGTTTTATTACTTAATAAGAATAATAATAATACTAATATATAATTAAGATAATTTTCAACCAATTCAGTGGCTGTAGTTGTGGTTAGAATTCCACGTTGTGGCCGTGGAGACCTGGGCTCGAATCCCAGCAGCCACAAGCACACTAGGATGTTTTTATTTTATTTATTTTTTGATTTTTCAAAATTTGGCTGTCTTGCACAAACAATTTTGTGGTAATAATCTTTCCTTTTACTAAAAATTATTTAGGTTCTTTTTTAGTTTTTTTTATTAATAAAAAAGAAACTTAGATCATTTCGGCTATAAATTAATTTTTCAAATATTAGACGACCAAAAAAAAAAAACTAGAATTATATGTGTAAGTCTAATAAATTATGTATAAATAATCTTTAATCTATGATTTTTTTCCAAATTATGAAACTACTCATTTCACTTTTGATGTGTAATTTTTGAATGTAGTGAGCAAATTTTCCAATTTCAAAAGATAATTGATTGTTAGAATCAATAATGTGGTCATTTTAAAGTATTAATTAAGACCAAATAGAACCCCGATAAAATGATCTTTAATAGTGATATCCTTCAATTAATGAGATCTTAGTTTAATGATTAAAACTGATATTTGAAGTATATTAAGTCTCAAGTTTGATTCCCTTTCTTATTGTGTTATACTCGCTTTTTTATGACTCATTTAAATTTAAAAAATAAATAAATAATGACGTCTTTCATCACTATTTTTTAGTACTATATTAATATCTCATAAATATTTTTTTTTTGGATGCGGATATCTCATAAAGATGATGTAAGTATTGTTATTGTGGTTCTTATTATGGGTGGAAAACATTAACTTGCGTTTATAATCATTTAAGTTTACCAAAATTTTGACTGATTTTAAGTTATTGTCATTTGTTATTATACTTTGATGTTCAAAATTTCAAGATCAAAATCTTAATATCATAATCATTATGCTTTTCTGGTTATAAATACTCCTATAAAATAAATATAAATCAAACTTACATCCACCTGATATTGCACAATTAGATATTAACATTGAATGTAAAAATAAACCAATTAGTTTATTCAAAAAAACACTCAAAATAAATCAATTTTGTTTACGGAGAAACCGAGTTGATGATGTGGATGATGATTTAGAGAGAGTAAGGATTTACTCGCTTCGGTTCGAGGACGTGACACGATCAATCCGATTTCGCGTGGCGACCGCTTGAACTCCGCAAAAGGCAAAGTCCCGGGGTGGATCCCGAGGAACGCCCTCAAACGATCAAGTTAGTAGTGGACTGGGTTGAATGGATCGAGGAGATCTTCCTCGATGTGCTTGGAGGGAGTTCCTTGGGGAATTGTGAGATTCTTTAAAGGATGAATGCCTTGGGATTTATGAGTTAAGAGCTTGAGAGCTTGGAAGCTTGGATGATTATGAGAAAGATGAGATTTGTGGAATGTGAAAAACATCACCCATGAAGTTGAGAAATGATGTGTATAGGGAGATTTTAAAGGGGTAAAATAGTAATTTACCGTAGTTTAGGGAAACCCTAGCCCTAGTGGGCTTTGGGCTTTTACCGATCCATTAAGGGTTGGCTTGTGCCGATATCTCGCCTTATCCGACTGATTAAACACAGTTGGCTTGTGACATGGCGGGTGAGCTATAATTGTCCGGAAAATACCCGAATCAAATTTATTTTTAGCATATTTTTTATCGTTGTAAATAAAATTTCTCTTCCCTCCATTCCTAATAATTTATTAGGTGATTTTAGAAACGTCACATGTATATATTTTTCAAGTTTGTTATATGTTGATATATATTTGCTATTATGAGTTCTACAAGCATAAGCTTTCCGAATATGAATTATCTTCTTCTAATAAGTGTAGCTTAGTGATTCAAAAAAAAAAAAAATGTACCTTATCATTCCAAAAAAAAAAATGTAGCTAACTATTTTGGAGAAGATAACAGTATATATGGACATCTTTATAGAAGGTCCAAAACAAAATGGACACCCTCTCATCCTTCATTTAATCAGCCCTCTTCCTTCCTCACATATTTATTTTTTAATAAAAAATAAAAATACAACTTTCTTTTATTCTCTCAATTTTATGTGAACTATAGTCTCTATATCTCGCATCCCAAACCAAGTGATGCTCTCTCTATCTACTGTACCCCTTTTTTCCGACTCAACACAATGATAACCCACAATATGATAACACTGGGTAAGGGTAAGAAGAAAAAAGGTAGCCGATCTCATATCCGAATTCAATTTATATCCGATGCAGTACTGGACTCGGATATGATTTAATTGTGTCCGGGACCGATTCTAATTCTCGAACTTGGTTTGAACTGGGTCCTAAATTGAATATTGAAAGTTTGGATTTAGACCCTTAACTCGATTCTCGCTTTATATATATATTACCTTCTTGATTTTAATTTTTCAACCCCTTTAGTCATAATCTTCTATTCTCATTATTCTCACTTCCTAAGTCAATTCCTCTGCTCTAAATTCATTGTCCTTTTCTTCAGTCAAAAAATTTGAAATATTGGATAATCATAGGCCAAGAATTATAAGCCAAAAAATTTCAAAAAATTTTTAAAATAAAAACTCATTGGGTCCGGGATTGGTTCCAAAAATTGAGGATCCGGTTGAACTAGGTCCGAAACTAATTTCAAATTTTAGGATTGGGTCCACCAAAAATGACTAGGTACTCGGTTGTGTTCACCTCTATCGATGAGTTAGCGACTATGACCAGTTGTTCCGATTAACCGTTATTAGTGTTATTGATTGTTATAATTAACGATTATTAGCGATTACAATTAGTGATAAGTGATTATCAATATTTATTAACGGTTACATTTTACTAAATGTTACAATTAGCGATTATCAACATTTACCAATGCTTACACTTAATAATTAATAATTATCGGTATTTATCGGTGATTAGCGGTTATGATTGTAGTAGTAAATCTCAAAATGAATATGCCTTATGACAATCTTTCTCCCATTTGATAGGAAGTATGTTATTTCTCTCTTTTCAAATAAAACTAGTTAATGTGGCCACGATCAAGAACATAAGCTTATTACGTAACTTGCTCTTCACCTTTTACTTTATGTACTAAAACACTACCATCATATCCAACAACTAAAAGAATTCTTTAGAGAGAGAATGTCTGTCCATATAGTGAAAGAAGCCCTTTCCACTGACATTTTTCATGAAACCCCACCCTGAGCTAGGGGTGTGCAAAATCGATTAATCGTAATTTCGATTAACCGATTTTTGGTTAATCGAATTTTCGGATAATTAAAAATCTGATCCAGTAACCGATCCGATTTTTTCGGTTAACCGAAAAAATCGGATCGGCAAAATCTCGATCCGCAACCGAACCGAAAGGTTCGGTTAACCGATTTTTCGGTTCGGTTTAGCGGTTAACCGCTATTTGAAACATAACTTATGAAATAAAACGGAAGTAAATACAACAAAATACAAGTTTCTAGCTAATAAAAGTAAAATACAACAAAAGAGACGTTTTTGGCTAGCAAAACATATTTTTTCAATCCTATAAAACAACTTTTAGATTATATACATATGATTTTTAAAACAAAAAATCGATTCGGTTAACCGCCGGTTAATCGAATTTTTCAAGTTTCGATCCGTAACCGATCCGTGAACTGAAAAAATTCGGTTCGATTAACCGAACCGATTTTCTTTAAAAATTTATTCGGTTAATCGATTTTTTGGATCAATTTTTCGGATTAGGTTTTCGATTTCGGTTTTTTGCACACCCCTACCTTGAGCCACTCCGAGAGCCCCATGATATTTTCGATGCGCCCTGCTTTCTTCCGCCTCTTTAAGTCTTGCTTTATCTAGCCGTTGATAGATGCTTCACAGAAAGGGGAAGATCGGGGTCTCAACGCAAATCTCCTTCTTCTTCTGTTAGTTTTCCTAAAGAGGGAAGCCCTATCTCTCGCCCTCCTTGTCTGAACCGGATTCGCAGTCTTGAAAACTTTTTCTTTGCTACAAAATTGTCGATCAGTGCTCTTGATGACCCATCAAGATGCAGGCCTAAAGATTTTCGTCCTCAGACTAGCCATGATACTCGCCAATCTTACCTGAGTAGAAACAGATCTGAAACTACTCGCCAGTTCATAGATGCTTACTACACTTCATTCATAGAGGAATTCGCTCCTGCTGCCTTTCTTCCCATCGAAAATTTCCATATTGACTTTAAAATTTTTTATCCGTCCAAGATGCTAGCCCTGGGTCTGAGTGGAAGTGATTACTTCAGAAGAAATCGACCGTTCGAGCAGTTTACAAGGGAATTGGGTTAATATTTGTAGAAAGGAAAGATCTCCATCTTGCTTTTGCTATTGGGTCGATAACCTGCCATTTTCTCGCTATTGTGTGATGAAGTTGACTGGCTCAAGCATTAAGACAAAGCCCTACGAAGTTTCAAAGCTGTAGATCCATAGTACTAATGCCCCTAGCATGTTGATGAGGACCCATCGGAAAAAAGAAGGACAATACGACTTTCTGATGCCTACTACAGATGTACCACAGACACCCATCGGATAGAGCATCTAAGTATGAGTCTGCTCGGAAAGCTCCTCTGTGTCTTTACCATTTCAGGTGACATCTTTCCTTTCTCTGTTGTTGGTTTTTCCTAGTTGTTGTTTCTCATTCCCTGAGAATTTAATGTTTTGGGGTTTGATTTGCTTTTGGTTGGGTGTTGTTTGTGGTATGATTTTGTTGTCCTTTTCGAGGGCTTCTACCCCTTACCTTGTCTGCAGTCTCCTATTGAGGCCTATTTAAAGGATTTCACCTTGTGTTTAGTTCACCACAGCCCTCTTCACTGCCTTCTCCATTGTCTCCCCTTTTCCCTTATGTCTAGTCTTCTTAGCTCTTCCTCTGTGGTTAAAGATGCCAATTTTCAGAACAACTTCGTCATTCCCAGTTTTGATGCTGAACCCCAGTGGAAGGGTCCGGGTGATGTGGATGAGAGTTCTTGTAGAAATCCAAGCCCACCCCGTGCGAGTTAGAAATTATCCTACTCAAACTCAGTCATCTTTGGCTTGGGAAGCAAGGGTCAAGATCACAATGCCTCTGACGTCAAGAGAGATAGTTCTTACCCTTCCACCAATCTACGTAACTCGAGGGAGGGATTCTTGAGCCCTTTAAATATTGATTTGAGTTGCAACGAATAGCTTGATCTGAATCCTGAGCCGCCCGCTCTTGTTGACTTGATTAATGAGAGGTATGGGGTGATCCTATCCCTCTCCCTGTCATTGTCTTTAAAAAGTCTGATTGGATGTGTGCTAAGGGTCAGGTTGACTATATTGAGCTTGGAAATAACTGGATTATTTTTCGTTTTGCCACTGTCCAAGACAAACAACTTGTTTTTGACAACCTCCCCTGGTTTGTCAATGGTCTTAACCTTGTCTTACTGGTCTGGATCCCTTTCTTTGACCCGTTTGCTATTAATATCACTAGGCTTGATCGATGGGTCAGAATTTCTAGACTCCTTTGGGAATTCTAGAATTTCAAGTCTCTGTCTCACCTGTTAAGTCACGTTGGGAAGGTGATTATGTTGGACCAGAGCACCCTTTTGAGGTTGAAAGGGCGGTTTGCTAGACTTTGGGTCAACATTGACATTTTCAAGGCTTTAAGAGGCAGCCTGAAATTCTCTAATGATTCCTACTCTTTGATTGTCCCTTGATCTACAAAGGGCTTTACGAAGTCTATGCCCTTTGTGGTAGTGATACTCATGCTCTTGAGGCCTGCCTAAATTATTCTCATCCCAGGATTGAGGTTGTTGTTAAAAAGTTCAGTAGTCATTCCCTCTCTAATACTAGTGTGAATCACCCTGGTGTCTCTGTACCTAACCCAGCCCTTACGGAAAGATGGATAACAGTCACCCCGAAAAAAGAACCAAGCCAAACAAGGGCCCAAAGCATCCTATCCATAATCAGCAAAAAGTCACCTTTGGTTTTAATGTGCCTAATCATATTTCTCTCAATGTTAAACCCACTTTAAGTCATGAGGCTAGTGGTTCTGAGGTTCTGCCTACTTAGGGCACTACTAGTATGTCCAACGTGACTGATGATGTCAATAATCACTTTGATAATATGGGTTTTGCTCCTGAGGGTGCTACTCTTACTAAGCCTATGATGGTTTCCCTCACCTCTACTAAGATCAATGATACCACCTCTATTTTGAATGGGCAAACCAGTATAATCACTGTCATGAATGATATCTCTAAAGATGACATGGATGAGGGTGTTGAGGGGTTGGAGGAGAATGTTTGTGATATGTTCCTGGACCTCAATACTACTGAAGATATTGCTCTCTCTACTGACTCCTCTAAGAAAAAGAAGTTGGTGGCAGATGGTGGTGAGTTCACCTCTCACCCATCTCTTTACTCTGTCTCGATGAAGAACTTCTCCACTCTGGGTATCTTGGTAGGTTGCTAGGCGGTGTTGGTTTTTAGTCTGTAACCTCTAGATGTTTTCATCAGTTAGTATGCTTCGCTGAATTGGTCCTTTGTCTTTCTTGGTTGTGGGTTTCCTTGGATAAGGGGTCTTTTGTTCTTTGGTTCCAGATTATGGAGGTCTCTGTTGGTTCCTCTTTTTTCTGCTGTTTCTCCCCCTCCCTCTCGGTCCCAGTCCCTTGGGTTGTATTTGCCTTTTGGTTGGCTGCATTCTTGGGCCAGTTGCTTTGTAGGGACTGGATTTTTTGTATTTGCCCAGAGTGGATGATAGGTTTTTACAAGATTGACTTTTATATTACAATCAATAACAATCTTGTTATCAGTTTGATTGTCCTTAGTTTTACAGGGGTTATGTGGGTTGTGATGTCTATTTGTCCATACTCTGATTTAAAGGTTTATGATAATACTCTTGTTTTGTTCCATCTATATCATTTTGATTATGTTTGGATTGAGCTTACTGGATGTTGGGCTACTGAGGGGTATTTTTGTTCCCCCATGATAATTGGCGTAGAATTGTAAATGCTAGGCCTATGCTTGCTATGAAGGTCCACCATACTTGTGCTGCCCCATTTTTGGGTAGGAAGCCAAGAAGTGGAACTACTCACTGTGTGTATGGAATCAAGGATGACATACTTGTTTGGACTGAGATTCTGTGTCATGATTACAAGCTGGTTTTTATGCCCAATTACTCTGTTTACTTGAGTTTGATGTTTATCTTGTGTAATGATGAGGGTATTCTTTATTCTGTATCCTATGATTTCTATTTAGCAAAGGCATATCTTTCAACTCATCCCATGATGGCTAACTCTCTATTCTGTGTTAGCCCCTTTATGGGTTGGAAGCCACTGAGAATGATGCTGTCATTTTTTATCAATGTCAATAAGAACAATATCCTTGGTTTTGAGACAATTCTTTTTATATTTCATAGACTGTCTACGGTGAGGAACTTGTTATGTGCAAATGAACTTGTTATGATGCTGTCATTTTTTACCAATGTCAATAAGAACAATATCCTTGGTTTTGAGACAATTCTTTTTATATTTCATAGACTGTCTATGGTGAGGAACTTGTTATGTGCAAATGATCTTTCTTCTTTTCACCAATACCATATCTGGATTGGTGATGTGTATGGCAAAGGATTGACTTGCTGCAAGATGATTAATCCATATTTACATTCTGTTGTGATTTCTGGCGTTGATATTTCACCTGGTTTCCCATTATTTCTGATTCCTGTGAATAGGTACAATGCAAATTTCCTTCAAGGGCATAACGTGTTACAGGACCACAAGAGTCTGGATAGATGGTTTAGGCGCAAATTTTTTTGAAATGTTTTGTTTTGATTTCGATGCCCCTTTATTTGGTTTGTCTTGTCTATTCAGCCTAGGTTAGACATAGTCTGAACGCATTACTATCTATGATGTATTTTAAACTGACCAACCCTAAAGGGCCCGAACCTTGCTGTGCAAGCTTATCGAATCAGGAACAATAACTGATTCATGAAATTTGTTTGCGATTATTGTTGACAAATAACTGATATTCAAATGAAAAATTTCCTCAAACTGATTTAAGAACAGTGAACGGTTTCACTAACCGTGGGAAAGGTTCACTAAATTCATATATTTATTATCTATGAAGATAATTAGCTGGAATATTCAAGGAGCAAAAAGGGAGAAGATGTTATGCGAAATTAAATACGTCAAAAGCCTTCACAATCCTGACATATTGTTTCTCATAGAAACTATGGTTAACAACTCTAATCCAAATAATATTGCAAAGACTTTAGGCTTCGAAAAATATGAACTTATATCACCCACTAATTATGCGGGAGGAATATGGGCTCTATGGAACACACTCAATGTTACAGTTCATATCTTAGCAAAAGAGGATAGGGCTATCCATCTCTATGTCAAGGATAAAGGTACAAACACCGAATGTATTCTTTCGGTATTTATGGACCAGCCTAAGAGCGAGGATAAATCACACTTTCGGAAGAAATTACCATTGCTTAATGTTGTTTTTAATCTACCCTGGTGTATGCTAGATGATTTCAATGAATAATAGGGAGGAGTTGCACTTTGAGCGGAAAAGACTCAACACCTGAATAATTTTCTCCAATCTATAAATGGTATAAGCCTATCCCCACTCGATAAAATTTTTACATGGAAAAAGTGTGTTAAAGGAAATGACATTTATGAACAACTAGATAGAGCCATAGCCGAGAAAAGACTAGGCAAATTTATATCTCGTAGGCGAGGTCGGGCATGACCCGTTCTCCTTCTCGGGTCATTGCTTCATTGTTCTTGACACTAACCCACGAAAAGTACTCAAAAGAACCGTAATTTCATATTCCAACCTCATTGGAGTAACTTTCCAAAGGTCAATAAGATTATCCGCAATGCTTGGGATAATAATGTTCGAGGCGATACTCTTTTCCGTATTGTCATCAAATTAAATCAAAGTTGAACACAAAGAATGAAACAAAAATACAAATAATAACTTCATAAACAAAATGGAAAGAAATACAAAAAGACTATAATATGTTGAGACCGGACTTATTAATGATCCATCTCTACGAGCCCAAGATTAAATCATATACTCGTAGACTTGTAAAGCGACAAGAGAAGTTATTACTCTCTAATCAACGCTAGTGGGGTAAATTATCAAGGAAACAATGGCTAACGAAGGAGATAAGAATTGTAGTTTCTTCCATAACGGCATAACTACCCAAAAAAGAAGAAAAACTATCACCGGACTTAAAGATAACTTTGGTGTTTGGGTAGAGAATATGCAAATTATTTGTGATAAGTTTGTTAATGACTTTCGTAATCGCTTCACGTCTAACCAAAACAAAATTAGATCACGACCTATTGATCTCCCAAAATTAAATGACCACTAAGAGAGTTGAGTTAATTCAAAAGTTTACTGCTGAGGAGATTAAGAATACGAGTATTTCAAATGAATGCATCAAAAGCACCGGGACGTGATGGTTTTGGACTTCCAAAAATATTGGGAGATTTTGGATCATGATATTATCAATATGGTCAATGATTTTCATGATAAAGGAAAAATTCGAAAGAAATAAATCACGCGTTCATAACACTTATTCCTAAAGTTGACGACCCGAGTTCTACGAATCATTTTAGACCTATCGGTCTTCACAATACATTGTATAAAATTATTACACAAGTGTCGAGTCAACCGTCTCCGATCGTGCTTAAATAGTCTAATTGCTCCTTTTCGAGTGCTTTTCTACCTAGAAGACATATCCACGATAATATTCTACTTGCACATGAAATTATGAACAAATTTAAGAATAACAAAAATAAAACATGGATAGCTCTTAAAATTCGCATGGAAAAGGCTTATGATAGAGTTGAATGGGATTTTCTCCTTCAACGCCTTAACCCGATGGGATTTACCCGGAAATGGATTGAATAGATCGGAAAATGCATTTCCTCTGTTTCCTATTTGATTCTTATCAATGATTAACCTAATGATTTTTCAAACCATCAAAAGGACTCGGATTAGGTGATTCCCTTTCATCTTACCTTTTCCTTTTATGTATGATAGTCCTTTCCTCTAAATTGATGGAAGTAAGCCTTAACAAAAAAATGGCCTTGGTATTAAGCTCTGCTCTAGAGGTTAATTTGATTCCATCCCTTTTATTTGCTTGATGATACTCTTCTTTTTGTAAAGCAAAGGCAAAATCTTTTAGCGTCTTAAAAAGAACCATAGATGAATTTTGTGCTCGCTTTTGGCCGCTTGATTAATTTTCATAAGTCATCAATAATTTTTTCCTTCAATGCTTCTAGAAAGGACAAGGAAATAGCCTCTGCTATCTTCCACATCCCGATTGTTGAATCCTTGGCAATATTTGGGTTGTTCTCCGGTTCGGGGAAAAAGAAGATCCCGATGTTTTCACCTATCATTGATAAGGCAAATAAAAGCCAAAACAAATTCATTTTCTAAGGTCTGGAAGAGTTGTAATGATCCAATCAAATCTTGAAGCTTTACCTACATACACTATGCCATGCTTTAGACTCCCAAAGCATACATCAGATTCCCTAGATAAAATTAATAGAATTTTTTTCTAGAATTCTATTAATAGAAAAAGCTTACCCATGATTACATGGGATCGGATCTACCGAACAAAATACAAAGGTGGATTAGGCCTTCGAAAGGCGGAAGATATTAATAATGCCTTTCAATGTAAGCTCATTTGGAAACTACTCAAAGAACCGGACAATCTATGGGCACAACATATGAAATCAAAATATGCTACAAAAGGTGATTGTTTTACAAAGAAGCCTAATAATACCGATCGTGGGTCTATCTTTATTTAAATGTTATTCAATATTTAGCAAATGTATTTGCTGAAAAATTAGCAATGGCAAAGATATCCTCTTACGGACTGATATTTGGTGTCTTGACCAAAATTTATTACAGTTCACGAGGTACGACCACGACACGTTCAATTTACAAAGTACGGTGAGTGACTTTATTATCACTAACGACAATAAATGGGATGTACCAAAGTTGGAGGATATTTTACCCATTAACATAGTTAGTCTCATCATGAGTATACCATTACCTTTGTTCCCTATATCCGATGAAAATTGTTGGGGTCTTTCGGGTAATGGATTGTTTTCTACAAAATTTGCCACTATACTAGCCCAATATTCCATAGACCGAGGATAGGCAGGAGGGAAACTAGATTTGGAAAACGAACACACCATTGATCACATTTCGGAGAAGCAAATTATGTGGGTGACTCGCTCGCACTTTATAGGCATATGGTTCATGCGCCAACCACTTGGAGATCTAGCCCTTCTCACCTTTTCTCGATTATTTTGACAATGATATTTTAGATAGAACCCTTGTGAGAAGGGCTACCTAAATTTGCCATGTACTCCTTGTTTTTACATTTTGTAACCATTTCCTTGGCGAGTGTTTTGCGAGCTGAAAACACATGCTTGTTATCATCATATCCAATATATTATGATTTGAAATTTATGAATCCAGGGCATATGGCAGTAGAATATATATACTTTTAGATGTGAAAATTGTAAAATAAATGGATATTGGAAGGAAAAAGTTTGGATTGTAATTTACCTAATTTGTAAATCTAGGTTTAGAATATAAGTTGTGATAATGTGTGATATCTTTTTGCACCTTAGTGTCAAACAATAAGCTAGTCATCAAGAGTTGAATTCTCCAATTTATTTCAACCTTTTAACCTATTCATAGTTATGTAACACTTTATGTATGACTTAAATAAAGAAACGATTACTTATACCACTAAAGGTCCACCTTCTTTTTAGGGAGTCCACTCTTGACAACTCCACGGTTAAACGTGTCCGGCGTGGAGTAGTCTTGGAATGAGTGACCTTTTGTAAAGTTTTCCCCGACAACGTGTGAGTTAGGACGAAGCATGTTGGAAAGGCTTGTGGTAATTTGTATGGTTAATCGTGGGTCCTTGAAGCAATTCCTCGTGTGACCTGGAGAGGTCAGGGCGTTACGGATAGTATAAGAGCTAACCGGCAACCAGGATTATATGGAAAGAAGCCGACTTGCCTCAAAATTTCATTGAAACCCTTATTTCTTGAATCTAGTACAAAAATATAGAATTTAACTTTGATTATAGTCTTGAATTTAGATACTTTTTAAGCAAATAAAAAAACAAGTTGAGTTGAGCCAGTGGATATCTAAATGGTACTCGTAGGTCAAGTGGACGGTAAATCGGTCCACTTATGAGACATAACGAGGACGTTTGGGCCTTCAAGCAAGGGGTGAATATAACACCACGAGTATGGCTTAAAAGACTTGAAATGACTATTCATATCACCAAAGGTTTACCTTCTTTTCATGGAACCCACTTTTAAGAACTCCACAGTTAAACGTACTTAACTTAGATTAGTTTTCATATTGGTGACCTTCTAGGAAGTTTTCCTAGGCTTCGGTACTCGTTTGTTGCCCAGTGGGGCCAAGGCATTACTGTTATCAACCGACTGATATGGACTTCGGAATATACAAAAAATTAAAACTAAGCAAGTGTTGAGCGGACGGTTAATGCTGACCTCAACATCCTTTCTCCTTCGATTTGAACTTGGGGAGTTAAAAATTTCTTACCTTTATGCAAAGAGAAATTACGATGGATTATGAGTTATGGCTTCAATATCCCCCTTCCTTGGTCGTTGCGACATACTAGCTTACCCTAAGATATGATATGAGCCTTGTGCATTGGTTTACTCACATATAAAAAATAAAACAAAAATTGCAACAAATTAAAGATCTTAGACCAATATAGCTCCCATTTTTGCACCCAACCAAGTTCCCCTATACTTATCAAAACCAATTTTAACCATTTCCTTGGTCGTCAGTGTCCTTGCCCAACTATAACTTATTGGGGGAACATAATACAAATAGTCTTTACCCATAAAATAAATATGATCAAACTAATGTACATGGTATCAGATATCAACTTTAGTTACCAATTATCAAATTCACATCCCACTTAAATTTGCCCCTAGGCTATACCAGCAATGTTCAAAATTTCAATGTCTTTTTCTTCTCTTATATCTAATCTTGATGGATTGTTGTATCATGATTCACAAGTAAACTATATTAAATTGCTCATTCAATTCAATTTAGGTTGGACTACTAATTAGACCGTCTATCCAAATTGAAAAAAATTGGTTCGTGTTTGGTTTCATAACTATTGGTTTAATAGAATCTTTCTTAAAGTACAACTCTCATATATATATATATATATATATATATATATATATATATATATATATATATATATATATATATATATATATGTCACTACTGTACATTGTTAATCAAATAAATTGTTTTAAGTTTTTCTATAAAAAATAATTTATGGGTTCAAAAACGTTATAAAATATAATTATTTTTAGATCCTAAAATGATGAAAATGCCCTCATAACTAGGGCTGCAGCTTGAACCGAGCTGGCTCGCGAGCCCTGCGAGCCGGCTCGCATAAAAGCTTGTCAAGCCGAGCTCGTAGCGAGTCCGAGCCCGAGCCGAGCCGAGACGAGCCTGGATAGGTTTTCGAGCCGTGCTCGAGCTTGCAATTTTGAAGCTCGTAAGTTCGCCGAGCCTACACGAGCCAATTGCAAACGAGCCGAACGAACGAATGAGTTGACGAGCCGAGCAAACGAACCTCAATTAAGTTCAAATTCATGTTTTTATAGTAAGTATATAAAGTGTGACTTTGAATCTAAAAACAAAAATTTTAAAGAAACATAGTGAACTAACGAGATAAGAACGAGATGAGCTCAAGTTCGAGCTTTTGATGAGCCGAGCTTAGACTCGAGCTTTTGACGAGCCGAGCTTAGACTCGAGCTTGATTTTGCTAAGTTTGACGAGCCACGAGCCAAGATTGAGTTACAAACAATATTCACGAGCCAAGTTTCGAGCCCGGCGAGTTCGGGTTCGATTCGACTCGAATACACCACTACTCATGACATTAATGCTAAACATATTGTAGTAAAATAATTTTTTTGAAACGATATTTTAGTAGCACAATAATATAATTGAATAAAAGTAACTTTACTTGGTTGAAAAAATTATTATCGAATGGGTATTAGTTAGTTCAATTGGTAAAATCAATCTTTAAAAGTTGTTACTAGAGATTTGTCTCGAAGAATTTAGGGTTTACCCGAATATGTTTGGATCAAATATTTGATATAGAGGTAAGGTTGACTCGTTTAGTTTATCCTTAATTTTTAAAAAAGTTTTCAATAAAATTTTTATTTATCCAATTATTTATATATTTTTTTGTCTTTTAATAAATATAAAGTATTGCTCAAAAAAAAAAATTAACTATCAACTTAGATTTTAAAAGAACAAAACTAAATGTTTGATTTCATCCTCTCGCAAGTTCTTTGCTACTTCCCCAACCTCTCAAGTTACCATTATAGCCTTTTTCTTAAAGACGACAACCACTTCATCATCCAGTCAAATAAACCTTGCACCGTGTAAAGTATAATACTTGTTGCAGAAAAAGGAATAGCCACATCGTTAAGTATTTATCATTTTGAATATTCATGTATGTAATGTAATAACTATGAGCTAATCTATGCAATTATTTTTTTATTTTGCATTTTACTATTGGAAATATATGATTCAAAAGGTCAATGATTCAGTTGGTGAGAAAAAGAAATTAAATACACCTCCACCTTATTGTGTTAACCCGAAATCTGAAACTTGAAGGTTAGCACTTTTAAACTCGATGCTGAAATACAACCGAACCATATTTTACTGGCCACTTGAATTGGATTGTATTAGTTATTTGTATTTAAGAAATAGGGATGAGCAAAAATCCGAGTACCGGACCCAGTTATCGGGTATCGAAAACGTGTACCTGCACTCCATTAACCGAGTACCCAGTCTTTTTTAAATATATATAATATTATAAACTTGTAAATTGGTATTTATTTTACATGTGGATTTTCATTGTTAATGTTGGATTATTAGTCACAATTATAGGGTTGTAAAGACAAAGCAAATAGTTGAAATATAGGATAATTATAAGCTAAAATTTTACAATAGAAATAAAAAGTAAAAAATTACAAAAATTCAAATGATAACTCAAAAAAAAAAAAAAGGCAACCGGGTACTGGTCTTGGACCCGGTTCCCACCGGGTCCGGGATTGGTCCAGAAATCCGAACCTGCCAAAATAACCGGGTACCAAGTCCAGCTCACCCCTATTAACAAAATTATTTGGTGAAATTAGTAGTTATTTCCAAAAATAGTATTTAATACAAATCTAATCTCAAAAGCTAATTAGTTAGTTAGTTTCACAACACGATCTAACAACAGACAAGGAACTTATTTAGCAATACATCACAACCTTGTGAGCAGGATTACTAACCTTCCAAACGGCTCTGATCAGGCAGGTCTACCAATGTAAATATTCTCAATTTCCTCTTCAAATTGAACCCCTCGAAACTTTCTCATAAAAGGGGTATAAATATACAACCACAACATCAAAGGTGCCCGTGCTGTCAAGAGTTAGCATCACACAACATTAGGTCATGAATAAATGGGAAAAAATTCAGTAATCAGTCAAAAGAATGACCAACCAATTCTGTGCTCCTCAAGTGCTTTCATGTGACGTTATAGGTCTCTTCTAGAGAGGATAACGCCATGTATGTACAGATGCAAAGTTTTCACACGACCATCAAGCTGTAAAAACATGAAGAACATATTACATATCACTAAATTCTTGCCAATGTTTGTGCTCATTTTAATATTCTAGTATTTATGAGTGCACCTTTGTGAGTGCACCTTTTCAAGAAAAGAAAAGAACACAATAAACTGATGGATCCTTCTGCTCCTCAGCTATGGATTTGTGCGTGTTGACCCAGTGGTAGGTTTGGCATAAGTTGGAGAACAAGAATCTCTTACGGATAGGTTAAATGTCACCAGGTGCTAGTAATATTATACCCAGGGGGAACAGATTTTCAGCTTGACCTCAACAAAAATCACCTTACCTAAATTTGACATTTGTGCCATTGTGACAAAAAGTACTTGGCAATAAACTGAGGACAACAAAATTACAAGCTATGCATTTCTTTTATGACGAGTCACTCACGTAAAATACTTGATACAATCTCAGCAAGAATATGACTGAATATAGCTCCTTTTAGAAACTTATATAGAAAAAAATAAAAAGATAAGAAGATCACAACTATCATTTCTAAGCAAATTCTCTATCAACTCTCAGGACAATACTTGAATGTGCTGAAGTTTGAACTCAAACCACACTTTCTCGCATTATTATGCCAACTATGTCAAGTAATGTAACAGCTAAGCCAAAAAGTATGTACAAAGAGTCAGTAAAACCGAACAAAATGCTTACCACTTCAGGAAAATAAGTTAGCTGTTCGACTTTAGTCACCGGGATACCAGAATTTTCCAAAGCAGTTGCTGTTCCTCCTGTTAAAACTATAGTGCATCTACAAGAAAGGATCATATGGTGATCAACGGGAGGAAAAAATGTTCGATCTCCGCAATTTCAGCTATCGATGACTTTCCACCTTACTAAAGGAAAACCATTCAATATTTTAACGATTAGTGCAAACAATGCCCCAAATAATAGTGATAATCAGACTAATTGAGCTACCTCTTTCCCCATAACTTAAAGGCACAAAGATAATTTTGTATAAGTACACAGTTACACACCAATACCTAGAATGCCTTTCAAAGTCATTAACTGCTTTAAGAAACCAGCTTAGAACTTTCTGCTATTCAACCTACACTATCTCCTCCCAAAAGAGTTAGCAAGCACAAACTATAGAAATGGTTATTCCATTCAGCTAGTCTCAACTCAACAAAAGAGTGACATACAGTATTTATATCAATTTGCCCTGAGATGAGACTAGTCTCAAATATTGCATTTCTAGGGCCAAAAAAGAACTTCCAATTCTATACTGATTAAATATTTAAACCAAGTAGCACAGAACTGGTTCCGTAGTAAACATAGCTGGATGGGAATTAACATTAAATCTCCTAATCGACAGACAGAAAATAGAGCTCCCATATCATCTTTTCTCTGAGTTTGGGGGGGCAAGACAACAATAAAAACACTAAAGGAAAGACTGGCACAAATTATAGATGAGATAAAATCTGTCAAAATCTAGTTATAGACATGTTTCTGAAACAAGAGGCTAACAACCCAAGGGGATAAGTATATCTAGGTGAGGAGAGTAGTAGCACTAGAGATTGTCTGATATCCCATGTATGCAGGTACTGAAGATGCCAAAAATTGCAATGCTTGTCACAGCTGCAACAATCTGCAGAAACTAAAACTCCCAGCTGCAGAACAAAGGTAACTATCACTACAACACGAAGAAAAGATTGTCTGATATCCCATGTATGCAGGTACTGAAGATGCCAAAAATTGCAATGCTTGTCACAGCTGCAACAATCTGCAGAAACTAAAACTCCCAGCTGCAGAACAAAGGTAACTATCACTACAACACGAAGAAAAGATGTGGAAAACTCAACCTAAGCTCTGTAACCCACATCCAAGAAAAGCCAAATCAATCAGAAAGTGATATCAAGGCTTGAAAAATTATTGTTGTTGTACTGCAATTTCAACGCATGAGGTCAGTATACTTACCTGAATCAATTAAATGGCTAGAGAAAGCTGAAGTTCAGTCTGCTCATGTATACATTCAGCCTTGCCATTTTACTTTATGTACTCAAACTGATTGTGATTCCCCTTCTCTCTTTTTGTTTTTTTCTGGACAACTGGTTGTGATTCTTGTGTGGCTGTGAATTGATTGACGTTGTAATTCTTTAGCACAGGCACAAAGTATTGAGCATTTCCAGAAAAGCCAAAGGGCCAAGGTTATGCTTGGAAGGATGATCATTTTTCTACATATGACAAAGCGTGGAATCGTGGTTCATCCCAAAGAGAAGTTGACAAACTGTATGAATCAAATTATTCAGTTTGTTAGAACGACACCCAAAAGTAACACTGCATCTACTGGGAATCATGCACTGCATTAATGTATGGTATGCTACTTGAAGTCTTCATTTCAACTTAAGCACTTATCTGACACCCTACGCTCTGACATGGCTATGGACAGCAACATGCAATGTTCAAGAGTGTTGGTTTCATAGAGTGTAAGTCAGTAGTTTATTTCCCATCTGAGTGCTGATATGAGGTTCCTGATTTATTTCCCATCTGAGTTCTGACATGAGGTTCCTGATTTATTCCATCAACTGAAACGAAATCTGCAACGGGGTCAATCATGGTATAGCCTAAAAACTATCCAAAGTATTACATACCAATAAATTGAAAAATTTCTCAAAAAAATTTTTTTGCTGAAAACTAGGAACTCAATATGCTGAAATTGAAACCCTGGCTTTGGCTACTCTTTCTTCCATGTTATAACCTTCCTAACTTCATTTTAGGTGTGTCCATAGCCCTAGCTGCTCCAAAATAAACATTCTGCAACTTTTACGCACATGTCTTGCTAGCAATTGTACATGTTCTCGCCTAGACTGAACTTGCTAGCAATTGCACTTGTTCAGTGAAGTGAACTGGAGGGCATATCCATCAAAATACGTGTAAAATATAATTAAAAATATCTAAAATATTATATACCGATAAATTGAAAAAATGTCTGAAAAAGTAAAAATTCTGTTCAAAACTAGGAACTCAACATGCTGAAATTGAAACCCTTGCTTTGGTTACTCTTTCTTCCATGTATAACCTTCCTAATTTCATTTTAGGTGTGTCCATAGCCCTGTCTCGCTCCAAAATAAACTTCCTTCAACTTTTACGCACATCTCTTGCTAGCAATTGCACTTGTTCTAGTCTGAACCGAACTTGCTAGCAATTGCACTTGTTCAATGAACTGGAGGGGATATCCATCAAAATATGTCTCTACTCCGGACCAACTTCTCTTTGTTTATCATAGTTCACCCCCTTGATTTCTTTTGTACTTTTCGAAAAATCCATTTTATTCCAAGGTGATGGGCTTGTTTGATTGGACATTGAAGATTATGTTTCTTGCCTTGAAAAACTAAATTCCAAATCCCGACCTTCTTGACCATCCTCGAGGCCTCCCCTCCCTCTTGAAAAAAAGGAACTAAATGAAAGGTCAATTGTGTATATATGTGTCTTTCTAACAATCCGTGATTAACTGATGGCGGAAATACTGTTCTGAACTCAACTGTTGTAAAAACTTTGAAAATATTTCGTATACTATTTTTGAGGCAGTATCTATTCTAAATTGTCTTTAGGTACAGTGTTGACTTTAAAAGTATACAGAGTATGATCTGCCAATGTGGTTTATAGTCATCCCCTGTCCCTAAGCACATAAAATTCCTGTATCTTTTCTTTTGTTTAAATGGGAAGAATTCTTATTGGAGCTATTAATTGATGCAATTTTTATAACAATTCAGCATCTTTTTCTCACTCTTTTTTTTTTGCCGTGTGCAGTTTTGAAGGCCAAATATCCGGAAAAAATATTGACATTGGGGTTATTGGCGCTGACCGGAAGTTTAGGTCTGCACTTTCTCAAATTTTTTAGCTTAAACTGTCATATGCTTGCTGCAGCATGCATTGTAGTATGCTACTGAAATTCCTATGACAAGACCGACTCATATAACCAAGACTGTAGAACTCAGCTAAAAATCAATTTTTTAAAAAATGCAGCCAATTTATGATCTTTTCTGAACGATACAGGAAATGGTGGTGTAATATTAAATTTCAAATTGTCCGGGGTTTCATTATGTTGTAAAACACCTACCTAGTTTCAGAGAGAAGTTTGAAAAGCAGAGAAAAAGAATTGAACGAATTTGTGCACTACGAGCTATTGGATTTTGCTAATAAGAAGAAGGTACACATGAGAAACATACCATAACTTCAAGCATTTGCATGCAACAAAGAGATGTAAAAGAAAAATTCAGTTAACCAAATATCTCCTCACATATTCATTAGCTACGAGAAATATGCAGCACTAATCGTTTGTTGCCAAATCGAAACTACGGAGTACAGAAGCTACTAAAATCCAACAGTAAAGCATGAGACAGGAACAAAATTCAAGTTAACCAACACCCAAAACCTTGCTTCCCTAAAAGACCAATTCATGAGGCTTCATGCCTGCCTTCAGCGAGAATCTTGCACCCAAGTAAGCTTTCAAGTCTGCAACTCCTCGATCGCTTTGATCAATGATGCATCAACTGCCTTCTGGTCATCCTTTCTCTCTTGTGGAATCACATTTGCCTCCTGCATGTTTCAGACAAGGGTTAAATACATGTACAACAAAGACAGAGAACCTAATCACCCACCCAACCCCGACCCCTTTCTTTCATTTCAAGGCATAACCATAATGACCAACCTTCTTCTCGGCCTCAAAGAACTCGCCTTCTCCCTTCTTCTGCTTCTTCTCGGTCTTCTTGGCAAAGTACTTGTCATCAAACTTGTCTACATTGACCCCATAAATGTCGACCTTTGTTGAAGTGCCAACAACATAGGCTTGGTTCACACGCCTCAAGGGGACACCATTGATCTTGAAAGGACCTGAACCAAATCACAATGATACCAATGAATCACTAGGTATTCTAATTCCTCAATCTTGGATAAAAGGTAAAGATGCCAACATTAGACAGGAATTTTTGCAACAGCCCCGTAACAACCAGGCAACAAAGGCAAACACTTCAGCTAATTTGATACCATTAACAGTTAACCTGAAAGCTTTCCATACCCTGCTTGACATGATCAGAGTATCAAATCCAAACCTACCTCACTACCCCTATTTTCCAGTATTCATAATGGGTTATTCACCATAGCAGCAGTAGCAGTAACGTCGGGTAAACGAGGCAGTTCCATCATAGATAACAAATTATACACTCAATTACTCACCAAACCTATTTCGGAATTTGCATCAACATCACCTATGTGAAGTGTGAAATATTGAAAAGCATTCTAGTATAGAAATGACCACATGTAGATGAATTGAGACCTCAAAAGCAAACCACAACATCGTGATTAACCTAGCTAGAATTAGAAATAGTAAAGTCACATTCATCATCACCAATTCACATCCAAAGGCTTCGATAATTTAACCATTGGTATATGCCTAAGAAGCACAAATTAAATCAGTAATATAGGAGTGTTAAATCCAACAAGTCCCAAACAGAGTAACCCACGAAATGTGCACAACAAGGAAGCTAAAATATGTCCAGATTAAGCACCAAAAAGCAGAGCAATATGATTCAACAAGGGGAAACAACAATAAAAGGGACAAACAGAGCCCAGAAAACTAGAGCTCGAAAACAGAGTAGAATCTCAGCTACTGCCAAAATAAACCCCAAAATATTACTCTTATCTTCTTACATTTATCAAATAAATCATAATCATTGTTACATCCAAACAAATACCATCAGGATCTGTTTAAACTCAATTTTCTTTCTCAAGCAAACTTGAAGTTTGGATAGGCTAATCATTCCAATACATCCTCATTCACACTACTAACAGAACAATAAGCCATATACAGATGTTCTGGGCATTGAATCCAACAAAACCACAATGAAAAACAGAGTTACTAACCAGTGACAAGAAGCAATCCAGAAGGAAGCTGCTTCAAGAATACAACTCTCTTTCCCTTGAACCTCCCAGCTAAAATTATCAACACTGTTCCCGGAGTTATGCTAGCCCTGCGAAAAATTTCCAAAATTTCATCAATAAAATTTCATCTGACAGTGTCCAAATGAAAACAAAAGCATTTAATTCATCCAGTAAGACCCGGAAACTGAAGAGATAGAGAGAGAGACCTGAGCTTCGCAGGCTTAGGCTTGCGTTTGTTAATGAGAGGCTTCTTGACATCATCGGCAGGGTAAAATTTGGCGGCCTTCTCTGCAGGCTTAGCTTCGGCGGGCTTAGGATCATGGCATGGGAAGACACCGCCATTTTTGGCCTTGATAGCCCAGAGACCACGCTTGTGGTACATCTTCGATCGAGAGTACTTCCCAATACCCTTAACCAGCTCTGGGTTACGAACCCCATGGAGCTTCCTTGCCTTCTTGGGTGCCATTTCTTCTCCTCGCTTTTCTCTCTTCTCCGACGACGTGAGGCCGGGCAATAGCTCTGTGGTGATATGGGATGGAGTATATAGAAACCCTAGGTCCCAAGTTGTATGGGCCGGGCAATAGGAGAGAAAAAGATGGGTTTTTGGGGTGGAGGCTTTCGTGGGTTAACGAGTAGAGAACAGAAGGGGAAAACAATAAAAGGGCAGTGGATGGGGCTTGTCACGTGAGAGAGGCCGAGGCGAGGGCCGCGTGACTTCCACGTGAGGCCGAAATGAAGTGATTTGGGCTGCTCAATCTGGGCCGATTTCACGGGCTGTTTTTTCCATGCCATTTTTTTGTGTTCGGATTTTATCCAATAATTTTTAGTGCACATAATTTTTAAAATAATTTATGAATTTTTTAGTAAGGAAGATAATGATTTAATAAATAAAATATTAAGCAGAATTTATAATAACCAACACTTTGAGAAATAAATTTTTGGAGCCTAATGTGACTACAATAATAATAATAATAATAATAATAATAATAATAATAATAATAATAATAATAATAATAATAATAATCTTTACACTTTAAAAAACAAAGAAACCATTTTACTATTCATCCATTTGGAGGGTATTTTTGGTCATTTGGCAGGGGTATTTTGGAGGAAAAAATGCTGAAAAACAACTATCAAAAAACAGTGAATAAGACTAGTATGGTAATTTACTTCATGTGTTCTTCGTACAATTGAAACTCGGGCACTGTTCCAATGAACAGTAACATTGGTTTTTGGATAAAATCATTAGTTTTGATGATGTGTACAAAGGGTGTAGGAGTAAAATATCTATTTATAAATGTACATGTGCATTTTTCATAAATTTCTACAGAATTTGATGAGCATTTTTCATAAATAATCTA
Source organism: Talinum fruticosum (assembly GCA_021018815.1). Classification (NCBI taxonomy): domain Eukaryota; kingdom Viridiplantae; phylum Streptophyta; class Magnoliopsida; order Caryophyllales; family Talinaceae; genus Talinum; species Talinum fruticosum. The sequence goes on from JAITYX010000022.1 coordinate 2,927,599, forward strand.
AGAAAGATCATGAATGACGATTTGTGCAGAATTTGATGTGCATTTTTCATAAATAATCTAATAAAGATCATGAAGGACGATTGCCCATACTTCTTTTGTACTTGTATACTATTCATGTACTATTTTTGTTCTGTTTAGGGTGTTAAGGAACAAGCTCATATTCATTTGTGCTATTTGGGCTATGGGGAAATTATTTGACATTGTTTTGCTTGTTGGTGAGTTTTCTTCTACTGTTCGTGTTCTCATTCTTTGTTGCTTCCTTGATTTGGACTTGGTGGTTTTATTCCTTGTTGTGCATTGTAGCAAGAATTGGTGAGTCCCTCAGTAGCAGGACGAGTTAGTTTGTAGTAAACTTGCTGATTGCCAGTTATATGGATTGTAGAAATGTGATGATGAATCCCTTCAAGAGAAAAGTAGCTAATTGATGTGCTTTTTATCCAACTGCCACTTCCTGCTACGTACATTTGCTTTGATCTTTTTTGGTTTCAACCTTAGTATGAGTTCAGAATTAGTTCATTGCATATTGAGTAAGAAATTGTTATTTTTGGGCAGATCCGTGAATAGCATAAACGGCATCCTGCTGCTCATTTTGTCGATGCTGGTGAGGAGTATGAGCTGATGTTTAAAGAGGACCCCAATGCTTGATTTCAGTGGAGAGGTATTTCATCTCTCATTTCTTTGTATTTATAAGGGATTTTTGGTTATTATCGTGGACCATTTATCAGCATGCTGTCTGAGTTTCTTTTTATGTACGCTTTCTTCTTGTCCTGGTTGTTTCTTGATTTTCTCTCTAAATCGCCGATCAGAAGGAAATAGTGCGGCAGCATAGTCTCATGGAATACTGTTGCTGGAGTTTTCTCAATACTTGTGTATATGAAACTGTCCTGGCTTTGATGTTGTGTGTAGAATTGCTTGAGCAGGAGACACACAATGGCCACTGGGTGTTGGCGTGTTTCTGGTCAAGAATGTAGGCATATGCATGGGGACATCTCATGTGGTTTTTCTTTTCTTTTCTTTTCACGTGTCCATCTTTAACTAAAGTCCATTTCAATTTTCTCTATTTTGTAATTTGAGCCTTTACAGATTTTGCCTACTCAAAAAAAAAAACATGGTAAAAAGCGAGCCGAGATTAACTTATAATTGTACATTTACATCTACAGTGACTATGCAACTTGTCTGAGGACTTTGAAAGTTCCACGTTATGATGAAACTCTTACCTCATCTATTTTTTGGGGGATAGATTCAGTAAGAAATAGCGCTTATAATGTGTTTGACAGGTCAGATTCTTGTTGTAGTTAGTTAGAAGTTTGTATTTGTTCTTTTATTCTATTGCCATGATATAGCAAGTCCATATCATACTTCTTACCTATCAAGCTAAATGTCCTCTCTATTGCAGGAAGCACTCGGCAAGTATTTAGATTTACATGAATTCTACAATCGGTACATGAATTCAAAATTTGGTGAACCAATGGAGTACACTGCTTATCTAAAAGCTTTTTCACAGCCGCAAAATATTCCTCCCAGGCTGAAGATGACAACGTAAACCCTCTCTGTTGTTTGATCCTCACTATTTTGTATTTCTGTTTTGATAATGGATTTCCTTTTCCTCGGAGTGTGATTACAAATGAACTTACAATTTTGACTATATCGAGAATACATTGTTGACCTACTGGAGTATTTGATATCATTCTTTGACCGCACAGAGCCTTTGAAGGATCTAGATAGAGTTTTCTCAAAGGTTAGTCCTCAAAATTCTCTGTATTTATGGATTGTGAAACTATTCTTTTTTGAACTTGTATGACTCGTGAATTGAATCTGATTGGTGTATGAATATAATCAAAGTATACATATCTGAGTAGTTATTAGTTAGCAGTTTTGTGTGGACTGTGACTGCATTTGGATACCTTATATATCTACATATATATATATATATATCATTTATGAGTGCAAAAAGCTCTTCATTGTGCACATTTCTGAAAGAGAATACTTTGCTGGGCCAAAAATCTGAAACTACTTGCTGGGCCTCTGTTTGAACTGTATGACAATGCTCAGGTATACAAATATATGACCTTGCTCTTTTCCTTCCAGTTTTCATATTCATACATTTCTACTAATAACTATGTTTCTTGATGTCAGATGCTAAATGTTATATTGCAATCCAGTTACAGTTTTATATACATTATGAGTGATAAGACCATAAGCTTATTGTTGAAGCTCGTGAATTGGTGGATCCCTTTGGTTTTTTTTTTTTTTTTTTTTGTGAACAAAGGTCAAGTTTATTGCCCCAAGGTAATAGCATAATTACAAACTACAAGGGGATATCACAGAATATGCTATGATAGAAAATCCATCCCCTCGTCTCAGACCATCCTGTGTAGCCTAATACAAAAAAGATATTTAATTTGAGAAACAATAGCATAAGTTGCTGTCTGTTTCTGACCAAACTTGAATTTGTTCCCTGCTTTCTGAAAGCAGTAGATAGTGGTGCATAACGCACACCTAAGAGTTTTAGCTCTTAGACTCTTGCTTTTCACTCGGCTGCCAAAGTTGTGGACTTCAACGCACCTAACTGCAAACACTTCACTATTTTGTCAAAAATTCCAATTTATTACGTTATTAGTCAAATTATACATGAAAGAGATGCCACTTGGTTATACGCGTCCCTGGGTGATCTTTTCTTTTCCATAGTTTTAGTACGGACAGAAGCTGGTGATGTGACTAATATGGGCACAGAGCTGTGTGTTGCTCTGCATTATGATGAATTGCGATCATTATTCCCCAGGACTACTAGAGTGAAGTGCCTAAGTGATGCGGGGTTATTCCTGGATGCGTAAGCTGCTACCTCTCATGTGTCATGTACATCAGCCGTGTTCTCTTTATCACAGTATTCTGACTCTTGATAATCTCATGTCATTGAGAAATTTTGTGAGCAACCAGTTTTGCATATATGCTGTAACTTCAAGATATTTTAGATGTCATTAGTTATTGAGAGATTAAAATTAGTAAAATAGTTCTAGATAAGTTTATATGTATCTGCAACTTTACAAACACAACTACTTTTTACTAGAAAAAGACGATCGGGGAGAGTCATAGCTGGGACCGATGTCTTATTTTTTTGTTGTTTGAATCCGTAAGGCTGTTCTTATTTGATACTTTGGTAAATTCGCAGCCTTATATTAGAATGGAGGGATCAAATAGGTTGTTGAACTATAATGTACATTCTTGCAAGTAAAGGAAATAATTAGCAAAGATGCTGGAAATAAGCAGAATATATGTAACTGATGCAATGCAGGATCAATACTGTTTGTTTACGACATGTCCAATCTGTGCCTTCTTGCATTAATTAGTGTTATTTGTCTTGCAGTGTTGATGTGGCTGGTCATTCATCATTTTATCCGTCCCCAAAACAATTGGCATACTTTGTTTAACATCATTGCTTTGACACAACTTTCCTATGTTGTCTGTCACCCAATGTTAGTTCAGAAAAGCTGCTCCAGTTAGAACTAATAGACCTCTATGGTAAGGAGGGAGGATATGGCGAGTCGGGTAAAGTGATCAGATTTTATTGTTGGAAGTTGTCTGCACAGTTAAGAAAAAGTATGTGAGAACTTCCACTTTCCAGCTTAATTTCCACTTTGAGGCATTGACAATTTCCACTTTCCAGCTTAATTTCTCTGTGCAAACTGATAAGTGAAGCTCTCTCTCTCTCTCTCTCTCTCTCTTTCTCTCACAGATACATTTGACTAATTAAGAAGAAGAGAACTATCAACATTATTAAACTATATGGAGCAGTATGGTGATGTTACTTAAACCTCAAGTATTTCATTCAGCCTTGTATACTCCCCTAAAATTATACCAGCTAGGGCAAGTGGCCAAAAGAAATAAAAAAATGCAGAAAATATAGAAAAATCTTAAAATTTATGGGAACTTGACGCCTCAATTACAGAACTAATCAAGTAATTGAGGTGGAGGCTTGATGTAACCTCTTCTCTTCCCATTTTGAGGTTGCTAAGCAAGTTCCACCCTTCCTCAAAAACTTAAGCTGCAAAAACTCTAAAATCTTTAAGGCTGTTTGAGGCACCTTTGGGCAGGGATTAAATCTATTCTTGCACCAGCTGAATCTCAACTTTAGGTATGATATCTGATAAATATTTAGGCACATTTGCATGCCCTAAAGTTCCTCAAATTAGGATTTAAAGGTTAGACAAAATAGTAACCTCAGCAGCCCTGCCTGAAATTGACTAGCAATTAGCACACGTTTGGAAACACTTACGCCAAATCTTCCACAGTGGCTGTATGCTGCTGAAAATTGGCATGAGGACACTAGACACCTTGATATTGATGGTAGGGAAGGTGTTACCCCTGAGAGCTCTCTGCACATACTGATAAAGGTTGAAGCATGGATCAGAATCTGGTTGAGTTCATGCACTTTTTGATCTTGTGTTGCTGCTGGCTGGCTAGGGATTAGGGGGCCCTTCACACATGTAATTAAGCTCATACAACATCCCTAAAATAAGATTAAATTTGTCTAAATATTACATACCCAAAATGCAAAAAGTCCAAAAATAATAAAAAAACTACTGCAACAAAGAACTCAAGGTGCTGAATTTGGAACTCTTGTTTGGATACCTTTTGCTTCATTTATCCTTGTTCTCTACTTGATTTCGAACTTGTCCAAGGTGATTCTCAACTTCCTGGGATTCTCTAAAAGCTGCAACCGCAAATTTTGGAAACACTAAAATCTTTAAGACTATTTGAGGCACCTTTTGGCCGGGCTAAAATCTATTCTTGCACAAGCTGAATCTTAACTTTATGATATTTGATAAATATTTAGACACATTTGCATGCCCTAAAGTCCCTAAAATTAGGAGTTAAAGTTTAGACAAAATAGCACCCTCAGCAGCTCTCGGGGTACTTATCTGCAAGTGTTATTTGAATTAACAATGGTATCGCTTTGTAGATTAAGAATCATGCTTGATTACTCGTGGAAATGTTTTGATTAGTATTGTTGGAAAAAAAATAACTGTGGAAAATGCACTTTAGAGATCTAAAATTTTAGTGAAAACATGCACTTTAGAGATCTAAAATTTTAGTGAAAACTTGTTGTTAGGGTATACAGTGATCCTTTAATCATCATGCTAGCTATTTTGCTGCGGTAACAGTCTCAGATGTAACTTCGGCAAGAAAGGAAGAAAGGTTTCCTAATACACTGAAACACTTATAGGCAATTAGCTGCTACAATTACACTGTAGTTGTTCAGGAAGCTTCTTCATTAATTACTTTGCATTTCTTAGAGTTTCTAATTCTCTTAAATATGTGTCATAAATCTCAATGCCTGCTTCCTTTACATCATATTCACCGTCTATTTTATTCTTTTTTAAAGTTCTTCTCTGTCAAGCATTCCCCTTCTATGTCGTGTCCTAATATCATTTCAGTCTCCTATAATGCGTCTTCGTCATTAGTCTTTGAGCTGGTAACATCAGTTCATTTGTTGTCGACTCTCCAGCATTCTCATCTTTGGCTGAGTCCAAAGGATTAGATATGGCTGATTGGACTGTTTTGATTGCTCGGTTAAATCTTAATCATTACCACTTTCTTTTGTATCATATGGAAATAATAATCCCTCTTTTGCAGGCTTTGGTTTGTTTGTCCCTTTCTTTTTTGTTTAATTGACAAATTATTGTTGTTGTACTGCAATTTCAACGCATGAGGTCAGTATACTTACCTGAATCAATTAAATGGCTAGAGAAAGCTGAAGTTCAGTGTGCTCATGTATACATTCAGCCTTGCATTTTACTTTCTGTACTCAAACTGATTGTGATTCCCCTTCTCTCTTTTTGTTTTTTTCTGGACAACTGGTTGTGATTCTTGTGTGGCTGTGAATTGATTGACGTTGTAATTCTTTAGCACAGGCACAAAGTATTGAGCATTTCCAGAAAAGCCAAAGGGCCAAGGTTATGCTTGGAAGGATGATCATTTTTCTACATATGACAAAGTGTGGAATCGTGGTTCATCCCAAAGAGAAGTTGACAAACTGTATGAATCAAATTATGCAGTTTGTTAGAACGACACCCAAAAGTAACACTGCATCTACTGGGAATCATGCACTGCATTGATGTATGGTATGCTACTTGAAGTCTTCATTTCAACTTAAGCACTTATCTGACACCCTACGCTCTGACATGGCTATGGACAGCAACATGCAATGTTCAAGAGTGTTGGTTTCATAGAGTGTAAGTCAGTAGTTTATTTCCCATCTGAGTGCTGATATGAGGTTCCTGATTTATTTCCCATCTGAATTCTGACATGAGGTTCCTGATTTATTCCAGCATCTTCAACTGAAACGAAATCTGCAACAGGGTCAATCATGGTATAGCCTAAAAACTATGTGTAAAACATAACTAAAAACTATTTAAAGTGTTACATACCAATAAATTGAAAAAATTTCTGAATAAAAAAATTCTGCTGAAAACTAGGAACTCAATATGCTGAAATTGAAACCCTTGCTTTGGCTACTCTTTCTTCCATGTTATAACCTTCCTAACTTCATTTTAGGCGTGTCTATTGCCCTGGCTGCTCCAAAATAAACATCCTTCAACTTTTACGCACATTTCTTGCTAGCAATTGTACTTGTTCTCGCCTAGACTGAACTCGTTAGCAATTGCACTTGTTCAATGAAGTGAACTGGAGGGCATATCCATCAAAATTTGTGTAAGATATAACTAAAAACTATCTAAAAATTATACACCAATAAATTGAAAAAATGTCTGAAAAATAAAAAATTCCGCTAAAAACTCAGGAACTCAATATGCTGAAATTGAAACCCTTGCTTTGGTTACTCTTTCTTCCATGGTATAACCTTCCTAGCTCCATTTTAGGCGTGTCCATAACCCTGATTGCTTCAAAATGAACTTCATTCAACTTTTACGCACATGTCTTGCTAGCAACTACACTTGTTCTGGCCTATACTGAATTTGCTAGCAACTGCAGTTGTTTAGTGAACTGGAGGGCATATCCATCAAAATATGTGTAAAATATAATTAAAAAATATCTAAAATATTGTATATCAATAAATTGAAAAAATGTCTGAAAAATAAAAAATTCTGCTGAAAACTAGGAACTCAACATGCTGAAATTGAAACCCTTGCTTTGGTTACTCTTTCTTCCATGGTATAACCTTCCCAACTTCATTTTAGGCGTGTCCATAGCCTTGGCTGCTCCAAAATGAACTTCATTCAACTTTTACGCACATCTCTTGCTAGCCATTGCACTAAACTTGCTAGCAATTGCACTTGTTCAGTGAACTGAAGGGCATATCCATCAAAATATGTGTAAAATATAACTAAAAACTACCTAAAATATTACATACTAATAAATGCAAAAATATCTGAAAAATAAAAAATTCTGCCGAAAACTAGGAACTTAATATGCTGAAATTGGAACCCTTGCTTTGACTACTCTTTCTTCCATGGTATAACCTTCCTAACTTCATTTTAGACGTGCCCATAGCCCTAGCTGCTCCAAAATGAACTTCCTTCAACTTTTACGCACATGTCTTGCTCGCAACTGCACTTGTCTTAGAGCAAGATAGCCAGTAGGCTGCTGAAACTTAAATGCTTTTTTTGGCCTTTTTTGGCTGACAGTTCTTCTCTCTGTGGCAGAACATATTTGCTAGAAATTCCTCCATGGAGGAAAAACAGGTAAAAGCAAGATAGCCGTTGAGCTTGCTGAATTTTTGTTATTTTTATTTTTTTAGGAGAGGTTGTGTTAACTTGCTAGGAGTTCCGGTTGAGCTTGATCTTGAGTATCTGACTACTTTTTAAATAGCCGCTCCTAGATTAATGGAAAAGAGACTGCTTTAGACAAGGGCAGTAAGAAAACATACGTATGTTAAGAGCAGCTGACTACCTTCCTAACTTAAAGAAGTGCAAGTTGTTTTTTGCGCAACAGGATAACAATTTTCAGATAACTGGAAGCAACTTGGTGGCAGTATTTGCTTCAAGCTGGAATTTTGTTTTTTGTTCTTCGTTGACAATGCATATGTTTCTTTTAGGAACTGAAAGGTACTATGCACACCACAAAAGAAACTGTGCACTTATTGCAACAGAAGTATCAAGAGGAGTTCAGCCATCTAGGTAACATATGCTTCAATTTGTTGCTTCTATAAGTAAAATATATCCTATATAGGGTACACACTTACTTGATGAACCACTGTGTCCCTCTAGGTAAGCACTTTCAGACTCTTGCACATGCTGCCTCTGGATACAAGAAAGTTCTTGAAGAAAACCGCAAGTTGTATAATCAAGTGCAAGAATTAAAAGGTAAGTGAATGCCAAGGAAACCATAAAAATACACTAAATACTATGCTGAACCTAAGATCACAGATGGTGTGGGCAAGCAGTTTAAGAATGTGGAGGTTTGGATGTTCTACAATCAATCAAACTCACTAGATTGCACAAATAGCCTCACAAATAGCCCATATGGGATTCGAACCCATATCTCCGTGTACAATTACACGTTGCTCTATCTTTGAGCTAATAGGCTAGGGAAAAAAAAAGGATTGGAACACAGAGAACAGAAACATGGTTATTACCTCAGTGCCTTTGGCACACCCCAAAATCAGCTTGTAGACTATGCCAATGCTAGAAAGTTGTACATTAATTCAAAGGGAAATTTTAAGGTGAAATACACATCATTTCATAAGGGAACAATCTACTCAACAACTGTGACTTCTTTGCTTCCTCAGTGAGATTGATCAACCTAGGTAGATTCTGAAGGTATTAACAAAATGGCAACATCAAAAGTAAAACTTGTCACATCCATAACGACCACACATTACAATTGCTCCGAAAATTTCAGTGGAGACTCCAAACACACAATTCAAACTGAACCACAAGCGACTGAAGCTTTCAACAAGCCTTTCCGGTCGGCATATACAGATGACTGAACCCAAACCAAAGCAAAATTTAACAGATAATCTACAAAACGCCAGCATTTTTCAGAATTCTTCCATCCCCGAAAATATACCATGAATTCAATAAGATTTGCAATTTTAAAAATGGATGAGACCACACAAACAGCAAATCATTGGATCACCATCGAGATCAGGGATACTTAAATAAGCTTAAACTTTCAAATCATCGGATCACCAATTCGTCAATCACCCTAGAGAATCACACAAAGTGAAAAAAAAATTACCTGAGAATCAGACTCGCTGGGGGAGATATTCTGGTGGCAGTCGGGATTCTGTTAGAGTTTAAATCGAGAGATGGAGAGCAAGAGAATGAGAGATAGAGAGGGAATCGTGAGGCGTAGGTCGAGAGCGAGCCCAGTGCTTCTCAGTTAGGGTTTAGAGACAGGACTGACGAGAGAGAGAGCAGCAGCAGCAGCAGCAGCAGCAGCAGGGATAAACAGCAGAGAGAGACGACGGGCCGGGCGGACGAGAGAGAGCCAATGGCCAGGACGCCGGCGGGAGGACTGGCCGGCAGACAAGAGAGTGAGAAGAGGCGATGAACAGAGGTTATAAACAAGAGAGGAAAGACCCCAAAAAATAGCAGGTACCTTAAATTAAATTTAAGGTAATCTATTTTTTTATCCAAAGTTATCAAAAATTAAATTAAGTGCGCTTTAAATAATTTGACCAACTATTTTATGGGTCTAATTTTAGGTTTGAGTTTGGACGGAATTGTAAAAAGTCTAAAATAACCTTCTTTAATCGCGGGAAGAAAAGTATTAACTCCACCATAACTCTCGATCACTCTCCGTCTCTGTCTCTCCTCGTCTCCTTCACCCCAATTCTTCAACTCCGATCTGCAACTCGTTTTAGAGGAAGAATCGTCCTCCATAGACGAAAACAGGAGACGAAGACGAAGGTAGAAAAAAGGAGGCCGAAAATGGTAAGTGGCGAAGTTTCTTAATTTTTTACTTTGATTTGATTTTAGGGTTAAATTTGGGGGTTTCGTTGAAAAATTAATTTTTATACCATAATTTTGTGAAATAATCTTTAAATGGAGAAATCCACGAGTCCTCAAGCCCAAAAATCAGAAAATTTTTCCAAATTGTGAAATTTCACAAACAAATAAATGGATACCACACGAGTAGGGAAGAAATACAACAATAGCATCAAGGGTTGCTCCTTCTGCAAAGGAGAGAAGATTAATTAGGGATAAAGACACGAGAGGAAGGGACGACAATGGTGAGTACCAAGCTTCATAAACCAAACTTCAAATACGCTCTCTTCTTCAAACCGAAGATGGCAAAACAGAGGAGAGAGAAAATTAAAGGACAAAACTCATGGAGATGGAGGTTGAGGGAGATAGAGGTTGAGGGAGATAACGAATGAGGCAAGCTATATAGGAGAGAAGGAATAACATGACCATTGCAATAAGGGTAATATGGGAAGTTCAACTCAAACAGTCGGAAAAGCAAAACTAAGGCCCGAAATTGGACCCAGGAAATAGTTGGCCCAATTATTTAAGGTGCCTTAATTTAATTTTTGATAACTTTGGGTCCAAAAATAGATGGCCTAAAATTTAAGGTACCTACTAGTTTTTTTGTCGACCCCTTCCAACCATTTTTTGTGATCTTTTCTTAAATAAAATGCTTGTTATATATTTATGGCAGATGCATATATATTTTTAGAGTTAAGAAATATGCATAATCGATTTTTTATACTAATGATTCAAGGAGTACTTTTTACACTAATGATTTTAGTATAATTGATTATCTTAAATGGACAAATATATATTTAAGTAATCTAAATTTGAAGTAAATGGGTAAACGGCTCAATATCAAATCAACCCGGTTAAAAAATAAACGGGTATAAGTTAGAATTTTTAAGTCATTTTATAAAGGAGTTAAGTTCAGGTCAAAACTTTTTCAACTCATTTAAGTTTGACTCGAACACGAATCCGACCCAACCCGACCTATTTGTCAGCTTTACCTATATATATACATACATATATATACATACATATATATATACACACATATATATATATACACACACAACATATATATATATATATATATATATATATATATATATATATATATATATATATATATATATATATATATATATATATATATATATATATATATCGTAGATTAAAATATTAAAGTCACGTAAAACTTAATAAAATATGAGTAAATAAATAATAAGAGATGAATATAAATAAACTTCAAATTTTATAAAATATAAAACACGAAATTGTAAATAGAATACTTATAATATTTGTCATAAAAATTAAAAAACTTACTTAAAAAATCGAAACTAGTATTCAAAATATAGAGAAAGCAATACACTTTAGTGGAATATAAACTCAATCGTAAAACCGATGGTTTCTCCCAATAGAGATACATGGTTATATAGCAAATGTAAGATATCTTTTGGTAGGAAATGACAATTCTCTTTGGAAGACTATTTGTCTTTTTTTCTTTGTTATGAAATCTTTATGTCATTGCTTCCGCAAAATCACGTTCTGTCCTTTCTTCTTTATGTCTTTATGTCACACTTTGACAATTCTTTTGAAAGACCACTTGGCTTCTTCCTTCTTTGTCATGACTTTTCATCTCTATGTCACAATTTTTGATAGCCAATTTTGTCCTTTTTCTCAAATTGTAGATGAACTTCGATAGGATTCTTTCATGCCTGCAGAGTGACAAAGGTTAGAAAAGGCCCTTACTTTTGCCAAAGTTCACCTACGGGCTCTTTTTTTTTTTTTTTTTATGTCTCAAAGGGGTCTTGCGAACAAGGACCTCCAAATGGATCGGGGTGTATAGAAGATACTTGTTCAATTAGCATCCTCATCGTTGTCCGAATTGTCATGTGTCATAAGCTTCGTAAATAATTTTTTCAAAGTTCGGACTCATCTTTAAGGATTTCTAAAAGATCACGTTACTTTTGCGATAGATCTTTTGAACGGGATTTTTGCGATCCTTTGGTACTTGAAAAATTTTCCTTTTTTGTCGGAGTAGATGGATTAATAGGAGATGGTTCAATCTTGTTTGGTTTTGATGCTTCAGCTGGGTAGATTAAATAACATATATTTTTTTGTTTTTGTCTTTAGAAAATGTTGAACATTCTCCTTGTTACAGAGTGTAGTCTTATACTCTAGCCACCATCTAACCTTGTAGATAAGGACCATTGAAAGCGGATAAGGATTTTGTAGGTAATTTTAAAATCGATATTCCTAACTAAAAATCCATGCAGCATTGAATGTTTGAAAGAATTGTACTTCTTTTGCAAAAAGATAAAAAGTTGAGCCTTTGAGTTATTGATCTCATCCTTCTCTAGCTTCACGTAGGCAAAATAGAGGAAGTGACACCAAAAAGGGTCCACCAATGATAGAACCATACTTGGAAAGTTTGTAATGCAAGTATCATGAAAATTGAAGAAGCGAGGAGTGGACATCCGGTCCATAAAGAAGTACTCTATACCAAACTTGTCGGATGATGCATTTGGAATAAAGTATGTAGTCGGGATTTGTTCTATCTTTTGTATGGGTAAAGTCAATTGAGTGCGAATCTACAAGAATAAACTTGTAGAATCATTGGTCCTTTTGAGAATGATTGGTATGAAAATGGAGGTTTTCAAAACTTCGTTGGATAAATTGTCGAGATAAGATCATTGGATGGAAGGGACTTATAATTTATAAGAAACAAATGTTTTGTAAATTTAACATGATAATGGGTAGCGGTAGGATTTGTGATAACAGTTTTGTAGTGTAAAGGAGGGAAATTTGTAAAGGGATTGAAATTTTGTTCCGAACTGGTATTTTGATATCTTGAAAGGTTCTTGAGTGAGAAACCAACTGGTAATCTTCGGTCTTTTGTATACCTTTTCCTTTGTCCTTTTGCTTACTCATGGTGACTCTTGCAAAAATTTTGTTTTGTTTCTCGTTCCTTGTAAAAACTCTCTAGTAAGAAAATTTAGAAGTGAATTGCTTTCTCCTTTGATAAATTCTATTTCGAAATCAAAAAAGATAAAATTACATGCCATCTCTCAAAGATTTTCTTAGAAACCAGATTTTTAACGTCCTTTTGTAAAATATCTTTGGCGACTTTGCAATCAATTCTTAAAAGAAATTTTTTATAAAATAAATCATCCTAAAATTTTGAAACACAAAAGAACAATAGACAAAATTTCTTTTTTAATGGTAGAATAGTTTTGTTGAGGACCGAGCCGTATTCCCGAATGAAATTGGACAAGTTGTTTCTTTTTGTGAGGACCTGTCATTTTTGCTTGAGTATACCACCACATCCTATATCAAATGCATTTGTTTCAACTATCATTTGTGCATTTGGACGAGGTATGCTAAGACAAGGTAAAGATTTAACTCTATGTTTAATTTGTCTAACTATTTCGGTATGTTGTTCTGTTTAGGGAATGAGCTTCTTTCTAAGCCTTCTAACCGAGAGGAGCACACGTCCTGTCTTAGATTGGGGAAACATAATTAAGACATCCTAAAAACCTTTGCAATTGTTTTTTATCTTTTATTTCATCTAGAAATTTCTCAACAAAAGTGTGTGCTCTCATGATAGGTTTTATAATTCCTTTGTAAATGTCATGTCCAAGAAATCTTATTTTTGTTTAAAATAAAATCATTTTTGAAGTTGAAACAGACTAATCCATTTTTCTTAGTAATATGTTAGAATATCTGTAAATGTTTAAAATGTTGATCAATGGTTTTGGAAAAGACCAGGACATCATCAATGTAAACAATAATAAAAGAGGTATATGGGTTAAAAATGTCGTTCATAATATTTTGAAATTCGAAGGAGCATTTTTTTAATCCAAAGGGCATAACATTCCATTCATAGTGTCCGAATGGAACAAGTAAATGTTTTCTTGTATCGATCGACTTCGCAATTTGTATTTGCCGGAAGTCTGGATTTCATATCAAATTTTGAAAATATTTTAGCATCAAATAATCAACTTAGTAAATATCTTTTGTTAGGAATCGGATACCGAATCCATTGGAGAACATTATTGAGGGGTTTGTAACTAATAACCGATCTGGGAACTCCACGTTCCTTTTCTGCGAGCATTATTAACATAGAATGCTTGCACAATTCCAAGGAGACTTTGAAGATCTAATGAATTGTTTGTCTAAAAGGGATTCAATTTCACTTTTACAATGCTCGAGAAGCTCTAAATTCATTTGAGTTGGGCGAGCTTTTATAGGAATATTTCTTTAATCAAAATCTTTTATATAATATAAGGAAATAATGTGCTTTTTTCTTTCCCGGAAAGTATTAGGGACATCGGAACATATCTGTTTCTTTATGATTTGTTCTAGATCAAGAATTTTTTTCTGAATTGAAGGATTTTGCAATTGTTCTTCGATCCTGAGATAAGAAATCTCTTCTTGTAAATGGGTAATTGTAGTTTGCTTATATTGTAAACTATTAATTTGTCGAAAAAATAAAGGATGTTTGTAAAGGGGAGATATCTCTTTGCTTAGAAGATGATAAGAATTTAAAGGAAATTTGTTTACCCATAATATTAATGTGCACTCCTAATTCATTAACATAAAAAAGATAAATTTGAGTAAGGAAAGGAGTACCAAGAATGAGATCATTGGTAATATTGTCAAACGATTAATAATACATTTTTAAAGCAATAGTCATTGTTTTGGATATATTCTTTATTTAATTTATATCTAATCTTTAAAGGTTCTTCATTTGCGCTGCATAGGTTTTCTTTAGTCCTTTCACAATATTTGGTTGGAACGATTCCTCCTCCAATGCAATTTTGATCCGCTCCACTATCAATTAGAGCAAGCTGTACTTATAGAGAAATCACCAACAACTAATTTGACTATAGAATACCATTTTTGGAAGGTAACTTGAGATAAGGTTTGTAAGAATTGATCGTCTAGAACTTCTTCTATTGATATATGAGGTATAGAGGTATCATCCTCTAGAATAGAAGAATTAGTCTTATGAGATTCTAAAATAGCGAATTTGGTTTCAAGCTCAACGTCTTTAATTTTTAGTTCTAGAATATCTTGCTTAAGGATTTTGACTTGAGCCTTTAATTCATTAACTTCAGCTTGAATCTCTTTTGTAGTAATTTGTTGGAAAGGATTTGGAATTGGGTTTTTGTGATATAACTTAGAGAGATTTGGAGTTTCATGAGTCGAGTTTAAAGGCTTTTGGTTCTTCTTCGAGAATAAGTTGTTTTAACTTTTCTAGATATTCTTTCTTTATCTCCGAGTCAGAAAATTTTCCTATGAAATCTAATAATAGTTCCTTTTGACTTTTATCGGTGAAAACATTAAGTTGCTTAATTCGAGAAGACTCATAACTCGAGTCTTCGTCTTACGTACTAAGGTAATAATCTTCCTTATTATTAGAGTCGGAAGAATTGTGGGCTAAAATTGATAACAGTTTCTTTTGTAAATCAGGATCTTCAGCAAAAAGTTCATTAATTTTCTTTTTTGTTTAACATTGGACAGCTTTATGACCAACCTTACCACACTTGTAACAAACAATTTTCTTCTTGTTAAACTTCTTTTTCTTTGGAAAATTTGGTTTAGGAGTATCTGTTTTTGAAGTAAAAGCTTTAGAAGGCTTTCGTTGTTTTCTAGTCAAGACTCTTCCAGCTTTTTTATTTTTTGTAGACGAGGCTTCAATTTTTGTGATACCAAAAGTTTTATAAAAGTTCCCATCTCTCTTCGAGACTGGGCTCTTTCCGATCCATATTTGGCTTGTAGTTTGATTTCGTTACAAAGGACAAGTCCTTCACTTTTAACTATTCCAAAAATTTGTCCAAATGTAAGACAACTAAAAGGAATGTCATATGTGTTGAAATGTTATCTTAATTTATTAAGGATTCGTTCTCCAAAGAGTTTAGGAAAGCGAACAATGAATCTTTCTTTCCAAAAATTTTGGGCTCCGTCTTCACGTTTAAGGACATTAGTAAGGAAAGTGTTTTTATGCCATCTATAATCACTTAAAGTTGGACATCTAAGGTTAATGAGGACAGATTTAGTGACTACTTGTCCTTCATTTAGGTTGCCAATGAAATGAAGAGTAATAGTATGAATTAAAAATTCATAACCATCTTCTTTATCTCTTTGTATCCCATTTTCTTGTTTGATTTTTGTAGTGTGATTCAAGATAGAAGTTTTTCTTCGTGGGTCATGAAGTTGTCCCACCAATTCTTAAGTTGTCCTGTAAAACCTAGAGCAAGTGCTGATGCATCATCTTTAGTAGTATATCTTTTTGCTTTGTAGGCAACAACTCGCCATACCATTTCTTGTAATGTGGATAGAATTTCATTTTCGGATTTTTCATCTATGTTCCATTCATAAATAGAATTTCTATCATAATGTCCTGCTGAAAATTCTCCTCTTTCTTCATATTGAATGTCCGGAGGGGTGGGCTTAGGGTAATAATTTCTAGTTTTGGAATTTCTCTATGATTTAATTTTGTTTATTGATGGCTGCTCATTATCCTCTTCGGAAGTGTTTTGGAAGGTCTTAATTGCAAATAACTCATTATCCGAATCTGATTTAGATGAAGAAGAAGACTCATTACTTTGTATTTGGCAAGTATTATCAAGAAAACTAATAGATTTGCCTTTAAGAGCAATGTCAATATCTTTTATTTGTTTAGATATCCTATACAGAAGACTATCATTAGAATTTGAAGTAGCTTTAAGAAGAGATTCTTCATTTTCTTTGGGAATACTATCAAGTTTAAAGAAAGTTTTAGAAATATTGTCTATGTATTCACAAGGTTTTGTATTACTAGTAGAATTTTCAAGAGACTTAAATTTTTTTGTATCTAATTTTTTCGACACAAAGGTTAGTTGCTCTACTATTGTATTAAGAATTGCGTTTGTATAGTTTGCTCGTTGATAGACCTTTTAAGATCATCAACAGTAGCAATGTCACCCCCGACCTTTTTTATAAGGTGATGCAATGACTTCTTCATCATTAATTTTGAGTGTAATTGCTTCGATCTTGGGAGGATGAACGACAACAAAACTAGTGCCATTTTGAAGATGCCACACTTTTGGAAGCTGTGTTTGGATATTAATACTAGGAATTGAATAAACATTTTGAAGTCCTAGATGTGAGGAAAATGTAGGGAACATTATAAAAAGGGAACATTGGTCGATAATCTTGTCATATCGGCTATCCATTTTGTTTTAATTTTGGCTTTAAGGTTTTCTTCAAATTGTTGAAACCATTTTCTATAATGTATATTTTTCTGGGAATAATAATCTTGTTTTAAAAAGGACCAATTTATCTCTAACCCTCCTTTTGTAATGACATTAATTCCTCCTCCTATCCCCTACAAGAAAACTTGCATTTAGCGTCGGATAGAATTCGACAATAAAAGGAAAAAATCGACACTAATCGTGTTTAGCGTCGGATTAGCATCGGAAAAAATCTCATGCTAAACACCTCGAAGCTAAAAATTTAGCATCGGATTCGATCCGATGCTAAATAGCGTCGAACAAAAATAAGACGCTATTAGAGTCGCTTTTTCAATTTAGCGTCGGATATTTACAACGCTAATAGCGTCGATTATTATTCGACTCTAAATTTCACTAACAATTTTCTGCCCGAATCCGCTTTTTAGTGTCGGATAAGACAAAAATGTGTTGGATTTTTTGACTCAAACAACATCGAATTTTGATCGGACGCTAATATCCGACGCTAAATTTCACTAACTATAAGTTTGAACTTTATTTTTCGAATAGCACTTCAAAAAAAAATTCGTACACATTAGATCTTTACTTAATATTATTAGGGTGATTATTCAACCCCACATTATGAATATACAGTCACAAAGAATTATAAAGAATCCACTATAATACATCTTTGTCCTCGAACTATGAATTTCGATTTCAATTTCTCAATCTCGCTAAATAAAAATGTAAAACATAGCTCCAAAAAATTTCTCCTTTTTTACTTTTTTTTGTTTGGGTTCTCTGCAAGTATTTATCACCTTGAACGAATGGGCTCTTCCACAATGGTCTCAAGTGGGGGCTTCTTCGACCAGCAAATAGACATCCAGGTGCCCAAACTCCGGTGAAGAGAACTCCTCCATATTCGGCTTCACCTCACTCGCCGGCGACTCTATCTCTCGACCTCGGGCGGAGCACACCGGAACCACCGGACTTTCCCCGCCCCGCACTTGGCCGCCAAGAAGAGGGCCCCCATATCGGCCACGGTAGCGAAGCGTTTGCTCTCGCATCGGGAACATGACGTAGACACTAGCGAATCGATACTACTATCATCAAAATCAAACTACTTGAGAAAATGTAAAAATTTTAACATAGTAACATAAAGAAAGATTTTGATCAATCACACCCAGATCAAATGAAAAGAAATTCCAAATCCACCATTTTGGCAATGCTGTAGTCAGCAAGTTAAATTCATTAAGAACGAGATTGAGGATGAAGAGAGATTTACAACAATCTCGTGCTTGTAGGAGAGAGAATCGAAACTCTTCACATGTCCCTCCCTCTCTTAATTTGCACCAAATAATCTCAAACGGAAGTCCAAATCCACCCCAAAAATTGGCACAGGTATGACAAAAATTGATAGTAAATATAACATAATTAATTTACTAAAAACTTCACATTGATGATGAGGAAACAATGACTTGATGAATGGTTTGTAAAATCATCTCCCAGGAAATTTCAGTTTCTAACGGAAAAATAACTTGTTTATTAACGGGAAAGCCCAAACACACTTAAAAACTAGATTCCCAACATGGCTGCAAGGCCAAAAATTTGACAAAAATAAAAATATGAACAAATGGGGGAACTAATAAAATTGACTTTAAAGGTTAGAGCTCTAGCAACGGACTAAGAAAGAATCCCAACTTGACAGTCATATGAACATCCTAGATTAAAAGATATAGCATTTCTTCCATAAATTAGTAGGCGTAATGTAACATAAGCTTATCGATCTATATTTGACATATCGAATGGAGCCACCATGATTTGGATAAATTTTTCCCCATTCAGTTCGAGAGAGGCAACATGAGGGGAAAAACAAAAGCCAAAGCCTGACACTCCTAAGTCCCAATTAAACCATGAAGGTTCACCAACGGATCAATAACACTTATATGCTGACATTTGAAACACCTCAACTTTATCCTAGGGCCTACAGCTCCGCAAGTTGTACAAACCAAACCCAAAAATGCAATTCAACTCAATTGGAGCATAATCACATATCAATTGGACAAAAATAATACATTTAGTAGTAAAACCTGAGTGCCGGACAAAGAAAGAAGTACCAAAGCCATTGAAGGAGTGAAATATGTACAATTCAAGCCTCAAACCATCGAAACACGGAATTAATCACAAAAATCGGCACAATTGGACAAGAACTACAGTAATTTTATGAATAATCAGTTTGATTGAAAATTCGTACTACAATCTATTGAAACTACAAGCAGAAAATTCTGAATTTCAATCACCGCATCATACTCTCGAAGAACAATCAAACTAACCCCTCGATTTGAGGCTTGAATTGAAGCAAGGAAATGGACCGGCAAAATTGAAGAAACAATGGAGGGGAGAGAGAGAGAGAGAGAGAAGAGAAGAGAAGATATTCATACCTGGCATGGATAATTCTTGGAGGAGAGAGAAATGGAGACAGAAGACGCCGGAGATGTAGCCGCATACCGAAAATTGGCAACACGAGGTGATTGAGGAAGGGAAGTCGCCGGAGAAGTTATTGAAGGAGAGGAAGAAGAATTTGAGGGAGGAAAGAGAGGAGAGAGACGGGGATAGAGAGATGGGGATTTTCGCCATTGTTGGTATTCGATACCGAGTGAGACAGACGGGGATAGAAAGAGAGAGAGACAGAGAGAGAGAGAGAGAGAGGATTTTCGCCACTTGCTCCCTTTTTATTTTCTAATATGTATTTGATTTTAGTGTCAGATTTTTATCCAACGCTATTAGAGTTAGATTTTTTATCCGACGCTATTAGAGTCAGATTTTATAACTTGACGCAATCAACGTTCGATTTTTGATCCGACGCTAAATCGTTCACTATTAGCGACTTGTTTTTTGTGTCGTCTCTAATATCCGACGCTAACAGCAAGTTTTCTTGTAGTGATCCCGGAAGACGTAGGAGAGGAACAATCTGGAACAGGTTACGGGATGGGAGCTGCAAACCTATATCTTTGGGAATTGCTAAGAGTATCTATTCTAATAGAAGAATAATCGGAAAAGGATTTTCGAGAATTGGAAGAGCTAGGTCCGGAAATGTTTTCCTTCATAGATTTAAATCGATAAGTACTCTACCATCGGGTTCTTCTATAATTTGATCTATAACTTTTTCTTCTAATTGTGTAGGAGGTTGAGCATTTTCTAGTTCGAGTTCATCTGCGATTATAATTTCATCCTATTTAAGGAGTTTTGGGATAAAGACGAGCAGGTTTCTCATCAACTATTTCAAGTAAAACAGTTTCTTTTGAGTTAGAAGGAAGAGGACTTAAATATTTTGTATTAAGGTTTGTAGACATCAGTCTAAAATAAATTCTATACATAACTGCAAAATTTTTAAATATTTTAACGATTCAATTGTCATTGGACATGTAAGATCAACTAGAAAATCTGGATAGCAATTGAAGAAAACTGGACCATTATAAATGTTAGTATGAATCATATCTAATAAAAAGGACTTATATTTTTTTAATTGTTTGTCTCTAAGAGCCATATAAATAGGGACATTAATTCCTTTGCAAACAAAAGGTTTAACAGACAACTTAAACAAG
Organism: Talinum fruticosum; assembly: GCA_021018815.1. NCBI lineage: Eukaryota > Viridiplantae > Streptophyta > Magnoliopsida > Caryophyllales > Talinaceae > Talinum > Talinum fruticosum. Next base: position 2,948,356 of record JAITYX010000022.1, read on the forward strand.
ACCTATATGCATGAATCTATAATTTGCCTTTAAATGATTATGAATAGACTCTGTTTGATTAATGAAATTGTTTGTAGACCATTTTGTAAACTAATAATTTCTTCATGAGTTTTGATCTGAATAAGCGAGTGTAAAAATCAAATGTACCTATTTTGTAAATTGTGTCGGGCTTGACCTTAGGTATAATCCAATTATGATATTTATTAGGTAATGGGGCCTTAAATAAAGGTTCTATTCTAATTTCTTGACTATTAATTATGTCACTAGAATTACTATCATACCCAAACGAAAATAATCTATGTAATTTAGAAGCCATTTTTAATACATTCTAACTAAAGTACTTGTTGCAAATAACGGGACCAACGGGACTACCAACTGGGACCACCACTATTGGTCGACCAACGGATTTAAGGGCGACTAACGTTTAACCAACGTCCAAATGCAAAGACAATAATTACAATGCAGTAATGGCTTTGACATATATATATATATATATATTGATTGAAAAGATTATGTCTAACATTAAATGTTGGAACTAAATGAATTTATCATATTTTGTTAGGTTGTAATTGATGAACTCTGTCCTCTTTTTTTTTTTCATACTTATTGAAATTCTGTGTTTATTCCGCCTAAGGGTGTGGTTAAGAAGATGAAAAAACATATGTCTAAGTGATCTCTGCCTGAAATTGACTAAAAATCAGCACGGTTTAGAAACACTTAAGTCAAATCTTCCATAGGGGATGAAATTGGGTATGATAACACTACACACCTTGATCTTGATGGTAGGGAAGGTGTGACACTCTTGTAATTCACTTATCACAAGCATATATATTTAAATAAACTACACTTATACATTTAAAATTATATATTTTTCTTTAAAATCACTATATAGATAACTTATGATTAAACTTCTTATACAATAATTTTTCAAATTTTAAGTGAGGTGCAATCAGCAGAGTTTTGAAAACACTTCAAATCTTCCACGAGTGGATGAATTCATTTTATGAAAAATTAAAAAATCTACTTCAAATAAGCCCTAAGCTTGACTGATCAAGTGATCAAGTCTAGCCGGAGGCCGAATTCATCAAATAGCAACTCATCTTGTTGATCAACACCAAACTTTGTAAGCCTAATAAGAGGAAATCCTTATAAATTTAAGTCCGAAGCTAATATTATTGCCATTTATGCATATTTTTGTAGTTGATGAAAAGTCCTTTGCCAGCAAGTTGTTGTCCAACTTGAGTGAGATTGGCACAAATAAGTGAGATTACAGGTAAAGTGAGGCTCTTTGTGAACAAGGTGGCTAAAAATTACAAGATTTTACAATAAACATCAAACAACACAATATAGGAAAAATTTTCAAAATTTGGCAAAGCCATGGAACTTATCAATAGTAATCTAAAGATATCATGTCCTTATTTATTATAATAAATTCCTCTTTTACATGTACCTCACAACTTAAAGCTTATATATATGGTCGGAATAATGAGATTTATGTTTGTACTAACTACAACCTTAGTTACCATTTTGTATGGAGTGAAATGATGATGCTTAGGCTTAGTATAGGTTGTCCTTTACTTCATTATGTCACAAAGAAATTCTTTATCGATCTTTGAATGACTTAAGAAAGTTCTTAATTTAATGTGATATGTTTTAGTTTATTAGGTATTCTTCAAACTCTACTTTTGCAAGATATAATTTAGGTTTGAATTTGTCTAGATATTTAATTTTGTAAAATTAAATATTTGCCTAATATATCTAGCAAGTGTGTTTTCAATAGTTGCTCTCCCCTCAAGGTTCAAATGTGATGTAACAACTACCTTCTACTTGCTGTAAACTCTGAATTACTACCAAATATAGATCTAAGTAATCTTATTTTGTTTGCTTATTTTAAAATTGTTATTTTAAAATTGTAATTTTAGTAGTGAATGGTAATAATGGTAATTTGCTTCTATTAACCATATAGACTTTTTAAAAGTTCTAAACTATGACTAATTTTCACACTTTCTGTTTTACTATTTATATTATGTTATGATAGTTAAATATGTTGATTTACACATTTATTCCTTCGTAATTATTTACCACCTAATGTTGATAATTGTCATAACTCAAGTTTAAAAAGTCATGAATTAGATGTCAACTATTCTTGTAAAGTTAGCTTACGGTTTATTTTTTTCAAAATAAAGCGGCACAATATTATAAAACTATTTGACATAAATAAACCTACGAAAACAAGTAATCTAATCTTTAATAAACCTAAATCACATATAATATTATTTGTTTAACCAAGTTAAAATACAAATGCATTAAAAAACAATAATAAAAATACAATCTACCTTCAAACCAATGAGACTCTCTTATTCATTATACTAAACAAATTTTATACAATGTAAAATATAAATTTCATCTCACTACAACAAAATGTTAATTGTTAAATCTCTTCATTAACAACATTAATTTAATTTGATCATCTATAATGTATTTTACTTTACAACATTAATTTTAACACAATATTAGATTTGTTATAGACTAACTTTCACAATTAATAGTGAGGTGTCGCACGCATCGCGAGCGGTGCCCCACTAGTAATAACTAAAAGCCTTTTCCTCCTCAACACCCTCCCCAACACCCATAGACACTAGCTCCAATTGTTACTCTCACACAAAGTTCGGGGCCTCGATCCTAATAGCACCAATTTCGCCCAACAACCCCTCATCCAACTCATAGTCTCGGCCAACACAACCTCATTTAACTCAAAATTATAGTTGAAAATGGTCCGGTTTATATAAATTTATATAATAATTAGATCAATTTTATGTTTGTTCTATACTTAAAAATAACATGTGTTCACACTTTTATAACTATGCCTTTAAATCAAGCCCGCAATTATCATTGGTTCTTTTACATCTTCAAATTAACATTGCTCCTGGTTTTATTGGATTCATATTTCTCTCAACCACTCTATTGGGTTGGTTATATTAGTATATTGGTTTAAAATTTTATTACTCTCCCTTAAATCAGACTCATGTAGCCCTTCATCAATGAAATTGGAAATGAGACAAATATTGAATATTTTACGTCAATTTAAATAAAATATAAAATTGAAAATGAGACAAGTACTTGAATATTTTACTTCAATTTAAATACAATATATCCTGGTTCATTTGGGTACATTCATTATCTCATTGCCTACATATATGTTAGAAAAATGAGTAACTATCAATGGTGAGAAGAATAAGAGGGAAGAATGTTGTGTCGTGGTATGACCACCGATCCGAAAGCAATTACGGCCCGACATGGTGTAATCTTAATACCCGTTTGCTCCCTAAGGTTTCCACATCAGCTTCACTTACGTGCACTCAAAAGTGAAGAGATAGAGTATGCAAAAACTGTGCCTAGAAATGTAGAAGCAGTAAAAGAGAAGAGAGGAAGATGAATTATGCTTGAAATTAGCGGAAGAGGTCTATATTTATAGGAGAAAATGTGACTGTTATGAGCAGAAGTGGAGCAGAAAAATGTGGAGAGGATCAAGGGAGTAGTGGAGAAAATCTCTCAACTTATTGAGAAAATCGGGGCTAAAAATGGGGAGTGAATCTCTCCAATAACGATGAAAAACGTAACCTGTTAGACCTCATTTTTATCGATTTTTAATACATTATTTAACCCAATTTCGTGATGATTTCAATGATATTTAGTCAGTTTTGGGTTGGATTTTGCTCATTTTCTCTTTATTGTCGGTTAAGCTCGTAAATCACTTTATTACGAGGTTTTTGGGTTTAAATTAGAGAGATTTGAGGCAAATTTGATGAAAAGCGATCAAGAGGAGAGTTCGGGCCTAAGAGGAGGCAAGAAAGAAGCCTAAAACACATCAAGAGATGTTGCACAGCCTATTGTGTGAAGTTGCACAGCCGTGCGAGATCATCGAGCGAAGGGCTCGAAGTCAAGGAAGGCCGCACGGCCCCATGTGCGCACCTTGCACGACCGTGCGAGAAGTTACGAAAGTGGAAGTCGTGCAAGGCCTACCGTGCCAAAGTTGCATGGTCCGTGCAAGAGAGGAAGAGAGTTCAGGCATTTCGCACGGCCTACCGTGTAGAAGCCGCACGGCCGTACGAAAATCCTGCACGGTCATGGGAAAATTCTACACGACCAGTGCAACACCTGTTTCGGCGACTTTATAAGCGATTTTTGTCTATTTTTTTTTACTGTTCTTTTCTCCATCAAATTTTAAGGTTTCTAGGGTAGTTTCCAGCCATCAAATCCCTTTAAATTGAAGTTTAATATTTTTACATTTTTGAAGATTAATTTGAATTCAAGCATTCGGATTTCTATTCGGTAATTCTTAATTCTCTCTCTTTATGTTTGCTCTTTGCGATTTCTCTATAGTCTTCATGTTTATATTCATTGAATCTTATCGATTGAATAGTATCATGTTTAGGGGCTAATTTCTCTACTTAGGTTGGGATTGATCCCTATTATGCCTTGATAATCATGAATTGAGTACCAATTGAATTGTTATATGCTTGCTAGGTTAGAATTCACTTTGTTCATCACTTTTTCGTTGATTGCTTTGAAAGAGGACTCATATGCTTTTATTAGGGTTTTGTGAACAATGAAAGATGAAAGCTCACCTAGAATGATGTTGTGAACGATTAGAACTTTGATATGAAAATAATTAAGGTTTTAATCGGGGTTATGAGATGCATTCATTGTGATTTTGCTCTTTTTTAATGCCATGAAAATAGGTGATTAGATTGTGCAAGATTTGTCTTTGACCTTCGAAAGTAGGCGAAGATATGTTTAATTTGGTGTCTCCCCTTCTAAACTACTAGCATAGGCATATATCAAGCGGTATTCGATGTTGATTTCGGGCATAGTAGTGTGATTAATCTACAAAATTATGGGTATTCGATGTTGATTTCAATTTCAATTTTGTAAAACCATAAATCTACAAAAATCAACAAAAGCATACCTCAAAATTATGGGCGGCACCGGCGGCAGCACGAGCGGCGACGGCGAAGGTCGGGCGTGTGGCGGCAGCGGCGGCGGTGCGTCGGCGGCGTCCTCCACCCAGCAGCGAGCAGCGGCGAGGCGGGGTCGGGTGAAACCAAGCCGAACGGTGGTTATTCGGCCTTGGTGTTCCTCAACCGGCGGCGGAAGGGCGGTGGCCGTAGCGAGCGACGGCCGAGCAGGCGGCGAGCGTAGTCGCCGGCGGTAGTGGCTGTTGGCGGTGGTGAATCGGCGGAGGAAGGGTCGCTCTCGCTCTCGCTCTCACTCTCGTTTGCGCGGCGTTATGCGAGCCGGCTGAAGCCGATTCCGGATTTATGCGTAATTAGCGACGAAAAAGTCCGTCGCTGTTCAGTCGCTAATTACAAAATTTGCGTGAGCGACAGTTAGCGACGGAATATTCCGTCGCTAATGAGTAAATTAAAATTTTTTTCCCGGGGTTTTGTAATGTCCGAATTACCACGACGAATTAGCAACGAAATATTCCGTCGCTAATCATCTCAGCGACGGAACATTCCGTCGTTGACCCCAAAATAGCGACGGACGTCATGTTCCATCGCTAATTCCGTCGTCTCGATACAGGTGTCATTTTGTATCGGTGTCCGTCGCCGATTCCGTCGCTAGCTGGCGACGGAGTGGTTTCCGTCGCTATTTTACGGTTTTGTAGTAGTGAATCAAAGGTCTTAGAGCCAATATTAGGTCTCTTGAAATCAGGTCAAGGAACCTTAGCTAAGCATTCCCATACTTTAAGAAAACTCAAATTTGGAGCATACCCTTTCCACAATTCATATGGGGTTTGGTCTAACTTTTTATGGGGAACTCTATCTAGAATATAGCAAGAAATTAAAACAGACTTCCCCCACATATTATCGGATAGGCCCGAACTTAAAATCATAGTATTCATCATTTCTTTAAGTTTTATGTTTTTCCTTTCAGCTATCCCATTCTGTTGGGGAGCACAAGGGGCACTATCCTCATGAATTATTCCATTTTTGAGCGAGAAAGAAACAAGGGTATTGGTTCCATATTCACCAACTCTATCGGATCTAAGCTTTTGATCTTTTTATCTAGTTGATTTTCTACTTCTACTTTATATCTCAAGAATATTTCTTTAGCATCATCTTTAGATTTAAGGAGGTATACTCTAGTGAATCTACGTAAGTCATCTAGAAAAGTAATATAAGATCTTTTTTCACCTTTGCTAACGAGTGTTCTTGAAAGTCTGCTAAGTCTTAATGAACTAATTCTAGTAGTTTAGCTTGTCTACTAGTCACATGCGTAAATGATTTTTTAGCATATTTTGCTTCAACACATACAGGAAATTTCGATATGCTATTAATATTAATAGAAGGAATTAAATGCATATTATAAAGTCTTTTTAGAGAAGCAAAATTAACATGTCTAAGTCTACCATGTCTTAAATCAACAGACTCAAGCAACATAAGCGGAACTAGAAGCATTTCCATTAATTTCGGAGGCAACATTCAAAACAAATAAACCCCCTTTTGACCCTCCATTTAGATATCCCTTTCCAACAAAGTCTCCATTTTGAGAGATGATAGCCACTTCTCCATCTAAAATAACTTTAATGTCAGCAAGATTAAGAAGACTACCAGAAATTAAGTTTCTACGAAAAGAAGGGACATACAACACATTAGTTAAGCATAACTTTTTTCTAGAAGTGAAATTGAGAAGAACTTTCCCTTGACCCAACACTCCAGCAGTTTTGAATTTCCCATGTAGACATGTTCTCCATCAGCAACATCTTCAAAGTCGTGCATCGGCTCCTTGTTGGCGCGAAGTACTTTGAAACTCCAGAATCTAGGATCCACTCGGTTGTTCCGCAATCGGGTTTGCCTCCACGGTTATTGCACGGATTATCTCATCGTCTTCTGCGAGGTTGGCTTGTGTAGTAGCTTGGCTCGCGGGTTTACGGCTCCTTGTCCAGACGGGTTTTTGATTTGGTCGTTTGCGGAGGTTCCATTGATAGGCCTTGTGTCCTAGCTTACCGCGGACATAGCATGTTACCTTCTGTTCGAATTTTGTTGCTTGATTTGTTCATCCGGTTCGATGTTTGGGATTGTTTTGCCTTTAATTGAACTTCCCGTTGCCTTTGAACCTGCCTTTGTTTGTTTGCATAGAAGATTTAACCAGATTAGCTTTAGAAGAATTTAAGGAAAAGGAGTCCATCTTATTTTTGAGATGATTAGCCTTTTCACTTGTCATGTGACTAATCGGTTGTTAGAGCCTCTTTTTATTCTTCGGTTGGTTTCGTAGTCACTCCAGGATGGTGGAAATTTCTCAATCAGCATGTTTTCTTAAAGTATGTCACACATCTTCATGCCTTCATTGGCGACTTCAGCACATAGGTTCTCATAGACATGAACTTGCTCCATGATTGGCTTGTCATCAACAATCTGTAATTTCAGCCATTCACCAACCATGTACTTCGTTTGCCAGCATCATCCGCACCATATTTAGTTTGTAGTTTTTCCCATATAACCTTAGCGGATTTATAGTCAATAAAATAAATCAAACAAGGGGTCGAGTCATATGGTGCAGCAGATAGCCTTGAACAGTTTTGTTGTCTTTCTCCAATTTCTTCTTAGCGGCGTCGGTAGCATCGGTAGAGGAGGAGCTGCATTTTTCCTTGTCTCCGTTCGATGCGGCAGTAGTATTGGACTGATTGTTGTCATCGGCAATGTTTGTGGACCAAACTTAATCAAATTTTAATTGTTCAAAAAGAATAAGCGACTTACGGGACCAACGCTTGTAGTTGGTTCCATCAATGGGTTCAATTTTTAAGAGGATAGGAAGAGCTTTGTAGAAGTTGACAACCATTGGTAGTAGATAATTGCTTTCGATTGTTAGAACAGGTGAGTAGCTATCAATGGCGAGAAGAATAAGAGGGAAGAATGTTGTGTCGTGGTATGACCACTCGACCTGAAAGAAATTACGGCCCGATAGGGTGCAATCATAATAGTCATTTGCTCCCCAAGGTTTCCACAGCAGTTTCACTTTCGTGCACTCGAAAGTGAAGAGAATGGAGTATGCGAAAGCTGTGCCTAGAAATATAGAAGCGACGAGAGGAGAAGAGAGGAAGATGAATTGTGTTTGAAATCAGCAGAAGAGGTCTGTATTTATAGGAGAAAATGTGACTATCATGAGCGAAGTGGAGCAGAAAAACGTGGAGAGGATCAAGGGAGTAGTGGAGAAAATCTCTCTACTTACTAAGAAAATCAAGGCTAAAAATGAGGAGTGAATCTCTCTAATAATAGTAAAAAGAATAACCACAAGGAAAACATCAACGGAAACCGAAATGAACTTTCTCCTAAAAGATAAATACTATAGGCCCACAGGCCGCGCCCGGCTCGGACCGAACGGGCGGCGCGCGCATGTGTGGTGGCCCAAACCCTCCTCAACCCTAACCATAGTGCTAACTTTTGAAATAGTAATAATGAGGAGGAAGTGTTTAAACCCATAAAATTTCTCCAAAACTTCAATGTAAGACAATAAGGAAAAGGAAAAATTCGTGCCATTATCTAACAATATTTAATGTAAACGTTAAAGTCGACTTTTCTCTATTTTTTTTTTTTAAAAAAGAAGCTATCTTTTCCAAAAGCTTTGCTCCCCGCAAGAAATGCGGGAAGAATAACTCTCCCTTGATAAGTTGATAACATATTACAAGTGGAGGTTTTTTTTTTTTTTTAAATGTTATACTATATTTCTACAAGTGGAGTACAAGAAAATAGATACTTCAAATATTCTATTAAAAATTAGTATATATTAAAATTTTAAAACATATATTAAAATTTTAAAAAGAGTAGCATATATTTACAGGAGAAAAAACACACGCACTCATGTGCGCATGGGACACGAAATAAAATATTACAAGTGAAGTACAAGTGATGTTTGTGTTTTTTTAAAGACATGCTCATTTTATCAATTAAAAATTAGTTATTAATTGTTACGAACAGTTATGAGTTGTTATAAGAGGTACAATTAGTTGTTAATCGTTATGAGTTACACGTAGTTATGATTATTATTATCAGCTATTACGATATACTATAAGTGGTTACAAGTGATTACGAGTTATTGATCGTTATAAATATTAAATCGAACTGGCCCTTAGTAGCTGAAATGGCGTTGCACGATGATTGTCCCAGGAGGGTTTCATGAAGTTAGTCATGGAAGGGGATTAAAGTGCTTTTTCCTTTAATTTTTTATTTAATAAATGACTTGTATGTAATAGATAGAATTTTAGTAATTTGGAAACGTTTATTTACTGCCGACTAGGGGTGTTCGGGGATGTAAATGAACTGAGGCAGCTTGTCGAGCGCTTGGGCTCGACTCGATCAAAGCTTAGCTTGAGCTCGAGTCAAACCGAGCCCGAGCCGAGCCCGAGCACGAAAGGCTCGACTCGGCTCGTTTCGATTCGGTTAGGCTCGATTTAGGCTAAATAGTTTATTTTTTTCTAAAAATACTTGTGTGAAGAGTATAAATTACTTATAAAATCATCAAAATTTTATTCAAAATTTTATTTTTGGAATCTAATACAAAAATATATAATTTAATTTCGATTATAACCTTAAATTTAAAAAATTTTTAAGAAAATCCAAAAAAAAAAAAAACTTAGCCAAGCCGAGCCCGAGTTGAGCCCGAGCCTGCGCTTCAGCCGTCCGAGTTGAGCCCAAGCCTAAAATTCAAAGGCTCGACGAGCAAAATTGTAACCAGGCCTAACCCGAGCCTAGCCGGCTCGGACTCGACTTGGCTCGTTTACCCCCTACTGCCGACCATGGAATAAAAGAGAGAGTGAGGGGTGTTAAGTTTAAACAGTCAGGCATAACTAAACTGCTAAAGCTATCACCTATCTCATATTAAATCAAAGGAAAGTTAAGCAAATAAGTTTAATTTGTGCAATTAATTTTCAGGGCTTCTAAAGTTAGTCCTAAAGTTAAATTAAGGAAAAGTAAAAACAGAGTAACTTTTATCTTTGTTACTTTTCTACCCACTTGATAAAGCTAATCTGATAATGGAAATTTAATTTGAATGGTTGAATTTAAGAATCGAAAAAGACTAATCTAGTTCGGGCCATAAATTTAGATTGATCCTATCTAAAATAAATCCCACTTATAATTTTTATCCAAAGTGAAACTTTCTATAAGACAAGTTTATTTTTGGATATATCAATCGATCCAAAGACAATTAAAATCATAAATAACCTTATTTAAATACACAAATTGAATAGAAACCTTATCAACTTGAATCTAAGTCAACCATAATTGACCTCACTCAAATCCAACTAAGTAACAAAGTTGGTACTAAATTATATGTGTAGCTATATATTCTCTAATTGAAACATGTTGTACAATGAACATGCCTGAAACTCGTAATTAGGAAGAAATTAAAAAGGTGTCCACGGTACCCCACCAAATTAATTGCAAAATATTTCAATTAGAATAAATTAACATCCGAATAACATCCCATAAAATTATATATTTATATCGCATATTTGAAAAAGAGGGGAGGGGTAAATAGATGTTTGGAGTTGGGTACAAACAAAATCATACACAGAAGGAAACACGAGAGAGAGAGAGAGAGGGAGTGTGGTCATCGAAGAAGGTGCTAAGGACAAAGAGTATGTTGGATGAGAACAAGTTATATTTCTCCCACATATTATCTCCATTCAAGAAGAAGCAGCAGCAGCAGAAGCATAATTATGATAATTATAGTTATGAATATAATTATAATTATTGTAGGTATATATATGTAAATAAGGACTAACCTTAGTAGTTGCGAAGCGAAAAGATTGATTGCCGTTAGATAGCCCACAAGTGAATTCCCGAGTCATGAACCCTCCGAGTCCGGTTGTACTCCGAAGTCCGGTTTTACCAGTGTTGTCCGAAGCAGTATCCGGTGGCTACTAGAGTCGCCGGAAACAGCCACGTCTCAAACCCGAAGACCCAAAGATGGTCGGTCTAAGCGTGAGGAGGTGTTAAGGATTTCTAGGGAAAATATCGGAAATGCAACGTATGCGGTGTGTATCTTTCTTTTCCCCTTCATCTTTTTGTTTCATCGTAACTCGATTTAAGTAGGGAAACAAACCCTACATATCCGGGTGTATTAATGCTAGATTAGCGATTATGTAATTTTGATTAAATGAGCCAAAGTGGCCGTTTCATGATCTTGGCCAACAGCTCCCACTCGGCCACGTAAGCCTTTTACATAACTCTATAATCGTATACATCTCCTCACGTTTCATACCGGGAATGAATCGTGCGACCAAAAATAACCGAGTAGTGTCATATTAAGTCACCACCTAACTAACATAACACTTTCATAAGGACAATGCCCCAAACCACTCAAAAACATCACCTGTGGCATATATAATCCCTTTATGCCTACTGATATATCATATGATTATATTCCGAATACAATCGCCCGGGCTGATATGGTGAATATGAAATGATTTTCCTTAGCCACTCATGATGTTACATCTCGGTAAGATTGCTTTCCTAATGTATTCCGTTGAGTTGTATATTTCTATAGCCCTTGGAGTATACACTAAAGTAGCAACATCTAACTTAGATTTCACATCATAGTCCTAAGTCAAAGGGAATTGCGTTTTGGAACAATAATGTTTCGGGATCACACGGTGACAAGGAAGGGAAGCTGTTGTCACTCCACAAGGTCGTCTTTTTAGCACACACAGTATGATGTGTGTGTTATGATATAACTCCCACTAAGGTGAGCCTGTCACTTTTATATCATACGAATTACAAGTCCAAGTTTTCTTCCAAAAGATCGACTTGAGTCACTGGATTAGCGCACTCAACGTAATCCCGACACTTAAATTCGGCTAAAAGGCTTCAATATAAGGTTGTATTATATTCAATTTTTCTTTAAATCTTATCTTAGACTTACTAAGGCGACTATTCATGTATATTTTTCATACTACTCGAGTACGAAAAATTAATCAATATTGCACACCTAGTGCCAATATGATTTTAGTCTCTTCCTAACCGCTACTCGAGCGTTAGTATTGATTATCCGTGTGATAAGATAATCGAAGCCTAGTGACATTCGGATGTGCCAAATCATGCAACCAAAATTATGAACATTCAAAGAAAAAGAAACACTAATCTTTATTTCAATGAAAAAGTTCATCTAGAAAAGTATGTCTAAAAACAGAATTACAAGATGTTTCAAATGACTAAACTCTACGAAGACCTAAACTCATCATATGAGTTTTGAACGCATCTCTAGGAGTTGGTTTAGTCAAAGGATCAACGATCATCTTGTTCGTAGATAAATATTTGACAATAATCTCTTTCAACTTTATAGCATCCTTCACAAAGTGATAACGCCTTTTAATATGCTTAGCCTTCCTGTGAAACTTAGGATCCTTAGCATATTGAATGACAAGCAGTGTTATCGCACCACATCTCGACAGGATCGTCAACTCTTGGAGAAAGGTTGAGATCCCGGAGAAAACTCCTTAGCCATATTGCCTCCTGAGCGGCAAGGCAACTAGCGACATATTCTCGCTTCCATAGTTGACGAGCTATGCGGTCTTGCTTCTTACTCGCACCAAGATATGGGTCCCCCACCAAGGGTTAAAACGTATCCTAAGGTTGACTTGGACTCGTCCGAGTCACCACCCCAATCTGCATCCGAGTATCCTCTCGGTTTGAGGTCCCCTCCTTGATAACAAAGTACCAAGTCGGTAGTTCCACGAAGATAGCGCATTATTCTTTTGACGACTCGCCAATGAGCGAGGTCCCGGGTTGTTTTGGTAACGACTAACCAATCCAAGCTGCGAAGCAAATGTCGAGCCGTGTACATAGCATGGAATACATCAAGCTTCCTATCGCACTAGCGTAGGGAACACTACTTATTTTCTGCTTTTCTTTATCTGTTTTAGGACATTGCTCATGACTTAAAGTGAGACCCTTATCGACTGGAGTGTCAACGGGTTTGGAACTTTGCATCCGAAAACGTTCCAGGACTTTCTCAATATACGTCTTCCGACATAAACCAAGAAGTTTTTAGAACGGTTCCTGATTATTTCCACACCAAGGACATACTTGGCTTCACCCATGTCTTTCATCTTAAAGACGGAAGACAACCACTTCTTAGTAGCGTTGATCATTTCCAGGTTGTTTCCAGCCAGGTAATATGTCATCAACGTACAATGTAAGGAACATAATCCCTACTGTCGTCCTCTTGACATATACACAATGGTCTTCGAAACCATGGTTAAGCCATATGAAGTAATAGCTTCATGGAATCTAAAGTACCATGATCCGGAAGACTGTTTAAGACCGTATATAGACCTATTAAGACGACAAACTTTGTCCTCTTGTCCTTTTGATACGAAACCAATAGGTTGATCCATATAAATCTCCTCCTCTAGATTACCATTGAGGAAGGCAGTCTTTACGTCCATCCGGACTAACTCCAAGTCCAAATGAGCAACCGGGGCTAGAAGTAGGCGAATAAAGGTCATTCTCACCACAGGAGAAAAAGTCTCTTCATAGTCTACACCTTCAACTTGTGTAAAACCTTTCGCCACTAATCGGGCCTTGAACTTATCAATTGATCCATCTGCCCGACGTTTAACCTTGAAAACCCACTTGTTTCCAATGGCCTTACGTCCGGGAGGAAGATCAACCAATTCCCAAACTTCATTCTTTGCCATTGAGTCCAACTCATCTCTCATGGCTTCCATCCATTCTGTATGGTTTGGTGAATTTATAGCCTCTACATAAGAGGTTGGCTCTTCTATTTCCAAAGGCATGCAAAAGAAGATATCCTCTTCGATTTGAAAAAATCGTCGGGGAACTTTTCCTCGTTCGCTCCTTCGAATAATTTTAGGACTTGGTTCTTTTGTCGACTAGGCTCGGGATCCCTCCCCTTTTCCTTTGAGGTGTGGGACTCGAGTAATGGGAGATTCTCTCCCACTAATCCCTTGGGATGTGGATGAGGGTACCGAGAAGGAGGACCGACCTCGTGGTTAGGAAGCTGGAGATTGAGGGCGTTCCTCATTCTCATGTTGGATCTCTTGTGTAGACACATTTCCATCATTAGAGATGGTAGGACCCCTCCCACTATCTCTGTTGTCCGGTGGAAAACTATTATCCCAGGTGACATGATGAGTATACAAATCCTCCTCCTCACCGAGAGATAGTTGTTGTAACTCATACAACTCTAAGTCCTTCTTAATTTCACCAATACTTGGGAACTCATCCTCAAGAAAATCGACATTTCGGGATTCTATTTCCTTCATGTCGCCAGTTAAATGTTCTCCATACATGACATACCCTTTTGAATTTTCTGGATACCTAATGAACACCATTTTGGTAGCTCTAGGACCAAGCTTCCCATGTTGATGAGTTGAGTTTTGCACATAGCCAGCCAAACCCCACGGGCGTAAATTGTTCAAGATGGGCTTTCTACCATTTCATAACTCATATGGAGTGATGGAAACACTTTTGCTAGGCACTCGGTTTAGGATGTAAGTTGCCATAAGCAATACATCCCCCAAAACTAATTGGTAAATTAGCTTGGGCCATCAATGACCCGACCATGTCAAGTAATGTTCGATTCCGGCGCTTGGCAACACCATTTTGTTGGGAAGTACCGGAATCGTAAATTGCCTGCGTATGCCCTTTTCCTCACAAAACTCTTTGAACATATCGGAAAGATATTCACGACCACGATCGGTGTGAAGAGACTTCACTCTATGCTCCAATTTGTTTTCTACTTCCGCTACGAAGCGTTTGAACACATCTAAAGCTTCATAACGGTGTGATAAAAGGTACACATACCCATATCGTGAATAGTCGTCTATCAAAGTGAGAAAATAACTAGCACCATGACGTGCTTTGACATTCATTGGTCCACATATATCGGAGTGAATAAGTTCTAAGGGATGTAACGCCCTAGAAGCCTTACCGAAAGGCTTTTTGGTCGCCTTACCAGCTAAGCATGGCTCACATCTAGGCAACCTAACCTTAGTGAGCCGGTCTAGAAGACCTTCTTTTGCTAGTTTAGTCATTCTATCTTGGCCAATATGACCAAGTCGAGCATGCCATTTAACAGATTCGGAATTGAAATCAAATACAACTAATGCGGAATTATCATAGCATACGTCTAAATCCAAAACAGGGAAATTGTTTTGAAAATATGCATGGCCAAACAAATTGCCACCATAATAAATTTCTAAACCATCTTCTTTTAAAATAATCTGAAAACCTACTTTAACTAAGGAGACAAAAGAAATAAGGGAACATTGCACCCCAGGTGCGTAGAGAGCATCTAGTAGAAGTAACTTATTTCCTCCACGTAGCTTGAGCCGATACGTTCCTACACCGAGAACGTCTTCAATTGTGCCATTCCCTAATGTCACGGTTTGTACGCCTATCGGATAAGGGTGGAAATCTACAAACCCAGCTCGGTCTTGAACTATGTGCTTGCTTGCTCCCGAGTCTAAAATCCAATTAGGAAGAGATTTAGCAATTAATGCGTGGGAACAAACAAATAATTCGGAGACTTTAATGGAAAGGGTTACCTTTTGAGGCTCGGCACAATCCCTAGCATAGTGACCCTTCTTTCCACAATTATAACACTTCACACGTGCCATAACTTTCTCTTTGTTGCCCTTAGCCTTATGTCTTGTTTCTTGGCAATTCCACTCGTAGGCCCAAGTTTCTTGGAGGGATGAGAACTTTTCTTCTTCCCTCGTTTAAACTTGTTGCCCTTAGGTTTGTTTCCTTTAGCAACTAATGCAGCGAGAACGGGAGCGAGGAGCATGTGACTTCATGCGATCTTCTTCAAGTTCGAGATGGCGAACAATATCGTCCACGATGCCGGAGATGATCACTACGCACCATGAGAGTCTTAATGGTTTTCCATTTATCATCGGATGGGATAGCACGAATCACATTCGTGACTTGATCACGCTCAAAGATCTCGATCCCTCCAGCCTTAAGATCACGAACCATTGTACTCAATGTTCTTATGTGTTCGATTATACTATGCTCCGGGCCAAAAGTGTATTGCATCCACGTAAGATGCAATTGGCGGAGCTTAGTAGCGTAAGTTTGCCCGAACTTGATCTTAAGTTGATCCCACATGTCTTTAGGCTGTGGGACGGTTCTCGAACTCGCCGATTAAGTCATCATGCATAAGGTTCAGTAAGGCATATCGCGTCGAGCGGTCCTTTTGAACCACTCCGATATGTTTTCAAATCCTTCCGATACCGTGCGGAACCAGTATCATCATCTTTGTCATCTTTATCTTTAGTAGCAGGGGATACATTTTGGCGAGTCAAGAACTCTAGCAGTTCTCGTTCATTCGAAGGAACTGAACCCTTTGATGCCAAATGTCATAGTTGGACCCCACAAACTTTTCAGTAGAGGCCATATCGGTTATTGGTTTCGTTGCCATATCTACAAGTAAAAATTTGGACATTTAGGCACATCTTAAAAAACAATTAAAATTTTCACAAAATTCTTCATTCAAGTCATATGATCGAAAATTTTGCTAAGCTCATAATCATCACATATGCAATAAACTAGAAATTTTAGAAAAATTAATTGACACTTTAATTTCATAGAAAACATATTCATATGAATTTTAATATTAAACGAATTAATTTTGAACTTTATACACCACAAAGGTGGTTAAGATGTAAAACTAATTTACATTAAAAAAAATTGTACGTGATATTATTAATTCACATGAAACATATTCACATTAATTCTAAAAACTAATTTATAGATAATATCACTTAACTCATATTATATAAAAACTAATTTTATAATTAATATGATTTCATGAAACAAATTCATATATATGCATAGCATGTAGAGCAAGAATATTGCTTTTTATAAAACTAATTTATATGACACTATATTAAACATATTTATATAATGTTCATGCTAATTTTCCACTTTAAAACATGTAATACGAAATTACATATATTAAACAAATAACATGCCAAAAATCAAAATAATTACACAAAACACAATTATGTAATTTACCTAATATGAAACAGATTCATAAAATTAACTGATTAAAATAATTTACATAAAATTATAAAATCAGATTAATATTAATTTTAAATTTACACAAAGTAAAAAAACTTTACGTACTAAACGTATTAAGTATTATTAGCATGCTAATTGAATAAATAAAATGGACCAAAAGCTGAAGCAGCATGGGCTGGTAAAAAAAACTTCGGGAACCCAAGACCAATTACGGGGCTTGAAAAACAGAGAAAAATAAATGAAAAGAGGGGCATGCTTGCCCTTAATCGCTCACGCTAGCTCTGTTTTCCTCCGAAAACTTCTAATCCTCTCTCCCTTTCGGTCTCTCTGTCTTCTCTCCCTCTCGACCGAGAGTCCTCTACCCTCCCTCACTTCTTGACCTCCGTGAGTAGCCATAGCTACGGGAGGAAGGCTTCGGCCGACTCCATGATTACCGGCGACACCTTTCAAAAGCACGACCTCTCTTTCCGTCTCACGGCGACCCAAAAATACCCGAATGATGTAAATCCGCCCTTCTCCGCCGAGCCAAAAATCGAGACCCACAAGCCTCGTCCTTCCTTTTCGACGAAAGTGCCACCACCACGGTATAGATCGGCCGCCAAGCAACCGATTAACACCGGTTTCGAGCGGTGGTAGTGACGGCGTGGTGGCGAGTGACCCACACGCGCCACCGCGGGGCTGTTTCGCAAAGAAAAGAGTCGATGGACGTATATTGGCGGCGGAGAAGCTAAGAGAGATAAAGAACTAATCTCGGCGGCGGCACGTGTTGGTACGCGCCACCCCTCTCTCGGCGGTCCGATGGGTTAGTCCGATAACTACTCTTCTTCTACCCCTTTTTATTTATTTATTTGGCTTTTGGGTCATAGAGGCCGGACCGGATTGGTTTTTGCGTTGGGCCACTAAAGGCCATGCCGCCGTCGCCGCCGAGGCGATTTGCGGTTTACGCGATGGTTGTCGAGGGGCGCCACGAGGCGATGTTAAGGACAGAGAGTCAAGTCGGGGAGGTTTAAACGTGGTCTTAATTAAACGGGATTCAAATTTGTACTTAACAAATTATACGGCCTAAACTAATCGGGCTAATAACTAATTGGGGCTAGGAACTAGCAATCCAAAGCTACGATACCACTGTAGGTATATATATGTAAATAAGGACTAACCTTAGTAGTTGCGGAAGCGAAAAGATCGATTGCCGTTAGATAGCCCACAAGTGAATTCTCGAGTCACGAACCCTCCGAGTCCGGTTGTACTCGAAGTCCGGTTCTACCGAGTGTTGTCCGAACAGTATCCGGTGGCTACTAGAGTCGCCGGAAACAAGCAACGTCTCAAACCCGAAGACCCAAATATGGTCGGTTTAAGCTGTGAGGAGGTGTTAAGGATTTCTAGGGAAAATATCGAAATGCAACGTATGCGGTGTGTATCTTTCTTTTCCCCTTCATCTTTCTGTTTCACTTGTAACCAGATTTAAGTAGGGAAACAAACCCCTACATATCCGGGTCATAATTATGTTTACAATTATAATCCACCACAACAAAGGCAGCAGCGAGAGGCTTGGAGATATTGATGTGCAAGCTGAGCGAGTATATCGGGAAGAAGCATTAGAAGTTCGAGCTCTCTCGATGGATGTCTAAATGATCCATCCGTACGTGTATGTGTGTGTGTGCGTTTTTATTTTCGTCAATGTGTATTTTCTACTTTAAAATACCAATAAATTAATTTGTTACTAGATTAATTATAATGACAAATGAGCAATTGTGTATGTAGCTTAATTTGATTTGGATTATTTGAATTGTATCATATACCTTTGTATTGGGTTGGAGAACACGTCCAAGTCTTATATTGATGCCCATGAAAAACTCTCCATGCATTAAAACATACGAAAATAATTGAAAACTAGAAATTAGAATTGCAATACTAGACTCTCGAGGCATTAAAACATAACCTCAAAAAGAAAACCAAATTAATAGCGTTGAAATATTCATTCACAAATTATAATGATATTTAATCTGTCAGGAGTTCGCAACTTCTATTAAGAAAATTATTGTCGAGTATCCTACTAGAGAATATGAAACTACACTCCTATATCAACTGAATTACAAACTTTCGTGAATCATGTATATATACACATTTGAATGTAAGATAATTAATTATTTAGTAGAAGGTCTCGAATAAAAAGAAAATAATTTTTTGGTACAGATAAAAAAATTATAATTAATAAAGTATAAAGAAAGAATAATTGTTAGGTTGTCCAGGAATCATTATTATTTTCATTTATCATCCATCAATGTAATTTAGTATCCCGAGTAAGGGGGACAATGGCCCCAAAATTCCAGAATGAATATACATTGAATCAGCCATAAGTGAGTTCTTCCAAAGCATTATATTTATTCGGTGGGTTTTACAAATTAAATAACAAATTATGGAACAATTATAAATTAGAAATCAGTTTTGGCAGCTGCCTTGGAAAAGAGTAGTTCTCGAAGGCTTGAAGCTGCCACCTTCGGAGAAGTCAAAAATACAAATTAGGCGGCAAACTGGCAAAAGTTGAGCAATTAGGCGGCTAAATTCTCTCTCACTAATCTAACAATGTAACAATTTTCTTTAGTTTTAGGGAAAACAATGAACAAAAGTAGAATACATGTGAAATTTGGCAGGTGTTAATTTCAACGCTACAATTTCATTTTTTTAACTTGGTAGAGCCCGAAAAATATGTATATATAACAAATTAGGCTATTAAATACAACAATCCCCTCAGCTAAATTATAATAAGTTAAATATAATAATTTGTTAAATACTATTACAATACCTATTTTTTTGGATTGATAAGTTGACTCACTCGCATGTACTCTCTATCTTAGGGAAATTCAATGAACTGATTGGGGTGGGAAGGAGGAATCATATCAAGTGCCAAACTACCTCCACGACACACAAATTTCTCAAAAGAAGAAATTAATGCCCCAAATTCGAACCTGGTGGGGGGCGGGGGTTGGCTACTCACCACTCTACAATGGGGTTGGCTACTCACCACTCTACAATTACAATACCTGTTGAATCGAACAACATTGCATAGTTTCATAAAGTTATTAGCTCAATGGTACTATATTTCACTCTTTTTTTTAAATATATTTTTGTTAATTATGTCACTTCACCTAAGTCACATAGTAATATATCAAGTACCTTTGCCTAGCAGCTTCTTCGTATTTCTGCTCTTAACATTAACTTTAGATTTTATTCATATTCATATAATAATAATAAAAAAAAATACCTTTTAGTTAATTGCGGAAAGGAAAAAGATAATACAATGCAACATAAAAAAAAAAAAACAAATTGAATCAGAAATGCCACGAAACCGAGCTAGATGCAGATCATTTACGTGCATATGGCCATGGCGGCATACTAATACTTTAGTACAAAGTATTGTGCAATAATTTAATTATACACCTTCCAAGATCTACAATATTAATACAGGTATACCATATTATAACTATTATTCACGGAATTATTCTCTTGCATCAAAAATTTTAGGGAAATTTACAGATAAGTTATGGTTTGACTTTATAATTATACTTTTGATTATTATTTTTACACTTTATTTATTAAAAGACTATTATACCCTTCATCTCTCTCCTCAACCACTCTCTGTCAGCCATCTCTCTCTCTCCTCACCCCCTCTCTGTGTCTCTCTCTCCTCTCCTACTTTACTCTCTCTTACACTTTTTTTTATTTTTTAATGAAAATAAAAAATTAATTATTATTATTATAGATAAAAAATTAATTATTTATATTATAGTTAATTTTTTAAAAAATTTTTAAATAAAAAATTATTTTATATTTTATATTTTATTTTTGTTATTAAAATTATTTTTGGTATTATTATGCATTTCTCTTATTATAATTAAATTAATTTATTTTTCATACAAAAAATAATATATTCATTTTTGATCTAATTTTAAATAAAATTTAAAATTTAAGTTTATTATTATAAAATTTAAAATTTTTAATTATTTCAAGTAAAATTATTTTAATTTAATATTTTAAATTGAGTAATTAAGATCTAGGGATTAATTATAATTTTTTTATTTCAACCAAAATTATTTTAGTTTAATATTTTAATTTGAATAATGAAGATTTAAAACTTAAATAATATTTTCATATTTTTAGTTAAAATAATTTTAATTGAAATAAGAAAAATTAAACTAAAAATTTTAATTTTTATAATAATGAACTTAAAATTCAAATTATATTTAAAATTATATTAAAAAATAAATGTATTATTTTTTTGAAAAATAAGTTCATTTATTTATAATAAGAGAAACACATAATAATATTAAAAAAATATTATAACGAAAATAAAATTTAAAATATAAAATAATTTTTATTAAAAATTTTCAAGAAATTAATTATAATACAAATAATTAATTTTCTATCTATAATAATGATAATAATTAATTTTATTAAAAAATAAATAAAAAGTATAAGGAGAGGAGGGAGAGAGAGACAGATAGAGGGGTGAGGAGAGAGAGAGAGAGGGCCGACAGAGGGTAGGGATGGCAACGGGGCGGGTCGGGGCCGGGGACACCCCGCCCGGTCCCCGCTCCTCCCTCCGGCCCCGCCCCAGCCCCCATCCCCGCTGCGGGGACAGCTTTGCCCCGCCCCGCCCCACCGGTACCCAATCTCCACCGGGCCCCGCTTCCCGCCTCCACCGAGAGAGAGAGACCACGGCGAGAGGGAGGAGAGAGAGACCACGCCGAGAGGGAGACGGCGAGAGAGCACACGAGAGGAGGCCGAGAGGGAGACGGCGAGAGGGGCCCGAGAGGGAGAGGGAGACGGCGAGAGGAGAGAGAGAGAGAGAGAGAAAGCACACCTGAGAGGAGGGAGAGACGGCGAGAGGGGGCCGAGAGGGAGAGGGAGACGGCGAGAGGAGAGGAGAGAGAGAGAAAGATAGCACACCCGAGAGGAGGGAGAGACGGCGAGAGGGGGCCGAGAGGGAGAGGGAGAGGGAGACGACGAGAGAAGGCCGAGAGGGGAGGGAGAGAGAGAGAGAGAGAGAGCATACCCGAGAGGAGAGAAACGGCGAGAGGGGGCCGAGAGGGAGAGGGAGACGGCGGAGGGGGCAGGCAAGGCAACGGCTAAGAAGCTAAGGCGAGAGTCGACCAGGAAGGCTAAGAAGAGGACCGAGCGGCCAAGAAGCTAAGGCGAGTCGGCCAGGGCCGGGAAGGCAGCGAGCTGGGTGGTGGAGACAAGAGGAGGAGAGGAAAGGAGAGGACCGAGAGGCTAAGAAGGCCCGACAACAGCGACGACACGAGAGGAAATGGGAGGAGAGAGAGGCTAAGGTGAGAGTCTGCGGCGTGGCGTCGGCCCGGCAGCGAGCGAGTCGGCCGGGAATAGGGTTGGCGAGAGCGGTGGTGGAGAAGAAAGTGAGAGACGGAGCGAGCGAGAGGAGGCAGGGCGAGCAAGGCAGCGGCCGGCAAGGCAGCGGGCGGCAAATGAGCCAAACATCCGAAAACCTAGGGATGTATACTAAATTCTTGAAATTACCTTTACGCCCATGACTTATATGCACAAAGCGAGGGTATATATGTAATTTTATTTTCGGGAAACGGGGACGGGTCGGGGATTTTTCCCCAACCGAGTAACTGGGTCGGGGACGGGAGGAATTTTCCCCGTCCCCGTCCCCGCCCGAGCACAAAATCCTCCCGGCCCTGCCCGGCCCGACGGGCCGGGAATTTTCCCCATTCCGGGCGGGTCCCGGCTGGGCCGGGAAAACCCGCCCGATGCCATCCCTACAGAGGGGGAGGAGAGTGAGAGAGGAAGGGGGAGGAGAGAGAGAGAGAAGATGACAGAGACAGAGAGAAGGGGGATGACACGAGAGAAAGAGAGGGGCTGTAAATAAGAGATAAAAGGAGGGGTGTAATTGTCTTTTGTATGACTTAGGTGTAAAAATTACCACTGAAAGTGTAATTGTGAATTGAAATGGTATTCAACTGTAAATCTCCCAAAATTTTAAAAATAGGAATTTCGTTTTTGAAAGTAAAGCCTAAGTATTAAGATAGATTTTCCTATTTTGTGTTGGATTAGATGTCAATACGTTAGTTGTCCGATAAGCATGGACTTTGTATAGCATTAGCATTAAGCATACTAGTTAGTCTCCAATTCCTATACCGAGAAACCTTGGTATTTTGTATGATTATCACCTCCTGTATATATACAAGGAAAAGGCACGGGAGTAGCCATCATCAATTTTCTCCCTATCTCCGAAATTTTACATGGTATCGAGCCTACTCAAAGAGGCAAATTTTGACATAATTCTCGTTCAGTCATGGGAGACAATAACGACAACAAGACACCTTCATACAATGATCCGCAATCCCCTATTATTTCAACAGTTCGGATCATCCCGGCTATACAATTAATCCAAGTAATACTAAACAGAGACAATTATAGAAATTGGTCTCGACTCGTTATCAATGCTCTCAAATCCAAAAATAAGCTTGGGTTTGTGAATGGAACTATCACTAAACCGAGCACCGAACCGGATGTTAATGCACGGGACAAGTGTGACTCAATGGTCACGGTGTGGCTCTACAATGTCATCAACAAAACACTCCACGGGTTTGTGGCATATGCGAATACAGCTGGAAAATTTGGGTAGACTTAGAGGAGCTCGGAAATTCAATCCGAGTACATCAATTGAAGCAAGAAATGACATTAGTCGACCGGGGACAATCAAATGTAATCGAATACTTCACAAAGTTGAAATCTTTGTGGAATGAATCGAGTACATACCAAATTTTGCCCAATTGCACATGTAAGTGTGAGTGTAGGAAAGCGATAACTTCCATGGTTGAACAAGAACGAGTACATCGGTTCCTCATGGGTCTTGACAATAAGAAGTTCAACATTGTCAAATCCCATATTATTTCAATGGAACCATTACTCGGACTAAAGAAGGTGTATTCCATCATGATCCGAGAAGACCTACAGCAACAACTTAGCCAAGAAGCGAGACTCCGGACAACCGGTCGAAGGGGGCGTTCGAGAGAAAGTCAACAGCCACGCCAAAATCGACCAGGCATACCCAACAGATTTTCGACCCGATCGAAGTGCTTTCACCGCAACAAACTTGGGCTCAAGCGTAGTCAATGTTACGAATTGTTCGGCTACCCAGCGAATTGGCAGACTAGACACACCAATCGGCACGGAAACAACGAGCCGCCGGAGAACAGAGGTTGGGACAAACCGATGGGGTCGGAGATGTCCCGCCAAGCATACACACGCAGCAACCCGACCTTCGCATCCCATCTTCCAGATTTAGGGTTCGGGGTTTGAGTGTGGAAGAAAGTGAAGAAAATAAAGGAAGTAAACGAGCGAGCACACGGTTAACGGGATTCGCTGGGTTCACTCAATCTCGGGTAGATAAATTGTTTAATCTCCTTAAATAGAGGTAAAATTCAAAAAGATGGATAAGATGACTGGTAAGTCATTTCATACCACCCCTGTTCGAGTGGATCCTAGACTCGAGGGCTTCTCATCATATGACATCAAATATTGATGCTCTTACAAATATTTATAAACTGGCCGTACCAATTGTTATTTCTCAACCCGATGGATGACAAGCGGTGGTGAAAAGCGAGAATGGCAAAACTTGGATTCAATTTATACACGAAAGACGTTACGTATCTCCCGACATTTAGATGCAATCTTGTGTCAACCCAAAAATAGCCCTTGATGAAAATTGCGTCCTATCTTATGGACCTAATTTTTGTGTAATACTGAGACCTCACGTCGAAGATGCGGATTGGAGTGGGTGATCCCGGAAATGGGGTGTACTATTTTCATAATGCGCCGAGCGGTTCGGTTCTTAAAACCGTCGAGAAAAGTAGATCCCATTCGATGGCATCAAAGATTGGGACATCCGTCACATGGTAGTTTAGCCTCTTTATCCACGAGTATGTGATTTTCGATTAAATAAAGATTTTTGGAATGTTGTGACGTGTGCCATAGGGCAAAGCAAACCCGAAGCAGTTTCTCTTCAAGTAATTCTAGAGCAATAAACCTTTTGATTTGGTTCATTGTGACTTGTGGGGGCGTTATCGCACTCTATTTTTGTCCGGTTGTCACTATTTCTTATGCATTGTGGATGATTTCAGTCGTGCCACATGGGTTTATTTGCTTCGGGATAAATCAAAGGCTTGCACTCGTATAATTGATTTTTGTTGCATGGTAAAAACTCAGTTTGGGACACATGTTAAAACAAGATCGAAGTGATAATGGAACGAAATTTATAAAAGGAGATCTGCAAGATCAATTTCTTAAACAAGGCATGTTACATGAGACATCTTGTGTTGGGACACCACAATAGAATGGGAGGGTAGAATGGAAAAATAGACATCTTTTGAATGTTGCCCGTGCCTTACGGTTTCAAGTCGGCTTACCTATTCGGTTTTGGGGGAGTGTATTCTTACTGTTGCATACCTCATTAATCACACTCCCACAAAACTTCATGGCCTCAAAAGCCCTTATGAGGTTTTATTGGGAAAGAAACCTTCTTATGAGCACCTAAGAGTTTTTGGTCGTCTATGTTATGCTCATAATTATGATCGAATTCGAGATAAGTTTGATCCACGAGCTACCAAATTTATATTCCTAGGATATGCTCAAGGAAGAAAGGGGTGGAAGGTGTATGATCTAGAGACTAAATGAGTATTTGTCTCACGAGATGTTATTTTTTATGAGTTCGTATTTCCTTTAGCCCAACCGCACACTACCCTTCCTCCAAAAACCCATTACCACCTCAGTCCAATGAATTTTTGTGTGATCCAGAACCAAGCTGTTGGGCCTTTTACACCCTCAAGCCCAGCACCTTTTTCTTGTCCCCGACCACCCACTGTTGGGCTGCCTAAATTTTACACTAGGATTGTCCATAAAAGGGGTTCGGTTGGGTGTAAGAGATTATTCCCAAACAAACAGACAAGTATATATATGTCCTTGGAGTTTATTACTTCCGCATTCCACGACACAAAATCACATTCTCTTCCAAATCTAAAGACACCTATACAACATAAACGCCCCCTCCCCGCCCCGCCCCGCCCCAAAGAAAAGAGAGAAAATGTGGTCATCAAGAAATAGGAAGAAGGTGGTAAGGGCGAGAGAGTATATTGGATGAAAACAAGATCTACTTCTCTCACATTTTGTCCCCGAGTGCCATGGAAGAAACAAGCAACAACAACAACGAAGGGCGTAACAATTATAATCATGTTGATAATTATAATAATAGTTACAATGAGAATTATTACTATAATACGCAATGTACAGCAAGCATATTATGGTGGTGCTATGCGGGTAAGTGGGAAACAATATGAAGATGTGGATGCCATAGCAAAGCAATACATCAAAAAGAAGCATTAGAAGTTTGAGCTCTCCGGTGGATGTCTCGAAGCAATCTAAATGACCCTAATCAGTTTCCTATTATTTTTTCTCCGTACGTATTTACCAAGGAAACGAGATGAATTAATACTGCGAGAATTCAAAGGTTGATAAATGACAAATTCGGTTTCTTTTGCTTTAGCTTTTTTCGATGAGTGAGTGCAGCCATCTAAGGGTTTACTTCACGGATTTGCAGAGGGGCAGCAGCAAGAGCGGCTTCTTCAGGATTTAATTCTCTAAATCTTAGTGCTTTTCGTTGCTCAGGGTCGACTTCTATTATCCACTCTAGATAATAGGGAGAAATAGCGATATTTACAACTCCGTCAGGTGTCCTCCGAATCACGGACATCAACAGTTTTGGAAGATGTCTCCAATACTCGGGCCATGAACCAATTCGTCTAGAGCTACCGTGTCCTCTAAACAAGTCAAATGTTGCGGGCCAAATGCAATCCATTAGTGGAATCACTTGTTCTCTACCCATTTGCCGTACCATAAGGCTTGGAAAGTAATAAGTGCTCTCCTCCGGGGCTAATAGATGAATGTATGGATGTTGTGTAGAATACGTTTTGAATTGGGATACCTTCTAATGCTTAACATACCATAACGGATCATTGGCGTGATTTTTGAGATATTCTTCCTATCGAGAAGCAAGACGGTCAATTACCGCCGATGTCCATTTACGCTGGCAAAAGTAAGTTGCTTGGTATGTGTCTAAGCTAGGGAAGTCTTGATGAGTTTCGGATGTTCCATTAGCCGGATCCGCACATCATAGATGCAAAATCGGATATTAGTGTCCTACATGGTCAAAGTCTATTTTTTTAGGCCCAATAGGAGCAAAATCGAAATAAAAAAATAGAGTCGAAACGATAGGGACGAAAGTTAGGCTTCGGTACAAGCCGAAGGTCCACCGGCCTTTGGCCGGCGCTAGATGGCCTCCTTATGGCCAACGTCATCGCCAGGTTACCGTTGTTTGCCTCCGTCTATTTTCATTCTTACCTACAATAACAAGGGGCTATCGTGAAAATTATATTCGGCATTGGCTTCAACTCGGTCTAAGCCAATGATTGTTTCAAGCAACTATTATCGAGTTAGGGAACAAGTAATCCTCTAAGCTGTTCCGCCTAGCTCGAGCAACGACACCGGTGCCAAATCCTCGTGATCCCCTACCGGCAAGAGTTCTCCTATCATGCAAGTGATTATAGCTCGCCGCCTCGGGATAATGATAGACTTGGTATAAGCATATATATTGCGGTAATGCTTGCATCGGATGGGTTAAGTTAACCCGATTCCCAATAAGGATCCACCTTAGATGCTTTTTACTCAATTTTAGAAGATATTGGTACTTTTCATGGAGATTTTCCGAGGTTTTGGACACAGCGGGTTTTGTTCGCTTAAAACTACCTAGTATAGCATCAAATTCTTCAGGTAGGGGACACAATTCCTTATCCACGAACCTAAAAACATGGTGATGGTGATCCCAATAAGCTACAACGGCCGTTAGGAAAGGCCGATAAAGTTTCACTCGACGGATGCTAAAGAGGACATTTAGCCCATAATTGGATAACCTCGACCTATCCATCTTGCTCATCTCATGGATCCACCGGGTTAACTCAGTCATGAAATCCATGGTTTTATGTATGGTTGATAGAGGCGAATATTTTGTGGCTAGGTGAAGGCTTTCGTGTATATACTTCTTTTCGATCGAACGACCGTATTTAAAGGCATTTTTCCGGAGCTCTTCAATTCCTATTATGATTCGAACAACAACGCAATATAGTCCTTGTGGGATTCGAAGATGGCCGACATCGGCCCCACCTCGAGCTCGGCCTGTTTCGTGTTTTCTTGCGCGCCCGAGCAGTTCTTGGTTATTTCGTTTCTTATCCTAACTCGTGGTGTGCACATTGCTTGGACTATGCACTTGAGATTTCTTATTTTTCTTTTTATTATTTTCTTTTAGGGGAATGGGGGCGAGCCCATTTTTTTAATTTTGTATTTGTTATTTTTCCTAAGTTTTGTGCATCATATTAAATAAAAGAACGCATTTTTAGAATCGAGTCTTGCATTTCATCTTATTTCATAAGAGTCTTCATTACACAATAAATAATATATAAATAAACACCCTACAAGAGGTCCATTAATCAAGCAACAGTGAAGTAGCAAAGAATCATCTACACATCACCATCGAGTCATCCTCGAAGATGTAATTCCCAAAGTCCACCAAGACAGATGTGGAGAATCGGCCACCTTCATCACCTTGGTACTAACCACCTCCTTGATCCCAAGACTAAGAAGCCCCATGTGATGGTCCATTATAAAAAGACCGAGGGAAGTAAAGAGGATTCCTGTGTCGATCAAAGGCTTGCAAGGGTACAATGTCCAAGCTTTCCTCGGAGAAACCTCGTTCTACATTGGAGATACTAGGCCTAGAAGTACTAGGTCCCGCCTCGGACGCACTCCTATGGTGAGTACGCCGCAAAGAACGCCGTGACAAATCCTGTCTAGCATTATTACTAGAAGGCATTTGTGGCTCTTAAGTTTGGGATGATGTCTCGGCGCACCAGGAAGACTACTGGAGGGAGCGACTCTCGATCGACGTCCCTCCAAAATCAAGGAAGCGATTAGCAAATCACTAAAAGCTTTAAGAATTTAGCACTACACTAATTGAAGACTTACTCGAGAAATACAAAAAGATCGATCGGTAAAGAAATTTTGGATTTCACGAAGAGCCAACTGCAATCTAATAGATATAGTTCTAGATTGCTCCCGATCGTACTACAAAGTTTATTTGAGGTTATCAATAAGGCGGATACTTTTAGCACATAAATAAAAGAAAAAGAGCACATAACTCTTACCCCTCGCCAATTTCTAGGAAATAGATGCCCAACACATTCTTCTTCCGGGATTTCGGGGATCGCGACGAAGCGAGGAGGTCCCTCGAGCATAGTAACATCCACATTGAGACTCAAAATGTGAATATCAGCGGGAGTGAGCTATAAAAGGAGATGATGATTAATTTCTAAAGAAGAAATTCAAGGTTGTATAAGAAAAGAGTTGCGCGCTTACTAGTTTAGTCATGATGCGATATGCATGATAGGCATGAGAGGTGTGTAAATTTAGCAGATGAGGTAAATGCATACCCCACCATGCCCGTCGCTTGCTCAATCGGAGAAAGAGAACGAAAATAGAACATGGTCGAAGGAGGATCGACTGGAACAAATGGAGGACATATGTAAACTCGAATTTGAGGAGTAACTCTCTTACCAAGATACTAATAAAATCCAAAATGACCTTCAAACAAGATCCTTCTCTCACTCAATTCCCGGGCCACAAGAACATTTTGGGGAAGTTGGAGTTGGGCCTAAGGATGGAAGTTCGCCTACATACAAGAATTATCGTGAAATCAACAAGCAAGAATGAAAAACAACAAGAAAATGGGGAAAACCCATGGATATAAGGGGTTAGATCGCACCACGAGCGGCCCCACAGGTAGTGGTCCAGTCTGTCGAGATGACCAAAATGTTAAAAGTGTTCGAAAAGCTCATTTAGGTCTATTTTGGAGCAAGTTTTGAGAGTAAAAGTAACATACCGAGTTAACACAGTTAAGGGCTGGCCTCAAAAGCCTATCTCAATTATTGTAGTTTGCTCGAGATTTATTTTAGCCCATGATATGGATGTCGGGAACACGAGCCGATTTGTTGGCCGAGAGAGAGACGATGAAAGTATTCGTATAACCACGGATACATTTTAACAAGCCAAGTAAAACTTTTTATCCGTACAAGATGAAAACTAAATATTGAAGAAAAGGAAAATTTACGCATACCTCGGTAATCTTCCATAAGCCGTTCAAAGGAAGATAAGTGGTAGAGTCCAATTCTGGTCTTATGTGTCGCACACTAGCACGGAGGTCTCTAATGAGGCAAGTATATAAGGGAGCACCCCAATTGAGCACCTTTATTCCATCTAGGTCCACTAGGTTCACCAAGTAGTGAACATGAATCTTAGCAGCCTGGTCAAAGAAGAGGATCGTGCTTAAAGAAGAGCAAGCACACCCCTAACTCGTTGATGAGGAGAGTGTTGAGGCCGAAAACTTCATCCTCAAAAGCCTCAAAAAGAATAGTATATTTGAAATGGTTATTATGTAGAAATCTTTCTGCAACAAGGCCCAAAAAGTGACAGAGATAGTCACAGTTTTTATATAAATTCCGATCATAAATTAAAGGTTCTCCTGAGAAGCCCAAACCGAATAAAACAATGAAAATCGAAAGGAGTTATTGTCATCTCACCAAAAGGAAGGTGGAACGTATTGGTGGTGTCCCAAAACCACTCATTGATGGCTCTAATAGGATCCATCTCCCTCCTATCAATGAGGTGGCATAAGGTGATATAGAGAGGTCCAAACCCAACATTGTACATGGTGTTTTCGAGAGGAAAATTCATCCTCTCACAAGTCTCCATGAACTTCGGAATATCTCCACTACTCTAAATCGAACCTTTCTACAAGACCAAATCCAACAAGATTTTGGTTAGGACTTTATTCTAAATGAGTAAATGAAGAGATTTAAGACAATTAGCTTACCGAAAAGGAGATGGCAAGTGAGGAAACATGGCTTTCAGCTTCAACTAAAAGATCACTTGGGTCACACTCGTTTTGCGGAGGTCATTCACGCTGAGGAAGGAGTCTTGAGCTATACTCGCGGCCCTAGTTCTTCATACAGGGTGAGCTTTTCTTCTAGGGATTTTTTAAGGCAAGGAATTCTTTAGAACCAACTAGCTTTCAAAGAGCAAAGCAAGGAAATGCAAGAGGAGAGCAAGAACAAGATGAAGAATTGGTGTGCAAAATGGAACACACCATGAACCCTTTTTATAGGCAAACCAGTCAAGTTGTCCAAGCATATAAAACAAGAGTCAAAGGATTAATGGGGAACCAAGGGAATCCAGCCAAACATGCCGGAGGGTGACGTTTGCCAAAGGCTGGCTGGCGCCGGCCACGAGGCGTCGTGGTGTCCAATGGGCGATCCCACTTCTCTAGTCCGAGCAACTTTGTCTTCTTGGAGCATGTGATTTTCATCTCTTATGCATGCAAGTGGGAGTGTCCAGGCCCACCAATCAGCTTTTCCGAACAGTTTTATCAATCTGTTTCGATTGAATTATTCGAGTAAAAACACCGATCTTTTGTCAATAAATTATACACTAACAAGTATGCTAGTACAGCAGATTATCACACCAAGCTTCCGATCAAAAGACGATTGAAGTTTTAGCATCAAAACTTGCTAAGCTTCAAATCAAAAGACGATCAAAGTTTCAGCATCGAAACACACCAAGCTTCGGCTCTGATCAAGCCAAACTTAGGAACCTTTACCGAACTTCGAACGCATGCATCGCGATCAAGTTCGAGTCTCACTTTGGAGTTCGGGTTTGACTACAACCAATTCCAAGCATCACATAATGCCTTATACAAATCGAGGTAAGTACCCTTTAGTGTCTACTTTGACCCTTCGTCTTTATAGACTCGGTCAAATTAGAGGCTAACTGTAAACACATAAAAAATGTCATCCTTTATCTCGTTATTTCTATGTTTTGTTTTGTTGGTCCGATGATGATAATCCCGAGTCCTATTTGTGGATTTGGATTCTAGACTGTGATCGATTGGTGCAATAAGCTAGTAAACCACAAAAACCCCAAGCACCACTTAAATAGCCTTTTGCCTTGGGTTGGTCCATAAATCCTCTTTTCTTTCGGACCGTCTAAGAGCCGATTGAGCCTTAAGAGATTATGGAGTCCCATGATGTGTGCCTAGAAATTCTAAGTGCAGAATATCGTATTCTACTTTAATTCAAGTCGGACATGGAGCTGAAGACCTGAAGACGACGTTAAAGCATTGCATTTCATGATCGGGAGCATCAAAGTGCTGCGTTTTGAGCTTCACGAGATAGCCCACATGAGACTAGAAACTCTTTCCCTAAATGACGTCGTAAGGTCAGCGGTCGCCTTCTAGAAGCCTGGTGGAATGCTGCATTTTGGCTTGGAGAATCCTTGGAAACACAACTAGCGCATGAAACCCTAGGAGCGGCCGGTTGGCCGATGCCCGCCTTTTCAATTTAAACCGATTCTATCCGGTTTTATCTCTTTTCGATCCGATTCTATCTCTTAAGGAATGGTCCGGTTTTTCTTCAGGTGTTTGGACGGCTGAATGGAGGCAAACCCTAGGTTATTTGTGACCTAGGTCCTCTCCTATAAATAGAGACGTATGGCTCTCATTCCTGTCATGACTTCCTGCCTTAGCATTACATTGCTGAAAGCCAACTTGAACGCTCTCATCTAACCGTTACTCTGCCGAATTTTCCATAAATATTCATCCTTCATCGTTGAATCCGTGCAAAGAGCTAAAGAATATTCGATTATTTTGATCTTCGAGCACTCATTCAATTGATCACTACCATACCCTAGAAACAATTCATAAAACTAGCCCTTTTTCGGATTGTCAACATTGCATCGAGAGATCCGGCGAGGAGATCCGGATCGGCAAGGTGGGACAACCCGAGGGCCATCTTCAGCCTTTGAATGGTTGTATTTATTTCTATTTTATTCGCTTTCCATGTTGTGGTTTAAGAGATGTAATTGCTTTAATTTCCTCCCGACTTATGTAATCTTTTATTTCCCGCTCTTCCTTCTTTTATCGCTTTCTTTACCGCTATCCTTTATTGTTTTCCTAATTATGTTTTGGTTGCTTTAATTTCTCTTTGCATGTTGTTGTATGCTTGCTTTTTACATCTTTATTAACACACTACTCGAATTAGTAATGGCCATCTCCGGATGGGCGGAACATAAGGGTTTGTCCCTACGCTTCATACCCTCGC
This sequence comes from Talinum fruticosum, assembly GCA_021018815.1. Lineage (NCBI taxonomy): Eukaryota > Viridiplantae > Streptophyta > Magnoliopsida > Caryophyllales > Talinaceae > Talinum > Talinum fruticosum. The sequence goes on from JAITYX010000022.1 coordinate 2,981,693, forward strand.
CCTTGGAATCCTATTCTCGATTCAAGACCGATGGAGTTATCTTTTAGCCTCTTTCAGTCTTATTTTTCTCATATTAAGATTGGAAGACCAAATTTTATTTTTGTTAGTTTTTCTTTCCTAAAAATTGACTGGCGACTCCCTTTTATTTATTTTCTTCTAAATCCGCATCCAGATTGCTTTCGACTTGCGGGATAAAAAACTTCGGGTTTCGGATCCGCCAACTAGGGCGAGGCCGACGCCGAATCTATCGGCCCTCGCCTCGGCCGGCGCCCGCCATCATCGGGAACAGGCTGCCGCCTGTGCCTCGGTGGTTGGTAGGCGAGGCTTCGATCCAAATTGGCATTTTCACACCGATCTGTCCCTAAAGCCTTGGCAGAACCCTAACCTTAATCTTATTTATCTTTTAATTAGTAAACAATATCCCGAGAATTCTGAAAATAATTCCTAAAATAAAATGATTAATAAAATCACCAATCAAATCTGATTTAATTCATTTCAACTTAATTTAATAAAACACGAAAATCTTAATAAAAGGTTCATCCCCATATTATAAAATCGACTTTCTAAAACCATCTTCAAAAATCAATCTTTAAAAAGAAACCCAACACAAGTGGGAAGCTCGGCGTTGGGCCCCAGGCCGTGGTTCCTACATTGGGTCGCTAAACACCGGTCCTTATTTTGATTTTAGCTTCCGCTACCTGTCTGATGAAAAAAATCCTAATATAGCATATATCCCGCGAGTGGGAGCTGTTGGCGTAATAGGGCCTGGACTCGAAACTAGGACTAGTGGAAGAAGGTCTAGCGAAATCCGGGCTTCAAAGGTTAGCCCGGGTTCCTAGGTATGAAAATTGCCAGGCAAGGTGCGAAAGCCCTGAGTGAACGAAATAAGGAGCAAAATCCCACCGAGATAGCCAGTCCCGGAAAGCCTGACTCGTACCCAACTTTAAGGTGCATAACGGGAGAAGAAGCTGCAACCATCAACGAATGCGATGCACACAAATACGTTGTTTGCGTTAGTGTTCGTAACGAATCTGTTGTTCCTGCTGTAGAAGGAGTTGGTAGTTTTACAGAATGAGACCAAAGAAATAGGCATCAGTAGGGACTAGGCTTAGAGCTGGAAGGTGAGCACATGGGAAATTAACTTATTATAAGTGAAGCCGAGGTTGAATGCCAACTACGGTTCCGACAAGACTCGAAGCTAGGCCCGTTCTTCCTTTTCGGCCTTTTCCCCTTATGGAAGACTCAAGTGAATCTCGTACTTTCGGCACGTGGACTTGAAGATGCAACTTTGATCGTCCTGAAGGTGGCATACTTCTTTAATTTCAAAATTTTCTAACTCAAGGAGTACTAATAGGAAAGAGAATCCGTGAGTTTGCACCAGAGAAAGCCAATTTTAGATAGGAAAGGTGGAATATGTGCTTCGATAAGTTCACGTCTTTGATGTCTCCCAATGGAATGGACTTTCTAAATCCTTTGACGTTTTCTTGCGAAAAACCTACTTTGCATTCTATTCTATTATCAAGTAAAGTAAAGGCCTGCATATATTTATATTTGTATTAGTTATTAGTCAAGCTTGGAGAACATAGTAGACGGACTTAGACGATGAAAGACCGTGATTGGTGAAGGTACCAAACCCGATAGCTACTATCTATCGGATCTTTTCTAAGAAGTTAGGTAGGTGGTTGAGTCGAAGCGTAGAAAGAGACTAAGTCATCGGTCGTGCAGGGATTCATTTCTACCCATATTTTACCGGATGTGGAATCTTTCCCTTCTAGTAGGCTAGCTCTTCCTCCAGCAAGGTCTTCTTCCTTATTATACTTCACTAACTCGATTCAAGAGCAACTCCAAGCCCAGGGAGCAGCTGAACCGATGTTCTTGCTTCTACCTTGGATGCTGTTCTTTAGAATCGGAAATAGAAGAAGGTCGAATGAGCGTGAACGAGTAGGTCGACTCTTAGGGTCTGAGTTAGGGATTGGTTGGTCTTTGAAATCGGGATATCGGAGTGTTCGGCACTAAGCCAGCTTTAAAGAACAGTAAGACTCAGTCTTTCCCTGCTTCAAGGCGCACATCAAAAAGAGGAATCTTCGCCTAAGAACCCTATCCTATAGAAGTACTCCAGCAGCAGCAAAGCCTCGCGCGTGTAAACACCCCCGAAAAAGATCACAGACCGACTGCTCTGAGGAAAGATATCTATTATGTTAAAGAAAGTAATTCATAGTTTTTTTAGTGCAAGCACTGAGACATACTATACTAATTGGGAAGTCTTAGCAAGCAAGTCGATATCAAGTAGTACTCGATCTGATCTTCTTCTTCTTACTTGATGTCAAGAAAGTGGAAATGAACTTACTTAAAAAAAGCTAACGTATAAAACAAAAACCGGATGCTTCGAACTTCTATAATGCTCCTGTCCGACCAAACACAATTTAATTGCCTGTAATTACCGGGGAGCGAATGCTAGGAACTAAAGTCATCTTAGGATAGATAGCAGAATTCCCCTAGTTAGTCCGATACAGCTGAAGTTCAGAAAGATAGTTAGGGGTGAGCCAAATAAGACAGGCTGCATGCTTTAGATCCACAACTTGAAGTTTATCTTCCTTAGCCCGATAGAGGGTTTGACGCCCTGATCTTTACACCCGTAATAAAAGAGAAGACTGACTTTCTATCTTTTTCCTTTTAAATAAAATGAATTTTTTCTAGGGCATTCAACAAAGATTTGAATCGATCTATAAAATAATTGCCAATGAAGCTCTTTTTATATGAGATTATATGCCTTTCAAGCCTGAGCTAGTCAATTCTCTCTTTGGCGCATGGTTAGGGGCTTGTCTTTAAGCATGTCTTAGTTATACCTTCTAAACCTACTTTCCTCGTGTTAGCTGGGATATCCGAAGGTAGGCAACTCAATAGGTAGAACCGTTAGGCTAGGCCAATTCGACTTCATTTGTCTGCTTCTTATACCTTATTTCAGTGGTAGCTTTTGTGGCTAGCTCGTTCTCTTGGTCAAAAGCCAAAACAAAACTCTTTCTTTAGTATTTATTTAAAGGGCCAAGCCAAATCGCTCAAAGAGGAATCGCCCTTTTAGTGGGGTGAAAACCCGGCAACTTTCTATTTTAATAGAACGAACTCGGACATAGAAGTCTAATAAGGATTGGCGCATGGGTTGACTTTCTTTAAACGAGTTGGGAAGCGAAGCAACTACTTTTATTTTAAGAATTAGCTGCTACCGAGCGTAGAGTTCGCTTTTGGCAGCTCATGAACCGGCCGAAGGAGGAGTTTACTCTGCTGCCGGGCTTTGAGGAATGGGAGCAGCTTTGGAATCAGCGTAAGTAGAAGTAGGTCGCCCCATAGTTGTAATATGGGGCAAGTACGCGAGACGTAACCAATAGATTTGTCAACGAAGTCCTTCTTTCAGCAAAATTTAAGCCCTTTAGTGTTGTGCAATCGATTTCAGTATGCCGGTTGAATTTGAACAGAAAGAGGGAATTATAATAAAAAAAGGCTCGAAGAGACTGACTTAGTGCTTGCATGTTGGGGAAAGATGCGCTCAATCCGTTGCTTGCTCCAACTTAAGAGTAGGGGCTCTATAGCCCTTTCCGCAGGCTGCTATGCTAGTTGTAGCGCGCTAGCTACTAATAGAATAGCAAGTAAATGGGACTCTATCATGATCTTATAAATTGACAACTCTCTTTATTGAGCAAGTCTCTATCCAGATCTAAAGAATCTGTCAAAGAGCCCTCTTCGCTACTAGGAGAGTAAGCAAGCTACCGAAGCGAAGCTTCTATCCCCCTTTTTCAGTTCTTCCTTTTCATTTTGCTTAGGTGGAGCAATCTTAACTCCCAACATAATATAAAACCACAAGCCTCTGTAGATACCTGAACAAACTCATGTGGACACTCTTCAATCCAAGTATAATCTTTCACATACACATTAAGTTACCTTTTTTTCTTTTCTTTGCTAATTCCTCTCAATGAAATTTTCCATGTTGCACTAAGTTACTTATGGATATATGCATGTGGTCTGAGAACACTTTGGGGTGAACACCCATCCAAACTAGTAGAGTCAATAGTTTCAGCATTTTAAAAAAAAAAAAACATTTAGCAAAAAGATCTTTAACCCAACAGCCATATTGACAATACAAGAAAGCAAAAATGCAACCTTTTAATAGGTAAATATAATAAAAAAGAGACTCAAACTTTTTTTATGAGTCATCCTAAATAATAAATTAGTGTTAAAGTATAATTTTTTATTATGATATCTAAATGACTTTTTATCATTTGTCGATACAATAGGATAATAAAGTGTCAATATTTACAATAATAGTAATAATAATAAAGGTTTTTGCAAACCTATAATTCGAATTTTAAAAATGGCAACTAATGTCCCAAATTTTTTCCATTGATGATGGTTGTCTTTTTTATGATATATATGTAATAATTTATACATGTAACAAATCCTTGATATGTTCTAATTTATGCGAGTCAAACGTACCTCAATTTGGCAATGAAATACTAAAATTGAGGACCTTTAAAAGTATGAGACACAGGTCATTATCTTTAAAGTTCGGATCATTGTGTCTAATGTCCCCAAATTTGGGATTGTTGATTTATATATAAAAAGTCATTATGAGGTTATGATTAGTAGTTATAAATACTATCACAACGTTATAATGATTACGATTAACAATTAATGATTACTGGCATTTATCAGTAATAATTACAATTAGCGATTACCGATTATTACAATTAGTGACCACACTTGTCAACTTTTGCAAGTGTCGTCAGCTTAATGATTAACGGTTAAAAATGTTTAGATGATATTGAAACTATTAAAATCTTTATGATCAAATATAAACTTAATCGTGCAAATATATCTCACGCGATGATTGCGAAAATTGGTATGTGTTGGATAACTTGGATTATTATCAGCAGTACAACTTTTTAGTTATACTAGTTAAGACCCGCACATTGCGGCGGATTAAATTTTTGAATAAAATGATGCATTGAAACATTTTTTAAATATTCACTATTAGAACCCAATTTCCAATGATTTTTCTCCGGGTTATCCAAAAAGTCCATATATTTCAATTTGCTTGTCAATGCGTCTTAACCTAAAATGATAACCTTTGGTCGCACGGGGGAGAAGAGTCGTTGCTACAACTCAAATATCGTGCCATTTGACATAATTAACTCCTATCTTACTCATTTTTAAAACATATCATAAAAACTCTTGTCTTAAGCATCCATATAATACTTTTGCTCCGACTCACTTGACTGACAAAAATCCATCTTCAATCCCTCTTAATGTTTCGAGGTTGTGATAGATAAAATTAACTCCTAAGACTTACTTGACCCCTTTCTAAACTTTATAGATCTAAGGAAGGAGAAGAAAATGCTTACAACATAAAAGAATAATAAAATTAATAGCAACTTTCTACGAAATAATAAGATATTAACTCCTACATATGTTCATCATAGTTAGTCCAATAAACCATATTAGAACCAGCTTATTTAAAAAAATCATATAATTTAATTACATCCAAATGGACCAAGAGATTCAAAGATATTGCTTGAAAATTGAGACAATCTTAATGTTCTAATATTGTGTAAGTTAAGACTAACATATGATAAAGTCTTTAGTATACAAGAAAAATATGAGTCAGTTACAAACTAAACATAACACACTGTAAACCTTGACTCCCGTATGAAATCAGCTCCCTTCTTCCCCATCAATTGCTTCTTGTCCCTTCAAACGTATTTGCCCAAAGGCACCAAGGCAACAATATCCATAAGAAAGTATTTTTACTAATGAAAATTATATGTCATTTTGAAAATTAAGAGAAAAATTAAATATTTTAGAAACTATGACTAAACAATAGGAAAAGAAAGTCATCACTTCAATTAAACTACTTAAGAAAAGCCCAGTTTCAAGGACCAAATTTTAATCATGTACATGATAAAAATGAGGAAAATCATAACACCGGACAATTATACTAAGATCCCTACACTGATCTCTTTCCGTGCCACTTACTTATCTCATTTTAACATTTGTCAAGTTTTCTCGAACTTGCTTCTTCTCTTATTTTAGCATTACATTTAATAACCAAGTAATTGCTAATTATATATATATATACAACTTTCTACAAAAAAATAGAGAAAATCTCTATTAGTATCATAATAAAAAATATTGATTAATAAAATTTGAAATTAGACTTGAATAAAAAAATATAAATATAAATCAAACACTAAAAAGCCTTCAAATTTCAAATAACAAATTAAGAATATGTATATAACCTTATTCCCGTAAATAAGTAATAACAATGAAAAATATATACTTTCTGCAAATCTTTCATTAGCCATGATGCATAGAACTGAAAAACAAGAATAAGCATCAACAACTTCAGCTCACAATGACGACCTCATGATCAAACACATTAAAATGGTCAAACACCATAAAAATAAGTGAAAGGAAATAAACCTAAATTCACATAATAAACCCCAACTCAGGCAAATCATCCCCGAATTCGTGAGTCAAATCTAATAAAGCAATCAATAAATTAGCAGTGTCATACAGATTTAGGAATCAATATAATATCAGAAAAATTACAAAAAGCACACAAGTATGTAAATTGCCCTAAGTAATACAAATTAAGCATCATATTAGAGCGTTAGACACTATAAAATATTTACACACAATTATTAACATAAAACTATAGTCTTTAATTAAACCCCCCTCTCCTCAAAAGTAGAAAAAAATCAAAACATCATCCCAAAACTCAAATTCTTTCATTGGAGTTTTACAGAAAAAAAGGATATGAGATGAAAATAATTAACAATAATTGAAAAAATAGATACTTGGACTCAAAATTAGGAGATTAATTATGTCTATGGCGTTTTTCAAAATCTTTCACTCAAAATCACCAAACCACACTTAGAGAGAGGGAGAAAGATGGAGGAAATTGACCTCTTTACTCTTTTACACTCCAATATATTTCGATTTCATGTAAACCCAAAATCAACATCGAAATTAAGATTAAGGATTAAGAAAATTAAAAATGAACCAAAACTACCAAAATTCAAGAGCGAATATTTGCTTTAAAATTTGGTAGTCACATGTCACAATAGACCATCACTGAAAAAATAAAATAGATATCACCTAATAACTATGTGAATTTTGTAATCATTAAAAGCCTTCAAATAAGACGTTTTAACCCTCAAAAAATTAAACAACCAAATAATCAAAATTATCTTCTTTCAAAATTCTCATTCACGTACAACATCAGTAGAGATAGGAGAGAGACAGTAGGTGAGGAATTTTGAAAAGAATGAAAAGAATGACAAAAAAAAAAATTCCTGCACCTTAAAAGCTTTTGCAAAAAATATTGAAAAAAATATCATTGATTACAATTTTTAAGAAGACAACCCAGAACTAAATATACAATAGCAGAAGAGAAGTATTACCATTTGAAGCTAGTCTGACCCCATTGAACACAAGCTTGCATCTGACACCAAAAGGATGTCCTATATAAAGATATCCAGTTTAAAACTTGTATTAGTACACAGTCTCAAAGAAGAAGCAGATGAGAGATAAAAGTAGAAAATCTACTATAAAACTAAAAGAGAAGAATAACAATCACTAAGAATGAATGGGAGTAACTTATAATTGATCATCTAATTTATTTAAAGATATTACATTGGATTTAATGAAAAATTCATATTAATTAAATCATATTCAATGAAAAAAAAGAGAAAAACTCACGAATAAAAATACAAAATTTCAAACCAGAACATTATTCAAACACAACTAAAATTAGACGCAAAACCCCTTTCCCCTCACCCCCAAAAAAAGAAGAAGAAAAGAGAGAAGTAAACAAACCATCAGTTAGAAGAAGAAAGGCACCCCCATCAATTAGGCTTCCCTGATCAACTTGTCTCATCATCGAAGGCATCGATACTAAAAATATATGAATTAGCGAAATCATGATAAATTCAATCAAAGTGAACCTGAATGAAATGATACTAAAAAAACGAGAACTAAAAAAGAAAGTTAAAAATAAAAGAATCATGAAGTCAAAAAATTGAAAGCCAAACAGGAGATTTGTACATGAATTAGTAAAACATAGAAAGAAACAGATGACCCTAAATTACAAATACGAACTGACAATAAAAATAAAAAAGCTAACCAAAGTTACATAAATATTCTGTACAAAAGTGAGTATCATGAAAGAAATCAAATAAGGGAGTAACTTATAATTGATGATCTGCTTCGTTTAAAGATATTACATTAGGTTTAATGAAAATTTTATGAACAACACTAAACAAAGAAATGATAAAAGAAACTACTATAACAATTTGCAATTCACTTTTCAAAAACAAAGAATAAGAAAATACTAAGTAGCATACAGCCTATAAATGTAGATAATTAATTGAACTAATATCAGTAATAAAACTCACAAATCTCACACAGGAGATGGCTAGGAGGGAGAGTGAAAGGGGCGTGGGGTGGGGAGGCACCATATGTACAATAGTGGCCAGTTCTTCGGTCAAACGTCAAAGTGATTTCAATCCCTAAACAGAAAAATGCCACATAGTAATGCCACATGACCCTTGTTTCGAGAAAATGCTCGACCAATGAAGGATGAATGAAAATTAGACCATACTTTGGTGTGTTACCTCATGCTTTCAGAGCCCTAATCAAATAATGCAATTAATAAGATCATGAATGACAGAGTCACTATATACAACATAATCCACCCCGTTCCCCTTCTCTCAAGAAGCCTACTCGTTATAATTTCCATTGGAACATGAAATACCACAATAATCAACAATATCTAAAAAGCGCCTTATTCACACCAAGAATTTGCAATGTAGAAGAAGGGAACTTTGCAAGACTTGTGAGACTCGCCTGCATTAGAGATCAATCGAGCTCCAACGATTTCACCCATCAAAGAGGTCAAATTAGGTGCAATGTCATTCATCTTTGTAAATAAATAATCATAAATATTCTTTCCGTACTCGGAATCCATGACTCTATGAATAAAAATCTAGACACTAATCAATTCAACAGGAGACAAATCTTTTGTCATTGACAATCTTGACTAACTCTTTTGCTTTTGTCATTGACAATCTTGACTAACTTTTGACCAAAAATCAAAGGAAAGGCCATAACATAATTTCTAAAAACATAAGCATATGGAATATACCCATCAATGCTTTGGTAGCTTTAACAATCTCTTTTGCTTTATCCTCATCAAGCAACAATTTCGGTTAAGTCGAGAACTTCGTCCTCGTAAAACTCAGATTTATTCTCGATAAATTTTCAAGTTTTGCATAGAGATAGTTGCCATTGACAATCTTGACTAACTCTTTGCATCATTCAGGGGAAAAAAGTTAAAAATTCCAACCATTTTACTCATTGGCAATAAAAATAGCAGAATAAACTAATAGAGAATGAGTTCATGTCTTTGTCATGGGTGTCAAGCAAAATAATGTCACACAATGAACGAATCACAATGGTTAGTAACAGCTTGATAGAGAAAGTGAATTGGGGTGGGTATACCTAGATCGATTTGGTTAAATTCTGCAGCTTGAAAAAATTATAATAATCTTGGTTCGATTTGGTTGAATTCTCGTAGTGGAAGAAACTACAATGCTTTGGTTATAAATCAAGAAATTATAATTCTGCAGCTTAGAAAATAAACCAAGAAATTATAGGCAAGTGGGGGTAGGGAAGAGAGAGAGAGAGAGGGAGAGAGAGCCTAACCAAAATTGAACCAAAAATTCGATGCAATAGGGGTTAGAAAATCAAACTTTGCAGTGGAAGAAATCGAACCAAATCAAACTCCAAAGCTCGTGTTTTTGCAGATCGAGTGTTAGAAATAGGGCGTCACATTTGCCTTTGATTCTCTTCACATCCTTCTTCCCTTGGCATTCATGCATGTCTATCAAAACCACAAGAAGCGTAACATCAAAATCCACACAAAATCATTCAATATTTCATTGAGGCATTTTCGCAAACACTTAACAGGCATAGAGGTTATGATTAGTAGTTATAAATACTATCATAACGTTATAATGATTACGATTAATGGTTAATGATTGCCAGCGTTTATCAAGTAACAATTACAATTAGCGGTTACCAGCTATTACAATTAGTGACCACACTTGTCAACTTTTGTAAGTGCCTTCGCTTAATGATTGACGGTTAAAAATGTTGACACGACACTCGAAATTATTAAAATCTTTATGATCAAATAGAAACTTAATCATACAAATTTATCTCACGCGATTATTGCGAAGATTGGTATGTGTTGGATAACTTATGAAGGTTTGTTCCTAGAGAGTCTAAGTCACCCTAGAGGGGGCTGAATAGGGTGATGAAGAAATTTAAACAAACTTAGACAATTTTTGTTTTGAAAGAAATAAACAAATGAGTTTGAGTATAGATTGAACTCGTAAAAGTAAATACTTAGAAATACGTGGAAATCCTCTTGGGGCAAAAACCACCGACAATGCTAATCCAAGCACCAATGCTAATCCAAGCACCAATGCTAATCCACTATTTTGAATCCTCAAAATACAAAGGACTAACTCTACCGAATTGCTCCCTTAGACAATTCCTTATAATGTTTTCCTAGACTTAGGAGTTCCCTTATTTGATCTAGTACTTCCTAACCGAGATAATCTTTACAGCTTAGAGACAACTAAGTTGAGTTAACTCTTACGACTCAATCAAGGGATCTTACTCGAAAGTGAGAAAAGTATGTAATTGATTATAAGACTTTACAACTCGGAAAATATTAAGTATAGACTTGGAATTGTAAGTAGAAGATTGAGTGAGTAATACATTAAGAGAATTAGGTAGTGTATTGATCAATAGTTTCAAGCAATCTTCTTCAAGTCTTGTGAAGTGGCTTCTATTTATAGATGACCAAGCATAGTAGTAATTGAGTCCGATTTTTGAATTGAAGTCTTTACTAATCTGTTGGAAGGGCTTTTCCGAGTCACTCGTAAAAGATCCGTTGGAGTATAAATGTTGGGCAACGGCTATTTGCTCCAAAAGGTGTTCCAATCAACCGGTGGCAAAAACCACCGTTGAGCCTAGCATTGGAGTTTTCCAGTTTGGAAACAGACAACCCTAACACGGTGTCCGAGTCCTCGTCCGAATTGGCTAAAACCGTCTCGCTGGTGTTTAACAGCTTAGAAGCCGGTTGCTTTTAAAATTCAAAAAGATAGATTAGCTTTGTTTGAATAACTCCGCAAACAACATTGATTCTCAAAGTATAAAATACTTTGGTCCAAGGTTAGGGAAAGATAGTAATTAAATTTGAGTAATTAAGAGCGTAATCTTGGGCCTAGAGAAGTGGAATATTTTGAGTCTAATATCAAATAGGTTCAAACTTAACTCGGAATAACTCCTAGAAAGATCAAGTTGAAGAATAATCAAATAGAGAAAGTGAACTTGATCTGTCAAATAATCATCTAAGAAATAAACCGACTTAGAAGATCGAATTAACACTCGTAATTTAGTTTACGTTAGCAAACACAATCAAGTACTAAAAAAATACATTAAGAGACTTATTTGATCATGTGATGATTCCAAGTAGATTCCGAGTAGGTCGGATACCTCAGTAGAGAAGATATAAAACAAAGTGATATCCGAGTCACTCAAAATAAAGAAAAAATTTAGATATGAGTTTCTATATAGCTCGGAATAAGTTGAAATCAAAACTTATGAGAAATAGAAGTTTATATCTAAGTCTTTTATAAAATATTTAGAGTTAAAAATATGAGTCTTCAACTTGGATTATTAACAGCATTACAAACTTTTTATTTATATTGACGCATTTAAGCATTTTCACGAAAACAAGTTCTCTCAGTCTTCGCCCACACGGTTAGTAGTCTTCACTCTTCAGCTGTCCTCGTCTCTCTCTCCCCATTTCAAAATCGCTCCCTTCTACATTCAACTCCCGCTCTATATTCTTCTCCCCCACTCTTTCTGTGCGCCTGAAACCCTTTCAATTTGAGGTTGGATTACTTCAACCAAAGACGATGGAATTAGAACTAGATGAAAATTTTCGCGACGAAGAAGAAGATTGCGAGTCCAAGTATCTCCAGGTTTTCAATAATACAAGTTTTTGCTTCTCTTTTCGACCATTTTTGTTTCTGCAATTGAGTGTTGAGATGAAGTTTTCTGCTAACTTCTCCAAATGACTGTTCTTCTTTCTCTGATTGCGGGATTTAGGAGAGAGAGTCAAACAAAGAGTATGTGGCGTACCTTATTGACGCTTCCCCCAAAATGTTCAGCACTATTTGCCACGGGGTGAGACTACTTAATTCTTCAAGTTTTCTGTACCCTTTATTTATTTGATAATTCAAGCAGTGAGAAAGTTATTACAATTAGAGCTTTGCATGTTTATATGAGCAGCTGGAATACAAGGGTTGGTGAAAGATACTTGCTTATGTATTTGTTTTTATAGATGTAGATTTTTGAGAGGGGTTGAGAGAATCAGGCCTGTTTGTTCGCCTATATGTTTCCGTTAGTTTCAGTTGTTTGATACAAGGCAGTATTTATGCATATGCTGCAAGCTTACAGAAGGATTGAAATTATTCGAGCAACCAACTAGGGTCAATGCCGACGTAATGCTATGTTGTAAATTGGCAAGTCAGCGCCTTACTCTACCCAAATTATTGCCATCAACCACCTAACTACGCTTTTAAATTTTAATAGTTGGTGACGTTTTCCCTGCCACCAATCACCTGGTATTCTTAAATTAATCAAAGGGGTGATTTTGGACTATACAGTTAGACTTGGTCTTTGATGGTAAACATTTGGAGCATATTGCTGTTTGAAAGAGAATCTCTACGAGGAGGTTTATTTAGAAAAGAAAATATATTGTAAAGGGTGGTTCTTATGCAAGGGAAAACTACCATGAAATTCTCTTTTCTCAAAATACTTGCTTTTAAGGCTACCAATGCGTAAATTTGTACAATGCATGCAATTGGATGTGCATACAGTTATACGGAATTGTGCGGATGTTCAAAACCCCAATAATTTAAGGATAGTGGATGTTATAGTAGTTTTCCCCTTCTGCAATTACTGTATTTTAGTTTCCTACCTCATTCATTCAGTTATGTTGATGTAGTTTTGTCTCACTATGTACCAAGCTAGCTAACATGATTGTTCTGTTGGGTTTAAGGGTTCTTTGAAGTTTCCGCCAGTCACCCAAAGTGGAAAAATTCAGAAGATGGTGGCAGAAGCTAAGGATTCAAATATATCCAAGTTGGAGCGTCTCAACCTACCGGGTGGTCCTCAGGCACTGCAAAATTCTGTTATGGCATGAACTTTGAGATCATGGCAGGAAACGTGGCCCACGTACGATGTGCAGCAGAGTTCTTGGAGATGACAGAGGACTATCAGGAAGAAAACCTCATTGCAAGGACCGAAGCCTATCTAGATGAGGTAATGGTTCATAGCATTGAGAAATCCATGGAGGTTCTACGTGCTTGTGAATCCCTAGGTTGCATTGCTGAGGAGGTGGATATCCCAAGAAGATGTATCGAAGAATTGCCAGAAATGCTTGCAAGGAGCAGCTTGCTTCGAGTTTCTCCCACTTGGTTTGTGATGGTGATTGTTCAGAACTAAAGGAAAGCTACATTGATTGGTGAGTCAAAGATCTTTCCTCCCTAAGGATCGATTTCCACCAGCGGGTCATCTCAGCTATGGTAAAAGCAGGTGATCGTTCTAGTAGTATCATTGCGTCTTTGATGCATTATGCTCAAGAGTGGTTGAAGGGAATAGGCAAACTTCAGATATGGAACCCAGCAAGACTGACATCAAACTGTGGGGCCCAAGAGCATGATCAGATGTTGATTGTGGAGGCACTTGTGGAACTACTTCCAACAGAGAAATCTTCATCAGTTCCTTTGACTTTTCTCTTTGGATTGCTGAAGATAGCGATCATGGTGGATGCCAGCATTGCTTGTAGGCTTGAGTTAGAGAGATGCATTGGTTTACGTCTAGAAATGGTTTCTCTTGATGATCTTCTTATTCCTTCTGTTCACAAAGGGGATTCATTGTTTGATATTTACACAATTTCTAGGATAGTGGTGAATTTTCTTCAGCGGATGGAAGATGAAGAAGCTGAAGAATGTGGGAACGAATCTCAAGGCTTTGGTTCTCCAAGCCATGGTTCTTTATTAAAAGTCGGACTGCTTATTGATGCATATCTGGCAGAGACCGCCCCTGATCACTACTTGTCTCTGCAAAAGTTCACCTCTATGATTGAGATATTACTGGATTATGCTCGGGTAATAGATGACGGCCTTTACAGGGCAATAGATATCTACTTGAAGGTAAACAAAAACCACTTTCTCCCTCTTAGATGAATAACCTCTTAGATAAAACAGTCTCTCTGCCTGTCAGGAGAAAGGATGCTTCATTGAAATCTACATTTTGGTGATAATTTTATTTTCCCTCTTCATGAATATCCTGTAAACTTGAAAATATTTTATCTGATTTCAAACATGTTCTCCTGAATTATGTGGTATAATAGCATCAATCATCTCTAGACTAGTTTAACGGGGTAAAAAGTAACTTGTTGGCCTCTGAAATTTTATGTATTTTACGTGTACAGTTTCATCCAATGCTGACAGAACATGAAAGGAAGGAGCTTTGCAAGTATATAGACTGCCAGAAGCTCTCGCAAGAAGCCTGCAACCATGCTGCACAGAATGATCGTCTCCCAGTTCTAGTGACAGTTAGGGTCCTTTACTTTGAGCAAATTAGGTTGAAGAATGCCAGGTCTGGAAGTTCGGGAGAGGGACTCTTTTCTCAGAAAATGAGCCGCAGGATCCCAAGTGCTGCAATGTCTCCTAGGGACACTTACGCATCCCTTAGGAGGGAGAATTGAGAATTGAAGCTTGAGATCTCGAGGTTGAGGATGAGGCTTAATGACTTGGAAAAAGAGCAGACTTGCATGAAACAAGAGATGATAGGCAGGTCAGGGAATGGGAAGACATTCTTAACTTCACTCTCCAAAGGAATAGGAAAGCTTGGGATCTTTGGTGTTGGGGCTCCAATGGGAAATAACCGTCAAAAACCAGGGAGAAAAGGCAAGGGCCGAGATGGCAAGACTGCCAGGAGTGGAAGATATTTGGTTTCGTAACCTTTTACATCGATTGATAAGGTAAGCTCGATCATCTGTTTAGCAGAAAGGGTTGGGCTGAGGAGGCTAGGTATAGTTGCATGTCAAATCCAAGTGTGATCTATACTTGCTTGCCTTGTCTAGTCTATGTATAAAATGTGAGATGAGAAAAACACACTTTAAATGATTTCAGTTATTATTTCTCAAAAATTTTCCTGTCATTCAGATATACATATCCGTTGAAGTTTTAACACACACCAAACATGACTTGAAAAGTTCTACAAGTTTCTTTCATTGGAACTGAGACACGCACGCACACTCACACACATCATGACCTATATGCCGCGCTTCTCACTCTGCTTGTTGGAGGATAAATCAAAGTTTGGTACAGGTACAGTGCCTAATTAGGGAACAAAGTACATGGGGTTGGGGATCTTGAACGTCCGGTTACCAGTAAAATCACCCTGCAAATCACTCCATTGGTCTCCCACATTCCCCCAAATCCCATATCCTTGATCCATCAGTTGCTTCTGCATCTGAGACTTGAATGTTATTGCACCTTGTCCTCTATATTCGGGTGACCTATACATGTATTTAAATCCAATACTGTTTATGTATAAACAAGAAATCGAAGTGTCCATTAGAAGTCGTGGCATGTGAATGTTTGACTGATATACCGGAATACTCATCTGTCAAGTGGAAGGTTTTAGGTCCCCCCCCAACCCCCGGAGGCAACGACCCAAAGAAAAGAAAAAGGGGGAAGAGTGATTATTAGGCAAAATGGGGCTAGTTGCACTTTATGGATCAAACCAATGTTGTCATATATATAAGGTGGCCTTTGTTCAAGGTTGAGTTGAATTGAATCATAGGCCCTTCCATCAACATAAATTGGCCAGCTTTGATACGATGGACCAAGTTGAGCTGAGCCGAGTCATTGGATCGACCTGGTTTTGACTCAATTTGGCTTGGCTGACTCACTTGTTTGACCACTTACAGTATTGATTAGCTAGATGAATAAGGAATAGCAGTTTGTGTGTACTAACCTCAGAAGAAGACAGTGAAAGCCAACAAATCCTTGGTCGAGGAGGTTATCCATGGTAGCTCGGCCAAGAGCTTCTTCATCTCTTCCAGAGAGGAAGATGACCTTCAATCCGGCACCCACCAATCTATTAAACAACCCCAGCACAGCAGGAATGGCTGAACACTCTCCTCTTAATGCCCATGTTCTAAACTCCATCGGATCATAAGGATCACACCTATATTATACACACACATGAATATGTAAAACTTCATCTCATGCAGATATTGTAAGAGTCTAAGTCCACAATCCAACATCCCATTTAAGCAGGAATTTTTGGGGTTCAAAAGCCTTACTAATTGAGTAACTAGATTTAACTGACGTTCAAGATTCATCCTTACAAGGGGATCGAGGTACTGGACTGAGGGGCATGCAACTTTAATACATTACTCAAAAGCAATGAAGTGAGTAATGTTGGATGCCTTTGAAACCAAATCATAGCTCTAAACTTGAATGCATGAGCTTATTCATTCTACATGAGCATATACCCACACATTGATTTGAATGCAAGGAGGTCATCAAATGTATATATATAGGGGTGAGAGGGGTGATTAGTGACAAAACTAACTAACCATTGGACAAATAATAAGTAAAAGAACGAAATGACGCAAAAAGAGAGGCAGAAAACTTACAAAATAGTGAAGTCAAAGAGTGGTAGCAGAAGTAGAGAATCAGCAAATATAATTTGTTGTCAGAGAGAGGAATCGGTGAGGGGAGAGTCAGACAGCAAAAACTGAAAAGCAGCAAGGAGTAGTTGAAGGATGAATAGGTGATATAGAGAATAGGAGGGAGGGAGGGAGGGGGAGAGCTATTTAATAGTGGATAACTCGTGGTTATTAATTGAAGAAATAAATAAAAAGAAAGCTCCAAAAGCTGATTAACATGTACATCAGGCCCATGCCCGTGCCTGTGCCTGTCTTGATGATTCTGAGCCTAACAAGATTTCCACACTTTTTACAACTTTTTGTATAGGGAAAAGGGTTGGGTAGGCCAGCCCAAGGATGCTTATGAAATTCAGAAGAGAGAGAGACAGAGAAGAGAAGAGGAGTGATTAGTGGAATGTGAGATAATATTCATTCATGTGTGTGTGTGTATCTTTGTGTTGGGAGGTTGGGGTTTGGGTTGAGTGATGAAGGGGACATGAAAAGGTGGGAAGAGTGTCAGCGCCCATGAATTTCCTCCAATCAAATTCAAGTGCCAAAATTTGGACAATGGTGAACGTGCCAAAATTGGATGTGGGACATGACCTCAAAACATGAGTATAACTGATTTCTGTGGGTATTATTTGATAGTGCTTACTTTGTGGGCTTTAGTTTTCACTTTGCTTCCTCACTTATCACCCACTTTGGCCGACGCAACTAGCTAATGATGGAGATGTGACTTGTTACTCCACCATGTGTGTTGCTTTGACACTTAGACTTCAGTTATTTCTACATTTTTCGTTCCCTTTTCCTGAGAGTTTTATGATGAATCTGTTTCAAGATAGGTGCCCTACCTTTTTAAAAATTCTGATGACAATCATGATCAGCAATATTGTACTTATGGTGTTGTCCAAAAGGGGACATGGAAATGAAGATAAGGTGCTATTCAGAGAACCAGATATCTGGCAGATTAAAAGATTAGATGGTCTCTTATTTCCTTCATTTGGTTGCTGGTATGGTGATTAGATTTTTTTTTTTAGCAAAACCCTACTGTTGAGCAATATATATCAAGATTTTTTTTTATGTTTGTTGGTTTCCTATTGCTAGTATCATCTATCTTCTTGTAGTTCTTCCTTTACATTCATACACTAAGACTATTGGGTTGATGGAGTTTAGGATTTTACATGGTTTCCTATTCTCCTCCACCCCCCACGCTGGGGATAAAAAGGAAAAAGAAAAGCTGTTCTCCAAGTCTAGTAAAAAGATCTAACTAGTTGGACAATGGACATTACTTGCTGCTTTAGGTTGACGTAGTTTAAGCATTTGAAACTTATGTGTTTGTCATCTTATTTAAGTTGCTTTGCTGTCAAATTGGTCTGTAGAATCTGATCATAATATGCTGTGTGCTGTAGTCTCAGCATTGCAGGCAGTCAGGAAAAGACTTGTTGATCCGATGAAGCACTTGAAAAACTGGAGTGAGGGAGATCCATGTACATCTAACTGGACTGGCATTTATTGCCATGACAAAGTTGGTGGTGATGGATATTTGCACATCCATGAACTGTAAGTTATATTCACTTCTCTGTCATTGCGATCCTTCCATTTCCATTTCATGGTCTATCACTAAAATTTCAGATGCAGAAAAGTAATTGCTTTTAAGTTGCCACTGGTGCCAACTGCCAAGAGCCTTTGACACAGTTGGCACCCTTGTCATTTGCCATTGGCACCACCGGGAATCAGTCATTTTGGTCTTATAATTTCTTGTGGGAATTTTGGGAATTGATTGGGTGACTAACAAGCTCCTTCTAGGCTTCTCTCTCTCCTTGGTCAACTCCAAGTCTTGGGTAGACCTGCATAGGGGCTAGGGCAATGGTTTCATTACCATTGCTAAAAAAACAAAAAGAAAAAGGAAAAAGTTGCCACTGCCAAGATGGTTGTCTTGACTAGAAAATACTCCAGATTATTGCTAATTTTACATTCGCCTCTATAACCCAGATGGAGCTCAATTAGAAGGGGTCTTTTGCTCCATTAGATGTTTCTTGTCCTGTTGTTTTCACATCCTATCAGCTATTGCTGACAATTTGAGCCCCAGCAGTAATGCATGCCACCTCTTTCTCACTGATTTGTTTATCTAAAAATAATTCTTTAAGTAACCATTTTGTTCAATTTTTTCCCCAAATTGTGCAAAGTAACCTATTCACAAATTTGGATTTTGATCCTTTTCGACTACAATCTTAAAGTCCACTCATCAAATGTTTGAGAGTTTGAGTTGTTAAAAAGTTATACCAGTAGTGGTGAATTATACCACCAGTGGTTAAAGTTTTCACAAAAATTCTCAACTGTTCGATTGGGAGACTGCTAGATTGCAGTCACTCCAAACTGGAGAGATCCAGAAATTGTCTTCCTGCTTGGAGTGTTGAGATAATAATTCTGTAGTTCTATTGCTGTCTTGCGTCATGTCATATCCTTGATTTTTCTCTATCATGTTTTCTTTCCTCCTGGTTAGGTTCAGGTTGGTTTCATAGCATCAACTGCCCCCCCACCCTCCGCTAGTATCTCTTGTGATATTTGTGCAGTCAACTGCTAAACATGAATCTCTCTGGAACTTTAGCACCTGAGGTTGGGAAACTGTCTCGCCTTGAGATACTGTGAGTTCCAGTATTGCTCGCCTACTTGTGAGGATGGTTAGAGTAAATTTTATTCTTCTAATAAATCTGACATGTGGTTTAGTTTTATGCTGAAGCGATTTTATGTGGAATCAGATAACTGGCAGCATCCCGAAGGAGATAAGAAGCCTTTCATCTTTGGAACTGCTGTAAGTTCAAATTGCTATTCTTGGTTTTTCAATCCTAAATACTTTCACAGTTTACAGAGGCTAACTATGAGTAAATCAAGCAGCATGGGTTTTCCAAATAGCTGAATCAACCAGCATAGCTTTTCCAAATTGCTGAGCTTTATTTTAGTAAGCCATGCCATAAGCCTGTAATAAAGGACATAAAAAATCAGTTATACAAAATTTTGAATAAGGGAAAAGCATTTACGTTAAAACAAATAAATAAACTCGCATTTCTAATTCTTGAGCATTTTCCCTTTTCATCATTTTTTCGTCACTAATCTTTATACTCTGGAGCATAGCTTGATTGTGCTGCAGCTAGTTATGAATAGATTTGAAGGAATACTGAACATGAAATTTATGCACGACCTCTACCTTTGGAAACAAACCCTCCACTCCCCCTTCAGTGTTTTGGTATTGGTATTGTATGCAACTGGAAGGCCTCAAAATCCCATTTCTGCAAGCAGATATTATCAATTCATTGTACAAAAATGTTGCAAATCCAGTTCTTTTGAGTTCAGCTATCCAATTTCAGACCTGGTTACAATCTATGTGATTGATGAGGTGAAAGCCTGTATCTTGTCTTGAGATTTTAGTGTTGCATATTGAGACTAAGACTCTTGAGGAAGTGTATTTTGCATGTTCCCAGGACTCTGGATTGGCGAACAGCTGATACATTGTTGTACTTAGTTTCATAAATGATGACGGCAGTAGTTTGTTAATCAAGTTTTGAGAGAGAGTTGTGAGCTTGCAGCCTGTCAGAAAAGGCAGGAAAAGTCAACTGTTTGATTGTAGAATTTTACCTCAAAGTTTGTACATGAGCTGATACATGATGATAATAATGCAGCTACAATCATTCTTCCTACAATTTACTCTCTCTCTCTCTCTCTCTCTCTCTCTCTCACTCTGCGGTCCTGTCTTTGAGGTGCTCCTTATCCATTTTGAGCCTCTGCCTAGACCCTGCATCAACATCTGTCAATGATGAATAATTCTGTCTTTATAGAAACAGATAACTAAATTTTAAAGGTACTCTTAGGCCATGTTCCATTTGGCTTTAATAGCTTAAACCTTACAACTTTACTTATACCTCCGTACAACTACATATTATTGTGAATTTATTTTTCTACCGTTAATGAAAATCTTTTGTAAGTGAATATTTATATATGTAAAGGCTTTTCCCCCAAACCCTCATGGAGTGTTGATGTTCATCTAACCCTCATGCAGCGTCTTACTGCTACAGATAATCGTCGAATCTAGTAAGAAGGGCATAAGCAAGGGTTTTTTGGCTGGCGTTTTGGTAGGAGCTATTATTTGTGCTGTTATTGCATCTGTGGCTGTCGCACGTCTTATTGTGAGAAGGAAAAACAGGTTGCGGCGTATGTCTGGAAAGGATTTGTGTAAGTTCCTTTCGTAAATTCATAGCAGTGACCTCAGTAATTGCTCATTTGCAAAAAATGACTCTGAAAATATGTCTGATTATGCAGCCTCAAAGATATCCATAAAAATTGATGGTGTCAAAGAAATTACCTTCAAAGAAATGTCAAAAGTCACCAGTAATTTTAGTTCCTCAGCTCAAGGTGGTCAAGGAGGATATCGGAAGGTGTACCGAGGTGTATTGGGAGATAAAACACTTGTTGCTGTTAAACATGCAGAGGAAGGATCACTCCAGGGAAACGTGAATTTCTAACAGAGATACAACTTTTGTCAAGATTACATCATCGGAATCTGGTTTCACTGATTGGATATTGTGGTGAAGGTGGCGAACGGGTTAGTCTGATCATTCAGTGGCCCTTTTTCAAGAAGTTTCAGAAATGTTTTATAGTTCTCTGGTGTTCCTTTTTTAGCTGGTAAACCCTCCTCTTCTGGAACAAGGGGTCCAATGTTACATTGACCTGGCGGTTGTATGTTTTACCTTTTGATCTATACCCTTGTCAGCAGATTCAGTTTCAGATATATTATTTGAACACTTGTAGTTGAGTCTCGAGAGTTGTATTACATGTTCAGACCATAGTGGGTATGGTTCTGAACTTAGGCACTACTGGAGGATGAAGTATTCAGAAAAGTCACTGAATGCAATACATATCTTGAAATTAATTTGAGTAGAAAAGTTTGGGGATAAGGAGCTGATTTACCTTTGCTTGTCAATTTCACGGTTAGGAGCAACCAGCCGGGGTTAATTCCATAGATGTTCTACTTTTTCTAACTCCAACTCGGTAATTCCATAGATGTTCGTCTACGAGTTTATGTCGAATGGCATTTTACGGGACTGGCTTTCTGGTATGAATTCAGACAATTAGTTTCTTACACTCTGGTCTCTAGCTCAGTTTTTTACTTTTACACATTGGGAAATTTTTACATATGAGCAGCATATTCACACACCTGTTTAAGCTGCATTTATGTTGAGAGTTGTGACAAAGTTGTTTTGAAGCTTCTCTTGAAGTAAGCCATGTCCGTCATTTCTGTTATTGGACAGGAAATGTGAGAGGACCCTGAACTTTGTCACAAGGTTACGCGTCGCATTAGATGCATCTAAGGGCATTCTTTAGCTGCACACTGAAGCAAACCCACAGATATTTCACCGTGATATTAAAGCGAGCAGCATACTTCTGTACTGCAATCTTGTCGCTAAGGTTGCGGATTTTGGTCCGTCTCATCTCGCCCCTGTCTTGGATGAGGATGGCAGTGTACTCAGTCATGTATCCACAATTACGAGGGAACACCAGTAAGTGAAGTTAAACTAAACATTCTTTTCTATCTTTTTGCTTGAGGGCTTACCTACTGTAGTGACTCTAGTCTTAGGCATAGCTACCACATGCTTGATATTATTGCAACGTGGCCATTTATTTACATGAAAATCCTGACCCAGTCACTCTGCCCACTTCATTAGTGGGTAATCACAACCTGATCCAGCCTGGCCCATTGCACACCCTTATACTGTTGAATGTTTCCTATTGGAGTGTTCAGTTGGTAAGTTATTGCTCACTATTATACATGCAGGGATACCTTGACCCAGAGTACTTCTTAACCCATAAGGTGACAGATAAAAGCGACTTTATAGCTTGGGTGTTGTGTTCCTTGAACTTCTTACTGGTGTCCCACCCATATCGCATGGCAAAAACATTGTTCGTGAGGTAACTCCAGATCCCAGCGCTCTTCCTATATTTTACTGTTGGCTTCCAATCTTCCACCCATGTTCATACCATTCTTCGGCTTTTCCTTTCATCTGGGTGTAGGTACATATGGCATCTGAGTCAGGCTCATTGCTGGACATTATAGACAGCAAATGGGGCCATATCCATCAGGTTGTGTAGAGAGACTCATGGACTTGGCAGTTAGATGTTGTGAGGATAAGCCAGAATCAAGACCATGTGTGTTGGATGTGGTGAGGGAGCTGGAAAACATTCTGCATATGGTTCCTGAGAGTATGATCATGTCTGACACTACATCTACGCAGTCTCATGGCTCGTATTCTTCATCATCCACATTGTTGAGGTCCAGCTTCCCCAAGTTCACGCGAATGTCATCTGACTTATCCGGAAGCGATTTAACCTCTACCATTCTTCCCGACACTAACCCACGCTAGCATAAGAGCGAGGTGTATATTTGAATAGTACTAGCTAGTATGAGGGATTATTAGTATTTTACATTGTATATTTTTTTTGCCTGTGTTGTAGAAAAAAAAACAGTGTTACCCTATGCAAAGGCAGTTGATGTATATTATTATTGGTTCTATTCCCCGCACCCCCAATTTTTTAATAAAAAATAAAAGAAAAATAAAGACAGAAAAGTTATAAATTTTGTTTGAGCCTTGATATCTTAATTTGCATTTTTTTTGGGGGCAACAAAAGGGAAAATTTCTTTAAACAATAATTAGCCATTGACGGACCTCGGTTGGAGGGAAGATTAGAAGAATTTGAAAGAGGATGAACTTGCCTTTACAAATCTAAAGTTTTGTTTTTTAATAGCCAAATCTAAAGTTTTGATAGTTACCTTATATTAATTAAAATATAAAAAACAACACAAATAATCAAATAAATAGAATTTTTCTATGAAAACTAAGCCTTTTTATTTGAAAAAACCAAATTTGAATGAGTTAACCCTAATCCTAATGGGTTTGATCTAATACCCTAATTTTTAAGGTAAGTTCAAGTCAGTTTGATCTCTACTATGATTATCAAATCTTTATTTTTAAATGTTATTAAACGTGAACAATCTGAATTCTTGAGGTATCAGATGACAATAATTAGAACTTTAGGAATAACTCTCAATGCTTCAATCAAAGTGTATTTTTCGGATAATTTTAACTTTAAAATAAACATAGTCAATTTAAATTTCATATAATTTTATTATTTTACAGCCGATATCTTTTAAAATTTTTTGAAAAGTACAATCTAAATTCACATACATGGTTTGG
Source organism: Talinum fruticosum (assembly GCA_021018815.1). NCBI lineage: Eukaryota > Viridiplantae > Streptophyta > Magnoliopsida > Caryophyllales > Talinaceae > Talinum > Talinum fruticosum. Next base: position 3,005,798 of record JAITYX010000022.1, read on the forward strand.
TAGGTTCATCTATTTTAGAAAGAACATCGAGAAAAAAACAAAATATTAAACAAGAAAAACAAAAATTATGTACAATTATACCAATAATTAAAGAAGCAAGTACTCATCAATTAATATACATTGTTGAATAGAGTGTTATATTTAATATTTTTGAAAATGAAAATAAAAACAAACTTCTCTTTTTTTTTTTTTGAAATGAAAACAAAGTTTTTTTTTTGTTAGACAAAAAAGAAATAAAATACATATGTGTTTTGTGATTGGCCCAATAGAGAGAGGTAGTTAGGGGCTCATCTAATTAGTTCCCGGGCCGGCCCATAACACAGGGGAACTGAAACTAGGGTTTTTGTATATATAAGAAATTTCCATCAGAGAAATGCTTCAAACCTAGGGTTTTACAGTGGGAATTCGGCGAGAGAGAGACCAAGAGAGAGAAGATCGGAGATGGCACCAAGGAAGCCCCATGTTACCCGTAACCCAGATCTTGTCAAGGGTGTCGGAAAATTCTCTCGATCAAAGATGTACCACAAGCGTGGTCTCTGGGCTATCAAGGCCAAAAATGGCGGCGTCTTCCCTCGCCATGCCCCTAGAGCCGCCGAAACTAAGCCTGCCGAGAAGCCCTCTAAGTTCTACCCAGCCGACGATGTCAAGAAGCCCTTGATTAACAAGCGCAAGCCTAAGCCTACCAAGCTCAGGTCTCTCTCTCTCTCTTTGTTTTGTTTGTAGATCTCGGTGGGTTGATTGAATGCCCTTCGTGTTTGTTTAATGCATTGTTGGGATTGAATTTTGGAAAAAAATGTTGCAGGGCTAGCATTACTCCAGGAACCGTGTTGATAATTCTAGCTGGGAGATTCAAGGGAAAGAGAGTTGTCTTCTTGAAGCAGCTTCCATCTGGCTTGCTTCTTGTCACTGGTTAGTAAATACGCATTTGGTTGGATTTGATGGATTATTGTGCTAAATGTGATGTTCAAAATGGCCACTTCTAAATCTTTGTGATTTGAGCATAAAATGGTGATACTTTCGTCCCTGCTCGGGTGGGTCTTGCGGTAAGCGCCCTTCTGCGTATACTTAAATGTTTCTTTTTATTTGTTTGGGTGGGGGTGCATGATACGTCCAAGTATGCGAAAAAAGTGTGAAAATGGTTGATGAAGTTACTGAAAATGGGAAAGTGATAATAGTGCGCTGCGATAATTGTTTCAATACTAAGTGCTGTTATTCTATTGTTTGTCTTGCATTTGATGGGTATTTTGGAATTTTAAGGCCCTTCTTTTGATTTCAGCTTTGTTCTCATGTCTTAGTTTTGTCATTGCTGTTTCTGTTTCACGTTCCTGTGCATGGAGCTAGTTGAGGTTGGGTTTATATATCTTCTAATCATTAAGCAGGAAATGAAAAGGTGTTGGTTTTGAGGTTATATTTAATGACATCTTCTTGTTATGTTACTATCACAGCCCTCCTTTTTAAATGAAGCTTCTTAAACTTTGTCCTGGAATGAGAATTCTGTTAAATTGATTCATTGTTGTCATTTGATTTGAGAAAATCTCTTATTTCACAGGTCCTTACAAGATCAATGGCGTCCCCCTGAGGCGTGTGAACCAAGCCTATGTCATTGGCACCTCAACCAAGGTTGACATTTCTGGGGTCAACGTGGAGAAGTTTGATGACAAGTACTTTGCCAAGAAAGCCGAGAAGAAGCAAAAGAAGGGAGAAGGCGAGTTCTTTGAGGCCGAGAAGAAGGTTAGTCATTATGCCAAGGGTATATTGAATTAGGTTTCTCTTGTTCTTTGATGTACAGGAGTTTTAAGTTGTAATCTTTTTGGTTAAAAAATTGCAGGAGGTAAATGTACTTCCCCAAGAGAAAAAGGATGACCAGAAGGCTGTGGATGCTCCATTGATCAAAGCAATTGAGGGGGTGGCAGATTTGAAAGCTTACTTAGGTGCAAGATTTTCACTTAAGGCAGGCATGAAGCCCCACGAATTGGTCTTTTAAAGAAAGCAAGTTTTTTGTGATACTGCAACTTTTTTGGTGATTGGCTAATTGTGTTATGGACTTGTAGTTTGAGCTTCTGAATAGTTTTTAGACATTGTCACATTGGAATCAGTTTGTGTGATAAAATTTGGACTTTGTTTAGTTAAGTTGAATTGGATTGAAATGATCGACCAATGCATATATACTTGTTCTTGATTTCTCAGGGACTGTTTCTGCAAAAATTGGACAGCACACCACTTGTTAAAAGTCTTCAGTGAAGACTGTAAGAGAGTTCCCATTGATTTGGCTTGAACTTAATTTGCATGATCAATACTAAGATTATAAAATGCTTAAAAAACATAATAAATTCAGACTCATTGTCTTGAATTGAGCAGAAACTCATACCTGGTGGATCTCCCTCTTGCTAAACATTGCTGACTTTGATTCTTTAAAAAGGGAGTTATTCAGATGCACTATTGGCTTCTGGATTAACTCAATGCGGAGTCCATTAATTTCAGCTGAACAGAAGCCAATAGTGCGTATGAATGACTGACTAACTTGGGTCTGACTCGCTTGGCTTATAGTGCATCGGAATGACTGATTCACTTGGGTTTGAATCACTTGGCTTCTGGATTAACTCAATGCCGGGGATGTGAGTATCATCATTGATGGTGAATCCTTTCTGCTGCACAAGGTAAAGTCAGCCACTGTAGAGCTCTGTTCATTGATACTGAAGAAATTGCCACTTCGATTGTGTGATTATTGACGGCAAAAACTGCCGTTTGAAGCACATATTCTAGTAACCTTCTTTAAAAATGAACTCCATTTCTGGCAAGTCAGCCTCCTGAAATTACCCAAATGATTGCCATCAACCACCTAACTACGCTTTTAAATTTTTGATAGTTGGCGATGTTTTCCCTGCCACCATCACCTGGTATTCTTAATCAAAGGGTTGATTTTGGACTTTAAAGTTAGACTTGGTCTTTGATGGTAAACATTTGGAGCATATTCCTTATTGAAAGTGAATCTCTGCAAGGAGGTTTATTTAGAAAAGAAAATATATCGTAAAGGGTGGTTCTTATGCAAGGGAAAATAACCATGAAATTCTCTTTTCTCAAAATATTTGCTTTTAAGGCTACCAATGCATAAATTTGTACAATGCATGCAATTGCATGTGCATACAGGTATACGGAATTGTACGGATGTTCAAAACCCCAATATTTTAAGGATAGTAGATGTCATGGTAGTTTTCCCCTTCTGCAATTACTGTATTTAAGTTTCCTACCTCATTCATGCAGTTATGTTGATGTAGTTTTGTCTCACTGTGTACCAAGCTAGCTAACATGATTGTTCTGTTGGGTTTATGGGTTCTTTGAAGTTTCCGCCAGTCACCCGAAGTGGAAAAATTCAGAAGATGGTGGCAGAAGCCAAGGATTCAAATATATCCAAGTTGGAGCTTCTCAACCTACCGGGTGGTCCTCAGGCATTTGAGCTAGCTGCAAAATTTTGTTATGGCATGAACTTTGAGATCATGGCAGGAAACGTGGCCCACGTACGATGTGCAGCAGAGTTCTTGGAGATGACAGAGGACTATCAGGAAAAAACCTCATTGCAAGGACCGAAGCCTATCTAGATGAGGTAATGGTTCATAGCATTGAGAAATCCATGGAGGTTCTAAGTGCTTGTGAATCCCTAGGTTGCATTGCTGAGGAGGTGGATATCCCAAGAAGATGTATCGAAGCAATTGCCAGAAATGCTTGCGAGGAGCAGCTTGCTTCGAGTTTCTCCCGCTTGGGTTGTGATCAGAACTAAAGGAAAGCTACATTGATTGGTGGGTCGAAGATCTTTCCTCCCTAATGATCGATTTCTACCAGCGGGTCATCTCAGCTATGGTAAAAGCAGTTGTTCTTTCTAGTAGGATCATTGCGTCTTTGATGCATTATACTCTAAGACTATTGGTTTGATGGAGTCTAGGATTTTACATGGTTTCCTATTCTCCTCCCTCCTCCTTCCTCCTCCTCCCCGCCCCCTCGGGAAAAAAAGGAAAAAGAAAAGTTGTTCTCCAGTCTAGTAAAAAGATCTGACTAGTTGGACAATGGACATTACTTGCTGCTTTAGGTTGACGTAGTTTAAGCATTTGAAACTTATGTGTTTGTCATCTTATTTAAGTTGCTTTGCTGTCAAATTGGTCTGTAGAATCTGATCATAATATGCTGTGTGCTGCAGTCTCAGCATTGCAGGCAGTCAGGAAAAGACTTGTTGATCCTATGAAGCACTTGAAAAACTGGAGTGAGGGAGATCCATGTACATCTAACTGGAGTGGCATTTATTGCCATGACAAAGTTGGTAGTGATGGATATTTGCACATCTGTGAACTGTATGTTATATTCATTTCTTTGTCATTGCGATCCTTCCATTTCCTTTCATGGTCTATCACTAAAATTTCAGATGCAGAAAAGTAATTGCTTTTTAAGTTGCCACTGGTGCCAACTGCCAAGAGCCTTTAACACAGTTGGCACCCTTGTCATTTGCCATTGGCACCACTGGGGAATCAGTCCTTTTGGTCTTATAATTTCTTGTGGGAATTTGGGGGATTGGTTGGGTGACTAACAAGCTCCTTCTAGGCTTCTCTCTCTCCTTGGTCAACTCCGAGTCTTGGGTAGGGCAATGGGTTTCATTACCATTGTTAAAAAACAAAAAGAAAAAGGGAAATGTTGCCACTGGCAAGATGGTTGTCTTGACTAGAAAATACTCCAGATTATTGCTAATTTTACATTCTCGGTTGTCTTTGCTCCATTAGATGTTTCTTGTCCTGCTGTTTTCACATCCTATTTGCTATTGCTAACAATTTGAGCGCCAGCAGTAATACATGCCACCTCTCTCAGTACTTTGTTTATCTAAAAATAATTCTTTAAGTAACCAATTTGTTCAATTTTTCCCCAAATTGTGCAAAGTAACCTATTCACAAATTTGGATTTTGATCCTTTTTGACTACAATCTTCAAGTTCACTCATCAAATGTTTGAGAGTTTGAGTTGTTAAAAAGTTATACCAGTAGTGGTGCATTATACCACCAGTGGTAGAAGTTTTCACAAAAATTCTCAACTGATCGATTGGGAGACTGCTAGATTGCAGTCACTCAAACCTGTAGAGATCCAGAAATTGTCTTCCTGCTTGGAGTGTTGAGATAATAATTCTGTAGTTCTATTGCTGCCTTGCGTCATGTTATATCCTTGATTTTTCTCTATCATGTTTTCTTTCCTCCTGGTTAGGTTCAGGTTTGGTTTCATAGCATCAACTCCTCGCCCCCACCCTCCGCTAATATCTCTTGCGATATTTGTGCAGTCAACTGCTAAACATGAATCTCTCTGGAACTTCAGCACCTGAGGTTGGAGACTGTCTCGCCTTGAGATACTGTGAGTTCCAGTATTGCTCGCCTACTTGTGAGGATGGTTAGAGTAAATTTTATTCTTCTAATAAATCTGACATGTGACTTGGTTTTATGCTGAAGCGATTTTATGTGGAATCAGATAACTGGCAGCATCCTGAAGGAGATAGGAAGCCTTTCATCTTTGGAACTGCTGTAAGTTCAAATTGCCATTCTTGTTTTTTCAATCCTAAATACTTTCACAGTTTACAGAGGCTAATTATGAGAAAAGAAGTAAATCAAGCAGCATGGCTTTTCCAAATAGCTGAATCAAGCAGCATAGCTTTTCCAAATCACTGAGCTTTATTTTAGTAAGCCATGCCATAAGCCTGTAATAAAGGACATAAAAAATCAGTTATACAAAATTTTGAACAAGGGAAAAACATTTACGTTAAAACAAATAAATAAACTCGCATTTCTAATTCTTGAGCATTTTCCCTTTTCATCAGTTTTTCATCACTAATCTTTATACTCTGAAGCATAGCTTGATTATGCTGCAACTATTTATGAATAGACTTGAAGTTAAGGAATACTGAACATGAAATTTATGCACCACCTCTACCTTTAGAAACAAACCCTCCACTCTCCTCCTTCAGTGTTTTGGTATTGGTATTGTATGCAACTAGAAGGCCTCAAAATCCCATTTCTGCAAGCAGATATTATCAATTCATTGTACAAAAATGTTGCAAATCCAGTTCTTTTGAGTTCGGCTATCCAACTTCAGACCTGGTTACAATCTATTTGATTGATGAGATGAAAGCCTGTATCTTGTCTTGAGATTTTAGTGTTGCATATTGAGACTAAGACTCTTGAGGAAGTGTATTTTCCATGTTCTCAGGGCTCTGGACTGGTGAACAGCTAATACATTGTTGTACTTAGTTTCATAAGTGATGACGGCAGTAGTTTGTTAATCAAGTTTGGAGAGAGAGTTGTGAGCTTGCAGCCTGTCAGAAAAGGCAGGAAAAGTCAAATGTTTGATTGTAGAATTTTACCTCAAAGTTTGTAAATGAGCTGATACATGATGATAATAATGCAGCTACAATCATTCTTCCTACAGTATACTCTCTCTCTCTCTCTCTCTCACACTCTGCGGTCCTGTCTTTGAGGTGCTCCTTATCCATTTTGAGCCTCTTCCTAGACCCTGCATCAACATCTGTCAACGATGAATAATTCTGTCTTTATGGAAACAGATAACTAAATTTTAAAGTATTAACTTCCAAGACTTAATACATAAAGTGATATCTTTTTTAGGTGGAATTTATACTTTTTAATTTTTTTCATAACACTATGTTATCTCTTTGATTCAGGCTCTTAAATGGAAACAATTTGTCGGGTTCTGTGCCTGATGAACTAGGATTTCTTTCCAATCTGGATAGACTCCAACTTGATGAGAATAACTTATCTGGAAGTGTCCTGAAGACATTTGCCAACTTGCGCACTGTTAAACATCTGTGAGTGTAATTTTGAGTTCAATACTTCAGTTCACCAGTCATCAGTTGTTCTTGGTGAATTTTCTTATCATGTGCAATATGTTTGCAGCCATTTGAAGAATAACTCATTCAGTGGCCACATTCCTCCTAAGCTTTCTCAATTGCCCAGTCTTATGCACTTGTAAGTCGACCTGCAATGCCTTGTAACAGAATCCAAGGATGTATTCTTCTCAATGTTCCCCTATAGTCAGAAGTTTTTTGTTTTAACTTTGCTGTCCTTTCTGCAGGCTTTTGGACAACAATGACTCATCAGGAGATCTTCCTCCTGAGTTTTCAGCTTTAGCAAAATTGGAAATTCTGTATGCTATCTTTGACATTATCTTTAGATGTTGAAGTTTGGGTCTTTCATGAAGTTGTTCCCATATGATGTACTTTAGCATATTGGATTCTTAGCTGCTTTACTTATCATTTCACTTCCATGTATCTTCAGAAAATTCATCTTAAATTATTTTTGCGCAGAGACCTTTTGTTTGACCATGCCCTTGTTAAGGCTCCCACATTAGTCGAGACATCTCTCTAAAGTATCCTTGACTTCGTTTCTTGTGGACAATAGGCAGTCAATGCTTTTCAAATCTAGAGGACGACAAAAAAAAAAAAACAAACTTTATGCGATTCTCTTGTGGAGCTAAGGTTGGGTAGGTGCCACTTCTCAAGCTGTGGTGTAGGTGCACTTTGAGGCTGATGGTTCATTTTATTTTGGTTTATTAAGTTATATAACTATTTTGGCACATTCACAAGTGTTACCAATTATTTTTTTCAATTATTTTTGGTTTCTGTTTTGCGGAAAAAAGGGGGTGAGGAGGGGGTTGTCATCTATTTAGCCTAATTTTGATTTGTGTTTCCTCTGGATACGATGTTTCTCATATTTGGACTTCTAAAAGTTGTTTCATGGAAGGTTGATTTGCTTTTAAAGTAATTGATGAATTGTACTAATTGTGCGCATTCTTGGTGCTCTGGCTCCATACATCTCAACTGATTTGTTGTTGCTTAGATGAGCTAATGTTGTCACCTGTACCATTTGCAGTCAGCTTGACAATAATCATTTTGTTGGTGCTGGGGTTCCAGAATCCTATCAAAATCTGTCCAGATTAGTGAAGTTGTAAGTGCTGTTCAGCTTTAGCCATGACTGTGTTTTAACTTAAAGCTGTGCTTGGTTATATATTGTAGTCTTCATGAATAGATGCTTGGCTGTGCCAAGGTCTGAATGTGATTTGGTGTCTTTAAGTTTTATAGTTTGGACTTCGAAAGATTTAAATGCATGGTTCTAAGTTCGAACTTGTTCAAAGCTCTAGGTTGTTACATTTTTTAACTGTCTCTCCTGTAATGTAGTGTTAGTGATAGATGAATCCTTGTTCTTTGGATTATATAACAATGATGGCCATGTTTGGCAAATGACTATTTGGCAAAAAATGACTTTTTGAGGGAAGTGTTTGGCAAGTTGCCTCTTTGTAATAGCCTTTTGCCCTAAAAAGTCATTTTTTAGAAAGCTAATTTCAATAGTTTTTTAAGATTTTCTTTTTTAAAATTAGTTTTTTGTTTATATTTTTTTAAAAAAAAACAGCTAATTTTATCAAGCTACACTTTTTCTGAAATAGCTAAATGTAAACAGCTAATACAAACAATTATTCCAATAAGCTAACAGCTAACAACTAATCCAATCAGGTAGCAGCCAAGCTGATTGCCAAACACGGCTGATATTGCCTCTTATCAGATCCCAACATTGGAGCTTTGTTATAGGCATAATGGCAAAGTGCACGATCTTTATTGTGGCCTTTTAATTGAGTTGCAAATAACTTGAAATCGAAGTTCAATAAGTTTCTCACTAGTTGGTGAAAATATTGCTATATCTTCAATGTTTGGCTACTTGCATCACGCCTATGGCCCAGACTTTTGAAAAGATATCTGTGGTGCTTTCTGTTTTCCTTGTGGGTCAAGATGGGAGGTAGATCGATAGAGTCAATTAGAATGCTTCTTTGGACTTATGCCTATACTTTAAGAGCTTGTCTACAGAAGGTTTCTCATCGTATCTTTTCTGATTGAACAGAAGTCTAAGAAACTGTAGCTTGAGCGGTGCCATGCCTGATTTTAGCCGGATGCCAGATCTTATTTATAAGTAAGTCTTTGCAGTTGGTGTCATTCATTGTGGAGACCATTGTACATGAGTTTGTTTACTTTGCAGTTCCCATTGGAAACAATTATCTTATTTACTGGTTCTATTGTTTTTATCAGAGATCTGAGTTGGAACCAGTTTACAGGAAAGATTCCTTCAAGCAAGCTCTCAGATATTATCACGACAATGTAAGTAGATAGCCAATAGAGAGTTGACATCATGAAAGTCCTAGGAAATTGATTCCTCATAGGGATTCTCTCCTTTCTGCAGTGAATTGTCATGCAACAAGCTGAGTGGATCAATTCCTGAAGGTTGTTCTGAACTTCCATCTCTTCAGCTATTGTGAGTATCTCTTCGTTCATTAATCCGGACATTTGATGATTTGAGCATGGTGGCTTGTATATTCTTACTGAACAAGATTTCCTTTTCTGTTCGATGTTCATAATCTGTTAATTTATGGAGATGTATGTGTTGGTGCTTATTATTGAATACTGGCTTTTGGTTTTCACAGATCGCTTGAAAACAATTCACTGAATAGCTCTGTCCCTGCTGCTGGCATTTGGGAAAACAATTTCTTCAATGCTACTGCTAGACTCTTGGTGTAAGACTTTTACCCACATCAGTGGTTGCTTTTAGTTTGATTGACATAAATGATTTTTCCCTCTTAGTGTTCATTGCAGTGACCTTCAATATAACTTGCTTTTTGACATTTCTGGGTATTTTAAACCTCCTGAAAATGTGACTTTAAGGTATGCATATTTTAACTAGAGAAATTTAATATATGTATATATAGGTCTGTACAAATGATAAACACATTAATTCCTCGGAGTTGTTGCATTTGCAATTTGATTCCTCTGGTTCTATGCTCCTCTTCCATTGTATGTTGTTGGCCATTGTGCTTCATCTTGAATTAGAAAAAAAGGTACTCTTAGGCCCTGTTCCATTTGGCTTTAGCTTAAACCTTACAACTTTCCTTACAGCTCCGTACAACTACATATTATTTTAAATTTATTTTTCTACCGTTAATGAAAATTTTTTGTAAGTGAATATTTATATATGTAAAGGCTTTTTCCCCAAACCCTCATGGAGTGTTAATGTTCATCTAACCCTCATGCAGCGTCTTACTGCGGCAGATAATCCCGATTCTAGTAAGAAGGGCATGCGCAAGGGTTTTTTGGCTGGCGTTTAGGTAGGAGCTATTATTTGTGCTGTTATTGCACCTTTGGCTGTCACACGTCTTATTGTGAGAGGGAAAAACAGGTTGCGGCGTATGTCTGGAAAGGATTTGTGTAAGTTCCTTTCGTAAATTCATAGCAGTGACCTCAGTAATTGCTCATTTGCAAAAAATGACTCTGAAAATATGTCTGATCATGCAGCCTTGAAAATATGTCTGATCATGCAGCCTCAAAGATATCCATAAAAATTGATGGTGTCAAAGAAATTACCTTCAAAGAAATGTCGAAAGCCACCAGTAATTTTAGTTCCTCAGCTCAAGTTGGTCAAGGAGGATACGGGAAGGTGTACCGAGGTGTATTGGAATATAAAACACTTGTTGCTGTTAAACGTGCAGAGGAAGGATCACTCCAGGGAAAACGTGAATTTCTAACAGAGATACAACTTCTGTCGAGATTACATCATCGGAATCTGGTTTCACTGATTGGATATTGTGGCGAAGGTGGCGAACAGGTTAGTCTGGTCATTCAGTGGCCCTTTTTCAAGAAGTTTGGGAAGTGTTTTATATTTCTCTGGTGTTCCTTTTTTAGCTGGTAAACCCTCCTCTTCTGGAACAAGGGGTCCAACATTACATTTACCTGGCGGTTGTATGTTTTACCTTTTGATCTATACCCTTGTCAGCAGATTCAGTTTCAGATATATTATTTGAACACTTGTAGTTGAGTCTCGAGAGTCGTATTACATACTCAGACCATAGTGGGTATGGTTCTGTACTTTAGGCACTACTGGAGGATGAAGTATTCAGAAAAGTTGCTGAATGCAATACATATCTTGAAATTAATTTGAGTAGAAAAGTTTGGGGATAAAGAGCTGATTTACCTTTGCTTGTCAATTTCACGGTTAGGAGCAACCAGCTGGGGTTAATCCTGAAGCGATATCTAATAAGTTGTGCTATTTGTGCTGGGTAGTTTGTGGGACTTACAAATTGAATGGGACTCCAATAGGTTTATATATGTTTCTATTTCTCTTTTCCTCTGTTCTCCTACAAACACTTGACAAGAAAGCATATTCTCCGTTTTCTAACTCCAACTTGGTAATTCCACAGATGCTCGTCTATGAGTTTATGTCGAATGGCATTTTACAGGACTGGCTTTCTGGTACGAATTCAGACAATTAGTTTCTTACACTCTGGTATCTAGCTCAGTTTTCACTTTTTACACATTGGGAAATTTTTACATATGAGCAGCATATTAACACACCTGTTTAAGCTGCATTTATGTTGAGAGTTGTGACAAAGTTGTTTTGAAGCTTCTCTTGAAGTAAGCCATGTACGTCGTTTCTGTTATTGGACAGGAAAATGTGAGAGGACCCTGAACTTTGTCACAAGGTTACGCATTGCATTAGGTGCATCCAAGGGTATTCTTTACCTGCACACTGAAGCAAACCCACCGATATTTCACCGTGATATTAAAGTGAGCAACATACTTCTGGACTGCAATCTTGTCGCTAAGGTTGCGGATTTTGGTCCGTCTCATCTCGCCCCTGTCTTGGATTTTGGGCTTAATTTATGTTATTTCATCATATAGTTACTTCGTCCTATAGATTAATTTTACTATTTTAGGCTTGATTTTTTTGATTATGGATCATGGATTATGGAATTAGAATATGGGAAAATGGATTAAGTTGTGTGAAGGCTAAAGTTATTGTGTGTTTTTTTTCTTTTGTTGTTTAATTTGCTTTTTGTAGTTATATTTTAGACTTGTGAGTGATTTTAATTTTTGCTTTAGTTCTTATTATAGATCAAAACGCCTACCTATTTCAAAAGATAAGTTAAGAGAATCATTCATTGCTTCAAGTTCTAGATCTAAAAATTCACCATTGAATGAAGAAGATTTGCCAATTAATAGTGATATATTGTTCAATGAGCTTCCCTTATTGTAGAGATGCTACTAATTAGTCTTCTAATAGCCTCCTTGTAGTTGTATTCATTGTCTTTTAAAAACAAATTGGTGATTATATTATGTTTTACTTAATTTGTTATGAAATCAAACCCTAACTAGTTTAGTTGGCTGTTTGAGAAGAGTACGTTGTGGGGCTGTGGGCATTAATTTACACATTTGCTTTCAAGCTTTGCCAATCATGTCTATGAAAGTTTTTTTTTTTTTTTTTTTGGAGGGGCTGCTAATAATTGTCTTCAACTTCTTTCATTTGTATTTAAAGATTGTACAACTCTTTAATTTTTAAACTGTGCCCTAGCATTCAATCTTTTCCGACCCCCTCTCTTAAAATCTTGAATCCCCACTAATGCTCATATAAGGTTTTCAAATAAGTAGGACAAGATGGCACAGTTGTGCCACCTTTCGGTCTTGCAGGCATAGGGTAACACGGTTGTGCCATGTGTCACTATTCGGTCCTATAGGCTGAAATCCTTCTTCGAGGATGCGAAGTTGATGCCAGATTTTGAACTCGGTTGCATAAGGTGGCATGATCATGACCGTGCCACCCTAAGGTCATGCCGTTGAAATCCTTTTTAGGGATGGAAAGGCGATGCCGGGTTTTGATCGAGTAGCATACATTTTGTCCGAATATTTGTTGAACGTAATCGATTTTTAGGTAATAAGTAAGAAAAATCAATGGTTAAAATTAATTATTTATAAAATCAATTATCTAAAATTAATAATTATGATAGTTGGAAAAAAAATTCTAACTATGATAATTTTCGTATATAATTCATTAATTTTTCATCTAAACGATAAAAAAAACTATGAAAAACAAAAATTAAGAATTTCCTGACCAAATCATCTTATAAAAAAAAATGGTTTAGAAGATTGTGAGCCTCATAATTCAATAATTTTTCACATTTGGCCTTTTGTGATTACATTATTCGATTATGCTGACTTGAATGGATGGGCATTGAAATGAATTGGGTCAAAATATACGACCATATTCAGCCGGCGAACGGCCTCTATTTGATCCTATTCTATCACTATTCTTGTTCCGCTTAATTCGGGGAAGGGAATCACCTGCACGTTTATTTTGGATGATAAGACAGCTTCTCTTTCTTTTTTTCTTTTTTTTTTCCCCCAACCCCCTTTTTCCTCTGGTTCAAAATTGCGTCCAAATTCGTTCTGCCTATAATCATGACTCACAATAGTGTCGAACTGCAAATAGCATACTCTTCTTCACTGTACGGGTATTACGAATCCAGAGTTTATAAATTTGATAATATGATATATTTGGTATTACGAATAAAAAATATTATACTATATATAATGAATGGGTTTATGGACCTCAAATTATTATATAATTTGTAATTATTAGTAGCTTTCAACATGACATGTATAGCGATATATATTTGAGTTTTAAAAGTGTATGTAAATTCTTGAGTGAGCTTTATTTTAATCAAGAGATTTTTATTTAATGTAGTAGGTGTTTTATAAGGGTACGTACTTCTTACAAATATATAGGATTATGTGCAAAATTATTTGAAATGATTTTTAGTTTAGAAAATAACAAGAAATAATTAGCCACGAGAATTATCTCACTGATAACTTGATGAGAAGTAAATACTTTGAATTGTAATCTTCATAATGTGAACTTTAATCAAAGTTATTTCGAGAAAAAGAGTTCGACATAATATGATTGGAATTTGATTTATTTAGCGATTTACAATAATCTGTTTTATAAGGTTACGATATAATATTCCACCTGAAAATGAAAAAGGGTAAATAATTTCTTGCAAGTGGTAATGTTGGACCTTCAAATTGAAGGTAACTAATTTACAATTTGTTTAAGGTGCTTTCTTAAAACTTAACATCCATATGTTTAGACTATTTTGCAAATACATATTTTCTTTGGTTAAAATTTAATTTATTTTGAAAAAAAGTGTATGGGTAACTCGTATATTTTTTTTATATATAAGTAGAACTCGGAAGGATTCGATCTATTATTAATTGACCCTATACTTCTTAAAAAGAAAAATAGAACTCATAAATTTTTTAAGAAATTCTAAAATTTAAAAGTGAAAATTCTCCATGATATACTTCTTTTCAAATTTTCTATTTTTTGTCCAGAAAATTTAAATTTCTCAATATTTTCTACTCTCCACACGCCACTCCTTGAAGTTTCTTCCCAATATTTCCATTTCTCATTCTAATAAATAATTATTTCCCAGTCCAAAGAGCATGCCCTAAAAATTGAGCATGACAATTTTGTTTTCTAGTCCCCACAAAAGAAGGAAAAAAAAAAAGAAAAAGGAAGATGGCCTTTTGGAGAATTATTTATTTAAATGTGACCAAATGAACACATGTTGACCTCTTGCGAGCGAGCAACGACCGCCAAATCTATGCTACCAATCTTATGACTCATAACTAGTGGCTTAGGATGATTTGGGACCCCTCTCTCCAAATTCAAAATTAATAAATTGCACACTACTAAATTACTAAAATTGCTATTTTTCTTTTTATTTGTATATTTATCATATATAATCTTTTTTAATGAGATGAACAACTTGATGAAAAGCAACCACAACCATTCGTTTGCTTAAAGAGACTTTATTTATTTACTTCTTTCTTTCTTTTTTTTTGTTGGAGGACGAATTTTTAAATGTACTTATTTGAATTTTTATTTTGGATAATGTATAGTTATTTATTTATGAATGAAAATTTATTTAAAATAGTTTCTTTTATATTTACCTTGTAACTTTTATATTACAACAAATTATAAATACTGTTATATGTATGTAACTATTTTTTTTAGTATTGACGAAAAGATTTATATGTTTACGTATAATTAAAATCCATATATAATTTATTTTAGGCCTAGTCAACGGATTGCTTATCATAATTTTTATGTCCTTGCAGTTCTTTCTTTGTAAAAGTTTATATGAAACTAAATTAATTATCTTATTAGGGGGCTGAAAAGGGTATTTAATAGGTAAATTTAAAGCATAAAACTTTTTGAGATTACCCTAAAATTTAAATGTGACATTAGATTCATGAAAAGGTAAGATGAGTTGAAAATCTAATTTGATTTTGGGCTTTTGATAATAGTTGAAGTTGAAATCCTACCTACATTATATCTTAAATTCGATTCCCACTTCTCCTTTGTAGTATATTGTTTTTATGTCTAATTTTAGCAGAAAATGTGACAACGTTATTTTGAAGTTATTTAGTCCATTTAAATGGGTCAATAATAACCATGTCAAAGCACAAGTATTTATAAATTGACCAATTAAATGTACACACATTTATATATCACAGTAACTAATATAAATAAAAATATCGATCGATAAATCCAACCATACGATGTAATTGTCAATTGGTAATTTATTTAGTGATTGTTATTTCCTACCTTTCACTATATCATATGTGAATCATTTTCTACCCAAAAGGTCGAAAATTTTTAGTTACACTACACTCAAAAATATATGTCCCAGTTCACAATTTAATCCCCTATGCTATGCTATGCTATGCTTGCCGAATTCATTTACCATGGCGAAATAAATTTATTCACATTTAATGGTAGAATTTCAACAGAAAAAAGAATCATAATGTAACAAATAATTATTCTAAACACATCCATAAAATAGACACCAAATTAATAATTTTATGACATCACATAATTAGATAAATATATCACCATAAAAATAAAAAGTTTTAAAATAAAAAAATAATTAATTATAATATATTGGTACACTTTTAATATATATTTTATTAACATAATTTTACTTTTTCAAGCAACAAATAATCAAATAAATGACTTTATTAAATGAAATGATTGAGCCAAATTAATACATCAGCAAAAAGAAAATGAGGAAAGCTACAATTCAAAAATAAAAAAATTTCAAACTGAAAAAATACTAATATTCAAATGACGAGGGCCAATCGAATTTTATCATTTCCTCTCTCAACAAAATAAAATACAATATAAACCCCTCACGTTACCTATAAATATATATATATATTCCCACCCCACGCGCACTACTCTCTCTCTCTCTCTCTCTTCGGTGATCGGTCCACACTCGCCCGCCAAGAAGAGCAGGGGCGAGAGAATCAGCGGTGGGCCAAAGCGAAAATACGCTCCGAGTGGGCATAAGCATATTTTCATGGACAAATCCTACGCGTCGCCGAGCTCCGGCGACCTCGCGGGAATGGTTCGGAGCTACAGCGGACGGCCGGTGAAGGTCATACAGCTGCAACACCCCTCGCCTCCGGCGTTCTCTTTGTCGGAGACCTCGAGCTCGGTTATGGCGAGGTGGAGGTCGAAGATGAAGGGGATGACTATTACTGAGTGGATCTCTGTATTCCTTCCTTGTTACCGTTGGATTCGATCTTACAATTGGAAGGAATACCTTCAGCCTGATCTCATGTCCGGCATCACTGTTGGCGTTATGGTCGTCCCTCAGGTGATTCTCCCTCTGTCTTTCTTTCTTTCTTTCTTTCAGGAATTCGCGAATTTCTGTTTGACGTACTGTGGTTGAGTTTTGATTTTCATGGCCTTGAGATTGTATTGTGATGAGTTTGGAGCGATCCATTTTGGAGTTGAGGAGAGAGAATTGCTGCGATTTTGATTGGATTGTAACTGATGCTCCGAATCTGATTATAGTGACTGGATTCATCTGATTGAATTAGTTAAAATCTGATTAAATGCTTATGATTATACTCATGGCTAGATACGTTGATTTTACATATCCGCTTTAAATTCAATAATCAATTTATCTATCTCCAAATAATAAAGCAATACTGATGTTAGCTGCTTTTGCAGTTAAAAATTTGCAAAATACAACGCGGAAATTAGTCTGGATTCCAACAATTTACTATCTTGTTAAAAATACAGTAATTAGTTCTTTGTTGCTCCGACTCGCCGAGATTGAATCTTTCTTTTATACTCTCTGTGAAACCATAAATCGTGGGAAACATGAGAAATGAAAAATAATTTAAAAGGAAATGCAATATTGTGGGGTTTATTTGTTTTGTACGCTCCCCTTTGTGAAATTGCTGAAATTGGAGACAATTGTATCATTGCAATTGTTAAGCAAATGCTGCGGCCCACATTAGGAATTTAGGATATCCTGTGAAGTAAAATTTGATGTCTTTTTTTCTGTTGCGTTGTGAAATATGCAATTATAACCCTGTTGTATTTAACTTTAGCTTTAGCTTACAACTGGAAGGCTGTTTATAGCTTTCCTTGTACACCTTCTTAAAGCTCTTTAGAGCTTCTTATAACTTCTTATAGCTACATATTATTTTTCACATAAAATATGTTATGAATTTATTTTTCTATCGTTAATGAATATTTTTTTTTGTTGGTGAATCTTTATGTACGTAAAGGGCGTATAGTAGGGATAGTCGAGAGGTATATAAGTGGTGGATATAGCTATATCCACACCTTATTTCCCCATTCCTATACTCATACTCCTATCGGGGTATTTTGGGTATATCAGGTTCACTTGGATAGATGTGTAAGGATTTTGACAATTAATATACATTGGGTACATTAATTTAAATTTATGTGTTAATAAATTCACAAACAAATTCAAAAAATAATTAATTTTAAAAAGTATCATGTCTATCGGAGCTAATTATCATGCATAATATTACAAATATTTTGTTGAAGTTTTAGTTTATAGATGAATAGTCAACTTGAATGCGACAAAATCATTTGAGCTATTTCGGCTCTGCTTTATTTAGCATAAGTTGTAAGAAGATGTGAGGAGGTGTAAAAAGATGTTTGCAGCTATAATAAGTATGAACATTGTATATGATTAGATAAAAATGTTTAATGTATTCACACGTGTATTTTTATAGTTATATGCAACATATTTGTATTTTTATTTATAAATTCTACGTAATTTATAGAATTATAAAATTTATATATTTGTGATGCCAAATGCATATATATCATGTTTAATGATTTGTTTTTTAACAAAAAAGAAATTATATTTGATATTTATGAAAAGAGTTTTTATAGATGTATAAATAATTTTCATGTAAGTAATAGGTAGTTTTTTTTTTTTAATACTTTTTTTATAGGGAAACGAGGCTTAATTCATTGATAATGAATTCATAAGTACATAACTAGAGATTGGCGCGGGGCATACTCCTAACCATACCTGCTCTATCCCTAAAGGAATAACCTTAGCGAGATGATGTTCCCATGTCTCTCTAACATGATTCCAATTATAAAGCGTAAAAAGTTACTTGGAAGAAAGTAAATCGTTTAAAATTAAATCAATATCACCAAGATAGGAGATAGAGTTATTTAATCGTGTAGAAGAGGAAGACAATCAGTATCCAAATTTAAAATAAATGTCCTTAACTACTAATTTTACAAATTTAAAAATGACTTTAATTTTACAAATTTAAAATAAATGACCTTAACTACTAATTTTAGTAGTTGAAGACATTTAGCAATTGAGGACATTTATTTTAAAGTTGTAAAATTAAGGTCATTTTCAACTATCTATTACATGAAAATCATTTATGCATCTATAAAAACTCTTTTAATAAATATTAAACATAATTTCTTTTTAAAAAAATAAAAAAAGAAGAAAATAAATTATCAAATTGACACATATGCATTTGGCAATACAAATATATAAATTTTATAATTTACTTTAAATTCATAAGTAAAAATACAAATATGTTGTACATAAATATAAAAATACATTAAACATTTTTATCAAATCATATACAACATTTTATATTGATTACAACTCCTTACAACTTCTTTCAGCTCAACCATTTCTTCTTGTTCCTAACCATTTCTTACGGTTACTTACAACTTTCCTTATAACTCTTTACTCCCTTACGGTTAAATGGAACAAGGCCTATGTCACTAGACTTGCTTAAAAATATTATAAGCCCTTATTTTTTATTTTTATTTTTTAGTTCGAATAAGCTCTAATTTTTTTTATTTTATCTTTTATTTTTAGTGCGAATGAGATACAAAGGCTGATATAGGTGAAATTTAAAACTAGGTTTATAGTAACAACTTTTATAGACTTTACCAACTGACATCCACATAAGCTTTACTTTTGTGGTTTCTCATTTTCTTCATTTTACATCTCCCCCCAAGAAAAAGTAGAGATAAAAAAAAAAGGAATTGAATGTTCCTTATTTTATTGCAATGTGCAATAACACATTTTAGATTAGACAAGTCATACAGAATTCCTTCAAAGCAGCCAGTTCAATATTAGAAGCCACTTTCATTTTCAACACTTCTCTCTAAGGCCCTATTCTAAGGCTGTAAAGAAAACTGTAAGGAGCTGTAAGGAGCCGTAAAATAGTTGTAAAGTTAATTATAAAAAATTGTAAAGAGGATTAAGTAGTTGTAATAAGCTATAAGGAGTAGTAAGAAGCTCTAAGGCTCTAAGCTAAAGTTAAATGGAAGTATCATAGAAAATGTATTTCTAGTATGAAGCTACCCACCTACCTAGACGAACTGGAGACTCACAGTGTTTCGGTGCTATTGTGGATCTTCTTTAAGTAGTGTATCAAGTTTCATTAGCTTTGCTATGATTTATTTTCATTTTTCAAACTATGTTAATCAGTGAAGTCCTGAGGACTGACATTGTTTTCGTGATCCCTAGTTCTTCTGTTTGCATTATGTTAAAATGAAATCACGAGGCGCCTAGCCAAAGCAAAGTTAAAATAAATAGAATGAGTGCCTGGTATTGTATGATACTCTGTGGAAGTCCCCTTCTTTCTCCACAGCTGAAGTTTTAATCATTTTCTCATTTATGTTACTGTGGTCTTGAGTTACCTCTGTTAATGTTCTCCAAAATATTGGGGGTCTCTAATTATCTAGCTTTGCTAGTTTGGAAAAGTTTTGCTCATGAAGCATCATTAACTGACATTCTCAATTCCAGGCAATGTCATACGCAAAATTAGCTGGTCTGGCACCAATTTATGGACTGTGTAAGTTTACAATCTTTGTATCTATAGTATTTTTGCATGAACATACGTTGACGTGTCTCCTGATTTATTTATTGAGCAGTAAGATGAGACTGAAGTTGAATTTTCAGGGCTAATGCACAAACATATAAGGGATTATGTGAACTTCATAATCTGCATGATGTATATATATTTTTTTGGCACATATCCTTTATTATGGATCCAAGAAGCAGATGTGGAGCTCATTTCCTTTCATGATAACATGCGTTAAACACTCAGTACTATTCTTGTAATTCCAGTGCATCTTCCTTTTCACATACGAAAAGTTTATTGAAGCTTATAGGCTGGAGAGCCAATTGTCGTCTTAGAAGGGATGCGTATTAAATATATTCGATGTTGCATTGTATACCAATAGTCATTCTATAATAGGACCTGTGTGGTGGTGTAGTCTAGCCTACATGGGCAGAATTGCAGCTTTGCTATTGGGTATCGAGTTATAGTGTTCCTGCTGTCTTGTTACTTCAATGATCTTCTGTATATCTGCTCTGGATTTTTCTTTTATGCATGTCTTTTCTGTATGCAAACAAATTCTGCTTCTCTGCTGGATTTTGTATGCCATTCTGCATTTTACTTTTGGTCCTATGGTTCAGAAATATTGCTTTTCTTCTTTCAATGATTATGCTTCTGCATGTCTGCTTTGTGTTTGTTTTCTAACTATAGTTTTGGTTTGTCTGAACAGATTCTGGGTGTCTACCCGTATTTGTGTATGCCATTTTTGGTTCCTCGCGGCAACTGGCAGTTGGTCCAGTTGCATTGACTTCTCTTCTGGTGTCTAATGTATTGAGCAAGATTGTAGATTCATCTGACCCGCTATACACAGAGCTTGCTATCACACTGGCATTTATGGTTGGTGTCTTAGAGTGCTTGATGGGCCTTTTAAGGTACTTATATTCATGACATAGAAATGTTTTGATAAAATTGATCAGGACAGGAGTCTATTTTATGGATTACTTATTAGTTCCTCTCTTACTCTAGGTTGTCGC
This sequence comes from Talinum fruticosum, assembly GCA_021018815.1. Classification (NCBI taxonomy): domain Eukaryota; kingdom Viridiplantae; phylum Streptophyta; class Magnoliopsida; order Caryophyllales; family Talinaceae; genus Talinum; species Talinum fruticosum. The sequence continues at coordinate 3,026,899 of JAITYX010000022.1, forward strand.
ACCTAAGGCTACCGATTTGATTGAGACCCGTAATTCCCTTACCTACAAGACTTTGAATCTTGTCCTTATGTTTATTTTTCAATTCTTACTGCTCTCCTACAGTATTCTGTGGAGAACATTATGATATGTTCTTAGCAACCGATAGCCCCTTGGTGTGTGTGAATGGTGTATTATAGGTGACAGCTCAATTGTATTTGCCTCGTATGCTGAGGCAGTGCTAGTTTTATTTAATACATATGAGAAGAGACTTAATACGTTATTATTTTCTTCAGGCTTGGATGGCTGATTCGATTCATCAGCCATGCAGTGATTTCTGGCTTCACCACAGCATCAGCTATAGTGATAGCGTTGTCTCAAGCAAAATACTTTCTGGGGTATTCTATAGTTCGAAGCAGTGAAATTATTCCCCTTGTCAAAAGTATTATTGCTGGTATAGATAAGGTATGCCTTGAACTTGATTGGCTGGATAATAGGAACTGTTTCGTATGTACATCACCGTTCCATTTTTCAAACTATCTATTTTGCCTTGATTAGCTCCTGTTGTCTGGATACGACTATCACATGACCTACAGATGTATCACCATGCGTTGATCTGATTCATCTGATTTTCTTTCCATATCCTTATCATTTCAACAAAGCGATTCATTATGATCATGCATGAATCATGTTGAAGGACTGACATTGATGGGAAATGTTATGAAAAGAAGGCATACTTATAGCAAAAGCATGAATATCAGTATCTTCACCATCAGGATACATCTCTCACTGTTGACATTTCTCTCCAAATTATGGAATTGATTTTGCATTCTCATTTCTTGTATACTGCTAGTAGTAAATTACTGGCATTTTTCTAAAGGTCATATTAGATTTGAGTGTTCACATCTTGCTTTGCAGTTTTCATGGCCGCCATTTGTGCTGGGATCTATTATTCTTGCTGTTCTATTGACAATGAAGCACTTGGTAAGTACCAGTGTCATATTTGTTTCTTTATGTACTATGATATCAATCATTGGATCATGTGGGCATCTAATAACAACTTAATATCATGATATTCAGGGAAAACAAGAAAGTCCTTGAGGTTTGTCAGAGCAGCAGGGCCACTGACAGGAGTAGTTTTGGGTTTAGCTGTAGTTAAACTATTCCATCCATCTGCCATTAGTGTGGTAAGAACCCTGAACTTCATGTTTTAACTTCTAGGGACTCCTGAAGTGACTTGATTGGAAATTTAACTTATTAAATATTCAAATAATTTGTTAAATATTAAACATGTGTTACAATTGCAATATATTCCTGTGGCTGTGCATATGTAGCGTTGCATCAATACATAAAACAAAGCAGCAGGTGCAATATTAGCAACAATTACAACTACATGAACTATCAAATGCATATTCCATTGAGAACAGATGCACCAGAGTACTAGTACATACATATAGAAGAATATAATCTAAATCACATTGATTACTTGTTCTTTTAACAATGAAGTTCAACATGTCATGATATCTATATCAACTCCATACAGTTTATATCTCATTTGACCAAAACAACACCTGAAACCGGTTTATGAGGAGCCCACTCATTTGGGTTTTGGGGGGGATAATTGCAGGTTTGCAACTCTCTCAAAGAGCTGTTTCTCATAAATCCTACATTGTACTCATGTCAGTTGTCATGCTGCTTTCCTACAAATAAGAAATAAGACAGTTTAGTAAGGCCTTATTTATTTAGTTATTCATTTTTAAAGAGGACAATTGATCTGCTCTGCTGTGGTTTCATCCTTTGCTGACATCTTAAGTCTTCGTATGCACAGTATGTTTTGGGAGACATGGGGTAGAAGATGAAAATTCACCTAGAATTATCAAACCTGAAATTTGCACAGCATTAGAAAAAAATGCAGATTTTTTGATGACCTTTTCTCACGTTATACTCAACTTAGCAAGTATTTGATAATAAATTCGTAGTAATCTAGTATGATATAAGAAATTATCATGACATATTCTGTGTGTGAATTTTATAGGGACATGAATGGTTAAAAGGTCTTCTCTTGGTTCTTGCCGTTGAATGTCTGAGAAAATGCTTCAGCATGCATTTTCTATGTTTTATCCGTTTAATCTTGTATTAAGAACGACTGATTTACTGAACTTAGCTTCTAGAAGTTCCCACCTCATTCTGTATATAAATGGGTAGGTGGTATCCTGGTTTTGTGTGGGCAGCTTCTCTTTTGCATTGCAATAATGAACTCTAGCTCTAGGTGTAATGCACTAACAGAAGCAGAATACTGTGAAACAGCCTTTTTAGTTGTAGGTAAACAATGTTGATCAGGAATATCAGCAGATTACAAATATATTTCCTTAGCCAACTGCTTGGATGTCTTGATGCAATTTATCTCCTGACAAATTCTTAATTATCATGCACTGCATTGTTGGTATAGGTTGGAGAAATCCCTCAAGGTCTTCCAGGGTTTTCAGTTCCTAAAGGGTTTGCATATTTCACATCCTTGATTCCCACTGCATTTCTTATAACTGGTGTGGCCATATTGGTTAGTGTTCTGAGGAAGTCTTCAACTTCTACATCAGTTACATTTTTTTTAAAAATCTGCGATCAAATTCCGCATGCAATTAATCATCTTCATGAATGTTAGGAATCCGTGGGAATAGCCAAAGCACTGGCGGCAAAGAACGGCTATGATTTAGATTCGAATCAAGAGGTATGATTTCTTACCTAATGAACAATCAGCAATAAATAAGTAGATCCTCCTCTCAAGTCTTCAAAAGAGATAAATCAGAAATGAGCAATGGACTAAAGAGAATTTGCTAGTAAAATGAGAAATTTATTGATTAAAAACTTGCGCTCGTGCCGTAAGCCTGTTTGTCTCCTTTCACCTCCTTGCCCCCTTACCAGAATGTTGATGTCAAGCATTTCTGCTAACTGAAAGTTTTTGTCCAACAGCTTTTTGGTCTTGGTGTGGCCAACGTTTCTGCATCGTTCTTTTCTGCATATCCTACTACAGGTGAGATGCTAACATGCTTGTTAGGTGTGGTCTTGGGTCCTTTGACTGCTTATGTGGTGGAAATATTTCCAAATAGACTAAGGAGTATTTTATTAGCTTACTAGAGGCAGCTCTTCATTATTTTTTTCTATTTGGAAACGCAGGATCATTTTCCCGATCAGCGGTGAACCATGAAAGTGGAGCAAAAACTGGCTTAGCTGGTATAATTACTGGAATCATAATGGGGTGTGCTCTGCTGTTTTTGACTCCATTATTTGTCGACATTCCTCAGGTATGATGATAATTTTGTTTGTTTTTTTGAAAAGAAATTATTTTCCCCCTTAGGATAAATGGTGCAGGATCTTAACTTAAAGGCCTAGCCTAGTATTTGCCAAGCAATTTGGCTGTAGATTATTGTGATTTGTCTATTTGTCTATTTTTATCCATCTTGTGAGTGAGTGACATCCCATCATTATGTTCCTCTTGATCTGGATAACAAATTTTTGAAATTCTTTTTGGTAATTTTTTTGTTTTGCTTTCCGTTTTGTGCATCCTATCTTGTAATGGATGATGCTGATGAGGAACTTTTTCCCCCTTACCATGTTGACAGTGTGCTCTTGCTGCTATAGTGATCTCTGCTGTAATGGGCCTGGTAAGTATGACCAACTTATGGAACTCTGAGTTGGTACTATTTATTGTATGCAAGATTACTGAGTCTGTACTCTGTAGTTTGGTTGTGGCAAACAATACAAATGCAGCAAATTTACAAGTTATCCTTTGTGAAAAGCTAAGTCTCAGAATAGCATTCTAGGTTATAAATGAGCAACTTAGGGATGAGGGTGGTTCTATATGTTACGATTTGTTAGATTTTGTTATGAACTAGTGATTATTGAACTTGCAGTAGCATTTTTCATATTTTCCATTTTATGCTTTATCGAGACAGATACAATATTCATGTTATGCATTGCATTGTCATTCTGAAACTTCTTCCAATATATTGTTGTGTAACCTCTTTTTTCTGCAAGGTTAGATGTTGTGTCATCCCTCCACAAATTCTTGCGTACGTCTGCTAGATGTTGTGTCAAAGAATCGGGCTTTGTACTGAGGGGAAGGGTTTTAACTGCCAACTGGTTATGTAGCTTATTCCAATCAACACTTGCTCAAGCTGAAACAAACAATGCGTTTCTTAATGAAATTTGTGGGTAGTAGATTTTGCCTTCAGGATTTAGAGAAGCCTCATTAACTTGCATTGAAGTAAGTCAATGAATTGCACGGATTGCTTCTTTCCTTATGCCATTGAACTATTTCCAGATTGAGGTCATTTTTCTTTGAAATGTTCCCGCCTTTGCCTTTATCTTCGATATTCATCAATGCAGGTGGATTATGATGAGGCCATTCTTTTGTGGCGTGTGGATAAGAAAGATTTTATCCTTTGGACTATTACCTTTGCAGCGACATTATTCCTTGGCATTGAGATTGGTGTTCTCGTTGGGGTGAGTTCACTTATCCATCATATATGATACCACATGAAGTAAAAGCTGCATTTCTAGATTTATGATTCTAATATCCTTTGTGCAGTACTCAATTTTTTAAAAAAATGAAAAGCGAAAAAAATTCCTAATCAGTGATCTTGTAGTTGTACATTGAAAATCCTCTAATTAGAACAAATCTAAAACATCATGATTAATCTGTCTCCAAGAACTTAATGATTTCATACCAATCAACAACTCTAAACTCAGATATTCTGGCTACAAACCACAGCCTTCAACCTTCTGTCTTTCTTAAAATCTGCGGAAGCAATTGGCAACATAGGCTGACTTGAAAGGAAGATCCCCATGGTCGGGCTGCCCATTGTGTATTCATTGCCTAAATTAAGCAAGTGAATCTGAAAAACAGAGATAAATTCACATGATGAGAACTAGAAGTATCCGTACAGTTTGGTTGAAATAATCTTGAAATTAGAATGAGCTTGCACCATAGGTGAGTGAGAGAAAGAGCTCACATGATATGCGTGGGAAAGAATCCGTTGGAGGAAGGCCCAAACTCCTATGAGGAGAGAAAATTATTGAAAAATATTTACTATTAGATAATATTATTGAAATAACTAATAAACAAAAGGGCTTATTACTAGCAATAACGTCAGTAGCTGCCCAAAGAATCCATAAACTGTTCAGGAAAGGAAGGAGGAAATAGTAATAGCAGCAGCAGCAGTAGTACATAAGGTCATGTTCTTGCTTCTTTTAGGAAATGAGGTCATGTTTGTGCTTCTTTATCCTGCTAGTAGGTGTATGTCGTCAAGGTTTGTGTGGAAAATTATTTCTACATATTTGTCTGATAAACTTTTTCAATTTGATCAGACTGTAGAGCATTCCTCAAAAATTTCTAGACATTTACTGATACTCTTAAATTGTTATATTGAAATTTACTCTAAATTGTTATATTGAAATTTACTCTAAATTGTTATATTGAAATTTACAGGCAGTTTCAATTTTTTTTTTTCATTGTGTGTTTGGAATTTCAACCTTACTGCTGTGTAGCAGTTTAGGAATGTGAGTGGTAGCACAGATATTGTTACATTACAAAATACGGAGAACACTGTTAGTTTCGTCAATAATGCGCACTTATTGATGTTGTTAGAATCTTTGGTCTCTCCCTCTTTCCAACCCGTTTTGTGACATGCTGTTATCAGTTTCCTTATTCATGCATCAATAATGTGTATTCATATACTCGACAAAAGGCGATTTATTGCTAAACAGAACATGCAACACTTCTCCATGATGGTGGGTTGGGGAGCCTATGCAACTGGACGTTTACACTGGATATTGGTTGTGGTTTTATAATGGCATTGCAATAACTGTTCTCACCTTCTCCCCCTATGCTTGTGTGCATGTTAAGCTGTCGAACTTATGTTTGGAACTTGGAAATCTGTGTTCATTATTAGTAATAATAAGATTTTTTTTCCAAAAAAGGGTGAAAAGAAAAGGAGAAAAAGATTGATTAGTTTTTGGCCAAGTAAGATGAGCAGACCTGTATGTTCATAAATTTTTTTCATCTTGTAGGTTGGTGTTTCACTTGCTTTTGTCATCCATGAATCAGCAAATCCGCATGTGGGTGAGTTCAATTATACTCTTCTTGTATTGTCTACTTTTTAGCCCAGAATATCTCTTGGCAACTCTCTGTCTGATTATAACCATAAAATTTGCCTTCTTCTGGAGAGCAATCTGTGTTATTTGTTTCTTTACATTCTTCACACAGATACCTGTTTGATCTTCAAAGTTCATACTCTAAAAATTCATTACATAATCTAAGACTTTCTAACTTCAGAACTGAATATTCTGGGAAAACTTGTGGACCTCTGTGCCCATTGCAGCAAAGATTCACATTATTATGTTTGTCACTGCTATTTAATTTCTGGATACTTATTTTTTGGTTATTTTTAATTCTGCAGCTGTGTTGGGGCGTCTCCCAGGCACAACAATATACAGAAACATTCAACAGTATCCAGAAGCATATACTTACAATGGTATAGTGATAGTTCGTGTTGATGCGCCAATATATTTTGCAAACATTAGTTACATAAAAGAGAGGTAAGAATTGTGTTTATCATAGTGTGGCTAGAATGAAGTATTCATCCTTGAGTTATTGGCATTAATGGTCATAGTTTTCTCTTGAAGGTTGCGGGAATATGAATCAAATCCTGAATTCGATGGATCTATGAGACGTGGCCCCGAAGTAGAACGAATACATTTTGTGATTATTGAGATGTCTCGTGAGTGCCTCTAAGTTGCTTCATCCTCCTCAGCTCCCCCCCAAAAAAAGCCCTCCTCTCTCTTTCATGAAATAATTGGACAAGTGATGATACTCCTTTCAGTTTTGGTGTTTCTTTTTATTTTGATTGGGGGAGGGGGTTGGGGAGTTGTATATAGTTTTGCATATCTGAATTTGCAGTGAAAGCCAATTCACATTTGCTGTTTATTACAAGACTAGGCTTAGCAAAACTAACCCTTAACCTAATTTCTCAATGTGAACATCCAAAAACTAGACCCCAATCTAGATGTGATAAATCAATCCCTATTTTTGACCTAAACCTGAATGGACCTGACCTAACTTCATTTAAACTGACACAATTTTTTTGTGGGCACGTATTGATAGTAGTTGTTGGCGAGTTTACTGGACAAACCAACAACAAACCTAAATATTTGAACTAAACAGGTAATGACACAAATGAGAAAATCTATCGTGAATGAACCATTTTCAAGATCTTATTACAACTTAAAAATCTTGGAATATGGTGAATGAGTCAAAACACATCCTGCTTCAAAACTATTCCTATTCATAATCTCACCTAGGATTGTCATTGCTATGGATTTTGATGTTATGAAGCTTTTCTCTTAACAGCTGTGACATATATTGATTCAAGTGCGGTCCAAGCTCTAAAAGACTTATATCACGAGTACAAATCTCGTGGCATTCAGGTTAACACTCACCCCGCTACCCATGATTCAATCCAGTATGCTTGCTCCTGCAACCTTCACTGAAAAACTTCCCTGCTGCTGTTATCTGCTTTTACAGATTGTGATTGCCAATCCGAAAAGAGAGGTTCTCTTGACACTAACGAAAGCAGGCCTTGTTGAATTGATCGGCAAGGAGTGGTACTTTGTCAGAGTTCATGATGCCGTCCAAGTCTGCCTTCAACACGTGCAAGGCGGCATCAATGAGCTCCCTAGGGCACCCGACTCCTTGATTGAAGGAAAACGCAGTGTTTTCCAGAGATCAAGCCTGAGGAAAGAGGAGCCTACAGTGGACCTAGAATCAGGCCATCAAATTCCATCGAGTTCAAATAGTTCAGACCCCCAATTACAGGAGCCATTGTTGTCCCGGAGGTCTTAGTTTGTGCCCCGCTTCCTATAACCGTTATTATTGACGTCATTCTTTAGGGAGTTTATATGAATGTAAATCCCATTTTTGGTGGAACATATATGGAAACTGTAATTTATTGATTCTTGTAATTAGGTTTGATGATATTTCTTTAGGTGTATGTACAATTGCTTGTATTGTACTACAGTTGTGTATAGTAGTGTGATTTTTGCCTTCAAAGGCGCTGTTTTTTTTGGCTGATGTATGATGAGAATCATGGTAATTAATGATTACCAGTGTTTTTTAATTGATGCAGTGTAATACATTTTAGTGCAATTATTGACAATATACTACAAAGTTGATGTAATGGGGTCAATAAGTGCACTAAAACTTTTAGAAGTCCAAATATGAGAAACATCGTATCCAGAGGAAACATAAATCAACATTAGGCTAAATAGATGACAACCCCCTCCTCACCCCCTTTTTCCGCAAAACAGAAACCAAAAATAATTGAAAAAAATAATTGGTAACACTTGTGAATGTGCCAAAATAGTTATATAACTTAATAAATCAAAATAAAATGAATCATCAGCCTCAAAGTGCACCTACACCACAGCTTGAGAAGTGGCACCTACCCAACCTTAGCCCCACAAGAGAATCGCATAAAGTTTTTTTTTTTTTTTTTTTTTTTTTTTGTCGTCCTCTAGATTTGAAAAGCATTGACTGCCTATTGTCCACAAGAAAACGAAGTCAAGGATACTTTAGAGAGATGTCTCGACTTATGTGGGAGCCTTAACAAGGGCATGGTCAAACAAAAGGTCTCTGCGCAAAAATAATTTAAGATGAATTTTCTGAAGATACATGGAAGTGAAATGATAAGTAAAGCAGCTAAGAATCCAATATGCTAAAGTACATCATATGGGAACAACTTCATGAAAGACCCAAACTTCAACATCTAAAGATAATGTCAAAGATAGCATACAGAATTTCCAATTTTGCTAAAGCTGAAAACTCAGGAGGAAGATCTCCTGATGAGTCATTGTTGTCCAAAAGCCTGCAGAAAGGACAGCAAAGTTAAAACAAAAAACTTCTGACTATAGGGGAACATTGAGAAGAATACATCCTTGGATTCTGTTACAAGGCATTGCAGGTCGACTTACAAGTGCATAAGACTGGGCAATTGACAAAGCTTAGGAGGAATGTGGCCACTGAATGAGTTATTCTTCAAATGGCTGCAAACATATTGCACATGATAAGAAAATTCACCAAGAACAACTGATGACTGGTGAACTGAAGTATTGAACTCAAAATTACACTCACAGATGTTTAACAGTGCGCAAGTTGGCAAATGTCTTCAGGACACTTCCAGATAAGTTATTCTCATCAAGTTGGAGTCTATCCAGATTGGAAAGAAATCCTAGTTCATCAGGCACAGAACCCGACAAATTGTTTCCATTTAAGAGCCTGAATCAAAGAGATAACATAGTGTTATGAAAAAAATTTAAAAAGTACAAATTCCACCTAAAAAGATATCACTTCATGTATCAAGTCTTGGAAGGTAATACTTTAAAATTTAGTTATCTGTTTCTATAAAGACAGAATTATTCATCATTGACAGATGTTGATGCAGGGTCTAGGCAGAGGCTCAAAATGGATAAGGAGCACCTCAAAGACAGGACCGCAGAGTGAGAGAGAGAGAGAGAGAGAGAGTAAATTGTAGGAAGAATGATTGTAGCTGCATTATTATCATCATGTATCAGCTCATGTACAAACTTTGAGGTAAAATTCTACAATCAAACATTTGACTTTTCCTGCCTTTTCTGACAGGCTGCAAGCTCACAACTCTCTCTCAAAACTTGATTAACAAACTACTGCCGTCATCATTTATGAAACTAAGTACAACAATGTATTAGCTGTTCGCCAATCCAGAGCCCTGGGAACATGCAAAATACACTTCCTCAAGAGTCTTAGTCTCAATATGCAACACTAAAATCTCAGGACAAGATACAGGCTTTCACAATTATTAAAGAAAAATAGGGGCAAATACATCAATTAATGTCCTTTTTTTATTTATTTGTCAAAGGTACACTAAAGTTAAATGATAATGTAAATTAAAAGGTGTAAATTTAAATCAAAATAATTGGAGATTAAATTAATTAATGTCATATACCTTAAGGGAAGAGAGTGTCAAATATCCCTTTAAATATTCACAATTCTTTTACCCTTAACTCTAGTGTCACGTGTAATTTGAATTTCGTGAAGTCAATGTTAACCAAATTGAAATCAAGTTATTATTGCAAACCATTTACTCTCCACTCAAATGAGTTTTAATATGATAATGACTTTAGGAGTACAATATTTATCACCAAGTCACAGTCAGTTGCTACACAGCAACTAGTATGAGCGCATAAGTCTATAAATTCACCTGCCAAGAACAAGAGGGACCTCGGTACACAAGCCAAAACTTCTATACATAATAGAAGCCTATTGATAGATATAACTATAAGAGTATAAGGCTACATTTTGCAAACGCAGAAACACATTGCGACACTGGCACAATGGCAGAAGAAAAGCATATACAGTAGATTATGCCCTGGCCTCATGCTAAACTATTCCTGGCCATAAAGCTACTACTAGACAACCACTGTTAGGGTAAGACACAAGAAGCAATTCCAAAGGGGATGCATCCTCACAGTGCTATGACAAAGAGGTTCGAGACTCAAGGCATAGCTCTGTAATTATTTAAACATGAGAATGAAGAATCTCTGACACGACCAATTGCTCGATAGGAAAGCAAAATTCAACAAGTCAAAAGTGGGTTGTTGTAGTAAATAATACCTCAGCTCATAAGTTTTACCCATAAAGAAGGGGTTCTAAATGTAAGTTCCGCCTCTTGCTCTTCTTATTGTTCTACTACAAGTAAGCTCAGGTTAATACCATAATCAGCTGAGCTAGAACTGTCAAATTTGTTGCATAATTATAAACATTAGCAGTCCAAAACCTGAATCACTATATGAGCAAAGACAAGAACGCTGAGGTGAACATGCAAGGTTAGCAAAGATGCAATCATGAACCATTCTTCAAATCAGAACAGGTATCTAGGAAAAAGCAAGAGGCACAAGAAGAGAAAAGGATGGCACAATGCGCAAAAGGAGGACCAAATTCATTTACGATATTGCCCTTTAAGTTGCTAAAACAACATCTTGGGCATTCTTTCTGATAAGGAAAATAGAATGTAATGTATCAATAAATTATGAACAAAGTGTTGGATGCATAGCAAGAATTCTCTAGAAAAGGACTATGTGTATCAAAAACAGAACCTATCCACAAAACTTATGGCAACAAAAAAAATTCAGCATAGATTCCCACTGTCCCAGAACGAAAAAGGATCTTGGATATTGATCTTCCTTTCTGGCTCTCACTCCCAAGCCTAATCTTTGTCTTTGCGCAAACCAGATAAGTTTGACCAACCATTCCACGAAGCAAGGTTAAAAACGCGAAGAGGCTGAAACCATCCAATTTCAACAATCACTTCAATTTTAACCACTTTCAGAGTTTCACGTCCAATCATAATCCTCCATAATCACCCCCAAGTTTGATAAAAGAAATTCAGTTAAGAGATCTTTTCTAGGAATATGTAACACTCCATCAGTACTACTGAGATACTCTCTATTTAGTAAACTAATATCATCCAGCTGCACCTGGACTATCAAACATAGCCATTTTCTTTTCTACAACCCATTTATTTAGCTATCAAAATATCCCCTTATTCTATAATCTACATCAGAGCAACCAACTTTCGTATGAGGTTGAAACACTACGCTCTGTGTTTGCAAGCTGTAGTGTAACATACAAAAATGAAAGTTAATCCTCCAAAGCCAACACCCCCGGGGCGACTCTCTTCCCAAAAAAAGGCACAACAGAATAAAGAAAATGGAGATATAAAGTGTACAATACACTGTAAGAAGCAAAAATCCTATCCAACCACATGTGTGCAACATTGCAACCAAGTGTAGCCTGCATAGATTAGTCTCTTCAAAGAGGCACACCAAACAATCCGAATCCGACAAGCCTCCTCCCCCTCCCCCTTCCATTTTTTTCTCACCAGCACTAAGTTCTGCCTACCATAGCCATCAGCCACCCCTCTTAGGATCTTCCTTTCAGTGATTTTCCAGGGTGTGTGATAGATAAGAATCAAACCTGAAATTCAAGGCTTCAAAAGCGAAGAATGCAATTTTTGGACTAAGTCTCCAATTGTGATTAAAGAAAGAAAAACAAGAGGGAGAAAGGCAGAGACATGGAAAAGCTAAAGTTCATAATTCTTCAGCAGATCCTGGAACCTAAGCACATTTACCACTCGAAGGAGAATTAACATCAGAAAACAGAAAAGAAAAAGGAAGTTACAAGGGAGACATAATTCTCCTATTGCTCATCTGAACAGCAATTGCATTCATAAGTACCTCAGCATCGAGGAAACTTTAAAGCATATTAAGGTTCTTCCAAAGATAGCAATAATAAAACCAAAAGTAAAGGAAAAAAAAAGGATAGGGTAAAGAATACAGGATGACTTACCGCCATTCAAATTCAGGAATTGGCTCTTTTTGTTTCTCTTTGGTGACAACTCTTTCTGAAACTTGAATCAAATTCGGATTTATGTTGGCCTCTGCCTTTTCCTTAGCAAGCTGTGCCTGCTTGGCCTTTAACTCCTTGCTTGGGCTTCTCCACATTGATTCTATACACCAAAAACTGAAAATATTAGATTATAGAAGCCATTTTGCATTTTCTAGACAGGAAAACAAGCAATTATAAAAGAGAACACTGGCTAGAACATCAGATGCAAAAGGTGTATACCTTCAATTTTATAATTTCTGCTTCCTTTGACCATTTACTCGACAAACTGGAAACTCATTCTCTTTGGCCTAAGAATCTTGTTTTTGTCAATACCCATCCTCGGATCAAAATGAGGATTCTTCTCAGGGTCAACTTCCAGTTCCGGCTTTTGAATTTGGAACGCGTCTTTCTTCTGTTTGTTAATGTTAACCTGAAAAGTTGAAGGATGAAGCTCATATCAGAAAAAGAAACACATGAGGCATAACAAGGTGAAAGATGAAAGAAGAGAACAAAACCTTCAGGGTACTGAGATTGCTTGGTTTAGATATGTTCACAGGTTTTCCATGCTCATCAACTTCCCTACCAAAAGCATCCAAACGAAGAACAGGGGCCTTTGCAGGTTTTTGTAGGGACGAAACATCTGGAGGCGCCTGCCCAGGAAATAAGTTTATCAATGGAGCAAACTCAGGATCCTGGCGGAACCCCATCTTGGCGGCAAGTTCCGGTGCATGCTATACAGCTTCATATTTGGCAGGGTCTATGGTACCAATTGGCTTTGCAGAAGAAGGAGCACCGGCAGCGAAGGTTGACGGACTTGCTGTGACTCAAGTAGCAGTCATGCTGGCAGCTGTTAACGAGGTAGGGAGAACTCCAGTAGCAGAAGGAGCTTTGGGACCCTCTTTTAAGCCCATTTGTGGGGTTGCAGCGCTGCTTGAGCTAGTGCCCTTATTCAACTGAAACGATAAAACATCACTAACAGGTATGAAATACATAGCATACCATTATTATGTATACAATATGATTGTTTCAAGCAAAATAATAACAAATCAACAGGAGTCCCACACACTGCACAGAAATCATTTCGAGGGTGGATGTGAGTTTAATATCCCACATCGACAGTAAAGTTAAAAACCAAGCAGATTATAAATCGAGGAGAAAGAAATTAGGTGTAACAATTGGGAATGGAGGGGTTGGTGGGTTTCATTTGCAGCTCCCCAACATGGGCCCAATGGGCTCTAAACCCTAAACTTGTTGGGCTCGGTTCCAACATATTTTCTTCTAAAGAGGGGTATTTCTCCGATGTTTCCCCTTGAAGGGTAGTTTGGAGACCCCAAAACAAAGAAACATATGCCCTTAGTGTCACCCACCAACAAGTGGCCTTTGGAGAGAGTCTTGAAGGGTAGTGGGCTGTAAGGCTTTACTAGTGCCTCGTCTCTCCCCCATTCCCACCTTTTTCCCAACATCAATGGCGCAGCTACCTTTTCAATTTTGTGAACATTTTTTTTGAAGGCAAAGCAAAGCTAATATGCTTTATCTATTAATCAAACCCCTGACCATTCTAATAAAAAATCAACACTCCTACCAACAGCCCATTTCTAATAAAATAATAATATATCATATGTGTATAAAAAATAAAATCCAACCACATTGATATTTTTTGCAACATTTTTTTAGTTTTCACTTTTCAAACAAAGGAATTTACTCTAATTCAAATTTTAATATTCACTAAAAACATTATAATATTTACTAAAAATTAGTTTGGTGTTCAATAAAAATATACTAATGTTCACTTAAATTTATTTTAATATTCATAAAAACATACAAAACATTAATCTATTATACACTAATAACTAATGTATTATACACAAAACATTGTTTTAGTCTTTTAGTGTATATTAGAACGTTATTTAGTGAATATGATAGGTTAACATACATAATATTAAAAACGTGACTAGCTTCACAGTACATCACTAAGTCACAGTCCGTTGCTACACTGCAACTAGTATGAGCCCATAAGTCTATAAATTCACCTGCCAAGAACAAGAGGGACCTCGGTACACAAGCCAAAACTTCTATACATAATAGAAGCTTATTGATAGATATAACTATAAGAGTATAAGGCTACATCTTGCAAACGCAGAAACACATTGCGACACTGGCACGATGGCAGAAGAAAAGCATATACAGTAGATTATGCCCTGGCCTCATGCTAAACTATTCCTAGCCATAAAGCTACTACTAGACAACCACTGTTAGGGTAAGACACAAGAAGCAATTCCAAAGGGGATGCATCCTCACAGTGCTATGACAAAGAGGTTCGAGACTCAAGGCATAGCTCTGTAATTATTTAAACATGAGAATGAAGAATCTCGGACACGAACAATTGCTCGATAGGAAAGCAAAATTCAACAAGTCAAAAGTGGGTTGTTGTAGTAAATAATACCTCAGCTCATAAGTTTTACCCATAAGTTTTACCCATAAAGCTACTACTAGACAACCACTGTTAGGGTAAGACACAAGAAGCAATTCCAAAGGGGATGCATCCTCACAGTGCTATGACAAAGAGGTTCGAGACTCAAGGCATAGCTCTGTAATTATTTAAACATGAGAATGAAGAATCTCGGACACGAACAATTGCTCGATAGGAAAGCAAAATTCAACAAGTCAAAAGTGGGTTGTTGTAGTAAATAATACCTCAGCTCATAAGTTTTACCCATAAAGAAGGGGTTCTAAATGTAAGTTCCGCCTCTTGCTCTTCTTATTGTTCTACTACAAGTAAGCTCAGGTTAATACCATAATCAGCTGAGCTAGAACTGTCAAATTTGTTGCATAATCATAAACATTAGCAGTCCAAATCCTGAATCACTATACAAACAAAGACAAGAACGCTGAGGTGAACATGCAAGGTTAGCAAAGATGCAATCACGAACCATTCTTCAAATCAGAACAGGTATCTAGGAAAAAGCAAGAGGCTCAAGAAGCGCAAAGGATGGCATAATGCGCAAAAGGAGGACCAAATTCATTTACGATATTGCCCTTTAAGTTGCCAAAACAACATCATTATGAACAAAGCGTTGGATGCATAGCAAGAATTCTCTAGAAAAGGACTATGTGTATCAAAAACAGAACCTATCCACAAAACTTATGACAACAAAAAAAATTCAGCATAAATTCCCACTATCCCAGAATGAAAAAAGGATCTTGGATATTGATCTCCCTTCTCCCAAGCCCAATCTTTGTCTTTGCGCAAACCAGACAAGTTTGACCAACCATTCCACGAAGCAAGGTTAAA
The DNA here is from genome assembly GCA_021018815.1 of Talinum fruticosum. NCBI lineage: Eukaryota > Viridiplantae > Streptophyta > Magnoliopsida > Caryophyllales > Talinaceae > Talinum > Talinum fruticosum. The sequence goes on from JAITYX010000022.1 coordinate 3,042,642, forward strand.
AAACACGAAGAGGCTGAAACCATCCAATTTCAACAATCACTTCAATTTTAACCACTTTCAGAGTTTCACGTCCAATCATAATCCTCCATAATCACCCCCAAGTTTGATAAAAGAAATTCAGTTAAGAGATCTTTTCTAGGAATATGTAACACTCCACCAGTATTGCTGAGATACTCTCTCTATTTAGTAAACTAATATCATCCAGCTGCACCTGGACTATCAAACATAGCCATTTTCTTTTCTACAACCCATTTATTTAGCAAACAAAATATCCCCTTATTCAATAATCTACATCAGAGCAACCAACTTTCGTATGAGGTTGAAACACTACGCTCTGTGTTTGCAAGTTGTAGTGTTTTTATGGATATCTTTGAGGCTGCATGATCAGACATATTTTCAGAGTCATTTTTGCAAATGAGCAATTACTGAGGTCACTGCTATGAATTTACGAAAGGAACTTACACAAATCCTTTCCAGACATACGCCGCAACCTGTTTTTCCTTCTCACAATAAGACGTGTGACAGCCAAAGATGCAATAACAGCACAAATAATAGCTCCTACCAAAACGCCAGCCAAAAAACCCTTGCTTATGCCCTTCTTACTAGAATCGGGATTATCTGCAGCAGTAAGACGCTGCATGAGGGTTAGATGAACATCAACACTCCATGAGGGTTTGGGGAAAAAGCCTTTACATATATAAATACACTTACAAAAAAATTTCATTAACGGTAGAAAAATAAATTCACAATAATATGTAGTTGTACGGAGCCTGTAAGGAAAGTTGTAAGGTTTAAGCTAAAGCCAAATGGAACAGGGCCTAAGACTACCTTTTTTTTCTAATTGAAGATGAAGCACAATGGCCAACAACATACAATGGAAGAGGGGCATAGAACCAGAGGAATCAAATTTGCAAATGCAACAACTCCAAGGAACTAATGTGTTTATCATTTGTACAGACCTATATATACAGATATTAAATTTCTCTAGTTAAAATATGCATACCTTAAAGTCACATTTTCAGGAGGTTTAAAATACCCAGAAATGTCAGAAAGCAAGTTATATTGAAGGTCACTGCAATGAACAGTAAGAAGGAAAAATCATTTATGTCAATCAAACTAAAAGCAACCACTGATGTGGGTAACAGTCAATACTCATGGCAGCGGTGAGGTTGACGATTAAAAGTCTTTACACCAAGAGTCTAGCAGTAGCATTGAAGAAATTGTTTTCCCAAATGCCAGCAGCAGGGACAGAACTATTCAGTGAATTGTTTTCAAGCGATCTGTGAAAACCAAAAGCCAGCATTCAATAATAAGCACCAACCCATACATCTCCATAAATTAACAGATTATGAACATCGAACAGAAAAGGAAATCTTGTTCAGTAAGAATATAAAAGCCACCATGCTCAAATCATCAAATGTCTGGATTAATGAACGAAGAGATACTCACAACAGCTGAAGAGATGGAAGTTCAGGAAAACTTTCAGGAATTGATCCAATCAGCTTGTTGCGTGACAATTCACTGCAAAAAGGAGAGAATCCTTGTGAGGAATCAATTTTCCTAGGACTTTCATGATGTCAACTCTCTATTGGCTATCTACTTACATTGTCGTGATCATATCCGAGAGCCTGGTTGAAGGAATCTTTCCTGTAAACTGGTTCCAACTCAGATCTCTGATAAAAACAATAGAACCAGTAAATAAGATAATTGTTTCCAATGGGAACTGCAAAGTAAACAAACTCATGTACAATGGTCTCCGCAATGAATGACACCAACTGCAAAGACTTACATATAAATAAGATCTGGCATCCGGCTAAAATCAGGCATGGCACCGCTCAAGCTACAGTTTATTAGACTTCTGTTCAATCAGAAAATATACGATGAGAAACCTTCTGTAGACAAGCTCTTAAGGTATAGGCATAAGTCCAAAGAAACATTCTAATTGACTCTATCGATCTACCTCCCATCCTGACCCACAAGGAAAACAGAAAGCACCACAGATATCTTTTCAAAAGTCTGGGCCATAGGTGTGATGCAAGTAGCCAAACATTGAAGATATAGCGATATCACCAACCAGTGAGAAACTTATTGATCTTCGATTTCAAGTTATTTGCAACTCAATTAAAAGGCCACATGGAAGATCGTGCACTGTGCCATTATGCCTATGACAAAGCTCCAATGTTGGGATCTAATAGAGGCAATATCGGCCCTGTTTGGCAATCAGCTTGGCTGTTGACCGATTGGATTAGTTGGTAGCTGTTGGCTTATTGGAATAGTTGTTTGTATTAGTGATTTACATTTAGCTGTTTTAGAAAAAGTGTTTGGTAAAATTAGCTGTTTTAAAAAAAATATATAAGACAAAAAACTAATTTTAAAAAAGCAAATATCAAAAAACTATTGAAATTAGCTTTCTGAAAATGACTTTTTAGGGCAAAAGGCTATTACAAAAAGGCAACTTACCAAACAACTTACCAAACACTTCCCTCAAAAAGTCATTTTTTGCCAAAAAGCCATTTGCCAAACATGGCCATCATTGTTATATAATCCAAAGAACAAGGATTCATCTGTCACTAACACTACATTACAGGAGAGACAGACAGTTAAAAAATGTAACAACCTAGAGCTTTGAACAAGTTCGAAGTTAGAACCTTGCATTTAAATCTTTTGAAGTCCGAACTATAAAACTTAAAGACACCAAACCACATTCAGACCTTGGCACAGCCAAGCATCTATTCATGAAGACTACAATATATAACCAAGCACAGCTTTAAGTTAAACACAGTCATGGCTAAAGCTGAACAGCACTTACGACTTCACTAATCTGGACAGATTTTGATAGGATTCTGGAACCCCAGCACCAACAAAATGATTATTGTCAAGCTGACTGCAAATGGTACAGGTGACAACATTAGCTCATCTAAGCAATAACAAATCAGTTGAGATGTATGGAGCCAGAGCACCAAGAATGGGCACAATTAGTACAATTCATCAATTACAGTAGTCTTATTGAAATGTCTTTTACCTTTCTCTATCAACGCTTTAGACCTCAATGGTGCCTCTCGAAAAGAATCAACCTACATGAATATGATAGCTCTTCTCACATCCTCATCAAATTCTGTTTCGATTTGGCTTTAAACACCAGAAGCAGGCCAAAAAGAGTGGAGGATGTCTAAGTTAATAAACAACTAGATTTGAAAGATCAACCGCTAGTTGAATACACGCTCAAAATCAACACTAAAACAGGAGCAAAACACACCTGATTCGAGAGATGAGAGAGAAACTGGAACCTGCAAAACTTTGCATTACTACTATTTCTCAGCCATCAAGAGCAATCAAATAACCAAATGTAGTTCATACAAACAAAACCCAGCAATTATATCCAAGAAAAATAGTACTCAAATCCCACTACAAGCATTTTGGAGAAGGGTTTTTCTCCTTGCAACCCCTCCACACCCGCTCACTTCACCTCTTTGACAAACAAACAAACAAAAAAAAGCAATCTCTCCCATCCCCATCCCCTTATTCTTTTCGGTTTTGCAACTTGCAAGGGAATTTAAAATTAGGAAAGACAGGAATCCCTCACCGTGCAGAATCAAAAGCATCACAGAGTGAAGTGTCGGGCTCAATCTGGAGCAGAAGTGACGCTCCTGAAATGGGCACCAAGTAAGCCGGCCACCATTGAAATGGGTTTCTCCCTTTAGGAGAGAGAAATTCAGAGAGCGCCGCTTTTTGGGTGGTGTAGTTATGGAAGTGGGATCATCGAACATGGGTGTACATGGTTTTAGAAGCAGAGCGGAGTCGAGAGAACCACCACGTGAACGCCATCGTTCCAACCACGAAGGTGAGCTCGTGCGTCTGGATCAACGTTCTTGACGGGAAGAAATGTCGGGGTCGATAGGATTAGTTGTCCCACATCGGAAAAACAAGCGAAGGAGGCAACCGTAGAGATGGATAAATACCAGTTTCGACAATGTGTATAAATTGCCTTAAACTAATGAGTAAGGAAAACAATGCGGGCGGTGAAAGTCGACCGCAGCGCCATCGAAAATACTGTTTTTGGTGCGCAAGAATTTTTGGAAGGGGTAAAGGCTGGCCGAGTGCTGACGCTGCTTACTTTCGCAGAACTCGCTCGTGCTGGCCTCCCAATCCCCACAAATCCAGTTGGAAATTTAATGTGTGGTCTCGTTTATGAGGTGGCAATTGTCATTTAAAAATTTATAAAATTATAATATAAGCTAGAAGATGAATTTTGAAAGAAATTTTTTAAAAAGATAATTTGTTAAAATAAAATCTATGTTTTGATAGAAGTTAAAATAAAATCTTTGAAACAAATTAGAAAACAGTGGTTATATAAACGTACGAAAACCAATTTCAGCAAGTAGAACAAATAGTACAATTTCCTTCCTTTGAATAACTCTAAAACCTCCAACATTTTGTAGATTAAAAGACTGATCAAGACAAAACTAGGAAGTGCATGATTGATTATTGTGAAATAGAATTTGACAGCTAGTTTATTAAGTATGAAGTCCCTTTCTCTTAATGTTAGGTTGAAATAATCTACAAGTTGTATTTTTAGCTTGCACATCTTTCTTCAGTACCATCATCTGTCTGCTTTTGGCTGATAAACTTGAAGATCACTGACTTAAGGTGGTAGATGTGACTCTATGAAGCCATTTAACTTCTTCTTCTTCTTCTTTTTTTTTTTTTTTTTTTGGTGGAGACAACCCAAAGTTGTTTTGCTATTATTAACACAGCTGACGAAGTCAAAATTGTTACTAATACTATCATGCCTGGAAGCTTTCTACAGAATTGCCAGGCTGGTATACACACACACAAAAAAAGAGGGGGTGGGGGTTGAGAGGTCTTCACATGCCTCTATTTGATATAAATAGTGATACCTTGCGATGGAGTTTAGTTATTTTTATTTTTAATTTTATTAATATAAATAAATAATAAAACATATAATTTTAAAATAAATAATAATTTTATAACAATGTAATTATTATTCTTTATATAAGTTTTATTGTTTATTTTTATATCATTTACTACTTTTTAAAATTCTCTAATATGTGAGACTTTTTCTTTTTATTTTTGATAGGCACATAAAATATCTTTTAAATATTAATTAATTTAATAATAATTATATTACATTCTTAATAATTACTTTATACATATGCAAATAAAAATTTATTTGTTTTATTTAACTATAGTATTGTATTAATTTAACCTAAGGACATTTATGTATAGTCAAGTAATCCTATATGGTTATTGGATATGTGTTACACATATAATCATATGGTTTTCGTTTTAAACCAATACTTATACACTAATTCTCTCTAACTTTTATAAATTATAAAAAGTATACTAATACATATATAGAACGGTAATGTTTAAATATGAACAAATTAGTTTTTGGATCAATATAATTATTTAATTTATGGTATACAATTTCATACAAATTAATTATCTAAAATATAATTAAATGCATACCTTACATAAACAGTACATTTATGAAACAATTTCGTCACTCATATATATATATATATATATATATGATAAGTACTCTATCCGTCCCAAATAATAGTCTTATCTTACAATAAAGACTTTATTTATGTCTCATAAATGTGAATTCTTTTTAAGGACGGAGAAAGTATATATTAACTGCGATGATTGAAAAGCGAGTGAAACATGCATGACATAGTTTTAGTTTAAAAGAGAGCAGTTTTTCAAAAATTACTTGAAAAAAGGCCAGAGAGTGCTATATGTTATGATTGTTGTGGTAGTGATCTCACCTTAAGAGCAAAAATTTGAAATTTGCTTATATCAGAATGGCTTTCATTTGGAAACCTGCGTGAAGAATGTATTATTGAAAAGTAATGGCAGAATATTAAATCAGGCAAACACCTGGTAGTCAATAAAGATAAGTCTCAAGTCATGAATTCTAATCAGTTTGCAGAATTTTCTGCAATCCAAACGAAGGTGACTAATGTAGATGGATTATCACTGAATTAACCTCATTAAAATGTACTACTAGTAACCAGAACATACGAACACTCTCCATCCCCATATACATTTCTTCTCCGTTATTTTCCACTTCCTAAACAGCCAAACGAAAAACAAAAAACCAGCAACAACACAACATAAGATAATCAGTACCATAGGGTAAAAACATATGGGAACCTTGACAAATTGCAAGTTGGGTCATCAACACTGCTGGCAGTGTTTCCTTATGTTAACACTGGCTTTTTCGGCGGCTCATGCAATTAGCGGGAACGAGACAAATCGGTTCGCGTTGCTTGAATTCAAGGCTAACATCACCGCAGACCCTCTTGGGATCATGAGCACATGGAATGAGATACAACTTCCTTTTGCAAGTGGCTTGGTGTTACCTGTGGCAACCGCCACCCAAGAGTCACCAAATTTATTTATTTTTGAACAAGAGTCACCAAATTGATCCTCAAATCCTTGCAACTCGGAGGTTCCATATCACCCTGTATTGGAAACTTAACCTTCCTGAAGATACTTGTTCTGACCCAATAGTTTTATTCATCACATCCCTGCAGAGTTTGGCAGTCTACAAAGGCTGCACACACTGTGTCTGTAGAATAATTCACTAAGTGATGAAATTCCAGCCAATCCATCCAGGTGTGCTGAACTTACTATTGTAAACCTTGTAAATAATCAGCTTGTTGGAGAAATTCCTAAGGCGCTTGGTCTACTGTCAAAACTTGAATTTATCTCAATAGGCAAGAATGGTTTAACAGGAGAGATCCCTCCTTCTCTTTGAAATCTGTCCTACCTAGACAATCTTTCCTTAGAAGAGAACAACTTACTTGGTAGTATCCCTGAGGCTCTTACCCAATTAAAGCAACTGAGTTTTGTGGTACTCGGTCCAAAGGAGTTGTCCAGCATTGTGCTCCCCTGATCTTCAATCTCTCCTCCCTTACATTGTTGGACATGAGGGGGTAACCTGCTCCAAGGAGCTCTTCCTCCTGACTTATTTATTACTCTTCCAAAAACTGCGTGACCTGCCAATTTACAGGATTCATTCCTACTTCAGTATCTAATGCTTCAAATCTTTCCTTAGAAGGGAACGTGCTCTATCTTCAGAAGCCCGAATGCACTTTCCTTGCTCTCAATCAATCACAACTTTTGTGGAACAAGAGGACCTGATGATTTAGACTTCCTTTGTTCATTGACCAACACCACTAATTTGCAAACATTGGACAAAAGCAGTAATGATGTCAGGGGTTTGTTTCCTGAATGCATCAGCAACTTGTCATGAAAACTCAGAGGAATCTCATTGCATGAGAATCACATATCTGGCAGCATTCCAGCTGGAATTGCTAGTCTTGTCAGCTTGACGTTTCAACGGTTCTATAATAGCACACTATCAGGTACAGTTCCACATACTACAGGGAATTTGCAAAATCTGGTCGTGATGATATCTGGCCTGAACAACTTCTCTGGGGCTATACCACCATCTATTAGAAACTTGTCCAACTTAAATAGTCTAGGAAATTGCAAAGCATTGCAGCTTTTAGATCATTCCTGGAAGAATCTTAGTGGTTCCTTGCCCCCAGAAGTAATCGCTCTTTCAACCTTGTCACTGTAACCAACTAGCAGGCTCCCACCCAAGAGAAATAGGCCAGTTGAAAAACCTAGGAACCTTTGACGTTTCTTTTAATATGTTATCAGGAGATATTAGACTGTCTTGGCAGCTGTATAGTGCTAGAATACTTGTACATGAAGGGAAACCTCTTTCAAGGACCTACTCCTTCAACTTTGAGCTCTCTGAGAGGTCTAGATTTGTCTCACAACAACAATGACAGATTCCTGAATTTTTGGCTAGATTTCAGTCCTTGCATTATCCAGATATGTCCTATAATGACTTTGAAGGCATTGTGCCAACTGAAGGAGTGTTCACAAATGCAAGTGCTATTTTTCTGACAGGAAATGGTAGACTTTGTGGGGGCATAGCTGAGCTCCAAATTCCTGCATGTGACCTTCTCAGGAGAAAGAGAATACTGTATGCCAGAATAAAGGTCACAATTGCTATCGGATCCGGAATTCTGGCAGCAATTTCGCTCCTCTCTCTCATATTTATCCTGAGGTCCAGAAAAAATTGCTAGCTACTACCTCATCCTCTTCAGTGTCCTTCCTTTTGGAAGTATCCTATCACGATCTCCATAGAGCCACCAATGGCATTTCTTCAGCAAATCTGATCAGTATGGGTTGTTTTGCATTTGTCAAGGTGTTCAATCTACAGCATCGTGGAGCAGTCAAGAGCTTCATGGTTGAGTGTGAAGCCCTGAGAAATGTCAAGACATCGAAATCTTCTAAAGGTCATAACATGATGCTAAAGCACCAACTACCAAGGCAATGAATTCAAGGCTATTGTTTGTGAGTTTATTCCTAACAGGAGCTTAGAAAATTGGCTGATCCAGTGGACGAGGCAAGTGACACTCAACAAGCACCAAAGAATTTGACTCTTCTTCAGAGGCTAAACATTGCACTTGATGTTTCTTTGCACTTGAATATCTCCATTACCAGTGTGAAACTCCTATAGTCCATTGTGACCTCAAGCCGAGCAATGTTCTTGATAATGAACTGACTGGTCATGTGAGCGATTTTGGGATTGAAAAACTTCTCAGCAAAGAGATTGAAGCAAGCAGTTCTGCCAACTCTTCAACTTCTATTGGTGTAAGAGGAACCATAGGATATGTAGCTCCCAGTAAAGATGCTTCTTTTGTGCCCCTCCCTCCCCCCAACCTAAAAAAAAAAAAGGAAAGATAATGATGCATCAAATTTCTTTCTATCAACATATGACGTTAAAAATATTGACTAATGTGTGAATGAATTATATATCAATCTGACAATGCAGTGTATGGGGTAGGAAGTGAGGTGTACAAGGGGGCATATACAGCTACATGAGTCTCTTAGAGATGTTCACTGGGAAAAGGCCTACTAATGACATGTTTAAGAACGGTTTGTCCCTTCATCAATATGCCAAGGGCGCTTTGTTTGATCATGTGGCTAACATTATAGATCAAAATCTTCTGAAAGGCAAAGGGAAAAGCAGAAAAGACGACAAAATCATACAATGCTTGGCATGTATAATTGAAGTTGGCGTAGCTTGTTCTTCTGAATCACCAGAACAACGGATGAACATCATTGTTGCTGCCAGAAGTCTTCGTCCGATCAAGGAGGAGCTCATTGGGTTTCAAGTATGACAATGTAAAGGACAGTAGATTTGACAGGTACAAAAGAATGAGCATATCACCTAAATGACCGTAACAGAGATTCAGTCTCTTACTGTTAATGTCATGGTTATAATGGGCCAGAAGTGCAGTACTATTCCGGAGCCACCACAAGACAATAAATGAGCAACATTTTAGTGTTTGATGTGAAATTGCAAAATGTATGTTTAATTGTATGGTTCTTTTCTGTATTGTACATGCTCCATTTGACTTATGTTTTCCATTTTCAGGTTGTTCAGGGAGGGGAACGAGTTCTGTGAGAGATCATATTTACAAGTTCTACTCCCATTGCCTCTATTTTGTTACTTGACTCTTAAAACTGGCTTTGCTGAACTCTATTGTTTAATAATAAAGTTCATATTATCATTTTTATATTGTAATTACATATTTTGTTATTTTCTTTAATTGAATTATGTCTTAGTGAGCTTTCTATCATCTCCTAAAGGTGATAGTCCATCCATTTTAAAATACATGTCGTTTTAAGGTTATGAGGGAATAATAAGGACATACAAAATTCATGATAAGTTTTGTATTAAAAGACCAAATTTTCCTTATATTTCATTGGAAATGAAGAAAAATAATAATAAAAAAAAAACAAAACAATTAATAAGGATAAAATTGGTAAACTAGTAATTAATATGTCATTAAAATTGTAAATTAACAAATATTATGAAAAAAGTGACATATATTGTGAAACGGATGGAGTATATGGCAGTACACTTGATTTTTAAACTTCCATCAAATAAGATAAAGTTAAAATAAATTCAAAAGTAATTCTTCAAAAATGTTAAGGCGTTACACATACTAAACTTATATTTAATTATTTTTCTTTTGGTGACAACGTTTTTGTGGATACATTAATTATCACAATTAGAAGAATTTAAGTGCATCCTTGGGACGAAAATACTAGTAAAATATGAATAAATATATGGTGATCATTGGTATTTCATTTGGTACATTTTTACTTGTATATTTGGTACGCATTGGGTATATCATTTGAGAGTTGGTCTCTTTCTCTTTCTTGCTTTCCTTCCTATATTTTGCGATATTTATTATGTACAATACAATTAATTAAAATTAACTATAAATAATAAAAATAGGATTTGTTTTTAATTGATAAACAATTTTATTGCTAAAAGAAAAAGATAAACAATTTTAACAAAACCAAATTTAGCTGGGAAAAATCAAAAATATTTTTAAATTGAAGAATTAATCGATAACTTATATATTTAATTAATGAAACTTTGACAAAAGATATAAAAAAACAAAGAAAAGAGCTGAAGTTTTAAAAATTGATAGCAACAAACTTTTTAAAATCTTAAAAGCTTACACACTCAAAATAAAAAAAATAAATAATAATAATGAACCGTCATATGTTTTTGACACATAAATGGCAATCACTCGCTAGGTTTTTAGAATGCTTGCTTTTTTACACAAATTCTACTCTATGTTTGAAATATAATTTTATAATAAAATTTGTGTTGAATACCAAGTTACCATTAAAATGATCTAATCTAACTATCTAATCTAATCTAATCTAAGTATATATATAATAGTAATCTTTTCAAAATTGTTAAATGGTGGCTTGAGAGTGAATGTAACAGTTTTATCCAATCAAAAATAATACTTTGTTCTTGAAAAAAGTTTCCATTCATCTTTGAACTCTTTGAGACTCACTTTTCACAAGTTATATATTAATATTAATATTTATTTATATTTTGGTTTTTAGAATGAAGATAGTTGTAAAATAAAATTATATGAAAGTTAAAGTAAAATATTAGAAAATTAGGACAAACCTTTATGTAACCCCATCCATAAGAGTTACACCAATAAACGCATCATAGAAAATTGCAAATTAAATTGGTCTTACAAAATACTTTCCCCATGTTGGACCTACCATTTTTTAAATTTTTCATAATTTTCTTAATTAATAGAGTTTTGCTTTTACTATTCATCAATATCATATTTCCATACACCCAAAACCTAAAACCCAAAATACACAAAAAATAAAAAACAAAACAAACACTCATATTTTCTTTTTTTAAATCATCCATTAAAGTTGACGTAAGGAAAAATATATGATAATACTCCATATCTCATTAAATTAATGTCGACACCGTACAAAATATTTAATTCCTATTAATTAAGGATCAAACAAACAAAAGAAAGAAAAACATTCATGACATAATTATAATTGGATTGGATCGAATGAAGTTTTCTTTTCCATTCGGATTCAATTTAAATTTATTTTAAACTCAAATAGTTCAAATTTTTTTAATCATCTTAATTGAAGTCAGAATAGATGGTTATATCATCCCTCACTAATTCATTGCAATTATTTAAGCATTTTGTTATGTTAAACACTATCTATACTATATATAATAGTATTCTTTTTAAAGTTGTCAAATGGTGGTCTAACAGTTAATTTAGGAGATTTATCCAATATAAAAATAATAATTCTTCCTTTTAAAAAAAGTTTAAACTCATCTATCAACGCTCTAAGACTTACTTGCCAAAATAAATCAAAATATAAAGGATTTAAAATAAGTCAATACATAAAATAAAAGAATAAAGAAACATCATGAAGAAATACACATAGGGCAAAATATCAAACCATGGGCTAACGAACATGGTAAATAAAATTTAAGAGTTGAAATGACACTAACTTTGACCTCATTTACCTAACAAAATACACACTAAATTTTTCTTAAAGTAGATATTATTATATAATCATGGAGAATTTTTAATAGTAGCAGAGTTTGAATAACCAACTAATTGGGTCATTGGCATTATTAAATTGAGTAACAAGAATTTAATGTTTCATTTTTTAAAGGAAAATAAAAATTAAAATCAGATATTTCACTTCATGTTCATCTCTTTAATTTTTTTTTCTATTTTTAAGTGAAACGTAAAATTTACACTTTTTTCAAGAGTGACATGATTTTGGTATTATCGAATTTTGCGATCCACTTTAGATTATATATACTATTTAAGTATAGAAAGATTAAGAAGTTTTTATTTGTAATTGACAATTTAAATTGTATATAGTTATGTATTTATGTATTTAGGATTTGGATTGTATATGAGCTCTCATTTATTCTTATGTATATTGGTATGCAATATTATTTGGGTCCGAAATATAATAATTTTCTCTAACATTATTAATTTTTTATTGTTTATGGTGCTTTTTGATTTGGTGCATAAAATTGTATTAGTTGAAAATATATTTGTTATAGGAATTTTTAAAATTAAAATTAATAGGAACATGTTATAAAAATAATGTTTAAATATTTGACTATTTGATGAAGCAATTTGGTTATTGCTAATCAAGATTCATCCTATACACAAAGTGATGTAATAAACCTTAAGAAATCATAAATTAATATAATAAAAATATAACAACTACATATATACTTGATATTAATAATTAAAAATGCCTACAAGATAGAAAGTTAATGTTGTGGAATAAGACGTAATGAATAAAAAGTTAGGAATTATGTTGCTTCAAGTTCGTAATTTGTGGACTTTAAATTCCTAATTTGTGTTTTGTTTAAAGGGATAAAAATTTAATATGGCAACTTCTATTAAGCATGTAGGATTTTGAATAAATTCATCTATCTCAAAATTTTTGCACAACATGCAGATCATTTTTTTGTTACAAATACGGTTTATTTTATTATCTTCTTAACATTTCTACCTGTGATTTATTATTGATAAACATATTTAATCATATCTTTTACTATTGTAAGTTTTCTAAATTATTAAAAGATGAATATTTTCCATGAAGTCTCCCGCGATCTTGAAATAGAAGTTCATGTTACTCTTATTGTGTTAATTAATTGGCGGGAAGAGTTATGTCTTGAGGGAAGTAATTGGTTGTTAATCGAGTAAAACATATATTTATAAAATCTCAATTGTATTAATATTTTTGCATCATAAACTCACTACTAAAACCACGATCAATTCTCAATACAAGTATAAAACACAAATGATTTTATTATCCTACGCCATGAATTGACCTATCATGCCCTTTAAAGTGATACAAATTACATCTTTTTGCTCATTATCTATTATTTTTAAATATATTTGGAATACTTCAATCATTATAAAGTTTTTTATTATTAATCTCAATATAAGTAGTTATCATATATTTAATTTCTTAATTCATAATTTTTTAAAAATATTATATTACTCCGTACATATATATTTTAAAATGGAGGAAGTATTTATTACAACTTATTTCAAATCAGGAGTAATTTTAAAGCCCTTTAGTAATAAAAATATCGCATATTTTCATTAACTCATTGTAAATTATTGTTCAAGATGGCGTAATTTTATTTTTTTCCTCGACTCTTTTGATGATATATATAACATCTCGTGGTGTGAGTATGTGTACCTACAGCTACATGTAAGAATGTTAGTATATATTTTTCATGGTTTTGATTATAAAATAACTAATTTTTTATCTACCAACAATGTGATCTTGCAAATCAATTCTTTAAAGATATCAATTAACTTAATACGTATTAGAGTTGGTTTTTTTAGAGGTAGTAAGATGATCTCGATCGTGTCCATTTTCAATAATTTGCATATGCTAAAATAGAATTGATGTATACGTATATAATGATTTTCTAACAAATAAAACCATATCACAGAGAGTCACGTATGTAATGTAAATACTTATGAACATGGTTCATATATGGTTATATTAAGAACGTTACCTTACGACTCATATTATTTTATATCAAAGTATAATAAAATAAAATTTTCTCCACTATTATTGAAACGACATGCATTAAAAAGAAATAAAATTTTCAGATAATTAATGAAATACATGTGCCTAAAGATTTGATATTGTTTAATAATTGTAAGAAATACCTAAGAAAAGAAAGTTAGATTGTGATCCAATAATTTAGAAATGTATGATTATTTGGTGATAGCAAATGTTGTGCTATATAAATGCAAGAACTGAGATAAAATGCTAAACCAAAAATCTTTACAATTGAAACAAACCAATGGAGCCATCTATAAAACAATTTCTTGGTATACTCATTCTTTTTTCCTGTCCTTGGCTTATGAATCCGAGGGCCAATCTCGGCTTAAGCAACTTTATTATGAAATAGAAAGGCTTGTCCCTACCAATTCGGACCTTGATGAACCCTCGCCAACTCCGGATAATTATGCTTCTCAATACAAAGTGAATAGACGTGTTCCACGTGGTCCCGATCCGATCGAGCCCCCTCCTACTCCTCACAATTATATTTTTATGAGGAAATAGACAGACTTATTCCTACCTGGTCCGGACCCGATGAACCCCCACCAACCCTCGATAATTATGCTTCTCATCATGAAGTGAATAGACGTGTCCCTCGTGGTCCCGATCCGATCGAGCCCCCTCCTACTCCTCACAATTATGTTTCTTATGATGAAATAAACGAGACTTGTTCCTACCGGTCCGAATCCCGATGAACCCCCACCAACTCCCGAGAATTATGCTTTTCATTATGAAGTGAATAAACGTGTTCCTCGTGGTCCCGATTCGATTGAGCCCCCTCCTACACCTCACAACCATTATGACGAAATAGCCGGACTAGTCCCTACTGGTCCAAACCCCGATGAACCCCCACCAACTCCCGATAATTATGCTTCTTATTATGAAGTGAATAGACGTGTTCCTCGTGGTCCCGATCCGATCGAGCCCCCTCATACACCTCACAATTATGCTTCTTATGATGAAATAGACAGACTTGTTCCCTACCGGTCCAAACCCCGATGAACCCCCACCAACTCCCGATAGTTATGCTTCTCATTTTGAAGTAAACAGACGTGTTCCTCGTGGCCCCGACCCAATTGAACCCCTCCTACACCACACAATTATGCTTCTTATGATGAAATAGACATACTTGTCCCTACTCGGTCCGAACCCCGACGAACCCCCACCAAATCTCGAGAATTATGCTTCTCATTATGAAGTGAATAGGCATGTTCCTCGTGGTCCCGATCCGATCCAACCCCTCTTACTCCTCACAATTATGCATCTTATGACGAAATAGACAGACTTGTTCCTACTCGGTTCAAACCCCGATGAACCCCCACCGACTCCCGATAGTTACACTTCTCATTTTGAAATAAATAGACGTGTTCCTCGTGGCCCCGACCCAATTGAGCCCCCTCCTACACCTCACAATTACGCTTCTTATGATGAAATAGATAGACTTGTCCCTACTGTTCCGAACCCCGATGAACCCCCACCAACTCCCGAGAATTATGCTTCTCATTATGAAGTGAATAGGCATGTTCCTCGTGGTTCCGATCCGATCCAGCCCCTCTTACTCCTCACAATTATGCTTCTTATAATGAAATAGACAGACTTGTCCCTACTCGGTCCAAACCCCGATGAACCCCCACCGACTCCCGATAGTTACATTTCTCATTTTGAAATAAATAGACGTGTTCCTCGTGGCCCCGAGCCCCCACCGACTTTCAAATCCACAAAATGGTACAAATGACCACATTTTTGTTGATGTATTTCCTTTTTTTTTTACCACATCAATATGGTATATGGCCTAGCTTGTAATTGTGTTCCACAGTAATGAATAAATAAAATATCTTATGAATTGTGTTCTACAATAATGTTTATTCTTCTTGATGTATTTCCTTCTTTTACCACATCACAATTATGCTTCTACGTTGTAAATTTACGTAGTTGTGCTACATTTTTATTATTTTTTGAGAATCACTCTCTTTTGAAGGCAAAAGAAAAATAATTAATGACCTTTGTTGACAACACATCTCCTCAACGTGGTTATAAACCTCCAAAATTTTACTATGAAGTTGTTATTTTTTAAAAATGAGTTACAAAGAGAAATACAAATTTATTTATAATACAAAAAATGTAATAAGAGATTAAAAAATAAAATATAAAACTTAATTTACCAATGATCTCAGTCTTAACCACTAGGCAAACACCTCATTGATTCGCGTAAAAATTGTTATCAGTTTAATATATATCCAATCTTCTCCTCAACAAAATTTAACTCATTTAAAAATGTTAAATGAATAATAATATGAGACCTTAATTTGGTAGTTAGTATTGGACTAAAATTGTAAGTGGTATTTTGACTTTCTTCCTTCCTATGCAAATTTTTACATCTCATCTAAATATTTCCTCTCAAATAAAGAAATTAAATTTATACCGATAAAAATACACCAACTTATTATGATAAATTAATTTAAATTTTTGTCCTGAAAATTTTTTATTTTTTTAATAATATTTTTATCTAATTATACCATATATTATTAATAAAAATCTAATATTTATTTTGTTAGTGCATTTAGAATAGGAGAGAAAAAAATCAGGAAAAAAGAGGTTTGTGTGGAGATTAAGAGAAGGCTTGATTAGATTCCCGCCTTTTCCCCATCCACCAGCTCGTTCTGGGCCAGAGAAAGCAGCCTATTCTTCAAACCTATTTTACCTTTTTTTTAAAAAAATGGGGTTAAGAAACAGAGAAAACGTGATTAACCCTAAATTAACGCCATTTTAGGTTGATTTTCAGCCTAGTTTCGGCACCAAAATGAATCAATTACATGAATTGTTACCCTTTCTTGTTTCCGAATCCTTTGCGGCACAATTCGTAATCTTAATCGATGATCACCCCTAAAACTGATCGGTTTCTGCCACATGAAACTCGCAATTTCAGGTCAGATGTTCAATTTATGATGAGATTTCATGATTCGCGATTGTTTGATGGAATTTACTTGTTAATTTCTGTCATTTTATTTTCTTGTGGTGGTGTCGAATTTGTGTTTCTGATTTTTATGGCGCTGATTGTGATTTGTTAGATAATCAGGGATGGTTTCTGGAGTTTGTGGTTTAGAACTTTAGATTGCTATCGGATGTAAATTCTTGTTTTAGGAAAGAAATTGAACAAAATTTGATGTGCGAGTTATTGCAATTTGCAGTTATATTTGCCTAAATTGTTACATTACATTGCAATCTGATCCCGGATGAGTTTTTCTTTTGCGAGTACATTTTATTGCAAACTCAGTATCGACTCTGGATGAATATGATATATGAACTTAATTGGGAAATTGTGGATATTCCTTTGTTTAAAAGAAAAATGAGGGTAATGTTTAAAAGAAAAGTGGGGATTTTTTTCCTGAATATTTTGAAATGGTTACAACAATTATGCTTATCTCAGGCAAATCTAGTGTTATAATTTCTCAGTACATGATACTTCACCATGGAGGGTTGAACATACCTTATATAGTCATAAATTGTGGAAAAATAAGCAATGCTGAATAAAAAAATGTAGAAATTAATATAAACAGATTATGCTATAATAGTGATGCTGATATTTGACATTGCTAAGTCAGTGTGCTGAGGTGATAATAAATTCTGCTATGACAGGACAATCGTAAAATATTAGAATTATTAGGTGGTGTTTCTGTGCTTTTCCAATGCACTCAATGTAGAGAGGTACATGTTCTCGATTAATTTTTGTCTTGGTCTTCATATAAATTGATGTATGGACCAGCTACTGAATTTTGAATCATTTGATTACTTGTCCTACTTCCACATGCATGTTTCTTGCCTTGATTGAATCTGATAATAAATTGATACATATATCAATAAACTAATATGTCCTCTAGTATCAGAATCATGGGGGAAGGGGGGAGGATATATGGATATGAGTTGCCTTGTAAATATATTTTGAAACTAATTAGGATGCTTTAGCTGCAGCTCACTAAATGAGACTATTGTATACAAATTTTTGATGTGCTGTGAATTTTTATATTGATGTTCATCAAGTTGCAGTTGTCATGAGTCGTCTTCTAATTTTTGTCAAACAAAGATTTTTAAGATGTCCCACTTGGCACAGTTGAGTATTTGGCTTTGAGTATGTAGAATATATCCAGAGAAAATATCTATGGACTACAGAGTGCAGACTGCAGAGTAAATGCCCCTTTAGCTGTCTTTTGTTGCCTGTCCTGCCTAATTAAGTGATAGTCCTTTGGCTCCTAAATAATTGCTATCAATTATCTCCTTTTTATTAAACAATGTTTTCCTTTCTGAAAATGGTAAGTGCAAAAGAATAGATTACAGCAAAGTTTATAGAAACGATGAAAAATCATAATGTATGATGTATTTGTTAGTTCTTAGTTTGTGCGAGTAATTTCTGAGTCTAATAGTATGTAATTAACTGTCTTCCCTTCTTTTGGGTTATATGCCCTCTTTCTCTAGCCAGCCCAATACTGGTTGTTTTTCACGGGTTAAGACTGAGGCAGGGAGGATATTGTTGACTCTAGACAACCATATCTAAAACTCGAAGGTGGGTTAATAGAAGTCTAACCTTCCAGTCCAGTATGGAGAAGATGGACTAGCGCTTTCGCACGAGCTCCTAATTCTTATTTAATTGAGTACACTACCTTTCTCTTTGTAATCTTTTTCTCCACCGACGCCCCTCCCCTGCTGTATCTGGCTTGACTTCTTCATAAGTGGCGGGATAAAGTTGAGGTCATGGGGTTTGCAAATGAGCATCATTACTCGCAAATAGAAGGACTTCGAAATTTAGGTTTATGGTTTCTCATCTAATCCTGTTCTGTCGCGATGGTAATACACGGGTGCTTACAGTTGCAGACAATAGGTTCATACAACTGCCTGCATTCTATTCTAGTGAAAAATTAATGTGTCTTATTTATATGGATTTCTGGGATAGCCTTCCTGATCCTATTGTGTGGCAGGCAATAATCCAGTTCAACATTTTGAGGATTTGCTTCAATTTGTTTGGCATCTGACTAGAGGCCATGGGAACAGAATCCAGCTGTGTCCTCACTTACCCTGCATAGGTACTCTTTCCGATTATTATAAGTGCTGTCTGTAGTTTATTCAAGCAGCTTAATCTATCTGATTTAATCCCTGTACAGAAGGGTAGAACCTGAACTTCTACTCCCCTCCCCCAAAAAGAAGGAACCGGGGAAAGGGTGTGGGATTGGAGAAGGATGTCTGTAGTGAGATAGTTGTACAGCTGGCTGACATGATAAGAAAGAGTACAAAGTAGCAGAGCTAAACTTCCAGAAATTGGTGCAGAATATTAGGTTATCTTTAATTTCTTTGGACGGTTTCTCCTGAGTGAGGGAGGGAGGTAAATGACAACAGTGTCAAGCAAGACAAGACAAGACTGAGCTGATGGTGAAATCTTTGGGTAGAACCATAAAACTAATAACCTGGTCCTGTTGCTAATTAATTAGGGTAACTTGTATCAGTTCTTAGTTCCTACTTGGTTATACTCATATTAGTCAGATTGGAGTGTCAATTAACCTACATTGCTTTAAGTTTCAAATTCAGTTATTTTCTAAACTCTCATGTTTAGTTTAAAAATGAAATTATAGCATGCATATCCTTATTGTACCGTTTAGAGCTTAAGACTGGGCATTGGGATACAATATGGTAGTATCACAGCATATAAAATCTTAAAGTCTTTATATATATATAAATTATATCAATCCAGTTATATTGTGAGTGTATTTTGTTTCATGACTTTTTAAAAAAGTGAGTTACATACAATTGACTCATACAAAAAAATAGAGGAAGTAATAATTATTTGTCATCTAATTGTGAATATGCTAGATAACCATAAGTAGATCGATTAAACTTGTACATTAACATGGTATATATATGATAGATTTTTGTAGCAGTATCGAAATTCATTCGACCATGGCAATCATGCACCCTGGATGTGAAATGATCTCTCTTGGGCTGCCTTGATCACATTTTGTTATCTTAAAGACCTAGAATTTTGTATGGTGATTGGTTGAACGGTCATTTGAAGTTATTTTCATTGGTAGGAAAGAGGGGTGGCATCCCCAAATACTTGGAAAGAGAGTCATTACTTGGACGGTTGATTACTTAGTGGTACTTCCCTATCATGATGGAAGATTGCTAAATGATGCCAACTCTTTTGATGTAAATTTTCCTCAGCTTTTCTATAAGAGGGATTGATTGAGTGCCTAACGGCAGTATTATCAAGCTTTAACTCAAAGGCTAAATCTCTTTCAAATTCTTTTGTGTTGCCATGTGTTTGTCTATGATAGGCCAGAATAGCCAATAGGATCAATAGCTTTGAGAGGGAGATGCCACGTCGGTGTCTTTGCATTTCTTTCATTTAGGGTGCTCTATGTGCATGTGGGCACCCACCAATCACGTGAACGGGGATGCCTAATTTTCTGTATTAGAGGACAAGGGATTGATCTCCTCTAATCCCCTCTCAACCAATTATCATTCATCTCCCACGTGGGACATTGGGTCCCACCCCACACGCATTTCATTCCCTCTATTCCTCGTGATTGTGTTATATTCCCATTGGGCCTCTAGCTAGGGTATAATCCATCATACCTCACCAGCTCTCTCTCTCTCTCAATAGTCTTATACACCTTTCTTGTGCTGCTTTGCTATTGTCGAAAGGAGGCCAAGATTCTTGGTGCCATGGGGGATTCCTCTGCTTCTTACATACACATGGTTAGAACCTTTATATATCTCTCTTTCTCTACTATGTTACTTATATATACTCTTCTTTCACCTCGAGCGATCGAGTATTCATGTTGGACACTCAATATTTTAATATATGGATATTTTACCCTTGATTTTGGACTAGAAGCATGCACAAGTGTTGAGAATATAGCTGAGTTTGACGCTTGATCTGTTCAAGACTTGTAACCAAGTCGATCTTATTGTCTTATGAGAGTGACTAGGTTAGGTTGTATGTGTTTTTTTCTTTTCTTTTGGGGTAGGGTTCTTGATTTGTGGGGTTCTTTTTGATGATTTCTGTAGGTGCAACACCTGATAGAGAAGTGTTTGATCTTCCACATGACAAAAGAAGAGTGCATGGAAGCCTTGTCAAAACATGCTAACATCAAACCTGTTATCACCTCCACCGGTTAGTTTTCACTTTCCACCATCTCTCTCTCTCTCTCTCTTTTTCTTGTTTTGTTTTTCTTCTGCATGCAAGGCAGCTGTCAAGCTCGCCAGTCAACTTTGCTTTTCCTATGTATTTTAAGATAATAGTCACTTGTCTCTAGTTTTTGTCACTTGATTCCTGATCTGCTATGCCATTTTACATCATCGGTTCGAAGAGAAAACCTGTATATATGAGCTTAGAGACATCACTTAGCATGCTAAATATGTTTCGCAGATACTCACTTAGCACGCTAAATATGTCTGGAAAGATACTTTACTGTATGGTTCAAGTGGTGACATTGTGTAGATCTTTCAATGTTACATCTAGTTCTTTTTAGTGACCATTTTGGTCAAATCCATATCGAATGGTGGTGGTTGCCTGTCAAATTTTATGTACTGTTCCAGGGCTGCATCTAGAGTTGCAGTAGATTTCCATATTTTATTAATATTTGGAAAGGTGGTTACATTGGATCTGTAGGACCGTTCTGAAAATATCCATAAAGGACTTTCTTTTAAGGGTTGAGTGGACCCTACATCTACATTCATTGGCTCCACCACTGTCCTCATGCCAGAATGATCCAGTTTTGCTTCGAACTGCTTGAGCTTTCTAATCAGGAATTACCCGAGGAACATTGATAGCATCTACATGCAGTTGCATATCATATCATTTTTTACTATTTTAGAACATTGTTGCGGTAGGTACATAACTATTTTCCTTTTCCTTTTTCCCTTTTCTCTATTTTCGGGGTGGGGGTGATGGCTAGCCCCGTACTAGGGTGTGTTACTAGCCTTAGGTAAGGGTTTATTTCAAGGGGAGGGAATAGGGGATATTGGACATAAATGTCTAATCAGGCATCCAGCCACCCTCCTCGTAGAGAAGTAGAACTTAATGATCGGACTTACAGTTACTAGAAACGCTTTTCAGATCTTATAGTTAGAAATGCGGATTGTTAATTGCACAATTTACTTTTAGTTGTTGGATTGCTTGTTTGCATAACTTTGATCGTGGGGGTATGGAGTGTTACTTGTGACTATGATTAGACCTGAGTGGTGCGGATGAAACACGGTGCTGTGATTGAGTGAGTTATAGCTCACGATCAAACATATTAATAACCCTTAGATGTTTCCTTGCATATGTTTTTATTAGTGACATGACGCGGAGCATATGAAACAAGCCTCTTTGGCCATTCTCCGTAGAATAAGCTTGTGCACTCCCAAACCGATCAAACTTTGAAGTCATTTTCTGATGTTGACTAAATACCTCAGTTTCGATCTAGTGGGCTGAGATTCATACATTATTTGTGGTTGGCTTTGCAGTTTGGAACGAGCTAGAGAAAGAAAACAAGGAATTCTTCGAGGCTTATTTGAAGGCGAAGAGCAGCGAGGACCGGATGTCGGAGGCTGAAACGAGCCAAATGATTCAGAAGATGATCGCAGAGTCAGATTCCTCCAAGGATTCAAATGACTAAACATAAGACATATGCAAAAACATTATCATGTATATTGAAAATGATATTTCCATCCAAGTGTTATAATCTGTGGGCAGTGTATTGTTATCCTACCTTTGTGTCCTCTACATAAATTCCAAAAACACAAGGGAAATTGAATAAGCTTATTATCTCGTGTGGACCATCCCCATGCTTAGGGTAAGCACTCCTCAGATCACTCCAATCATATTATGCCACATAATCCCCTCGAACACCGTGGCCTAATCTGCAATTTTCATGGGGATTACCCTATTCTGTGGACTATTACATGGATTGTTTATTACGTGCTTAATTTGCAGCAAAAATGTAGTGTTGTTGTATTGTGGAGTATTCATGTGTTAATGTTAATTGCTATACTTGGTTGTGTTCATTTCATCCGATTAAGGTCCTGTTTTATTTAACTTTATCTTACGATCTTACGGATAGATCCTTACAGTTTCTTATAACTTTTTACAGCCTTTTATAATTAGATTTATAATTATTTTACAGCTACTTACAACTCTTTATAACTTTACTTACAACTCTTTACAATTCTTTACAATTTTTTAAGCTATGTTTTAGATTTTTTTGTCTGAGTTTTGGATCTTCCTCAATCACGAAAATAAGTAATTAGTGACTGATAAAAAGTTTATCAGTATTTATTTAACTATTTATTTATAAAGAATGTCTGAGATCTTAGACAGCAAATCCCAAAAAAAAAAAAACCCTAATGGATTAAGTACTACCAGAACCATCGAGAGTAATCATTAAGACTTTTCAAAAGGGTTTTAGACGAGAATAACCCGATCTTTAAAATTGCTGCTATAAGCATGCATATCTTTTAAATATTTCTTTATAATATATTAGTTTCAAATTAATAATACTTTGACCAGCTAATTTGATGATACAACAACTAACTTTTCAAATATGAATGATAGTAATAAAAAAGAATGCGAAATACAATACCAACGTGTGATAAATAAGTCATAATATTTTAAATTGGTGAATCAAAGTATTGGAAAAGGTGAAGAAAAATATGCCATTAATATGTGACAAATAAGTTAACTAGAGATCCCTAGTACACTATTAATCACTACCCAATGCTCTATGAAAAAGAAATAGATGATGATTTTATGTAATTTTTATCATAATTTATTTTATTTCAAATTAAAAAAGACTACTTAAGGTCACTTTTTACTTAATTGACGGGTAGATATAATTATACAATATGCACAGTACATTATATAATGTTGTATATTGAATGCAACTAACATAAAAGACCCAATATACCAATGCAGATTGATTCGAATAGTTTAATTCTTATTATTTTGAGCAATATTTTATGTTCGAATCTAGTAAATGAACAAACCTATATTAAAAGCCCCAAACTCGAGTTTAAAATAAGCATTAAAAGGTTTTAAAAAGGCCAATGTGCTTGAGCAAATAGCACGCATAAGGCTAAAGAAGTAGCATGTGAAGAAGTATCATTGTATTGGGCGGTGAGGAGAAGGACGTGGGTAGGGGAATCTCAAGTGCAAATTTAAAGGGGTCGATAAAAACATCACAATTTGGGCTACTTTTGATCTCATTTTTGTCTTCTGGAATGCTCTCTCATTTCTCTAGTGTATGTTCTACTACTTGTGCAATAAATGAAGCTCAAATTTTATGGGCTCATGAAAACTACTCATTTCCACAATATATATATATATATATATATATATATATATATATATATATATATATATATATATATATATATAAATATATAAATATATCAACTACTTTTTATTTTTTATAATTAGTTATGAAAATGATGTTCATGGTCTTGTGTTAACCAACTATCACAATAATTCATAATTCATATAAACAAAATGAAGATGGCCTTGGATTCATTTGATAGTTTTAAATAGCACTTTGAAAAGTCTGATAAGAATATCATTTAGTTTTGTTGTGACTAATTCTAGTTGGACTTTTTTTGTTTTCTAATTGTGAGTCCACTCCCTATCAAGCTCTCAATCGGTAAATTATATCACTGATTTAATGTTTTACCCCGTTAGTTTTTCGTTAAATAATTATGTGAAATGATTATCGATATTATAAAATTAAAATAAAAGGCCTCAACATTATCATGAGAATCTGAATTGATTTTGTTATGGAATTTGAGTTCAACACTTTCCTTTTTTGTCTCTTTTAACGGTTGATCAATATAGTGCTAATATGTCCAACTCCAACCTTAACACACTTCTTCTTTCCTTAACACCCTTCCAATATAGTTGTTGATTCCTTCTTCTTTTAAGTCTCTCTACTTACAATATCACCTTTCAAACATGGCTTGTTTGTTGAATTATTTGCTTGCTAAAGGTGCCTTACCTTATCAAACAATATCTCACAATATCTGTATCAAAAATATGATCATTAAAAATATTCTCATAAAATCTGTGTCAGATTTAAGTCATCAAATAAATAAAATGATATTCTTGCAACATATATTCACGACTATATCCAAACATAATATGCTGAATCTCGATCAATTAATCTATTAAACAAGTTGCCATAATATGAATTAATAAAAAAGATATGCAAACTTGCCATATAAGATAGATTATATCAATCAATAAAATATTTCAAATAAGTACGAGATATATTCTAAAAATGTGTGGAATATTTTCACAACATATAATAAGAAATATTTGAATAAAACAATCACAGAGAACAAATCCATGTCTAAATAAGGAAAGTCTATCAAATTAATACGATTTTTTCAACATATAAGAAATAAAACAATAAAGATATGCTAGAATATTATATACCCAAATAAAAAAGACTAATTACCTCATTAGTTTACTCAAACAGTATATATCTAGGTGCTCGGAACAAAATGTCCGAGTACTCAGAATATTTCAATCTTAACCAAACAAATATTCACTTACCATATAATCTTATATAGTCAAGTATACTATATATCAATTTGTTGAGATAGAGTGCAATCTCAAACTTTAATGTTGGAGTCCTGAAATAGATATTAGAGTTACGTACGCTCAAATTTCAAATTCAAGATACTATGTTAAGAACTATATGACATACATAAATCATACACACAATTATTAATTGGATCGTCATTATCAAAATCAATCCTACAACTATTAAATGCATATAATTATCATATAATTTCTAGATTGAAATATGTAACACCTACTCCTCAAATGTGAGATAAGCAACCAAATATGGAGTAGAATAATGCATTGGCTCGGAACTAAAATTAGATGCTAGACTTGGAAGCATGAGAGATAAAGTCCAAATGAAGGAGATAGAAAATTGAGGTTTTGAGATAACATTGGGTGCTTATGGCGGTGGCTATAAATATATATCATACCTCTGTATTCAACCTATTAGTTGACCCATTGCCTCCTTTCACCAAGTTCTTGAAACTCATAATGCTTCCTTTCACTGATTTTTTATGATGAGCAAATGAAATGCAATATGTATTTTCTTGATTATTCATCATTTGAGTAATTAAGATTAATTGTATGATAATTGATTTATACAAATTCTATCCACCAATCTATATATATATATATATATATATATATATATATATATATATATGTTCATTTCTAATAAGTATTTTATTTGGTCGAGTAATAGAGAAGAAAATGTAATGCCATTTTGGTACATTGCAAGATGTTAACCCTTAGTCTTTATTCCTTTACAACTTATTCATAAAACATAGTTTATTTTTATTATTTAAATTACTGTTCGAACGTACACAAAAGACATCAATGAGGGAATTGATAAAACAATTATTAACTATGCCAAGTGGACATCCTTAAGCCACAATTTATAATCTTATTTTTAACAAGAAAGTTAACCCAATAAACCCTATCTCAGGGTATAGATCAATAGATCACAATAGGCTAAGGAAATAGGAAATACCAAAGTCCGGGTCAAGATATTCAGGACCACCGGACTATACATACATTCCTCGTACGGATAGAAAATTAAAATACTTTCACTCAGAACACCTGTTATGTAGTACCATTTATAACATTTTACAACCCTAATATAACTTAATTCTATACTTGATTCTTCATCATCCAACAAGATGATCAATTAGTGCTGTGATGTATAAATAGGGCTAGCAAGAGGAGGAAATGGCTCTGTCATTGCAAAACCTAGACACTTGCTGAAACAATTGGAATCAGGTTGCCCACAAGCAACGATACAGTTCACCATATCATTAACACAAACACCTTCGCACCCAAACAATTTGCTTTCACAATCTGCAACACATTGATTCACCGACTCATCCTTCGAACTCTTCTTAGCATGCACTTCTAAGAGTATGATTAAATTCACAGTTATAAGAAAAACAACTAATTTTTCTAGAGATTTCATTTTTTTTTGTGTGCTCTTTTCGATGTGGGTCTTCTCGTATTGCAAACGAGTAGTTGTAATATAAATAAATAATGACAAGTGATGGGATATGTAGGTGTTACATATGGGATACTTCTTTCTATCATTCAAATGGCGTGAAGAGGGGGATATGAGTTACTTGATTGTTCCTCCTTTTTCAATCTTTTTTGTGTGTAGCTTAAATAATGGTTTTTGGACCGTGACATTAATAAGTTTATAATAATAAAAGTATATATATTCTTCCTGTTTTAAAATAATTGTCGATTTAATTAACTTTCTTTATTTCACAATATTTATTATTTATAATCTGAATGATATATTATTGATCAGTTTATTATTGTGCCTTTAATAATTATTTTTTTCTCCGTCGACCAAATTAGAAGGTATATCCGGGTGGACACTAGTAGCTACATAAATCTGACCCAAAAGTTCCCTCGACTAGTTTTTATATTTTAATCAGCAAACATGATTATTACGTGGCCTGCTAGAGTATAGGTCAATCAAATTATGGGGTTTTGTCCCATCCCCAGGTTGTTCAAATCCTTTAGTCAACATTTTTAGATTTGATTTTTAAGTTCTCTTCTTCTTCTTCTTCTTTTGATTGTGTTTTCCAATATTTTTTTTTTTTTGGGTTGGCTGTATCTTCTTCTTCAGTTTTATTTTTCTCTTTTTCATACATTTTGCCTTATGCTTTTCTCCATTATTTTTCTAACTTTTTCAATTTTTTGTTCACCTTTCTTATTTTCTTTTTTTAAATAATAAAACTATTTTTCCATCTTGAGAATTATCTCTAATGTTCTATTAAAAAACATAACTCTAGTCAATGTTTTAAAATTGAAAAAATCAAATTATTAATGAAAATAAACTAGTATAAATTCTCAAATTAGTTAGCATACAGGTATTCAAGATGAGCATGAGGCCATTATTATATATTAATGAGCACATAAATTTTTGAATTTTTTCATAGTTTTTAGTTATCTAAATAAATGTAGCAGAAAAAAAAAAAGCTCACTATCACCTGCATTTGTACATTTGGATTTGGCTCCCT
The DNA here is from genome assembly GCA_021018815.1 of Talinum fruticosum. Lineage (NCBI taxonomy): Eukaryota > Viridiplantae > Streptophyta > Magnoliopsida > Caryophyllales > Talinaceae > Talinum > Talinum fruticosum. The sequence goes on from JAITYX010000022.1 coordinate 3,070,785, forward strand.
AATAATGTATTTGTATAGCTAACTAACAAATACTCCCTCCGTTTCAAAATACATGTCATTTTTAAGGTTATACAAGAATAACAAGAAAACATAAAATTTATGACAGTTTATATTAAAAGACTAAGTTGCTCCAATATTTTATTGAAAATGAAAAAAAAATCAATGAAAAAGAAGAGAAACAAAGCAATTAATGAGGACAAAGTTGATAAATTAGTAATTAATATGTCATTGAAATTATAAAGTAACAAGTATGATGAAACGAGAAAAGTTAGTTAAAGTGACATTTATTTTAAAACGGAGGAAGTAACACCTTAGTTTGATTCACTAAAAAATATTTATGGCTCATTAAATATGTTATATAGCTCACTAATCACTATTCCTTGCACTGCATTTGTACAACCCACTAAATTTATCACCTGAGTACTTGAATTTGACTCACTAACATATATTGTATAGCGCTAAAAATAGTTTAAAGCTCATTAAAAAACTGTTGTATAGCCCACTAATATGCCACAGTTATTTTTATCTTCTACCTCTTTTTTAAGGATAAACGCGAGAATTTTATAATTATATTAGGTCAAGTTCGGCTAATGATACTAGACAGAAAATTATTACAATAGGTAGTTTTATTACCTTGTAACAAACATGCCATTGTGTTTCTTCACGTCTAACATGATTCAATAACAAAAATCAAAAGATCGAACAAAACCTCTAATATTATCAAAGTGTAGATCAATTTGAGATCATCCTTTTGAGAGACTTTGCAATCTCTTCAATGTGCTTGAGGAGTCGGATTCTATAATCGCCTTTCAATCTCGCATCCACGACCATCTTTAGTTTATGTCGCACTGTATCACATTTCGCCAAGCTTGGAGGTCCAATTGACCGTTAATCTTCTCGGGTCTGCTTCCAAGAGCCTCCCACTAGAAACTCTCACCGCCGAACCCAACCCAATCACCCCATTTAAAACCGCCATATCTGTGTTTATTTGAGCCACCTACTCGGAGGAGCTTCCCAGGCATAAAAGAACACCATCTTCTATATTTATATTGGCACTATGCTAATAAAATTTTAATTTAATATTTAAAACTAAAGTTTTGAGCATAATATCTTTCAATTTTATTTTTTAATTTTATTATGTTGTACTGCTATTAAAATCTCGTTAGTGTGGATATGCATGCTCATGATGCGTGAAATCCTCCACTTGAGTTAGTTGGACAAATATAGTTGACTTTTTAAATAAGACCGCTTCATTGCATGTTAAAGTTTGGTTGGTCTTGTTTTTTTTTTGGAAAGAAATGGATATATTAAGCAGATAAAAGGTTCAGTACATAGTTAAGCGAGAAAAGAAGGGAAAAGTCAACAATAGCCAACTACAACATAGGAGGAAACAAGGCACAGAAGACGGAAAAGGAAACCAACATAGGAAATCCAGGGCAAGGAAGAGCAGCAAAGGATCTCAGGTTCTCCTTAAACTTGCCACCAAATGATCCCATTTATTCATCATTTTCTAACTAATTTGAAGTGCTCTTTGATCCGCTTGTATGATCCATTTCACCTGTGGTGGAGGGATGGTGTGGAGAGTGACCGGTTCCATTTGATCCACATTATTTGTTGCCAACACCGCAACAACAAGGTTGACAGCTCCAAGTGCATGATTAATTGTCACTTCCCATTTCCTTTGGATCAGCTCCAATACATGTCCACTGACATAATTGATGGGCTCGCTGCTGTTGTTCTCCATACTGGTTTTGATGCAGTGAATAGCGTCTTCTTCCAAATCAATATCAATTTCCATTTTGGGATTGTTATAGTCTCAGGCCTTACGTAGAGTCTCCTTCATTACCTCAAGGATGACCATGTTTTTATCATCAAAATGCACAATTACCGTGCAGCCAAGGAACCATAGATGGCTAGCTGTTCATATGACGCCAGCAGCCATGAAACGTTTCCTAGCCTCATCCTTATAGAGACCAAAGTTAGTCTTGAAGTGGGTTGTCTCTGGGGGTTTCCATATAATGGCTGCAGTGTTCTTGAGGTAATCCGGTCCCTGCAAACTCCAAATCTCGTCAGCATTTGCATGATCATATATAATGCGGTTCCAGAAGCTGAGGGTGGTTTGTTGATTTTCATTAAAGATAATATCGTTTCTATAATTCCACAGGTGCCAGCAGATGATTAAAAATTTTCTACTCCAAAGAGTATTTTGGATGTTTAGATTAATCCAACTCTCCCAATTAACGAAAAAGAAAGAGGCATGTAAGAAGTGGTCAGTTGAAGGAAGAAACTTACACCAAGTTGCAACTGCCAGAGGGCAGTCACGGAACAAGTGAAGATGAGTTTCAACATTGAAGTTGCAAGTTCTACTAATAGGGTTCACAATGGGGCACCAAATACTGAGTCTAGAGGCCACAGGCAGACCCTTATGTGTAGCACACCAAATAAGTACTTTCATTTTTTCCTGAGCCTTTGTTTTCCATATTCCTTTTCCACTTAATGTTGTTCTTCTAGTTAGAACAATCATACATGTGCCAATATATTGAACTAGCATTAAACTTGCCATTATTGGTGGGACTCCACATAGGAACATCATCTCTAGGGTTAGACCGAGGGAGTTGAGTGTTGTTAATAAGAAGGATAATATCCTGAGGAATCCATCTACAAATAGGTCTAGTGTCCCACTTGCCATTTCTGATGATCTTTGCCGCACGCCAATGCTCAGAGTAGGTTGGAATTCTGATGTTCTCTAGTTTAAAAGAGGGTTGCAAGGCAACCAAAAGTCAAACCAAATGGAAGTCTTTAGGCCATTTCCAATTTTTTTGTTTGATCAGGGGAGCAGTAAACTCCATACATTTTAGGATGTTGTTCCAAATGTGGGAGTAGTGAGGTTTTGGATGGGCAAGGGAAATGGGGGTCTTGGTAAGGTATAAATTTACAAATAGATTGACCAAAAGTTTATTTTCTTTAATGATCATTTTCCAAAGCAGTTTAGCGTAGAAAGCTTTGTTCCACAAGGAGAAGTCCCTAACACCCTAACCACCTTAGCTTTTAGGGTTTTTCATGTCATCCCATTTAACCCTAGGTAAATAGTGAGTCTGGTTAGATTTGTTTTCAAATAATTTCCTAACTATGGTTTCCATCTTATTGATAATTTCTTAGGGAGAACATCAATTTGCATTTGATAAATTGGGAGTGAGGCAAGCACAGAGTTAACAAGGGCGACTCTTCCAGCAAGATTAATGAAGTTGGATTGCCAAAGGGCAAGTTTCTCTCTAAATTTGTCGATGATAAAGTCAAAATCAGAAACTTTAGGTTTGCAGTGTGAAATTGGAACTCCAAGATTCTTACCAAAGGACGTTGAGGTAGGAATGTGAGCAGATTTGGCAAGAAGGCGTCTGAGTGCGGGATGAAATTTTTAGGGAAGATAATCTTAGATTTCATTTTATTAACACACGGACCCGAGATAGCCCCAAACTCATTCGAGTGTTTCTAGAATACAATTGAGGTTCTTAAAATCTACTTTTCCAAAAAGGATAATATCATCAGCGTAGAAAATATGAGAGATTTTAATATTCTTAATGACAACAGGTTTCCAATCACCATTAATAATTTTCTCATGAATCATACGCGTAAGTCTTTCCAAGCACATGACAAAAATATAAGGTGAGAGGGGTCACCTTGTCTAATGCCCCTGGATGAGTTAAAATAAGGATCACATTTCCAATTCCAAAGGATGTTCATGGAGACAGAGGTAATGCATTCCATAATAACCCTAATAATGATATCAGGAATCACCTCTTTCAGCCTATTAATAATCAGTTCAGCCAAAACTTTATAAGTAACATTACAGAGCCCGATATGTCTAAAATTATTGACTTTCTCCGCACATTCTTTTCTAGAGATAAGGCAAATGGTAGTTTGGTTGAAAGACTTAATAGAATTGAGGTTGCATATTGCGTTAAAGATGAGGTCCCTAATATTATGGTTAGTCACATTCCAGAACTTTTTATAAAAAAGAGGCATGTATACCATCAGGTCCTCGAGTTTGAAAGCTATTGATTTGAAAAAGGGCCTGGTTGATTGGTCTTAAGTATCATTTGTTTTGTAAAATTGTACACACTAGTTTAAAATAATTGTCATTGTAATTAATTTTTTAATTCCATAATATTTATTGTTTTACACTTCCAATATAATATTATGACTAATTTAATTATTTTTCTCATTTTTAGTGAAATCTTAGAGTAATTAGGTCATTTAATTTAAAATTTATTACGTAATTCGTGCTTCTTTAGTATTACCTCGTAGTTGTAGAGTGATAATTATTTTAGAACAGATAGAACAGTTGACAATAAAAAGATTTTTTTAAAAAAATCTCCCATGGAATGAAAATTACAGTAGATGCATGAAGACATAGTAGGACAAACAAAAGGCTAGATAAACAAATACAAATTAGGAAGCATTGTATTTAGCTATAATAGTTCCAAGGGTCAATTATTAGATTAGTAAGACATATTGTTTTAAATAATTCATTTTTACGATTAAAAAAAAACTTAATGAGTGGGGCATTTTATTTTCAATTTTTTTTCATTCTATAAAATGGGAAAAATGATTTCTCTCCCCACACTTGAACAGATAAGCACAAAGGTACGTGATAAGCTAATAGTAAAGAGTCACAATTTTATTTTATTTTTTCCGAAGTGACAGAATGATTAGTTTTCACAAAAAGACTAGGGTTTGATTTTTCCTAAATTATATGTGTGTGTGAAATAATTTACCAATTCAAGCAAAAAGTTATATTTTTAAAAAGTAATATGATATAAGTTTTTTTTCTTAACCAATATAATTAACAACATAGAGTAAGGGTTAATAATTAAGTTGGTATAATTTATTTCAATATAGTAACATAAAAAAAATTATTTTAAAAATGCATCTGGTGATGTTTATGTGCCAAGTGTTGAAAGTTTTATGCAAAATGACAAGGCAAATTAGATTTTTCTTCTACAAGTTGATTACTCACTCCAATTAATATTATTATCATTATTTCCCTCTAAAGTAATCAGTGTAATTAATGACAAACTATGATAAGCTATTATTATAACCTATGAGGAAATGATACATAGAGAGGATTTATTGGATTAGCAACCTCTTATTTATCTTCCCTTTCTTCCTATTCGGGGCAAAAAAAAAACACAAAATGAGTAATAGCAAAAAAAAAAAGGTATTTTATTTTCCTGTGCACCAAAAAAGGTGTTTTATTTTACTTAATAAATAAAAAAGGAAAAAGGAAAAGCTTGCTTTCCCTTTACTATAGTCAGTCACTTTTTCCAAATCCAATATGACTCTTTACTATTTATTGGAATATTAGAGTCATACTAATTTTTTATCGAATTATATTGATGTTTTTAAAATTGTAAGATATAATATGTATCTTTATAAAAGTTTGTACTAAAATTTCTAGAAAAATAAAATAATAACAATTGGTGTTAATTAATTTATTGGGTCAAACCCAGATTGGATCGGACCGGAGTATACTGGACCGAAAATCAGACTAGAAACAATCGGTCCAAATCTAGACCAACCTGGTTATACCTTGGACCAGACCTAACCAATTTGGACCAATTTCATTTGTAATAAACTTTACTCTTTTTTTTTTTTTTTTGGCAAAAGAGTCACAAAGGCGATACAATACTAATGGGGGAGGGAAATTGAAAATGAAATCTAATGTACTCGATCACTCGGTCTTGACCACTAGGCCATGACCTAAATAAATAATTATTTATTTTTTATAACGGAAAGATAAATAGATTTTCATGATAAAAGTTGTGTTTGCTCATGTTATTTTTAATTCATTAGTTGGGAGAGAAAAGCAAATGACCTTTTTTTCAAAGGGGTATTTTTTCATAACAAAAGTTTAGATGTTTAATATATATTATCTATTTAATTGGGTTGTCCAGGTTTGAGTTTTTGTCGATTCAAATTAGATTAGACCGAAACCCAAAATTTACAATTTTTAAACTGGAAGACGGGAGTGATTATATTCGATTCAGTTTGGGTTCGACTTTTCTTTCCGGACTAGAATATGAACACTGCTGCTTGTGATGATCAACTAGTGCAATTGATAAAATTTAGTTAAAAAAACAACACCTTGCCTTTTCTAGTTATTCATGAGCAGCTGAAATGTAGCGTATATTTTCTCGATACTTCACGAATAAAAGGTACTTACACATTAACTTTTTTTTAGGGTAAATTAATAAAGAAAATTACAATAAAACTTAAATAATTCTTGTCACAAGGTTAATAGTAAAACTTAAAGCCATATTCCATTCTTATCAATGAGATGTATAAACTAAAGGCAAGTTTTTTCCACCATTCACCTATAACAAACCATTTATTTCCCTCATCCACATCATTATTGCAAGGAAAGAAAACAATTAAAAAAGCAAGAAACACCAATTATTTATGGCCCTGTTACTCTTTTGGGCACATCCTTAGTGTAACTAAAATTAGTGTCATAATAGTTTCATTCTTAATTATTGAATGAGATGATGACTAAACTATAAACTAGTGAGGTATAGGGGTAGCGATTGGAGGAAAAGCTTCGGGTTTGGATTCGTCACCCCCATTTACACATTTCATGATACAATCAGGGTCGGGTTGCCCACAATCTATGAAGCATTTGATCACTTGTCCCACCACTTTAGACATACAATCTGTTGAACATTTGGCCATTTCACCTCTGCAATTGGTGAAGCATTGCATTCCTGCGTCACTTCCACCTTTCTTTGTTGTTGCAGTTGTACCATGACTACTCACATTTGACATCATCACTAGGTTTATGGTCACTACACAAATGGCCAACTTTGCTAGAGGGCTCATTTTTTTCCTTAACTTTCTTGGGAGGGTGTTTTTGATGTGGGTAGGCTTTTGCTTTGTTGGTTTTAGTGCTTCAATCATGCATAAATAGTGTTAGAGTAATGGGATGTGGATGTTGCATGTGGGACACTCCATTTTATCATTCCAATGGTGTGAGGAGGGATTAGCTACTTAGGATACTCCTTCCTAATTTGATAGGAAACTTATAGGGGAGAAATTTCTAATTTTAAAAAAATGTATTCAATTTTAATCAAACAAATTTGAAGTTAACTTAATCAACATCTGGCAAACGATCCCCAAAAACAAAACAAAAAAAACAATCAAGCCAATTTCAATACTTATGGTTATCGTTTGCCTCATTTTAAGTCCGGTGCTTTCTGTAAGGTAAAATAGTGTCCAATGAATGCAGTAATCATTCACCTTATTTTTCAATCTAGTGATTTCTGTAAGGTAATAACGTACGTGTAAAGTAGCGGCACTTTGTTGGATACAAGTTATAGTTATAAGGCAAAAAGGTAGATGTAGTGTAGGCATGATTCGGATGCAGATAGTTAGCGACTCCTCAATACTTTACCATTTATACTACTTGATAATTGATACCCTTTTACGAGTCATAACTGTCTCCCAATTAAGCGAGCCCAGGCAGATCACAAAGGTTTGCAATTGTCTAAATCTCCCTCCACGCGATGAACTGCTTATAACATCTCAGCCATGCCAATCACAAAGACAAAGGCGGCAAAAGATACACAGAAGCAGACAAGCATTCAAGCCAGCTAATTTCAGAAGTTTCTGCAAACACTACACCAATACTTTAGAACATATGATTATCCATCAGCCTTTGTTACTACAGAAGACACATTTTTATTCAACATTCACCTGAAACTCGATCCTCACCACAATAGTGCGCATATACTAAAAGTTCTAGCACTCAAAGTTAATTTAACACCAACTCTTGTGGTCTGCGAAGCAGATTCATGCATTCACCTTAGGCGCCCATCCAGCAACCACGTGTTCTTTAGCTGCCTTGGTTTTCTCAAATGACTCCCGAGAGAAAAGCAACTGTGGTTCACCAAAACACAACAATTAGATAGGGACCGGGAGTTCAACAACATGCACTTAGTCATGCAGATTCTTCAAAGATGAAGGTGTGCCATGTCAGGGGAAATGGAGGTCTAAAACAATAATTATTTTGCCTATTGCCAACATTTTGCAAACCACAGGCCAAGACATCAATGGCTATGATGCCATATTAATAAATTCAGGGTAAGCAGAATGTGATCTGCTGATTCAAATTCTCATAGAACTCACAAAAACAGGTGAAGAAAACATTGACAAGAAGTTGGTGAGAAAAGATCAAGAAGCACCCATGAGAAGGGATCAAAGTCATGACAGCAACTGACAATCATTACATACACTGATCGGGAGGAAAAGCTTCAGTTACAACGACAGTGGATGTTACTCAGTATAAGTTGTAATTAGGTAAAACTCTCCTAAAATAGTCAGTTAGGAAACCATATTACTGGTTAAAACTTGAGAATGATGTCATATTGTACTGTAACTACTTGATCTGCTGGTACAGGAGTGCTTCATTTTTAATGAGTATGCAGAAAAGCATATGGTCATGCACATAAACATGGGGCATACAGGAAAAAAACCATGACTCCCTCATATCAAAACTGGCCAACCTATATGCTACAAACACCTAAAGTTTGAGTCTTTCTACTTTAAAGTTTGGTCAATTTCATAAAGCTTCATAAGTAGTCAATCAGGGGTTTTTAACTGGTTAGACATTGAGTACTTAATGCTTAAAGATAGTCAGATATTGACAATGCCAACGCATGATGTCGAGCTCCATTTCAAGGGTTCAAGTCATATGCATCAGATTGATGAAGCAATTCGTGATTAGGAAGATGACATTTTTGGCCTTTTCAAATTAAATTCCTGAAAAGAAGGGAGTTTGACAAAGTAGCAGTGGCAGTAGAGAGAGGTGACTACTTTTGGAAGGCCGAGATGTTATGTATCAATTTAGGGGCCAAAGGTGCATTAACTCCCCCCACCGGGCCAAAAACGTCAGCAAATAGAGATAGTACATGCCCATATGCAAAAACTAGCAAATCTCTAGATTGCAACCACTGCCAAGAAGCAAACAAAAGGAGGAATAACATTACTTGGAGATAACAATTCAGGGGGCAGAGATTGCAAATTGCAAGTGGTGGAAGAAAGAGAAGGGAAAAGGAAGGCATAAAGTAACGACTGTGGCTATAGAAAAAGCTAGTTGAGTGAAGGAATCTGCTTTGAATTTCTTTTTTAATAAGTGGCCAATCGGGCCATACATCACCCATTTATGAAAGAGCCTTGCAATTCTCTTTTGACGGTACCATTTGACCCCCTCCTTCCCCATAAAAATTGACACCTAAAAAAAAGAGATCATCCACACATCCAGCTGCAGCAACATACATGAAAACCGGGAGCATCATATTCTTGCAATTGAGAGACACATTTGCAACACGCAAGATACAGTTTCTACCACAAAAGGAAGAAATTTAAAATAGGGACAAGTGCATCATTAACATGGCTTTAGGGAAAGTGCATTTAGAGACACATTTTTAAAGTTTTTGACAAGGACTTATCACTATCAGCATAGAAAGGTCCAGATGCAGGATGTCTTACAAAGAGACTATCTACAGCCAAAAAGAGATTACCCATAAGGACTACAACTTATAAAAAGAACAGTCCCCCTTTCCCAAATGCTGAGTTTTGATATGTCTATCTTTAAGATTTTAGCACACTTGCATTTCCATGCTCTCAAAGGCTTTTTTACTGTTCTTCTCACTCTCACCAAATAATCCAAATTAGCATGAGAGGTCACCATGGTTGCTTCTTGTGACCTTTTTACCAAAAGAATCCTTTCTAAGCCAAGAAATGGCCATCGACAGGGTTTGAAGCAAACCTAGGCATAAAATTTTCCATAATACTTGTCCCATCACCAACTGAACCAACACTACTAATTCACTACCCTTATCCTTGCACATATAAGGACAGAAGAAGTGCAAATTCCAACACGATGGTGCAGAAACATGACTAAAGCACCATAACTCTGACTTTATGGTAATGGATAGTTCCCTTTACTGAGGTCAAGTAACAATTTGCATTCTTTACTATGTCAATATGTGAAGGATACTGCCAAAATTAAGACTGAAATTTCCCAAGGGCCATCAAGAACACTTAACGAGTCTAAAGACTATAATGATAAAGAATTCTAACCAAAAGGAGCAATAAGTTGAATCCACATTCACCCATAAGATATGATATTGAAAGATGAAGATTTTCACATAGCTTTATTTATATACATTCCAAGTGTCACAGACAGGAAGATCATCATTCACTCACCTGCATGTACTTGCGGACATGACTTAAATTTTCAGGAACAGACCAACCCTTGAAATGGCCAAGAGCTACCTCAAGATGGTAGAGCTTAGGGGCTAAGCTTAAATCAACTGCAGTAACCTTTTCTCCACAGACATATGGACCCTGTAAAGATAATTAAGACCAAATGATGTAAATAAAAGAGAACTCTGGTTCAAAAAGAAGGGATAGAACTCACTTAAAAATAAAAGAGCTACACAACGATATAAGAATAAATTTCCACATACGTGTGCCTTCAAATGGTCATCTAGTGCCTTCAATTCATCAAGTAGAGCCTTCTCAGTCCCATCATTGGGATCCTTGCTCTTCAGGAAGTTGACGAAAGCTGAAAAGATCTTAGAGCCCCTGAGAAAATAGAAACAGTTATAACATACTCATTAAACAAAAAGGAGACATAAATTAAGCAATGCCAGATGTCCATCAAAAAGTTGGTAAAATAATTTCATCCGAAATAGAATTCACTCAAGATAGTACAAAATAATCAATACGAAGTTAAAAGAAAACAGATCACAACTAAATAACATTTAGGTAGAAGGCCCTAGTGAAAGCTAAAAGGAATCGAAGGCAAGTAGAGGCAAGAAGTGGGTGCGGAATACTCAGGAAACCCCAAAGGGGTAATAGGGCATCAATTTGAGGTGAAACAATCAGAAATATCTTAACTTCTAAGTTAAGACTAAGCATCGCACATTCCCAAGACTACTCCAACTTACTCTCCTCAAAGGGAAATTATCCTTGAGACTTAAACGGGTTTGTCCTTAGGCCCTCTATTGGAAGAGCATTGAGTACATGCTACTTCAGAACAACTAAGAAGCTGCAGTCAAATGAGACATCTGTTATAATACTAAGCTAAGACTCATCAAGCTTCAGTTATCAGGTACTGCAGTAAAAACAAAAAAAAAAAAAAAAAAAAACATTGAGAAACATGTCTTTAACACTATCAAGCTAAGGTTGAAACAAACAACCACAGATTACTTGTTCAGGATGGGTCTCCTGGGTACCTGTTACTTATTTAAAATTTTATATAAAAATCAACTTTTCCAAAATGCACTCATAAAAACAAATTGGTACTCATCAAAATTCATGAAGCTCAAAAGTGGGACACCATCATGCAATATATGGATACATCACTACTTCCAAAGGCATCATGATCCTGATTTTACTTGAGTTAACTAACATCAAAACTAACCAATCACCAAAAATGTTATTCCTGACATCTCAAAGTGATTGTCCTGAATGACATTTTGTGCATATTAAGAGGTAAAATTATTAAACAAATTAACAGAGCACCATTTTTGGTGAAGTTAGCAGAGCATTCAACCAATAGCATATCAGTATAGCGTTATTGAAGAGACATCATAGGTCAAAACGGTATCTGTTAACTAATTACAATCACAAATCAGCAAGGGCAAACATTGGAAACTTCAAAAGCAAGAAGTATCATTCTTGACATTCTATAATGAAATAATCATGTAAATGGAAGGTCATTACATGTTTCATACACACAACAAAAGGATAACACATACAAATAGGACGTTCCTAGACCCTGCGCGGAAATACTAGCAAATTGAAACTCTTCAGAGGTAATTGGTAAAATTAGTGTTCTGCAGAGATTTTTAAAAAATAAAGTACTATAGTTGGACTTCAGGACAGGAAGATATCCTTACACAAGATTCTTGAAAACTAATTAGTGATATGAAATGTCATTTAGGTTGTTTATATAAGATTAGCATCTCAAGAGGCACTTCAGAAGAACTTTTTATTTATTTCACCTTTTTAAAAAAAATATTTAACAATCTATTTAGTTATTTGGAAAATAAAATATCAACCATGAAATGTACCGTTGTTTAAAAGAAAACATAACATATAATGAAACGAATGTCCTCCTTACAAATTGAAATTTGAAACAGCTAAGAACAAGCAGACAATTTATTGTACATATATGTAACAAATAGTCAAAGTCATCAACCAAATTCTACGTAGTTGGCAGTTATCTTTTAAAAAGATAGAATACAATCACTACATGGCGTGCCCGCTCACAAGGAAATAACCCAAAGTAAGCCAAAAACCAATCACAATTAACCAGAAATGATTTTTAAAAGCAATTAACCGGAAATGATAATCTAACATCTTCTTGCCAAATAGAGTGATAGCATTATTTTGTGAACAAGTGAGCATAGATAGTCATAACACACACACGCACGCACGCACGCACGCGAGAGAGAGAGAGAGAGAGAGAGAGAGAGAGAGAGAGAGAGACTCACACAGAGGCATATTCAGGGTTAGGAGCGAGAGAAGGTTCAGGGTATTTCTTCTCAAGAAGGTCAACAATGACATCAGAATCAGCAACCCATTTGTCATCTAGTTTGATCACCGGCACCTTCCCTTCTGGGTTCACTTCCAGAAACCTAAATACCAAAAAATCATCATGAACAATCACAAAAGCAAAACCCACCTCAGAATCACATCACCGTAGATTATAAAATCAAACCCACGAAGACGTAAACAAAAGAGTCGAATTGGGTACCATTGGGGCTTGTTACTGACATCAATGAGGTGCACTTTGTAAGGGATTTTCTTCTCTTCCAAAGTTAGGAGCACCCTTTGGCTAAATGGGCCTAAATTATCACAACCCAAAAATTACTTTCAACAAAATAACGTGAATTGTAGACTGAAAATGTAGGGAGAAATTGGTTGAACTTACAGTCTCCAAGGATATCAGGGGCACCAACAGCGGCTTTAACACAGACTTCGACGGCCATTTTAGTTGGGAAAAGAAGAGATCAAAGAGGCTGTAAGTGAGATTCACAGAAGTAAAAGCTTTGGCTTCGAAAAACGTCTGGCAAAGTTGAAGAATTGGTTCAGAATTTATAGACGTAGCGTTTATTCTGGTGTTGATTAGGGTTAAACATGCGGAGAATGTTTGGAACTGTTTCACACTATTTACTGCTACACTCGAAGAAGCTACTAGAGCATAGATGCGACAAAATTCCATTAAAATAAAAAAAAATAGATCCTACCAAGTAATTATGACAGATTTTCTATTGATGTTTCTCCTTCCTATTTAATCGTTTATATTGTAAATATAGTATATTATTTTTTACTTTTTTGGACAAAAAATTGTAATATCATATTATATATATATAAATATATATACTATATTATATATCGTATTATCGTATATAATATAAATATATTTAAAATTAAGTTATTTACTACAAGATCAATATTTATCATCTTCTCATTATTTTTTTTTCTTTTTTATTCATATAACTCATAACTAATCATACATATTTGGAAGTTAATAATCGAAAAAGTTTAGAGAGTTACAAATCATTTTTTATGGTTAAACATCCAAAATCAATATACTAATTAATTGGTACATAAAAAGTCTTACCATTCAGCTTCTCAATATAACATAGAGCTATAATAACGTTGCCATTAAATTAGACAATTTAACCAACAAAATGCAAATGTGAAGGAAAACTCTAGCTATATAGAGGACTTATGGTTTAGAGATCGTTGTCTATATCCCCTTCATCCTCCTATTCTTCTTCTTCTTTTTTCCCTTTTTGTTTTTTCATTTTCAGAAACATTACAATATTTTTTAGTCAATTTGTACATTCACAAAATATTTCAATAAAAGTTTCATAATATTACGATCAATTTGGATATATACTTGACACACACATAACTTCACAATATCTCAATTTCATGCAATTTTACTATCATTAACAAATTTAGCATTAATTTTATTTTCATTCATTGGTTGGGGATAACCATGATAAGGGCTCCATAGAAAAAGTAAGGTGAAATATAAGAGGGAGATGAAAAGGGTTAATAGATCCTCAACTACACTATGATTTGGATCAAATAAAAAAAAAAAAAAATGGGGGTGACAACTCCACATTTTATTTTCATTCATTGGTTGGATAAACCATGATAAGAGCTCCATAGAAAAAGCAAGGTGAAATATAAGAGGGAGATGAGAAGGGGTAGGCTATCCACAATAGTTGTATTTCATGGAGAGTTGCTCCAAATGCCACATAGACAAGGGAGTTGCTCCCTTTTGTTGTCTATTGTCAATGGTAGCAACTCATGGGAGTTGCTTCATAATAATTTAATTATAAATGGGTCCCACATGAAATATTTTATGAATATAGTTGTTGTATTAATAAATTAATTTTAGATTACATTAATAATGAAATAATATGATGAAAATAATAAAATAATTAATGTATTATATTATTTTAGGTGTGTGTTAATAATAATATTAATTTTAATTTGTTATTATTTATTAAGAAGTTCGCACAATAATAACTTGATAATATATATAAAAAAATACAACATAATACATATAAAACCATAAAACGTACGAAATAAAATAATACAAACAAAAACTAAAACTAAAACATTTAAACATACGAAATAAAATAATGCAAACCAAAACTAATCAAAATAATACATTTAAACGTACGAAAAAAAACTACTTTTAACACATAAATTTATTTATGACCATATTTTATGGCGAATTAATTGTCATTATAGTTGGCTCCATAATGGTTCCAAATATGTTCAATTAGTGCGTCTTGGAGTACTTTACCAGATTTTTTGTTACGAATCTTGATATTTCTGCGTAACCAATCCTCAAAAGCAAGCAATTCGTCCAAGGTTGGGCATGTGTGATGGTCGTGTTTGCAAGTTGATCATATTGGAGTTGGCCGAAGTTATAACTCGTATGTGTTACGTTCGTCTTCAACGATCATATTGTGAAGAATGATACACGCTCTCATAACTTTTCTCGGTGTTGCAACCTCCCAAAACGAGTCGGGCGGCGAACTATAGCAAACCGTGCTTGCAACACTCCAAATGCTCGTTCGACATCCTTCCTAGCCGATTCTTGATGAGCTGCAAACAACTTATGTTTTGGTAGTTGTGGATGAGAGATGGATTTCATAAGCGTAGGCCATTGTGGATATATCCCATCTGCGAGATAATAACCCATATCAAACTGCTTCCCATCAACATTGAAATGTACTTCGAGGGCTCGTCCTTCTAGTAAATCATCAAATAATGGTGATTTATGAAGAACAGATTATGTCATTGTTTGACCCTGCTGTGCCAAAGAATGCATGCCATATCCATGTATCAAATGAAGCAACGGCTTCGAGCACCACGATTGTCGTCCAGTGGTGTCCTCCTTGATACATACCTTTCCAAGCTACGGGACATCCGTCCCATTGCCGATGCATACAATCAACACTACTCAGCATTCTAGGGAAGCCTCGTTGTTCCGCAACGTATATGAAGACTCAGATTGCTCTTATATTGTTTTCCGAGTCAAACCGAAGACTCGGACTGCTCTTATAGTGTTTTCCGAGTCAAACCATATACTCATACTTGAGTTCATTCTAGGAATCAAATCCGTATTGAGTCTATCTTTGTTAAAGTTTTGATTTCAAGTCATTCCATGCACCTTAGAATATTTGCTAAGTGAAATATCACTTATTACGTGCGTTATCGATATTATTCTCGCATATCTTTGATTGACTCGGATCGCATTATTAGATTCCGAGTAACATATATCACTCGGACGTACTACACATATCAAGTCCATTCACTCGATTTTCTTGATCCGACATGAATGTATTCTAGTACAACCGAGATGATTAGACTCGGAAAATTCCTATTCGCTTCGACCCGGATAATTATTGTTTGAATATTCTATTTAATATATTATCTCGCGTCTAACCTTGGACCAAAGTATTTTATACTTTGAGAACCACAAATTGATTTGCTTTTGTAGATTATCCATTCAAAGCAATTATGACTTTTAAGTCGTAAAAGCAACCGACTTCGGATGTCAAAATCACCAGCCAAAAGGAGCCTTTTCCCGCTTCTAGTCAAAGTCCCATACGGTGTGTCGAAGTTGTCCGACTCCATAATTGGAAGACTGAAACGCCATACTCAACGGTGGCTTGCACCTTACCTTTCGGACCACGTCGGTGGTTTTGGAACTTCCAAGAAGCCAAGGACCGTTACTTCAATGTTTATACTTCAACGGGCATTTTCCGCAAAACTCGGAAAATCTCTAAAAAAACGGTCATAACGGACTTCCTACTAGAAGATGAACATAACGGCTACTTTGCTTGGTTATCTATAAAAGGAAGCCATAGTACAAGACTTGAAGACAACCGACAACTACAAGAAAGAGAGCCGTACATACTGTTACACATACTTGTGAAAAGTATCTTGTAATCACTCCTAGTCTTCAAACTTACAACTCCTACTCTGTAATTCTTTATATTCCGAGTTGTAAGATCTTGTACTTGAGTTAAATACAAACTCATCTTACTTTACGAGTAAGGGTCCCTTGACTAAGTCTGTAAAGGTTAACTCGGCTTAGTTGTCCCTAGCTGTAAAGGGTATCTTAGCTAGGAAGTACTAGATCGGATAAGGGAACTTCGAGTCTAAGAAAAACTTGTAAGAGTTGTCTAAGGGAGCAACTCGGGTTCAGTCAAGTTCATGGTATTTTGTGGACTCAAAATAGTGGATTTGACTTCATGCTTGGATTAGCACGGTCCGTGGTTTTCTACCCCAGGAGGGTTTCCATGTAAATCTCTCGTGTGATTACTTTCTGAGTTCATTCTAGACTCGGATTGTCCTTTCTCTTCGATTCTATCCGAGCACCAATATTCCGAGTTTCTACTTTCGACTCTCGTACGGACTCGGAATTAGTTTCGAGCTTCATTACGAGTGAAACAATTTAATTTTCTCGAAATTCTTCATCACCCTATTCACCCTCCTCTAGGGTGACTTTGCCTCTCCACGAGCAAACTTTTAGTATAGTAGTCAGTGTAGTTCTTCTTGGGTCGGTTTTCGCAAGTAAGAGGGACCAAAACATTCAAACACTTCGGCAACAAAATGCTCTACACATAAGCTGATGGTTGACTCCCCATGCGACAATACTCATCCAACGCATCTGCAGCAACCCCATAAGCCAATGTACGCATAGCGAGCAGTACACTTTTGAAGTGGTGATGCTCCGAGCTTACCAGTAGCATCTCTCCACCGAGTGAAAAACTCATAGCGGTCTTTTAATGTGTTCACTATGCGAAGGAATAAGTGTCTACGCATTCCGAACCTTCGTCGAAATTGTTCGTCAAGTATACACGGGATTTTCGCGAAGTAATCTGCATATAAGCGATTATGACCTTCTACGTGATCACGGTTTATGTGCCTTCTTCGTTGTCTACTAGGTGTGGAACTCGTATTACGTTCCGAGTTAGATAGGTACATGTGCACTAGCATTTCACACCTTCAAAATGCAGAGCTTGAGGTAGCTTCTTCCTCAATTGCTTTGTCGATAGCAAGCATTAAGATCAAAATCTTCATTTTCATGAGATGAGTTTGACATTGTTGTTTAAATGTTTGTGTTTGAGATGTTGTGTAGGTGTAGAGATGTGTAATTCTTCCGAATTGAGTAAGCCTTCATATAGTAGTCTTGTTATTGTTAATATTTGCATTATTGTATTTTGCCTACTCGAATACACAAGAAAAACATGATAAATTTGACAATACTTTGCATTATTGTACTTTGTATAGTACTCGAATGAATTGACAATGCAAGCATGCTTCAAAAGCAACCGATATTGGAAGGATTGACAACACTTTACATTATTTGCATTATTGTATTTTTCAGTATCGCATGCAGAAGGAAAATATGAAAAATGTGACAATACTTTGCATTATTATACTGTATGTACTACTTGAATGAATTGACAATGCAAGCATGCTTCAAAAGCAACCGATTTAACAATGATCGACAGCATGCTCGTAACTCATATTGCATTGATAACAAAGTTAATACGAGATAAAAACAAGTACAAATAATTTAAAAAGTAACATACATTGATAACAATATTAAACTAAACACTTTATTGCCTACGGTTCTTCCACTTCTTAATGATCTCTCTCCGCTGAGCATAATACCATCCCTTCTTTTCATCATCCGTATTTGATGGATCCATTGACATGATTGCCCTTTCATATTCTTTCTCCTTCAATTCCGTGTCTCTAACCGCTCTTTCATCTTCCCTTTGCATAATTTCTATTTCCACATCCTTTTTTTCCTATTCTTTTGCCTTCGGATCTGCAAGTCTATTTAGGGTCTCTGCTCTTTTTAATTCTCGTATCTCCGACCCTTGCCAACTCTTCCATAACTTCAACATTGGAGAAATTAATTTTAGAAGTTACTTTGGCTTTCCCCTTTCTAAGACTTTTGGCAGCATCCCTTCCAATAGGTCTATTGATAATTGGTGGGGTAAATCTTCGACAGGTGCCTCAACCTCTTCTCCCACATCGGGGTTTGAAGAAGAGATGTAATCTCCTGCTCTTGTATTCTTTGTTCTCTTTGCCGACATATCTCCAGTTCCTTTGTTGGAGTTATTAACATGATTCAACCATTTCGGTTCATAACGCAAATAACGCCAAGCATGCTCATAACCAAAATTTTGGCCATGTATCTCTTTATATTGGATATGTGCAGCTTTGAGATAATCACAATCACTTTGCCCACTCAGCAGCCGTCAAGCTGCAGCATCATAATACCCCGAGAAATGTGTGACAACCGCACATAATCTGGTCCATCAAACCTTGCACTTTTTAGCTAATCTTTTGGCTGGCCACTTATAACTTGGGTACTGTTTTGAGCTTCACAAAAGTACTCTCAAATTCTGTCCCTAAATGTCGTCGCTCTTTGGCCGGTTTCAGTTATGGGATCCTTGCTCACGATTAACCATGCATTGATTAAAAGCTTATCTTCTAACTCGTCCCATAATACTCCTTTTTGCCTTTGTTGCTTGTGAAACAACATTTGCTGCTTCATTATTTACTTCAACTTGATCGTCTTCATCTAAATGAATTTCCTCTGTAGAAACATAAGAACGACTTCTCCGAGAGCCCACATTTTGTTGGCTATCATGAATCCCCATATTACCCATCCACCTAGTGAATGATTCCGGCAAAGATGAATACGTAGGAGGGACAGAATAATAATTTTCAGAATTAGTGGCATTATAATTTTGGGAGTTTGGGTTATGGTAAAATTCGGGTGTTTGACTATGATAGTATTGAGGGTTTGAATTATTTTGAGAATAGGAGTCATATTGAGGGTAATAATTTTGAAAATTAGGGTGTTGAGAATTTGGAGAATTTGGTTGGCTACTTTCGAATTTGTATCCATAATTTGGGATTTTCGGAGTATGGAGAGATTTGTGAGGTGAAAAATTACAAATCTAACATTCCACCATACACCTTATTTATAGTGTTTTTGGGTGAAAAAATATGACCATTGTTACATAATTATTAAAAAATTAGCCGTTACAAATGGGTTAAATTTCATCAAAATATAACCGTTTATAACCGTTACACACAAACAAAAAAAAAAAACCCTCCGAAATTAAAAAAACAAACAAAAATTAAAAAAAAAACAGAAAAGCATCCACTTGGAGCATGTAGGGCCCGCTGCTTTGGGCGCCCACCGCCTTCCGCGCACATGAGGGACACGCGCCGGACATAGCCCAGCTAGGTTGTGCGTCACGCGCGCGAATCCCCTTCTTCCCTCTCTCTCCCCCTTTTCCTTCTCTCTCCTCTTTTTCCCCTCTCTCCTCCTTTTTGCCCCTCCACCGGGTGCTCCGTGGAGTTTCTCCATGGAGCAACACCTCACCCCTTCACCCCTTTTTTTTTATTTCTCTCTCCTCCACCTAGGAGCAACTCCTTTGGAGTTTCAACCATTGAAGATAGCCTTAGTGGGATAGGGATCATTGCTATAATAGGAAAGATTTCATGAAAATTAAAAAGAAATTAATACTATGTTGTATGTTCTTAGGTGCCTTTAGTGGTACTAAATTAAAGTTCTTTTATTTTTTATAAGAAAGATTTTCATTTAGTCTCCTCCGCCTATTGGTAATTGTTTTTTCTACCTCTCATCTTTTCGTATTATTATTTAACCTACTTGATCTGTTGTGTTTAGTTTCAAATTAATTTACATAATACTTTATGGGTTAATGAGTTATTTTACTTGATTAAATTAGCCTTAAATGTAGGTGATTTCTTCGTTTAAAAATTTTCAAAGTAAGAGAAATTTTTTTCTTTTCCTTCAATTATCTCCTCTTCCATCCCGTAGAATAGCCCTCTCGCTACTTCATCTTCTTCATCCGTTACTTCATCTTCTTCCTCTAAGGTGATGATTTCGTGAGTTGGGGTTGGTTGAACAAGAGGCGAATTCGCTTAGCGTCACTTATAGGTTTTGAAATTTGAAGGTAAATATTGTTTTTGCAAAGATGGCAAAACCCCTAAATTTGAGAATGTGTATTAAAATTCCTTAAATTCAGTAAATTCGATTAAGTTGATTAAAATTTGATTAAAAATTCATTAAATTCTTGAAATGTGAGGTTATTATAAAGTAATTTGATTCAGGTTTGCCTATTTATGTTATATGTTTGTTGTTTTGGGGAAAATTGGATAAGGGCATGGAAGGTTTTGGTAGCCATGGATCTAATGTTTTCAAATGAAAGTTTCATTACCCAAGATACAAAGGTCAAACCGAGTGAGTATCTCGTGTCCAAATCGAGAAGAATTTCCTGAGGCCATCTTATGGTTGTAACAAATGTGGTTCATTTATGTCATGGGCGAGAGGAAGAAGATGGTGGTATGCCTAGCGGATGTGATAGAGGTAGACAAAGGTTTACTAATATAGGGAACAAGGTTGACGAAGTCATGAACACTTGTGATGTGAAAGAGATGAAGGAGCATGTGAAAGGCTTAATGAGGAAATAGCGGAAGGGAAGAAGGAATCAAAGTCAATGTTAATGAAGATTTATGATGTATCACTACTACAAAAATGGTCTTTAATAACGGTTATAAACGACTTCTAACAACCGTTGACAACCGTTCTCTATGTGAGCGTTGTTGTAAGTTAATATCTTTCACAATGGTTTTACAATCATTGTCAAAGACTATTTCTAAAATTGGTTCTACATTACAACCATTGTCATAGGTGAGGATTATGACAACGGTTCTTATAAAATAACCATTGTTAAAAGGTCTAACCAAACTAGGTCTAGTTACAATGGCGCATCCAAAATTCATCAACAAATAGAAAAAATTAATATAAATTCACAGGAACCTGCAGTAAAAATTTTAAGAATTTTGACCATGAAAATTCAAATAGTGAGAAAAAATAGGGGAAAATCTGCTCATAAAGTAAAACTTGCATATTTTGAATTTTTATTCATTTCAAAGGAAATCGAATCACACTAAATCGAAATCTAGAATTGAAATTTTGAGATTTAAAACTAAAATTTGAAGAAGCAAATGAAACCTAAACCTTAGAACTTGATGTCTCTCGCCATCCGCTTTTTGTCTCCTTTTCGCCGTATCCTCTCCGTCTCATTCTCATCGACTACCTTCTCTTCTTTAAAATCCTTGCTTGAACAAACCCTAAAATGCATGACCCAATGCTGATGTTGGTGCCAATAACAAGCCATATTTGAAACAAGAGGACAAATGTTACGTATCAAAAAACAGAAGAAAAATGTAAACAAAATGAAGAAAAACGAATTTTATAAATCGAAACAACTTATGAAAGAAGATAAGAATTTTATAAATCTCTTTAAACTCTCTCGGGTTAAAATTTAAAGTCATATATCATTAGATCTGCTGGGAGAAGGGCTGGTGAGAATTGAGAAGATGAAGATGGATGAGGATGGAGACATAGATGGAGATGAAGAGGATAGAGAGACTTGAAAAATGAACATAGAGCGAACGAGTGAGACAGAAAGGGATTCTTACTCTATTGATGGAGAATAAGGTATAAATATAAAGAGAAAGAAAAAGAGATAATGTTTTCAAAAGCGGGAGATAAGCAAACACAACAGAAAAGAGAGAGATGATAGGTATGAACAAAGAGTGAATGAACGAGAGATTGTTTTTAGAAAAATAAATGACCTATTACAATGGTTCCTTGATAGAACCTTTGTTATAGGTCATGTCTGGATCTCAACGGAACTTTCTACTTCTAAAACAGAACCATATTCCTTCAAAAATTCATAACACAGAATATACTCATTCAAAATTCACAAAAAATGTCGAAAATTTTCATAAATTCATGAACCTACAATAAAAATTTTAGAAATTTTGAATATGGAGTCGCAAAAATTAAAATAGTGGGCAAAAACGGAAAAAATCTAAACACTCGTAGTAATATGACTTATGACAATGGTTCCTATAAAGAACTATTGTAATAGGCCAAGTAGGACCTATGACAAGCTGTTCCTATAAAGAACCGTAGTCATAGGCTAAGAGATGACTTTTAATAAAGGTTCTTTTGCGGAATCGTTGTCGAAGTCAATTCCTTTTTACAAGTTATTACAAAAATACCACTCCCTCATTTTTTACAAGCTGTTTTCTTTATAACCGTTGTTAAAAGTCATTTTTGTAGTAGTGTATTGAGGCTTATAGTGGTAATTATTGTAGCAATATTGCTTGTTCTTGTTATTACATTAGCTAGCAAAGTGTGAAGCCCCATGTTGATTGCTAAGTTAGGCATCATACTGAGATATTTTGCCATATTTTGTAGTAGACATATTTTGGTAAAATGATGAATGAATTTTGTTTAATCCTACAAAATTTGTAGTTTGTGTGTCTCGTTTGATTTAGGAATGAAAAATGAGGAATAATTTATACTCAAACCGACAAAAAAATTAGACTAATAAATGAAGTAAATGGAACAAACGTAAAAGAAAGATGTTCTTCATTGCATAATGCTAATTGATCCCCTGTTATGGACATACATATATAGGCCATGTTTGGAAGTTGGCTTTTTCAATGGCTTTTTCTTCCAAAATAGCTTTTGAGCTAGTTTGGTTGTTTGACTCGATCAAAAAGCCATATGAGGTGTTTGGTGGATTGACTTTTTGGAATGACTTTTTATCCCAAAAAGTCATTTTTTAAAAAGTTATTTGATTAGCTTTTTAGGATTAGTTTTTCCAATCTTTATGTAAAATTACTTTTGTTGACCATAAGTTGATAGTAATTACAACAATTGTCACCCCCTTCATATTTACCCTATTTTGTAGTAAATCTTATGATATAATTTTAAACTTGGTTGATATCTTGTCTTATATAATGTAATTTTAAATTGTAGGTACTTATGTTTTAATTTATTGATTTATTTTATTTTTTCTATTTCTTTAGACAAGATAATTGGATGGTAATTATGTCTAAATGATGCTTTTGTTTAAGATTGATCTTGCTTTTGCCATCCATTTTCGTCACTACGCATATACATAAGTACCTAATTTAGTCAATGGTTACAAAATGTGTGTGTGTGTGTGTGTGTGTGTGTGTGTGTGTGTGTGTGTGTGTGTGTGTGTGTGTGTGTGTGTATGTGTGTGTGTATAAGATTTTTTTAATTCATATTTTTCCACTTTTGGAACAATAATAGAGGATAATTATAAATATTTATGGTAATTTTTATTCAATATTTTCTGTATCTCAACAAGTAATTTAGCCTAGCATAATAAATAAATAGTTTTATCACATAAATGTCAAATATATTATTTTAAATAAACTTTAAAAAGATATACATAAATAAAATTGTGTAGAAGGTATAAATATAAGTTTATATATCTCATAATTCTTAATTAATGTTGCGAAGAAATATAAATATGGAATAAAAATAATTATAAAGTATAAATGAAATTGAGTTGTGGGTATAAATGGAACTTCACCAAACACCTTCGTTAGAAACAATTAATTTTACCAAACACTTTTTCCTCAAACAGTTAATATAAATAGTTAAGTTAAATAGTTAATACAAACAGACTAAGTCAAACGGATAACACAAATAGCTAATCTGTACATTTATTCCAATTTAGCAATTCAATGAACAAAAGGTCTAAAAGAAAACATGGGCTTGGGATTTTGAATTCCACAACTTCATAATTACATAAACCACATAAATTGTCTTAAAATGAGTAGAAAAAAAAAAAAAAGAAAGGTGCTTCGATTCATGCACTCGAAGGACTCGGTTGGCCGAGATAACCCTTTTCCTTGGGTTATACTTAATCCTAGTTTGGTTGGCGGAGGTTTGTGCAACTTTTTGTTGGGAGGTGTTGGAGCTTGGCAATTTGGTTGTGACAAGGTAGGAGTTGTATTGGTCATCTTTGCGAGTCTTAGTAATAGAGGTGTTAGGTTGAGAT
Organism: Talinum fruticosum; assembly: GCA_021018815.1. Classification (NCBI taxonomy): domain Eukaryota; kingdom Viridiplantae; phylum Streptophyta; class Magnoliopsida; order Caryophyllales; family Talinaceae; genus Talinum; species Talinum fruticosum. The sequence goes on from JAITYX010000022.1 coordinate 3,095,345, forward strand.
GAGCTACCCCTAGTTCTCTTTTGACTCGCTCAACCTCTGGGTACCGAACTCATGTACCATGTTCTGAAAGGTATTGCCTAGTGATCCTCCTAGGGGATGTTTGCAATTGAATTTAGAGTTCATTTTGTCTTTGTAGGTTTGGTGGGCTATTGTTTGTTGGAGCTCATCCCCTTTTGTATAACAAACGCATCTTTCTTTTTCCTTGAAGGCCTTCCTTCTTGTTGTTTTTTCCTTATTATCTCGTCTGGTTTCTTGTCGGACACCTTATTCTTCCTTATGTATGAAGTCTTGCCAAGGATTTGACAGCCTACATTGTTATGCCCTAACTAACCACAATTGTTGTATCTAACAGAGGTTAACCTTTTCCTCTTAACCGGCTCATCCCAACCTTTTCTCCTATCTTTTGGTTTCATGCCTCTCTTTTTGGGAACTAGTGAAGTGGACAACATAACGATGTTAGTCATAATAGGTCAGAAATTTGGGTCCTTAAGAGGGTACATTGTACCACTATAAACTTGGAGGTACTTCTCAATTGTGTAAGCCTCATTCATCCAATCTTTTGAATCCTCATTGAGGAACAATAAAATAGCCCTAACACCATGCTTTCATGACACCCCTGTAACATGCCAATAATTGCAGTCACATGTACTCTCTTCTAAAATCACCACAAATCTTTTCCTACATAAGCAGACCTAGTGCCTTTAATTCTTCTAGAAGTTCAACTAATTTTCCTTTCATAGGAAGAACATCTCTACTTTTCCATATTTCTGAGCTTCTTTCTTCCTTTGCACAAACCATTTTGTCACTTTACGCTGAATATCTTCACACAACATAAACACACTCTTGAATCTAAAGTCATTGATGAAATTGTAGAAGGTTTCCACAAAAATTGTGGTGTGTTTTCATGTGACTTTAGGTCATGAGCAAATAGGTACCTGAAAGTGAGTGAAAATGTGAGAGAATTAATTGAAAAAATTTTGAACTTGAAAGTAAGAGAATTAATAAACATTTTGCTTAAATATATTTACCTACAACAGTGTTCTTTTGGCTCATCCATAAGCCAAGTTACAGTCGTTGGGTTCTCCCTTTCCAAAGTTGTAATTGTCTTGTTATGACATAATTGGTTGTAAACATTAGCAATTCTCATCATTAGCATCTTCATCTTTGGGCCTCCAAACAACTTTCGGTAATTCGTTGCAAAATGAACCATATAAATTTTCCTTGATACTGAGGGAAATATGATTTCTATTGCTACAATAACCCCTTGCCACAAATTATAGAAAATAGGTTATTCAACATCTTTAAAAAAACGTTGTTAAGTAGATTATAAAAAAAAAAAAAAAAACTGACCTTGTATTTTTCAACAATGATGATATAATCTAAAACTTGGTCATTTCAATAATGCCTCTTAAAACATTAAGGAAATAGCGCCAATTTCCTTGCTTTCTTAATCAACCACAACAAATGCTAGAAGAAAACTATGATTATCTCAATCTAATCCACAAGCTATAAGAAGTATTCCTTAGTATGGTCCATGTAGGTGATACCCATAAATTCCTATCAACTTTTTGCAACCATTTAACACTACAAGAAAACATCAAACTACCGACCATTTCAATTCATAAAATGTTCAGTAAAAAAGTCTCCAACCATTTTTCCCACCGTTTTTGGTAGTAGGAAAAATCTTGGTCGAAAAATTTTTACCGATCGATTTACATAAAATAGTCGGTAATTACCGACCATTTTACCAATCACAATTAATGGTTGGAATTCCTACCATAATATTATGATCGGAATTCCAACTTATTTTATAACCGTTTGAAAATTAGAAATATTTCCAATCATTTTACCAACTGTTTTTTACTTGGTTGGAAATTATGGAAAATAATTTTACAATAAATTTCCCACAATTTTGAAAATGGTTAGTAATTTAAATTTTTTTCTTTAATTTTTTTTATTTTAATAAAATAAAATCAAAAGTTATACCTGTTTAACCTAATTTAAGAATAATTTAGTATAAAACGAAACTAGAAATAAATATAAAATCATATACTCGAAATACAATATAGTTTTGTTTCATGCATAAATAGGGTGTATAAATAAAAGTATAGCACAATCTTTTTGATTAAATAAGTGCAATATATTCATGTCTAAAGAAAGTATACAAGATAAACAAGAACATATAAATGATTAGCTCTCATCATCATTATCAAATTCACAACCTTCAACCGAAGCCATGTTCAACTTTTTAAAGAGAATGTCTACCTTTTCAATCGCTCTATCTCCTTTTCCTTTTCCTTTTCCTTATTTTCTTTTTGGACAACCTCCAAATTAGATGCAACTTCAACAACAACAGCTTGAAATTCTGAATTATCTAACATATACACACTTTTTTGTCAAGATGTATCGATAGATTTTTTACTATAGAAAGAGGACTCCTTTCTTTGTGAAGCCAATAGATTTTCTCCATAGTTCCATCTCATTTATTGCTTGTTTGGATTGTTCTCCGGTTTCACTGTCTTCGGTTTCTTGAACATTTGACCCATCATCATATGAAACATCATTTGAACATAAGGTTTTCAGATAATTTCAAGTCCTTTTTTTTAACTTCTCCTACAAGTAGCATAATTAGATAACTATTGTTAGTATAGGTCATCTAAAACCCTTGATCAAGCTTAACAAATTATTGCACTTAGATGAACATGGCAAATCCCAATTGCTACATACAACCACATTTATATACCAACCTTATATGCAAGTTCAAAACTGAACCCAACTCAAAATTGACCATCATTGAAAGTCAATTCACATACCAACACTCATTTTGTGTAACAAGTTAATTGAGAATAAAATAAGCATCTAATTTTGAAAAGGTAAAACACCTGAAAGGATACAAAGAGATATAGTTGAATAGCTATAACAATAAAGAAAACTAGTAATCTCTCAACAAATAGCAATAAAAAAATCATGAAACAAGAATTTCAGTCGAGATAGGCATTTGGCTTTCAGCATTAAAAATTGAAATTAGGACAGAAATTGGAAGGATGTTTAATCTATGAATCAACTACCTACTACTCATTTCCATGAAATCTAGGAAGAAAGCGTCGAGAAACTTACTATTCACAAAGCACAACAATTTCATGCTATTGCAGAACATAAAATGAAGCTCAAATTAGAAGATGAAAGATTTCTCAACTTGGAAAACACAAAGAACCTACATCAAAGTTTATGAAAAGAGGGTCTTAACAGCACATATCAGATACATACATGGTCTTAATATCCCATATCAAAATAATATTCTGTATAAATGCTAAGATTTCAACTAATTAAATATAATGAGTAGTTCAACACATTAAGAGAGTGTAATGACAAGCAACACCACCAAGGATTTAAAAGTAAACAAGCACTTTATCACCTTTAAATATTAGAAACAATAAAGAAATAATATAAAATGAGTTTGAATAAGACCCCCCCAAAAAAAGAAGAAGTATAAGCTCCATGTAAGTGTCAAAATCTTTTAAGTAATAACAGGAGAAACAACTAGAAGTAGCGACATATGGAAACCAAACTCAAACAGGGGAAACACAGCAGCGAGTTACCAACAAGGCAACAAAATGAATAGCATCTTATAACTATGCTTTTTACTAGAGGTGTTAATAAGCCAAATAAAAACCCATACTATCTACAAATCGGTGAAGTTTGGCCATATAGTAACTAAATCCATAGTGTCTATGGTTGGGTCATTTCAACCAACAAACCAATCAAGCTAATCTCAACCAACAAACAAATCAAGCTTATCTCAACCAACAAAAGAAAATCAAAACAATTTTATACACAAGTATTTACATATGCTTCTAATGATCTTTTGTCGATGAATTTACCACTGAATGTAACAACTGGAGCTTTTTTGCTTGTGAGTGAAGGAAGAATTTATCTATGATTAGTTCTCGCCCAATGGTTTCCGCCGACAAAAATATAAAGAAGTGAAAAAAACAATTGACATTCAACGAGACAAAATAACATAGTAAATAATCACTATTATCCTCACTCTAAAAACACCCAAGACAAAATAGAGATCCCACTATTACTCGATTGATGTTAAGGCTTTCAAATGTTGGTTTCCTTGACAAGTCCGCAAGTGTCATCCGGTAATAATGTGCAATCACCCTGGAATGATCTTATTTTTAGTCTAAAATTATCTGCTCTTGTGTATGTAGATTTTCCCACCCATATCTATCTGAACTTTTATCTTGACAATGATTATATCTTACAGAAGTTCAAGTACTATAACAAGAGTCAAATCTGGAACTAAATCATCAATGCACCTAAAGTCAAGCGTGTGGTGGGAAAATAAAAGTTAGGAAGGACTATATGAGAAGGGACATTTGCCAAAGTCAAGTTTGCTAGAAATCTTGAAACTTGGGATCCAATAGCTACTAAAAACTAATAGCATACTTATCAATTTCCTAAATTGCATCATGGTAAGTGGAACTTCTAGGAAGGCTTGCCTTCAGTAGAGCTACTAAAAGCTGATATCCTAATATTACGAAATAAATACATTCCTAGTCAAGACATGACTAATATTATAAGATGCCCTAGGGAGCTCCCTAAAAATAAGTCCGATATATGATTAGTATATCATGGTACAATTCTTCCTCAAAACACCAAAAAGATCACAAACCCTTTTTCTTCCTCAAATTGACAGGCCACAAGCGCACGGTGTATGATTTTAGTTAGCCAAGGTCGATCCCACAAGGACTAAATTCTAGCAAAGCAATAAACTAATCCTCTACTCAATTGTTAAGCAAATCGGATTTTGAGTTGGTTGGCTCTCTAAACTAATTCTAAATATTAAAATTAAGGAAATTAATCTAAACTTAAATCAATGGATAAAAGCATTTAGGGATTTGCTTTTCTAACAATAGTTTGATTATTTAATTTGTGCAATCAGTCTTTCAATTGAATCAAGGATCAATAATCACAAAATTCTACCACTCTTTCGATGCTTAATAGAATTGCTCTAATTAACCTATCAAACAACTTTCGTATGCCTTTCAAATTAATCAAAGTTAAAGATTTTAAATTATCAAAGTGATCCCCTAATTTACTATTCTTTTCTCAAATTTCATAAAATAAGTAGAATGGTTGGTTGTCAAATTATTTTATTTCACTTTTCAGTACATGATAGATTAATCTCAAATGACAAGTATTCTACACCTTCAAAACACTCATAAGCATGAAAAACTCAACCATCTATTGATTCAAAATCGGAATTCAAGTACAATTGATGAAAGTCTAATTAAAATACATTATTTCGGATCGTAAATCCCTTGATAAACTAAATCTACTCACAAATCATTATTGAAAACTTAACGAAAATATTCCTACACATGGTAATCAAACCTCAAACAGCAAAAATGAAGAAGTTGGTTGATGCCCTTCAAAAACTCCACTTGAATCTCTCGACTTCGAATGGAATTCCTTCAACTTACTTCAAATCTTTTTCTTTGATCTTCAAAAATGCATTTGTTTGATAAGGATGATGAAAGCATGGAGAATGGAAATAATGAATGGAGATGAATGGTGGTTGATGCCTTAAAATCGGACAAAAATCAGCTTAAATCCGAAATTATGAAGCAATCAAAGGTCGAAACCGTCAAAGCCGAGCGTTTCGCGAAATTACAGCCAACGCGGTTCATGACGGAAATAATGAAAATGTGTTATGTCAAAGGACACGGCCCACCCATTCTCGATGCAAAGGCTCGACCTCCAAGACGGGCCGTGTCAAGGGCTGCCGGTGTTGGTTGTTGGAAGGCATGCATCAAACTAATTCGGTCATAACTTCCTCATCCGATGTCCACATGATGCGATTCTTGATTTGCCGGAAAACTCATTTAGCCTAGTTTATAATTCTTTCATCATTATTCTTGCTTCATAAGTGTAGGAAAAACATGATTCAGAGAGTAAAGAAGTATCTCGTTACCTCACCCTTCTTAATTTTCGCCTCATATCTTTTCCATTCCTTAACGGAATTGAGCTTATAATATGTCATTGGAAAGCTCTTTCAATAAGGAAATTAGAAAAATAGACTCAAATAGCTTTGGACCAAAAATATGACCGAAAATATGACTCAAATAGCTTTGTATGAGTTGTTCTTCCATTTCTACAGATCACTCTAACACAGTAGATTTGAGATTTTATGCAAGTTTGATTCCAAGCCGGATGTCCGAGCAAAATTAGCAATAACTTGCATAACACATAACACCGAATAGGATTATTGACATTTTACTACTCGTGACATTGACAAATGATAAAAAAGTTCCTTAGGTCTCGTAAATAATGAATTCGCCCTTGTGGTATGATTTTTTTTTTTTTGACAGTTTACTACCTTGAAAATTTAAAACGTAGAGTACTAAACTATTAAAAAAACCAAATCTTAGGGTACTAATTTATTATTTATGAGACCCAAGGGACTTTTTTATCATTTGTCGATACCACCGAGTAGTAAAGTGGGTGTCAACTTTACAAAATATGAGCAAATCATCAGCAAAGATTAGATGGTTTAGCTTTAGCTCCTTACACCCCGAGTGGAATCTAAATTTATTGTCCTGCCTGGATGGTGTAATTCATTGTATTCTTTATAATGTTTTTATAAAAAGAGAAATTTCATTGATAAAAAGTCAAACAATATCTACAAAGATAATTTTCTAACAAGAATAAATCTAAAATATCAAAACAGATCTCTATTTTAACAAAGTTAATGGCAAATATTTTTCTGCTCGGCTCTATACTTGTAGCATCAATCCGGCAACAAACAATGTTCTTCGACTTCAATATGTCTTTTTCGAACATCGACAAACTATTGTATAACTTTATAAAATATATCTCTTTGTGATAAAATAGATCCAACTTGAAGGAAACATCACCTTTGATCGAGTCATATGAAGTTTCATTGTTGAATCATTCTCAATTAAAATCAATGAAACTAATTGATAAAAATATTAAAAAATATATCATCCTATCGAATCAATGACCCTAGTAAAACTTGCATATATTGGCAGGAGAAATAACTTGCAGAAATGCGAGAAACAAAATCTCATAAAAGGAGAGAAACTCAAATTCTCACAAAAAGGAGAGAAATCTAAACTCTTACAAGAAAGAGAGAACCCCAACTTTCACAAAAGGAGAGAAACGCTAACTCTCATAAGAAGTAGAGAAACTCTATCTCTCATAAAAAGGAGAGAATTTATTGGAAAGAAAATAATAATATCTTCGGATCTTGATTTGATTGAAGAAATTGAAGTAAATGAGGCTTACTATTAGTTGTAACTAGGCCGAGTAGTAGTGCGAATAATATAGAAAAGTGAAAAGAATAGTACATATAAAATTAGAGTTTAGAGAAGAGAAGGAGAGGGCATTGTATTCTTTATACTTAATTTAGCATAAAAATTCATATCATAAAATCAATATGTTTATCGATATTTGTGTCAATTTTGTACTAAAACAAATATCCTATAATCTAATTTATTTCTCATATCAAACCCTAAGACTCCTTTTGATTCTAAGAAAATATGAAAGAAATAAAAAAATTAGAAAAACCATTTTGTTTCCTTCGCTTGGATTGAAGAAATTAAGGAAAGAAAAAAATTTCAATGGAAAATATTGTGAGAAGCTTAATTCATTTGACAACTAATATTTTCCTTCTAAAATTTAGTGGAAAATAGGAGGAAAGTTTTTGTAGTGCACTCTCGAAGACATATTCATTAAAACCGTAGATAACTTAACTTCATTTCTAGTGAAGAGAAGGCCTCGTCGCCAGTGACTGTGGTTAAACCAATTCATTTGTTTTGCTGGCACTTCTTCCGACTAGATCCTTATTGTTGCTCCTTGTGGCTGCCGGAAATGGCAACGACTTGTTGGAGGCCGCTGGTCTTCTCCTTTGGCGCTTCTACACATCGCCACCATCACCACCTTATGCAATGAGGGCTAATTTCTTTACCTTTGGTCATGACTCATGGGTATAGACTGAGAGGGAGGTATAGGGGGAGAGAGAAGAGGGATGAGAGAGAAAGCTTGTAAAGTGGGCATTTTAGGTAGGGGATGAGGGATGGTTTTAAAGAAGGTGATAAGGAAATAATTTTAGTTTGTTACTTAATTTATTTTTTACATTGCTTTTCAAATATTTTCCTGATTGTTTTTTTCCCTTTAACCAAATATAAGAAAAAAATCAATTTTTCATATAATATTTCCTCTTTTTTTTTCCATCTAAATTTTCTTTCCACTATAATTTTTCTAGGATCAAATGGAGCCTAAAAGTAAAAATTTGTTGCATTTCAATGAAATTTTATGACATTGATATCAATTATGATTAAGTAGAAGAAGACTACTTAGAAGAGTTTCAATTAGTTTTCTTGATTGTAATGTTTATTTTGTTATTTTAATTATTAATTTATTTAAATATTTATTGTACATATGATATGACTTTCAATTAACGAATCTATCCTTTATTTTTCTTTAAAAAAACTAAGAGCTTCTTTGTTTATTTTTTAAATGGATAAGCAGTCTACCTCGAACTGACCCATGTGCAAGGTAGCCCGATAGAGGTTTACAGTGGGTAAAGGGGTGCGGATCAAGCCCAAAGCTTGTTGGCACTCAACAATACCTTCCAAAGCACATAGCTAAGAAGGTGCTACCCTATGACTCGTACATGACAGTTGAGGGGCCTAGCAACAAACTTAAGGCATCATGATGCCAACTACACTACAAGCACATCGACAACTAAGAGTGCTATTTTAAATGTCTTAGATTTTAAAATTGATTACAAAGACCTTAATTATATTTGAAACTATTTTCAAGGTACAAAAAGATATATTATTGCCCACATTGAATTAAAAATCATTTATAAAAATAAATATAATGAGTAACTAAATTGAGATAAGAAAAATTAAAAATAGTTAAAAATTAAAAATATATTAAAAAGTTATAAAATATTTTAGAAAAATCTAATTAAAATATGAGAATAGTATAAAATCTATCTAAATATAAAATTAGGAAAGATATAAAAATAATAAAATAAATTAATAACACAAATTATTGAACAAAATAATATGAAACATAAAAAATATTTTTCAAAAGATCAACCATTTTATTTAGATAATTTACCTAATTGATAGTTCCTTCAAGTAATTTATTATGTAAAACTTCAAGTAATCAATTATGTATAATAACATAGCCTAACACCTATATATGTGTATCTAGCTTTGCTTTCTTTCATTAAACCACAAAAAGAAAACATTTTCTGTCTATAAATAATTAATCTTAAAAGTTTAGAATTAGAGAAAAATGTTTAAAATTGTTCCTTGAATGTAGCAACTCCACATAATGAATCATGCTATCATATTAAGACACAAATATAGTGTATAGTATGCATGGTCGTCTAAAACTAGCCATTTTTTAACTTTCGAAAAATCAACTTATGGTGGAGGTTTTGCCCAATTTTTATTTTTAGTAAACTCTCTTCAAAGATAATTTTATTATTCCAAGTTTCTATAAATATTCCACAAATTTCCATGCATCAAATTATAGTTACTTTAATCCCCTACGGGTATATACCTGTTTTTTTTTAGAATAGTAAAAATAAATAAACAAATAAAAGCAAAACAAAAACAAACAAGCTAGAACTAAAAAGCCTCCCTAATCTAAGAAAAAAAGGAATAAAAGAAAAAAAACCAGAAACCTAATAAGATCTCCCAAGTTTGTTACCTCTTTTAAATTCACCATAAGGATATCAATGGCATCATCCCTCATACGAGTGATTGCTGTTTTCTATGTAAAAACCTATCACATTTACTTTCTTTTCTTTCTTTCCTTTTTTTATTGACTTTTTACAATCGTGTCAGAAAAACAAAAGTCCTTTCATCACAGTATTTACTTATGATCCAAGCTCGACTTCTAAAAAGTATATCGTTGTTATTTCACCCCAATTGGCCTGAAATTAAATTAACTAATGATGATATTCTCTGTCTTGCTATGTTTGAGATGGTGTAGCTAGCAATAATAAGTAGTGAAGCCACTTTGATTCATCCAATGGGAGGAGCCATAGCAGCGGAAACAGCAGGAAAGGTTTTCTTCCAAGGGGCAACAATTCTAGCAGCAGCTGGTGCGATTGCTGTTGGTGCCTTTCACAAGGCTCTTGAAGATTTTTGGAGGCATAATTTGGGCCCCGACACTCAGATGCCAAAAGCTATCAAGGATTCCATGAATGGTAATTTTGCTTTTCTCCCTTCTCTAGTTTTGCTTCGAGTTCTTTACATGTTGTGATGCTCATCCTAACTTACAGTTTATATGAATTTCTTTTACAGGACATGTTAACATGCAGGGAGACTTAAAAGTTAATGTAGAGTCTATGATTCGATTTAAAACTTACGTACATCCAAAAGGTACCGACATAAATATAGACATCACCATAATCAAAACCATAAATTATTCTGCTGGTGGTTCTGTGAACTTGGGTAACAGTGGAGGTTTGGGTGGATCTCAACCCTCAGAAACGGCAAAAAGTTCTGGAGCACCAATAAGTGCAGCCAATTCAACCGAGTCTGCCACAGTTACCTCCATTGAAGACTCGATAGCCTCCCTCTTTTTCCTAGAGAGAGATCTTAGCTTAGGGAAAAAGATGAACCTACACTTCACCAAGTCCCCTAACAATGCCCCCTTTTTACCTCGAGATCTAGTCGATAAACTTCCTTTTACTCTCAAGAACTTCGGCGAGATCCTAAACCAATTCAATCTTCAACATGACTCAGTCGAAGCCAAACTAATGAACGAAACCCTAACATACTGTGAAGACGATGAGGATGGTGATAAATGCTGCAACTCTTTAGAGTCAATGGTTGAATTTGCGAAATCCATCACGAAAAAGTCGGTCAGGGCAATCTCTTCAAACATAGATAAAGACTCCAAGATGGAGTATAAGATCCAAGGTGTTAAGAACATACCATGCGGAGCTTATGCAGTGAATTGCCATAAGATCCCCTTCCCTTGTGCTATGTTCTATTGCAAAAAGAGGAGAGGATAAGAGTGTACATAGCCAATCTCGTCGGTTCCGATAGATCCACCATTAACGTCCCCGTGGTTTGCCATGAAGATACTAGCTCGTGGGACCCTAACCATTGGGTCTTTACCGTCCTCCATGCCAAGCCTGGAAGTTGCCCTATTTGCCATTTCATACTTGATGATGATGTGCTTTGGATAGGTCAGTACTAAAAAAAAAAAAAGTAATATATACAGGAACAATTTCTATTAGGCCAAGTTAGTTTAGTTAGGATAATTTAAGAAAAGGTTAGTGTTACTGGTTTGATGAAGCATACATAGTCATATTATGTAAGATATTAGCTTTTACCTTTTAGATATTCAGACAAATAATGTGCACATCTTTTATATTAGTCTATGTAAATATGTTTATTGTGTAACAACTAAATGTTTGTTGAGATGGTAACGGTCTCACCTTGGTAAGGAGAAAAACACGAGTTTGAATCCTGGAAACGCACTTGTTGGGGGACTATTATCTTATATCGTGCCAAAAAAAAAAATTTACATGCTAGTGTTAAACACTGCTATATATATATATATATATATATATATATATATATATATATATTAGAAGTTGAGTTTAAGTGATGTATAAGCGACATGTAGGATACCATGCAAGATGTCATGTAGGATGACCAATGGGTAGATCCAATGCAATTTTAATTCAATTTAATATTGGGACTATTTACATGTCTCATAAAATATTAGTAACTATGTTTAGTTTTAAAAAATTATTAAATATAATACACATTAAGAATAAGAATTATACTAATCAAAATAAAAAAATATAAAGAATTATTTTTAATTACTGCTTATAATAAATTATATAATTTAATATATCAATTTATTGTTATTATTTAAAAAATAATTTGCTATTTTTTAGCTTATAATGAGTTTTTATTGTTATAAATTTACTAGAAAGAATAAAATTAGAAAAATAACTAATTATAAAAATAAAATCAGTTAATGTCCTTGCATAGCAATGGGTATAACCCTAGTATTATAAATTAATCGGGCCATTAAAGGAATGTGTAGTATTATATAACTAACTAGTCTGTACCTATGCTATGTCCGGATAAATGTATTACAACTTAAGAAGTTATGAATTAAGAAAGTAAATATTTAACAATTACATTTTTAAATGAGATTATTAAAAATAAAAAACGCTACAATCATTACAATAAATATAATATGCTTCAACCCATATCTAACCACACATGACTAAGTGTGCATAAACATAAATGAAAATGAGTTCCCGAAATTATCTCCACACATAATTAGTGTGGAAAAATATAACCACTCTTGTAAGAGTGGTAATAACCTCTTAAGGTATGTCCATGCATATTAAGAGTTGTGATTTATATCTCTTGAAAATGGGTTATTAAGAGCTGTTTGGCCTAACTTTTATTAAATAATTTTTGTTTTTAAAAATTAGTTTTTCAAAAGTAGTTTTGGAAAAATTATAAGGTATTTGGCTTATTTTTATGAAATATTTTTGAAGAGAGGATATATATATATATATATATATATATATATATATATATATATATATATATATATATATATATATATATATATATTAAAAGTTGGGTAGGAGCTCTATATGAGTGACACATAGGATGCTTATGTGACGATTTCTCTTAAATATATTTTTTATGTAAGCAATGCATTAAATTATGTTTTAAGCAATTGATTTATTTGTAGGAGTTGTATATGAGTGATACAGATGATGTTTATGTGACAATATCTCATAAATATAGTGTTTATGCAAGCAATGCATTAAATTATGTTTTAAGTAATTGATTTATTTGAAATTATATATCATAAATTAATTAATTGTATTGATCCAAAAATTAATTTGTTCACATTAAAACATTACCATTCTATATATGCATTAATATACATTTTTGTAATTTATAAAAGTTGGATTGAATCAACGTATATGTGCCGGTTCACAATAAAAAAAAAACATATGATTATATGAGGAACACATAAAATGACATATGTGGTAACCATATAAGATTACTTGACTACATAAATTCATATGAGGTCGCATTAATACAATACTATATATTTAAAGAAAAACAACTTTTTAATTATATATGTATAAAGTAATTAGTATGATTGTAATATAATTATTATTAAATTAATTAATATTAGATATTTATTTTCCTATTAATTTTTTAAAAAAAAAGTCTCACATAATATAGAGTTTTAGAAATTAGTAGATATGACTATGATATGAAAACAAAATAAATTTTAAAAATTATATAAAAATAATAATTATATTATTATAAAATTATTGTCTAATTTTAAAATTATATATTTTATTACTTATTTACATTAATAAAATTAAAATAAAAAATAACTAAAATCCTTGCATAGCAAGGGTATAACACTAGTGGGATTAAAGAGAGAGATGGGGAATGAGATTGTAGATGGTTACTCCTTGTTGAGGGAGATTTTTCACAAATTAAAAATAGAAATATCTATTTGTTGTTTTAGTTTTGGAGTATTTTTTAAATCACTTTTCAAAATAATTTTAATTTTTTAAAAAATTAATATTTAATCTAATTTCAATTTTTAAAGTCCAAAATCGCTTTTGAAATCTAGCCCAAACACCCACTAAGCATAGATAATAAGTGTGGTAATTGATTTGAGATGATTGAAATACATGGAAAGAAATGTTTTTCGGATTGGACAGTTTTTGATAATCAAAGAAGTCAAACACTAAATATATAATCAAAAAGGATTTTTTTAAAATTAATTAAATTTTTTTATAAAAATTAAACACATAAAGGAAATATTTTTATGAGAATTTTTGATTTTTCGTTCTTTTATAGCATAGTGCCCAACATATTTAAATATCAAAATAAGAAATAAACCTCAAACCTCAAAGCCCAACCTTGTTTTCTCTTTTATTTCTTGCCCAATCAGTAAATTTCACGTGTGACCGCTCTATGCCTTTTTTTCATAATGTTGTTTAAAGAAAAATAAAATAAAACTGAAAAAACTCACTTTAATAAACTAAATCCTAATTTGAGAACTACATATTTTTAATCCAGGGCGAGTCTATGTTGGGGCAAGCTGGGGTCACTGGCCACGTCCTTTCGAGAGAAGAAACATTGCATAAGGAGTAAAAAAACTAATGTATGTGAATTTATTTTAAAGTGCCCTGAAGCATGGTAAATTTATTTTTTAACCCGCTGAAGTGTTAAGTAGGCAATCGAATTATATAAATGACATTTTTATCAATAAATTTTTTTTATAAGAAGAGAAAATTATATATAAAATTCTTCCAAATATTTGTTTGTTGTTTCTCTCGTGTCCTTAATAAAAGAAAGAAACAAATAAAAAAAGAGACTTTTTATTTATAAAATTCTTCCAAATATTTATTACATAGATAAAGCATAATTACACAAGTTTAATATGGATAAAATTTCTTTCTCTAATTTTTTAATAAAATAACCCTCATATATAAAAAAAGTTAGATGCTCACGGATGAAAGATAGTCATAATCAAGTTGCATTAATATAGATGTATAGATTAAATAGATAATATAATTATATGAGTTTTGTCATGCAAAGAACAAGTTATATTTTTCCAAATATATATATTCATGCCTAAAAAACTCCCAAAATAATTTTAAGATATCGATCCAAAATTTTTTTAATTCTAACAAAAAAAATATTAAACTCTACAAGTTTATTGATGAATTAATGATCAGACATCATTTTTATGTTGCTCTGGAGCAATTAACAGATAATTAGGTAGATAAACAAGTTTAAAATTGAAATTTTAAACACCTAAACAGAAAAAATGTAGAAGATCCTAAATAGCAAACAATAATCAAAATTAAACTATGACTAATTAAAATCCTACATAATAGCAAACAATAATCAAAATTGAACTAATACAGCTACTTAATTAAGATAGGTATAATTAATCATGTTCTCGGTTCCTCTTGAATTTCTCCACTCTTGCGCTCCTGCATCTCGACTTGAACTTGATCATCCTCTGCGTCATCACCATTGAAGTACGTCTTCCAGTACCAATGCCTTTTCCACCTCCTCTCATTCATCTCATCAATGGGGACTCCCTTGGTCTCGGGCAAGAAGAAAATTGCGAAAACGCCCATGACGACGATGAACGCCGAGAAAAAGAAGAAGGTTCCGAATTTCATCCGGCAAAGCATGGTGAGGAAGGCTTGAGCAATCAAGAAGGTGCAGAACATGTTCATGGAAACAGCAATGCAGAAGCCGGCTGTTCGAGTCTCGATTGGGTAGATTTCACTAGGGATTAGCCACCTTAATGGACCCCAAGACCATGCAAATCCACCCACAAACAGGCAGATTAGTGCAAGCACCACCTTGGCGAGCACCGGTGGCATTGACCCGGTTTCGTGTAGATGGTACATGAAGATAAACCCCATTGCTGCCTGCATACTCAAATCATGATTATTAACCATAATCATATTCAAGTCATGATTATTATGTGTGCAACTAATTACTTAAGCATAATGGTGAATTACCTGGCAAATAAGCATTTGAACAACAGCTTCAATGAGGAGAACTTTCCTACCAAAGAAATCAACCCCAAAAACAGCAACCAAGGTGGTAGCCACATTAACCGAGCCAGTAACAACCACGGACAACAAGGATGCATCGCTTCCAAACCCCATTGTTTGGAACAAAACCGGGCGTAAAACATGATCACATTGATCCCAGTGAACTGCTGAAACACCTGAAGAATAGTCCCACAAACAAGCTGAGGCCTACTTGACCTCTTCAGCAGGTTCCTAAAGGGGTGCTTAACTTGCTTAGCCACCTCCACAGCTTGTGAAATTACCGAAAACTCCTGTGCCACATCGTCGGTTCCCCTGATCTTCCTCAGGTTTTCTAGTCCTTTCTCTTCCTGGCCCTCTCGATTAGGCTCGTGGGGGTCTCTAGGATGGCTAGGGACCCCACTGCTAGGGCTATGGCTGGGACCGCCGCCCCAGCTAAGGACACCCTCCAGCCAATGCCTTTGAGTTCTGAAGCGAAGTAGTTGACAATGTTGGCTACTAGGATTCCTATTGTGACCAGGAGCTGGAAGCACACATTCAGACCTCCTCTGTACTTTGGTGGGGCTATTTCTGATATGAATAATGGTACTGCCTGCAATTAGTCATTTAAATTTATGTGATTAGTGATTAGTCAAATATGCAATTATGTTGACAGTTAATTAGTAAGTTAATTAGTATCTTTTAAAAGAAAAAAGATAATAAAAATAGTATATACCTGGTTACCAAACCCGACGCCAAAACCAAGACAAATTCTTCCGATGATCAACATAGCCAAATCTACGGCACCCGCAGTGAGGACAACACCAACTAGGAAGAAGAAGGAGGCAGCCTGCATAGCTATTTTGCGTCCGAACTTATTACAGACAATGGAAGCGAAGTAACTGGCGACTATGGCTGCCAGGTAGAGGGACGATGTGAATAGTTGCAGGTATTGGTTGTCATATTTACAATAATTGTTCTCTATCGCATGGTTTTTCTTTACGTACACTTTAGGGAAAAACTTCATGAGGAAATCATCCATCTCAGTCACTCCTATATATACAGGTCAATTACTTTTATTAAACATCGTTACATACATATATATGTAAAACACCAAGTCAACATCCCCAAAAGAAAGAGAAAGTAACATCTCGACGATCTGACTAAACAGAATGTGCCTAAACACAATGTGAAGATCAATTGGAGTGTTAAGTTACCTGAGATGCCAATGCGATAGCCGAACATGAGGCCACCAAAAGCCGCGATAATAGAGCAGATGAAGACTTGGCCAGTGAGCTTGGCCGGAAAATCATTATGAGTGTTTTCAGGGTCTTCAGAGGCGAGCCTTTCCGGAGCCATGGTGATGTACAATGTTGATGAAAGTGGACGTTTGTATTTATAGGTGAATGTATGTATTTATAAGGAAGAAGTGGACGTATGTATTTATAGGGGGAGAATGTGAAGTGCCACTTTGGTGGTGGACGTATGTATTTGTAGGGGAGAAGTGGACGTATGTATTTATAGGGAAGAATGTGAAGAGGAGGAGTAGGAGTTTATGCTGGTAACTTTGCCATAAAAGCAATAGTGTGGTTAGTGGCACTTTTCCTAATGTTGGAGTGAGGTAACATTGAAGATTAATTAGAGATGGAACGGTGGGTGTTAATTAATTCAATTAGTTAAATCAACATCTTCATATATTGGTGGTTGTTGTTAGAGAAATATGTTTGAATCCTTCTTGAATTTTTTTATTTTTTATACCCTAAAGTATTGTGAGTTTATTTTTTTATCCTCTTATATGTGAATTTATTTTAAGGTACCTTTTTTTCCTCAAGAAAAGATAAAGTTGTATATATTCCCAAAAACTGTAATAGTTCAGTACATAGGATTTACATTATTAGCATATCAAATCACTCCAATCTACTATAAAAGGATTAGCTCTAATACAAGTAATATATTGGATGTATTGAATCAAAATCATTGCATCTTTAGTTTTACCTTGAAATATCCTCGGGTTTCTTTCTCGCCGAGTTCATATACTTGTTGCAGCTAGCAAAGTTCATATACGGTAATAGTTCATATTTATTTGTTGTTTCTCTTCTGTCTCCTCTCAATTTTTAAATAAAAGAAAGAAACAAATAAAAAATTGAGACTTTTTATTTATAAAATTCTTCCAAATATTTATTACATAGATAGCATAATTACACAAGTTTAATATGGATAAAAATTCTCTCTTCAATTTTTTTAAATAAAATAACACTCATATATAAATAGGTTAGATACTCAGGGATGAAAGTTAGTCATAGTCAAGTTACATTAATATAGATGTATAGATTAAATAGATAGTGTAATTATATGAGCTTTATCATACGAAGGAGAGTTATATTTTTCCAAAAATATACATTCATGCCTCCAAAATAACTTTCAAAATAATTTTAAATCTAATTTTATTTAGAATTGCCATAACTGCTGGGAAGCAACACAAACCTCCTATGATGAAACTTGCATAGGGGCAAATTCTCTAGGTATAATTATTTTGGGAGTTATTTTGGGGTATAAGTGTACATTTTGCGAAAATATAATTCATCATTTACAAGATAAAACTTATATAATTACTTTATGCAATTGATCCATATATTGGCTCGGAAGGGCATAACTTAAATTCTTAATAAATTTACTTGATAACAATCTAATCCCTACTCAAAGCTTGTTAGTTGAATTCGATCTTTGTTATTTGTGCAATTATGCTATCTATGTAATAAATATTTGGAACAATACAAAAGTCTCTTTTTCATTTATTTATTTATTTATTTTATTAGAAAAATTGAGAGGAAACGAGAAGATATAGAATGACATTTTAGAGGGTAAAAATGTTATTTATATAATTAAGTTGCCTATTTGACATTTTAGAGGGTTAAACAAATAAATTCACTGTACTTCAGGACACCTTAAATTAAATTCACATACTAGAGGGTCGAAAAAATAAACTTATCATATCTCATGGTACAAAAAAGCAAAAAACTGTAAAATTTGCAATGCAAGGTATAGAATGACAAAATTTTGACTTCCTATTGCAATTAGTAATTAATGATTATCAATATTTATCAACAGTTATATTTAACAATTAGTGATTATCGGTATTTATTAGCTATTAACGGTTACAAATATTATCATAAACGTCTAAACAAATAAGTTTAAAAGTATGGTAGACCTCTCCAATATAAATTATTTTGGAGAAAAACATGAGCATGCAACGAATGAGATGGCTTGGTGGTCGATATCACTGTTTGTACAACAAAGATCAGCTAACTTGGGAATAAAATCCAAGTGTCTCATCAACCTTTTTGTTGTCTATGGCACTAAAGAAAACAAATACTAACTAGTCATAAGGAATTATGTGATGTATGAAATTTGTAATTGCATTTATTTTAATTTTTAAATAATGTGTATTTTATTGAAAATTAGAATATTTCATAATTAATTATGTCTTCAGTTTTCACCTTTTGTTTTTATATTAGAAATTGATTTTTCAAGATTCTAATTATTAATATGCAAAAAATAAAAAAATCACACATTATTATATAAGAGAGCATATGACAATTTTTTTTTAATAGAAAGAGAAATTTCATTAATAAAAAAGTTATATGATATCTATAAATATAATTTTATAACAAGAACAAATATAAAATATCAAAATAGATCTCTATTTCGACAAAATTAATGTTAAATATACTTTTGTTCGGCTTTATACTTATAGAATCAATCTGACCACAAATCGTATTCTTCGACTTCAATATGTCTTGCTCGAACATAGGTAAGCTATTGTATTATTTCATAAAATAGATCTCGAGTGTGATATAATAGATTTAACCTAAAGGAAACATCATTTTCATCGAGCCATATGAAATTTCATTGTTGTATCATTCCCAATCAAAATCAATAAAACTAATTGATAAAAATATCAAAAAATATATCCTCCAAACAAATCAACAACTCTAATAAAACTTGCACGTATTGGAAAGAGAAATAACTCGCACAAAGGCAAAAAACAAGAGTCTCACAAGGAGAAAAATCGTAGCTCTCATAGAAAAGGAGAGAAACTCAAACTCTCACAAGAAAAAGAGAAAATTTATTAGAAAGAAAATAAGAATACCTTTAGATATTGATTCGATTAAAGAAATTAAAGTAAAAGATGCTTACCACTGACTGTAATTAGGCCAATAGCGAGTCCCAATAATTTACAAAAAAGGAAAAAATAGTGGATACAAAATTACAATTTAGAGAGGAGGAAGGGAGTGAAGAGAAAGAGGGGGAGGGTTGAGAACATATGACAACTGAAGAAGAGAATTCGTTTTCTTTTATAAATTTACTTTTTAGATATAATTATGTTTTATGAGTTAAGTTTAGACTTGTAAATTACACTATTTTAAAAAACATTTTTGAAAATAAGGGTCCGATTAATCTCTTAGAAAAACATGAGCTCTTACGTCTAAGAAAATGTTTTTTCTCTCTTTTTGGTGCTTATTTTTTATTTTTAACGAAACATGTCTAATTTATTTTCGATAGAAGGAAAGGAGTACAACAAGAATGATTAATTTTAATTGTAGATTATTCATATAGAGGGCTCAATAGAAGGTTGCGGAATGTAACTCATTATTTAATGAGAAATTTACTCACCTGAGTACAACAAGAATCGCTCTTTTGGGCACATAAATTAACTGGAACAATTTTCATAATAACTACATATATTATCTTTATAGAAGATTACGCATATCACTAAAAGCAGATTCGATAAATAATTAGCTAAATATGTTGACAAGTGTGACTCTCAAGCACTAAGAATACCAAATGTTTTGTTTCACGTAGATTACTTAAAATCCACAAGGCTTTCATAAGGTAGGCTCATTGGCCATATCAGCCCCGTATAGATTGGCTGTCTTAGTCAAGCATACTAGTTCCCACCATTAGGGCATCTTTTTTAGAATTGCCCACTTTAATGACCCAAAAAAAAAAAGAAAGAAAAAGACCATCCTTTGGTGGTGAGCTCCCACCATTTATATTTATTTAAAGGGATTATTTTTTATAATATAGTTTTTGGCCCACAAATTGCATGATTGTTTACTTACTTTCCCTACCAAGGTCAATAAAAAAAAAAACATTATTTTGCAAAATTATAAGAGGGTAGGACGTAGATGAGAGTGACATCATTTTCCAAAATTACTAGTAATTAAATGCAAATTCCTCTATAATTTTGGTGGGCGGCTAGTTGAAGGTCCACCCTTTGGCGGGCCGGTCCGACTCTCAAACGTCGGTTCCGGCGCGTTTCCTCCCTCTTTCTCTCTTTCTCTTCAAGCCTTGAATTCATCACCTTCCAGACCCAAAGAGATCTTCGTTCCCCTGATTCTCTCTCTCCTCCCATATACTCGGGATTCTGCCCTCTTCCTTTCCAATTTAATCTTTGGATTTTCTTGTGGGCAGAATCCAGTCCTTCCATTTTTTCAATTCTCTTCCTGTTTGAATTCTTTTGACTCCAAAATCATTTAATACACCGTTTGACTCAGTCTTACTCAAGTTGGAACTTCTGGGCAAGGTTAGTTCTCTGTTCTTGAGTTGAATTTTGATTGTGTACACTGATTTCTGGGTTTATGAGGGTAGAAACTAAAGGCTTTGATGGGTTGCTTGCTTGAGTTATTCTCAGATATGGGTTTCATTTGTTGCTGTAATTTCTTTGGTTTTTAGTTTTGTTTGTAGTTTAATTTTTGATGTAATTAGTAGGTTGTGAAATGATTATGTCTCTTATAATAATTTTGTGGGTTTTATCATTATTTGTCTTGTTTGATCACTCTGTGGCCAGTTCATGTCGATTATAATCAATTTATTTTATTGGGTATGCTGTTTCTTCTGCTTTTCATCATGTTCCTTTATGGATATCTTTAGTTTTTTAATTCCATTTTCAATTCTTTTTTAATTTTCTTTTCTTGGAACTATTAATCATTTCTAGGAGTGAATTTCATGGTACGCCCACTCCTGTTTTGGTGGGAGAGACCCCTTTTTGACTAGAAAATTAGTCTTGGGAAAGTGCGATAGTTTCCAGCTATCACTTGTATCTTGGTGACCAAATATTTCTATTTGTGGGATGTTGAACTTTGGGATGATAGCCAAGCCAAAGTAAAGTTTGGATGGTGCTCACCGAGATATAGATTATTCTTGGCAGTTAATGGTAAAGAGGTTATGTAGTTGGCTCCACCTAGGATTTCCTTAGGCTTTTTGGTGTTTTCGCATCGTTTTGGTACCCTTTTTTGGGGGGTGTTGGGGGTTCTTAATTAGTGTATGTGGACTAGGATTGGTGCTTTGAGTTTCTTAATTCGGCTGAATCTCATCTGAATTTTCATTGTATCGTTAGTTTTTGTCTTTACCAGTTTGGGGTTTACAAATGTAGGATGGTTTGTTATGATGGTAGATTGCCAGTTTCATTTATGGTGGTTTAGATGATATCAGCTATCAACAATGGCTTTGCAACCATATGCTGTATAATATGTTGCTCTACCCTTTTCCCAAGTACTTATTATGTTGTCCACTGTTTTCCAGGGTTCATGAGTAGTATAGCATTTTTTGGATTTTCGTTGCCAATTGTCCCTTATATTCGATAGCAGCCATCGAGTTCAAGGAATCTCCTACATCTGAGTAAACAATATTGCAAGATGGCAGTGGAACGAAAGGCAAACAGTGTTCTTGCAAAACTGATGGGTATTGAGAGACCCTCACTGGCGCATAAACCCCAGGGAAGACAAAGGATACTGTCTGAGAATTATCTTCAAAATATTGCTTTTGTCACTCATAGGGAAAGATCATCATCGGTTTTCTATGAGGATGAGGATGAATTCACCATGGCTGTTGATGGGAATCTAGAGAGTGAGGATATCGTTCAACTTTCTGGAGGAACGAGTGTGAATGTGTGCCAGAACTTGGCTGGTGGCAGTAATAATATCGGCCTTAGTGTATACAGAGGAGATTCAAGTGCTAAGACTAAATTGGAGGAAGTAAGCTTTCTTCCTCAAGATCAGAAATCTGAGCATTTTAAAGGCTATGATCTTCAAGGAACTGCCAGCTTATGTTCTGAATTTGGCCACTTGTCTAATCTGAGCTCATCCTGTACTTCTGCTGTCAAAAAGCAGAAATTAAGTAAAGTGGGGATTTGTCAAGCAAAATCTCAGCAGAATATGCAGACTGGTTCCTTCAGATGCAATATTTCGAAAGACCGTTTACAAGAGGAGAATGGCTTCTATTCACCTTCCAAAAGCATTGTTGAACTGAACACGCAAAATAGCAATTCTTGTCTTCTCGGAAGATCTTCATTATCCAGTTCTCCATCTGGTGCTAGCAAAGAGAATATTTCTTCTCGTGTGAGAAATAAAGGAATAAATTTTCAGAGAAGGAAGACAAAGAACTTGTATGATGGCATAGAATCTCCAATACATGATCGCATGTCTACTCATGGTATAGCAAAACAAGTTACTAGCCAGGTAAATGACAGTGTATGGCATAGGTTTACAGATGTATCTGATTCTGGGTCTAGAAGTGACAAAAGTTCTGCAGTTGAACAAGACGAAACAAAGTCTTCCTCTTCACGTTTATCTTCTTTGGACTACCAGCAGGGAACTTCATCTTGTATACCAATTAAGAAATCTGCAAGCCAGGATGTCTGTGAAACCAAGAAAGAACTCTCAGAAGGATGGAGGACTAGAAAAAGTGACCGAGAAGTGAGAACCTCCTGCGGAAATAGTAATGCTTTTCATTGTAGAATTCCTTTTACAGCTGGTGATGTGAAGGGCTGGCAGGTTGTTGCTGCCAGATACTTGTCCAAGCCAACATTATTCCCTTCTGTTTGGGTTCCTAGAAGCAAAACAAGAGATCTCTATCTTGACACACAGTGGTGTTTGAGAATAGAAAAACGGGATAGCTTGCAATGTGAGGACTCAATGGGGAACTTTGGCCAGGAAGTTCTAAAATCAACATCGGAATCCAGCAGTCCTGACCTGAGCTCAGGGGAGTACAATATCAAAATAGAAGCTCAGAGAATCCCGAATGATTCAGAAAATCTTGAGGAGTCAAATATGTCAGAAGAAATTTCTTCAGTTCCCAAGTCCTCCAGTGAGAGGTCTCCTTTTCGGAATGTAAGAAACCCTATCTTCTATGAGGCACTGACAACACTGAGTGAGACAGATGATAAGCATCTGGAGAATCATGTTTCTCAAAAAGGGTCTCTTGGGTCAGCATTAAATTGTAGTGTTGTCTCTACACGGACAGACAATGGTGAAATTATTGATAAAGGAAACCAGAAAATAGGTGCATGTGTCAATTTGCAGAGGGAGCAGTTGTCAGCTGAGGCTAGTACATGCGTCTTATTGGAAGAAAAAGGATCTAGTTTCCCAGAATTTTGTTCAAAACACCAGGTAATCTTTACATTCTTTATCAAATAACTTGAAAGAGCTTTATATGAAATTAGAAATGCTTAAAGCCCTTCATATATCTTGTTTTCTTCTATCTTTCTTGTGAAGGGTTTGTCAAGTTATCAGATGTGCAATGTTAACCAACCAAGTTTATAACAGGACGATCTTTGACAAGCCCTCATCTACACCACCCACCCACCCCCCACCCCCGGTATCATGGTTTTGAGCTGTTGAAATCCTGATTTAGTAAATATGTGTTTTACGTCTTGTGCTTTTACTAAAAATGCTTTAATTTTGAGCACTCATGGTTTGGATTTGGCATTGGAACTTGTAGAATCCACCAAATAGATGAACCCAAAGTTGTATCGAGGAACTGCATCTTAAATTGTCGGCGACATGTTTTATGAGACTTTTCATAAGATCTTCAGAAATTAGTAATTCTGTACAATGTACTTGTGTTTCAAGGAAACACTTTTTGTCTTGTAGCTTACAAATTTATTCATAGTATTTTGTGAAGATTCTGTTATCAACAGGGTCATTGTTCCGGCAGGACTTATGGTACGTTAAGTGCGGAGGATTTATGTTGCAAATTGCGACATGTGTGCTAATGATTTGAAAAGATTTGATGAAGTTTAGATTTTAGAATTAGAGGTGGCAGGAGAGACCATGACATGACGATTTTGCTGAATGCATTATTGAGAAATTTGCATCTAAGTGATCAATCCTATGGAAGAGGTTAGATTGGGGCTAATTTTGGGTGGAATCAGGATAGGGTGATAGAATAGTGAGGTCAGATTAGGTTCAGCAGTTCAGCCATCTCAGGCTTACGTTTGATGTTGGTTGGTTTGTATAATAATAAACTTGTCAAGGGGATACAATTACTATTGATCAGAGAAGCCTTTGGTTTGTTCTATTTGTGCTCTGTTCAAAATCAGGTTGCTTTGTTTGGGTCTGGATCAAGTTTGGCTTTAGCTTGGTTAATTTTGTGGGAGTTAGGTTTTCAGATTTACAGAAACAAACCTTATATAGAACTGTCTCTTTCTGCTGCTCTGGATTTTGTGCTCATAGGCTTGTTTGCAAATCTAGGCCTTTGCTTATTGATGTTTAGCAATTAATTTTCATTTGTTAAGCATTGCCCCTTTTTTTCTAAATATTCTGTATAGGCAGCTTACAACTACATATGACAGCTTGTACAATATTCCTTCATGCGTTGGTGTCACACTGTCAGTATTACTGTATTAGTTGAAAAGAAGTCTTTTTGTTTGATAGACATTTTTTTCTTTTCATTAACTCATGTTCACACGGCTTCTCCGAGTTCATGCGATTCTGAATCTATAATCTGTTTATAATTAAACGTATTGAGTGTGAATTTGTGATTGAAGCCTATGCCGTCAAAGTTTGATGCGTATTTTATCAATATTTTTATCTGGCCTTATCTCGATGGACATTATCATGCCATTTTCACCGCATCTTTTATACACTCTCATTCAGTCGATTCTGGAGTTACTGACCTTATCTCTTGGGAATTAATTTTGCAGGTGAAAGAGAACTCTTCTGAACCGGGCTCTCCTGTAAGTTCATTAGAAGGGCCGGAGGCTTGTAGATGTCGGCCAAAGACAATAGTGGAGTCCAAGCAAATTTCTTCAGTTTCTGAATTTTTGGAGAATAATATCCATGGTGAGTGCAAAATCTTTACTGCTGCTCAATTAAAGCTAAATTTCCATCTCTATACTTTTATATATCTACTCTTTTCAAAGAGCTGTGAGTTAAATTTCCATCTCTGAACTTTTGTAATATCCTCTCTTCATAGGGTTTCAAACAAAGCTTCAATCAATAGACACCATATCTTTAGAATCAGGCTCCGAAGGACCTGAAATGGCAGTCTCTAGTGATGGGGATTACGAGGGAGGTTCAGTTGGTTGCTACAGAGAAGATTCACAGATAATGGAACTGTACGGCACCTCAGAAAACCGGGACTTCTCCTATGTAGTTGATGTCCTTTCTGAGTTGGGTTTTCCTTCGCTAAACTTGGAGACTGAGGGTGAAGCATGGTGCTCTCAGGGGTATGTACTGAACCATGTAGTGTTTGACGCTTTAGAAAAGAAGTACGGGAAACAAACATTTTGGGAGAGATCAGAAAGAAAACTCTTATTTGATCGCATGAACTTGGGACTCATGGATATAGCCCGATCTCTTGATCCCGTGATTACCAGAAGAAAGCCCTTGGCAAAAAGGTTTAGTTCCATGCAAACTCAAAAGCTTATCGAGGAAGAGCTGTGGGGATTGCTGGTGAAGCAGGAAGAGGAATCAAAGCGAGCATCATGCAATAAGGTATGTGGAGGGGAAATGGAGTGGCTAGAGATAGAAAAATATACATATTTGATAGTGAAAGAAGTAGAGAGCTTGCTTTTAGATGAGCTCGTGGAGGATTTCGTGAGCATGGCGACATTTTTTGAAGGTGTGTCGTGTTCGTGAGTAGGGCAAAGTAAATAAAGCATTGAATTTGATTTTTATAGAGTGCATTTTTTTGTAGAGGGAATGTTTTCGAAGGGTGCTTGTTCCAAAGGGAAATGCATATAGGGGTCTTAGTTTGGTGAGTTTTCCACTTAGGGAAGAAATACGAAGGGATCTCCCACATTTTTTTCTTATGGGTGAGTGGTGTTTTTTTTTCTTTAAACCCTGTTTTGGGGTCATTCGTTTGAAATGAAAAAGGTTTCATTCCCCTTGTGAATGATTGATTGCTCAATTATTGTACGAGTGAAGGGCGATAAAGTGAAGTATGATCAAGAAATGCAGGCGATAAATATACAGTTTTTACTTAACTATCTAATCTTATTCTTTAATTATTTAGAGGCATGATTTTATCTACATAGTTGGAAGGCTGGCAGCATATTAACCAATAATTAATCTATATATATTTTTTACGTGCAAGTGAGATCTAAAGCCCGATATAGCCTGGATTGAGCCCATATATCTAGTAATAATTCTCAGAGATTTCAACAATGGAATCATTTCACACCCACTTTAACCTTTGTAATCTTAGATAGTGGTTAGTCCTGGCAAAAGTTTGGATTGGACAAATCGATCAATGTATAAAATCGAATTTATCCGATCAACACTTGAGTTCGGACAATAAAATTGAGTTCGGACAACAAAAAGTCGAAACAATACTCGGTTTTTTTTAAGATCGGACATAATTTGTCCTATTAAAATTTCTAATTAATTTTCTCTCGTAAACAAAAAAAAAAAAAAAAAAGAAAAAAAACAGTCACTTAAATCGCCCAACCAACACACTAGCAAGCTATTATAAAACAACAACTCCACTTCATCATCTAACATTGAATTGAAATATCAACATATAGAGACATCTAATTAAACCTATACCCTTCCTTCCATCAAAAAAAAAAAAAAAACCCTAACCCTTCCCTTTTTTTTTCTTTTTTTTTTTAAATCACCATTATAACTTTTTGTTGAACCGTCTCCATATAGAGACATCTAATTAAAGTAGCTCATCTTTGTATTTATGTTTAACTAACCAAAACATCCCATTCCCCACACCCACGAGCCTTTGCTGGATGAGCTCACAATGTTCTCTAAATAAGTGGCAACCACCATTCAAGATTGGTTGAGTGGGCTTCAATGTCACCCAACCACTAGATACCGTGAAAACATCGTTAATTTAGGTCTCGGCCAGTCTAATTCTTATATGAGAGTGTCTCATAAAAGTGTTTCGATTGAAAGGATTCCATGATAAACAATATTTTAGAGGTTTTGGGATGATTATGCGTACACTTATTTACAGTGACTATTTGATTTATACGTAACGAATTAATACAAGTCACTCTAAATGAGTAAGTTGCCCCTATAATTATGAAAAGTTATCCTTAACATATTCGTCTCACGTTATCTCTTAAAAAAGACAAACTTGTACAAGACTCGGATCAAATTTAATTTAGTGTTATTCATTCATTATCATTCCAAGTGGTGTACGACAGCAGTAAATTAGGTCAGCAATTTTTTCAAGACAATTAATATCGTTTAAGTATAAACATATTCCTAAGCGTGTAATGATTAGCTTAACCTTTTGGTTGAGTTGGTTCTTAAACATGGTATCGAGCCAAGGTTGCTCATCGTTTGCCTTCGCTACCCCCAACGGATCATGCCACGTGTTGGGCCTTGGCAGTAGCCCATACATGAGGGGCGTGTTGGAGTTATTAAAGCAGAAAAGTCTCAGCATCTTATAAGTTTGTGAGTTACTCCTCCCATCGCCAATTACTTTTGGGATGAAACCTCATGGGCTTGTATGCATTACTCGATTGAATTAAGGCCCAAATTTAATAAGTACTCAAATAAAGTAGACTGACTTATAATATAAATTTTTTGTTACATTAAACAAAATATAGCAATACCGTCTCCTATAAACTTCTAGCTTCAATCAAGTTAATTTAGATGTAAATTTTTTTGGGGGTGCAGTAATTTAAATGTAAATTAAAATTGAGGTACCTTATCTCATACGTGGGTCAGTTATATTAAGAATGTTGCATGCCTTTTAATTTGCATGTGATTGACCTCTTGTGCACATTATAAGTGATTAGTTTGGCTCTAACTACAGTAATAGGCGCAGCAAAATTAGTCCATAATCTACCACCTAAATCAAATTATCCAAATTTAAATTCGTAATTTAAAAAATAAAGTCAATTTTCATTCGAGGTGTGTTTGGTTGGGAGAAAAATCATTTTCCCGAAACTGATTTTCCAACGAAAAATGATTTTTTTGAAAATCATTTTCCACATACATTTCCCTTTGTTTGGTAGAATGAAAAATAATTTTTCAAAAATTCATTTTCCTTTGTTTGGTAGGAAGGAAATTAATAACATTTTCCTAAACCCGTACCCCATACCCTAAACCCTAAGCCCCATACCCTAAAGCCTAAGTGCCATACCCTAAACCCTAAACCTCATACCCTAAACCCTAAACCCAAAACAAAGGAAACCAATAATGTTTCCTAAAAATAAAATAAAAAAAGAAATCAAAGTTATCCAAAAAGCATGAAAATGCATAAAATCAAAGAAGTGAAACCGCCAAAATACAAAAATACAGAGTTTGAACAATATTATCCAAAAAAAAAATGAAAACAAAAACCTAATTCAAAGTCACCAATTAGCATTAGTACTAACTAGTGAAGGTACTGGTAGTGGTACCCATTTGCATAGTAATTGCCATGGCCAGGATGTGGTGGATGAAACCCATAAGCTGAGGCACCCAACACAGGAGGACAACGATTGTCTGCCGGTCCAATAGGATAAACATAGGTCCTGTTGGCAAAAACATATTGAGGAGGGTACCTATCTCGTAGGCCTAGCAGCATAGGGGGAAGGGGTACTGTTGGGAGTGATGTTGGTGATACAAGGCACATACCCGAGTGCTGGTTGCTCAGGGCCTCTTGGATTGAGGCTTGATAACTTTAGTTGCCCTTTTCTTGTCTCGCTTTAGCCTCCTCGAGCTGGAATACACATTTTACCGGAGGGAACTGCTTTTCAAGCTTGTGCTCCTCAACACATTTTATCACAGCCTTCAGGGCACCGAGCTCTCATTCGTTCACCTCATCGTTCCGGTAGATAAGCATGCTAATTTTAGCTTTTCGTTCATCTATAGTGGGTGTGTGTGTGAGAGTGAATGAGTGAGAGAGAGAATGTTATGCACAATATGACATCCCTCCTACAGGATTTGATAAGTAAATGCTTGAAAAGCCATGATGTGACCTGAGAATGAAATATTTGTAGGCTAACTCATAATATGTATGAATATGAAAGAAGAAAACATGTGCACTGGGAGACAATGGGGACACATTTCTAGGCTTGGTTGGAGAAGAAACCTTTTTACTTCCTTTAGATAGGATTGTAGCAGTGGCACAGGTGGGAACTGCTCGAGTAAGCTCAAATTGCATGGCCGGATTGACAACATCAATTTGTCTGCCACTTTTTATCAGTACTCCAATTACGCCTGAAATTCCAAGAAATAGAAGTCAATAGTGGAAACACGAAACACAAAAAATCAATAATTGCTATCATTGTGCACACTAAAACCACATTGTCTTTTCATTACCTTTTATGCAGAGCATGTATACAACTAGAATTCAAAATTTCGAACGTTTTTTGTGCCTTTCATATCGTCTTTTCTTTTTCTAGTTTCAACATAAACTAAATGGAAATGCATAATCAATGGGATATCAATGACATTGACAACCAACTTCACTACAACTTTTCCTAGTACCTCAAGAACCCATGTTGAACACTTGATACAATGACAGAGTAAGGACACTTAAATTATTCATTTCAATAGACCCAAAACATAAACTTTTGGCAACGCTTATTCCTCCCTACAAATGAGACTTATGGCAATAAATACAATATTATAAAAATTAATGAAGTCAATGAGCCCAACCAATTAACACGGAAGAGCAACATAACTATTAATCCTAAGGCCCTTAAAAATGGGGGGTGTTCCCGAGTGTGCACAGTGCTCGTCCAACTTTGCAGCTCCCGCACATTTACACTTTCTAATTCCTATCCCCCACGCTTTTATACATATACTAACTTCGAGCAAAAATACTCTTCCTTTCATGGGAAGCACTACAGTTTCTTTGTTCCTTGTTCTCTACTAACTACAATATTGATAACGAATTGATGGGCGGGCAAGCCAAGATCTTTACATAATACAATATTGTTAATATATATTAATAAGTAGAAACGAATGTAGAAGCTAATTGCGAGTATCTACATCAGCAGAGCCCCCGGACCCCGAGGGAAGGGGCGACCGGATACCCAAACAGCCTCGATTGCAACCGGGTCGGAGGAACAAAAAACTGGTTCCAGGTCCGTTCTAGGTTCCGAGATTTTTGAAGTCGGTAATAGAACCCGAATTTTGGGTTCGGGTACCAGTTCCAAATTACCACTTACATTATTTTGATTCATTTTTGGGATCTAATAGCAACCAAAACAGACAATAAAAAGGCAAAATCAACACATTCACTTGTAAAGGCCTTTGCTTCAAGGCCGAGAATCAAAATCAACAAACAGAAGACAAGATGTACTCGGAACCGAAGTAAAAATTGACAAAGAATTAACACGAACCTGAAACGCATAGGGAATCAATAAATATACTCAAAATCGAGAGGGGGAAAGAGAAACTCACGGGGCAGCGGCCGACGAGATACTCGTAAATCACCGGAGAGAAAAATCGGCAACCTGAAGAAAAACGGAGATAGATAATGCAAAAGGTGAGAATAGGGCGATGGAGTGAGGAAAGATCGAAGTCTTCAACAATGGAATCGCAAGCTCAACTGCGTGAGGAAGGATGGACAGGGAGAGTTTCGAGCGGGCAAGGAGAGAGAAAACTGCGTGAGGAAGGATGGAGAGAGTGAGAGAGTCTTGAGCGAGGCATGGAGAGAGCTGCAAGGAAGGATGGAGAGAGAGAATCCGGTGAAGAAGGCGCGAGGATGGGTTTCCGGTGAAGAAGACGATGCGAGAGAGGCGGAGAGAGAAAGAGCAGCTTGAGAAAATGGGAAAACGCAAGTTCCTTCTGCTCCCGGGGAAAATAGTTTCCTCTTTTTGGGGGAAAATTCATTTTCCCTGAAAATGATTTTCCGAAATTTATGGTACCAAACACATAAAAATTGGAAAATTATTTTTCCCCAACCAAACACACCCTCAAACTCAAATTAATTGACCCATCCTGAGATAAGTCAGACTAAAGTTCTCAACATCTTTGATCTCTATTTGATTGGACTAATAAATTACCGGCAGAAAATTGTTGTTCCCCCATACTGAATACAATTCAGTGCTCATGCAATTTAGTCTCAGTGAGCTCGGAAAATAGAAAAAAAAAAAGTTTGATAATTTTACGATCCTTAATTATGTAAATTACATAGTATATAATTCAATGGAAAAAATAATCCATGTATAATAAATTGATATTTTTTGGAAGAAGCAGATGGATTAAACATTAAAGAAGCAACATAAACATGATCATATGATTAATTTTCTCATGAACTTCACAGACCCTACGTACATTATACACCGAGGCAAATATAAAACAAAGTAAAAACATGAAAATTGTGCCTTTTTAAATCTGGTAAATATAAGTAGATAAATCAGTAAAGGAAAACATTAATATGGGCAATGGTGTCAACCCCATCAGTTGTGTGTTGATCCACCTGGGGAGGGTCTCAATGGTGGCATACCCCTTGGCATTCTCATACTTCCCGGTCCCACCAATGACAGCGATCTGAGATATCGGAGAGGCCGTCCGGTGGACTCCGAAGAAGCTAATGGTGTCGGCCTCCTCCTCATGGCCATGATCACCCCCATGGAAAATGGCGGTGAAGGCCATTGTGTGGCTCTCCCCGTCTAAGGAGCTCGCTAGGTAAAACCCTTGCCCTCTCCCTAGAACCCCGGATCCAAGCTCGTGCCCCTCGGTCAGCTCATCATCGATGACTGTGATGGACCCGAACATGAGCTTCTGGAGGGTTGCCCCGGAAGGCAGCTGACCGGGGGTGACGAAGGCCTGGTTGTTTTTCCCTCCATTTACGACGGAGTTGGTGCCCGCATTTTGGATTAGGGTTTGGCCTTGTTGCTGGCTTTGACCGGTCAAGCTAGCCAGGTAGGGCACGTTGTTGTTGTTGATCATGTTATTGAGGTTGCTAAGGGGCACCCCGTTGGTGACCGGGAAGACCTGGTTATTGGGCTTCGAGAAGGGGATCCCATTCACATCCGATGTGGCCACTATGCCGGTTACTATTCGCCCTGAGGCCTGGGACCCACCTAGAACATCGTGCATGAAGAAGGAGATGGCCAGGTGCTCTGGGCCTCCGGCCCCTCCGGCAGGCCCGGTAGGGAGAGGGCTGGCCGCAGTTGTAGGGTTAGGTTGAGGTACCTCAGCTTCAACATCAGAGGATGGAGGATCCACTTGTGCCACTGGGGCCTGATCACTTGGTATCGGTGGTAAAGCTGGCAGGTCAGTAGGGTCGGGCAGTGGAGCCGGTGGGTTGTGTACCTCTACCTGGTCGAGGATTCGAGCCGAGCTGACGAGCCCAATGGTAAGGGACACTGCTAGTAGGATGCAGAGAATGGCAAGTGAGAGGGACTTGGCCATCTTTTGGTGATTGTGCCTTAGGACTTAAGAGGGGTGTGCCTTAATTGTGTTGTTGGTGGTGTGGAAAGAAGGTAGAGATTTAAGTTATATATAGGTCGGCTTAGGGAAGGGTAAAAATATAATAGACCAAAATGGAGCTGATGAGATTGGAGTGGTTACATATGCATGCAATATTATGGGATATTGGTTCACTTGCTCGTATATTTGGTGAAGTCAACCTAACCTTGCTAGCTTTAATTAATGTGTACCATTTAAAATGAGATTTTATAATAATAAATTGTTGTAGTTTGAAGAATATATCAACAATACTCATGCTTCTAATTTATAAGAATAACTAGTCTTTTTATAATTCCGATGCTTAGGTATTTAATATTTATTTTTTTAATCTTTAGATTTTCAATTTAATTTTTACCATCTCTAAGTTTGAATGTTCAATTAAGATGAAATTCTAATGAAAAATTTTAAAAAAATCAAGATTTGCCCTCATTAAATATAAAGCTGCTAGCATTACATCTCGTTTAATGGAAAAATGACTAAAATTATTCTTTAAATTTTTTTGATAGAGATAAAGACCAAAATTGGGAGCTTATTTTTCAATCCAAAGAATTTGAACTTGTAAAAGAATAATAAGAGGAAGTAAAAAATTCAAGACGACCAGCCAATTACCAAGGACATTTTTAGCAATTCACTCACTTTATTGCAGAGTTCACCAAAATTAGGTGATTAAATAATTAGGGGTGGTAAAAATTAAATCAAAATTTAAAAATTGAAAAAATAATGTTGAATATCTGAAGAGTGGTAAGCGTAAAAATTCGAATAACTATGTATGCTTTTAATGCTGTAACGGTCTTAGCACTAATTTTTTATTTTAATCAACAATGTACTATCATTTTGTAACAAAATCAACCTATTACAATGCATAAACATCAATTTTTCAAAAAAATAAAAAAATAAAATAGTGGCATCCATATAACTCTTACATCTTAATTGAGAGGATCTTTGGTATATGTGCTAGAAATTTCTCTCGTACTTAACACGTTGCTCGAATAAACAACCAAATTGGGCACTATTTGCTGAAAATTCCAACCCAATCGTATATTTTGTTAAAATATGTACACAATCTTATTTCAAGCCAACATTAAAATCACAAACATATCCCTTCACCCAATGTTTTTGCCACTAGAACTTGTAATGAGGGGAAATCAAAGAGCCAGTTTATACACCCCCCATCTAAAAATATCGAAACCCATGGACTTAGATTGAGCTCTTTCTCATCACAGTCCTGCATCTTTGTCTTCAATGCTCTTCCTCTCCCTCTCTAACCTCAAGTTTCCGCCACTCGACCTCTCGTCTAACCACCCTATGACATCGTTGAACACAGTGTTGATGTTTTCAGGGAGCTCTCCGTAGGTCAAGGCGTGCCACATGCCCTCGTACAGCTTGAACGTCTTATCGGTGCTCGATGCTGTCTCGTATAGCTGCTTGCTGATGGCTGGGTCTGTCACCTTGTCGTCTCCTCCGTGAATCACAATGAAGGGTATCGTCACCTGTTCAAACGCATAAAACTCTCACTGTGAGAATTTAGACGCCACCAATAGGTCAATTTGGGCTTGAATTAATATGCTCGTTGTGTTTCAATTTATTTTTTGTTTGGACTATTGAAGAAATGTCAAGGTAGAGTTAACTTTAAAATATATTAGTGACAAAAAACCCAAAATATTCCTATAATTTCATTAAAAAATAATTAATAAATGAAACTATGATTAAAGAAGGTAAAGGCAAACCTCATTCAATCTCTTCTCAAGTTCAGTAGAAGCATTGAGGAGTTCATTGGCAGTCTTCAAGCGTGGTCTTCCAGTGTACCAGTATGGATTCGACCTTACCTGTTAAAAAATCACATATTAGTGTCACTTCATATGCACCTCGAATAACATTTAGTGAGTGACGTACAAATATGATAAACAGGTCATTTCACTCTAACCAGCTATTTTATACCATGGAGGGTAGCAACGTGGATCAAACTCGTTTAATTAGATAGATCAAAATTATCAGTTCATATGAAAATCGAGAAGAAAAGATGTGGATTAAAGTGAAATTACCTCTTTTTTCCTCTCTGGATCTCTAACAGCTGCTTCAATGATATCTTGGGTGGGAACTATCCTCCAAGTAGGCACAAGGTGTGCAAGTTTTACCAAGAATGCTACTACCAGTGCATTTGGCTTTAAATCGTCAGCTATCTGCCAAAATACAGTTGATATCAAGTGAGATATAATCATCTAACACATAGTTTATGGTCCAACCACAAAAATACTTTCACATTTAACTCTTTCATAGAATTTTTACATGTGTATTTCCTTTTAAAAAGAAATAGTTAGGTGATTTAAAAATTAAAAATATAATTAAAAAATTACCCAACATATTAATATCTACAACTACTATAACAACAACAACAACAACTGTTAGTATAGATCCCGCGTTTAGGAAGTTTAGAAAGATCCAAACATAGATAATCTTACTCCCGATAATATTTCAAGCAAACAGAGAGTCCAGTTATATGAGACCCACAATAAATTATAAAGACTATTATATACCACTTAATTAAAACCTACCAAAATTACTAAAAGCACTAAATTGACATCAATAAATTGGCTTCTTAAGATTATGCAACCAAAATAATTGTTTGTTAATTAAAAAATCTTAATAAATTTGTGGTGTCACATCAACATCTTGTAAAATTTTCTATTTTTTTTTTTAGTTTTCGAATCTTTGTTACTAAAGTTGAACTACTCTTAATCATAAAATAATAAAAAATAGAGCTTTCTCACAATATATTTTCGTCATTAATAAAACTCGACCTAAAATCTTAAAAAAATAACTACTAAGCCACTTAAATCAACCCCTATCGAGCATTTCATGGGTTGGATCAAGTGACACTGACGTATGGTCTGTCACGCTCATCAGTCTACTTCATTTCCTCATATACCACAACCAATCAGTAACGGCAAGAGGGGAAAATAATGCATGCGTATAAACTGTGTTTAGAAGTTGGAAGACTTGGAAAATCACACACATTTTTGACTTAAACGCACCAACCAAATAATTTTCTTGACTTTACGCACCAACCTTTTCTAATTTAGTCCAAATTTTCCGCCCACACATCGTTTTTGTTGGTATGATAAGACAGTCCATTCAAACATTTGTGTGTCATTTACTAAATTGTTTTTAAGGTTTAAGTTTTAAGGGGACTTGTAAATTATGTAAAAGAGTTGGGGCCAGGTTATGGGCTTGAGTTTGGTACTTCTATTCCATTAAATCTTTAAACCCTACTAAAATTACCTATAAAATAGGGATCCAAATAGATGTCACATATTCATCCGTCTAAAAAAGTTTGTATGTCGTGTGATTACTTTAGTGGAAAATTCTGTCTTTATTGTTTTATTAAGATGTGAATCCATCTTTCTCATATGAAAAGTGAGTTCATTTTTACTATATTATTTCGGTATCCCTTAATGACTTTTTATTGTTAATAACTTCTACTAACTCCAACAAACATAAGGACATGTTTAAAATTGTTGTTAAAATCAGTTGTTATAATTAAAATGAGCTGAAATGATTATTTATTATTGCTTTTTTGAGCTAAAATGGTCTAACTAGTCATCCAATTTAAGTTTAAATCACATTAATATAATGTCATTT
This sequence comes from Talinum fruticosum, assembly GCA_021018815.1. Lineage (NCBI taxonomy): Eukaryota > Viridiplantae > Streptophyta > Magnoliopsida > Caryophyllales > Talinaceae > Talinum > Talinum fruticosum. The sequence continues at coordinate 3,132,275 of JAITYX010000022.1, forward strand.
CATACTTGATCCACGATATTTTGATTGGTCCAAACATCAACTGTACATATAATTCTAAATCAAAGTCAAATAAAAAATCCCATTAATTTGAGTACAAGTCAAAATGACATCGGCTGAAGTTCAGTTCCATGTTAGATATACGATTGTCTCATTTAGCTTAGATAATCAGGAAGATTAGTTTGTAATAATGTCTACTAAACTCAATTAAAGTGTCGGCAGGTCAAAATGCAAGTGGAGTCATTAAGGTAAGGGTGATTTTGCAATTTGCATCCCTCAAAAGTCAAGACCCACAAAAAAGGGTGGTGGTCAAAATTAAAGGGATTAATAATTAATTAATCTTAATTAAGGATGGATTATGATGCAATGCAAAGCGTGTGGGTAGTCAGAAAATGCGCGGCAGAAACGTGGCGGCAGTGGGATTGGAGGAGGAAGAAGGAGAGAGAGAGAGAGAGAGAGAGCACACCTTACACATGGGTGCGACCAAAACGGCACCGTCCCAGAAGTCAGGCATTTTTCTGTGCAATAGCAGAACCACAGCTCCTCCCATTGATTCTCCCATTATAAACCGCGCCTTCCCTTTGTTCTCCTCTTTTTCTGCTCACCCAATTCAGCATACCAACAAAATTCTTATTATTTCTATTTTGTTTATATATATATATATATATATATATATATATATATATATATATATATATATATAAAAGTAGTCATAGTTGCATGCCTATTTAATTTCAATTTGACTATCTCTCAAAAAAATTAAAAATTAAAGAGAAAAATAAAACGTTGTATTAATAAAATTACGAGTATTGTTTTAATCTTCATTGGTGAAAAAATCGCACAAATAAAGATAATTAATATGAGCTAATAAAGCTTCATTATAAGGACTGCTTTTAGCAGCTTAACTAATATTTTAAATTTTTGTAGTACTTTTTTTTATTATGGTAAGAGAAAGGGGAATCGGGTGGATCGGACCCTAGATCATATAAAACTTTTTAATCATATTATAAGGTTACGTGTTGATGAGGGTTGGGATTATATTTTTGAGTTGATTCGTATGGACCTCAATTTGTATTGTTTCTTATTCATAGTAATAAAATTCCCCCTCTTCCAATGAAAAAAGAAATTATGAAATAGGAATTTAGTTATAATAGACAAAGTAGTGGATTGAGACAAAAGGAGACATGGTTGAGAAGAAAAATATAAACGAGAGTAAATGAGAGTTGTGAATGCAAATTAAGTCATTCTCGTATTCTAGAAATAGAATAATTTTTCCTTTAATTTTACCAAAGAAAAGTTGCAAAAATTTCAAATGAAGGATTTTCCTCATTTATTCAAATTGAATAAATGATATATTTTTATACGAAAGATGGAACATTCAAACTAATAAACAACACAACTTGATATTTTGTTTGTAACAACCACTTTACATGGTGGTTCAAATTTCTACTTCAAAATTGAGTTTGTCGTTCTAGAATTGAGTCTATGCATTATCTTTTACGTCAAAAAATATCTTTATTTATCACTATACCATTTAGGTCCTCTTCGAAAATAGTGTCCGAAATAACTTATAGTTAATATTCCAGTTAACCAAAATATTAGTGTTCGGTAAGGTAATATTTTAATAACATTTGCACTAACTTATAACATTTTAAATAGCGCTTCAACGGTAAAATTTTAGCCTTTCATATTTAAAAGCAGTATTTTAATTTTTTTCAAAAGTACCCCTTCATTAATTTATACTTGGAAAATTATTTATATCCTTTTATGTAAATTTAAAATAATCAATTAGCTCATCCGCTAAATTTACGGAACACATTTTCTTCAATCGCTCAATTGAATAGTTATCTCGTTAACCGCTAAAATCTAATATTTATCCCTTACATAAACAAATATTCGCTACTCAAATAGCTAATTTTGCTGAACATGGTCTTAAAATATTACTACCTAGAAAATTAAAACTTTTGGCATATATCTTATCAAATAAGGAAAAATATGAAATAATACGTAATACGTTATCAAATAAAGAAAATTAGAGAACAAAATTAGAGAGTTTTGGCATAATATGTTATGAAATAAGGAAAATTAGGAAAATCTAGGACGTGGACTTCTGTCAAAGGAACGCATATGTAATAGCAGCATATAGTCTTGGAATAAATTATTGGGATTACAATTATTAACTAGGATTTTTGTTCTTAAAAAATGGAAAAAAGAAAACAAAAAAAAACAGAGAGAAGAAATATTATTAACTTATATATAAAAAAAAAAGATAGTATAGAAATATCCAAACACTAGAATCATTGACTTGAAATTGAGGTTACGTAGGGGGATTATTTTTCCACATATAAAGAAAATTATCCTATGCTTATAATTCTTAAAGTGGATTGTTGACATCAAAAAATTATTTTATATTTTGTTGATGGCTACAACTTGTTTGTACAATCAATAACCATGAATTATTCAAAAATTATTTTATATTTTGCTGATGGCTACAACTTGTTTTTACAATGTATACGATGAATTATTGTAACCTAGATAATGTTGGACTTTTCCCCGTAACAAACTTTCAACTCTCTCTTTTTTAATTGTAATAATACTAATATGTCTTCTGATTCATTTTAACAAAACTGTCTAATAAAATTTAATTATAAAATAATAATATAACATTATATTGTATTAACGGTCTCACAATAAGTATTTATATTGTGTGACGGTTGTGCTTTACTGATGAATAAACTACGGAAAAATTAGAGTTAAAATGAAAAAAGTTACCACAAACTTTGGAGAAATGATCAGCACAATCTTGAACAAGGTTGTCAAAGCTTGGTACATAGCCAGGAAGTCCTTCTGATTTTCCGTGCCCAATATAATCAATCCCATATACTCCATAACCTGCCTTTGCAAGCCGATTTGCTGTGCCTGTATTTTTATAATCAAACATAGACTCGGGTTTAAACCAAAAGGTCCAATTTTATAGATAAAATTTTATAATATCGTGTCAACTAAAACAGTATATGAGACGCTGTTATTTAAAAATATACAGATAATTAAATAGAGACTCAGGCGTAATTTAAATTGGATACCTTGCATAGAAATGCTGCTCTCCATGGCGTAGCCATGGCATAAGAAGACCAAAGCTTTTGGCTGGTGTTGTTGAGGCATCCATCGGCACGTAAAAAGCTTCAATCCATTACTACTCTTTATGTATTCCTGTCATCAAAAAAATTACGTACCCAGAAAAATAATTGAGAATAATTTCGCAGGTGGGTATTTTCAAGTAATTATGATGTTCAACATTAAAAAAATAAATAAATAAAAAAGGGTGTGAATTTGAATTACCTCCTCAAACTTGACATCGGAGGTCATGTTAAAGGGATATGGGGAGAGAGAAAAACAGAGAAGGGAGATGATGAGATAAGATCAGATGGTTATGGTGATCGTGATTGTTTATTCCAAAAGAGAAGGGGAGAGAATGAAAGAGGAAGAAGACGAAGACGAAGACGAAGACGAAGAACGTGGAGGAGTGATTTTGAGATCGATGCGAGAATGCTGGGGGTTTTTCCTTTAATTTATAATCCAAGCAAAGAGGAATGTGTATGTGTGTATGACTCTTTCTCTGATCTCTCTTACAGTCGTATAATTGTGTTTTTGATCTGATGCTCAGAAATATATATATATATATATATATATATATATATATATATATATATATGGTGAGCTTCTTGGATTATATGGATTTTCTGGGGTTTTTTAAAATATTTTTGGGGGGTTGGTATGTTCAATTCTTTCTGGTATGCAAAAAGATTTACTTTAATTTGGTCAAAGTTGGCAATTTTAATCCTCCATAATAATTAATGAGGAGAACAAAAAGAGGTCGGAGGTGCTTTGAACAAAAAAAAAAAAAAAAAGTTTGATTTTATTCTATTCTTGACATGATAAATATTAAAAACTTTTGACTCGTATTCCATTATTAAATTGTTAATTTTTAGGGTTGTATGGATTTTTATTTTTTTAAATTGTCTTCTTTTCTTTTTGATGAAAAAAAATTATCTTGATTGGCCTTGTTTCTCTAAAAATTCGATTATTAAAAGAGCATTATAGTTTTTAGGATGGTGATATGGATTTTAATTTTAAAAACAAAATAAATTATCTTGATTGGCCCTTGATTTAAGGATTACGATCGGAAAGTTACTGATAGTAATTAATAATCAATTTTTTTGGTTGAATTATCTTTTATATATATATATATATATATATATATATATATATATATATATATATATATATATATATATATATATATTAAGTTGAGTCTAAGCAACCTATGAGTAACACAAATTGATAAAGTCAATATAATTTTAATTCAATTTAATATTCACATTTTCTCATAATTTAGTAACTATATTTATTCTTAAAAATACTCCTTCCGTTTCAAAATTCATGTCACTTCAACTAAATTTTCTCGTTTTATAATACTTGACACTTTACAATTCTAATGACATATTAATTAGTAGTTTACCAACTTTATCCTTGTTAATTGCTTTGTTTTTGTTCTTTTTTCATTAATTTTTTTTATTTTCAATAAAATATAGGTGCAACTTGGTCTTTTAACATAAAATTTTGTCATGAATTTTGTATTTTCTTGATATTTCTGCATAACCTTAAAACGACATGTATTTTGAAATAGCGAGGAGTATTAAATATAATGAAAACTAATAACTAGAAGGTGGAGTCTGCGGCAGGAGAAGACATGGTTTTCAACATACTGCAAAGGAAATTCCATCCGATGCAAATGGTTGAGGACCCTTTTTGCTGGCTGCATCTGTACAATTTGGAGGGAAAGAAATATGAGAAAGTTCCAATGTAAGGCGAGGAGTGCTGAGAATCTAGTCCAACATATTCAGTACATTAGTTATATTCATGCAACCGATTTTGTAATTTGTTGGTCTAAGCTCATAAATTAACGAGCATTGTAATGGTTTTGTACAATTTTGGGAAATAATATAATCATTTACTTTTTCAAAAAGAAAGAATGAAAAATATATTAATTAAAATAAAAAAATAAAGAAATATGTCCGTTTACTGTTTATAATAAATTATATGATATAATATATCAATTCATGATTGTTATTTAAAAAAATAAATTGCTATTTTTTAGCTTATAATTATCAAAATACTAGTAACTATATTTAGTCTTAAAAAATTATTAAATATTATAGACATTAAGAATGAAAGGTACAGAAAAAATAAAGATACATATCTACTTACTGTTCATAATAAATTATATAGTCTAGGAATTATTATTTGAAATTTTTTTTATTTTTTAGCTTATAATTAATTTTTTATCATTATAATAAATTAATCAAAAATAATAAAATTAAAAAAATAAAATTAATTAATGTCATTGCATAGCAAGGGTACAACCTATTAATTGTTAATTTCCTAGTTGTAATGTAAATAAATAGAGTAATTTTATATATTTTTTACAATTTTCTCTTACCAAATTCAATAATTTCACATTTAATATGCATTCCTTTCAAGCCAGATCTTGTAATATGCACTAGAAAATAAATCCCATAAAAGATCAGTTGTTTATGGTAGACTTTTAATCTCCTATTTAGATATATAACACCTATCACAAATTTTTGAGTGAGACGGACTCTATAAGAGTGGACCCTTTACAAGCTTTGGATTGTGTAATAATTATTTTTCATCTCTATTAAAATGAACAGGGAAAATTATCGAGAAATATTTTCCCCATTTTTTTCTCTTTTTAATTTTCCTAAATTTCAACAGATGAAAATAAATATAATATGAATATCCATGAAAAAACAATGTATTAGATCATCTTGGAAATGCTTGCATGGAGTGTTTTTGTATTTTTGTTTACAACTCTTATAGAAAAAATTGTAATTTATATGGAAAGGCAAAAAATAAATGTATTATCATATCTGAATATGTGGAATACAGATGGTCTAATCATAGTTTTTTTTTTATTACTACGGTGCTTTTCGTTTTTTCAGTTGTTAGTTTATTTATTTAGTACCTATAATTATCGTTTTAGTTGTATGGTTACATTTTTGGCTTTTTCCAATTATCTATTGAAAAAAAAAGAGCAATAAATTGTAAACACATATCATTGGAATATGTTTAATAATAATAAATTACGGATTATCCAGTTGGGCTTAAATCTCAAGAATATCTCAGTTGGGTTTGGAAGTCTAAGAAAAGGGAGAATATCAGGTCTATACTATACAAGACCAAAACCCACTATCCCCGAAGGTTTGGCTCATAGGGAGAAGGCGAAAAGTGGGGAGCTTTGGCATCAAGATAACACTATCATTTGGTATATTTTGCATTTAAAATGTACTGTGTTAATAAGTACAATATTTCTCATACTCTAATTGATAAAATGCTTTTTTTTTTTTTTTTTTTTTGCCCTAATGTCATTTGTATAATTTTTTTTTTTCATCATTCACGTCAACCACATCCAAAATTGATAATTGGAGCCAAACTTGAGTCAAATAACTGTGTCCAACAACATATATAAGTTACAATTAGGGTTATCTTCTCCAAATTGCAATGTTCATTAATAGGTATTTTTTTAAAAAAAAATAAAGGTAATTAAGTGGACATAATTAGATTAGATTATATTAGATTAGATTAGATGCGAAGATGGGAATCATCAAAGAAATTGTAAAACCTATATTTTGTTAGCTTAGGTAGGTACTCAATTTCTCTAAATAACAATGCCTCTAATTAAGTGATTGACTATCAACTCATAAAATCAACCTTACCCTACACTTATCCATGTGTTTTGGCAAACCTAATTGATTAAACAACCATGTGCTTTGGCAAACCTAATTGATTAACTAATCGATTAATTAATTAATTATTTATCTCAATTAATATATTTCTCGATCCCTATTCTTTTTAACTATAATGAGTTGTAAGTTGTAACACTCGTAAAAAACTGTAAGATAACTGTAAAATTTGTTATAAAATATTGTAAGAATGTAAATTAAAGTTATAAAGAACATGACCTCATTCGTCAGGAAAATAAAATTATAGTTGTCTAAAGTCAAGTTTTATATTGAGGGACTTCTCTTTCAAATATATCATTCTATACTTTTTCTAGATATGTAATATATGTTGACTTTTCTATAGGATGTTACTATATATTGAAAAATATTACAACTTCAAGAGTACCTATTTACATGCATCTATTCATGAAGTAGAATAGCACTCAAAAGTCAATTGAGTATTAATAGTACAAAATTGACTAATTATATGATTATAACAACTTTTTTATTGAGAGGATATGATTATAACTTATACTCGTTCCATTTTAAAATACTTGTCACTTTAACTAAATATTTTGTTTTGTAATATCTCGTCACTTTACAATTTTATTCTTCTTATTATTTTTTTCTTTTTATTGATGTTCTTCATTTTCAATGAAATCTTAGGATAGCTTGGTTTTTAACACAAATTTTATCATGAATTTTGATATTTCCTTTTAGAATCTATGCATTTCGGCAATTTTATGAGTGTTTTTAATTTCAAAGCTTCGTAGTAATTTTCTAAAGTATCTTTGTGCTTATTTCAATATCATTTTTAATTACTTCCAATATATTTCATCATCATTCAATTTCAATAGTATTGATCAATTTATTCTATTATCAATTACTAAATAAAATTTTCAATATTCAGTACTCCCTTACTTTAAACCTAATAAAAAAAAACATGCTCATAATAAACATTCTTAGACATAATGAGGTGCAAAGCTTGATACAAATTCTGATTAGCAAAGATATATAGGGTTTTCAAAATGAAGACAAGCTAGCTATACTACAACATTTTGCCTAATTAGAGATCGAAACATTCCGTCTCTAAATTACAAAAATCAGTCTCTAAACTATATTAAAGATCGAAAACATAAAACGACGTGCAATCTTTAATTATGACTGGACTTAGAGACCATCTCGAAAAACCTTAGCTAAGGGACCATAATCTAGTTTTTAATAAGAAGAATGTTCCATAATTTCCAACAAGCTCTTAAATTAATTAGTGAATGGGACCTTTGATTATTTGTTTGACTTGACTCCTTAAATTTCAGGAACTCAGAAAAGGCTGCGGTCATTCAACAAAAAGCAAGAGCAATGCCTCAATCCACATGCACGTATATGACCAATATTATCAACAAAAACAATTTAGAAATTTCCTGTTGACAAAAATCTTGTTAATTTCCAGGAATATATTCCCTTTCAACATAATGTCTCTGTCACAATCGAGACAATTCATATGAATACAATAGCAATATCGGCAAATTATATCATATTTTTCAAAGTATGTACCTTCATCTATAAACTATTTATACCTCACCCTACTAGAGTTTATTGTGTATTTTGTTTCCATATAAACGACCTGTTTATGAGCACGTCGTCTTAAAAATGTGATGTAAGTTATGTGACCGTAATGATCTTACGATAAGGTCAAATGTACCAAATAAAGTAGACTCGACTTATCATTTAATCTTTTGTTACATTAAACAAAATACAACAAGTACCGTATCCTATAAATTGTGAAGAGGGGTTCTTTCCTTCTATGTTTAGAGAAGGCATTGTTAGTGTAATATAATAGCACCAAAAATAATCAAATTTGAGATTTAATATGTTTATACCATCAATTATATCACTATTAGTCCAAGAATTTATAATATATATATATATATATATATATACACTAAGGGCCTGTTTGAATTTACATAAAAAAAATACACAGAAATAAAAATAAAAATAAATAAAAAAGAGTAAAAATGAATAAAAACGAGTAATAGAAATAACTAATAATTTTTTATGTAACTTTAAAGAGGCGCTAATACTAAGAATTGAACAAGTAAGATGAACGGGCCAAGTGACATGATGTTTCTAATGCTGCTGATAAGGAGTAGATACTGTCAATAATTTATAGGCTATTTTCATAAAAGAAAGTAGAATTATTTTTTTTTGGGATGATTGAAATTTTGGAGAAAATCCATGGCGAGCATTACAGAAAAATATATATTGACAATCCGACTATTTTGAACAATCAAAACACGTAGCCAACTTATTAAGTATACAATCCAAGAACTTAACTTAAACTCTATATAATACTAAAAATAAAGTCATCCTTTATTTTTCAAATGAAGCTTACAATAATAACAAAGATTCTCCATTGAACTTATTTTTAATGTCACTGCACTAATGATAGAGACCTTACCTTCTTCATTGTGAAAGAGGAATCAGTTAGGGTTATCATTTAAAAATTATCCTACGTTTAAATTCACGATCCTGTTTATTTTAGTTAACTTAAATCCTTTCAACTCCTTAAAGTTTTTTGGATTTTTTATAATTGCTTGTAATTTTTTACAACTAACCTTACAAATATTTTGCAATACTTATAACTCCATACTGTTGATTACACCGTAGTAGAAATTGTAATTAAGTAGATCCGTGATTGGCTTCGGCTGGGTGAAGGAGTGGTTTTGGTCATGGCCTTATCATGTCAATTCTTCTGGAGGACAGACCTTGTTTGGAATGACTAGGCAACGATTCTGTTTTTTATTTTTGCGGCCAGACCCGGCCCGGCCAGTCCCCAATTGGGCCTGGAGATAAACTAATGGATGCTTTAATATAAAAAATTGGATAACGTTTTATATGTGCGTGTATTTACTTCTTGTCATGGGTTAATAGATTGTTGGATGAATGAAAAATACGATGTTTTGTGAGCCTAAATTAATGATTTATCATCTGAGAGTATATACTCCCAAAAAACATTTAAAAATTTGCAAAATGTAGTGTTGATTTGTTTGAATTTATTTACATGGAAGTTGGTTACTTATTGGGACCAATGGTATGTATGTACCTTCAGTGACATTATTATATTATCCAAATAGATGGTATTCCTTGTCAAAATCATGTCGCCTCCTATAAAATAATCTACAAGTAAAATGTATAGTCTCCAATAGAAAAACCCAATTAAAATAGTTGGGTCACCTATTTAAAAAAATAATAATAAGAAAGAAAATCCCAAGATCCTACTTTGGGTAGTGATCCATCTTTTAAAAAATCACCCACACCCTTATACTTTAAGGGTGTTACATATGTTGTATATTCATTCATGAGTTAAATATATTTTAACAAGGGATGCGGATGGGTCGATCTGAATCGGGTCCATCCGCATCCGAATCTACTTATTTTTTTCTAAATTTAGAGTCAAATCTGATCCAAATCTGTCAATTATGTGAAATGTGGACGTAGACACATACTAAGGACCTGTTATAGTTCAGGGGTCCTTAATAAATTCAAGTTATTTTATATTTTTTTACATGTTTAATATATTCAGCCTAATCCTAATCAAAATAATATTCAAATATAAATTGAAACAAATTCAAAGAATTATTTTCCTAATCATAACTATAAAAAATAAAAAAAACACTTCAAAATACTTGCATCGAAGTAGTGAGAAGGAATAGGCAAATCTAGTGGTGAGTCGATGACAATTTGCGAACAGTGACTTGGCAAGCGGCAACTAAGAGAGGTGATCTGGTGACTGAGAGAGTACTCGATCAGTAGCGGAGAGCACAGATTTGTTTGGCAACTAAGAGATGATGGTTGACTACCCATGCGAAATTACTCATACAATAGGAATCTACATTATCCTATAAACTAATGCACACATCAAATTAGTGCACTTTTGAAGGGGTGATGCCCCAAGCTTACCTCTAGCATCTCTCTTTTGAATGAAGAACTCATATCATGTCCATAAATCTCTTTGTATTGGACGTGTACAATTTTAACATAATCAACCTCACTTTACCCACGCTAAGTGGACGTTACGCTGGCATATCAAAGTATGATGAGCAATATGTGATACTAGTGCACCATATACTCCATGGAGGTTTACAAATTCTCGACTAATAGTTTGGCTGGCTACTTATAACTTGGATATTGATTTTGAGTTTCACATAAGTAGTCCCAAATTCTATCCTTAAATGTGGTAGATTTTTGGCCAGTACTAATAATGGGATCCTTGCTCACATTTAATCATGTACTAATTAAGAGCTCATCTTCTAATTCATCTCATATGATGTTAGAAAAAATTAAGTCTTAAATTTATAATCGCAAGTGTACGGCGTAGTTGTAGCTAGCCAGAAGCGTGGGTCGTGTCTATAGAGAGTTGTATTTCAAATATCAAAACTATCTTAAACTTTCTATCAAGGAGAATCGGGAGAGATGAAAGATATGATGACTAATATAATCCTAGAAAGTAATAAAAGAATGTTTGGGTTGTGATTTTACCACTTAATAAACTAACTAATCAAGACAAATCTAAATCTAACCAAGCCTCTGCAAGCATTTAGGAGTGGTCGGTTGTATCATCAAAAGCCACTCAAGCAACACTTTCAAGGGTCATGAGGTAATCTAGTTGTTCTAATCACCTACTTTCATGGGGTTAGCCCAATTAAACTACAAGAATAGCAAACTATGGACCTAGCTAGGATTCGAGGTTATTTTCATGCCAAAATCCCGAATATTCTCTACACCTACACTAGCAAATTGACTTCATCTTTTAGTGATAGACCAATCACCCAAAAGTCAAGATGAAAATTTCTTTCATACATTTCATCGAACACGTGGTAGACATGAGAAATAATCCCAAATAACGAGCATAAAGTAGGTGAGTTAAGACCTAAATAAGATCAATTAGCCATTAGAGAGACTAATCACAAATTCACAATCAAGTAACCGACTTTAACAACTAATTAACATAAAATCATTAAATAATCTAACAAGTAAACTAAAGAACAAATTAACACAAACCGACTTAAACAAGAACATAAATTAGTTAATTAAACTCAAACATGAAAACAAGTAATCAATCTAATTTTAATTATGTAAACTAATAAAAATTAAATCTATAAAATAAATTGAACAATCAAAATAATAAACTTAAAGTAAAGAGGAAAAGAGAAAGAGAAAACTTATGCTTGATTAAAATTGAAGGTTTGAATCCAAAGTCTTGTACAAACTCTACACTAATCTTTTCCCCTAATGGGATTTTATTTTGGCTAAGAAAGAACCCTAGTAAGTCCCTAAAATCCCTAAAAATCGAGCTCCTAAAATCAGTGCCAAAGTTGTCTTTTTATAACCTGTAAAAATCAAGTAAAAACAGAACTATGCCATCGCATGGTCGTGCAACTTTGTATGAGTACCCTTGCGACCCTGCAGAGCTGTGCGTAAACTGCACCGATGCATGTGTAAGTCTCTGAAAGTTTTTGGTCAAGCCGCACAGCCATACAAGTCTGCACTAATACTTGTGCGACCTAGACAGCTGTGCGAAACTTCACCGCTGCATGTGCACACTATTATCTTCCTTATTTTGCTTCCTTTTTGGCTCAAACTTTTTTCTATTAGCTATATTCAAATTATTATCTACAAAAGTAAATAAACCAAGTAAAAATTCTCAAAATATATTATCTTACAAGTAAAAAATTAAGTAAATAAGGGTATAAATAACGTATTATTTGGATCGAACATATGACTCCTTCGTTCTTTTGTCGTTGTCAAACAACATTTGTCACTTAGTTATTCGCTTTAACTAGATGATCTTCATCTACATATTGTTCATCCATCTAGCGAAGGATCATGGAGAAGGTTAATTTGTGGGATGCGAGAGGATAATAATTTTGAGAATTTGGGTTATAAAAATATTGAATATTTGGATTATAATAATGTCGAGAATTTGGATAATTCTCAAAACATGAGTCATGTTGATAGTAATAATTTTGAAAATTTGGTTGATGAGAACTTGGAGAATTTGCTTGACTATTTTGAGAATTTGTATCCATGATTTGGGATAGAGATTTTTTTCCTACAAGAGAAGAGAATGAGGTTGGATTTGAGAATTTGCAACTCTCACCTAGGCATAATAATCCATATTTGTAAGTGCTTTTTTAAAAATATAGGTGTTAATAAAAAAATTATCGATTGAAAAAATATTTGTTGGCCTAGTAAATTGTAATGCACATATCCTGTAATTATTAGTTTAGTCTTAACAACTATTTTAGCCAGTTATTAGCACAATGGAACAAAGGATTAGAAGCGTTATTCCCACCCTAAAACAAAAGGGCAAGGGAACTCTAAAAAATATAATACGAACATAAAACCACGAACATCACTTGCTACAATAGAGTTCAAAATATTTAAGACACCAAGCTTGTACAATATAAAAAGAAGTTAAGTTTAAGAATACTTTCATAATTATAACTTATTTAACTAGAAAATAAACAACTCCGAAAAACTCAATTCTTGTCTACCACTCGTGAGCCTTCAAATCTTGTTGACCAAAATAAACACACGAACCTACTTACTTGTTATCACTCTCGGCTTCATCTTTACCTAAAAAAAACAAGAAAACATTTCAAAAGTTCAATACATTCATCCATGCGCAGTGAAATAAGCATTATGAAAATTATTAGTTAAGGGATACATTTCAATTCATTTATAAATAAGTTAGGGAGAGAAGGATAAAATAGTTTTTATGAGTGGAACCCCTATGATCATTGGTTTTCATACATATGAGCATACCGAGACCGATAGGGAAAGTCCAGTTGATGATGGTCAAATATAAATGATATGATTATAATGTAATAATATTGATGTGCTTCAGGCTCATGTTATTATATGACAAATATCATTCAAAATAGTTCCTTTTTATATTAGAAAACCATTTTTGGTAATAATGATAAACATGTGAGTCTTTAAGGCACAAGTAGTAAATGTACCTAAGATAACTTTATTTTTCTGTTCCCTTTGATCCTCGAATGAATGAAACTAGATGATCGATGTCAACGACCTTACTTACACTTTTAAAATGAAATATTTCATTAGTAAAATTGATACTTCAAGTAAATTACTTTTTAAAATGGTAAATTGTTGTACTCATATGAATATTATGATATAAATATTTTCTTACTAAATTAGCATCATTAAACATCTATTATAAAAATATGCAAATATTCCCAAAATAACTTAATCATGGAAACAACCTTAACTTTTGGTATTATTTCACTTAAATTGTGACTTATTTATATACGAAGTATCTCAACAATGATTTAATGTTACCATCCACAAGAGTTACTACCAAGAAATTTAGTTAATTCACAAAGTGTCAAATTGTTTCCTTCTTGGCTTGAATCCGAACCCTACGCAAGTTGGACCTACAATGAGAGTTGTTGTTATCGTTGGATAGAACAAAAAATGCAACCCATACAAAAGTTTACTTGATATCTTTTTAACCCTCGTCACGCACCTTTGATAATACAAGATAATTAGAAGATTACTATTGATATTTATAAATATGGTTTGGAGGTCTCAACCCATATTATTATTTTCTTTTCATTTCTCTCTCTTGTTTTTACTCAATCAAAAACTTAACAAGTTTCTAGCATCATTCTTCACGTAATGTCACGATCAAATACAAATATTTGTTACATATTTTTTCCAAAAATCCGCTAAACAACTACTTCCTAATTTTTTTATTTGATGATGAACATGCATGCCTCTTTTTCCCTCCTCCATTTTAAAATCCACCCTCAAGCTCTCAACTAAGGAAGGTTCAAATCCGTCCAAAATTATTTTTTACTTCAAACATATTTTGCAACTAAAGAAAAAGAAATGAGTTAAGCACGTACAACAACATCCCAATTAAATATTCATCCAAACATGAGAACATTCACCGACAAATTTCCATCTAAACTTACTGTCAATATGATTTAGCTCCAAACTCACAGATTATGCACTAAATTCATATTTAATTCATCATTGCATGTTACAAGAAAAACAAGATTTAAATCCACATGAAAGAAGGTAAAGTGGGTTTTCAAGTTTATACCTCGAGGGGGGCGTGAAGAAGCAAGGTTTTGGTGGAGGGGTGTTGGTGACAGCAGGTGGCGGCGGCGACCAGCGACACTGGTCGGCGGCTGCAACAGGCGTGCAGGGGGCAGAGGTGAGTGATGAATGTTTTGGGAAAATGAAGAGGAATGTTGGTGTGTGGGTGGTGGGTTTGTGAAAATATACTACCACACAGACATTAAATGTGTAGCTCATATATATATATATATATATATATATATATATATATATATATATATATATATAATAGCAGCTTATTATGTAACGTGGATGGTACTCTTGCTTTGCTTCTTTAGCACTATTATTTGCATGAGGTAAATAAAGAGGAAATCAAATGGCTGAGTCAATAAAGGGTGATAATGTGTTCATGGATCAGTATGCCTGGCCTGGTTGCGAGTACAGAGCAATGGTTTAGACATGGATTAGGTCCATCTAAATTCATATCTTTTTTATAAATTTGGATCTAGATTCAGGCTCAGAAGTGAATGTGTGGGTAGACATAAACAAATAGACTCAAGGAGGTCGTTTATGTATATGGATCTTAGATGAGTTTTAAATATGTCTACAATCTTGCCATCATTTGAATTGGATATAACTCCATTAAACCGATCCATTAGGTTGGATCTAAGTTTTAAAATAAAGTCCAAAGAACATCAATAAAAATCTATTTAAATGGCAGGGGTTGGATGAAACTATATCGTGTTCAGATTTATCTACCTCCACCACTAATTATAGAGTGGTATTGCGTTCTTTTCAGGTTTAACTTACAAATTCTTATTTATAATTCTTTAGAATTTAATTTACAATTATTATACAACTTTTTACACCTACTTACGATTTTCAACAACCTCGCAACTGAAAAAACCAAGACCTAAACCATAACCGCACCTTTTGACTATGAAGTTTTGATACAGTATTGTACTTGGAATTTTCAAGACGACATAGGCATATTAAACTACAAATAGGAAATTTGAGCAGTCTTACAAAAATAGTCGGAGGTCTAGTGGCATGAAATTAGTTGTCTATTGATCTTACAAAAATTAATTCGCCTGTAGTTGAAATTTACCAGCATTAAATTAACCAAGAATCGGAGGTCAACAGAGAGAGTTCATAAACAACAGCATAGGCCTGCAGAGTCAACAATATTCCAGACTGAGATTCTTAAATAGGAAATTCTTGTCAAGCAAATAACAATGGCACCCGTCTCTAAATAGGAAATTTGAACAGTCTTACACTAAAGTACCAATATGGGCAACGCTCACTATCCATGAAACTTGAATGAGTTTGGATCAAAGTCGATAACAAAAGGTGGAAATCCAAAAATTAAACAAAACTTCTAACATTGTAGGAATTGTTGAGTAGAGATATCTATAACGCCTACACCTTAATGGCATACTTCCTCATGGGAAAGTACATCTCCTTCTTCTTTTGCCTTTCGGTCTTCAAGGAAGCCTGTTAAATGCATACAAAATAGGTAAGGAACAAACATTCATGATGAAGAAATTAGCTTGGCGGTAATGCCATTGCAAGGAGAAAGAAGAAACCGAGAAAACAAAGATCACATCCATTAGAGCAATCACAGCGGAGCCTCTCATTTGAAGACCTTTAACCATTCAAATCATCAAGATAAAATATTACGGTATGTATATTTAATAGAACACCTGCCTTAATTGCAGGTGATCAAATGTGTGAGCTGGTTAACAAAATACACATTTGACATTGTCCACCCGTTCTTTTAGCCAATGAGCTTAGCTCACATGGAATGAGTCACTTAGCACAAATTCCTTATGAGGGAATTTTCTGAGGTCAGAAGCCTTGCGCCTGGTGGGCCTAAAGCCCAGCAATACATTTTCCCTCCCTGGTTACCAACTCCCTCCCCCAAAAAAGGGCAAAGAAAAAAAGGCAGCTGACTTTTCCCTACGATTAAGAGTAAAATCAGCACATAATTTCTCTATGCCCAATTTCCTCACAGGAGGAAGATTATTTTTTGATAGAACTTGGCCCTCAATATAGGAACATATTCATTGCATTTTGACACTGATTAATAAGAAATGCAGGTCTCCCCTCAAACCATACAGAACAGCCATAATTTATTCAGACTTAGTTTGTTCAGAAATCAAATTTAAGGCATTAGTTTTTCCAAAATTTTTCAATAAACAAAACTAAACATGAGATTGACACAGAGATCATGCACTGAATATCTTGAGTATGGGGGTCAATTGAGACACAAAACTTTCAGCCATGAAAGCCTTTAAATGCCACTAGTAAATGAAAAAGTGCAAGGAACTAAAGGCAAAAGTTGCAGCAAAGATTAACCATTATATTAAAAAGCATAATCTTAGTCATGTATACAGACAACACAATCCATCCATGACCACAAATTGGATTATACTTCATCACTCCATGAAAGAGATAACAAAGCCTCTAAACAAAAAGAACAGCCAAGATGCGTCTTACTCTCTCTGGAATGCAGAAATTTGACTTCAAACCCCCCCAACCCAGGGAACAAAAAGATCAACATCGTCTTAGAGGAACTAGATGTCAAAAATATTACAAGTTCAGATATGCATAGAAAACCAATGATCTCTGCAACCTAACATGAATAGCCTTCATAAATGCCTTCATAAATTGAAAAGCAGGAAAATCTTGACATCCATACTACCCTTCAGCAGTCTCCAATTGTCAAACCAATCTCGATCTACCAAACTAAACCACAAATCAAGGCTGTAGCTTAAAAACTAAAACTGACTCATTTTTCCACGATCAAGTGAACAGAAATCATTCCTACAGATTTCTTTATTCAATTTATCATACATGCATCAGTTTTATAAGCAAACTTTCCAAGGATCTTATTTAGTAGGACTTACTCAACTTATAAAAAATGCAACACATTCCATCTTCCAAAAGGAAAAAAAGTTCATGACAACTTCGTTCATCCATTATTTCCGACTAAATCATCACTCAGCAAAATACAACACATGAACAGTTAAAATTAACACCAAACACCCAAAGTACCAATCACATTATTTCAAAACTATATATGTTAAACAAGTAAGCTCAAAGTAAACACTTCAAATCAGAGGAGAGAGAGAGAAAGAGGGGGAGACCTGATGCTTGGTGAGGCGGCGGCGAATGGCTCTGGTCTTCTTAGGACGGAGGTCAAGAGGCAAGTACTTCTTCTTCTTGTAGGCCTCCCTCAATGCTTCCTTCTGCTTCTGGGAAATCACTGTCAGCACTTGGGCAATCCCCAATCTCACCACCTTACTGTCCCAACACAAGAACAAAATCCAACCCATTAATCATCCATACAGCCAACAACATTGCAAACAGAGAGAGAAGAAGAGGAGAGAGAAAAGGTACATCTTGGAGAGCTTGTTGGGAGCACCACCAGTGACCTTGGCAACGCGAAGCAATGCGAGCTCATTTTTGAGATCTTTGAGCTGATTCAACAGCTCCGCCTTCGATTTCTGCCTCAACTCATGAACCTTGATTCTCGCTGCACCCAAATGAAAAAGAGCAATTCTTTCAATTTTCATCTTCGCAATACGAAAAATCAATCCGAAACAAATGCAAATTCACAGAGAAAGAGAAACGAATCGAAAAATTCGATCGGGGAAAGAAAAGAAACTAGGGCTTACCCATTTCTCTTCTTGCGAGAGGGGAGGGGAGGGGGACAACGGCGCTGAAAACCCTAAAAAGAGAAGATGATTCCAGTGTTCTCTTAGTCCATTTTATATCTCTCCGGTTGTGAGGGTTTTGGGCTGGGCCTGCTTTCTTAATCTGGGCCTTTTGTGAGTAACTACGCTATTTTTTCTTTTCTTTTTTAACTAAAAAGTGAAGTTGCACGAACTAGCAAAATTCTTCCAAATATTTAAAGAGCAAGCATACTAAAAGTATACCCTCTTTTATTTTTGTTATTATATTTTTTTCGACTAAGGGTGTAATCCATTTTACGCCGCAAGTGTTTAACGTAAAACTCTTACTAACAAATGCGCTTTTGAGGATTTAGACTTGTATTCTTCACCTTACTGGATCGAGACAACTATCACCTCAACCATCACTTTATTAGTAAAATTTCTTTAATTATGTGTTGATACTTTAATTTAATTGGAAGGTGGGTAAAAATTTAATATTCATTTTATTAATGTATTAAAATTCTTCATCATGGAATCCTGTGGATCTCTTTCCCATATTGTACTAATGGAAAACAACGATTTAAGAGGGAAGTCAAGTGTTCAATATATTTCGATTTAGATTTTCTAGAGTTAGGTTTGATGCCGGTATTTTGAATTGTATTTCTTTTATTCAGAGTTACATTGTTGATGTTATATGAATTGTTATAATTGAACGAATTCATCCCTCCATTTGTTGCAAAAGAGAACTAGTAAAATTACTTCTAGTATATATATTTTTTTCTTTTCTTTTACGTGGAGGAATATAGGGATGCTCACAATTTCAATTTACTGAGTTTCAAAATCGGACTTTCCATTCAAAAACATGTGAATTGGAATCATATTAGATAAACTAGCCAATCAAAAATCATAAGAAGAGCACCCGTACCCATGATTCAAAACTTTCGATCACATGCAGGGGCCTCTCCCTCCAATGTTATAGCTTAAATTATGAAATAAAATCTTACCCATAGAGTCCACCAATAAACATATTTAACTTAGTTTTGATATTTTATTTTTTTAATTATTTATGTTCTTATATGTAAATAATAATTTGTATGATAAGAAATTTTTTTTGAAACAAAACAGGATCTCATTCCAATGTTATAGCATCCATGTGTATAAAAATGAGAAATTTGGGTAAGACAACTCTCCACCCAAACTTTCTCTGACTCCGACGGAATAACTTTGACTAAGTAATGAGTCGCCATATTACCGTCCTTTTGACAAGATCACTAACAATGAATAAAATTGCAATAAAAAAGTCATCAAGGGCAAGATGCTAAGGAAGCTTTTGGGCTTGGTTACTCTTTGAATAAGGGGAATGCAATATGACTCAATTATAGTTTCAAATAATGGAAACGCTTGGCCAATTGAGCACCATAATATGCCGTTTTCGCTTCATCCATACTTGCAGACGAAGAAGCTTTCACACGCTCTACACCCATTAGCACCACCCACTGATCTCATTTCTGGCCACCGCACCTAATCCAACCCATATGCCTTCTTGGCTGGATGCATAATATTAATTTTCAGCACCCTTGTCATAGGCAAAAACTCTTCTTCATGCAGCACTGCCCTATGTCTCAGAGCATCTTAGGCATCCATAAACTTGATTTTCTGGATCTCTTCCACCACCTACCTAGCTATTTTGTTGATAGTAGCAATTGAGATTTCCTTATTATTAAAAATGTATTTGTTTCTGCTTGCCCACACTTGCCTACCCAATGTAAGACAAAGCATGAAACTGGCCTCATCCAATTCTTTTTCTATGCCATGATCAAGTCACCTGGGGACGAAACAATTTGTCTAAGGAACCTAGCCTACTCTTCCACTACACACCAAACCCTCTTAATAGCACCACAGTCAAAAATAGCATGCAATGAATTCTCCTTACCCATATTACACCTCAGACACATATCGTCGTGTATTATGTGATGGTAAAGGAGAAGATCTCTCGTGGGTAAGCTATTTGAGTATAATTTCCACAAAAATGCTTCGCTTTAGGTATAATATCAGCTTGCCATTTTGTAGGCCATAATTGCTTAAACTTTTCCAATCTCACTGAAGCTCCTAGTAGATAGGCAGACCTAACAGAATAAATTATCTTATCGGTACAACACCATGTAATTGTGTATGGTGGAAGTCATGGATTGAGAGGCGTTGCTAGTATGAGCCTTTTGTCTCTGTCCCTGAAGAGCTCGTTAACAAGCATATGGTTCTATGTTGGCTCATCCCTAATGATTAACTCGCTCACTTTCTGCACAGTCTCAAATGTGGGTCTTGCTGTTGTTTCCTTTTTTCCCTCCTCATCACCTAACTAGAATTCCTCCCAAATGTTAATGCTATCCCCATTTCCTAGATGAGGCCTTCCTTTAGAAGCGACCTTGCTGACCATATGCCTCTCCATGAGGAACTAGGCATGGGCCTAAAGAAGAGTCCAAGAAGCTTCCATTGGGGAAGTACTAGGCTTTTAAGACTCGGCCAAGAAGGGAGTCACTATTTTGGAGGATCCTCCAACCTTGCTTTGCTATAAGTGCATCATTGAATATATCTAATCTGCAGAAACCCAAACCTTCCAAGCATTTTCGTTTACACAATTTTTCCCAAGCCACCCAATGCATCTTTCTTTTACCATCCCCATATCACCCCACCAAAAGGGAGCACATAGTCTATGAAGTTCATCCACAAGGGTAGATGGGAACTTAAAAAGTTCATTAGGTAAGTTGGCATAGCTTGAATCACTGACTTAACAAGAGTTTCCTTACCCTCTTAAGAGAGCAGTTTCTCTTTCCATCCATTCAGCTTCTTCCACATAACATCTTTGAGGTATATTTCCGTTTTGCTACGACTCGATAACTGTTGAGGCACTAAGATATTTGTTGTGTTTCTCCACTAACTTCATTTCCAAAAGGTCGCTAATTCCTCTCTTCCGGATGAGATGACCCTCGTATTGAAAGAGACTTTTGACTTGTCGAAGTTAACTTTTTGGCCTCGATGCTTGTTCATATTATTTGATAATTTTAACTAACTTCAAAGCATTCCTGTCTCGTTGCTCTAGAAAAAGTAAACTGTCATCCGCAAAAGATAAGTGAGAAATTATAAGACCTCTATGATTTGCTTTAGCGAGCATGAATACTACCATTCGAAACAACTCTCTGAATAAGACCTGAGAGAGCCTCCAACACTAGGATGAAAAGGTAAGGCAATATAGGAGCCCCTTAACGGAGTGCTCTAGTGGGGACAACATCACTGCATATCACACCATTAACCACAAATTTGTAAGTTATCGATGAAACACAATTCATTAGCACTTGCAACTAATCACTCGGAAACACCATCTTTAGTAAAATCGCTTTCAAAAAGGTTCATTCCACGCGGTCGTAGGCTTTATTCATGTTTAACCGCCATAATACCCCTTTTTCCTTTAAACTTAACCTTCATCGAGTGAAAAAGCTCCAAAGCCACTATACATTGTTCGTAATTAATCATCCTGGTACAAAGCCACTTTGATTAGTGGACACTATTTGGGGAGCAAGATCTTAAGTCTGTTGGCTAACGTTTTCGAAGCGATTTTATGAATCACGTTGCAAAGGCTAATGGGCCGAAATTCGGATAATTGAGTTGGAGACTTAACTTTACAGATGAGGGTAATTAAAGTTGCATTGATATCATGAGAACAACACAACCAGTCAAAATAGATGTCACTATCTCACAACATCATCACTCACAATGTGCCAAAATTTTTGGAAAAGAGAGCATGCATACGATCTGGTCCCGGGGCCTTATGGTGATGCATCCGAAATCATACGCTTTTAATTTCCTAACATGATGCCTCGAAACTGTATCATTGGTTCTCGCAATAACTTTGTCAATCCCTGGATTGCATTCCCGTAGTTGTCAATAGCTTCGATGTGAAAAGGGTAGAGTAAAAAATCATTGATCATATCGGTGATGCCCTTTCTATCTTTCACCCACTCACCATTAGCATTCATCGGTTCACGGATTGTGTTTCATCGTTTCCTTTATGCGGCCTTATGATGGAAGTAAGTGGTGTTACGGTCCACATCCTTAATTTTCGAAAGTCTATCCCTCCCATATACCGAGTATTTCTCTTTCTATGCAAGCAATTTATCCAATCGGCTTCCAAAGTCAAAATTGCGTCCAGGTTTAGCTGTGTAACAATATCACCTTAAAGTTGTTGAAGTTGACGTTCGACCACAACAATTTCTTTCTCTAAATTTCCATGTTCTATTTGCCCCGTGCCCAACACAATTTTCAATCTTTTGAATAGGCGTCAAGTTGCTGTGGTCCCAAGTCTGTTTTGATCATCCTCGACCTATAACTTCTCGAACCTGAATTTTTTCCTGCCTTTCCCTTGATCATAGCTTGTCGATTAGTATCAAGTAGAATAAAGGAATGATTTGATTTGTATCTTGTCAAGGCAAAAGATTTGGCAAGAGGAAACAGAGAAAACCACATGTGATTGGCAACGTAAAGATCCAATCTCTCTCTAACACAATTGTTTTCATCATTCCCTCTTTGTCGGGTGTACCAAAGACCAAGTGAACCCCAAATCATGAAAATCACAAGTATACCGAAGCATCCGTAAAATTATCCATTAGTCGTTGAGATCCGATCGCACCTCCACTACCCTTTTTGTCTAATGAAAAGATCTTGTTGAAGTCCCGCCTATAACAATTGGAATTTAATCATCACCTACCTTATCATAGAGCAAATCCCATGTCTAAGATTTATTTTAACCCTCCTACCAACCGTAAATGCCCATAAAACGAGTGTGAACCTCGTTGTCTTCAATGATATCTCCAACTATAAGGTTATTATCAGCTGAACGTAAACTCAAATTTATGTCCTCTCTCTAGTACCCGACCAGGCCACTAGAGCAGTCTCTACTACTAACCGTATAGGCATGTTTCAGTCCAAACTTCCAGTCTAACCTCTTCATTGTTCGGGCATCCGACATTGTCTCGGAGAGGAAGATAATGTCAAGGCAAATATATTTTACTCCACAACTATAGTGCATGAACTGCCAGGGCATTGCCACATCCCCTATAGTTCCAGCATAGAATTTTCATTATGACTCGGCGGGTTTGGGATGAACCAACCTCCGCTCGCTCCTTAGTTGCGCTTATTATTTCAATGACCACTCTCACTTTGCATTCACTTTGTTTGGCCTCTTTTAACATCTTCAACTTTTCTTTTAACCAATTCAGTACCCTTTCCATCTACAACCATATCCTCAACTCCCATGATTGATTTGTCGACCTCTCCTCACTTTCCATCCTCTAGTTGTAGTTTGGTCCTAACCAACCGTGATGCACTCGACGTCTTCCTTTAGCTCTAGGAGCTTTTTCTTTTCTTCTTTCGATGCATCTCCACAGTTCCTACGTTGTCATTTTAGAGGTGAAGCCCTTGACGAAGAACCGTATTGTAGTTCTTCTTCTAGTACGTCATCCTCGTGTGTGTGAACACCTCTATAAACATGCCCAATCAACCCACAACCATAGCAGTAATCCGGCAATCGTACATACCGTAAAGAAATCCATTTTTGTTTCCCATCTACCATAATTCTCAAACCTCTTCTTAAAGGTTTAGTAATGTTAATATCCACTTTAAGTTTAAGGTATTTTGAAGGCGCTAGTATGTCCTCCTCGTCTACTTCCACCAAAATCCCCGGCTTTGCACGTAAAAATTCAGCAAAAGCATGCTGATAGGAATAGAGCATCTTGAGCGGAAGCGATTCGAATGAAAAAGATGATAATTAGAAGTATAAACAGTAAGATGAAGACACTAAATCAAAGAATACAAGGATTCATGTGAAAACCCAATAAGGGAAAAAACCACGGAGGTAACGAGCACAACCAATTCACTATGAAATGAAATAGTACAAACTAATCGCAATCGAACAACGATTTGATCAATGATAAGAATACAATTCTCTCTCTATCTCACTTAACAATGGAAAAGGGAATATTTCTTCTCACTCTTGTGAAAAGCTGCTAAAAAACAGACTTTAAATGAACTTAGAATGAAATTCCATGAACTACCCGAGGCAAAACCGTGTGTAACGGTTACAGGACAGCCGACACGGGTCGTGTCCACGGACACGGGCAGCCCGTGTCGGCTGGTGGAAGTCCCGGTCTTCTATTTTGCAAAGGGCACGGGCCGTTTTCCTCGAGCACATGTAGGCAGCAGTAGAGAGCAGTAGAATGAAGCTACACATGAAGATTTTGAGCCACTAACTCAACACATGCATCTTTCTCTTCATGGCTAAGTCACATACTTTTATTCAGAACCAAGTAGTCGAAAAGGTTATCTCCGAAGGGGTCTCATCGCTATCCATTGGCTTAAGCAATAAGATGTAGCCATCAAACGTCCAGGGGCCTTCGTTGAGAAACATCTCCTTATCGAATTGTGAGAAAAATTAAAATGCAAACAAGTTTTTGTGCAACTCTTTAATTATCACTCCCTTATAGGGCTTCCATATATTCTTCATTGTCATTTTTAGGGCTTCCGAGTTAAAGTGATTCATAGTCCATAATTTACCTACTAAGTATAGGGATATTTGGTGGTCAATCTCCGTATTGTTGGAAAATGGCATGCCTTTCTTGTTCTTCTAAAAGTCCCACATTGAAGTTTTGCTAAGCTTCTCTTGGGTTTTTATATCTCCCTCTCTTGGCTACTATTTGAATATTATTATTATGGCTTGGGGGTTGAGGAGCGTATGGACCAAACACGCGCGCGCGCCGCCCGCCCGGTCCGGGCTGTGGGCCTAACATACATATTCTTTTTTGGAGAAATCTTATTTGACTTTCGTTGACCGATTCCTGCGTTATCGTTAGTCGGAGATTTTAGTGGCATAAAATCCTCGGTAATGGAGAGATAAGTGGAGAAATATCCTCCACTTCCTCCCTGATTTTCTCCACTTGCTTTTGCTCCAACAAGTCATATGTTTTCACTATAAATACTGAGCTTCCTCTCCTCATTTACACACACTCACTTCTCTTCCTCTCCTCTCTACTACTTCCTCTTCTCTGGGCATAATTTCTGCATACTCCATTTCCTTTGCTTTCGAGTGCACGGAAGTAAAGCTGCTGTGGAAACCTTGGGAGCAACCGGCTGTCACGATTGCACCGTAGTCGGGTCGTTTTTGCTTTCAGGTCGGTGGTCATACCACGACACAACATTCTCCTCTTCTATTCTAGCCATTGGTAACGTCTTTAATTCCAACAATCTGAAAGCAAAAATTTATTCTATTCATTTCTACTTACCGATGGCTGTAAACTTCCACAAAGCTCTTCCCGACCTCTCAAAAATTGAACCCCTTGATGGAACCAACTACAAGCGCTGGTCCCGAAGCAGCTGATTCTATTCGAACAATTGGATGTGGATTACGTTCTCTCCACAAACATTACTGATGACAAGTCTGAAACTTCTACCGCAACGAGACAAAGATAAAGAGAACAGCACCTCCTCTCGCTACCGATGATGCTGCTAAGAAGAAATTGGAGAAAGACAACAAAGCTGTCCGAGGCTATCTGTTGCACCATATGAATAACCCATTATTTGATTTATTTATTGATTATAAATCTGCTAAGGTTATATGGGAAAAGCTGCAAATTAAATATGGTGCGGATGATGCTGGCAAAAAGAAGTACATGGTTAGCGAATGACTCAAACTCCAGATTACGGATGACAAGCCAATCATGGAGCAAGTCCATGTCTACGAGAACCTGTGTGCTGAAGTTGTCAATGAAGGCATGAAGATGTGCGGTATCCTTCAAGTCAATGTACTCATTGAAAAATTCCCACCTTCCCGGAGTGACTACGAAATCAACTGAAGCACAAGAAAAAGGACCTCACCTGCAGGAGCTGATTAGTCACATGAGAACGGAAGAGGCTAATCGTCCGAAAGATAAGATGGACTCTCTTTCTTTGAATTCTTCTAAAGTTAATTTGGTTGAATCTTCCGTGCAAACAAATAAAGACAGGTTCAAAGGCAAAGGGAAGTTCAATAAAAACAGAACAATCCCAAACAACGGAACCGGATGAACAAGTCAAGCAACAAAATTCAAAAACAGAAGGTCACGTGCTATGTCTGCAGGAAAACCAGGCCACAAAGCCTACCAGTGCAATTTCCGCAAAGGACCAAATCAAAAATCTGGTGCACAAGGAACTGCAAAACCCACGAGCCAAGGTACTGCACAAGTCAACCTTGCAGAAGACGACGAGATCATCCGTGCAGCCACCGTAGAGGCGAACCTCGTGGCGAGAACCAACCGAGTGGATCCTGGATTCCGGAGCTTCAAGGCACTTCGTGCCAACAAGGAACCGATGCACGAATTTGAAGATGTTGCTGACGGAGAACATGTCTACATGGGAAATTCAACAACTGCCGGAGTGTTGGGTAAAGGGAAAGTTCTTCTCAATTTCACTTCGGCAAAAAGTTATGTTTGACTAATGTGCTGTATGTCCCTTCCCTCCGTAGAAACTTAGTTTCTGGTGGTCTTCTTAATCTTGCTAGCATTAAAGTTGTTTTAGATGGAGGGGTGGCTATCATCTCTCGGAATGGAGACTTTGTTGGAAAGGGATATCTGAATGGGGGTTAAAAGAGGGTTTATTTGTTCTAAATGTTGCCTCCGAAATTAATGGAGACTTGGACATGTTAATTTTGCTTCATTAAAAAGACTTCGTAATATGCATTTAATTCCATCTGTTAATATTGAAAGCATATCGAAATGTCCTGTTTGTGTAGAAGCAAAATATGCTAAGAAACCGTTTAAGCCTCGTAACTAGTAGACAAAGCTGAACTACTAGAGTTAATTCATTCAGACTTAGCAGACTTCAAGAACACGGTTAGCAAAGGTGGGAAAAGATACTATATTACCTTTGTAGATGACTACTCTAGATTCACTAGAGTATACCTCCTTAAATCTAAAGATGAGGTTAAAGAAATGTTCTTGAGATATAAAGCGAAGTAGAAAACCAACTAGATAGAAAGATCAAGAGGCTTAGATCTGATAGAGGTGGTGAATATGGAACCAATGCCCTTGCTGCTTTTTGTGCATCAAATGGAATAATCCATGAGGATAGTGCCCCTATACTCCCCAACAGAATGGGATAGCTGAAAGGAAGAACAGAACTCTTAAGGAAATGATGAATGCTATGCTACTAAGTTCAGGCCTTTCGGATAACATGTGGGGAAGTCTGTTTTAACTGCTTGCTACATTCTAAACAGAGTTCCTCATAAAAAGTTAGACCAAACCCTATATGAACTGTGGAAAGGGTATGCTCCAAATTTGAGTACTCTTAAAGTATGGGGATGCTTGGCTAAGGTTCCTTTACCTAACTTCAAAAGACCCAATATTGGTTCTAAGACCTTTGATTACTGTGTTTATTGGTTATGCTCAAAATAGTGCTGCATATAGATTCATGTCATTACCTGATCTTACCATTTCTGAATCTAGAGATGCTGTATTCTTTGAGCATGTGTTTCCTTTAAAGAAAAATGTGACCAATACTTTGCATGAAAATGTTAGATTGCCTGTTTCTAGTTCAGCATCTAATAATCAAATTGATGAGCCTAGAAGGAGTAAAAGGCGTAGAGTTGAACTCAACTATGGTCCTGACTTTATTACTTCCTTTCTAGTTGAGAACTTGGATGTTGATGCCATAACTGATGAACTAGTGTCAATCTATCTTATTGAGGAAGATCCCAAAACCTATCAAGAGGCTATGAGGTCTATAGATGTCGGTTTACGGAAAGAAGCCATTAAAAGTGAATTAGATTCTATAGAGTCTAATAAAACTTGGGAGTTAGTAGACTTGCCCAAAGGTTGTAAGCCTATCAGTAGTAAGTGGATCTTCAAAAAGAAATTAAGGCCTGATGGTTCTATAGACAAGTATAAAGCAAGATTGGTAATTAGAGGGTTTAATCAAAAGAAGGGTGTTGATTTCTTTGATACCTATTCCCCAGTGACCAAAATTGCCACCATCAGAATCTTAATTGCCTTAGCAGCTATCAACAATCTAGTTGTACATCAAATGGATGTAAAGACTGCTTTTCTAAATGGTGATTTAGAAGAAGAGATTTACATGTCTCAACCTGAGGGCTGTGAAATTCCTGGTCGGGAGCATAAAGTGTGTAAGCCGAGAAAATCCCTTTATGGTCTTAAGCAAGCTCCCAAACAATGGTATGAAAAGTTTGATAGCACTTTAAATCTAAATGGATTTATAGTAAATGCATCTGACTCTTGTGTTTATTCAAAATCCTTTGACTCAGATTGTGTGATCATATGCTTATATGTGGATGACATGCTAATTTTTGGTACTAACTTGCATGTTGTTAATGAGACAAAGAAAATGTTATCCTCACATTTCGAAATGAAGGACTTAGGAGAAGCCGACGTGATCCTAAGGGTCAAAGTCACAAAAACCAACAGTGGGTTTTCTTTCTGTCAGTCTCATTACATTGAAAAAATCTTAAGGAGGTTCAACTGCTTTGAGGTAGTACCTGTTAGAACTCCCTATGACCCTAGCATACACCTTAAAAAGAACGAGAGGACCTAGTGTTTCTCAATCTGAGTATGCTAAAATTATAGGAAGTGTCATGTATCTCATGAACTACACTCGTCCTGACATTGCTTATGCGGTTAGTAGACTGAGTCGATATACTCATAACCCTAGTCGAGATCACTCGGGATGCCCTTTTTTGCTTACTAAAATACTTAAAAGGTACCATTAACTGGTGTTTGCACTTTAACAAATTTCCTGCTATGTTATAAGGATTTTGTAATGCAAATTGGGTATCCGATAACGATGAAGTAAGCTCCACTAGTGGTTATGTGTTTATTTTAGGTGGAGGAGCTATTTCGTGGAAGTCCGCAAAACAGACTTGTATAGCTCGATCCACCATGGAATCTGAATTTATTGCTCTTGAGTTGGCAGGTCAAGAAGCGGAATGGTTAAAGAACCTATTGGCAGACATGCCAGTATGGGAAAGGAAAGGTACACCAATTTCTCTGCATTGTGACTCGCAGTCAGCAATCGGTGTTGCACACTAACAGATGTCCATAACGGAAAGAAGAGACATATCCGTATTAGACATGGTGTAGTAAAACAATTGCTGAAACATGGTGTTATTTCCCTTGAGTTTGTGAGATCCGAAAGAAACATTTCGGACCCACTTACTAAAGGACTAACGAGACGAGTGGTACTCGAAACGTCGAGGGGATGGGACTCAAACCCATGGATTGAAGCGAGTATGGTGGATACCCTTTAGTGGTCAAACGAAACTATACTGAGACTTCATAAATACACTACACACCTATCCCTATGACATACTGGTAGTGTTTATAAAGGATGAGCTATTTATGCTCTTAATGATTCCATAGCCTACTAAGGTGGTGTTACTGAGAAGCACTTGATGGATTCACCGCAAATTATCTGTGAGGTTGAGCAACAATATGCTCTTAATAGTTCCATATCCATTATATGGTGGTCTATACTTGAGATAGACTTGATGGAACTACCTACGTAAGTGTGAAGGTTTGGCCACCTTCTATGAGAAACTTGGTATGTCTCTCTAGAGCACTTATGAGACCCGAGGTATGCGCATGACCTTTATAAAGCGCAAAATTTATCTATCGCGGAGTATGCACAAATTTGAAAGTTGATATGTGTTGTGGGGGCCTCGTCTAAGGTGTATCAAGTTCAAGACTAGTTCACTTGATTACAACTGGATGTTGCCTCATTTCACTATGTGTCAATTCAATCGAAAGACATTGACATTTAAGTATTTACCCTTCCTATGCCCAGAAAAATCTTTTCTTCCTTTACATGCCATTTGTGGGGGATTGTTGGAAAATGGCATGCCTTTCTTGTTCTTCTAAAAGTCCCACATTGAAGTTTTGCTAAGCTTCTCTTGGGTTTTTATATCTCCCTCTCTTGGCTACTATTTGAATATTATTATTATGGCTTGGGGGTTGAGGAGCGTATGGAACAAACACACGCGCGCGCGCGCCGCCCGCCCTCCCGGGCCGGGCGCGGCGCGGGCCTCGGGCCGCGGGCTGTGGGCCTAACGTACATATTCTTTTTGGAGAAATCTTATTTGACTTTCGTTGACCGATTCCTCGCGTTATCGTTAGTCGGAGATTTTAGTGGCATAAAATCCTCGGTAATGGAGAGATAAGCGGAGAAATATCCTCCACTTCCTCCTTGATTTTCTCCACTGCTTTTGCTCCAACAAGTCATATGTTTTCACTATAAATACTAAGCTTCCTCTCCTCATTTACACACACTCAATTCTCTTCCTCTCCTCTCTACTACTTCCTCTTCTCTGGGCATAGTTTCTGCATACTCCATTTCCTTTGCTTTCGAGTGCACGGAAGTAAAGCTGCTGTGGAAACCTTGGGGAGCAACCGGCTGTCACGATTGCACCGTGGTCGGGCCGTTTTGCTTTCAGGTCGGTGGTCATACCACGACACAGACATTCTCCTCTTCTATTCTAGCCATTGGTAACGTCTTTAATTCCAACACGTATAACGCTCTTCAAACTCCAAGACTTCTTCTTCATGCCCTGTTAATCTCAGCTTGTTAACTCTTACTGCAATGGCGATTCCATAATTGAGCCCAAGAGAACTTGTCCTCTATGCAAACTATGAAGTATTACGCGAGGAGGTGTCAAGTACCTGGGATAAAATACTCATCAGAGAGGGAGTAAAGGGCACCTACTAGGAGGTGAGAGGATCCCTATAGATAGGGTATAGAGCTCTGCACTGCTATGGCGGAAAGCTAGGGTTTACTAGAGGCACCGCTAGAGAATCACTAGAGAGAAAAATTAGTCTAGCTTTATATAAAAAGTTAAATAAGAGTAACATTAATAAAAAAGACTTGCACATTGACATACAAATTGGACTCCAAAAATTTAAACGCATAAATTATGATTGTAAAATTACTAAACAAAATTGAATAATTAAATAACAAATTTATTCTTATATTTTTTTATCAAAAATAAATAAAAAAAGCTTCAAAAATCTATGTTATATATAAAGGAAGGAGCAAAGTTATGTATAAATTTCAATTTGCTATATTTACTCCTCCTTCTAGTTAAATTTTAAGGATAAAACTGTCATTATATTATTGTTTTATGTAGTTACCCCTATCTTTCTCCAATTAACCCATTCTCCCTCTTCTTTTCTCTCTCTCTCTCTCCAGTTACCCATGCATATGCCTCTCTCTCTCTCCAATTGCCCATGCCAAGTCCCCATTAAATACTCTCTCTCTCCAATTATCTATCCTCACAGTTTAGGAGCATTTTTGTTGTTCACTTTTTTTTAATCAAATTTATTAACTATTTTTAATCTAGCATAATTATAAAGATACATGAAGACTTTTATTTTTTTATATAAACTAGTTTGGATAATAGGAAAATTAAAATAAATAAAGTCTAAATTTAAAGTTTGGACCTTAGATAAATAAATATTATTGGTATAAGTTACTCTTATAACTTATAAAGTTTGGATAATTTATTTCCTTTATATACCTACCTATCTATCTATGTTGTGTAACTTATTTGATAAGAGTCACAAATTATTAGATCATATAATTTATTTGATATAAACTCTGAATTATTCAATGAATTTGATTATTTGATATATACAAAAAATATCTCATAAAAAATTGTGTATCAACATATCTCAGCTATTATATTACTTTAGTGAATTACTTTTCGCTTTCTTATATCTTATGTTTTTTTTTCTCCTTTCTATAGTATATAATGTGTATTTTTCTTAAAATTAAAAGTTAATTAGTTGTAGCTAATTGTGTAATGCAATGAAAATTTTAATCTTTACTTTTTTTCCATTTTATTGTAGAATTCAGACATTATACAAAATGCTCACGTTTAATCATCCAATACAGATCATTTAGATTTATTGGATTAGATTATTTGACATATAAAAGAGAATAACTCAAAATTATTATTATTATTATTATTATTATTATTATTATTATTATTATTATTATTATTATCAATTCTCGACTACATAATTGTCAAAAATATCTTTTTTATAAGGAAAAAAACTAAAAGGTAAATTTTGATAAATTTAAATTGATCTTGCACGCATGCGTGTAACTCCAAGCTAGTAGTTATAATTCCCAATCCACATAAAACAAAACCAATTGTCTTAGCTCGAAAACATAAAAAGGAAAGTAAATGGTAACATGGGCGGATTTTCCATGCATGCGACCATGCTAGCAGCCCGAGTACAATCCACAATGCGTGTAAGATTAATTTAACTTTGTTAAATTTATCGTTCAATATTACTCTTATAAATAAAAAAAGAAAAATGGTGTTTTGATAACTATGTTTCTAGATATAAAATAGTAAATATGAGAATCATAATAATTTTTTGTGTAAAACTCTTGAATATCCTAACTATTATGATTTCTTATGTAAATTACTCTTAATATACCATATTATTTAGAAATATATCTTTCTCCATCGTATTCGTATATCAAGCCAAGATCATCAAGTATAAGTGTGTAATAAATAAATATACATATTACAGACATTATAGTTAACTCCAACTAAATAATATCGATTTAAAAAAAATATATCATACATGATTGAATGACAAAAAAAGAAAAATAAATATAAGAGGGCATAAAATAGATAAATAAAGTGATAATACAACTAACATGCAATGGTATATCAAAAACTATAAATATATATAATAATAAATTTTTATGAGTTATTATCTTCTGTATATCAAATAATATAATCCAATGTATCTAAGTGTTCTAAATTAGATGATTATATGTAAATAATTTATATGATCTCCGAATAATATGATCGAATAAGAAATACTAAAGATTGTGATTTTCATTACATCACAATATTAACTACAACTAAATCATTTTAACTTTAAGAAAATGATATATCAATCATATACTATAGAAAGGAGAAAAAAACCTAGAAAAGTGAAAATTAATTTAAATAATTTTTTATGAGTTATAAAATATCAAATTTATTGAATAATATAATAAATATTTTAATTTTAAAAGTAGATCCTTATGCATAAAGAATTGATGTGGTATCCCAAATTCTATGATGAATTTAAATAAAAAAATTATCAAAAAGATTCAAGAGTTGTATTTGAATTATAAGAGTTTGTAGTTATTAGTCTTGCTTATATTAACACTAAGCACATAGTAAAATATCACTAAACCACGGTTAAATAATCATACCTGCAAAACGAACTATTATTTATTGTTAAACCAATACATATCAAAGCACATATCATTTAGTAAAATGTACATGAATTTTTTTATAAAAAAATACAATGCATACCCGCAAAAGATGAGAATTAAGAAAATACACATAAAAATAATACAAAACATATTTGGATTTATAACTAATATTTCAATATTATACTTAAACTCCCCTCAAAAATTATGTTATAAAACTATAGTAAATGTTTTCTTTATATATCAATAAAAGTTATATGATATTGTATGTGAGTATGATATACCGTAAAGGTGAGATAGATACAATAATATGAAGAAAGTTACAAGAAAGAAGACAAAAAGAGATATTGCCATATTAATATGATAAGGCATTAGAATAAGAAAGGGGAAAATAACTATGAGACAATATCAGACACGGTTGTCTCTGATGTGGCATATATGAATCCGACTCCAGGACCCTTGTTGCAATCAACAAAGACCACGCATTCATGTCGGTTTTCATCTACCTTAGTAGCAAGCCGACCTGCTAGAGGGTAGAAATGAACGAGGGTAAGAGAGAGGGAGTCCTTGAGACTTTCAAGGAGACTCGAGATCGAGCAATGTGGTGGTTTGTGGAACAAGAGACCATTTTGGATGTAGGTGGTCGAGAGGAAGGGTAGATCCCATGGAGTTAGCAAATACGGGCCCTTTGCTTCTTTGGTCTCATACTTTGGCTTGATGAAAGTTTCTGATACATACTCAACTGTTGGCGAGTTTACCTTATGGTTTTGGTGTTTATGGCCATGGAATTGGCAGCTAAATTCTTTTTCTTGGGTCGTTAAGATAGACATTTTTCTTTGCTCATGCATATGAAGTTCGATCGGTTTGTTTAGCCCTTTTTATGTAACGCCCCAATCACCATTACTTAATAACCCCTCATCGGGACTATTACATAAGGTCGCAGCGGAAGGTAACGATCAAAGGCGCTACCGCCGTCCTAAAACTAGGACAAGGCTCAATAATTTGAAATAAAATGAAGTACGATTTGTGCATCCACTGATATATTTCCAATGATAATGTTAGGAGTAACTACATATTACCCAAGTAGCTAGGTCATCCCAAAACACAGAGTTATTGGTTTAGCCCCGTAATATTTATACAACCTAGACTTTTGTTTATTCCACAAAATAATACGCAACGTACAGTAATTCCCAAGGTCATACCTAGACCTTGGTTGAGGGTAAAGTCACTGTGAGCGTCTATATACCTTCAGTACTCCCAAATGCCACGTGGCTGGCTAGGGTTTGCCTTCATCGGACTTGGCGAATGGTTGGTTGTTCACCAATGCTTCTTCCTAAAACAAAAACAGTAAAATATTTGGAAGAGTGAGTCGAAACTCAGTACGAACATTCCTGTACTCGTAAAATAACTTTGAAGAATATATTGATTGAGCACGCGCATTTCAATTCATTTTAGTTTGAAATCAGGGGGAGAGAATATAAGTAAAACTTGCTTGCCGGTTATTATCTCGAAAGTGGAACCCCTTGATAATTGATACGATCTTAGTAAGGTGCACACCTCCCGGGCCGACCGAGAACCCGAGTTGAAGCCGCGCGGGTTGGGCATAAGCCCTGATTATTGATAATTGAGCAGGGACCACTTGATTAGGTGGCAAAACTTGATTTGCAAATGATTCATTATTAGTTGTATATATGAGAAATGTTGAGATTTGATGAAACATGTGAGTTTTCGCAAGGTACAGGCAATGAACATACCTGAACCGAGAATATTTGTTTCTCCCCTTTTGTAGAAATTTGAGTCACCAGCTATTCGGCAACGGAAGTGGCCTCGGTTCTGTTTAAAATGGATTTCTAGGGTTAATAATGTTTTTCTTGAGTTTTCATGCTTGAGTTCGCATAAGTATTGGTGCCTTACTTCATTTTCTATATTTGTTACGCAATCAGGTAACTACGTCTCCCTTACACAACTTCACTGCATTAGTTACGTTTTGATCATGGGCAATAGCGTCTACTAATTAGAGAGCTCGATTACGCTAATCAGATAACTAGTGTTATTTATGTAATTCAATGCATTTGTTGGCATGAATTGAAAAGGTGTATATATATACATATACACGTGTGACCAATCACTTGCCGTTATTATATGTATTAAAAGATGTGAAACACGCTCTTAATAATTCTTATTATTGCTACCCACATTGTTATCATTATTACTATTAGCATTATTATTATTATTCTTATTTGATGCAACCAATTCGATTAGTTTGCCAACTCAACTTATCTTTCGATCCTCATTCCCAACGTAATTTCTTTATTCCTTCTTTCATCGAATTCAAACTCATAACTAAGTGATTACTTAATCCACCAATGCCTTCCTATAGGAAGGCTTCACCATTAACCAAATTGCTCAAACTTCACACCCATATCAATTTAAGGTCATGAGCATTACTTTCACAACAAAGTTCACATTCACAATCACAATTAGACAACTTAATGCTCCAAGTTTTCTTTACGTCTCTACATTTACACGTTAGCTAGTTTAGTTTCCACATGTACTCTGCCCTTCTTTTGCTCAATATATTCATTCCCCAAAATATCTGAATTCATCCAATTACTCAATTATATAACAAAACATCCCTAATCCCATTCTCTAAAGTATAATTTCCCAAAAGAAATCACATTTATACACAATCAATGCATCAACTGTCACTTCTCTGTCATTCATACCAATCTGAATTTTTCTAATCAATCCTCAAAT
The DNA here is from genome assembly GCA_021018815.1 of Talinum fruticosum. Classification (NCBI taxonomy): domain Eukaryota; kingdom Viridiplantae; phylum Streptophyta; class Magnoliopsida; order Caryophyllales; family Talinaceae; genus Talinum; species Talinum fruticosum. The sequence goes on from JAITYX010000022.1 coordinate 3,168,927, forward strand.
TCATTCAACAACACAATTCTAAATCATACACTTCAATGTATAGTTACAATTACCTAAATAAATCAGAAACTTGATAATTTAGGGTTTAGGGTGTTTACCTTCAGATTTGAAGAGGAGAAGTCGAAGAGGTCGAGCAGGGGGTGGTGGTGGTCGGCAGCTGCACTGGCAGCCACTCGGCAGAGGCGGCGATGACCTCCGGCGGTCGCTGCGGCTGGTGGTTGGCCGTCAGGTGGCCGCGGCAGGGAAACCCCGCAGCGCCTAGCGGGAGGCAGAGAGGGACGGTGAGAGCGCGAGAGCGCGAGGAAGCGAGACAGAGGGGGACGGGGACGATCGGCGCCGGTTTCCCGCCGGCGTCGCTCGCCGTGCTGGCCGGAGAAGATGCCGCTAGGAAGAGGAAGCAGGGGAGGAAGGAAGGGGCAGAGACGGGAAGAGCAGAGGAGAGGCAGGGAGTACGAGAGAGAGGACGCGGAAGGGGAGTGCGAGGGCGCCTGCCGGGCGGTGCCTAGCGCCGGCTTCAGGCCGGCGTGGGTGGCGTTCGGTGGCCGGAGTGAAAGGCAGCAGCAGAGAGAAGTGGTGAGGCAGGGGAGGACGAGGGGGAGGAAGCAGGGAGAGAGAGAGAGCCCGAGTGAATTTTTAAGCTGCCTTCATATTCCGGAGAATTCTTTCTCTGGATTATTCCTTAGAAAAATCTAATTTGGTTATTTTATTATTTTTATTTATTTCTTTATTCACTTATTTTGTTTTCTTTTATTGTTACTTTTAAATTTTGTTTTTAATAACGATGTTCACAAATCAAAATTCTATTATGAGATTCTTATTAGGGCCACTTCGTCGCCTTAGCTGCATAACATACGAGATAAAAATAGTTTAAATATAAGATATCGAATTGAAGTGCACGCGCTCGATCATATAAATCCTGTTATTAATAAATAAATGATGTGATTTAGGGTCGGGTTGTTACATTTTATAATATATGTAGGTGGGCCTTTAGCCAGCGATTGACCCATACTACTAGTTCTTATGGTACTAATTAATAGACTTGATAAAATTGACCCGAACCAAATGGGTCAATCCAAACTACCCGAAACCCAAACCGAACCGACATCCGAAACAACTGAACCGATTTTGACCCGAAAACCGAAATGAATCGACCCGAAACTTAACCAACCCGAAATATAATTGAACCGATTACAACCCGTACCGAATCAGACCTGAACCCGATTTTGACCCGAACTCAAATAAAAGTGACCCAAATCCGAACTGACCTGAATTCGAATTTGACCCAACCCACATTTTTTTTTCGTGTATCTCTCAAGATGAACTTTGTGCTCGTAATGGTACAATTTTGATCGACCTCAAATCATATTCAAGCGGGTCCATACCAAGGGATGGTGGTGGACCTAATAATATTGTATTGTATATGGTTAACCCGAAATCATACTCGAAACCTACCCGAACCGACATTGACCCAATTCGAACCGAAACCGACCCGAATTTGACCCGAGCTGAGATTAACCTAACTTGAACCCGAACCCGACCCGAATAAGATTGACCCGAAGTTGAACCGAATCGAAGTTGATCTAAACCAAAACGGAATTAAACCCAAACGAGATCGACCCGAAGTTGACCTGAATCGAACTTAACCCGAACCGAACCCGAACCGAATGACCCGATTGCCAAGTATACTAATTAAGGTCACTTCACCAAATATCTTCTGAGTAGTTAAGTTTGAAGGGAAGTACATCATAAGGGAGAAAAGAAACTCCTACATGAGATAAGTTTATCTAACTATCTTTTTGGCTAATATACAGTTGCTTCTAATACCATTTCAAACAAGATATAAAGAGAAAGGAGGGAATAGTGAAAAGCTATAAAATCAAACTAGTTATAACACGCCTCCTTTGAATTTGAACATTGGATACTGCAAATACTTTATCTATTTTACGCGATTATTAACATTGGTGCTATTGATATTCGAGTTTAATTTATCATTCGAAAAGACTCTAATATCATATTTGAAAATCATCTCAATAAAAACACTTAAGATATTAGTTGAATTTATTAGTAGAAAAAAAACGTGGTGGCCGTCGGGTATAGAAACAAAACTAACAGCAATACGACACACAGTGGAGACAGAAGCCATACATGTGTTAGCCTCAGAAACATTTCCATGGTTGATAATTAGTGACCCTCGTTGTTCCATATATATGGATGACCAAATCAGAGGGTCCATTCCCTTATCTTCTCTATCGTTCATCGGTCGGTAACGACTAATGTGTGTGTAAATACGTCACGGGTAATTAACAAACGTGACAGTAGCAATTTGCATGATGAATTTTTGAGACAACAAACATCACCACTTTTGTTCTCACATTCCATGTATTCATACAATTGAAAGAGTACTTTCTGCTCCACTACAAATTAATATGCCTTTTATAATTAAGTGTCAGAATTGAATGACATTTTTTTATTGTGGTGCTTGTCCACGTGATAAGGACCCGTAAAAATTTATCTCATCATCCCATCCATTAAAAAAAATGTATTATATATATTTTTTTCATTCAAATTTTAAATATAAACGTAAAATTTGTCCGATTTATTGAACATGAGGGGAAAAAATCCAACCCAAATTTTTGTCATGCTGTTATTTGAAGATTCCTAAAATTTTTTCAATAATATTTATCCTTAAAAAAAAAAAGAGTACTGATTCTTGCACAAAATCTCTCAATTTCTCTAAAAAGTAGAAACATTGAGTATTCTAATTTCTGAATAGAGATTAATCTAAAATTACACAATATATGGACATCAAAAAAGTGTTTTAAACGCATCCAAGTTCATAAAATTATTGCAGTAGGTTTTGTTTATCAATTTAACATGGTTATTTAATACTTCCTCTATTCCTTAATATTTCTTCAAATGAATCAAAATATATATATATATATTGATCACTCAAGTGAGTCAAAGATAGTACAGGTTAGGGCTGGGCAATGGGGCGGGCCAGGGCGGGTCAGGGTCAGCCCATTACTATAACGGGTCGGGTCGGTCAGGGAAAAATAAATGGGTTAGGCCGGGTCATGGGCCAGCTGACCCTGACCCACCCATGACCGGCCCATGGGCCGAGCTCAACATGAATTGACATTAAGTACTTGGTTTGGTAGCATAAAGCAGTAGTAGAACATCCAGTACTTGAAACAACTTGTAAGGCAACGAGTTCCTAGTTTTCAACCTATGACAAATTCTATTAAAGACATAACTAATACAAATTGGTAATCGCCTGGAAAAAGCATATGTCAGTAGTTTGCAACTCTACATGATATTAAACTCTTGTTTCTCAGTAAAAAACTTCTTCACGGGACCCAAAGCCATACTTTAAGGTCTTAGACTCGTTTCTCGACATAACATACAAGATTTACAAGCATCACTGGACAAAGCCCACAGGTTGTGTGGGTCCAAAATTGCTTTGGAGGCTCCACAAACCTTCCCACAGCCCGTGGAGGTCAATGGTTGGCTCTAGAGATCATCAAGGGCCTTCCCATGGTAAGTGAGGACTTCTGGTGGCCAACACGGCCTACCTCACGGCCTGTGGGAGCACCCGCGGAGGTTATTTTGGGTTAAATAAATCGCTGCTGTCCACCACAGCCTACCTCACAGCCTGTGGGATTACCCGTGGTGAGTGGCAGTGGCTCCCAAACTCTATTTTCTTATCTTCTATCTATCTTGTCCTTGTGAGATGTCTATGAAAGGTTCATTTCAACATTCTAAGTAACATATTAGCTCAATAAAACCCATTAAAATACATATGCAAGATACGTACTTTTCATACCAAGTTTTGGACAAACTAACACTATATAAAATTTATGATCAATCTTCAATTCGAGTTATTTAATAAATAAGTCGCATATATAAATCGAACTTTCTTGTTTAGACTTTCCTTTAATTCGAGCGTCACATATTCTCTGCAAGCATGTATTGGGTGGGTCCTGGGTGGTCAGGGTCATTTGACCCATGACCCAACCCGACCCATTTATTAAAAAGTATCGCCCAGCCCGTTAAGTAAGTGGGCAGCCCGGCCTGGTCCGGCCCGTTGCCCCAGCCTTAATTAGCGTCATTTCTTTGAGAGAAAAAAACCCCTTTATTTTTTTCTATTTTCCACTGTAAAAAAATTCCCACTTGGTTAACCAAAAATACAAAAAACAGAAGGTTCTGTTCTTTTTTTCACTGCTAGCAATAGAAAAAAATATAGAATAATTAATCTTAAAAAGAAAAAAATCATCCGTAATCAAATTTCATTATTTTTTTTGAAGTAAAATATTTTGGAACATCATAAAAAAAAAAAAAAGAATCCTAGGTTGGCATTGCTGAGATTTTGAGCAAACCCAATCAATGAATGAATACAGAGCTTTAATTTCTCATAACATTTACTATACAAATTAAAAATACATGTAAATTGATTTTTAATTTATCCACAAATAAATAAGTTATCAAAAGTAATAAAATTATTATTTTAAAAAAAAAAGAATGGAAAGAGAAAGTGGATTGAAAAGATACCTTTTTTTCCCACCTTAACAAATTAGGATAATAATAAAATTAAAATTAATAATAAAATTTGTGAATATTATGAGATGACCCTTTTACTTTGACCCATTAATGACCCGCTGGTCGACCCTTTAATGGTCCATCTTCACATGACCCTAAATCAACCCGACCCTTTTATTACTAAATTTGGGCTTTGATCCTTTCTTTTGGCCAAGCCCTGCTGGCCCAATGGATACCCGCCCATTGGTCAGCCCTAATGTTGACTTAAATTGTTGATTAATCATCAGAGATGGTTTTTCAACTCCGCTTATGAAACGAAACATTTTCTACGTAAGACTTGTCTATATATAGAGTGCCATCATATATGCTCTACCTGAGACTTATCTTTTTAGTTGCTATTGTATTTATACCCAATAGATGTTTTCTATTGCAAATCCATATATGATAGATATGTTCTTATGTCTCAAAAATCTGATAATTAGGTGCTGATAATGAGTTGCTATCATGGTGTTAGACTTACTTTACGGGCACAACTGCGATTTCAGTAATGCAAAGGATAATTCGGGATTGTCAATTCACATTAGTCTAGGGTTCAACCACTATTCCATTTTGTGCACGACATAAATACTATACTCAAAATCATCGATAAATATGTACTAATGAACATAAGTAAATAATGAATCAAGTTGAAATAAACAAGAGAGCAACAATAAACAAAGCAAAAATATAATGAATAACTAAAGCTTCTTTGGTCTTACCAACTGATATTAGTAGGCCTCAAAACAAAATCTCCAACAATACAACTTTCAAGTAGATCTTAATCAAACAAGAATGACAGACACCCATGAATATATGTTGACGTATCAGGAAGCACATAATATGAAACCCAGAAGAGGTTCATGTTCAGAGGTTTCGTAAATAAATGTTCAAGTATCACTAAGCATAGCATAAAATCATATGCGCCAACGAAATGGTCAAGTGAGCTGCGCAGAAAAGCAAATTAATCAAATTATCAAAGAAAAAGATAAGAAATCCTGTTGAAATGATTAACTAAGCACAAGGAGCAGGAACAAAGCCCAAGGAATCTCCGCCACAAGCAAACCAATCAAAGACCATTGATATCATATCAGATGAATTCATAAGGAAAATCAGAGCAAAACAGTGACAAATTTGACTCCCACTTCCCAACCAGATACAATCTTTCCCACGAATGGCAACTAGCAGTATGAAAAACCCAGCCAACAATCCTAATCAAGAGTCTAGGACACACTCAAATAGTCAATCAAGCCAAATTGACAAATATAACAGATATATTATATCAAAATGACAAAAGAAAATCCTTAACAAGAAGCTATTTGCTACCCACAACCCTTTAGAAAAAACAAATGGTACAGAATAAGAATAAAGCAAATTATAGAAAATATTCAAATCAATTAATTTCAAATTTTAAATGAGTAGAAGACACACATCATACCAAAAAAGATGCACATCAAATCTTACATGCACATAATCATAGCTGCCCATGGGTTGTGTCACTACATAAGTCAACATCAACTGGGCCAAAAACTCCTTTTTGTGGATACATGTATTCTTCCAAAATCTTAATCTCAGTATCATTATCTCTTTTCTCGGTGAACTGGGAGAAACGAAAAAAAAACACAATGAAAAAAAGGAACAAGACTGTATAATCATGCCCATTGGTTGTGTCATGTATTAGTCAACATCAAAACAGAGGGAGAAAAGTAAGTCATACCTCGCATGTTATCCAAAGCCGTATCGAAATTTTTTTAAAAAAACTACATTCACATATACATATTCTTTGAAAATCTTTATCTCAGTCTCATTCTTCCTCTTCTCAGTGAAACTGAAGTGAAGTAACTGAGCACCACTAGTAAAATTTATCAAATTAACACATCCCACTTCTATACATCGACAAAAAAGAATTGAGGAGAAAAAAGTGGAATGAAATAGAACAGAAACTACCTCTGTTTCGACATAGAAGTTGAGAGCAACGAGGCTTCTTCATAAATCTCACTATAAACCATCAAATCGATCAAGGACAAATTACGAAAGAGCACAACGAAATTTATTAGTGAAAAGGAAAGGATTAGGGTTTTAGAAATTGAAAATATTAGGGTTTTGGAAGGTTTGAATTGGCGTCTACGTTCGCTCCATCGTGGCAATCGTTCTCTGATCTCACCTACATATCCTCGGTCTCCATGCTTGGATCACTTACAACCTAACTTTTGCCTCCATGAATTGGATGAAATAAAACTAGTTTCACTTTAATCTCAGATTTAATCACCAAATCCAAGATTGAAATGAAATGAATTCGATTCACATCCTTGAAATAAGAAACTCGGCTGCGAATCCCTCGATCAGAGATAAAATCAATTGCAGAAGCCTAAAAGAAACAAAGAGGCTATCAAATCGGATGATTAGACGTAAAAGAGAGAGATTAAACAGTATTTATAGGCATTGATGCAATTAAAAGAAAGAGATACAGACTCGGCTCTCTACACGGAAGACTCGGAATCAGACTAAGCCCAAAGTTATTCAAATCTGGGTTCCGAAAAACCTTCTTCCTCAGAAAAGGACCACAGTAAAGAATGTTACTGGGTTCGTTAGAGGAAGTGAGAAATGTTAGATTGTCTCTGTTTTGCAGGTTACTCGAAGAGATCAAAAGGACGATTATTTTCCTATAAATAGCGCCTACTCTCCTTCATTTCTTTACTTTACCACTCGCGCAATATTTCTACTCTCTCTCTCTCAAACTCAAATCTTCGTGAACAAGCTCTCTGTACAACAAGTGACTCCAAGTACTTTCAAGCTTCGTGAAGATCGTCTCAAGTAAGCTCAGCTGCTCTCAACTTGTTCTTCTACTCTTTTCTTTTTATCTTTCACGATTTTTGAGTTCTTTTCTTCTACCCTCTCTCAAAGTTTCACTACTCTCATTTCTCATCCAAAATGCCGAAAAGAGGTTCTCATCCTGACTTTTTTAGCTCTGCCACAAAGAAACCCCGAACAAAAAGCCAAGAAGGCCCCTTCAATTCTAAACCTATTGTCACCCAGCATCTTGCGCATGATGATAAGTTCTTCCCAACCACTAAATTTTCGTGGTTGTCTCACATACAAACAATTGGGGTTTACAACTTTCTGTGTTTCAGCGAGTTCATCTATCCTGAACTCGTGTCTGAGTTTTACACTCATCTCCCCAGCTCTGAAGGTGTCCTAACCTCCAGGGTTCGAACATCACAATTCGTATAAACACTTCCCTTCTGCATCGTCTGTTTAAAGTTTCCTCCCTCTTCTTAATCAGCAATCCCATTCCTTTCACTGAAGTCGCTGACGACTTCTATGAAAAGTATGCAAAAGAATTCCCTGGGTCACGCAAAAATTTTCTCCGTGACTCAGCTGAGGTCGAAGCACGTCTTCGTGCTTCCTGCTGATGAGAACCTTCTTCTCTCAACACTCCAAGCAAAGAGAATCCCAACTCTAAACACCTCAAAGCTCTCTTTGACATTCTTGAGGGCTACGAAGTAGACCTCTTTCCTTCCATCATTGAGCAAATGGCAGCTGTGCCAACTCAACTCCAAAATAAGAAGAACACCCCTCTCCCTTTCGGTGCTCTTCTTATCTTTGTATTTAAACAATTCAAAGTTCCTCTTCCCTCAGATTTGACCGCAGTTTCGAGGCTGCCATAGTTGTAGGCAAAAAGGAACTTCAGGGGTACGGATACCAGAAACCGAACCTGGTGTCCGGGTTCACAGCTTAGAGTTGAGGCCACCTTCTCCGCCTCGGACTCGGAAAGAAGGCCCCATTTCTCTTCCTGCCCCACCTGGTGGTGCTTCCACCTCAGGTGCTTCTAGGTCTCTCTCTTCTATTTTGTCCTCCGTCTTCATGGACAAAATTAGTTCTGTGTCCTTGGAATTCAAGGACATACTCCGGTCACTTAAGAGTGTTTATCGGTCTATGACCATCAACCAAAAAACAGCCCAGTCTCAAATCCGAGAGCAGCAAAACTCGCTTATTGAGATGAAGGCTCTGGTGAAGGAGCAGAAGGAACCGATAGAGCTCCTCCAGGAGAGACAGTCCAAGGCAGCTCAGGACCAAGGCAACTCCGACACATCCGAAGAGTCCTCGAGCCCTGCCAAGTCCTTCTCGGACGAGAGGAGAGGAGGCAGAAGAAGATCAAGAAGAAGCAAAAGAGCCGGCGGCTGATACAGCTCTTTCGAGCCTAGCGAGCCTGAAGGCCAGGGAAACCAACAAGGACAAGGAGGCACAACTGAGGGTCCAAGTGCTCCTAAAGCCCAACCTGAACTGTTCAGCTCGGACAGCGAGTCCGAGTGGGTCGAAGACCTTGCTGATCCAGGACAACCAGCAGCGGGTCAACTCTGAGCACACCCCCTCATCTCCTCAGCTCCAAGAGGACGAACCTCTAGATCCCCTCGTTCTGGGTCAACCACTCGGAACCGAGCCGTTGCCAGAGATTCCGGTACTTCCTCCGCCACGCTCAAGCACATCGTCAAGATCCTATCAGCGCCGGCGCACCAGTCGTCCTTCCTCCTCAACTCGGACAAATCCATCCCCTCCTTAATTTCTTAGTCTTTTCTTTACAGTTTTTTCGTTTCGTCCAGACATCAAATACGTACTACTTGTTGTATTCTTCCCATTTTTTTTGTTTTTGTTGAAAGGCAAGGGGAGGATATAGATAAAAAAATTTGTCGTCTTATCTAGGGGAGACTCTCTCTCTCACTCTTTGTACATATTATCTTTTTCTTCAATGAAGTAATGCATTTCCTTCCAATTCTCTGAGTTTAATGTTTAATGCAAGCATGTATGAGTTTCCATCAAATATGTTCTCTTGCTTAGCATTTGATATTTGATGAGTATCTATTTTTATACTCTAAATACGATAGTATGCTTTAATTGTCTTATTCTCTGCGCAAATATGCAAAAACAAATCTATATCACTAACAAAGTTTCTGTCTAAGTATGGAATGCCTTTCATCAAAAGGGGAGATTGAAGACTCGGACTTTACTCCGCACATTTCTGAGTTCTATCAAGGGAATCAGGTATAAGACTTTCTCACTTATAGAGTTTTGATTTCAAGTCATTCCCTGTGCCTTAGAAGCTTTTCTAAGTGATATAGTATTTCCTCTAAGTGATATAGCAATTATCTCATGTATTTATGCATGACTCTGTCCGACTCGGAAAGCATATCCGTACTCATTATTGTACACTCAGTTCTGAGTCTCTCATCACTTAGAATTATCGCATGTTCAAATGATTAGTATTCGCATAGCCGCACTCAGGTCCGGCTTCATATTACAGGACTTATTCTCGTTAGAGTCGGCGATTCTAGTCCGAACCTTGCTTAATCTCGATTAAGTTTGTTCACTCGATATTCTTTGTTTAACTTGATCCTTGTTTAGACTAACTCGGATGAAATTTTGAGTATCATGGATATTAGACTCAGAAAATTTCATTCCTTTTCCGACTCGGATAATTAACCACTTAATTATCTTAATCATATTATTATCTCGTGTCTAATCTTGGACCAAAGTATTTTATACTTTGAGAACCAAATTGATTTACTTTTGTAGGTGATTCAAACGAGGCTATCCTATATTTGAAATACAAAAGTAACCGGCTTCAAAACGTCAAATCACCAGCAGACAAGGCTTTTTCCACCTCGACCTAGCCTCGGACACCGTGTCGGGGTTGTCTGTTTCCGAAATAGAAATCTGCAACACTAACTCAACGGTGGTTTCCACCTTACTTTCGAAGACACCGCCAGTGGTTTTAGGCACTTCCAAGAAAGTCAAGAGCCGTTGTTTAACGTTCACATATCAACGGATATTTTCTGAGTGACTCGAAAATCCTACACAACGGTCATAAAGGAACTTTCGGTCGGAAGATGGACACAACGGCTAAGCTGCTTGGTCATCTATAAAAGAAAGCCAACTCTCAAGACTTGAAGATTGCCGAACTTATTGTTAATACACATTCTTAATCAAAAGTCTTTGTATTCATTCTCAATCTTCTACTTACAACTCCCACTCTGCAATTAACTATATTCTAAGTTGTAAGGTCTTGTACTCAGTTGCAAACACTTTCTTTCTTACTCTCTAAGTAAGGTCCCTTGGCTGAGCTGTAAGGGTTAACTCAGCTCAATTGTCCCTAACTGTAAGGGTTATCTCGGTTAGGAAGTACTAGATCAGATAAGGGAATTTCTGAGTCTAGGAAACTTGTAAAGAGCTGTCTAAGGGAGCAACTCAGGGTTCGGTCAGTCTATTGTATTTTGTGGACTCAAAATAGTGGATTTGACTTCGTGCTTAGATTAGCACGGTCCGTGGTTTTCTGCCCCAGGAGGGTTTCCACGTACTTTCGTGTCTTCACTTTATGAGTACATTCTAGACTCGGACATGACTCAAAGTTTCAGTTTAATCTGCTTCTTTATTCTTCACTCGTATTTTGAGTTCATATTTTTCTGACCCCAATATAGACTCGGAATCTGCTTCGTCCGTACCTTGTTCAAAAGAGTTTGATTTTCAGAAAAATCTTCCACCACCCTATTCACCCCCTTCTAGGGTGACTTCGTCTTTCCCTGAGCAAACCTTCACCATGATTGCTTGATCCATTAGTGATAGAAATAATTCATGAAAAGTATAAAATTTAGATGAAAAATAGCCCTCAATTATAGCTATTGCAAATATCTTGTGTCTAGTGATGCATTTGAATCAAAAGGTTTAAATATTTAGAAGTATTTCAACCATTGTTTATATAAATCCCTCATCCCTCCACCGACAATTAAGCATATTTTCTTTTTCCCACTATGGCTTAGTCAAAGGTAATTTGCTTATATACATATGATCAAATATTAAAATGTTAAACTAATATAGCACATCTTAAACAACAATAAACTTCGCAACCGTTGCATCTCGAAAAATACATGAAAAAAAAAACGAACATTATGAGAATTCAAGTGCATTCACTGCATGTTATACACCTTTGTCCTTCCAAACAAAGAGGATTCGAAAGAAAGGATAATACAGATATAGAAGCAAAGATCTTATGATTTCATATACTTGAAGAGGGAGGAGAACATATACAACATATAGATGCAAAAAGAGGAAGAAATCATTCACATAGTGAGGCTAAAACCACTCAAGCAGCTGGAAAACTTGAAAATGATGGTTCCTATCGTGCACTACTGCAGGGAGGATTCAGATGCAAAAGAGGCAGAAACCACTCACATAGTGAGGCAAAAACCACTCAAGCAGTTGGAAAACTTGAAAATGATGGTTCTTATCGTGCACTACTGCAGGAGGGATTCAGGATGTTCACAAATAAAGGGAGAGGGGGGTGACATGATATATTATCAAAAAAACTTGCCAATTAACCTCTCCTAAGTTAGAAAACTCGAAAAAAACATGGTATGAATACAAAGTAACATGAAGTCAAAATTCACCAGTAAGATGGGAAAAAACATGGTATGAATACATTATCAAAGATGCCTGTGAGTCTTTAAATTGGGAAGCTTAGAAATAAGGATTCTTGCCAACACCAAACTATATGTAGATACTTACATTTAAGATGCACAAGCAAAACCTACTAAAATTCCACCACTGAGCCACAACTAAAGAAATGCACATCAATTGAATCCATTATTGAAGCAAATATTAATGCTAACACACACATAAAATTAACTTGAGAGATAAGTACATAACTAGCATATATGGATTTGCAACCGAAAACAAACTCACAAATTATTATGATCAAACCTGATCAACTTCCTACATTAGGTGCCTATTGTTCCATGCCATCAAAATCGAAACTGAATTAATGGTAACACCTACAAAGTGACATAACAGATAAGGATTCCATGGATGAAAACGAGCATACGTTGCATATACATGTAATGGCAATTGAAAAAGAGAGGTCTCAGGTAGAGCAAACCAAATATAAATAATACATTATAGATGATCAACAGATTAATATCCATGCTTCTGATGCCCAAGACAAGTCGGGTATGATAGAAAGCTATGATTCCCAAACCCCCTATATATGAGGCATGAAAATGAACTGTTACTGCTTCCTATGTCTGTCAATTGCAACAAACTCAAAAGAGGTCCGAAAGAAGAAAACAACTACAAAGCAAGACAACAACTTCAGGCTCAGCTGTATTTTAACAAAATTTCAAATTGAATACCATAAATTAGAATATCAAAGGCTAAAACTCTACAGCAAGATGATATCAAAAAAACAGAATAAGGAAAATGTGCATACCATTGCCATTGTTATGGAGTGGGACAACCAGAATGCATCAGGTCCAATAGAAGAGCACCTCATGTCCTGCACAAAGATACCAAAACCAACGCCCATGGCACAAGTGCATAACACGCGTTGGTAGTAGAGAAGTAGTGAAAATATCAAGGGGAGGACAATACAAAAAGACAGATACAACATTATCATCATGGGTGAATAAAAATTGGCTGCAACCTCAATATTGTGCATTCTTGGTTAGCACTCAATCTAATGAATCATAACTTTTCTTCATTGGAAACTTATATAAACTATTCATTGGCTACGAGAGAATAAAATGTGTTGGCAAAGGACTAGGACACTACAATCCAGTCATCTACCATTGTATGTGTCTCTTTCTCTATGTAAATTGGCAAACATACAACCAAAAAGGAAAAGGTGGGAAAGCAGAAAATTGAATCTCACTGTCAATATGTCAACTCTTTATGCCCAACTCCAACTCCCTTTGTGCATCCAAGAATAAAAAGCAAAATCTAAGGATCAAGAAAGGAAGATCACTTAGAAAACTCTATAATTCACTATCCAAGGTTTTCAAGGGTGCGGGAGACAAAAAACAATAGTGAATGACAGCAAATTTATAAACCAGAACAACTCACATAGATCCAATTGAAAAAAAAAAAAACAAAACAAAACTGAGTTTTTAAAAGAATTATGGACTAAACATTTATCACTTGAATTTTTGATCTTTTAAACAACAAAATTTAGTGGTTGACCCTAATCTATAAGAACTACATTAACTAACAGCAAAACAAATAATCAATAAAGTAAAATGGACAAAAAGCTAACAAATATATTAAAATTTTGCAGCAATCTAACAATTGTGCTCCTGTGAACTTTATTCTCTTTATGATTTCAGATAAAATTAAAAAAAAAAATCACTTTTAATGGAAGTAATGAATGCACCAACTATATACTAAAATGGTTTGACCAGGTTGTCCATCAATGGCGACCTCACCTAATAATTAAGTTGGGCCAAAAATTATAAACCAGAATGTACTGGAGTAGTAAGAAAATGAAAGCCTCGAATATAATAGCTCAACACAAATCTAAGTAACCTACTCCAAAACTTCTAGCCTTTAATTACGATAAAAGCTCCTTTTAATATTTTATAAATGAGTCGTCTTTATATTAAATATAAAAAGATAAATTAAATTTTAAGAAAATAGATCGAATATTTGAATAAGAATTTAGTAAAAAAAAAAAAGACAATAAGAGACGTAATCTATCATATTGGCTTGAATAAGAAGTGTTCACCATGTTATATAAACAATATTCAATCAATAAAATTAATACATAAATAATGGGAATCACTTAAATAAATGAAAAATTACACGTATGATATGAATACAAGTATCCAAAAAGGCTAGTTCAAAATTACCAATTTAAAAGAGAAAATTCGACTCTTTCCATAGGTAGATTGTACCAAGCTAAAACCAACACAATAATTTAGAAAGAGAGGAGAGCTCTCATGAAACAACCATAAAAAAATAAAATAAAATAAAAACCAAGCAGAAGTTATTCATATTGGCTCAAAGTTCACTCTAATAAGCATATTAAATTATATTTGCTTAACATTTAATAAGGTGTATGAAAAAGTTCTTTCTACTTATATATTACAATCTTTCAAATGCCCGAAATTTTAATGCTATATATAATGAGTGAGTAAGTATTTTAAATTATATTTTATTTAATAAGTGAGTATTGTATTTCATTTCAATCTTTCAATTTTTTGTATTTTATTGTTATATATATAAAATATTTATAAGCTGAAATATGATCTTTATTCATGAAAAGATTAATTATTACTATAAAGATTCATTTGTGTAAGCTAAAATGTGTGTGTATTGTGTTAGGTTAATATTTCAAATTAATGAAGTATGCTCATAATTATTTTAACTTTTAGAATTTTAATAATACTTTGATTTTATTTTATTGAAAATAAAACAAAATCTATATTCATTTTTCATTTTTTCTTCACGACATGCATCACCAATTCCCCTGTTAATTCTCGTAACACTCCATCAATGGGGATCTAATCAACTAACCCTTCATTTTCTTATGTATAATATGAAGATAATTTTCTTGGTTACAAAAGGGGAGTAAAACTTTGCCATGGAAACAACCATCTTTAACCCCAAAATTAACTTATATATTCTTTTCCTTTCTGTATTTACTTATTACTAATATTATGATAAATTGAAATCAGATTATGCAATTTCTTCATCTCTTTATTTCGAGTTATATATAATACCTAATTTCAGGTCGACCTATGTAAATTAATATGAACTTACGGTAAAGTTTGAGTATTTATTATATTCTATTATTTAAAAATGAAAATCACCGATATCTACCCAACATTTCTACGAATAAATGTCGTTGACTTAGATAGTACGATCAAGCAGTTGAATTTGCAATTTTATCCTCACATACAAATATGTGCTAACTTAGTTTCGTTTAGAAAATCAACAACTACAAAGGCTACATATATTGAAGATAGTTTTATATTGAAGATAAAACCTATATTTTATCGGATAATGACAAACATTAAAGAAAAAAGGAAAAGAAAAGGGAGGAAATGCAGAAGACAACAAAATTTAGCTAAACAAAAAAAAATCAAATACGAGTAACATAATTTTTTAAATAAACTTTTTAAAATAATCTGTACGTAACACATGTTTAGAACTAGTTAGGTTTGATAAATGAGATAGTTCATATATCGATCTTGGTTTAGGTTGATTAAATAGTTACTGCCAACTTGTGCAATTGAAGATGTCATTAATTGAAGAATCAATTTAGACAAATCCTAGACCATTAATGGTTCTTTTACGCATTTCAATAGAATTAAACACCAACAATTTATAGATAACGTTGTTGCTTCTCATTTCAACCACCGCATTCCACCTTGTAAGGTTTCGAGAAATGGAATTCGAGGGGTTTTAGAGTTCTATTTGTTTAGGCTAAGCCGTGGTGGGTCGGGTATCACCGACGAGCAGCCAATTTGAGCTAATTTATGGAAGAAGTAGCTCTAGGGATGACAACGAGATGAGGATTCCCCGACCTGAGGTAGGGAAAATCCCCAACCCAAAACGAGGAACGGGGCAAGGACGGGGACAAAAATCCCTCTCCGAGTGGGGACGGGAACAGGGGAGAGTCTTGTCCTCGTTCCCCGCCCCACTCTCCATTTTTCTTCACATATTGTTTTTAACTGGGAGGGACACTTTTAGAATTTTACCATTTTCTAACCTTAGGTATAAAATAATTCCACTCACTCCTCACTCATCCCTCCAGTCATTTCCTCACCCCTCTCTCTCTCTCTCTCTCTCTCTCTGCATCTAGAAGAAAAACCACGGTCAATATCTTTGATTCATAGATCTACACTCATCAGAGATTGTGTTATTTGTTGCCTCTCCCTCATCATCACAATTGCAAGTATCACCACTTGCACCACTGTTCACCACCAAGGATGGGGTCGCATCCCGCTTGCATCATATCCTGGTTTTTTGAATTTTTTCCCAAGTTTTGCAAATCAAATTTTGTTGTATATTTTTTTGAACGAATTGAACGTCAAAAGTTTAATTTCATTAAGGATTGTAAGATTTGTTTAATTTTGTTTATTTTAACTTATGGAAATTTAAACTTGCTTCAAGCTTTGTTAACGGGGATCCATGACAGTGATCGGGAGAAGCTTTTCCCCTTGAAGCGTGGAGGGGGTTTGGACAGCGGGAATTGGGATGGGGACGAGGAGGGCACCGCCAGCCCCGACCCGTCCCCATGCCATTCCTAATTGCTCATCACACTCGTAAGGTTGATAATAAATTTGCAATGAAGTTCTAAACATATATATGTTAGATGTGTATGGATCTCATTTTTATAAATCCATAACTTTTTGATTGATTTTGTGTCTAATAAACTCTTAGACATGAGTAATGAGATCCATAACTTTTAGATAGATTTTGTGTTCAATAATTTTTTTTTTCGATAAGCGAGGCTCATCCTCCAGGGCCTCGTATCTTCGGGGAAGTGCAAAGGGTTAAGCTGGACTAAGGTGGGGGAAGGGTGTCAAGCCCACTATCCCCTAGCATACAATTTTTTCACAAAGAGGAATTTTATGTCGCTAAAGTCGAACTAGGGTGAAGCTTGGGGGATAAAGTCATTCACCTCTCAACATGTCTTATAAACTCTTGACATAAGTCTACTCTTATACTTTTTATATTGTTTGTAAAATTGTGGAGAATTCTTTAATTATATTACCACCCACCTTTATATTTTTTTCAAAAATACCATCCACGTTTCTTTTTGTTTAAGTATGCCACTCACCTTTTGTTTTATTTTCAAAAGTACCACCAGACACTAGGGTTGGCAACGGGGCTGGTTGGGGCAGGGGTATCCCCATCCCTGCTTCTCCCTTTGCCCTCCGTCCCCGCCCGCCCCGCTGTTGAGGAGGATTTTGCCCCTTTTCCTGCCCTTGCCAGTTACCCATTCCTCGCTGGGGTCTCAATCCCTGTGGCTAAATTTCAAAGCCCAGAAAAACTTAACATACTATTGTCGGGAAGCTTGTTTTAGTCTATATATTGACTTCTTAAGCTTGCACACCATATGGTCTTTTCCTTCAAACGAGAAACCCTCTGGTTAGTCCATGTAAACGTCTTCCTCAAGATTTCCATTAAGAAATGTGGTTTTCACATCCATTTGGTGTAACTCTAAATCATAATCAGCTACTAAAGCCATAATGATTCTTTATGAGTCTTTCTTTGAGATTAGAGAAAAAGCTTCTTTATAATCAATACCATCCTTTTATGTATAACCCTTTGGCAACAAGTCTAGCTTTGTAACGTTCAATATTAACATTTGGATCATACTTGGTCTTAAAGACCCGTTTACATCGAACTCGTTCATATCCATTTAGTAACTCAACAAGGCCCCAAACCTTGTTTTCTTCCATAGGTTTGAGTTCATCTTTCATAGCATCGATCCACTTATTCGACTCATGACATTCTCTATCTTGTGAAAACAAAAGTAGATTACATTTTATCCCTATGTCAAGATCTGACTCTTGCAAATATACCAAATAATCATCAAGGATTGTTGATTTTCTTTCCCTTTGGGATCTTCTTAAAGCTAATCCTCGTGGTTTATTTTGATCAGTAGGTAATGGTGGGTTACCTTTTTCATGTGGTATGTCTTCACCCAAATGTTGTTCATTATTGTTAACATTTTGTTCAACAATAGAAAGATTAATATTTGGAGTGTAGGATGACCGCATTCACGGATATGGGAGCACTTTCCCTTATCTCATTTATTTTCACATTATGTCTTTCTTTACTCCCACTAATCTTACCACTTTCATTCAATGAATTTGGCATTATCGGTTTCTACAATTCTTGGACTATGATTAGGATAGTAAAACCTATATCCTTTGAATTTCTCTGGGTAACTAATAAAGTAACCACTATTTGTTCGAGAATCCAATTTATTTTCATATGGATTATATAAGCGTTCTTCTGTTGGACAACCCCAAACATAGAGGTGCCTTAAACTGGGTTTCCTACCAGTCCACAACTCAAAAGGAGTCGTAGGAACTGGCTTACTAGGAACCCTGTTTAGTAAATATCCACCAGCCTTTAGAGCATGCATCCATAATGACGTAGGAAATGAGGAGTAACTTGTCATACTTCTCACCATTTCTAATAATGTCCGATTACGCCTTTCGACTACACCATTTTGTTGTGGTGTGCTTGGCATAGTATACTGTGCACATATGCCACGTTTCTCTGTAAATGGATCAGGACATTGTCCATTTCGAGTATATTTTCCATAGTATTGACCACCTGCATCGGACCTAACAATTTTTACCTTCTTATCTAATTGTTTTTCAATCTCGTTAATATAAATCTCAAGGGCATCAACTGCTTGAGATTTTTCATTAAGCAAATAGATATATCCATAACAAGAAAAATCATCGGTAAAGGTAATAAAATAATTTTCTCCACCAAAAGATGGAACATCAAATAGTCCATAAATATCAGTGTGTATAATTTCAAGAAGTTGTGTACTTGTTATGGCTCCTTTCTTACTGTGTTTAGTTTGCTTTCCCTTAATGCAATCCACACACACCCTTAGGTCGAGTAAAATCCAATTGTGGAGTGCTTTCATTTTTTACCAATCTTTCCAACCTTTCTTTGGATATATGGCCTAAACGCTTATGCCACAAAAAAAAAAAGCAGAATTCTCATTTTCTATGCTACTTTTGATACCAACATTGTGATAAACCATAAGTAGGGATTCAGAAAATGTATTATGAAATTTTATTATATATAAACCATCACTAAGAATATGAGAATCAATCAAATGAGTATTCTTAAATAAGCCGAAACATCAATTTCCAAACTTAAAAGAAAACCCAGCAACATCAAGTCTTGATAGAGAAATCAAATTCCTAGAAATTGAAGTTACATAGAGAGTTTGACACAGGTCTAGGTGATGACCTGTATCTAACACCAAACGATAAGTCCCTATGCCTCCAATTGAAGCTTTCATACGATTTTCCATGTATAAAAAATTCTCACTTGGGTTTATGGTTTGGATCCTAAGGAATCCCTACTCTATATTAGATATATAAGTAGTAGCGTCACAATCAAGCCATCAAATATTATTAGGAACTTCAACTAGTTTGATTTGAAACATACTAAAATAGAATTACTTTTATTTTCAAACCAAGCCTTACGTTTCAAATAGTCCTTCCGAAAGTGTCCTTCTTTATTATAGAAATGACACTTCAGCACTGTTTTGTCTTTTTTATTCGCCTGTGAAACTTTAGCATATTCCTTTCTTTTCTTTTACTTGTGATGCTTTACTTTAGTAGCTCCTTAACCTACAAGGTTGACAGAATTACCACTTTTATCTTGTTTTTTAATCTCGCTTGCTCCTGAGTAAGCATACTGGAGAATTCATTAACATTTAACTTGTCTTTAAGACTATTGTAATTAATTTGGAATGGTCCATACTTAGGAGGCAATAAATTTATAATAAACTGTACTAAGAAAGAGTCGTTCACAGTCATCCTCGAGGTCTTTAGTCTTGCTGCAATATTAGTCATCTCAATGATATGCTCCTGCATGCTCTTTGACTCATTAAACTTCATGGTCGTGAGCTCCGCCATAAGAGTACCAACAAGTGACTTGTCCGCAGAACGGAACCTTTCTTCCACCAATTTGAGGAATTCTTTAGCACTTTCTGTTGGTGCAATAGGAGTCTTAATGTTGTTGGCAATAATCATTCACATAAACATAAGGCTTAAAAGGGGTGTATCCGAGACGAGCCCGCTCGCGAGCCCTCGCGAGCCAGCTCGTATAAAAACTTGCCAAGCCGAGCTTGTGACGAGCTCGAGCCGAGCCAAACCGAGCCTAGACAGTTATCCGAGCCGAGCTCAAGCTTGCAATGTTCGAGCTCGTAAGCTTGCCGAGCCCGCACGAGGCAATTACAAACGAGCCGAACGAACGAACAAGCTAAACGAGTTGAGCAAACGAGCCGAACGAGCCTACCAAACGAGCCTAAACAAGCTCGGCTCGTCGAGCTTACACAAGCTAATTACAAATGAGCCTAAAAAATTGAAACAAATGAGCTAACAGTTGTGGAGATTAGCAGTATGTGAAGAACTTTTTTTTTAATCACCGATCTAGCAAATAATTTAAATTTTTTAATTTAGCATAATTATTTTGATTTATATTTCTTAAGTAAAGCATTTGGTTATACCTTATCTATTAAAACTTTGTTTACCAATTACTAACATTTATATACATGAAAACCGAGAATCAAGATAGATGAAATATTGATAATGAATATATGATTTATATTAATCTAGTTTACTTTTCGTACAAATAAAAAAAATATAATTGATGTAAATTTAAGAGTTATGAATTTTAATAGGAGCAATAGAACATAAACATGTAATACTTTATTTTCGAATGACTTAACTTGATTTGAAAATTAATGACAATTTATTTATGGATGATTTTAACAGAAATCATGCTAGAATAAATTATTAGCCACTGTTATAGTAGTTAAAGGACATCATAAACGTGTATGCTTTCTAATATTTGTTGAACGATATGGTCTAATAAAAATAATTATATGTAAAATATAGCGAAATAGTTTTCAAATGATCCATAAGGTTTTAGGTGAATATTTAGTTACTTTTACTTTTGATTTGGACACTTATCACAAAATGAAACTATTGTTGTCACCACCCCTGGTTTCAATTACGCCTTTTGTCTTTCATTATTTGGTACTTTTAAGTTTGGACCTAAATGGTCTATATTACTCATATAGCATATAACGTAAAATTTTACCAATAAAGTCTAAATCTAGTGATCAAAATTCAAGTCCTTGGTACATTAGGTCCTATGTTCGATTTTTCTTCCTCCATTGTATTGCATTCCCTTTATGACTTCTATGGATTAAAAAAATTATAGCATGGAGAACTTAGGGAATTCCTAATAAGAATAGACTTGGTTTTCTTAGACGTAAAAACAAGTTGCAATAAGCTAGAACAAGTTGGAATAAATTTTATAATTGTATAATTTGATAGTTTTAATTTTAAAGTATAGTTGTAATGTTTCTATTTTGTTAATATTGATAAATGACTACCTATATACATAAAAAAAATGTTATGTACGTAAGAAATTTTTTTAATTTCATATTTGCTATTGAATAAAAATTTAAATATTTTATTATCCTAATATAAATTATGGGAATAATAAATTATTAGCGATCACTAGAACCAATTGATCATCGATATGACTAACATTGGTAAACAAATGATACATGTTTTGAATATTAAATTGGTCCATTTTGAAGCATGTGTTTTGTGACCACTAGTGGTTATAAGCTGTAAAATTGGTTATACCCTTGTAACTTTTTCTCCTCCTCATTCAATTAATTCATTATATATTTATACCTTTTAAAACTTTAATGAAATAAAATCATTTTATTTAGTCATAATACACATATTAGGTTAAAATATATATATAAATACATATGCTGTTATTAGATGATATATATATATATATATATATATATATATATATATATATATATATATATATATATATATTATTTTTGATATGATTGCTTAAAAATCAGCATGTAAATCTTCTAAAATCAGCATATATATAATTTTATTATCTTTTATATGTATATTATCTAAAAATCAATATATATATCTTCTAAAAAAATAGCAAGTATTTTCCTTCCCCTTCTTCTTTTTCACATTGCCTCACTCTCTCTCCTTACCGCCGCCCGTGCTCACCTACATCCTGCTGCCCGACCATCTCCGGCGTCCTGCCGCCCGCCGTCTCCTCCCACCACTGCCGTCCACCGCCAATCTCCTCTTGCCTCTCTTGTTTATTATTGGTGAGTTACTCTTGTATAATTAGGATTTTTTTCTAAATTTTAAAACAATTGTTGTAAAAGAATTTCAATATCTTCTTGCTTCACTTTAGCAAATCTTAACTCTTTTTATGATTAAATTTTCAGATCTTGATTAGCGAAGATAAAAGTATCACTTTTTGATTAATTCTCTTTCTTTGGAGGTAAAAACCCTAAAAGCTCATACTTTTTACTATTTTTCTTGTGCTTGGTTGACTTAATTAACTTTTAGAGGGTGAAAATTATTATTAGGACTTATTTATGAAAGATTTTCATGTGTTTTATGATTGAAAGAGATTGATTTATGCATGAGTTATAAATTTTAGGAGAACCAGAAAATTAACTCTGAAATTCTGTAATTTTAAAATTTTGCCATAATTTATATAATCGTCTAAAAATTTCAAAACAAATATGATAGATAGATTTATATTTTCTCCACATTTTAGTTTTTGCATTGATTAATTTGGACTTAAATCGAGAGAGTTATTAGTTTTCTCCCATGACTGCGCAATTTATGACTGAAGCTGACCCATGTGATAAACTTGAGTTTTTATGGTATTTATAATTTTTGGTTGCTGTTTATTATAAAGTAAAAGTTGTAGGAAACACTTATACCTTTCTATATTGTGCTCATTAATCGAAATCCAATATCAAAATTAAAAATTATGCCATTTGGAAGTTCAAATTAAATTCTGTCCAAAAAATAAAAAGTGAAAAATATGTGGCTTAGTGTTAAATTATTCTTTATAATCAGGAAATAATTATTAAAAATTATTTTGGTTCTTTAAAGGGTGAAAATTATTATTAGGACTTATTTATGAAAGATTTTTGTGGGTTTTATGATTAAAAGAGGTTGATTTATACATGAGTTATAAATTTTAGGAGAACCAGAAAATTAATCTGAAATTCTCTAATTTATTTGTCTCCCCTTTTTCAGGTATCAAAAGAAGACGATCAACCTAAAGAGTTCATATTGCCAATGTCTAATGAAAGATCGATGTGCCCACTTTGATGACATTTAGCTATATTGGAAATGTGGAATAAAGAGCCTAATTTTTTTAGTGAATGATAGATGTTATTGTTACAAGGATTTTAAATTAAAATTCAGGATTTTAGTAATTTATGTTTCATTATCAAAGCGTCGAATGTTTTATTTATATTTATACTATTTTTTAAAGTGGTATATTGTGATTGTTGAGAAAAAAAGAGTCTCGAGTTAAATTTAAGTTTATGTTTTTATAATAAATATATAAAGGGTGACTTTGAACCTAAAAATAGGAGTTTAATAGAAGTTTTTGACTAGCCAATGACGAGCCGAGCTCGGGGTCGAGCTTTTGATGAGCCGAGCTTTTGGCGAGCCGAGCTCGAGCTTGATTGTGCTGAGCTCGGTGAGCCACGAGCCGAGCTTGAGCTACAAATGATACTCACAAGCCGAGCTCCGAGCCCAGCGGGTTCGGGCTCGGCTCGGCTCGAATACACCCCTAAGCTTAATTTATTAGACCATGTCCAAACTTTGTGGCACAACTTTTCTTCATCAGTGCTAGTATTAGTAATTAGCAGTTTTTCTTCTAAAAGTGCCAAGTTAAGATCCAACACACCTCAGTGGAAGTTGATTTGTTGACTCCATTCAGAAAAGTTTAGACCATTGAACATGGTATTAGATGAATCATGTGAACGAAGTGAAATAGTTGCAATTAATACATAATTGTTCATTAATAAATAATCACATAATGGAGTCAGATGGGTAAAACATTAAAGTGTATTATAATTCTCCTTTGGGTAGATACTATAGCATACACTTACATGTAAATACCATCAATAACTTTATGAGATAATTTGTAAAGTCAAATCCACATGTTATCTTTGGATATACAAGTAAATCGGACTAAAATATTATTTAACCTCCATTATGTCCCCTAATCATAAAAACAATAATTTACCTTTGGATAAATCCTAAAATTTTAGTGATGAGTGGACGTGATTTATCCATTTGTTTTCAAGAATTGAAGTTTGATTAGTACTAATTATGGATGAATGACTATGTTATTGTGAATCATGATATGCATTAATCACATCAGTTTGGCCAGCATCAAACCGGACTAATTTTTATGATATCAACATCAACTCAATTAAATGGATTTCGCCATTAGAATAATAAAAACACTAATCATGATTGCAACATTAGGTATCATCAATCAAAGAATTAAATTATTTAGTATCATGCTGCTAACCTAATTTCGTTAATATTTTAATTAGCTGAACAAACCTAATTTTTCTTTTCTTTCATTAATAATCTAATAGCGAAATGTAAAGGCATGCTTAATTGACAAAAATAAAATATTATGAAGATTATTATTAGCATAACAAATATTTAATTTTTAAAAGCACGTCAATATCTCATTCATGTTGATTATAAATAATATGATAAAAGTAATTCAATCAAGAATCAATTAATAAGCAGAGAAAAAAATTCAATAGTTAATCAATCACTTGTCAATAACGGGGAAATTAATGAGAAGGTGGAGTTCGATTAAAATCAGCCACATAATAATAATCAGAGAAATTACAAGTTCACAACGCATGCTCTGATACCACATGTAAATCTTAATACATTAAATTTACATGAACATTAAATCATACTCCATAAGATCTTGAACAAATAGTCCTCATGATACAAAAGATAAAGAAGTCATGCCTTTTAGTAATTCTCGAAAGACCACCTGTTAATCCAATAAATCAATTTCTCTCCCTTAATCCTCTTCTCACTTTATGTTACAGAGATAGATGGCTCTGTGTCTGTAACTCTCATAGGCAGACAGGGAGAGGAATTTATATCTATAACATTTTAATCCGGTACATCCAAATAAAAGGACAAAATTACTCGACTATTGACATAAGATGATATTAGATTAGATAATATCATTATCCCATAAATTTAGCAGATAAATTAAATTAGATAATATCGTTATTGCATAAATTAATCAGATAATTTATCCATCATAATTATAGGAGATCATAACCCAATATTAATACATTATCCTTTATCAGGGCACACACAAATAGGATAATATCTAAGAAAATGACGTTCAAAGCAATTTGTTCTGCGAAATTGAGGAAGGAGCTGATTTTGATCAATTTAATGATCAACTTGGATCAAGGTTGTGTTCGAGTGATTGAACGATTTTCATCGTCAGGTATGTACTCAAATTTCACATATCAAAAAATTTCAATAGGGAAATCTGAATTGATGAGGGTTGTCAATGTTTGGAGTTTTTTTTTTTTTTTTTTTTTGGAAGTTTGTTTGGAGTTGCAGCTAAGTCGCATACCCTTTCCCAATTCGAAAAGCAAGATTTACAAAGCCTGACTAGGGCTCCTACATACTTAATTTAAGGTTCACATCTTCCTACTTCAAGTCGCAATTTATGTTGTTGTTCTGCTCGAATTTAGTTGGGAAAGGCTAATTGCTAGTCAATTTGATGATTGAAGCTCTGTTACTACCACAATTTTGCAACTAGGGTTTCGAAATTTAGGATTTTGGCTGGAAAAATCTGAGGAAGAACACTGACAGAAGAGAGGAGGACGTTATCAAATGCCTCCATTTCTTTTACAAATTTTCCTGAAATTTTTTGAAATAAAAAAGAAAATTAAATGATACCTGTCGCAGCCGGTTGATAAGTAGCATTGGCAAAAAGGATTCGGATCAAAATCAGTTTGGATAAATCGGCCATTAGGCGAAATTTTTTATCTAATTGGGACAAGCTTAAATTCGGTTTAAAATCGGGTTTAGACAATACAAATAGGAAAATCTTTTGTCCGAATGTAAAATTGGAATAATAAATAAATGACTGAACCCGATTTTTTAGATTAGACAAATTCGAATAATCGAGTCGGATGGTATATGTGGAAAAAAGAAAAAACAAAACATGGGTGGTATATTTAAGCAAAAACAAATGTGAATGGTATTTTTGGAAAAAATGTAAAGGTGGGTGGTACTATAATCTAAGAACTCAATCAATTGTGGATCTTCTGTCCTAATTAAGGCCATGAATAATATAAAATTCATTCGAGAAAATGAAGGGACGCAAAGAAGAGAAAATATTGGGGCCAAGGGGGTCTAGTGGACAGAAGAAACGTTTTGTCATGCCCTCCATCATTTTCTTACCCCATCTCCAAATGGATTCTGTATATAGATATTACTATTAATAGTAGCTTATTAAAAAAAACCCATTAATAGTAGTACTTTAATGTCACATGGCACTTGGCTACTTAAATGAGCAAATAGTGTCGTGGGGGGGACCTATTTGGATGACTTAACATGAAAGTTGAAGGTATAGTTTACATTATTGCAATTTCAAATGACAATCATACCATTTTTGAGGGGAAAAAAACATAACAAACAATAAACTTAATACTTCAACAATAACTTTTTGGTTTCAAAAAAACAAAAAAATGATCCGTTGATTATAGACAAATTTGAATTAAAATACATGAGATTTTATTAAATAAGTTGACATTAAATTTAGTTAGATTTATTCTGTCATAATATAATGGAGAGTGGAGTAGATGCATGATTATTTTTTCTGATGCGAAAGTTGTCGATTAAGGAAACTCAACCTAAGAGTAAGTGAAACTTACTGAGTTTTCGTGACCGACAACTTGGAAAGAAACATCAACACTCCATTTGTTAATAGAGTTGCCTATATGAATCCTTGTACTCGTTGAGTTGCTTGTCGAGGGTGCTTCATTTGATGAACATTAGACAAAACATCTTGTGGAAGCTCGATTAATTGCGGAGAATCGACTAGGAGTGAAAAGTCTTCCTGATTTTCTAAATCCATAATTCCTTAGAGAGATACATTCGGATTGATTCCAAATTTAGACACAAACCCTTTAGATTTTAGATGTTGATAAACATAACTTAATCGAGTCGATCAATTATTATATCTTCAGAGGCACTTTAGGCCAAATTTGTGAGTTATCCAACTACATAATCAAAGACTCGTGAGGCTACTAATAATCTCAAGTGATTTGGTGGTCCAAGTCTTTGTTTGTACGGTCCGCAATAATCTACGTAGGAGCAAGAACAACCAAAGACATTGCATGTAGAAGCAACGTTGTCTCACTACAATGCATAGGTTTTGCCATAGTTGTTGGTTGTTTCTAGAGAAGGATGCATTGCATTTCTAAATTACATGTCAATATGGATAATTAGACAAAAAGAAAAAATAAGGATAGAATTAAGAGAATAAAATAAAAGCTTTAATTTATGAAACTATCTTGTTAGATAGTCTAGGGACTATAAAAAAATTTTAAATTTTACGATGGTTAATTGTTATCTCTTATTTGTTATCGTTAGGAGTAGTCTACTTTTTAATGGGAATGTGTAGCTATCATACTCTTGGTAGCATACATTATTCTAGAATTCACATGAACATACATGGATAAAATTGTATAAGAGAGCCAAGTATACATGAATCTTGGACGTACAATATAGTAAATCTATTTAAAATCTATTAAATGTGTGTTTGGTAACAGTAGTTTAATAAAAGGCTGGTTTGACTTGGTTGACATAGTCAAACTACTAGTGGTCGTCACTTTAAATGTTTATTAAACTTAGATAATTTTTTTGGGCAAAGGGGTAAATGAAAGTACAATCTTGGCAGCCTTGTACTTAAATTATCATAAGTTAGATTAGAGAAAAGGGAGGGGCGAACTACATGATCAAAATAATTAAGGGTATAACTAAATGATCAAAATATGTTAACCAATTAGTAGTATAATTGACTTTTCTATAAAAAAATATAATGAATCATAATATATGTAGTGCCGTTCTAAGGAGAATGATATCTTTGATAATGAAATCAACTTTCCATGTAGCTGAAACTTTCCTTTGATCTCGTCAAAAATGATTTTGTTGCAGCTTTCGATATGCGAAGACCTGCTTTAAGAGTTTCTTGAAGTAGGAGTCACGAGGCTATAACTTTTGCAATCAAGATTGATGTTATGTGGTACCAAGGTTGGATGATCATTCTTTTGTAACATCTTGCCTCTTCTATGACGTATAATGAATCCAGTAGTTGCCGCCATTGACGAGTACGTGAATCATCAAAGTTCCTCCCATCTGGAAAAATGTATTTGCTCCTTTTGAACACGATGATTCACTATAAAAGGCCAATGGAGAATTTCTCATTCTTACCTTCCATTTTGCAGACAACCTTTTAACTCTAATCATAATTTTGATGGTGCAAGAACGACTTTCTATTTGAAGATGGCTATATTTCTCTCCTTTCAAAGGCTCACGACAGTGGAAAAAATTTACGAGATTGGTATAAAAGTAAGATGGTCAAAATAACGGTGTTTCTCTCCTCCCAAAAACTCCACAGAAGAAAAATGAAAACCTGGTGGAATTTTTGATATTCATGTGATGTTCTAGAAAATTAAAATTGTCAAAATTAGCTTCTGATCCACTTTATAGTGATGACCTTGACAATTACAAAGTTATCCTATTTATTTCACTAAAACCTGCTTTCATTTCATCATTTTTGTGTCAAATTTGCTACACGAGAAGCTAATTATGTCCGAATAATTTTATTTTAACCAACTAGTTGAGCAACGACTATAATTGTTGGTACAATTGATATTTGACACTTAATAAATAGTAAATATTATTAAAACAGCTAAGAAATTTCAAAATAACTAATCACTATAAAATTTCATTGAACACGGGCTACGGGCTTCTTTTTTCAACTATGAGTAGGATTGGTAAGATTTGGCATAAGAAGCAATAACGAGTTACGTAATAGTAGTATAAGAGTTAATTTGTAGATGTCAGCGAACAATAAATAGTATGATATGCTCTAACATGTTGAAACGAACATGGTTTAGAGACAAGATTAACTTTAACATTTTATGGCAGAACAACTACATACTATTCTTATATTTCAAAGGATAACATTTAAATTATACCCATATCGAGAAATTGAGTGAAAAATTGCACTATGTATCATTTATTGCTACCATGAAACTTATGTTATGATGGAAAAGAAGTCGAAAGGACACAAAGCGACATTAATCAACATATTTTTGGAGTAATCCTCAAAATTTGATAGAGGAGAAGGGGATTTTAATGCCTACAAATTTGGTTTTTAGTTGGGAAGATAAGAAGTATTGTCACCAAATTATGGTATTGTTTGTTGCGTCAGTTGCATAAATCAAATTTGAAAATTCCTTCACTCTCTCTTTCTTTCTCTCTTATTTATTGACATCCCCTAAATTTAATGTAGTAGGTAGCAGCTTCACGAATCCATTTTCTAAAGCCAAACCTCTCCCTATGAACCCTATCCTCACTCATGCCTAGATATGCCCAATCTTCACTTTCGGTGTGCCATTTAATATCTTTTTTTGAGACAATATTATATTCAAAGGCCCCCTTATATGCAACAAAAAAGACAATTTTTAAAACATAGTAGTGTCAGAGTTTGCAAATAAATTGGGAGTATGAATTACAAAAGATGAATATGTAGGAAACAAAAGTTACAAAAGATGCTTAAACAAAATTACAAAAATAGGATAAAAAAGGATAAATTTTCGTAATAAAATTAAGGAGTATGAATAATACGAGGCATCTGCAAGAACAATGAATACTAGATTGAGACAAAAAAATTGGGGACACCTTATACGAGAGGATGAGGTTGTCGCAAGGAAGAGAGTCGGTAAGATGTTGAAATATGCGTAACAAGAGTGTGAGTCTTGTGTTGTGATGCTACCAAGGGAGAGTACAATCACCAAGGTACAGGGTAGTACTTTCTATTAGATGTTTGTTGGATGTTATGTTATGCTCATTTCATGTTGATGATCGGGGTTAGTGTTGATTTGGAATCGTGTTAGAAGTACACGGAATTTACTATAACTATGAATCATAGGTGTATTTATATTTAGAAGGTATAATTAAACTTAAAGGTGTTTATAAGTGTTTTAAATCATCTAATGAGGTGTATTAATATATAAGAATTATTTTTATCCATTTTTAAAAACAAAAAAAAACAAAAAAATGCAAGCAAGAAGCATTAGAACAAAAGGTTAATTTGTGAGAGGTGCTAGGAGACTCAAGCTTGGCAATTTGCCTTCTTGTGGGTGCCAACTCGTGGAGGTAAATTCTTCACGGCGATCATATGGAATGTTTTGTTAAAGTAATTGATAACACTTTAAGTTATTAGTAGGTTATTCCCTCCATTTTAAAATATATGATATTTTAAATAATTTTTTGGTTTCAATATTTGTCGCTTTATAATTTAATGGCGTATTAATGACTAATTTATCAATTTTGTCCTTATTAATTGCTTTATTTCTCTCTTTTTCTTATTGATTTTCTTCATTTTCAATGAAATCTTAAGACAACTTGTCTTTTAACACAAATTTTGTCATGAATTTAGTGTTTTCTTGATACTCATTTGTAACGTTAAAACGACAAGCATTTTGATCTTGAATCATAACGTTAAAGCGACAAGTATTTTGAAACGAAAGGAATATATTTTTATAGTATCATATTTATGTTTATTGCTTAAGAGTTGGCGTTATATGATTGGGATTCATTTGCTTGTAGTTGGGCTTTGGTGTTATTGGTTGTTTAGTTGAAATTTAAAATGTACTTTTTGGGGACTATTGTGCTTGCCAATCGTAATTAATTATTGATCATCCACCAAAAAAATCTGATGCTTCGTGTAATCATGATCATGAGTTAATACTTTATTCTAATTATTTTCTTTTTGAAAAAAGCTAGCGTAGGATGAGATCATCTCACTTTAAAAACTGAGTACAAATAAATAAGCCAAAAAAATTGATTTTTTGAAATATAATACTACACCACAATATACCATCTCATATTTGAACTAATGTACGTAGAAAATGTGCGAGCTAAAATGAATTTTTATTACATTTTCAAAGTTGTTCATTTTGTGTTTTAAGGAAAATTATATTTACATTAATCGAAAGTATACTAAAATTACATTGGCTCATTATATTTGTTTTAATTTTTTATTATTAAAGCCCCTTACATATATATATATATATATATATGATGATATTTTTCCGTTCACGTCATGTTAGTGCAGATTTAATGTTTATTTTGTTAATATCATATATAATTATTATATATTAAAATTTGGGTAGGAATTATGTATGAATGATACGTAGGATTTTCATGTAATTATAAATACTTGAGGAATACGATATTCCCGTGTAATGGTGTATTGCTTTATTTTGATGATACTGGCTTTGTTCCATTTACCTATAAGAAGTTCTAAAGTTATAATGAGCTGTAAATAAAGATGTAAGCACATGTAAAATGGTTGTAAAATTAGTTATAAAAAGTTGTAAGAATCCGAAAGGATTTGTAAGATGTTATATAGAACTGGAAGACGATGAAATCCAGCCTAAACCCAGCATTAGGTACACGCAATTCATCAATCTCAATCACTCTACTCTGAGGTCGACGAGAGGATTCCAAATTTTGTAGCCAATGAGCCGAAGATCCACCACCCCCATATCCCACCCAATTTGAGAATGAGGAAAAGCAGAACTATAAATACCTCAAGGTAGTATTTCATTGGGAGCAGTAGCATCCACCACCGCTTGAACAGTAAAGGTGGAAGTATTATTCGGAGTATTCATCGGGGAGACCGCTGAAGTCGCAATAGGAGAAAAAGGAAATCACTGTGGAGGCACCTTACATTGTGCAACTCTCTTCTCTTTTGGCATAATCCACAGTTTCTCTCTCTGTCCTCTTTCCATTTTTACGAACTTTTTGTCACCATACAATGTATAGAATAATAGCTTAGGGTGTTCACGGTTCGGTTTGGTCAGATTATTTTTATTAACATGTTAATCGGATTTAACGGTTCGCGAAAATATGAAGAGGAAGCTGTAACCGGTTAATCGGTTATCGGTTAACCGGATTATTCACCTCGGTTCATTAGTTAACTCGAACCAGCAATGAAAAAATTTGCTAAAAAATTTAATAACTTAAAAATTCCGAGTTTGCAACTTACAAACTACAAAACAAACCGATAAATAAGAACTCAAACTTGCTAAAATATTAATTCAATGTCCATTGTCTATATATATAATACGACACCATAAAGCATTAAAATGTCCTTTATGTATACATATAATAAAAACTTAAACTAATAACACTATAAAACATTAAAGTTCTTCCGATATAATTTCTATAATAATTTTTATTTTATTTTTTGTTCGAATATGTAAATTATCTTATAATACTTCTAATTTCTTTTAAAAAATTATCGGTTCGGTTACGGTTAACCGTTGGTTTTAAAATCCCAAACTAGAACTGAAGCGAATATGCTATCGGTTCACTGATTAAATTAACCTAAAAATTTAACCAATTCAGTTTCGCGGTTCCGATTTTTTGCACAACACTGTAATATCTTATATAATTTGATAATAAAAATTATTGTTTACTCAAAAACAAATCATGAAAAACTACTCAAATTAGTTTTTCATTTTTCATTTTTTTTACATAGACAGTGTTATTTATTTAAATATATATCTCGGCATCGTCATCAATTAATGATATATTATTATTATAATTATTTAATATTAATATAGAAATGTAGGAAGCGAGTGTATCTTTAGAGCTGTCTGGTTTTAGTTGTGGAGAACATGGAAAACTAAACAAGCAACCTTGAATGGGCCTCTTTGTCACTTCATCGTCATCAAAGTTTAATCACGCTAATTAATTGCAGCCAACTCATTCTCTCCACCCACACACCAGTAAGTAGCTACACTAATCAAAATACTTTTTTCTAATAAATATCAAATATGAAATTTTCTATCGACTTTTTTGAAGTAGTTAAAAACATAGGTTAAAATTCTACCTATATTATATTAAACAAAATAAATAAAATTTACAAACAAATCTTATATAGCATCTACAACTTCGGAATTTTTAGTTATCAAAAACAAATCATGATAAAAATTTAACCAATTCGGTTTCGCGGTACCCAGAGCCGTTAACAATATTTTAGATCTTTAACCTTTTCATTTTTCAATTTTTAATATGAGATCAAGTTGATTTTCACTTTTTAATTTTTAATGAGACCCAACCTAATCATTGATTAAAAACTCCCAAGTAATACTAGTAAGCACTCCCACTTTTTTCTTTTTTATAACAAACAATAATGGTATGGACATGGGTACCCTCAAACCGAAATCGAGACCCTGCGGTTCGGGTTCGGATTCGGGTTTCTAAAATTTAGGAATCGATCATACGAGACTCCGATTTAGATTTCTAAAATTTAGGAATCGATCAAACATATTTGAATTTAGATTCCTAATTTTAGAACGGGATATTCAAACCACTCACCCCTGTCTTCAAGTCTAGCCCCCATCTCTGTCATTCTAATGTCTCACTCCTCTCACCTCTAAAAAGGTTCAAAGCAAAGAGAAAAATAGAGAAAACATAATTTTTTAAAATCAAAGTAGATTATTTTAAAATATTTTTTGCATTTTTACCTTTTAGATAAACGAATTCTTATTCCAACACCAAAAAATTAACTTATTAATTGTTATTATCTAATTTTAAATAAAATTTAAATTTAAATTAAAACTATAATTTTAAGTTCATTATTATGAAACTTTAATTTTTTAGTTTAATTTTTTTATTTTTAATTAAAATGATCAATTAGAAAAATATGAAAATATTGTTTAAATCTTATTTCTTAAATCTTAATTGCTGAAGCCAAAATATTAAATTAATAAAATTAAACCATTTTCCGTAAATGTGTTTATAATAGTGAGAATTATGGTTAATACGTATGGTGATATATATAACAATTTATATATTTTAACTTAAAAATGCATATGAAATAAACTGGATTAACCTAAATTAATTTTCAGGATGGAATAATAAATTATAGTACATGAATGTGTATATAATAATAATAATAATAATAATAATAATAATAATAATAATAATAATAATAATAATAATAATAATAATAATAATAATCTAATTAGATATAATAGTAATCTTTTCAAAATTGTTAAATGATGGTATGAGAGTAAATGTAGGAGTTTCATTCAATCAAAAATACTAATTTATTCTTAAAAAAATAGGTTTCTATTAATCTATGTACTCTTTGAGACTCAAATACCATACCACAAGTTGTATATTAATATTTATTTATTTATATTTTGGATTTTAGAATGAAGATAAGATAGTTGTAAAATAAAATTAAATGAAAGCTAAAATGAAAAGATTAGAAAATAGGATAAACCTTTATGTAATCCTCACCCATAAAAATTACACCAACAATTGCACCATAGCAAATTGTAAATTAAATTGGCCTTACAAAATACTTTCCCCACTTTCGACCTGCCATTTTTTTAATTTTTCACAATTTTCTTAATTAGTAGAGTTTTACTTTTACTATTCACCAATATTGTATTTCCATACACTCAAAACCTAAAACCCAAAATCCACAAAAAAGAAAACAAAATAATTACTCATATTTTCTCTCTTTTTTTTTTTATATCATCCATTAAAGTTGACGTAAGGAAAAATATATGGTGACACACCATATCTCATTAAATTAATGTTGACATCCTACAAAATATTTAATTCCTATTAATTAAGGATCAAACACCCAAAGGAAGAAAAAAAAAACTCATGACATAATTATAATTGGATTGGATCGAATGAAGTTTTCTTTTCCATTCGATTTCAATTTAAATCTATTTTACACTCAAACAGTTTAAATTTTTTACTCATCTTAATTGAAGTCAGATCAGATGGTTATGCCATTCTTTTCACTAATTCGTGCGATTATTTAAGCATTTTGTTATGTTGAATACTATCTATACTATATATAAAAATATTCTTTCTAAAATTGTCAAATGATGGCCTCATAGTTAATTTAGGAGATTTATCTAATATAAAAATAACAATTTGCACTTGAAAAAAAGGTTTCTACTCATCTGTTGATTCTCCAAGACACATTTGCCACAAAAAATCAAATATAAAGGATTTAAAATATGCCAATACATAAAATGAAATAATAAAGAAACATCATGAAGAAATACATAGGATACAATATTAAATCATGGGCTAACGAACATGCTAAACAAAATTTAAGAGTTGAAATGACACTAACATTAACCTCATTTACCTAACAAAAACAAAATATACTCTAAAGTTTCCTTGAAGTAGATATTATCGTATAATCACGAGAGAATTTTCATTAGCAGCAGAGTTTGAATAACCAACTAATTGGCTCCTTGTCATTATTGAATTGAGTAACAAGAATTTGATATTTCATGTTTTTAAAAAGGAAATAAAGAATTGAATAAGATATTTCCCTTCATGTTTATCTCTTTAAATTTTTTCTTTTTAGTTGAAAGGAAGAATTTACATTTTTTAAATAGTGACATGATTTTGGGATCATCGAATTTTTCAAGTCACTTTGGATTATATATACTGTTTACATATATAAAGATTTAAAAGTTTTTATTTATAATTGACAATTCAAATTGTAATATAGTTATGTATTTTAGGGTTTGGATTGTATATGAGCTCTTTTTATTTTTATGTATATTGATATGTAATATTATTCTAAGTTTGAAATATAATTTTCTTTAACATTATTAATTTTCATTGTTAATGGCGTTTTTGACTTGGTGTCATAAAATTGTATTAGTTGAAAATATATTTGTTATAGAAATTTTTAAAATTAAAATCAACAGGAACATATTATAAAAAGAATGTTTAAATATTTGACTATCCGAGTAAAGAATTTGGTTATTACTCATCCTATGCACGGACTGATGTAATAGACCTTAAGAAATCATAAATTAATATAATAAAAATATAACAACTAAATATATACTTGACATTAATAATTGAAAAAAATTGCCTACAAGATAGAAAGTTATGATTCAAATATGTTGTGAAATAAGACATATATACTACTTTAAGTTCGTAATTTGTAGACTTTAAGTTCGTAATTTGTGTTATATTTAAAGGGATGGAAACTTAATATGCCAACTTCTATTAAGCTCTGTAGGATTTCGAATAAATTCATTTGTCTCAAAATTTTTGCACAACATATAAATCATTTTTTTTTTGTTACAAACACAGTTTATTTTAGTCTCTTCCTAACATTTCTATTCGTGACTTATTATCGACAAACATATTTAAATTATATCTTTTATTATTGTAAGTTTTCTAAATTATTAAAAGATGAGTATTTACCATCGAGCCTCCTTACCATCTTGAAATAAAAGTTCATGTTACTCTTATTATGTTAATTAATTAGGAGGAAGAGTTGTGTCTTGAAGGAAACAATTGATTGTTAATCAAGTAAAACAACATGTGTTTATAAAATCTCAATTGTATCAATATTTTTGCGCCATCGACTTACTAATAAAATAGCGATCAATTTTCAATACAAGTACAAAACACAAATGATTTTATTACCTTGTGTTACGAATTGACCTATCATAGCCCTTACCATAATACAAATTCCATTATAAATCTCAATTCAAGCTCTACATCTTTTTGCTCATACCTCTTATTGTCAAATATATATATTTAGATCACTTCTATTATTGTAATATTTTTCATTATTAATCTCAATATAAGTATAGTTGTTATATGCTTAATTTCTTAGTTGATAATTTTTTAAAAATTATTATATTGTTCCATACATAGCACATAGTACGGGTCCGGACTATTAATAATAATAATAATCTTATCTTGAATATGATTTATTAAAGGTTAAGAGAATAGCTGAAGGAAAAATGCAAGATTGGAGATCAAATCCTATTCCCAAAGTTCCAATTTTCGGCTGTAAGTAAATGAGTATGACCTTAGAAATAGGGGGTTATGAATAAAATAGTGTGTGTATTTCACTAAAAATCTCAATTACTTTTAAGTTTTGGCATAAATTATATAGTTTGTATTTTTCTCCCATTTTTAGTTACTGTCACTACCCCATGATTTTGATTTATTTTATAAATTAAGATGAAATATTTAATGCTTAACTAACTTATCCTAGGTAGTTGTACATATATTTTAAGGCTGACACATACATAAATTTTAATATTTTATGATGTAATGTGTCATAAAATAATGGACATTATATAACCTTGAAAATCTCAAATGGAAATAATTTGAATTAAAAAAATAATAATATCAGAACTCATTAACCTTGTGTTAATGCTATTCCTAATTTAGTGGCTATCATTCATTTAAGAAGTTAGCAATTATTTGTGAGTCTATTAGCTCAAAAGTTGAGCAACTTGCAATTTGTGCACAAAGATATGGTCCACATAACTTATTTCTAACAATACATCATATTTAGTAAGTAGGGTAGCTTTTATGTTGGAATTAATTTCACTACTTCAAAAGGTAACTAATAAGAAACCCAACTATGTGCGGAAAAAGTGAGAAATGTTGTCGAGTATATGACAAATATCAATAAACCTTAATGATCGTTTACGGTTTGAGTTTTAGGATTTGGCCATTAACGTTATAGAATGTAAGGAAAGATGATGGGAGCACAAAACCGAATAAATTTAAGGTTTAACCATGTATATAATTCGCTTAACCCGATTAAGACAGTCAACCCGGTTAACATTATGGTTAACCCTAATTAACATATACAACAACTCTAATATATAATCTAAAGTTTACGCGAGTCTCCTTGCTTGAATTTCTCATTGAATAAGCTTTACAATGACATGTTATAAGCTCAATTCGACAAGAAATATGATCTTCTAGCAACAATCGTGCGTAAACCGATACCTCTTAACTATTTAACTCATAACTTTTACTATATTGACGGAATAGATAAAAAATTTCATTTTCTTGAAACAAGACTTATATTAAGCTTTCCAAAGAATTAAAAATTAAATGACGAGAAAGTTATGGCCCAAACAAATTAAATTTAAAAGTAGAACACCACCATGGACATCTCCACATCCCATGGCATCGGCCAAAAATCTAGTCAAACAACAGAGGGCCACCACGGCCACACGTATACTCATGTACTTTAGTTTTTCATTATATATTGAAAATTAACTTAGTTTAACACGAGTTATTTTATATATATATTTTGGTTTAACATATATACATTGTCATATATATCACTAGCAATATTAACCATGATTCTAATTACTGTAAGTATTTTACATTTAGGGTTTAGTGTTTAGCTTTATTGATTTAATATTTTAGATTAAGCTATTAAATTTTAAGATTAAAATAATATTTTCATATTTTTTAAATCAAAATAATATAATTTTAATAGAAATTAGCAAAAACTAAAATGAAAATCAAAATTTTATAATAATAAACTTAAATTATAATTTTATTTGAAATTTAAATTTCAAATAACCTCACACGACAAAAATTATTAAGTTAATTTTTTTAAATGTTGAAATGAGTTAGTTCATTATAATTAATAATAAGAGAAATGTATAATGGTATAAAAAATAAAAGAGAAATGAGTATTAAAATTAAATTTTAAAATGTGAAATAGTTTTCACATTGAAAAAACTTAAAAAAATTATGTATAACTAAAACAGTTACTTTTCTATATAAAGGAGAAAATATAAAATCCTTTACAAAGATAATATACTTTAAAAATAAAATAACCTTTTTAATTTAAAAAATATCCCTTCTCTATTTTTCTCTCTGCTCTAAAACTTTTTAGCGGTGAAAAGAGAGATATTAGAGAGAGGGAGACGGGAAGAGAGAGAGAGAGAGAGAGAGAGATGGGTGTCACTGTCACATGAGGTGACACTGAGGAGGAGAAGGGGGGAGATGGCGGCCCTTGTGAGGCAATGGTGACGGATAATAAAGAGAGAGATAAAGGATAGTCAGTCAAAGAGTAAGGACAAAATTATAATTCATATTTTTGGGCCCCATATAAACTATCACCAAAGTGTAAAATATTTAACAAAGTTAATAAATATAAATTAAAACATAATTTAACTGTAAATTTTCTGTTTGCATCCTTTTTTTAGCAAAATCTTGAGATGGTTTTGGCTTAATTTGGTTTGCTTATCTCACATTACACCTAAAAATTCAAATTAAATACTCAATTTTGATCGAAAATCTTTTGATTGTTAGTAACAAAAATTAAATTATTTGATGTTTTATTATGATAATTTCAAACGAAACTTCAAAAAAACTTTTATAAAATAATTATATAATACTAGAACAGCTTCAAACTCTTCTTCAAGTTTTTAGGGTGATAGTGTTGATTTATAATTCTCCAGCAACCAAATATTGTGGTTTAGTAAGGAATTTCTATGTTAATTTAATTTTCAACACTTTATTTTAATCAATTTGGGTATTATGAGACTGATTTATTATATAGTTGGTAATTCTTTCCTACAATCACCTTTACTTTTTTACAAAGTGTATTCTTATCTATGTTGTTTTTACTGTTTCTTTGTGAGTGTTTTTTCCTCTAGTAGTATTGGTTTGGGCAAGGATCATTTAGCTCTATCTATCCAGTTGAAAAGGTACAAGTTGGATAAGACCTAATTAAAAATATAATAGAAATATAATTGTATTTTATTATGATATCTGATTAATATAAATACGAGGTATAGACTCACAAAATGAATGAGTCATTTAATCACATATGGTATCAAAGTCAAAAAGATTCTTTAATTCTTGCACTTTACCCCAACTTATTGTCGTAGGATTCTCTATTTTTTTTCTTCCACACAAAAACCTAGCGTTTTCCTTGCAGCCGTGGCCTCTTCCTCCTTGTCCGATCATCCGCCTCCACCCTCTAACCTCCTCACCTAACACCTCCCCTGTCCTAACTTCACTTCACTTCACAACATCTTTGTCTCCTCGATGGATAGTGTTATTGCATCGGTTCCTTTTTTGCCCAAGACGACCTTTCCACCACCACGAACTTCACCATCATCCTCCACAATGGTGCCTAACTCCTTGTCGTATTTCAAGTGATCACCGTTGGACTTTCTCCTTGCATCATTCCAATGTTGCCCTTTGCCCCGGGTTTCTCGTTTGGACCAATCTCCAATTGGTACAACCATCATGTTTTGTTAGAGCCTGAATTTTTTGCAAAGTGTTACCTTTTACTCTTCCCGGTTGTCTCTGCCACTCTGCTGTAACAACCCAATTTTTTAAAAAAATGTTATTATTATTATTAATTTAAATCTAGTACTAAAGTATGATTAATGCAATTTAGGCACATGATAATTGAGAATTTAACACATAATAAATAATTTTGGTTGTAATATTGACTAGATGCACGGAAAAAAGGCAAAGGTTAATATTTTTAAGTAAAGGATTAATGGCATCATTATGCATATAGTTTAATTGGTACTTTAATGGAGATCTTTGAATACCCTTAATCATTGAATTTGTAAGCCCTAATATTTCTTATAAATACCCCTCAAATGCTAGGTAAAATACCCACTCATCCCTTCTCTTCTCCACTCACATTTACTCACTATTACGAGATATAACTTTTTATTACGGGCATTTTACGATGATTAAAAACAAAAAGTGTCCTAAAAATAAGGCGGTGATATTTTTGTTAATAAGCGGTCTTTTATTACACCTATTACTACAGTTCTTTCATTGAACCGTAATAATAAGTCATATCTCGGCTTTTTACTACGGTTTAATGAAAGAACCATAGTAATAGGTGCGTTTAATATTACGGTTCATTCATTGAACTGTAGTAAAAAAAAAATACTCATGTCAATTACTGCCTCTACAATTCATTCTTCTCATTCTCTCTCCTCAAAAAAGGCTCCTCCTCTTCTTCTCATTCTCTCTTCTCAAAAGAACCTCATCCTCTTCTTCTCTTCTTTTCATTGTCTCTCCTTAAAAGAACCTCCCCCACTTCTGCTCCCTATCTCCAATCTCTCCCCATCCCCACTTGTGGCCTCCATCGCCTCGCCTCCCTCTCCCTCGCCACTGCCCGCCGGATCACCGGAACCTCGCCGGATACGACCCGCTTCCCTCTCCGAAACCCCGACTCGGAGGATTGGGAAAGTGATTCACCGCTCTAGCATTTTAGAGAAAGAACCATAGTAATATATACCTATTATTATGGTTCTTTCTCCGTAACCGTATTAATAGATTTTTTTACTATGATTTTGAACTGTAGTAAAAGGTCTCTATCTACTATTATGCTCGCATACACGACTCCTATTTATTGTAATAAAAGGTCTTTTTGAACCGTAGTTAAAGGTGGTTCCTATAGTATTGGCTTTTTCTACTCTTCTCTCTACTCTCATCTTGAGTGAATTATGTTATTCTTAGAGTTTATTGAAGCTACCAAGAGGTTATTTTCCAAGTGCAAATAATAAGCTACAATGCATATTAATTCATTCATCGAAATTATCGTTTTTAGTCAAAGAGTATGTGTGTATGAGTGCAATGATTTTCAAATGTTTTCGTGACAAAGAATGCCTATATTGCCATTATTTATTGTTCATTGTTTGAGTGATCACCTCGTTATTCGTGCTCATTACCTTATTGTTCATTGTCCCTTTCGGATTGAATCATCCTTCATTGTTGGAGCATCCAAAGTCTAAGTATTTTCCTATCTTGTTTTCAAATAAAATGAATTTCACAAAATTTTTATTTTTATGATTGGGTCTATTGCTGCTGAGAGTACTCGTTCTCGGTCTTTAAATGTTTTATTATTTTCAGATAAAGTGTTAAT
The DNA here is from genome assembly GCA_021018815.1 of Talinum fruticosum. Classification (NCBI taxonomy): domain Eukaryota; kingdom Viridiplantae; phylum Streptophyta; class Magnoliopsida; order Caryophyllales; family Talinaceae; genus Talinum; species Talinum fruticosum. The sequence continues at coordinate 3,210,957 of JAITYX010000022.1, forward strand.
ATATGTGGATAATTTGATTATTAGGACACTCGTTTAGTTTTATTTTGTAGTTGGGATAAGTGTTTAACTATTTTAGTTATATTATAAATTCAATATGAAAAGTGTTGTTTCAACAAATGTTAGTAATTGATTGAATGATAAAGTTTATTTTTATTTTATTGAAAGGGTAGGTCTTACGTGTCTCTTTAGGCACATGACACAACACTTTAACAATTGAGTCTTTCCAAATTTTATTTGGTTTAATGAGTTGTTACTCAAAAAAAATAAAAATTGGGTGTTACAACTGCCCTCAGCTGTCACATGTCGTCTTCTGTCTCTTCCACCGAACATCTAGACCGTCAACATCACCACATATGCTCGCAATAGCTCTATCGATCGTTGATGGTTATTTATCGGTGCGTTCTCAATTTTCATCATTCGTCATCATGCACCAAATCATCCTTATTGATGGTATCGTTCTTGTGTCTCCCTCTCAACGATAGCTTGCACATGGCTATTATCCTAATCGAGTGGCGGATCCAGGATTTTAAGAGAGGGGGTCGGAAAAGACCGAATGGTAGGGTATAGTTTAAAAATTGGAGAGTTGTAGGATCTTTAGATACAAATAAAAGAAGTTGAAGACAACTATTAGCGAAGTCCCCTACGACACCTCCCCCCAAAAAAATCACAAACTTTCATAGACGTGCTTGGCAAGGCTTCAAGTTTGGGAAAGCAACAATGTAAATTAATGCCCAAAACCCTACATCATACTCTTCTCAAACAGCTAGCTAAACTAGTTAGATTGAGTAAAACATAATATAATCACTAATTTTTTTTAAAAGGCAATGAATACAACTATAAGGAAGCTATCACAAGACTAATTAGTAGCATCCGCAATTAGAGAAGCTCATTGAACAATGTATATCGCTCTTATAATTGGCATATCTTCTTCATTCAATGGTGAATTTTTGGATCTAGAACTTAAAGGAATGGAGGATTCTTAGTTTATCTTTTTGAAATATGTAAGCGTTTTGATCTAAAATAAGAACTAAAGCAAAAATTAAAATCACTCACAAGTCATCAATATAACTACAAAAAGCAAATTAAACAACAAAAGAAAAAAAACACAATAACTTCAGTCTTCACACAACTTAATCCATTTTCGTATATTCTAATTTCATAATCCACAATCCATAATCAAAGGAATCAAGCCTAAAATAGTAAAATTAATCTATAGAATAAAGTAATTATATGTTAAAATGGCATAAATTAAGCCTAAAATAAAAGAAATTAAACCTAAAATCACATAAATTAAACCTTAAATTCAAATGAAATTGAAAATTTTTTAACATAGTAAACTTACAGATTTGGGAAGAAAGGGGGAGAGGCCCTAAGTAGAAATCGGTGAATGGCTAGGCTTGGCGGCGTCATTAGTGGTGGTGGCGGGAGGAAGGTGGCGCGGTGGGTGCTGATTGGGGCGGAAGCCATTGGAAGGTTGTGGTAGTAGCCAGAGATAACTCGCTCGCGTGCGTGAGAGTGAGGGAGAGGGCATGACTAGGAGCCGGTGAGGGACTCGGGCTGGTCCGGTTGGGCGGCGTCGATAGTGGCAGCGGGTGCAACACCGGAGTAGGGGTGGCGGCCATTGGTCGAGGTAGCAGAGAAGTGTTCGCGTGGCGTGCGTAAGGGAGAGAGGAGTTTCGAAGCGGTGAAACTATGAAAAGAATAGCCAAAAAAAAAAAAACAATAGAAGGAAGCTGAAAAGTTTTAAAATGGGAGAGTAAAGTCACGGATGAAGGTTTCGAACGTCCGACCTCTCACAACCCTTAAAAGCACTTACCACTCGGGCTAAGAACTTACTTGATGAAAGAATTGCTATACAAAAATTTTATTTGTTTTTGAGAGGGGGTCAATTGACCCCACTCGACCCCATGTTGGCTCCGCCAATGATCCTAATCCCGATAATGCTTATTGGCTTCAGGTCGATCAACTTGTTCATTCTTGGATATTTCTACCATATACAAAGATCTTCTTTGTGAAGTGCGTAATTTAAATCACACCCTTGATATTTGGAGACGTTTGGGGACTCATTTCAATACCACAAGTCTCGCACAGGACCTTGAGTTACTAACTATCTTCTCAAATGGATGAATTTGTAATATAATCAAATTGCCAATGAAACTTTAGAACAACTTAGTTTTTTTAAATAAAAGGTTAGTGATATTTATATTAACTTTCTCATGACAAAACAGTTGCAATACTTCAAGATGATCCCTTGATAGTGCAAAATAAGATAGACTTCCAATCTGTATTTGATCACTTTGCCACATTCTTGCACTAAGGTAAATGCATCTCTCGTGTTGTCTTGAAATATTCTTTTGTCCCTATCTTGCCGAAGAAATATAACACCACAGTCATTACCATATATCTCAACTCTTTTATCCTCTTTGAACTCCCATGCTCGCAACAGATTAGCCTACTAATTCCCCATATTACCTCCACAATATCATGTCGCATCATCTAATTCATTATTTGTTTTAGAATTAGGGATGACAACAGGGCGGAGATTGCCCGACCCCTACGGGGCCCCTGCCCGAAATGGGGAAAAATCCCCGCCCTAATGGGCGATAGGGCGGGGGTGGGGGAAAAAGATATTTCCTCGCTAGGAACGAGGATTATTTTTATCCCTAATCCCGGCCTCATTCCCTATTTTTTTTATTTTTCTAATTCGTAATATTATGTGAAGAGCATTCTAGTCATCTTAAACTATTTTTACCCTCGGTATACAACCCAACACTTCATCTCCGGACACCACATTCCTCAACCCCTCTCTCTTCTTTCTTTATTTCCTTTCCCCTTTCTTCTCCAGACAGTTTCCGCCTTCCCTTCTCTCTTTTCTCTCTTTTCTCTCTCTCTCTCCTTTCCACTCCTCTGTCCACCCGTTCTCCTCTCCCCCGTCTCTCTCCTGTCTCCCTTTTTTCCTCCATAAACTTTGAATAAGTTCCTTCAAGAATGAAATTGAACTATGAAGTACCGTCGCCCACTTCATCGCTTCGTCATCACCACCGGTAATTTAGGTCCTCCAAGCCCCGGTCTATTTTTAATTTTTCGGTTATTTTTTTCTAATTTATGGAGATCTAATGTTCTAAATCTATCTTTTACATGAATTATAAGTGAAAATAGATTTAATTTTTGACAATTATGAATTTTATTTGAGTTATTATACTTGGGGATTGGGGTCCCATTGGGGATCGGGGACCCACCGAGACCTGGGCCAGGAGCTGCTTCTTCCCATGAAGCGGGGACTGGGGTGGGGACAGAGCAGAGGTTAGGCAACAGGGACGGGGAAGGGATGGGGAGGGCACTCCCGGCCTCGATACGCCCCATTATCATCCCTATTTAGAACCCATTATGTATATTGACATTCAAAGAAGAGGTGTTTGTGGGGCTCAACATCATTGTGGCATAAAACAAAGTCTAGATCACAGTTTATACCAAATTGTTGCACCTTGTCTCTTGGAAAGAGCCTTTGATGCAGTACAAGCCAAGCTATAAAAGCTCATTTAGCGATTCTCTTTCTTATGCCAAATGATTTTGTACCTACTTTTAGTTGAAAGTAGGGCCTTTATTTCTAATCCATTCATAGCCTGAGGTAGTGGTGTGCACTCCATCAATTGTGTAGATCTATTGTCCAGTTTCCCTGTTAAAGCCTTGTAGCATTCTGTCTCTGACTTGCGGTAGCTTCTTCTAGTGCCAGTTGTCTTTGGCTGAGTTTTGACACTGCACATGTTTCTTCTCATATAATAGTTATTTATCCATTTCCATAGAGAAATTTAGTCTTTTAACACAAATGTCATCATAAATTTTGTGTTTCTTTTATATTACCTCATATACTAAAAGTAACAAATATTATGAAATGAAGGGAGTAGTATATCATATGATAGGACAAAGAAAAATAAATACACTTGAATCCTTTAGTTGGATGCAATTATAGTGATTGTCGTTATACGACAACTATCATAATTGTTAAAATCTCAATGTTACATGAGTTAAATTTGATCTTAACCGTTAATTTTTTTAACTTTTAATTGTGTTGAAAGATATACATCAAAAATAAATTACTAAATTTTTTAATTGAAATTATAGTTGTGATTGTAGTATACTGATAGTCATTATAACTTTTTGTCCAATAATTTTAATTATTAAGTTGATAACTCATAGAGATATATTTTTGTTTTCATTAGTTTTGCACATAAAAAATTATTTAATATTTTCTGCTAAATAAAGCTCTTAAAAGAATCTATGTGTGAACCATATAAAAAATAAATCTATGGGACCAAACACTAAATACATATACATAAACTAAATACATATTGGGCCTCTTCATTGGGGCGATAACTTGTGGAAGAGGCATTACTCATTCTTTCTTAGGATCTTTTTTTATTATTATTATTTTGATATTCCTATGATTTTCAATTCATTTCAATCAAATTAATTTCTGGCTTAGAAAGGACGGAAAAATGGTATTTGACATAAACAGTAGGGCCCTTTCCCTCGAGAAGTACATGAGGCCTATATTTAATGTTATCTAACAAGTACCACATTAAAAATTAGTCATTATTATACTCGTTTGATTAAAAAGCATATAAAAGATTAAATTATCGATAAGCGGTTGCTTGAGGTGATAGTGACCTTATCTTAATAAGAAGAACACAAGTTTAAATTTTTAAAAGATATCTGTTCGGAGGACTTTTACTTTAAACATTCACAATTGAAAATATATATATATATATATATATATATATATATATATATATATATATATATATATATATATATATATATATATATATATATATATATATGTAGAAGCGGTTGATTGAGGTGATAGTGACCTTATCTTAATAAGAACACAAGTTTAAATTTTTTAAAAGATATTTGTTCAGAAAACTTTTACTTTAAACATTCACAATTGAAAATATATAGAAATATATATATATATATATATATATATATATATATATATATATATATATATATTAATTATGTATAAATTAAAGGGGTCCAATTATGTCGAATAGAATATATCCGAGCTCTACTTACGGCGGCGGCAGGTATGGAGGCGAGGATTAAATATACATAGCTTATTTGTAAAAAAAAAAAAAATTAGTTATATAGCATCTACTATTTCTATTATACAAAAATAGCATTAAATGATAGTTTAACGAACTACTTTATATTTCAAACCATGGCGCGCACGTTGTATTCAAGTACTCTTTTCAGGTAAGAAATAATATTACAACATCAATATCTTTGGATTCGGACGGGCAGATTAAATACGAGTCGAATGTATTTAAGTTTGGGTAAAATATAAGTTGGGTGTATTTCGAGTTCGGATAAAATACAAGCGGTCGTATATTGGGTTATACGAGTTTCGGATCGACCCAATGGGTTAATATCGCCTTTTTATCAATTATTTTTCTTTTTTAATTATAAAATTCAGCATGATTTTTACTTAAAATTGCTAATAGTTCTATGAACAATTATAATATTTGTATTTTCTAAAAGAATATTCAAAAATATTCAAAACTTTCATTGTCATATTTGTGTGAAGATCCTATTGAGTTGAGTGGCTTGAGCGCTTGACCCGTTTAAATAAGGCCAATGAAAGACTGGGTCAATAATGGGTTGAATAATAATGATTTGTTACGTTAATTATTCGTTTAATGTTCCGATATTTATTTCTTCTCTTCTATTATACGAAGGAGGTTTATATGCATATTTACATCATATTAAAGTATATTGAGAAAGGGTTGACTCGGGTAAGCGTAACCGACCTATTGTATTCACTAGCAAAAAATTGACTTTGTTTTAACTCGTCCCATTGCCCATCCTAGAAGTTATGGTTCAGGTTCATCTAAAATAGTTTTAAATAAATAATAATTAGATATTTATAATAAACTAAAATTATTATTTTTAATTATAATATCAAAATTTTATATCATAACAAGTAATATTATTTCTACAAAACAAAAGTATATTATTTAAGATGTGACTAGGTATACTTTTAGTATTTTTAATATATCATGCCATTTAAATTCAAATATATTTTTATTAAAATTAACTTTGTATAATTTTTGTATATAATGGTTTTTTTATGAGGAAGAAGTTGAGAAATGAAATAATATTAGTCTTGTTTATAAATGATTGCGATAAATATGTAATTTCTTTACTAATAATGTGATCCGATAAATAACCATTATCAAAAGAGTGATAAAGTGAAGGAAAAATCATATAATGTGCATAAAACATTCAATCAATAAGTCACAAAACTAAAATCGTTGTTTTTATTGCCTTGATCCAATGGGTCAAACGGGTTCAAGTCGGGTTTCACACGCTAATTTACGGGTTTTTCGGGTTTGATTTTTTTGGGTTCGGGGTCGAGAAAATTGTCCAAAATCTAAAATTTTCAGAGCGAGTTCGAGTCGGTCGGTTTTGCTAGGTCTATATATATATATATATATATATATATATATATATATATATATATATATATATATATAGAGAGAGAGAGAGAGAGAGAGAGAGAGAGAGAGAGAGAGAGAGAGAGAGTATCCAATAAGAACTAGGCTTTACAATGAGAATTAGGAACTATAAATCGAATCATTAAAATTTAATCTAAAGACTTAGAATTCGCCACGTCATTTCTATCATTAACTATCACTACTTAAATCCAACACCTCCTCTCGAATGGCCAAACCACCTTTTAACCACCATTACCATCACACCTCCGCTTACACTGCCACCTACTCACAATGGCGCGGGCCCAGATCGGAGGTTGTCCTCCGGTAACAATCATATAACTTCCCACATATCTTCCCCAACCCTAATGTCACCACATAGCAGCTCCTAGCACCGCCGCGACAACCATTGCACTATCGTGGAAGGCTACCGGCGGCAACATTCAAGCGGACAACTCATGCTTCCCCTATGGTGGGGTTCACCTTGCCCTTCTTTTATCACTTCCTCCCTTGGGTTTCGTTTGAATTCCGGCGGCATCAATTGCATTGGTTGTGAATGAACATTGAAATAAATCAAATTCTAGCCAAAAATGATTGGTGACCTCAAATGTATTGTTTGACAGCAAGCAAAAACCAAAATCGTGGCCCAAAAACCAAAATCGTGGTGATTTTGGGGTTGAATGACACCAAATCTTAGTTGTGCTTGGGATTGAGTGACCGCAAACGACAGCAGCCAAAGGCGTCGATCGGCGGACAGTGACCTCGATTGACGTTTGCCTCATACTGACAAGGCCCTTGCTGGTGGTTGTAGAAACTGTATCCAAAGTTTGGTGGCCGGTAGAAAACTAGGAAGTAGTAATGGAGAGAGAGGATAAAGAGTTGTGGTGGGAGTGTGGGGAGAAGATTAGTGACATGGCATATTTGTGACCTTTAGATGAGAAATAAAGGGAACACATTTAAAGTTCTTAGTACTCATTCTAAAACCTATTTCTCACTGAGATATCTTCCCTATATATATATATATTCCGGCGAGTCCGTGGTGGCGGTTATTAGGCCCAAAATCACGGTGGCCAGTAGTGATACTGTAAACCAGAAGGTGGCTGGTGGTGATGCTGTGAACTAGAAGAGCGGGAGTAGTGGTGAAGTGTGGAGGAGGTGTAGAGGTTGGATTGGATGTTTCGGCGAGTCAACCATCTATTTTTCGGATATTCCGGTGATGTTGGCGGTCCGGTGACGGTGGACCGGTGACGTTGGTTTGGCGGTCCGGCGACATTGATTACTACCAAGACAACAAGAGAGAAGAGGGTGCGAGTGGCGGCTGAAGGAATGAACTAGTGGGTAGAAGTTAGGGTTTAATCCGAACCATTAGATTATAAATAGAGAGTGTAGATTAAAAGTTGATATTTCTTATCTAAACCTTTAGTTCTCATTGGATATGATTATATATATATATATATATTGATATTTCTTATCTAAACCTTTAGTTCTCATTGGATATGATTATATATATATATATATATATATATATATATATATATATATATATATATATATAGGGATTGTAACAAATGAAAGGAGGGAATAGAGTGAGAGTGAGAGGATTAAATTTCAACCATTCATTTCAAATATAAGAGTCAAGATTAAAACAAAGTTATTTTATATCATTCGTGGGTGCAAGATATAAATTTTCAATTTGGAGTTCAACATGCCCTAAATTAGATGCATTTGAAGTAGGGTTTTTATAAATTCCGGTGGCTTTACCGCCAAAAAAGTGAAAAAAGCAATGAGCCATGGTGGTTTTAGGGTGACGTAATGGAGATGGAAGTAATTAAAATTTTTTATTTGGTAGATTAATTTCAACCACTCATTTTAATCCAATGGCCATATTAATCCTCTCACTCTCACCTTATACCTCTCCTCTCATTAGATACATCTCTCTCTCTCTCTATATATATATATATATATATATATATATACTAGTTTTTACCCGCGCTAAAGCACGTGATATATTAATATATAGAAATATTAAAGAGAAATTTTTACCATTTAATAGGCGAAATTTCAATGATAGTTGTTATATCAAAAAATAAATTCTAAATGACATAAAAATATTTTACAATAATAATTTTAAAAAATAATTTCAGAAATAAAAATTACGTAAATCCTAATTATGAATAACGTAATAAAATATCGTCTCAAAATTATTACTATTTATTCTATAACTCATAATAGAATGCATAATATTTATTTTATAAAAATAATACCCAATAATGTAAAAATAATACTTAGGAAAAAAAGTCTCATGATATGAGCCAAAAATCTAATCGGTTAACTCTATATATATATATTATAACCTATTAGAATCGAGGTTGTTAGAATTGATATCTTAGTTAAAATCGATTTGAGGGGGATGGTTAAAATCAAAATCATAGAATTGGATCGATGATCGTAAGATTCTAATATTTGTTTGTAATAATAAAATTATTTTTTAAAAAATAAAAATATTTGTAACATTTATAAATATTTATAAAAATCCAGTGCAACTATACTCTGTCGAAAATTTTGATACAAAATATAATTATTTATAGCTACTTTATGAATTTTATTTAGAATTATGGAATTAAATTCTAATGAATCGAGGATCGTAACATCGTAGAATAATTTTACAATTCTACCATACATTTTATGAATTAAATTAGGATCATAATATTCTAATGAATCGTATAATCGTAGGATGGTTATATCCAGATTGCAAGTTTAATAACCATCATTAAAATGTCGATACATATGAGTATAAATTATCAATAATAGGCTAGCATATATCATCACAATACAAACACACAAAATTTCACTTCTACCCTCCCAATAAGATGAATAGGTATTTACCTTGAAAATAATCCATTTAAAATTATAGAATTTATAAGCATACAATTTATAACAACACATAAGGAGTACATTTCCATTAAAGTTTTTATATATAAAAATATTATACCTTGGTAGTCTAATTCAAATGAATGTGTAGTCTTCCAACATTGTAAAAAAAAAAAAAACTTTAAGGAGTACATATAATTCAACCATCATAAAATTCAATTATTTAAAATCTACATATATATAAATATCATCAGTTTATGTTCTTTTATGTTCGTTTATGTTTGTTCCTTTCTTGTTTTAACAACTCATTTACGTTCGTTTATGTTCATTTCTATTCGTCTATGTTCGTTTTTACTCTTTTATGTTCATGTCTGTTCTTTTACGTTCGTTACCTTCATTTATGTTCATTTCTGTTTATGTTTATGTTTATTTTATGTGCATTTTGTATGTAAGTTCGAACAGCACCCTATATCATCGGTCAAACAAAAAAAACACACATTGATGAATGTCAACTATTAACTAAAGATTAGACAATAACGTCCCATTAACAATTTTCTCTTTACATCCATTGATTTATTTGGAGAGAAATGTAAGGAATATTAAATTTTTAGAATATAAAAGCATATCAAAAGTTGGAAATACTCATAAAAAAACCAAAAAATAGAAATAAAAAAATTTTAATCAAAATATTCACTTATAAAAATTGAAATATTTAAATATAATGATATAGACAATATACAAAATCACGATCATGTTTATGAGAAATTTTATACCCACTTAAATACTATCTTTTGGGTTGTTGTCATAGTATGATAATGATATAAAATATGAAAAAAAGAAAAGATTATAATTCAAGTTGTTTTAAAAGATATAATAGCTTCTAATTAAATCAATATGGAATTTGAGCTCAAATAAATAATTTTTACACACAAAGAGATTCCATCCCAACAATGGCCTAATTAATATGTAGAGAGTAAGAGATGAATATGATTATACTAATATATTTAAAGGGAGAACTAATTTAAAGTAAAAAATTAATTTGGAAGGAAAATGGAATTTAAAAGCTGATTAGAGGAAAAAATGATCTATTTATATATTTATAGAGGAATAAATTTTTTAAAATTTTTTTTATCACGGACTAATTTTTAAGTTAGATTTACTTTTATTTAAATGATAATTTTGAACCTGGTAACTGAATAATTATTGCTAGCCATATAATATTTCCAATGGTTATTTTTTTATAAATAAATATTTATAATAATATTTAGTAAAAGTGTACTAAATAAATACTTAGAAATTTTAGTAAATAAATGCCTAGTAATATATATATAATCTTTCCATAAATTATATTTTAGATATTTTTGATAAAATAAAAATAATTTAGTTTAAATTTTAAAATAATAGAAAAAGGAGGGAAGCAATTTGAAAGGGATTATTTAGGCAAAATTTAATGTGGTGCAAGTAACAATTCAAAAAAACATTTCAATTATAGTATTATATATATATATATATTAAATTTCTACCGTTTATATGTATTAAATTGATTAGAACCACTCATTTTTTTCTTATAATTAACTAGAAAAATGGATTTTAAAAATAGATTTTGTTTCTTAATTAAAATGGATTTTAAAGCTTTAGCACCCCCAAATTATGGTGGCAAAAATCCGGCAAATGCATTAGCCAGTGACTATGCTGAAAAACCAAACACAAGTATAACGCAGACAAACCGGTGAACCTGGAATTAGACTCGACACCTGCATTATTGAGGAAGCCGACGACCCAGACCCACCGTAATTTGTTCGTCATTTTGGTCCATCCATTGTATTTTTGCATAATAATTTTTAATATATATATATATATGAAAATTAAAAATAATTTAAAGATCAATCAATATTTGAAAAAATAGGTTTGCCAGTTATCATAGGACCTATTAATCTATTTAATCAAAATAGTAATGGACCCATCTTTTCGCATATAAAAATATCCTAATAGCATCCATCTTTTCTAATAAAGGGCTGTCATCAACTATAAGCCTAAAACTTTCATCTGTTTTTAATAAATTCTCTCCCTTGTTATATTCCAAAAAAAAAAAAAATCTCCCTTTCATTAGAGTTAGGGTTATCTATCATAGTGTGGGTTTTTGGCTATTCATCTTCGCGGTAAGTTTTTTCTTACCCTGGTGTGAGTTTTTCATAAATTTGAATATTTTAGATTGCGGAACTTCATATATTTTTACAAGCATAATCTATCATGTTAAATAGATATCTGTTTCATAGAATTATATTATAATTCGCCAACGTTCGAGAAAGACGCAGTAGTATTGAAAAACATAATTAGAAATTAGAAGAATGCTACAAATTTAGAGTCAATTAACAATATATTTATGATTAATTTTTGGAGGTAATGATTTATTTTGATGCTTTAGATAATTATCATGTTACATAATTTTCATTGTAGAAAATGTAAATTTTGTTTTTAAAAAAATGGGATGTTCCTTTGTTCCCAAGTCGTCTTCAACTCCATTATGGTCTGGAAGTCGACAACCAATGAACAGAATACTTTAACCATCTATTAAACAATCATATCTTATTACTTTAACCATCTCACAATAAGTAAAGTAAATCGAAAATATACAAATTTAAAATTAAACTAATTAATCATAAACGATACAGATGATCTCACATAATTGAATTTTACACACGTGAGAAATGTAAGTTGGAAATTTGGTCACACATCACTATATTTTAGAATTACTCATAAAGGGGGAAAAAGTAGCACTAAAATAGACTGAAAGTTGGCTAAGTTTGCACCCTCACCATCACATCCATACGAGAAACTACACCACCTAGTAATTAACCAAAATAGTGGCACTAGGCTAAACTAGTCTTCTTACAAGTTGGTGATATGAAAACAGAGTTGGAAACTCCTCAAACTCATTAACAAGTCTTTTTCATGGTAAGTATAATATCACAACAACTAGTTGCCTGTAACGTAAGTCCCACATGCAACTGCGGTTTCATTTCAACACACTTCTTAATCTTTTCACTGTTCTTATCAATGACAGATTTACAAATTTTATATATGGATGTCTACTTTTTAGTGACTCGGACATTTACAGCTCAATCATCTATGTACCGCTCGTTCTTAATCAAGACCCCTCCTTATTGGCTGCTTCTTTTCGTTCTTAGCTTAATATGATTTTATTTTGAAAGTTATAAGAGAGGTATAAAGACGTGTAGGAAAAAAACAGAGTTGGTATTTATTAGAGAGGAAATCCTTGATTTGACATTTATAATCAATCCAAATGCATGCCTTCTAGTTTGCTTAAAAAAGATGGGTACGTATTACTATAATAATAAGACAAAGAATAATTTTTGAGGCTTCTTGCTATAGTTAGTATATGCTTTTTGCGTTTTACTAATAAAATCATCATATCCCCAGAAAAAGAACGAGGATAAATGCAATGACTTTGTACCTCTTTTAAAACTTAACATAATTGTAGATTCAAAATTTTTAGAGCTAATAAAATAATATTAATTTTTTATTATTCGATATTTAATATACTTTGAAGAATACAACAAAAACAACCATCAAAATGCTAATCAAAGGAAAATTTTGAGATCAGAACAGTAATAAAAGGTAATCAAAGAAGGAAAGAAAAAATAGGGTATCATAAGAATTCCTTGCAATTGCATAATGGCAACCAGAGGACAAACCCATGAAGTATGAGTTAGCTGTTGCTTCCTTGCTATGGTGGAAAAAGGGGAAAAACATATTGAAAACCTAGCTGAGCCTAAACTTTGTAAGCTCAGTGAGCCTGAGCCTGGCTCATATATGACTGACCCGAGGCTAAGTCGGCCACAGTTAAGTTCGGCTTGACTCAGTTACACTTCTACTGCCAACTCTTAACTTCAGGAATTCTAATTCTCATTGCAAAATTTTCAACAATCTATTAGAACAATCAACTGTTTAAGCAATAACCACCAGAATTTTCCTGTGCAACATTATGAAGCAATGACAATTCTGCAATAAAAACTAGAATTTCTCATCAACAAAGCACCCAAGGAGATCAGGATAATGGTGCCAACCAAGAGAACCAAGCCACAATCCAAACAGGCACATTCGTAAGACATCGACAACCTTCGATAATAAGGTCTTTAGATTTGAAGCCCGATTCTGTTTTTGTTGCCAAAGAGGCGAAAATAAATAAACAGGTTCTCATTTGTATTGCCGAGAGTCTCTTGGAAACAATCTCTCTACTTAGGCATGGGTAACATTCATTTTGGTAAAGATCCAAAGTAGGACTACCATCATTGTTGTATTAGTTGCAGAGAACAACTTTTTAGACTCAGGAAGTGCAGAAAATACAGCATCTGAGAAACATCATTTTGCACTTACAAGATGGGGAAGAAAAGCACCATCTCATGATGACCTCATTTCTCAACAACAATCAATTTTTTTACCATTTCAAGAGAAGATTGCCCAATAGAGGCATCCGAATCCTCAATCCAAAATTCTGCATAGCCAGAAAAATGATGTATCCAATGTATGATCTCTACTGTCTCGAAATCAACAGCTCCAAAAATTGTCAGATTCCGACAGTCCAAAATTTTTAAAACATAAAATAAAAAATAGAAAGAAAACACAAAAGGGCATTGCAGTTTGGTATGATAGCTTGAGCCCAAGGGCCCCACAGTCTTTACTATGTGTAAATCTAAAGAGGAAGCAAGAGTGGTTGAGAGATTTCAATAGGCTAAACATTTTTACTGGCTGTGGGCAAAGCCAGAGGAGACTGAACAGCCTGTACCTGTCAACTACATTGTGGGTTTGGGTGAATTCAATGCTGTGCCATTTCATAATCTTTATCAGTCAAATTGATGCCCCCACCCCTTCCTTTTCCTGAGTCATCCTAGAGAGAGAGAGAGAGAGAGAGAGGAAGGGAGGGAGGGAGAGGGAAGAAGTGAAGTGCTTACCCAAACAAGATAGCATATGCTCACTCTTATAAAGAGGGCACTAATACCCTCCCTTCCCATTTCTTCCTACAGAAAAGAAAAAAATAACAACAATGTATCACTGAGCTCCATTGTAATAAAAAGCCTATTCAATTTTCACCCACTTTCTTTCTTTCCTTTGGCTTTCTGTTTCTGTTTCTGTTTCTCCCTCTAAAATTCATGGAGCTCCTCACAGCTGTTTACCTCTTTCCTTTCTTGTACATCGCTTTGCTTATTTGTAAGAGGGTATATGAGAAGAGGGATCAGTGCTGCTACATGCTTCATTATGAGTGCTTCAAGCCCCCTGAAGACAGGAAGCTAAGCACAGAAACTTGTGCCACTGTTGTGTGGAGGAACAAGCAACTTGGCCTAGATGAGTACCGGTACCTTCTCAAAACCATAGTGAGCTCAGGCCTCGGTGAGGCTACTTACAGCCCGAGGAACGTCCTCGAGGGGCGAGAGACATGCCCGACTCTGGATGACGCCCTGCAGGAGATGGACGAGATAATCTTCGACACCCTCGACAACCTCTTTGAAAAGTCCGGGATTTCCCCCTCTGAGATAGACATCCTCATTGTGAACGTCTCACTCCTCTCAGTCGCCCCCTCCTTGACAGCCCGGGTTGTCAACCGCTACAAGATGCGGCACGACATCAAGACCTACAATGTGACTGGTATGGGCTGCAGTGCCAGCATTGTTGCTATTGACATTGTGCAGCAGCTCTTCAAGGTTCACAAGAATGTGAAGGCCATTGTAGTCAGCACTGAGTCCATGGGGACTAACTGGTATGTCGGAAAAGACAGGTCTTTCATGCTCTCCAACTGTCTCTTCCGAACGGGGGCTGCTCGATGCTCTTCACCAATGAAGCGCACATGAAGCACAGGGCAAAGATCAAGCTCAACTGCATGGTGAGAACCCATCTAGGGGCTGATGATGATGCATACAATTGCTGCTATCAGAAGGAGGATGATGAGGGGTACCCTGGTTTTTGCCTCACAAAGCACCTCCCCAAGGCAGCAGCCAAGGCTTTCACAATAAACCTTAAGGTCCTAGTTCCTAAGATCCTACCTCTGAAAGAACTCATTCGGTACTTAATTGTTTCCAGAACCCAGACCAAAAATGACCTCGAGAAAGTTGGGTTGGGGCTGGATTTCAAGTCCGGGATCCAACACTTCTGCATACACCCAGGTGGAAGGGCAGTCATTGATGGCACTGGGAAGGGTTTGCAGCTGAGTGAGTATGATTTGGAGCCAGCAAGGATGGCACTTCACAGATGGGGTAACACCTCAGCAGCGGGGTTCTGGTACGTTCTGGGATACATGGAGGCTAAGAAGAGACTCAAGAAGGGGGATAAGATTCTGATGATCAGCTTTGGGGCTGGGTTCAAGTGCAACAATTGTTTATGGGAGGTGATGAGGGATTTGAAGGACAGGAATGTGTGGGATGACTGCATAGATGAGTACCCTCCAAAGTCGCTGGTCAATCCTTTCGTAGAAAGGTACAGCTGGATCAATGATGAAGCACTACGCTTTGTTAGACTCGAATAGAATGGCTAAAACTCGCAAAATTTGATTATGTCTCTGTTTTTCCTTTTTTCCATAGATTTGCTTTTCAATTGTGGTTTATAGTATTGTGGTTGGCACTTAATTGAAAGGATTTTAGGTCCCCAGATTTGTTGTCGGGTTTGGGACCGTGTAATTCTTACACAGAACTGATTTTACCTGAAATCAGGAAAAATTCAATAAAGAATTATCTATGTTAGTTACAGATCAGAGATTGATTATTTGAATTCCTGAACATTCTCAAATTCTGTATCCATCATTCTATTGCTTTAAGAAATCAACGAGTTTCCGTCCTAAATCAACAGACTAATCTCTCCAGGGAGAGAGATTTTGAGCACTTGTGCAGAGTATCATCATGAGATGCAACTCTGATTTTGAAATGCCAGTATATCAACAGGATCTAAGTTTTCAGTGGACGACAAAATCGTGAGTCTTTTCCCCACTATTCCTAATTAAGAGGAACAACTGGTGCTATGTTGAATCTTCCTCATTAGCTACTATAGGTGGACACCACATAGGGGTTACAAAAGCACATGAATGGAGCGTTCAAGCTGCATCAAACTACTAATTGGTTCATTTGCATCTCATTCTGGTTTTGCAATCAGTTTGCCGGCCTATACGTTTATCAAGAAAAATAATCAAAATTGGTTAGCCAAATGTTGAAGCCATTTGGCTAAGGTTGGATCCGTTTGGGTGCAACTCAAAATCGAATTGCTCTAACTTGCACCTGGGTTGGTCTGGTCTCTCGTTGTTCAGGTTGAGCAATCATACAGATCACGGACAAGCCACTCCGTTCTTCAGCTTCAGCCCCATGGACCATCACAAACATCCAGAAAACACATCTTCATATATGGTTTAAAAGCAACTTTTTACAAGCATAAGAGTGCACAAGAGTTACATTATCGAGATTTTTCCCAATAACAGCCGGATACTCTAGTTTCCACAATGTCAAGGTGCTAGGGGTTCAGATGTATGAAATGTTACATCTACAACAGCTGCATAAGGACTGCTTCCCTGGTCAAGCAATGTTTTCATCAGCTATTATTATTAATGGGATCACACAACTTGGAAAGCTATCTATTAACTCAGCATATCACGAGTCTCAATTTCACCAGTCAGTTATGAAGGTTAATTAAACACAAGACATTGTCTGACACCACTTTTGCAGCTTACTACCTCAACCAGATCTGAATTAATCCTCACTTATGTTGAAGAAAGAGAATGCAAGTTTATGACGGTAGGTCAAAGACTCAGAGTTCACAAGATTCTGAGGCAAAAAACTAAAAGTATATGGACCAGTGAATGGAACTGAAAGCACTGGTTCGCTTTAAGAAATGAAGGCAATGTAGTCACCACAACCTCTCCCCTTACCAAGTTCTTCCTACAACCACCTTGTCCCCACTCCCCACTAGAAATGGAGGAAAGGTAGTCATAAGAAAGCCATTATTTCATATCACGATCTCCGTGGTACCCTTCATTTGTTGCAAACTAACCAAACCCTGGCATACTTATGTCAATGGTCCAAGCAAAGAAGATCCCAGGAAAAGCAGTACAACACTTGCACTTCTACCAAATAATGAAGTACCATGGGTAGTTTTGCAGAACCAGATGAAATTGACATAATTCTTCCCATTTATGTTATTACATGACATGATCTATGTTACTCTAAATTAAGTACAAGCGTCCAATCCAGTTATGTTTACGGTGTTAGGCTCACCCATTTTCTGAAAGTTTTGCCTGTTATTTTGGTTCTGCATGAAGCATACATGTTCAAGTGACTGAGTGCCAAAATGCAGTAACTATAGATGAAATAAAGTGTTAGAATGGCAAGGCTGAATCAAATAATCAGGACCAAACACAGGCGAACTCCGTATCCAAACTCATACAACAAACTCACACCAAGGTATCGGCGGCAGATTAGATGTAGTAGCCTCAACCTTACCCTTCAATTGCAAAGAGGTTGCTCTTGACATATCTTAGATTAGAAACTTAGGATTGCCTACTACTCCATCAAAGAAAAACAAGAAGAAAAATAGAAGGCAGTTGATTGAGGCATAAGACATCTTGCTTTAGTTCACCATAATCCCAAGAGGTAGGCCAAAAGCGGACGAAGTAATGAGCCCAGACAAGATCAGATATATATAAGAGCAAATAAGGACTAAAGGTGGTCACGTCCAACATAAAGCATTAAAGATCATATCAAAAATATGCATCCTCTTGTGCCATTCTAATTGTTGCAAATCTTTTAGAACTTAAATGGAAACCAAGTCTTCCTACATAACGTTCATTCAAGCTCCCAGATGTATCCAAATGCCTTCAATTTAATCACATCGAATCTCTCTTTTGGCAGTTCAACCTTTAGGCCTATGTCGCAAGTAGGGTTGTAGCTGAGCCAAGCCGGCTTGTGAACCCTAGCCGACTCGCATAAAGGCTTGCCAAGCCGAGGTTGCAGCGAGCCCGAGCCAAGTAGAGCTTGGTTAGGTATCCAAGCCGAGCTCGAGTTTTTAATTTTTGTGCTCATAAGCTCGTCGAGCCTACATGAACCAATTACAAACAAGTTGAATGAGCCAAGCAAATAGACTTAAACAAGTCGAGCAAGTGGGCTAATCAAATGAGCCTAAACAAATTGAAACACACGGGCTAAAACTTGTGGAGATAAGCTTTTGAAGAACTTTTTTAGTCACCGATCTAGCAAATAATTTTAATTTTGTAATTTAGCATAATTATTTTAATTTGGGTTTCTTATGTAAGTATTCGGTTATACCTAATCTATTAAAGCTTTTGTTTACCAATTAATAATATATACATAGATGAAAATCAAGAACCGAGATATATGAAATGTTGATAAAATATATGATCAACATTCAATCTATTGTACAAATAAGACAAATATAGAATAATTATAAAGATGTAAATTAAAGAATTATAGATTTTAATAATTAATAAATTTTAGACTTTTATATATAGAATTTTATACAGATTATGCTTGGTAATCGGAGCAATTGAACATGAACATACAATAATTTATTTTCCAACGACTTAACTTGATTTGAAAATTAGTGATAATTTATGTAAGGATGATTTGATAAAAACCATGCTAGATTAAATTTTTAGCCACCCCTATAGTAGTTAAAGGACATCATAACATGTACGTCTTATAATATTTGTTAAATGATATGGTTTCACTCAATAATAAAAAAAAAACTATATGTAAAATATAGCAAAAGTTTTTAGCTAATTTTTCATTGGTGGAGCTATGTGCCATATGCTATATAAGACCGAGGTTCGGGTACATTATATCCCGTGTTTGATTCCCCGCTTCCCCCATTTGCATTGCCCTTTATGCCTCCTTTGGACAAAAAAATATAGCATACAACTCATAATTTGTGTTTGATTATCAAAGCGTCGAATGTTGAGTCTCAAGTAGGTTCAAGTTTATGTTTTTATAATTAGTATATATAAAGCGTGATTTTGAACCTAAAAACAAGTGTTTAAAAGAAACATAATAAGCTATAGAGCCAAGGACGAGCACTTGTGCTCGAGCTTTTGATGAGCCGAACTTAGGCTCGAGCTTTCCGCAAGTCGAGCTCGAGCTTGATTTTGCCGAGCTCCGAGCCCAACAGGGCTTAGCTCAACTCAAATCCACCTCTAATTGCAAGAGTCTATAATCAAGATTCAAGACCATCTAAACATCCAATAAATACCTAAATTATTGTCCACAATCCACACCATTTAAAGGAAAAGAAAAAAAGAAAAGGGCTAAAACGTTGGTCCTCTGACTTCATGATGTTTTCCATGGAAACGAGAAACAGTCCATTGACTTAAACTACTTCAATATCATAGTAAAGTCACCTCAGGTTATTGTTAACCACTCATGAGTTGTTGACTTCTCAGAAGTGCTGCACAGTAGGGTTGTTAAACAAAGGGCTGTTACTCCTGTCAATGAGAGTCAACAACCACCAATCACCTATTATGTGTCCACCACAGCGGTACTTTGAGTGTTTGCTTATTCAAATTTCATTAAAAAAGGAAATAAAGGTTGAAATTTCATTGAAAAGAAAAAAAAAGAAAACAAAGGTTCCAGTCACGATGGACCATTTACAACTGAACCGGAGTAGACAAAACAGTAAGACGTAGTCGAAAATCCTTCCGGGAACAAAATTGTCAACAGTAATTCACAAAAGGCAGTCACCACAAAGAAACTGATATCTATGTACATAGGCCTCAATTGCTTTACAGTAGTCTGGCATGGAAGGTCGCAATCCACAAGTAAAAAGAGTTACCATTTTCAGTGTGTCAAAAACCCAAATATCACATCCCCTTTCATTTAATCATTTCCTAAACTCATGGAAACTAAATTACTCAGAGGGATAAGTTGAAGCTAGTATTAGTTTGTACCTTCATTTTCACCCTAAGCAGCAAAAGGCAATCACAAACAATTACGTTGCTCCTAAGAGTCATGCACACTCATTTATCAAATTAACCAAACATATACAGTAAAACTTTCTAGGTAGCCACAGGATATCCACAAGGATAGTAACCTCTTCAATTAGAGTGGGGTAAACCAAATTAGGCAAAAATTTAAACATAAAACAAAAAATGCAGTACTTCAAAATACAAGGTTAATTGTAAAGAATTTGGCATACCTCACAGCAGAATGAGAATCTCTGACCTAAAAATTTTGTTCAAGACTAGTCTTAATATGGAACTATCACATAGTTCTCAACCCTTTACCCAGCTCCCATCTGTACCACAAAGAAAACAATGTCAAACACTTTAGAAGGTAGGCAACTAGACCTTGGCAGTGCCAGAGCTAATAGTACGGCAGCCACAGTGATAATAACGTAAATGATATAGTCTATAGAGTCCTCAACAGCATTTCTCACAGTTGACTTCTGCAAGCAAGATATGACATCTACCTAACTACACAATCATTTGACAAAACCTTTCACAATCAAGGTTGCTCTTTATGGGGAAAGGACATGTGGATCAACATATATTGGTAAAAACACTGAAGCAGAAAATGAGATGAGAAATCTTTACAAATTTGCTCCATCAATTCTTGTTGCACGTTCTCAATGGCAAATAGAATAGTCACTAGAATATTATTGTGACATAACAATAGCAGCTTTCGAATGGAAAACATCGAAACCCTCTCACTCTCACCGAAAAAACTGATCGCACTTCAGTCACTAATCAGATCAATATGAATAGAGCTTGTGCACTTCACTATACTCGGTGGTTTGTAAATTCCCTCATTAAGTTTCCCATTCACACTTTGCTCTTTACTCCCCACTGAGATATCGAGCTTGTTCTGCTTCTGACAGACTGACACATAGAAAGCGTTAGATGTGTTACTGATAGCTCGTTGCCACACATAATCCCCAAAGTCAAATTGTACAACCACCTGTGCTAAAGCCCATTATCAATCAAAATCCTTTTTACATTTCTGCATGGCAGGAGATGTTTTCCTAACACTTTTCATGCTCAAAATATATCAGTCACAAACGTCTGGATGAAAAATTCATCTAACAGCATTTCAGACCACTTAGAATTCCTCTTTATTTTTGTTGAACTATCCAGTCACTGCCAAATGGAGGTGACCAACCAACAGTTCTTGATGAGAAAATGTTTCTGAAAAGCAGAAGCCAGACATCATCTCTTCAGATTCAAATTGCAGTTTTTTGTCACAATGCTGATCAAAGAAGGCGTTCCTGTATTAAACAGAAATCTTGTAGCGCCATCTCCAACTGGTCTCTTAAGCAGAAAAAGGAACTCAAAGATGCTAAATGATAAAAAAGCACAAGTCTTCTCATAGCCAAACCACAGTGAGCTCCTGATTCCACACAACACAACAGCCTTGCTTACCCAGTCAAATCATGGGAACCTCAAATTTATGTTAAGGGACAGTCATTAAGAGTGGATCACGTTAACTGCAAATTCATCAGGTTTAGATGCAAAGGGATCTAGCTAAAAGAAGGAAGGGTCAGCCAACCCTACAGTTACACACTTACACCACGCCTAGGGTATTCCCGTGTACTACAACATCACTACTCCAGTATGGTTCCCACATAAGCATAGGTCCTATTCCATTTAGCTGGAAGCTTTGTTGTAAGGAGTTGTAAGATAGTTGTAAAGTTAATTATAAAAAGTTGCAAGGAGCTGTATGCTATAGCTAAATGAAACAGGGCCATAATGTCACTAAATTTGAGGAGAGCCATATATACATAGCCTTCCTAATGTATGTCTGGTTTGGTGAGGAAAAAAAAAAAGTTGATTGATTGAAGTATTAAATGATTGACTCTCAACATAAGTGTCATTTCAAACAACAACAGCAACTCCCAGCGTCCGCTTTCGCAGGGTCTGAAGAGATTCTAGTGTAGGCAGACTTACCTTTGCAAGCATCTCTACCTGTAGAAGTCTAATTCGACCCACTCTCCGGGAAACTGAAAAGGGGCAACATTGGACGACCCTTTCAGCTCGGATTATGTAGACTAAAGCAAAATGCCTCTTTACACAGCCTTCTACGTCCTTTCTACAAAAACATAAACGACCAGTAGTTTTTAATCTTGGGCCTAAAGGAACCAGCCTCTCTGCACTTCAAGGGTAAGGTTGCTAAATCTAATCCCCATACTACGTCTAGGAGGAAGTATGAGTTAACAATTTGAGCCCACATAGTTTAAATAGAGGCACGGCCCCGCCACTACAAAGACATTAATCCTTCGTCACCACATTTATAAGGCCTATAAGCAGAAAATTGGTTTTTACTGGACGGAGGGAAAGACAGCAGAGATTAATTAATAACCCAGGGACAAGTTGGAGCAACAGCATGTTAGGTTGAGTAGATTTAATACTCCATAGTCTTCATGAGTCAAACAATTCCTTCATGCAATAGCAGTAGTCATTACAGAAAACATTAAAGCAACTTGGAGAACATTTAAAGCAATACCCATCAAGAAGAACCAATATACTGAATCACTTCATGAATACCCAACTAGTAAACAGAAATCTTTAATGATACTCGCACATAAATCACAGAATAAGAAAACAAAAAGGGAGGAAAATCGATATACCCAGTTACTACCCATCCAAGATGAAACTCAGTCCAACATAACGATGCCCTTCAATTGGGATTAAGAGATGAGTGTATTACCTCCTTCGATGACATTAACAACATAAACAGAGTTTCTCTCTCCTCGGAAGAAGCCTTTCTGCAGGCGTGCTTTGGCAACTTTCTCATTTTCTTCTGGAAGTAGGAACTTGGTTTATCAAATTTTCATCATTGCCATGAATTTCCCCTCTAATTGTTGGAGTAGAGCATCAATACTTACATCCGAAATAAAAACTATCCGTACTTTATCCGTCCAAATTATCCTGTTTAGGCAAGCAAGCAATATCTCCTATGTACGCTAGGGTGAGCACGGCTGATGATACCTAGGAATCGGACTGGAATCGAGCAAATGGGTAATGTTTCACAACCGTAACCAGTCAATCGATTCGAGTTAACGTTCCTAAAATTTAGAACTTATCAAACAGGCTTCAGTTTCAAAAATCAAACACCGGAATCTGAAACCGTGACGGATAATGTTTCCATCATTTTTAATTTTTAGTTTGTAAATATAAAGTCACCTAATTTCGGGTTCAATAAATGCGTGATTCGCGATATTTACTTTTTATTAAATGCAAAGAGACGTAGAAATTAATGTTTTGCTTCTTTTTTTTTTTTTTGGTCTTGGATGTTTAAGTTCTCTTCTAACTCTTCCTGTAGTAAATTGATTTGCTATTTATTAATGCTTAAAATGTAATTAATCAAAGAATATATAATTTTTAAGGTTTTAAAGTTTTTTCATTAAAATAATGGTGTAGATAGGGTACCATGGAACCGGAATCGGACTCGAGGTTCGGATTCGGGTTCCTAAAATTCGAGAACCTATCAAATAGGTTCGGTTCAAATTCCTAAAATTCAAGAACCAGTCAACTAAGGTCGAGTTTAGGTTCCTAATTTTAGGATAGGATACTCAGTAACCGCTCATCCCTAATACATACTAGGATATTATATAGAATTGGTGCACATACTAGGAAAAGGTACATTATCGAAAATATTAAAAGATTAATTATTTATGGTTAAAAGTTATAAAATATTCTATTAAAAAGTTTTCAAAACAAATTAAAAGTCATTATTTAAACTTAAAAATTTACGTCTATTTAAATGAGAAGGTTCTCTGAAAACATGTACATTTGCTGAAAATATTCGCCATATTGATATAAAAAAATTTCAACTTAAAATTTAAAACTCATTAAATCCAAAAACCAAAAAATGTGAAGTGACCGAAGTATTATGTTTGTATTTTTCCTAGATTTGACAACTTTTCGGAGACGGAGAGAACATTATTTTTGTTTCATTTAAATAAAAAGTTTAATTTTTGTCTCGAATCCGTGAATGAATTGTAAGCAATTCAAAACACTTTAAATTTTAAGTCGTAAATTTTCAATCTATTGTGATGATTTTTTATTTGTAAATAATGAAGTTTATAGTATTTCTGATAATGTACACTTTTCTTTATATGATGTATATCTTTTTAATGTGAATAATATTTTATAGTGTGTGTACATATCACTGTACGTACAATATGTATAATAGATTAAAATTTGAAGTTGTAAATTTTTTAATCAATATAATGAATTGTTTTTACAAATGTACACAAATCAGCCTTCACATTATTAAATGATAAAATTGTTAATTTTATTAGACTAATCCTTTTAAATTAAATCTATTTTAAATTTTGAGTCATGAATTTTCAGGTCTAAATAATGGATTTTTAATTTATTTTGATGAACCGTTAGTTGTGCATGACGAACTTTTTAATATTTCTAATTGTGTACCTTTTCTTTTATATGATGAATCTTTTTAGCGAGTGTATCTACCACTATATATACGTATATGCCGTAAATTTTTTAAACAAACCATATTATATTCTTTCAACAAACCATATCATTGTGCATTAAATTATTAAGCCATATAATCAATAATTAGGAAGAAATTGAATAGATTAATTTTTAAGTAAAAAAGGTAAGTACTATAATTTAAGTAGCTCGATCTAATCGGTTTATCTAGAAGTAATTTAGCTTCCTTTTCCCCTTCTCTTCAACTCTAGGGTTAGAAGCTCCACATTCCCCCCAAGAAAAACTTAACCGCCTCCATCTACTCTAGTAAGGGACTACTATTAGCCAAGTTTGTTAGTTTGTCCCAATTTCCTCAATTTTGAAACCTTAATTTCTGTTAGTACTTTTATATACCTACTCAATAAATTTTCTCCTAATTATGTGAGAGTTAGATTTTTACTATTTTCCCATCTCAATGTGAATTCCTTCTCATCTTAATGTGAGTTCTTTCTCTCACCTTAGTGCGAGTTTTGGTGTAGGTTTTTTTCTCACCTTAGTGCGAGTTTTCATATTGTGTTACATAAGATTGTTAGTTTTCATTATAAGAAATTTACCCATCTTTATTGGGGAATGAATCAACAACGAAATTTCTTATGGTCCTAACATGTGATCTTCATTCCAAGCATAATCTATCACATATAATAAATATCTGTTGTTTCGAGAGGGTTATACAATAGCCCGCCTTCATTCAAAAAATATGCATAGATGTTGAAGATACAATTTGTATCCTAATAGATGATACAAGGTTAGAGTCGAGTCAATAATATCTTTGCCATTAACTTTTTAACGTTGAGAATTTATGTTAATGTTAATGTTTTAGATTTATTCTTGTCAAAATATTTTCATTGTAAATGTTATATGGCTTTTCCTAAATTATCCTCATAAAGGACACAATATAGGTCTTATATAGGACCTCATTCTACAGTATTGTAGAATGTAAGAAAGTTGTACTTTACCAATCAATCGATTGCACTATTAACCTCCCAATAAATATGCTTGTAACATTATAAGTGTGTATATTCCGTATTAGCACATGAATTTCACATGGCACTTGAATATGACCTTGAACTGCTAAAATGAGTATTTTAGTATATCCTTCAATATGGATATTTGTAAATCATGTTTGCACTCTGCGGCTTTTTAATTTCATTTCTCATTGTTGTTGCTTCCAATACCAAGATTGATGTTGCTGCCATGTTGATTGTTATTGCTTGAATAAATGTCATCCCAATATGAATGACAAATCCTCCTACTACTCTTTGTGATGATTTGGATCCATATAAATTGATTTTGATGAATCCATCTTGTGTTTTCCTCCGTCTCGCCCGGTAGGTCTTCTCGTTCTTCATGGTTGAGTGATGTGGATTTGATGGTTGGAGTGTTTATTTAAGTTTGTGTCTAATGTACTATTTAGCGCTAGCTTTTTGCTGTCACCAAAGGTTGCACCTAGATTAGGCAAAACATTTTGGAAATACCATATTGTTCATTGTTTACCAAATGCTCCATAGAAGTGTAACCAATCTATTCATCTTTAACAAGGGAGTAAAAGGTTTCACATAAGAAAACATTTGTTAGAAAATTAGAACTCTCTAGAGAGAGAAAGTCCCTCTAGAGAGAGATGCTTTGATGTCTTGCTTCCCTAATCCTAAAAAACCTCCCGATATTTTGCCCTCTTCTTAACTCTGCCGCTTTTCCCCCTCTTCTTGAACCTGTATAGATCTCACTTGTTTCCGATCATGTTCTTCTTGATCCTTCTTTGTTCCTCTCTTTTTCCTGGTTACTTATGTTTTGTATGAGGATTTCGTGGATACTAGTGTGGTGACTACTAATTTGCTTATGTTGAAACATTGGTCCCGTGTCTCGAGAGATTGACGATTGAGATCATTGATGATGCCAAGAACAAGCTGTAGCCATGTTTGCGCTACTTGTTCAAGTTAAGGTCGCCGACTATTGCTCTTTTTCGAGGTAATTGGTGAATGGTTTGGGGTAGATCTACTCTCGGATCTTCCTTCGAGTTCAATTTTGATGATTCTAAGGTGATTTATAGATCCTTCGTGTGGTTAAGATTAATGATACTAATTTCCTAGGTATATCTCGTCTTTTGCTTTTATTTATCATTAATTTTAGGTTTGATTTGGAGGGGTTCTCGAATCTCCTTGCTTGTGTTTAAGATGGGAGGATTTCATCGGATCTTCCTTTCTAATGTGCGAATTGAATACTTGAGTTTTGGATTTTTTACTATACCTATCATGGTTAGTTACTATTCTTCTTTGGTTAACCTTGGGTTTGGTTGTGCTTGTTGCATTCTTTTTGTGCTTTACTTGGTGGCTTTATGTAAGTAGCGATTGTGATCTTCTTTTAGATATGTTACGCTTCTTATTTTCTTGTTATTTCCATTGTCTTCCTATGTCCGAATCCTCCTCTCATAACCTATCTAATGCTAATGCCTTCACACATGATTCACACCGAATCCCCTCCTAATAATGCTCCCCAACTTTCAATTCGCAAATATGTTGGCTGAATGCGAGCATCTTTATCGGAGCAACTTTTCTCGGACCTCCCTGCCTTCTTTCGCCAAGAAAATTAAGTTGAATGTGGAGATTAAACATGATGTTCGACCTGCCTCAAGCGAGTCGAAATGCGGTATTCGCCTCCGAGGAATTGGAGATGATTACTAGAATCCGTTAGAATCTAATGCTTTCCAACAATTGCCCGACCTTCGATATAATGAGGTCATGTTCCAACCTGCCTCTCTTGATTCTTATATTGAAAGTTTGAAAGCTCTATGTCTTTTGGGGAAACCTTGGGGAGATTTTCTTCCTCTACTTGATTATTAAAAATAAAACAAAGCTGGATTGGAAAAATATTAAGGGGCATGTTGATCTTGTAGAGCTTGGCAATGGTTGGGTCTTCTTTTAGTTTACAAATGTTGGTGATAAGAGCTATGCTTGGTCTAACAGGCCCTAGTTTGTGAAAGGGTTGAATCTTGTGCTTAAATCATGGATTCTTTTCTTTGATCCTTTTACGCTTCTATTCGGACGGTTGACCAATGGATTCGAATTCCAAGACTATCGTTTGAGTTTTGGAATTTGAATACACTAACTGGTCTTCTTAGGCATGTTGGGGATGTTGTTAGGCTAGATCAACATACGTTACTTAGGTAGAAAGGCAGGTTTGCTAAAGTTTGTATGAATATTGATATCACTCAACCCCTTAGGAGGTCCATTGATGTTGTGGATGCCTTTCATTCCGCATTTCTTCCTCTGTCTTATGAGGGATTACATGAAGTTTGTGCCTTATGTGGTTGTGAATCACATATCCTTGAGGCCTGTCCTAAAGCCCCTGTTGATGTTAATATTGAATTTGTTGTGGAAAAATTTGGCAATTATGGTCTATCCCTGTTTGGAAAGGGGAAAGGGGTTGCTATTTTTGGGTCGATTCTCCTTCCCCCTACTATTGCTGATAATTAGATTAGAGTGACTCCGAGGAAGAGGAGAAAAACCTCATTTTCTTCCTACACTAAAAGTTCTTCTACCTTTGCTCCCCTAGCTGATAAAGCTGGGATACTTCCACCACTCGATTATTGCTAAAGATCAAGGTCCGATGCAACTTCCTAACACATCTTTAGGCGCTGATGTTGTTCCGCCCTCCTCTTCGGAGGCTCAATTCAATAAAATTGATGATAACAATTACGTTGACCTATTTCTTGCCCATCTTGCTTGATACCACCTCTCGGCCTTTGGAACCTGGTAGCCTACTTCGACCATGTGTTTTTCTAGCTCCGAATTGGTGACTTGCCAATGCTAATTCTCAGCATTCTTCCGGGGATTCCAAGATGGAGGTTGATTCCTTGAGGGGGATGGGGATGATGTTCCGGATGAAGATTTTCTTGATGTGGAAGATTCGGGTCTTTGTGTTCTGTTGCTTGGATGTGTACAAGAAACGTAAAATTGCGGAAGAGGAGGAAGACTTTTCCTCCCCTCACCATCTACTGGATGATTAGTTCCTACACTAATTATGGGTGGTTCTTAGATGTTCTATTTGGGGTTCTTTTTACTTTTTTTCAGGTTTGAAATCTTTGTTGGTATTTTGGACTAGTACTTGGTTCGTTTTCTAGGGTTTAGGTTGGTGTTTTCGTTTGGTTATTGTCGTTATGGTATCTTGTTTAGTTGTTGTGTGTCCTTCTAGTTGTATGCAAGTTTGTGTTTTATTTCTATGGATGGTTTCTTCGTTCTTACGGGTTAGGGGATTATTGTTGCTTCGGCTTCTCTTGCTCTTCTTCTCTCTACTTTGTTGGTGTTTCCTTTTTTCTTCTATCTTTCTTCTTCTGCTCTTCCCCTTTTTCTTGGGTTTTTGTAGGTTGGTTGTGTCTTCTTCTCCGACTTTTAGATCTTTTTGGCTGGGTGGTTTAGGTCTTTGGTTTATTTCAGGCTTGTCTCTTCAACTTGCTCTACTTCCCGATTCTGATTTGCGTTGCTTTTGGGCCTAGTTAGTTTTTAGTTCCTGTTGGATTTGGAGGTTTGTGCTCCGGATCATCAACTTTTGGTGGTTACTTGCTCTCTATCTCTATTTGTTTATGTTCAATTTTTTCTTTATGGACGGATTATTTTTGGTTCATGATCACTGATCCTTTTTATGTAAATTTGCACAAAAATGTTTATTGTGTTCGCAGTTTTAATGGATGCTTTGTATCGGGATAAGGGGAGTACTTGGAATTTGTTGTTATTTAGTATGTTTATGCCACTCTAAGGACTACGTCTGTTTGGTGCATGATGATGGGCTGATACTTTGTGGGTTTGGAAATATTTTTGGTTAAGCTTATTTATCGCTTGGAATTTTTTCATTACTACGGAGGCATTGGGTCAAATGTGTGTTGCCCCTTTGATGGGATGGAAGCCATATTAGATTATGCCATCTAGTAATCTGAAAGTCGATGATGAAATTATGGATAAATCCGAGACTTTTTCGAATTTTCTACATTACAACCACTCGGTCTTCTTCTTTGGGAAGGGGCGGGGTTTTTCTTGCTATGGTTTGAGGTGGCTTTTCCCGCTTATTTTTTATGATTTGTTTTGTTTCGAGTTTTTATTTTGCTGGCATTTTCCGATGTTGGTGGTTTTTATTTTACGAGTAACAAAAGGGAGACATGATACAAAGATGTATAATGAAGGCAGTGGATTACTTTGTTATATTTATTGTCTTTTTTGAGTTATGATTGTAAAAGGTCTTTGTATTTAAAAAGGACATGGGAAATGATTCTGCTATACTTTTTTACTATTTGTTTTGGGCGAATGGAAGGCTGGCAGCAATTAGGCTTCCCAAGGCTCTTTTTCGAACCACCCGTTTAGGGGCCGAATCTTGTTATGCAAGCTGGAACTCTTTTCTGCAATTGTCTCCTACTCCGCAACAGTGTAAATTGTTGGGAGTACTCTTCTGTATGTAAATCAAAATTATTGCCAAGAATGTACAAGGTGCAAAAAAACCAAGTTAAGCAAGAAATATTGTTATTGAATCATAGTTTACGCCCATATATTCTATTTATCACGGAATCTTTGACAAATGTTGAAAACTCAACTGAAATTCCGCCTACACTAGGTTTTGCATATTTCGACTTTGTCCTACCCCAAAATCATAGTGGGGGACTATGAGTTTTATGGAATAACCATAATATCACTACTAATGTGGTTCTTAAGGACCAACGATCCATTCACTTACACATCCTTGATAAGGTTTTAAGGAAGGAATGCATCGTTTTTGGTATTTATGGGCTTGTCCAGTCCTCGGATAAAATCTCCTTTTGGAGTCACCTTGTGGAACTCAATCATTTGCTTAATCTTCCTCGGTGTATTATTGGGGATTTTGATGAAATGGAATGCCTTAATGAAAAAGAAAAAGGAATAAGCTTAATCTCAATAATGTTCGAGAGAATGAGATCTTTCTTATTTGATATTAAGGGAGAAAACATCCATTCTACAGGAAGGATTTTTACTTGAAAAAGTTTTTAAAAGGGCATCCTATCTCCGAAAGGTTGGACAGGGCTATCGCTCATGATGATTGGAGTAATCTTTATCCGGATAGCATTATGTCACATGGGCCGTTCTCTGTTCGGACCATTGTTATATTTTCTTGAACACTAATCCTAATACTCGAAATTCTTGCCATCGGAAATTTAGATTTCAAAATGATTGGTATACATATCGGGAGGTTACTAAGATAGTCAAACAACGGTGGAAGGATAACCTTCGGGGAATGCCTATGTTTAAAATAGTTGGTAAGCTTAAGAAAATCAAAGCCAAGTTAAAGCTTTAGGCTTCTAAAACGTTTGACAATCATTCCCGGAAAGTTGAAAGAAATCATCTTTACTCGCTGAAAGTCGAGGAAAAACTCTTAGATAATCCCTATAATATGAGATTAATCCATTGGCATAATCGACTAATTAAACAAAGAGAAATGCTTCTTTTGTTTAATTAGAAATATTAGGGAAAGTTCTATCGGAAAGAATGACTTACTCAAGGTGGCGAAATTCTAAATTTTTTCACCATCTGTTGTGCTATCAAGAAACATAAGAGGAAGATTTTCATAATGCAAGGTGAGTGGGGTGTTTGGATTGATGATGTAAAGAAAATCCAACGAAAATTTGTGCATGATTAAGTTGTCATCTTGTGGTGAATTAACCATTCCTTGCAAGCACTCTACATATGAAATCAGGGAATGAATTATATTACATAGGTGTTGGAAGTATCAATAGTAGATGGCTTGCATCAATTAATGATCAAATTCTGGTGATATTCTATTAAGATATATTTTTCTAAAATCTTTTTAAATTTAAGAGTATTTTATATTTTTAATTAAAATATGAGTGCATAGTATTTTTTTAACTCATTATGTGAAATAAAAAAACAAAAATCAAACGTTATTAATGTTAGTGGTTTTATGAGCAAAAGAAGGGAAGAAAAAAAGTAATTTTCGCGGCTAAAAGAAGTACTCTAGTAGTACTATATTCTATTCTATATCCTAGTAGTAGTAGACACCAGTGGTTGGATGATTGTTGGGTTCTCTGCACCTTCCTCTATTTTGTTCTTACTCTTGTCATCCTTTTCGTCTCCTTCCTCTCTCTCTCTCTCTCTCTGATACGCAACTTTACTCTTTTCCCTCCTCCACTTGTGATCTCCTCCCTCACTACTCTCATCCATGGCTTCCTCCATCCCAGAAGGTAAATTTTTTCCTTCTCTTTCCGTCAATCCTTTCAACTTTCTGCTTTCATTTCTATGTTGACTTGATGCTTTTTGCTGGTTTTGACTCCATTATTGTGCACAACTTTCCATTTTCCAACTGGGAAAAGAATCAGTTGTGCTTTCTTTTGGGGTGTCATTGTTTTCTGTTTTTCCTTGTTAACCAATTAGAGGAGGAATTAAAGGAAAGTGGGTTTTGTTCATCATAACTATTAGAAGTGAAATTATAATTAGAATTTAGTGCCCAGATCTGATATGGAGAGAGAGGTTAACTTCTGAGAAGTTTATTGACCATCTTTGGATTTAATTTGTAATAATCTGGAAAAAAATTATGTTGAATTTGGATTACAGGGGAAGTGGAGGGATCATAAGTACCAATATTAATGGGCTTCATTATGCCAATCATGATGAAAGTCAATGAAAAAT
This sequence comes from Talinum fruticosum, assembly GCA_021018815.1. Taxonomy (NCBI): domain Eukaryota; kingdom Viridiplantae; phylum Streptophyta; class Magnoliopsida; order Caryophyllales; family Talinaceae; genus Talinum; species Talinum fruticosum. The sequence continues at coordinate 3,243,479 of JAITYX010000022.1, forward strand.
CAGTATTATAAACCAATTAATGTAAATATGGATTTTTGTGACCTACCTCCCTCAGAAGGAAAGAGTAAAATCATTCCGCATGAGTTGTTTGATAATCTACTATCAAGCAGTTCACTGATGTAATTTTGCAGAAGGAGAAACGGATTTGGAGATGGGTCATGTCACACCCGTGCCAAATCGAACAGCAATGGACCCGTCTCCTTCTCCATCACCGACCTCCTCTACTGCACCTGCTTTGGTACTATCCAATTCGGGCAAACGCATTGATCAAGCCGGTAAGAAGAAGTATGTGAAGCAGGTCACTGGCCGCCACAATGACACCGAGCTGCACTTGGCTGCTCAACGTGGTGATTTGGCGGCTGTGAAGCAAATTTTGGGTGAGGACATCAATTCACAGATAGGGGACAGTCTTAGTGGAGCTGAGTTTGAAATTGAGGCTAACGAGGTGAGGGTCTTGGTGGTCAATGAAGTTAATGAGTTGGGAGAAACCGCGCTCTTTACTGCTGCTGAAAAGGGTCATCTTGAGGTGCTGAAGGAGCTACTCAAGTATGCGAATAAGGAGACACTTATGCAAAAGAACCGATCAGGGTTTGATCCTTTGCATGTTGCTGCTAATCAAGGGCACCTTGGTAACTATCTGAACATCCATCGTAGTTTATTGGTCCTGATGTATTCTTATTTTTACCGTTTGCAAGAATTATTTGTGTGTCAATGCAGTTCTTGGATTTATTGTTGTCCTGAGTTGAAAGAGTCACTAGTATAGATATTTTCAGCATAGCAAATAGTGGACTATATCAAATGTTCTGCTACTCTTCTTGTTCGTTGTGAAGCCTCAGGATATACCTCTTTAGGATAAATGGTTAGATGGAAACAGCCCCTCGCTATGGCTGGAGTCATGACTCATGACATACATTTGTGGCAGGAGCCTCATAAGAGGCACTACATAATTATATATTTATGTTAACTGGTAAAGGGTTGTACTTTTCTCTATTACCTCAAATTAACATACTATTAAAAAGTAAGGTTGGAGAATCATTGTTCTTCATTGGAATATGTCTCAAAGTATATGTGCTTCTAGTACAAAGACCCTTGCATGTTGTACTGTTCCACTAAACTTAAGCTTCTTCTCATACATGAAACTAAATAATATGATCCCAGGATTACATAAGTTGTGCTATATCTTGTCTGTGCTTTGAAGCTAGGACCTTCTTATTCTAAGTTTGCCTGGCTGCCCATCTTCTGAGATCCCAAAAATCAATAAGTTGATGGCAACAGTGTATATTCATTTAGTACAATATTCTTTAACTGACATTATTGCTGATTCCATTTTATGGGCTAGATTATTTATTGCATTTTACTTGTTGCAGCAATTGTGCAAGTGCTGTTAGATCATGATCCTGGGCTAATAAAGACAATAGGACCATCAAATGCAACCCCTTTAATATCTGCTGCCACAAGAGGGCATACAGCTATAGTTAATGAGCTTCTTTCAAGGGATAGCAGTCTAGTGGAGTTATGCAAATCCAACGGGAAAATGCGCTGCACTTATCTGTGCGGCAGGGACATGTTGACATTGTCAGAGCATTGCTTGACAAGGATCCCATGTTGGCCAGGAAGACTGACAGGAAAGGTCAGACTGCATTGCATATGGCGGTGAAAGGGATCAGCTGCGAGGTTGTGAGGGCGCTTCTTGAAGCAGATGCTGGTATTGTTATGCGTACAGACAAGTTTGGCAACACTGCTTTGCATGTCGCTACCAGGAAGAAGCGTGCTGAGGTATTGTTTGTTTCCCAGCAACTTCTTTCTTCCTTCTATTCATGCCGGACTCAGTACCTTGATGATCATGTTATACTTAAGACCAGTTATGATTAATAGGTAAATCTCTATCATTTGGTTGCTGGCCCCTCGGACTGCCCCAAATTTGTTATAAAACTAGTTTTCAAACCTGTGCACTGCATGGTTTGTAACAAAATCAGTTGCATTATTATTGTTGTTATTCAGATTATATGTTTATATAACTTTGAATATTTGAAAATATTTTTGAACAAGATATTTGAAATATATTAATCATTCTTAGATTGGTTTTTTTAAAAAGTAAAACGGGGAGCCTTATCAAACTTAAATTAGTTGAATACACCTATACGTATTTGTTTTTTTTTTTTTTCGAAGAATTGTAATCTCGTTAAAGGGGATTGTGGTGGTATGATATACTTGCAGAATAGAAAATCAACTCCTGCATTATAGTTAGAATAGGTCTTTCCTCTGGTTCTTCCTCTTCTCGTTAGGAGTATTATATATTGACTTTTATATCTAATGCTAATATAATTGGCCAAAAATATGAATAAATGAGAGAGAGAGAGAGAGACATAAAAGAAAATAAATGCTACTTAATTTGATCCATTTGAAAGCAAGAGATGAAAGATGAAATAGACAGAAGCTACTTGAATCTCAATATATGTGTAAACTCAAGAGAATTAGAAAGTTCTGTCTAACTTTTGTCTTCATGAAATTAAACTAAGCATTTCACTTAAGTGTCATTTAATGGAAACTTGAGGCAGCCATAAAATAAAATTAAAAAACTTTATATATATATATATATATATTTATATCCAGGTTTTTGTGCTAGTGCATTAGTGTGAGCAGCTGCACAAAGGCCCTAAACTCTTCTTGAACATGTATAGTTATGGAAAATGTCGACACTGAGAACTCTATGTTGGAGTTATTTGATTCATTTGATCTTATGACAGATTTGACATGTAAATGTATTACATTCAATGATGCAATTTTGTCAAACTTGAGTTTAGGGTGGCAGTATGTTACACACATATCCCTATTATGTTTAATTAGAAAGCCGAGTATGAATTGCAAGCTAATTTGTGTATTTGGTGAGTCATGCTAGAAATCAGCAAATTGTTGTCATCTTTTTCCTCTAGGTACACAAATTATACCAGATCATGATATTTGATTAATAGAATGGTCCTCTAGATAGAACTAGGATTACTATTTTGATTTTATTTGCATGTCTTTGATGCTTATGAAGCGGATCCATTGTTTTAATCCTCATTGTGATGGAAGTTGGTACTAACCGATGTATAAAAATTTTACTCTAATGTAACTAAACTTTCTTTGGTGTGCAGATAGTTACTGAACTACTGCTGCTTCCAGACATCAATGTTAATGTTCTAAATAGTCAGCATAAAACTGCTCTTGACATAGCTGAAGAGCTTCCACTTTCTGAAGAATCCGCTGAAATCAAGGATGTTCTTGTTCGCAATAATGCTCTTAGGGCTAATGAGCTGAACCAACCTAGGGATGAGCTGAGGAAAACCGTCAGCCAGATTAAGAAAGATGTTCACCTGCAGCTCGAACAGACAAGAAGGACGAACAAAAATGTCAGTGTAATTGGTAAGGAGCTAAGGAAACTCCACAGAGAAGGCATAAACAATGCAACCAATTCTGTGACTGTAGTGGCGGTTCTTTTTGCAACGGTCGCCTTTGCTTCCATATTCACAGTTCCCGGTGGTGATTTGGATAGTGGAGTAGCCGTGGCTGCACATACTGCTTCCTTCAAAATTTTCTTCATCTTCAATGCCATTGCCCTTTTTACGTCATTGGCTGTTGTGGTAGTCCAGATCACACTTGTGAGAGGTGAGACCAAAGCTGAGAGAAGGGTTGTGGAAATTATCAATAAGTTGATGTGGTTGGCATCAGTCTGCACCTCTGTCGCATTCATGGCTTCCTCTTATATAGTTGTTGGACGGAAACATGAGTGGGCTGCATTACTTGTAACAGTAGTTGGGGGTACAATGATGGTTGGGGTCCTTGGCACGATGACCTACTATGTGGTTAAATCTAAGCGAACTCGGTCTCTGAAGAAAAAAGAGAAAAGTGCAAGGAGGAGTGGATCTAATTCGTGGTACCACTCAGAGTTGGAGAACTCAGAACCTGATCGGTTTTATGCCCTCTAACTTTGTGATATGCGCCTAAGTCCTAACAATGATGGTGTCAAGTTCAGCTGGGTACCTCATTCTTCCCCGGCTATATTGAACTCAAGTTGAGTGCCCATTGCAGATATCGTGTCCAAGTGTCAGAATTGGCTTTTTTTTAGCAACATCTTGCCTTTTTTAGCCTAATATGAAGACATAAGTGTTTTATCGACGTCCAATGTCATGTATTCAACACGGGCAAGTTAGGGTAAGATGAGGAGTCCAGGCAGCAGAGATTCCCACAGCTCCATTGCATGAATTATCAGGCCCAGGAGCTTATCTAGTATCTACTGAGGGAGCCATTGAGGATAGTGGTCTCTACATCCGTAATTTTCTGTAACCATGAAGCGAAGTAGTTGTTCATAATGTTGTTTGTCAACCTGAATTCACTGGCTGCAGTCATCCGGCAAGATTTTAGAAGAGTGGATGAAGTAATGGCACACAGATGAGTAATTTGCTGGCATCAAAACTCTAGAGCATGCGTCACTGTGATAAACTACGTGGCTGGCCGGCACCTCAAATTATGTACAATATTAATGTATCTATTGTTCACCTCGGTGCTCAAGTGTGACCTGATTAGTCCATATGTATTAAGCTAAGGATGCCGATGTAACAAAACTAAGAGCTTTACTCAGAAAGCAATTTATATTATGTGCTTTGTAGTTATGGTGTATGGTTGAACCTGACAAATGCTTCATGTTTGGGTAAAGGTGGACTGCATTGGTAAAGGGTCAGGTTAGACCATCTTGGTAACATGTCGGAGTCGGGTCAGGTTGGCATTAGATTGGTTTTAGTTCAGGTCATGTTCATATTTGTTGCTTGTTCAATAAGCTTATCAAGGGAGGAAAAAAAACAATAAATAAGTATTGGTCAGGTAACTTTCAACTTAGATCAATTTAATTAAGGTAGAGAAAGGGATTGCCTTATTATTGGGTCATTGAGGTTGGATAATCAAATGGTTATAAGTTTTGCTAGTTAAGGTTTTTCCCCTAATCCGCTTTTTAAATTATGTAGAATTCAGGAGATATGATTAAATCCTATCTTTTGCGGGAGTATCACGGTTTTAAATTATGCAGAAACCATTATACCCATTAATTCAAGAAAATAGAAGACGATCAACAACGATTAATACTTGTGAAGGTTACTTTCTTTTCTTTTTTTTTTTTTTGTTCAGGAAAACTCATACATACAACAATTATACATAAAGACAGTGAGAGCTGCGAACTTAAGGCTATTCCGTAATGGCTAAACTTAAGGCTATATGGAGAGGCATAAGACTAGTTCGTAATTTGGGACTCAAGAAAGTTTGGATAAAATCTGATTCCGTGATTGTAGTGGGGATGTTGAGGGGTAACCAGGTCATGAACAGTCAATTCACGCCCCTTATCAGATAGTGCAAGAATCTCATCAACCGCTATGACTGGAAGTCAAAATTAGCCATTACTTTCGGAAGCAAATCAAATTGCTGATAAATTGGCTAAGTTAGGTGTTGAATTTCCCCTAATACTGTTAAGAATTTGTTATATACAGATAATGTAGGCGCCTCTTACCCCAAATTTATAAATAAATAAATTTAGTGTTTTCGGGACTTTGCCCCTCTTTTGCACCAAAAAAAAAAAAAAAAAGTGTTGCTGAACTAAGAGAGATAAAACCACAGTTAATGGAAGCACAAAATCAGTACAGTGTTTCGCATTCTTGGGTCAAGCTATGTAAGTGTCTGAATTAGGCAAAATTTAGTTATGCATATTTGAAGTGATTTACGAAATCATTGGTAATAATTTTTCTTTTGTTGATTTTTGGTATAGAGGAAGTACAAATGTCCCAAGTCCAAATATTAGATGAAATTCTACTTTTAAATTACAGTGACATGAATTTTGAGATCCTCAGTTAATAGAAAATTTCACACCCACCAGCACACTGATTTTATTGTGCTGGAATAATCAACACTTAACTTCCCTTTTATGTGTTCAAATATGACATTTCTTCCCTTTAAACAAAGTTTTACGTCTTGAGTTTATAAATTATGAAAATTTATAATAGGAGAATTTTTATCATTTTTTCCTTATGAAGCTCAAGGATTGATGTTGTATTCTTCAGATTATTACATGTTATCATAGTATCATGTCAAAACGTCTAATGAGAATTTGAGAGTATTTGCTCTTCGTTATATGTCAATAGATGGTTGGGCGAATGGAAAAATAGGGGTGGTTTTGTGAACCTAATCTCTCTCTCTTTCTATCTCTCCTAGGAGTATATGCTCTGGGAGCATTTAAGAATTTGCAATATCATGTAAACGATATCTAGGACTTTGTAGGTATTTGCGCCTAACATACGCTGGGAAATTTTAGCTACAATCCTGGGGATGTTATTACTTGTTATCATCATATGGGATGTTTTTACAGTTTTTTGTGAAATGATATGTGTCTTGTCTAAGACACATCTTAAGTGTCTTCTTTTAATTTAAAAATTATTATATCATGTAATAAATTAAAAAAGAATAACGGTGCAATTGAATAGTATAACTGTATTACAATTTACAAATTATTTAAAATCGCCATTTTATCAATTATTTTTCATATTTGTAAAATTACGTGTATGACACACCTTCTAGGTAGGGTTGATCCGATTAGGGTGTCATTTGATACTTGTTAACGTACCCGACGATTATTAAAGTTTTACCTCGTAAGTAATCATAATTATTAAAATAATAGTAGTTTCAAATCATAAAATTATATTAACATAGGTCAAGACAAGACATTTTAAGAGTGTCTTTATACAAGACATATATCATCACCCTTATTTGTTTTAAACGTTACTTCACCTCATTTTAAAGTATCTATATATATGCTATCTATACTATATATAATAGTAATCTTTTAAAAATTGTCAAATGGTGATTTGAAAGTGGATTTAGGAGTTTTATCCAACATAAAAATGACAATTTATCCTTTTAAAAAAATAGGTTTCCGTTCATCTATGAATTCTTTGAGACTCACTTGCCAAAAGTTGTATGTTAAATATAATTTATTTATTTATATTTTGATTTTTAAAATGAAGATGAGATAGTTATAAAATAAAATTAGATGAAAGTCAAAATGAAAAAATTAGAGAATTAGGACTCGACCTACATGCAATCTCCACTCGAAGAGTTTACACCAATAATCACATCGTGGCAAACTGTAAATTAAATTGGCACTACAAAATACTTTTCCTACCTTGGCCTTGCCTTTTTTTAATTTTTCAGATTTTTCTTAACTAGTGGACTTTTACTTTTACAATTCACCAATCATCGTATTCCCATACACCCGAAACCCAAAAAATAAAAGCAAAACAAAACAAAATGAATACTCACATTTTCATTTTTGTGTGTTTGATCATCCATTAAAGTTGACGTAAAGGAAAATATATGATAGCACTTTATACCTCATTATATTAATATTAATGCCCTATAAACATTCAGTTCTCATTAATTAAGGATCAAACACCCAAAAGAAAAAAAAATTCATGACATAATTATAATTGGATTGGATAGAATAAAATTATTTTCCAATTGACTTTAATATAAATCTATTTTATACTCAAACAGTTTAAATTTTTTTAATCATCTTAATTAAAGTCATATCATATGGTTATGTCATTCCCTCACTAGTTCGTGCAATTATTTCAGCATTTTGTTATGTTGAACACTATTTATACCATATATAATAATAATCTTTTCAAAATTGTCAAATGGTGGTTTGATAGTGAATTAGGAGCTTTTATCAAATATAAAAATGACAATTTATCCTTTAAAAAATAGGTTTTCACTCATCTATGGACTCTAGGAGACTCACTCGCCATAATAAATTAAATATAATAAGACTTAAAATATTCTAACACATAAAATGAAAGAATAAAGAAATAAAATGAAGAAATGCGTATGACACAATATCAAACCATAAGTTAATAAATATGTTAAATAGAATTTAAGAGTTAAAATAGCACTAACCGTGACCTCATTACCTAACAAAATATAGCCTAAAGTTCCCCTACTATGTTATTCATAGCAAATATTATTGCATAAATACAGAGAATTTTCAATAGTAGCAGAATTTGAATAACCAAATAAGCATATTAGCACAACAAATCCTATAATTTTAGGTCATTTAAGCTTGGCTACCTCCTTATAATCACAAATCTAACTGATATTAGCAAATGATATTTATAAAATACTTATATAAATGCGCTTGGGCTCCTCGGGTATTATCGAATTGAGTAACTATAGACACCTAAAAAGTGTCGTCCCTATTTTATTTATTTATTTAATTTTTTTCATCCCGGTGATAAAAACTCAACCTTATTTTCATGCTTGGATCAAGATCGGACTAAAGCAGAGTGATTAAATACATTTTAACCCACAAAAAGCCAACTAGCCCACAAAAAGCCAATCGGTGTCACGAACATGCCTAAAGTACATCTCCCTGGGCTCAACAATCCTTTTGAGACCACAAGAAAGGTCAACATCTGCTGGAGCTGGCCTGTGAACCCTCTTGAATGGCATCACTTTGGTCAATTCAATTGCCTGAAATTTCCTTTATGCAAACCGAAATTTTCGACTCTGTTTATCTATTAACCAATGACTTTGGAGTTAGGTTTAGGGTTTCCTAAACCCTAAAATTTTCTAAAAATAGAGGATTCCCCACCCTCATTTGACACACCATTGACAGTTGGAAGATCCCCCTCAAGTTATTGAAACTCTCTCACTCTGTTTTCTCTACACTCTCAAAATCCCCTTTGTAAACCTTTCACAAAAGACCTTTTTTGCCTCTTTGGCTTGCCACCACCATACTTGTCACTTTGACAAAATCATATCGTGATTCAAGCCTAGTAGGTGGGTCTACCCGAGGGCGTTATTCCACCGTCCGGAGTTTAATTTTTGCTTCATTTAATTTCAGCTTATTTATTGTTTTTCATATTGTGGTTTTAAGATGTAATTGCTTTATTTTACACCCCGCCAGCTATAATTTTCTTTATCGCTTTCTTTTATTCGCTTTCCTTTATTTCTTTATTTATCGCTTGATATCATATTTTGGTTGCTTTAATTTCCAACATTTGCATGTTGTTTGCTTGTATTTTTTAATACGATTTAAACTTACCTTTTCAATTAGTAGAGATTGTCTTTTGACGGGCGGAATGAAAAGTGCCCTCTTTGTTTCGTACCTTTCCCTTGAACACCGCATCATTGGTTTAAGATCAATGGAGTCTTTTTTTGAAAACCTTTTCGATTCTGACTTAGAAAAGTGTTTCTTTTTTTGTTATTTTTTATTTTTAAAATTGATTGGTGACTTCTCTTTTTAATCTTTTTAACTCTTAATCTGCATCTCGGTTTTTAAAAACGAAACTTTGTAGAAATGGGAAAATGACTGACTCGTCCAAGACATCTCGATCGAGATTGTCACAGCGAGTCCCAACCAGATGGCCAAAGCTAGTTAGCTATATTGGTGGGCTAGCCTCGACCTTCAGGTGGTTTATTGGGTTTAGCTCCTAGCTCAGGTTGTTAAAGCTGCCCGGTCCAAGAAAGCTTTGCGGCAACATTTTTCCCATTTAATCTCTCTGTTTAGAAAAATGTCCTCATACTTTTAAAACTGCTTTTGAAAATAAAATAATTTATTAAAATCGTCAATCAAACCCTTCTTAAATCTCTCTATCAAAAGCCTTATCGTTTGCTTGATAAGCACACCCGACGTGAATCCGACATTCGTGGGAAAGCTCGATCCGCTTGATGTGAAAAATCCACAAGCGCACAGATGTAGTCGTAGCTAGCAACCGGCGAGTACAGGTCGTGTCTTTGAGGAACTCGCTTTCAAGTACTAAAATCCACTTACGGACTCTATTCTAGGTGAAACTCAGTTCGGCAACGATTGGTTTCTGATTGGATTAACTAGTTGCTAAATTAACGATAAGAGAAATTTAACGATAAAAGCCATAGATTGGAATTAACCACATATTATGCCTAAAATCAAAACCAAATTCCACTTGAAACTTGTCTATGCTTGCAATTTAGAAGGGAAAAACGCCGATTAAACCTATCTTTGCCTACCTTCAAGGTCAAAGACTAATCTTACTCAATCTAATCCCCTATTTTTTAGAGATTAATAAAGAACAAAATCACAACAAATGTATCTCACAACCCCGATTGAAAACCTTAATTATTTTCATATCAAAGTTTTAATTGGTCACAACGTCATTCTAGGTAAGCATCCATCTTTCAATGTCCACAAAACCTGAGTAAAGTGGATGATTCCTCTTTCGAGGCATTCATCGAATAGGTGATGAGCGAAGTGAATTCTAAACTAACAAATATAGGATAACCCAATTGGAATTTAGTTCATGATTATCAAAGCGTAATAAGGATCAATCCCAACCAAAGTAAGAAATATAACCTCTAAATATGATACTAAACAACTCACAAGATTCAATAAAAACATACATAGAGAGATAATGAGAAACTATGAAGAAAAAGCACGAGAGGAGAAATTGCGATTACGAATAGAAATTGATGCGATTGAATTGTAAATAATCTTACAATTGACAATAATCCTTTCAAGTTATTGAGTAATCTCCAAAAGCTCTCTAATGAAAAACCCTAGCTAAAACTTTGAATGGAAAAGAGATATCCCAAAAATACAAATTGGAAAGTAATTGAATCACGAAAATCGGTAAGTCGCATAGCCGTGCAGCTTTATATGAGTTGAATCGTGAAAATTAGTAAGTCACACGGCCGTGCAGCTTCATATGGGTAGTCGTGTTGGTCTCTAGTCGTAATCTCGCATGCATGTGCAGCGTCGCACGGGTAGCTGTGCGGAACGCCTGAAGTCTATGCCATCTTTGAGTGCTTTTGCATGGGCCGTGTAGGATCTGCACGACTAGCCGTGCACGACTTCAACTTCCCGTAGCTTCTTGCACGGTCGTGCGGTTTATGCACGAGTAGTCGCGTGGCCTTCCCCGAGCTTGAGCCCTTGGCCTGATGCTCGCACGGCTATGCAACTTTGCACAGCTGCCTATGCAACTCGACTTGAAGAGTTTTAGACTCTTTTCTTGCCTCCTTTTAGGCTCGAACTTTCCTCTTCATCGCTTTTCATCAAATTTTCCTTAAATCTCCTTCATTTAAGCCCAAATACCTATAGTTAAGAGATTTACGAGCTTAGGTGGTGATAAAGAGAAAATGACCATAATCTAACCTAAAATCAAACAAATATCATCAAAATCATGATGAAATTAGGTGAAATAATGTCGTCAAAATTCATAAATATGAGATTTAGCAACTCCCCTATGCTTAGCTCTTGCTTGTCACCAAGCAAAACTATCAATTAATGATCCCGGGTTAAACCTCGCATTCACCCTCCTCGGGTGACGTGTTAATAGTTCAATCAATGGGAAATAAACACACAAATAGACAACCTATTCAAAATTTAGTACGCTTCATGACAAATTTCTTAACAAATTCAATGACTATGATTCTTGGTTACAATGCACGAATGTCTCCATATTGAATCACATTAACATTTATGATGCCTCAAACAAATGGCTAACTAGTTTGACCGGTGGAACCTCACTTTAGGGAATGTGGATCACTCAAATTCATTTGATATATTTGAGGGTTCTCTCAATCTCTTTCCAAAAACACAACCTACCATAGGCTTGGTCACATTTTCATCCTCCACCACTATAGAGGCAAAATGCAAGTGGAATCAAGGGGTCTTTTAAAGCTTATAATTGGGTTAAGGTTCATGGGTAGAAAGGGCAATCAATTTAAGATTGTAGAGCTAAATAGTCGAGGCTTAACAACTAAGGAGTAAAAACACTTCCAACATGACTAAAAATTTTCTCCCAATTCACCTCTTTAAGAACAACCAAGCTTTAAAAAACTTAAGGAATAAGCATGACACTTCTTGAACTTTCCACATGCCAATCACTTATTTCTTCACTTTTTTTCTTTTCTTTTTCAGTTTCTTTTTCATGTTTTTCTTTCTTTTTCTCTTCAATTTTTTTTTTTGCAAAACTTTCTGGAATAGATACCATTGGCATGGGAATCATAAACACTACTCACTTCCAAAAGAGTCTAAAAGAGGGACTTATCATTTTTTCAACAGGGGTCCCAATTTCAAATTATGAACTGAATGGAACACTCCATCACTCAACCCAAAACCACCCAAGAAGTATTGCTCCACTAGACCCGACTTAGGTGTAGGAAATGTATATATGCCAAAGGTAGAGTAGATGCAAGTGTATCAAGAAACATGTTAAAGCTCAAAGGGGTAGCAACAAAAAAGGCATAAATGAATGGGGGTGGCTTTTTTGGCTCACATAACTTGAAAACAAATAAATGTCTCTATCATATTACACAATGCATGTGTCAAGTGTGATCTCCAAGAGAAACAAAACAAGTTCTAGAGGTATGCATCAAGGAAGAGCCACACAAGGAATGAAACATGAGACTAACAACCGATGAATTAGTCTATAAGGCTCAAAGCCTCACAATTTTATCCACCACGGTCAACAATTAGCTCAAAGAATTTACCACTTGCTCAAGTTTAACCAGTCATGCAAAGAAATTCTCAAAGACAACCTACAAGTAACACAAGGCATCACAATCAAATTCATTCCTAAGTTTATCTCCACAAAAAGTTTCCACCAAGAATGAGTAATCAAATCATGCATAATCACGCCCATTGATCAACTATCATACTTCACATCATCATCATAAGAGGGGTTTTGAAAACAATTTTTTTCAATTGTTTTTCAAAGCAAAGAAAACTAACTAAAAGGAAATTTACGGAAAAGAAAACGAAGGAAGAGTGGAACGTGAGATACCCATCACTTCGTGTCTTTTCTTGTGATTAAAATAGAAAAAAAGCAAAATAATATACAATGCATAAACCTAACTAATATGCTCCTATATGCTTGTAAGAGAAAGAAAACAAAGAAAATGAAAACTAATGCAACTACATGAATGCGAGATAATGCAACTATATGCAACTATACTACCAAAAACATCCGCTAACTAACAAATATCTTCTAAAACAAGTCAAACATGCCAACTCAAATTGAACTGAAACACCCCCATGCTTGAGCTATTCATTGCCCAATGAAAATGTTATGTGAGAAAAAGAAAGGGAGGGATAAAACTCACAACGCATCAAGGTGGGCCAGGTGACCCACGAGGTTGCCACTCGGGTGGAGGATAAGGGCACCGAAAATGCTCATAGGTGTGAAAACCAAGACGTTCCACCCCATCAATGCGATTGCCTAAGTAATGAAACCCTTGTTGCGTCTTTGTCCAGGTGCTCGCACGTAATCACTCGGATCGTCTTGACCGACTTGAAGGCGGTTGAGATGGTCAAGGATTGATTGAAACATAAAGTTAGTGGTGGAAGGAGAAAAAAAAAGGAGAGTGTTAATCTGATTCGGCTGTACGGGTTCTGGCTTCTCGGGGTGTCGGATGGCCGATTCGACTCTAACATGAGGTGGGGCGGCACCGGATCCACTCACCTATGCAGCGAAACGACCATAGGACCAATTGCGCTTGTTTCTGATAGTGGTCTTGGCTGGATCGGAAAGACAAAACAAAGATACTCCTTGGTGGTTGACATAAATTTGTTGCCTTGAAGACGAAAAACTTCATATGCGTGCAAACGTCGTAATTGAGCAAACCATCGGGTACTTACCTGTTATTTCATTGTCATTACAATGCTTTTTTTTTTTTTTTTATCTATTTAACTAAATGCATTTTGATTTGATCGAGTTTTGGGTAAACATCATGTTATTTCATTGTCATTACAATGCTTAATGTGCACTTAGTCACCACTTTCCTTTTTTCTTTTAGAGATGTGGTGCAATTGTGGTGGACTTGACTTAATGTTTGAGTAATTAGGTCCTTAATACTATTAAATTGAGTAACATTATTAATTTTTCATTGTTGATGCTACTTTTTGACTGTCATAAAATTGTATGAGTTAAAAATATAATTGTTATAGCTATTTTTAAAATTAAAATCAACAGAATATATTATAAAATATTTTTTAAATATTTGATTGTTTGAGGAAGCAATGTGGCTATTTCTAATGTGGATCCATCCTATTCACGTAGTGATATAATAAACCTTAAGAAATTATGAACTAATATAATAAACATATAACAACTACATATATGCTTGATATTAATAATTGAAAATGCCCACAAGATACAAAAATATGATTTAAATATGTTGTGGAATAAGACGTAATGAATAAAAAGTTGGGAATTATGCTATTTCAAGTTGGTAATTTAGGACTTTAAGTTCATAATTTTTGTTATACCTATAGTAACGATAGCAAACATTCGGTTTGGGTCAAAATCGGATTGGACAAACGATCATCAAATGAAATTTTTTGTCCGATACCATTTTTTCGGGTCGAGATAATTCAGACAAGCCTAAATTAGGGTTAAAATCAAATTCGGACAACAAAAATAGGAAAATTCGGACAAACTTATGTTCGAATTTAAAATTCGCAAAAAATATGATTGGACCCGATCTTTTGGGTCGGACAAATTTGGGTAATTGGTTCGGATAAACTTTTGCCAGCACTAAAAGGAATAGAAACTCAATATGTCGACTTTTGTTAAGTTTATAGGTTATAACAAATTCATCCGCCCCAAAATTTTTGTATAACATACGAGACCATTATTTTTTTTTGTTACAAATATAATTTATTTTAGTCTCTTTCTAACATTTCTATTTGTATCTTATTATTGACAAACATATTGAAATCATATCTTTTATTATTGTAAGTTTTTTAAATTATTAAAAGATTGATATTTGCCATTGAGCGAGCCTCCATGCCATCTTGAAATAAAAACTCATGTTTATCTTAGTATGTTAATTAATTGGGAGCAACAATGTACGTATGTCTTGAGGGAAGCGATTGATTCTTAATCAAGTAAAAGAACATGTATTTATAAAATATCAATTTTATCAATATTTTTACACAATCGACTCACTACTAAAATCTTGGTCAATTTTCAATACGAGTACAAAACAAATATTATTTTATTATCATGCGCCACTAATTGACCTATCATGTCATTTAACGTGATACAATTTTTACCTTTTTACTCATTACTTATTATAAATATATTTGAATCACTTTTATCATTCTAATATCTTCGATTATTAATCTCATTATAAATAATTATTATATATAAAATTTCTTAATTTATAACTTCTTAAAAATTATTATATTAATATATACATAACACGAGTTGAGACTAGTTAATTATAAAAAAATAATAATAATTTGACTCCAAAAATATAATAACTTATCCGTCTCAAAAAAAAAAAAAGAAAAAAGAGGGAGTACACGTCAACTCATTCAATTCAATTATAAAACTCTTGGAAAAGCAAGAAAATTGCCAAAATCGTAGGGATGCTAGTCCAAATTCGGCTCTGTCTTCAGTTTTCAAACAAGTCAGGTTTTCTTCCACTACTCTTGTTTTCATTTTGTGTTTCTTCAACGTTCTAATGAGAGAGAGAGAGAGAGAGAGAGAGAGAGAGAGAGTTCAAAAGTTGAAACAGAAAACTGAAACTTCTTTCAACCCAGAAATTGATGTATGCTAATTTTTGGACTTTTTGAGCATTTCTAGCATCCCATCAAGTACACATCAAAAAAATCATGAGTTATGGGACTCCAAAGTGGGAAAGCAAACCCAAAAGGAAAAAAAAAACCACTTTAGAGAGAGAAAACAAACTTATTCACTATCAAAGATTCAAAGGCATTTCTATCTCTCTTCTTCTATCTTTTTACCTAATCATTCAATAAGCCAGAACCAAGAACATAAACTTTGAATATCAAGATTCAAACATACATTATAAGATAATCACATTGTGTAATTACTTTATCCCCATCTTTCCTTCTTTCTAAAGCCCTTTTCTTGGACTGTTAATTATACCATGCAAAATTTTGTTTGTCTTGTTTGATCATCAAACCTGCTGGAAGAAGCCAATGACTGAATCCCAGCTTCCCCGAACGCCTTTCGTGATCGAAACTCTTGCTGGGATTTCTTGCAATGAGCAATGGCTCCTTGGATTAATGACCCCTCCATATCCAAATTAGCACTGCTGCTCCTCTTAAGCAGCTCCAAATCATTTAACCCATTTGAAGAACTCGATGAAGAAGATGAAGTTGAAGATGAAGACGAAGATGAGAGATTTTTCATGGATGAACGCGGTTTGAAGGCCCCCGAAAATGATCTTCTATGGGAAAAATTTCTGCCACGATCATCTTTGGCTTCATTTTTCCCAAATCGGGTTTTCTGGGTTCCCTTGATTTGCTTGTGTTCATTCTCCTCATTTTTTATCATCACAGAGGATTGAACAGAGCACCCTCCCACTAATGGTTTCCCAAACAAGGCCTTAATCTTAGTCTTGAACTTCCTAGTCCAGGACCTCTTGAGAGTAACATCATTATCATAACTTTCGAATAACCCCGGCCTTTACAATCATCTTGACAAGCAAAATATTCGTGGAAATAGTCATCCGGGCAAAGTTCTTGGCTAACTTGACAAGACTCGACAGGGGAGATATTGCAGGATTTGAAAGGGGTGATCGAGATAGGAGTGGTGAAGTTGGTGCTGAGCTTTTCAAACATGAGAAGGCGGGAGGGAAGGAAGAGGGGGAGGAGTTTGCCCTTGTAGAAGAGCTCATCAGCTGGGGATATGGCGGCTGATTCTAATTCTACATTGCTCGACCATGACTTTGTTTGGAATTCAAATTCGAGAGGAGGGGACGAGGTGGAGGTGGAGGTGGAGGAAGCGGATATAGTGGAGGTGGTGGAGTTAGAGAGGGGAAGGAAGTGGGTGAATGAGCTCACTTCCATGTCTATGTAGTCATCTTCCTCTTCTTCCTGCTGTAACTTTATTCCTTGTTGATCATGGTGATACTCCATTAGCATACTCTCTCTCTCTCTCTCTCTCTCTCTCTCTCTCTCTCACTCAGTTGGTTTATTGAGGAGCTACAATTTGTGGGGAGGGAGAGAGGTGAAGACACAGATATTGCCCTAAAAATAAAGCTGGGACAGCAAGCAAAATGTTAGAAATATATGTCCAAATGTAAAATTATGAGCTTTTTTCCGGTAAAAAGATTACTTCTATTTAATTTTAATTGTCTAAATTTTATACTATTGAGATGCATATATGTAATATATAACATAAGTTATTCAAGTTTAGTTTTATATTTTAACTCTATCATGAGTTTGCTGATAAAATTAGAGTCAATATATCTTATAATTGTCTTATTTTAACTTAAATTAGAGTCAATATATCATATAATTGTCTTATTTTATTTTAAAATACATTTAATCTGTACACTCATATCGGACAATCGAATAATATGAATTGGTCTTAGGAGAAAATTGTTCCTCTTAGTGACCCATTTTGGACAAGTCTAATTATATCTTATATGGGGTGGGGAAATTTTCCTCTTTAGTGGCCCATTTTCTAACTCATTTAGCTGTAGTTTTCCACCCATCCTAAAATCCACACTTGTCTAAATCCTAGAAAAAGGCCTTTTGTTTAGCTAAGAAGAAGTCACCATTTGTGCTTTCCTTAGCAATGAATCATAAATATTGAAATAAAAAAGCTGATTCCTATTAAAATAATTATTGGTGCTGTAAATAGTAGTACAACTAATTAGGCTGCTTTTTTTTTTTTCTCCCTTGAAATGGCCTTTGATTTTAGACCATATGATACAAATATATAATTAACTATTCTAATCAAACAGGAAAAGAAAGAACATTAACAAACAACTGGACATTTTTCTGATCTGGATTTTCAGATACTGAAAACCTCATTTTGGGTTTAGTATATATCCAATGAGAACTCATAATTAAAATGAGAATTAGAAACTATGAATTATGACTCTTCCAATATAATCTAAAGGATGAGATTATGCCACATCATCCAAAAATTTTGTTTCCTATTTTCGTTGCCCCAGCCCTAATCCCCCTAGTAGCCCTCTACCCCCACAGCAACCGGCAACCGCTACTCAAGCTTATCGCCAGCGTCGCCATGCTCCCCTCTGGTTGGGTTCTCCCTGTCTTTAATTAGGAGTTTGTTTTAATTCTGGCAGCTTTGCCTCCTGAAAAGACATCAAATCGGCTTTGGGCGTGGTTCAAATGGATCGACAACGAACTCCATAGCTTTCCGTGGCCGACAACGAATATGGTGGTGGGAAGGGAGGTCGGGATTTGGGACGAAGGAGAGAGAATGTCATCGGATTTTGGGAAAGTGTCAGGCCTAATCTCGGCCACCACCCGGCTCGTCGATGGACAAGGAAAGCCAAGTAGCTTCCGCCGTCCACCGGCGAGTCCCGTGGTGGCGGTGGTGAGGCATAGACTCATGGTAAATAATGTGTAAAATTACGGTATATATTGTCTAGATGTCTCAAAAATTAGATTATTTTTAAAACTTTAATTACAAAATGTACAAATATCTTACTGAATGTATAAAATCAAATAGAATGTAAATGAGTCTCAGCTAATTCAACTGATAAAATTTTTATAAGTGGTAGAAATTTGGATATGAAATCCCTCCCATAAACTTTACAAAAAAACTTGATAAATAATAATAAATAAATAAATAAATAATGAAGTGTTGTTGCATGAAGTAAAATTGAGTGTGGCTCTGGAATTTTGAATCCACTGAGGCATGATGAGAAAGGCAATGGCATTGATATTAAAATTCTATGCTCCATCCTTTTTCCTTATTTTATAGTATGGAAAAATTTAAAACTTCATTTAAGAAATTTAATTTATAAGTAAAAATACTAATTGTAATTCATTTTGGCTGAATTTGGAATTATAGTTTATGTTTAATATATCCAGCTAAATTTTGTTATTTGTAGAGTTCTGATAAAGCCTATTGACTTGACTGTTGAGCTTGGGATCAAAACTTTGACGGCCTACTAAAATGGAGATTAGATTAGAATAATTAATGTGCTCTTGGAGCAAGCGAATCACATCCGCTTTTTTTTTTCCCCTCAATTTTTATGTAAAGAAACTACTTTTACTTGATTCCAGGAGTGTTTCTTGTCTTCTTTTACTCCCTTTTTTAATGAAAATTTTCAAAAAATTCCTGCTAAATATCTCATTTTTAGTCACTTTTACCATGATTTTTGATCCTCTGGTATAATAGTCTGAGTTTACTGTTGATTTCTAAAAATAAGAACTATATTTATACATAATTTTTTTATTTATAAAACTCAAATCCATCGTAAGAACAATAATCGTAAAATCATTAGAATCTAACATACATTAATTATCATTGATTTTATTAATTTAAATATGCATAGTATACTGCTTCTTTTATGACACTGATGTATACGGTCTCACAATATTTGAATAAGATAATTTAATCTCATAAAAAATTAGAAAAATCAATCCCTAAATCCCTAAATGACCTATACGAAGGGGGAGTTTGACCTTTTTTAAGGTGTAGGTAGCTAATCCCAAAAACCCGACATATTATGGTGGAGTTTTTAGGGAGAATAGATGAATGCAAAGCTCGAGAACTTTATAAACCAAGGAACTCTCTCTCTCTCTCTCTCCCTCTCTCTCCCCTTCTTACATAGCTTCTGTGTCTCCATATACATCAAAAAAGAAAAAAGGAATGCTGAAAAAACACAATAGTTTTCATTAAATATTGTGGTTAATTTTTTTATTGAACTATTTTTTGGGAAAGAAAGAGTTTTTTTGGTTTATAAAGAGTAGTGTTAAGAATTTTTCTATGGCTACTACAATAATAGAGCATGATTTTCGCAAAGCCATTAAAAAGTACGAATTATCAAAGACACATGTCAAATGCAATTCGGACAAGGTGGAGAAGTCGTTCTAGAGAGTTTTAATAGTTCTGTTGGCTCAAATGATCTTATTGATTTTTCTAAGAAATTAGGGACGCTTTATACCCAAGATGAATATGTAGTTAGACAAAAAATATGAAAGATGCTTAAACAAAATACAAGCAAGAAGCATTAATTTGTTGAAGATGACAAGCCCATGCCTTGTCACGAGTACGCTCCGAGGCAACCTAGAATTGTATAGAATTTTCTTTGTTGTTCCATAAGGTGTTACGAGTCTTCTATAATGTTCCACACTTGTATAAAAATAAAAATATTTATATAGAAGATTCTTGAGAATAAATCTAGACCACATGATTAAATCGATCTCCACCATCTATTGAGGAGGTGAGAGCTTATATAAACCCCCAAGGGGTTTCATTTGTAAGGCATCAAGAATAACTAACAAAGCTTCTAAGTAAAGCAATATACAAGCATTGTAACTCTCTCTAAGTGTTCTTTTACTTATATAACATTTTTCCAAGCTTAAGTCAAGTAACCTCTAAGGCTTACTCGTAGGTTGTTTGACTTAAGCTTGGAAAAAAGTTATATAATCAAAAGAACATTTAGAGAGAGTTTGGGCTGGTCGGGGTTTGAGTAGTTTCATTAGGATCCAATGAACATTCTTTGAGCATTGCATAAATCTCGTCATCGGAGTGGTTACCGGTGATCTCCTTGATGTTCAAGATCGTCTTCCTGGCATTGCTAGGGATTGCCAATGCCCTAAATCCACCACCGCTCATCTTCATTGCCCCTCCCAACCCCAAAATCTCCAACCCCCAAGCAACAGGTTGGGTCGGGGCGGGTCAAGGTCGGCCAACAAGGCAAGAAGGTAGGGAGGGTTAGTAACATGTAAGAATAGGATCGGGGTCGGTTCATGGGTCACATGGCCCCGAGTCGACCCTAGGTTGACCTGTTTCGAGTAAAATAAGTAAAAATTGTCCCTCAATTATGCCATAATTCTATTAGAACATGTCAAAATCACTCACAAGATTTGTTGATGCATCATTAAAACTATCATCTTCAGTTCATCATAATATTTTAGTTACACAAAAAGAAAAGCTGATCCGGATTAATTCTAAGGAAGGGAAGGATGGAAGAAGAGAAACTCTATCAAAATTCAACAAGTAAAATTATACTTAGTAGAAGTCTAAATCTTGACCCCATTATTTAATTAAAACAAACCTCAAGCATCTAATCTTCAAGACAAACACAATAGCAAAATTGAGAAAAGAGGAGAGAGAGATATTATGGGGAGGACTAACGTATAACAAGGAGAATCCGAGATATGAGGGCTGGAGTTAAAAGGGAAAGAATATAGCGAAAAGGCAAGCTGCAGAGAGAAGGGAATGAGCATAATAAGAAACGATAAGCACAAGTGTTACTTATCTTTAACTTGGAAAAAGAGAAAAAGAAAAGAAAATTGGGCCCTATAAGGTCGACTTAGGGTCGGCACTAGTACTGAGTTTAATTGGACAAACCCTTTAGTGATCCAACCTTATTTTATACATATGGGGGTCCTAACCCTACTTTGACTGGCCCGACCCTGCCGGCCCAATAAGGCCCCTGCCCATTGCTCAACCCTACTTACTAGCAAGCTAAAGAAGGTTTTGGGTGTAGTTTGTTAGCACCACACAAGTATGAAGTTTGAGTGAATTATTATCCCATGACACTTTGCTTTGTAATAGTTTTGACTCTACAATGGAATTTTTTTATCATGTGGATGTTAACTCGTAGACTTCAACTATTCATAGTGATCATATTGAAAGGGTATTTTAGGGGTAATTTATAAAGATTCAAGTGGAGTTTACATCTTTAAAGATAGTAAAAATAAAAAATGCACTAGTTTATTAGCAGAAATGATAAAGTTTTCAACAATGAATCCTTTAATTCTATTGTTACAATTCTACGAAACAAATCATCTTGGGTTGAATGGTGATCTAGGAATAGACTAGATCAACATTTCAACCCATCCTTATCTCCCCCTCATTACGTGTCAACACGACTAATCATCCGGTTTGTTAGCACAAACCACCTGGAGGATTTATCAAAGTTAACTTCGACGGTTCGAGGTCTTCTTCAGCGGCAGCAGGAGATTTTGTGATCGAAGTTGGGATGACAGGTTTTACAAGCTAAAACTACAAATTTGAGCCCAACTTCGGTTCTTTTAGCAGAGGCTACCGCCATGAGAAATGACATCAAAGTAGCAGTTCAAGCGATGTTTCGTTCTATCATTTTTGAAGGATATAACCAGCTAGTCATTAAAGCAATTAAAGCAGAAATCCAAGTTCCTTGTGAAATCCATACGCTTATTCAAGACACTCGTTGTTTTCTTCGGAGGTGCAATCACGTATATATTCATCACACATATAGAGAAGGAAATCGGGTTGCAAACTGGGTGGTCAAATTTAGCCTTTGCATTTCTTCTATTTTAATTTGATTTTTAATCCCTTGTGGTGATTTCATGGATGACAGACTTAGGTAGAACTTTAGCGAGAAAGGTTACCTATCGGTTATTGTACTTACCCTTTAAAAAAAAAAGTTTATCAGCTAACTATATTTTTTACATGGTACTTAGGTGATACATTTGATTATTTCGATTTTGATGTTTTTAGGTGTTTACTTGTTTGAGATATGAGTGCATTTTTGAGATTATTTTGTTAAATTCTTACCTATAAAAAAAAAAAAGGGTAAAGATATTAATAGATAAACACCAATGCTCTTTAGACTCTAGAGCAATAGTAATAGAATAATTATTGATGTATTTGAGTTCCAAATTATGGGGCTCATATCATTTGACGTCTAGTTAAAGAAAACTTAATAATTTGGACCAATCCAAGTGGAACTTAAATTAATAAAATTTTCTGCAAGGTTTCATCAGAGTTTAAACAAAATTAATGTGTTTATTATATTAGTAATATTTTTTAATTTCAATTACTTTTTAGATATTTATTGATTGTTTAGGCATACAAGAAACACAATAGTTAAGTAGCGAAAATTTTATTGTAGTATGGGGATTACTTAGCATTCAACAAGGTAGTTTCATAATAAGTTGCGATTTTTTTAATTCTCTAAACTCTTTTCATTTTTTTAAAAATTTTTGTCCAACCATCTATATTAATATACGATTTGAAAGTACAAATCCTTGTACTTCAAAGATTACAATCTAATAAATAAAAACCTAAAAAAATTGAATTTAAGGACAAAATAAATAAATAAATAACAATAGGGTTTTTTTATGAAATTAAATAACAATAGTTAAACAGACAAAAGAAAATTAGCCTCAAAAAGAACGTCCAAAAATTCCTTAATGAATAATCTGAAATATTCTTTAGAACTCAAAATATTAAATGGGCAAAAGAAATTAAAAACCAGAAAAACGTAAAAACACAAAAAAAAAAAAAAGGAAAGCATGGCTACCAATATGAAGAAATAGGTGCTCGTAGGGATCCGCGTGGGTGGGTACGGCTATATCCGCATCCATATCTATTTTCGAAAATCATCCCCATATCCATATCTAGACCTGGCAAAAGCCGACTGACTCGAAAACCCAACCTGAACCCGTCCGATTTTTGGGTTTTGGACACTATTTTCTCGACCTAAATTAGAAAAAATTCGCAAATTAGCGGGTCAAACCTGACCCGAACCCGTTCGACCTCTGTTGAATTAAGACAATAAAAACAGCAATTTTAGCTTTGTGGCTAGTTAATTGAATGTTTTAAGCACGTTATATGATTTTTCCTTCACTTTATCACTCTTTTAATAATGGTTATTTATTATATCATGTCATTTAGAAAGACGTTACATATTTATCACAATCATTTACAAATGGAGACTAATGTTGTTTCATTTCTCAACTTCTTCCTCATAAAAAAAACCATTATATACAAAAGTTATGCATAATTAATTTCAATAAAAATATATATGCAATTCATATGTTGTGATATATTAAAAATACTAAGTGCACAAGCTATACTTGTTGTATTTTTTGTGAATTGAATATACGTAATCACATCTTAAATAATATACTTTTGTTATGTAAAAATAATATTACTATAATGATGTAAAATTTTAAGGTTATAATTAAAAATAATAATTTTTATTTATTATAAATCTCTAATTCTTATTTATTTAAAACTGTTTTAGTTGTGTATGAATCATAGCTCTTAGGATAGTCAATAGGTCGGGTTAAGACAAAGTCAAATTTTCACTAGTGAATAAAATATGTTGGTTACGGGTACCTAGGTAAGCCCTTTCTCGATTTGTTTTAAAATGTAGTAAATATACATAAAAACCTCCTTAGTGTAATGGAAGAGGTGAAATAAATATCGGAACCTTAAACGAATCGTTAATATAACAAGTCATTATTATTTAAACCATTATTGACCAATCTTTCATTAAACTTATTTAAACGGGTCAAGCGATCAAGCCGCTCGACTCAATGGGGTTTTCACACAAATATCATAATGAAAGTTTTCAATATTTTTTAATATTTTTTAGAAAATACAAATACTATACTTTTTCGTAAAATTGTCGGCAATTTTAAGCAAAAATTATGCTGAATTTTTATAATTAAAAAATAAATGATAAAAAAGGTGGTCTTAACCCGTTGGGTCGACCCAAAACCCGTATAACCCGATATATGACCGCCCGTATTTTACCGAACCTGAAATACACTCGACTCGTATTTTACCCGAACCCGGATACACCCGAGCCGTATTTAACCCCCTCTCGAATTGACAGGTCTACCCATACCAATACACATTGAGTTTTCAAAATTTATCCATTTACCCATACCCATCGGGTATTTCGGGTGTATCGGATATTATTTGCGTATCTATAAATGTTAAACAACAATACCAATCAGGTAATACCCGTCGGGTTTTATACTACCGTAATTTGGTATTAATGATGAATAGTTTCAAAAATCTCTTGTCTCCATCATAAATTCGTAGTTATACATCGATAATACAAATAAAATGATAAAACATATTTAATTGGGTCAATGCTCACCCACTGCCCAACAAATTTTATTTTAAAAAAAAACATTCGGGTATGGGTTCGAGTTCGGGCGGGTGAGCCCTATACCCGTACCTGCCCCATACCCAAACCCGTTTAACCCATAACCGCTCCATACCTGAAAATTTTAAATTTTTGTACGAGGTACATTCGGGACGGGCCCTAGTTATACTGATATCCCTAGGTGGGTGCTAGTGCTACCATTGACTCAGTGAAAACCTTCAATCTTTTTATTAGTTTTGCTATTCATAGGTTCTTTTTTTGCCTTGTCTCTCCATTTATGAGAGTTTGTTTATCCCCTTCTTTTAATGGTCGGTACCATCTCTCGATAGAATTTCGACAATCTATTTTCTTATTTATAACATTGCTCGGTACTAAATTACTAATTGAGCCTCATGGATGTTTAATGAAAGTCACTTATATTCTATACGGGTAGTCTTTTTAACATGAAGATTGAGTAAGATTAATATTTTTTTTTTTGTTAGAAATTGTTTATAGCAGTAGGAAAACAATTGTTCAGAAGAGCAGCAATTAGATTTTTATTGGAAATCCATTTCATTATTTTAGCTTATGTCTTCCTTTGAGTATAATGTTTATAATATCTGTCATATGATTTTTAATTAATCAACTCATCTTTATTTTTTAAAAATAAAAAAATAAGGAGATGTGCTTTTAACTTGGAAAGACAGAAAAAATAATAAAAATTGATAGTAGTCACATGAAATGACACATTTTGACGCTACCTTCACTTGAATAGAGTTGTTATTTGATAGTTTCTAACTTATGTTGCTAGATAGGTCTAAAGACATAGTTTTTTGAATGTGAAAACATGAGTTTCCAGGATTAAAAAGAAAAGAAGAAAAAGGAGAGATTATCTCTGGTAAACCTAAAAACAAGGTATAATTTTACCTCTTCATGTTTATTTTTTTACACTCTAACTTAGGGTATAAAGGAGAGTATAACACGTTTACATGACAAAAATAAATTAAGTTATCGAATTGTTTTATTGAAACACTATTATGTTAGTTTTAAACAACACTTTGACAAGAAATTTTGTCCAAAATCATTAACTAGTAATTATTCTATTTTCTTCACACTTTCTCACACTACCTCACTCTTACTACGAAACACACCACTTCTTATCCTTATTATGAGAAAGTTGAGTTTCTTTGAAAATTATTTCGAGTCTCATGGTTGAGTTTTATACTCACATAAAACAATCAATATAAAATTACTAGGCTCTACACACCTTTCTATTCATAGTTGAATTGTTAGGTATAGTATTTAATAAGATACATTGTACTCTCAAACTGCATGTTAATAAATGGTTAGAACTTAGATACAAGGAAAAAATGTGAGACAAATTTAAAAAATAAAGGAAAAAAAATAATTTATAGGACTACCTTAGTAAATAATTCCGGATTATCATGAATTTTTCACCTTTAATATCTATCATTTCGTTAGGTCTCACCACCCCACCAAATGAATAGAATAATATCGTCAAAATTGAGTTAAGGAAAACGAGAAAGGTCAAGAATAGATGGTAGGAACACATATTACAGCCGTGAAGTGTTGAAACTTGAACGACCTAAGATTTGCAATTCTGTTCTTTGCGAATGAGTAGTGAGAAAAAGTTTCGGAAAAATCAACTTCATTTTCAAAGGAACTCAAATTTCTCATGAGACTTGGAATAATTTTGCTCAAGAAATCATTCCCTTCCTCTTCCAAAAACTTTAATATTGAAAAATCCGCTATAAATATAATATTATATATACCTGATCTCAAAGTCAAAGATGTGAATTAAAAAATAATATCACTATACCTCAACAAAGTACACCAATAAAAGGCATAAATTTTGGCTAAAACATGGCACTAACAGTGCTCAGAGCAGCTCTAGATCCTAGAAAGAACAAAAACCGCTGTTCGTGGCAAATTCTAGAGACCCACCATCTTCAAAACACAACTTTCCAAACCACTTATTTCCCATAAATTGAACCAAATAACCCATCTGCCAAATCAGGATACCCCTTTCTTTGGCATAATGATGTTGCCATTGACACAGGAAAAATACCCATTTGCACTCTATATTCAGGAGCAGTTTCGGACGAATCACTTACACAACCTTTTTGTGTTTCCTTTTCTTCTTTTTTTTTTTTTGTTTGGGGGGGTGCGACTTGTACTAGTCTGCCTAGTAGTCATCATTTCTTTCTTTATTCCTTGCCCCACCGCGATGGAAGCAATGTCAACTAGTTGAGAATTATGTAACACAAGAAAAATTATAGCCATGGTTTGAAAAATTTGCATCTAGCACAAGACAACCTTTCATATGAATCAATAGTTTATACATCTTGAAGGTCGAAAAGAGAAATTGTACTCAAAGCTGCATCATACAGTGCTTGTGAATTTACAAGACAACCACTTCACAAGTTAATAGTACATGTTAGAAAGCAATTCTCCTTGAGCTAAAAATAGTGCTTCAGGAGGGATAACACGGTACGTAAAACAAACATATGATAATTACAGTGGGTGGATCAGTTAATAAGCCATGGGTATAAGAAAGATTTTCTCATAATGAGGATCATAGCTTATTTACCTTTTGATGGCTCGGTGGCTGCCAGTTCTTTCTCAAGCTCGTCGAATTCCCAGCCGCCTATCTCCTCTGATGTGTAGTCTTCGCTAACCTTTCCGAATTCGGACTCCAGCTTAGCCAATTCTGCTTCATGGTCAAGCACCTGCTCTGTTTTTGCTCCTGATGGCTCCACATGCCCCTCGTTTTTGGCATTTGGACTTTCAGTTTTCTTTATGGGTGATGAGGGAAGACTTTCCTGCGGCTTCTCACTCGTTGGAGTATCAGGTTCTCTATCTGGGGACTCCATCTCTAGAGTGGGCCTTTCTATCGATTCAAATTCATTTCTCAACTTCTCAATATCATCGAAAAGCTCCCTTACTTTTGAATCATCCCGCCTGGATTAAGATGGATTGAGTATCACAACTAAGTAACTGAAACTGAAGATAATGACCACAAGAATTTGGAATTTTGTACAGGAAAAAAAAATCCAACCTGGGCTTTCTTTCCTGTCGAGAGTACATTTGCTCTTTCATGTTGTCTACAACACTGAAGGTGGTTACTATCTGGAAGGAGAAAAGTTATAAGTCAGATACTTTCCCACATGAGAATACATGATTAGTCTCTTCTTTGGGGTTACAACAATTAACATTACGGCATCATCAGAGACAAGCATCAAAAGACTAAAGAAAACACAAAGACCTTCGCCTCATAATCAAGGTATTCTTCCTCCAAATTTCTTCTGGGGTTTGATATTCTGGAATCGTCATCTCCATGGGATGTCAACTCTGACCTGCCTCAGCATTTGTAAGGCAATCAGAAACCTTATCAATCTTATGGTCCAGAAGAAACATATAGAAATGAATTACAGAACAAGCTCAAAAGGGAAAAAAATAGAAAAGAAAAAGAAAAAGAAAGAAGTTACCCAGGAGCTAGGGCCTTAAGGTTATCCACATATTTCCTAATATTGCCAATTGAAGGTTCCAGCTCTTTCTGTAAATTCAGATAAAGAGGGATCGGAAATTGCAGTATAAATTTGTCCAGAAAGTACAACCATAGAAAACAGAGTCACTCTGATGAGGCAAGAATTACCTTGTATCCAGAGAGAAGCTTGAAGGCCAAGTCTACGAAAAAGTCCTCATGTTTCTCCAACTCATCCCTTTGAAATGTTAAACAAGAGATTAGAAGAAACAAAACAGACTAGCAAACTCCAATACTTATATTATGGAGCCAAGGCATGTGCATGAGATTGAATTTGATGGCATGCATTTTTTTATAGTTTGTAAGTTTCTATTTTTTTTTTTGGTTTGGATATTGAAAGTCAACCATATAATTGTGCATAATCTGTCAGAACCATGTTCACCGTCATGACTTACAAATGTTCACTGATAATACAAGACAATGTTCATCAATTATTAAATAAAAATTGACATTGACGTATTTTTGGGAATGTAATAATAATCAGTAATCTAAGCACTAAATGTTAGAAATACAAATATTTCCTTAAAACTTCATCACTATGCCTAGTAAATGTTCCATACGAAATAATTTCACAATGTAATTATAACTTCAAAGTTGAGAAACCATATTCAAAGTTTTAAAAGTATCAAAGATTTGCAAAATATTTATAATTGTATCTTTTTAAACGTTTATTGCTATACCGAATAAAGGTTTATCTTGGAGAAACTTTCACCACCAAATCTTACAAATGTTCACCAATAAAACAAGTAAATGCTCATCAATTATTAATAGCAAAAATAACGAGTTAACAATAATATATTTTCAGAAACGTAACTATAACCTTGACGATGGCCAAAACAAATGCCAAATGTTAAATATCAAAAATTTAAAAATGCTCATCACTATACCTACTGAATGTTCATTGTCACTATCAAGGTGATGCGCGCACTATTCGTATTGTAATATGAACTTGGGTCCACAATAAAAATTTCTAACAATTCCCCCTCCCTCCTTTCAAAGAAGAAGAAATCATCAGAAAGCAAGCCAGGGCTCGGGGGGCAATGGGAGGATAAAAGGAAACTAGGGGATGGATAACGAGATAATCAATCTAACGCAAAGATCATAAAAAATTAGAGAGAAGAATGTGTCATTTACAGATTTGTTCGTGCAATAACAATGTCAGGCAAAGAATTTAGTGCAATAACAATGTCAGGAAAAGAATTTTATTCCCCTGCCTGATATTTGCAGATAATTTATTTTCGCAATTGGTGATGAATATCACTTCCATTAATGTTATTAATCAAATCCGGGGATGTCGGAAATGACGCAAATGAGCTCAAACTAAAAAGTTGCATATGTTCAAAGGTGCAGAAGTCGAAGAGATTGTGCATGTTGCTTATTTAGTGAACTACAATTTAGGCGGTCATCACTCTCACCTCTAAGAATGATGAAGCCTGTGTAATCCTTTGCAGGAAAAAATTTCCACACCAGATCACTCAAATTTTGCATTATGCAGACACGCTTCAAAGTTCATGAGTCATCTTCCCTAATCTGGGTCGTTGGACCTTCATATTTCTGCTGAATACAAAAAGTAATCCATGATACAGAAACTGTGTAGGAAGTTTCTGTAGGCAATATGATACAATCCTTCTTTTAGGTCCTCTGGAGTCTGCTAGGTGCTAGACAAGACTTTGAACCTTGGACTCAGTGAGTATACATTATCAGCAGGAAACAAAGAGCTATGTCTAAATTCCTCTGGATGCTTGATATGAAGCGTAATGAGTGGGAGAAACTGGTCA
Organism: Talinum fruticosum; assembly: GCA_021018815.1. Classification (NCBI taxonomy): domain Eukaryota; kingdom Viridiplantae; phylum Streptophyta; class Magnoliopsida; order Caryophyllales; family Talinaceae; genus Talinum; species Talinum fruticosum. Next base: position 3,273,716 of record JAITYX010000022.1, read on the forward strand.
ACAATAAAGAATTCAACCTCATAAAACAAGATGCTTACTAGAACAATCATGTGTTTATATGGTTAGATCCACAGGTCATTAATTACAATGACTGGACCTAATTTCTGATTTTCTCTACAGATTATACCCATTGTAAATCTGGGTATATCATTTGTGCTCATGTGCTGGCAAGAAAAAAGGGATAAATACTGCTTGCTAGGTAGAGGCATATCCACCACAAAAAAGATATCCTGTCCTGTTTACTAAGTCATATTATGAGGTGTCAAAGAAATCGCTTCAGAAAGAAAAAAATACTGCCAGCTAATAAACCTCTCCCCCTTTAATTTGATCAAATGAACGAAATAGAGCTTGCTACTTAGCCCTTTCTGGGATTGAGGAGAGAGAAATAGAGATAATAAGGTGTGAAAGGTGAGGTGAGAAGTGATATTCAGCTCGAGGGAGCAGTATATCGCCAGAAATTGCCTATATGCTACCAGACCAATCACACAACTATTAGACTCAGACAAATGGACTCAGGCCAGGTCAGTACCAACTATCAAGCAGATGGAAATCCTGGCTGGGTCTCGAGATGGATCACTTTGGATCTGGGTCAAGTTCCGGCTTAGTTATCTACTGTTCCTAAAAGACATATATTGCTGTAGAAGATTTCGGATCGCGTCAGTTTTAGTTGGTTTGGCTCCCATCATTCAGGATAGGTAATGAAGTATGGGTCAGTTTGGCAGGGCTACAACGCACCACCGTCTTATCAGTGCTCAAATTGTTGAGACAGGTTCCAATGGGCTTCTGGCTTTTTTTAAAATATAATAAATTAAAAAAAAACAACTGTGAGCAGGGAGAAAGCAATGCTATCAGTCAGCCAGGGCAATGTCTTAGTTTGGCCTGTTCGGATTGAAGAAACAGGAGGAGAAAGAAAACGTCGTCAGGTTTCAAGGCGAGCTTACTTAAGGGACTTTTTAAGCTATTAATTTTGTAGGGCATGTCTACTTCAACTAATGTCTAGATTATTTTGGAGGTAAAGTAATCCCATTCAGCCCATGGATTTTTCCTAAGCAGGAAATGCACCGTGGTAGAACACCTGCTTGCTTTGAGGTGCAGCATTAAAGAATGATAAGAGTTATGTACTGTTCAGTGAACTCTCGAAAGACATTTCATATAAAAGATAAAGCAGCCAGAACTGGATTGGGAAAGCAGCTCATGAAACAAGTGGAGGTTGTGACACCGACATGAGTATATATTTCTGTAGGTGAAAGGTAAGAAAAGCAGGGGCGAAGTCATTTGAGCAAAGGTCACCAAACCATGGTAATGTTGGCTGCGGAAAAAATTGCACACCAAACATTGCCTGATTCAGAAGGGTCTTGAATGTTGAAGCTGTTAATTCTCTGCAGCTTTGGGAGCTAAGAGCACCCGTTGTAATGCATAGATTAGGTGGTTAATAGCTAGGCACAGAAGTGGAGATGGATGAAAGTAGGAAAGGAGAGAAATCTGAAATCCACATTGAAGAACTACACTGAATGCTACTGCAAATGAAATTTAGGCAAAGAAAAATGATTGAATTGTCCATCAAAAACCAAGAACTATAGTGTTTATTGCAATGCAATTCCGATTCATATTATCACCCAGTTGGCACAATATCTCATTAGAGCCGCCACAATATCTCATTACAGCCGAGAATATTCCAAAGAACTAGATGAAGGGATGGCTTTTTGAGGAGGTTTTAGCTGCATCACCAAGTTAAATAGCTGTTTTGAGCCTTTGGTTAATGGCTTTTTGTAATAGTTGTTTCACTCGGAAAGTTGTTTCCTCAGAAGCTGAAGCTAGTACCTAGTTTATTGTCTCCTGACTCAGAATGCGCCAACCTTTCTTCCTATTCGTGATGCGGGGTTTGAGATGGAAGGGCTACTTAATTCTTCCAAAAGGATTTTACATCTAGCCTACATAACAGGGTTATAAGTTAAAACATACTTTGACTGCTTTTCCTTTGTCTCCATCAATGTGCATTGCAGACCCCAAGTATCCTCAAGGAAATTGATCCATGTCTTTAGGACATCAGCTTCTGTTTTGCATGAAACAATTGATCTCGACAGCTCTTCTTCCTGAAGAATAAGGTCAAGTATATCTTAATATTCCTTCGTCTCACCAACAAATGCTGTCAAACATTGAAGAGGGGGACAAAACCTTGGTTTTCAGGTGCTCTAGAATTTGATTGTTAGCCTCCTCAAATTGATCCTTTTCCTCCCTTGCAATTTGAAGACGTTTACGAGCAGCAATTAAGGATATATTCACCTGCATCATGTCTCTTTTTAATTCCATATAAAAACAAAGGGTGGAAAAAATTGGCAAATACAAGTAGAATCAACTAAAATCAAAACAGAAAGGCACATAAAAACTACAAAGCAGGCATGAAAGAGCATTCTAGTTAAGTTGATGAAGCCAAAGAGTGGCTTAGTTTAACCATCAAACATGCACTATCACAGCACAATGCAAAACTATAGCATTACTGAACAAAAACTTCTAACTTGCTGGATCAATAAAAAAACAAGTATTATTGCACCACAAGAAGGAAAAGGGGGTGGGGTTCATACAAGATCATATTCTGACTTTCATTGAAGAACCCCAAAGTTATTACGGAATAAAAAGCATCCATACACCCTGTAGCTGCTAGCTAACTCGTGCTGAGACCATATTCGCCTTCGTTTCACCATTTTCAATTCAGCACGGAAAAGGTTTTAGCTCTTTGGTAACATCAGTTAGGAGAATCTGCGTAGATTTGCACATTAACATGATATACACCCAAGCAGATGCGATGAAGATGCAGAATGTAAAGGTAAAGATCAAAGGAATGAGCTTAGCTCCCTACTTTCTGAAGGAAATATGTGCGCACATCTTACTATAGAGAAAAGATAACAGATTTCTTCTGCCATCGTACACAATGCAAGGCCAGTCATTTTAAAATAAATATCTGGGTGAGGGTAACGTCCTCCAAATGCATAGCAAATTGCATAGCACAATTTGATCTTTCATCAAGGTCGGACTCAATATTCACATGAGGTTCCTACACACTGTCATAGATACCATACCAAGCCGGGTGCTATATAGTGTTCCAGTCAAAACTGGTACAGACGAACGCTTATTGCACCCGCCAAATACTGGTATGCACCGGCCATGAATGCCGGTACCAGTTTGTTCCAGTTTAATACAAATCCTACAGGGCAAATTATGAGCGCAAGAGAGCATGCAAAGAAACAAAGACAGTGAATACATAAGGGGAGAAGGACAGCAACGTATCAGCAAGCAACCGACAAAGATATATCAAGATACTGATACCATAAAATCATTCACGTATGATAACACATACTAAGAGCTGCATGTTCGGCAATACAAGTATATGTTGTGGTACGACAATGATGGTAGCTACATGGAATAACAAATTTGGATATAAGAGCAGAAACAGTTATCCAATCCAGACAAGCATCAAGAACGAAGAGAGGGGACGGGGAGAAAAGAGGGGAGGGATCACAGTGAAACCTTTTTCAGTTCCGCTTCAAGTTGATCCCTTTGCTTCTCCAGACCAGCTATCTCCTCTCCTATTTCCTGGACAGGAACAGTTAAAAGGAAATTAGACCCAAAAAAAGTCCATCTTGATGCCAGATAGTTACTTCTGATAACACTGAGAATCACAGCCACCAAAAACTCTATTTTGATTAAAGGTGGATTGGCCCACATATAATTTAATCAAATGAGGTTAAAAGGGCAATGCACTCCATACAAATTATATTATATCAAAACTGAATGGGGTGAATTGGGCACTTTGAAGTTTTTACAATCGGACGCAACCAAGGCAAACTGGCCTCTTAAAAAACAAACCAAGGAGCAATAGCAAATCAAGAAACAAGACAAAAAATACCCATCCATGCAACTAGACACAAAACAAGATGTACAAGATTCAAGACAAAACAAGTCTTACTGAAAAGAGTATCACATTTACCTTCTCTGTCTCACTCACTTCACTTTCCTTTGACACGCGAAATTTCAGTGCTTCCTCTCTCTGGGATCTTCGAGCATAGAAATGGATATAGTTAGCAAGCAATTATTTTAAGATCCCAACAGATAGAGCTCACAGTAATAGGCTTGAAAGCAAATAGGTGTTGTAACTTGTAGCATAAATTTCCATATAGAACAGCAGAAGAGTCGTTTAACTAATTGCAACAATTCTTCAGCTACTGACGAAACCAAAAAGGCTGGGAAAAGGAACCGAATACATATAAAACTAACAATAATGCTGATAACTTTAACTCTGAGGAAGAATCTATTGGCAAACCAATCGCAGGACCAACCACAAAAAATTAAAGTTCTGTAATATGCAAACATTATGGGCTTTAGAAATTTTCCAGGTAATTTGCCACCGGATAAAGCAGAGTAGGAATGGTTGACAGGAATTTTTAAGATTTGTACAAGGATCTGAAAGTGCAAAACTCCAATAAAAGGAAAGACTTCTTGAAGGAATTTTTGCACTCCCCTCCCCCTTCAGTTGTGACATTAATTAATTCAACCCCCAGTTATTTTGGCTCAATTTCGCCCCCTTGACCGGTGTGGATATTTTTACCCAACACCCAATTTCCTTCACCGGTTTGTGAGTAGCTGACAGGGCATATAGGGACAAGCCAAAATTGTGGTGAAGTGCCTTAAATACCCTTTTTTAAAGTCTTTGCACATTTTAATTGAGTAAATGTGCTTTGTGAAAATTTATATAAAAACTTAAAAACTAAATTAGGATCCGTGACCCGTCACCCCCTCCTCTCTCTCTCTCTCTATCTCTCTCTCTCTCTCTCTCTCTCTCTCTCTATCTATCTATCTATCTATTTATCTATCTATCTCTATCTCTGTCTCTTTGTTTCATCTCTTCTAGATCTAACTTCAAGTTCTCCGTTGTTGAGGTAATAATTTTTTTGATTGACAATTATTGAAAGTATTAATTTTCAAGGTAATAGGCACCATTTTTTTTAAATAATTTTGCTGAATTTGGAAGGTTTTGATTTTTGGTATTTTGTTTAGTGAAGATAGGCCATGGATGGTTCTCCATTGCCCACTCAGCTTTTGGAGACCCTCGATAGTCTTCTTCTTCCTTTCTTACTCCACGAATAGTCAAATATCTCGAAATTTCCCACGATTTTAGCCCAAAGTTGTTCAAATCAAACCGAGGATCGATGATCGGCAACAAATTTTAATGAGTTTATGTTAGAGATTGCAACCAACGAATTTCTAATTCTGGTTTCCAGATGAACGAAGAGAGCAATTTGAAGAGCGAGAGAGAGAGAGAGAGAGAGAGAATTTATTCACTTTATTAAGAGCTTTTTCCTTTGTAAGACTTCTATTAAAAAAAAAAATAGAGGCACATTGGTCAATCAATGTCATTTTTTCATTTGTTCGCCGGAGGTACATATAGTTAAATGTTCCTGCAAATTAAAGGGGGAAAAATTAAACCAAAATAATTGGGGGTTGAATTAATAAGTCATACAACTGAAGGGAGGAGAATGCAAAAATCCCTTCTTGAAGGATCTAACTGTGTTGATTTTCCTGTCAAGGTCATCTAGAATTCTAAAGCTCCCACTAAAACCTTTTTGTCCCCTCTGGCAAAGTCCATAGGTAAGATTTTCACAGAGGATATGTTAAATAGAACTATTTTTAATTCGGCAAGCAAGTGGCATAAACATGTATGTGCCCAGAGGAGAGAGAATTGGCTGAGAATCTCCTTGTTCATTGTCAGTTAGCTTTTTCACTTGGAGGTTTTCGTACTTCAATGAGAAATGTTATTGATTTTGGTGGCAAGTAGAAGGATCAGAAAGTGTTGGGTTCTTGATATTGAGAAGATGAGCGCCCAGACAATCTGCCCACTTTGTACCAAGGTCACATGCCCTCAGTATCCTTCTAGTGCATCGTTTGGTTACTTCTCCAAAAGAAAATAAAGCCATAGTTGAACAGGACCTGAAGATATGAATATATGACACAGAGCCCATTGATCAAAAACTATTTCAAGGGTTTCCCAACACAAAGTCAAATTAACGGATAACACCTTGTAGATCCTTAAACTAACCACGGGGGAGGGGGGTTATCAGAAAAGAAACAGCACAAAAGATATAAGCATCTAAATTCCAGGGAACACCATTTCTCACCTGGTATCTGATATGCGCTTCTCAGCTTTACAGAAGAATTAGAGAGAGACTCGCATAACACTTTCAACTTATCGACCTGCTCAACAGTGTATAATAAAGGATAAATTACTTTAAATCTGAAAATAATATGATCATTAGGGGAAAAAAAGAAAAAGATAAATAAACAGACACTAAAAGCATTCTCCTTGACATAAAGTCCATAATTTTAAACAGGCTAACATTCAATCATAACGAAATCCACACTTCAACTGAGAAGAACAACACAAAAATAAATTGCTATAGCAGGGGTCTATTATCTTTAGGATTGATATGGGCCATCCTGATACGTTTAATAATTTGATATATTGATATTTTTCTGGGCATAATGTTCTTCTTTGGCTTCTTTTGTTCGTTCAACAAATAAAAGAGGGGTAGACAATCAGGTGAATGGGGTTGACTTCTACATAGGAGATACAACTTCAAATAATTCTTGTGCTAGAAAAAGGCGTGTGCCTGTGTCTCTTCACATAGGACACTTGCTCGCTCTTGGTTTTAGTCTTATTTGGAAAATCCAAGAAATAAGAGAAAATAAAAACCGTACGCTTGATCACAGAAAATACAAGTGCAAACCTTTTGAGCATGAATTTCAGGGGTATCCCCATTGTGCAGTGATGTTTTCTTCAGTAGCAACCCTTCCAGTCTGGAACAAATACGAATTTGTGCAAGTGCTTCTTTCAAGCCCTGAAAAGAGTGATAGCTTAGGTAAAAAATTATCACTGCCACTTTTGAAACGATTTCTACAGATAGCTAGATAAGATAATAGTCAACGCGTTCATTCTTTCAACAGCCCAGCACAAATGCATAATCATTGAAGCATGTTAGCACATATAAAATCTTGTGTATAGGTCTTGCTCCATTTAACTGTAAGGAGCTGTAAAATAGTTGTAAAGTTGGTTATAAAGGACGTGTTTGGCAAAGAGCTTTTTGCCCCCAAAAAGCTCTTTTAAGCTCGTTGACTGGGTCAAAAAGCTAATTGGACTGTTTGGTAAAGAGTTTTTAGAATAACTTTTTTACCCAAAAAGATCTTTTATAAAAAGCTTTTTGGAAGAGCCAATCACAATTGATACTTAAAATTACCATATTGCCCTTCACATTTTGGTGAAATTATGCTAATTGCCATTGGAAATTATAGGATGATTATAAATATTTAAGTTAATGTATTTTTATTTTAATATTTTCTATGTTTTAACAAATAATTTAATTTATCATAATAAATAAATAGTGTTGTCACATAACCATCAAATATATTATTAAAAATGAACTTCAAAAATATATATATAATTAAAATTATGTAGAAGGTATAAAAATGTAACTTCATATATCACATAGCTCTTAACTAATGTTGAAGGTATAAATGCAATTTTCCACACACATAATTCTTAGTTAATCTTGAGAAGAAATATGAATATGGAACAAAAACAATTATAATGTATAAAATAATCAATGAAACTGAGTTATGGGCATAAATGGTACTTAACTAAATAGTTTTGTTTGCTAATTTTACCAAACACTTTTTCCTCAAACGGCTAAACAAACAGCTAATACAAATAGCTAACACGTGATCCCCAAATAGGGCTAAAAAACTCTAAGGCTATAAGCTAAAGCTAAATGGAACAAGGCCATAGTCTCTCCGGATCAGGCATTCCAAAAACAACACATGCCTCAAGTATGACTACTGGAGAGAGAATAGTTCACAAATGAAGTAAAGATATTGCTCACTTTCCAAGAAAAATTATGTCAGCCAAACATATTGTCTTTATAGGAGTTCTAATATATAGTGTACTAGTACATTCCATCTAAAAGTGGGGAAAACTACCAGGAACAGTAAAGCTAGTGTGAAAAATTTGCGTGAAAAATTTGTACTGGCAGGAAACAACCAAATGCACTATTAGTATCGATATAAACCCTTCTATCTTTTGGATGTTTCTACGAACCCTAGCCTTCTGACAAGTGAGAGATCCACACCTACACACATACAAGCAACATAACATGAAGAGGGCGTAGAACACTTTTTCTGATAGCATAAGGAAAAGACTACGTACATCTAGATCTCCTAGGCCCTGCAAAAGCAAAACCCTCACTAGGAATTGTAGTTGTAGTTATAGGTGCCGTTGTAGGGCATAGGATACTTCAACCAGGCATCAATGCGTCATAAATAAAGAATATATCAATAAGTAATACGGCAGTGTTAGATTCCAAATACTCCATGGTTGACACTCATATTAATTAAGTTAATGATCACTGTTCATACACAAGTTGAGATTTGGGATTAGATATATGGAATCAGTTTCTCAACATATATTTCATGACATAAAAGGTTATATATGTGGAGTGGTAGTGACAAAGATGAGGTTGGTGGACATTTAGTCAAGTAATTTGCAGTAGGACAAATCCCACCCGTCCCCCCACCCCGATTAAATACATTGGAGTCGGTTTCTCAACATATATTTCAGGACATAAAAGGTTATATACGTGGTGTTAGGGCAGGCACAAATCGGACCGACCTGGATACCTGAATTGGTCTGATCCGGAAAAACCGGGTTTGGACACCTTTTTTTCAAATTTGAAATTAGTCCGAATTTATTGTCTGGATTTGAAACCGGGTTGGGTCCGGGTTCACCAGATTTTTGGAGGGTAAATTGTTGAAATTTTATGCTTGGAAAACAAGAGTAAAAAAATTTGAATTGCTTTTATTTTTGGGCCAGCCAGATTTTGAAACCTTAGCCTAGACAGTGATATATAATCTCCCTCTCCCTAATTTTCAGTTCAACCCCTCATTCATTCTAACCCTAAAAGCATCCGCATCAACGATCTAAAATTTTGGATTACATGTGAGGCCTACGCCCTCCACATCATTTCACCATCTAACTTTTTGGAACTCAATCCATCACCTCTACACCTTTTGGATCATCAACTTGGATCGTTAAAAAAATATTACCCATGGAGCCTACAAATATACATATTTAATTAGTTTTCTTCTTTAAATATGGAAATGTTAGCAAAAATAAAACAGAAAAAGGAAAAATATCATGCATTGTGGCAAGATGGATTGGATGACATGGACAAAATTGGATCACAAGATCTTGAGGTGCAATTTCTCTAAAGTAAAAATGCAGCTTCTGGCTCCTCCCTCACATTCTCTCTCCTACTCTCTTACTCTCTCTCTGTTGTGAGCGGTCGCAAGGTTCACCTGAGTTCAGCACCAGAGATCGTTGTCTCCCCTGCTGTAAGTCTATCTCTTACTCTTTGTTTCGATCTATCCTTTCTCTCTGGTTTCCATGTGACTGGTGTACTCGTTTGCTTGTGTCGCCTCTCTCTCTCTCTCTCTCTCTCTCTCTCTCTCTCTTCAGCCGCTACTTTCTCTAGCACCGGCACTGCCCATCTTTCCCTCTCTGATGTACATCGATCTTTCATTCTCTCTTTCCATCTATTTTTGTCCCTCTTAATTTCAGATCTGATGTGCTCCTCCATGTGTCGTCTCTATTCTCTCTCTTGCTTCAGCCATTATCCGTCATCGCCCGACTTTCCCTCTTTGATGTAAGTCCCTTTCTTAATGTCTCTTTCCATTTACCTGTGTCTCACTTTAAGATCTGAACTAATCTTCTCGGTGCATCGTCTCTCCTCTCTATCTTGCTTCAGACAATCATGGCTACGTTGATGTGGATATTGATCTCTCAAACTCATTCTTTAAAGAAGAGGTTCGCTTTATTATTTTCAAAATTATATGCTCAATTTTTTGAAGTTAAAAAGTGATTATATAGTTACTAAATCTGATTCATGTTTCTGTTTTCCAGAATATAACTCAAAGGACACGCGAGACTGGCAAATCTGTGAGTCCTTAATCTTCTGGCAATAAACGCAAGCCCCTCATTCATTCTAACCCTAACGCAAACAATGTTATTTTGGTTAAAACTTTTATGGATTTGTAATATATTAAACTATCATCCATCCCTTACCCTGTTTTAGTTATGTACTTATGTTGGCTGGTCATGGTATACTGGGCTTTGACATTTGTGTTTGTGTATTTAGAGTAGTAAATTTAATTGGGTTTCAAGTTTTCATCTTTAAATTCCCAGGCAGTTTATAGGAAGTATAACAGAAAAACAGAATGTGATGAACTATGGTTACCGGGGACAAAAATGCTAGGCTAATAATAAGAAACCAGAAATTCAGACATCCGTGTCCAGACATTGGACATCCTGGTCCGGGTATAGTCTGGGCGTCCGATTTCAAATCCGAACAGGGTCCAGTATGCTCATTTTTCAGAATGTCCAGTTTGTCCAGACCCGGATTTTTGCCAGCCGTACGTGGTATGGTGGTGCCAAAGATGATGGTTGGTGGACATTTAGTCGAGTATTTCGCAGTAGGACAATCCCCAACCCCCCGGCCCGAAAACCAAAGGAAGAAAAAAATGGTTTTAAGGATAGTGGTAGTAGTAGCTATTTCAAGGTTAAATCAAATAACCAACTGGACTGTCCTGTCCTGTCCTGTCCTGTAGGATAGATTGAAACAAGTTGACCACCCCTTCCCTTTCCAAGCTATCCCAGTGGGAGCCTCATAAGGCAACAGCATAGTATGTTCTGGACACTTCTTCCTAATATACTACCACCAAGGGTTGCAAATTTCATGATGGACCTATTACCAATAACTTCAACCTTGTACTTGCATCAATCCATAAAAATTTACTAAACCAGACAAGAAAACATGTATCCTGTAACGCAAGTTTGAGTGGGGGAATATCATAGGTATAGTCATTGTCATCCGTGGAGGAGAGAATATAAAACATGAAGCCTTATCAATTAATTAATCAGTTTCTGCACCAACAAAATCAATTAACTATATCAATCGGTTCTTCGGAGTAGTAGATGATGGTTGCCGAAACAAGGATACACCGATGCATGGTCATAGTAGGTTGGATAAGGAATGAAGTGATAAGAGACAAGGTGGGAGTGACCTATAGGTTATAGAGGATCAGATGCGAGAAGCAAGGCTCAAATAATTTGGGCAAGTGAAAGGTGATTGTTAGATGCATCTGCACGAAAAATTGAAAGAATTACCATTGCAGTATAAAAGAGGGAAAGGAAGACCTAAGAAGAATTGGTATGAGGTTACCAGATTGGATTTATCCCAAGCCTTACTTACCGAGGGCACTACTACAATAAGAATTTTTGGAGGTCTATGATTACAGTACATGACCAAATATGTATAACAGCCTACACTTTCTTTGCCTTGAGGCCTTAGTATTCCAATACTTCGGTGTCTTATCAACGATATAGCACATTTTCATGATAAATTATGCACTTCTCTACTCCAACTCTAGCATTATGTGGCTCTATTATGCTCCAGTATCGTGTTTGCTACTTACCATTATTATCTTATCCCTACGCCTTGTATAATTTTTCACAAAAAAATTTAATTAGAAAATATGGTTTCAACAAAAACTTTATGTGGATCTCTTGGAATCGACCAACCTCTACATTTACAGAGCCTACCTACATTTGGATCTCTACATACCCTACACAGGTGGGGCAAACAGGCAGGCGGGGATTCACACAGCATGATGGTGTTGATATTGGTGCAGTCATCTTTGGCAACCAGAATGTCTAGCTCCCTTAATGGCATTCGCACAAAACCGTTTCCTAATGTGGTTGGAAGTATTCGTGAATAATTTCACAACCACCTCTTATCAGTAATTAACCACAAAGAAGCCAATATTATCCGACCTGAGGTATGATGTTTACAGCATACTCTAAATGAGGACTTCCGCACTCCAGCCACCCCCGGTGGAAAAAAAAACACATACAAGCATCTTAATAATACAAAGTCTACAAAGAAATCCACAACCTTAAAAGAAAATTTCACACGGAAATGGAAAGGAAAATTTGACAACCTTCAGAACTGCATTTTTCTAGCTAAAAGTATATGCTCATTATATCATGGGAGAAGTGAACAAAATGACAGGTGTGAAGAGCGTACTCCCTCTGTTCTGAAAACCTATTAAACTTTGAAAAAACAAAAGAGTAAAGGAACACCATCTCTCTACCTTTTAAAATGAAGTCGACCTTTACCTAAAAAAAATTGACAGTGTTTTTAGGACATCTACAGAAGGAAACTTTGACAAGCATTTCAGGACTGACGGAGTATTTTGCAAAAAAAAATGTCAACAAGAAGAGGTTACACTTCCTCTATCCCATTTGTACTCTAAAACCTTGTCATCACAAATACATAAGAATCTGATTGCATTGCTTAACAGTGTATGGTTTATTTTCCAGTGATTAAGAAAAACGAATTGTCTTTTGAAAATTGAACTCTAACAACATAACGAAGCGAAAAATAGACGTTTCTGATAATACAAAAGGAACAAAGGAGATTAGAGAGAAGCAACATAAAAGATTAGAACCTTCGGTAATGGATACCTCTATAGCGGCACTAGTGGAGTCCGTAGCAATTTTATCAGAACCTTCACCTGAAAACCCTGATGAAACTCTTAATTCATCAAGTCTTTTCCTAAGGTTTGAGGCTTGATTATCTACTCTGCATCCATGAATCATGTACCATAAGCACTTCATAAATCAGCAGCAAAAACGAAGATTGCATTCAAGTCATTCTGAATTTTAATACTAAAACCTATCCACAAAGAACAGGCTATAGCCTCTCCAGGCTCAATTTCCAGTTTTCTTGATATTATGCAATTATATGAGGCCAATCAAGCATAGGGTCCATCACTAACTGCTCCTTCACACTTTCAAAGGTTCGTGAGTGAATAATAAAGGAACGGGTATCAATGTCTTACAAAACAAAATTTGGGAATAGCACTTGTGGACACATGCAGATAATTCGGGGAAAAGATTTGAGGATGATTAGCAGAGCACCAGGATAAAGGGCAGCTGAACACCCCCCCAAAAAAAAAAAAAAGAACAGGCCTTCCCATTAGGCAAAGCTGATAAAAATTACAAATGGGATCTTGCTCATTGGAGTCCAGTGCTCAGATTTCCAGCCTATGGAATTTCATGTACATCCAAATTGCCATTATTGGTCACAGTTATCAAGCATTCAAGGAACAAATAACACCCGTTAGCATACCTTAGTTTAAATTCATGATTTTTGACAAACTTTAACCAGCAATGATTAAATAACTGTTGCAACATCATACAACTGATCAGAATAAGCCGAGTTTTTCTCAACCACCTTAATAATTCAGCATTTATTTTCAGCCCTGATATAGCACCTTGAGCAAACTGGAGTAACTCCTCTCGTTTTACCTGGAAAGTACCAAACCAATTAAGGGACAGTATTTTGCGCGCCAAATGAAATCATGCATTCGAATATGAGACCATAATAAGCACCTTGGAAGAAGCATGAGCAGAAGACCTTAAAACAATCAGATCAACCAGACAACCCATACAAAAACCAAGCTAAAAAATATGCAACCTATTAATTAGGAATGTAACATAGTACATAAACAATTTAATCATGTCCGTTGATAAGAAAGGAGACACAAAACATAAGAGCCATGGATAAAAAGAGAGGAAGATCTATAGAAAAAGATATACTAAAGAGCCAACTTTTTTTTGGATGAGTGAAAAAAAGCCAACAATAATAAAAACTTAACAACTTTACCAGTACTTCATCATCATAACTTGAGAAAACTTTTGCCAGATCCTGTATACTACTGATGATAGCATGATGAACTTCTTTTCCACCAGTAAGACACAGCCTGCATGCATTGACTTTGTATTCAATTTTCTAATAAGTGAAATGCCATTAAGAGGAATTCACAAACATACTCATGGGCACCCTAAATTCGAGTGGTTATGATCCTGTTAACTCATTGACCTAACTGAATTCTAAACATATCCTAGATACATAACTCATATCAAAGTTCAATAAAAAAATACTCACAGGCACCTAAGTTTTCATCCTTAGTCGTAATGTATATTCCAACCACTACTGTGTATGTAGTACCCTTTTTTTAAAAAATAGCCTTCATCCCCTCTAAAGGGGCTGCCATCAACATTTTTGTTGCTGGTAAGCCCCGTTTTGATTGACTTTTGTGCAATTGTTAGTTTAATATTAGTTTTTTCACTCATAAAGTTTCTCTCTTCATCTATAAGAGTTTTATTTTACCCTTTGTTGGGAATATTAGTCTCTCTTCTAATGAGTTTTGCTTAATTGGGATGGTCGAAGACATTGGATGAAGATCGACTTTCAAATCGCTATTGCACGGATTCTGAAGTCTACCATCAACAGTAAAGATGCATTACTTACTGAGTCAGCGAAGTTATTCATGACAAGATTTTCATAATTTGAGAGCCAGATATCAGTACGTGGCGCTTTGCGTTTTATTAATGAAATTGTTATATTTTCCATCAAAAAAAAAAGTTACAACTGTGTACATTGAAAACATAAGTACTATATGTGGTAACAATAGGCGTTCAGTTAAACTTTTTAACCACAATTCTAAGTGCATTGAAATTGCCAATGGAAGAACTCACCCAAACATTTCTAGAAGTAAGGAAACTTCTTCTTCAGTTGGTGCCTCAAGTATCTGATTCACAGAAAAAGATATCACAGGATTACTCAATGGTATACCAATGCTTGTTCTGAAAAAGAGGACGTTAGCTTTCTATGGCACTAGTAGAATAATTCAACCCAGCCCCAGTCCCAACCCTCTCCCCACCCCACTCTTGGAAAAAAGCGGGAAAATATACAAAGGAAAAGAACTCATCCTCAAAACAAAATAAGTTACAAGCGGTACCAAAAGGAACACATCCAAGGAGACCCATAACTCTGTAGGCCCACCCCGCACACTTAAGTTACAAAAGAAGCACAAGATCAGCAAATGCGGAGTAATATAATCATACCATTGAGAGGGTTATGCCCTCAAGAGCTTGGCTATAAAGGAAAACATCCCGGAAATTCATCGGTTCACTTTCGTCATCAGAATCATAAAAGAGAACCTATGGCATTTAAAGAGCAAGATAGTGAGAAAATGTGCAAAAAGTGATAAACAAGCACACACTCCTACTCCTATATTAACCATACTACATTAAACATACAAATGCATTTAAATCTAAAAATAAAGTCAATTGCACAATAGTAACTGTCTTAGGTGATCTTAACATCTGACATAGAAAGATTACACAAGCTCGGAAAGCAGATTCACCGTATTAGATTCAAGAAAATGTGGTCCTCAACATTATGCTTATTTAAGGCTTATAACCTGAATGGGGCTAAATTAATTTTGACCAGCAAGCGCAACTAGATTAAACAAGCGAGTTTTCTTCCATATGAAAGAGAAGTACCAAAGACCATATTACCAAAGAGCCATCCTGAGGTAGTGCAAGGCAAGAAAGGGAGAAGAGCCTCAAGTTTTTTTTTTTTTTGTAGATAAGGACAAGAGAAAAATATATATTAATCAAAAGAATGGATGAAAAGACCCAAGCACACGTAGGTAAAAAGTAATGACTGATCTGAGGTTCAGTTATATTAATAGAGGTGAAAGGAATAAGGCATGATGTTTTTGTCATTTCCCCCTTTGTAGATGGGTGGCATCCCCTTGGTGTCTTTCTAACGCAATTTTTTATTATCCAAAAAGAAAAAGATACAGGTGGAAGGAAGAGAACATGGATGAAAATTGGGAAAAATCACAGTTGAAGGCACAAAGATAGTTGTTAAGATTCCGAAGCACAGTCTCATAACCTTATGCAGCATCTATTTTCAAGTTGTAATCTGAATTGACAATAGTCTTCAACCTGTTGACTCTCCAAAATTATTGCTCCTCAAATCCTCTTTCTAAGCAAAGCCCACCACCCAGTACAGACCCCACCACAATGAGGTCTGGGGAGCTCCAGACAGGTGCAAGCCTTACGCCTGAAATAAGCTTGCCTGATATACTATTTCCTCTGTCGGTAACATTATCAGAATCATCAGATTCTCCGGCTCAGAATAATTTCCTTTTGTTCTCCACAACTCCTACCAGATCAAATGTTCAAAACCAATTATTCTACTCTTTTTAAATACCCAAGACTCTTTAAAATCTTAACAGCATGTATTTCATCAACGGGCAACACATTATTTGATACAAAAACAGATGGGGGAAAAAGAATAACAATAAATCACACAAAACAAGCCCCTAAGTGAGAGATGGCATTAAGAGTGAAATTTAACTCTTCTACTCAACAAATAACCTTGAATATCAAACAAAAAGGTTCGCACACAATGTCATTCCTGGAAAACAGTTCTGAAAGCATAGCCAAGGTCTTCTATTCTTCATGAAAACTCTTTTTATTATTAGTTTTTTGTTTTTCTTCCACTAGTCGCACATCAGAATCCAGCATATAACACACTAACATGCAAGGCAAACACATTCCAAAATTATGCACAAGGTCAAACCACTAGAAGCCAGTTTCAAAATAAGGGCACTCATGAGAAAAACTAAAATGATACGGGCATCCTTGAACGTACAAAAAGCATGCATGAGACTCACAACAGGCCGCAGCATTCTTGTAACCACCAAACAGAAACAACCAACTTTAGCAAGACAAACTAGTCCAGAAATTCAAGCACACAGAAGGACAAAGAAACTTATTGAGAAATCTTATACTTACCAAGGACGGCTTCCTTGTGATCTCCTTATTATCCTCAGAGGTCAGATGCTGCTCAAGAGTCATTGCACTATCTTCCTGAGAATCCCCAGACATTTTCTCAATTTCTTTGAGAAGAATCAACCATCTTCTCAAGAGCTGAACTCTTTCTGGACCCCTAAAACTCATTGCAGCCTCTTCCAATCTCTTGGCAGCATGCTTAACACTTTTTGATTCCGAGCTCCCTGCAATATGTGTGCAACTCTCAAAATTAACAAGCTTCACAATGAAGCTTTAGGAAGAGATAAAGCAATTGGCAAATAAAAGATCAAGGAAGACACAAAATATTTATACTAATGAAAAGTGATTTACATCATCCGCTTGGATTCACTGTATTAAACAAAGAACCAGAAAACAAATTACTCAGCGGCTTTAATACGGAACCGGAAAATCAATTTCAAAATTCAGATACACAACAGCCAGTATATGATGAAATTTAACTCAATGAGACAAAACTTTCGTTTGTGCAGAAGAAATTTAAAAAAGGGATTTTACAAGATTTCTGGTGTCATACACTACAAGCAATCTTAGTAAACACCATTTCCATGATTTAATTAGATAGCCCCTGCTGGCATCATTTCAACGAAGTGTTTTCTGTATGACTGCTCAACTCCAAGCCAAACTCATCTTTCTGAATCAGGCTTTTTCGGTCCTGATATGATTTTCTTCCATAATTCACAGTTCACCCCCTGTTAGTAGATCAAATATCCAACCTCTTTCTCAAGAACAATTAAACTGACTATTACACGTCTCTGATTTATTTATATTACTGCATTGATGGCTGATGCCCATATTTCTCAAAAAATCCAAATTATAACCCCTCCCTCAAATTGTAACAGTTATCCATCCCTTGTAAAGTCCCAAATTTCACCTCACTGTTTACAACTACTATTTCATTTTATGTCATCTTCTTGAAAGACTTCCGAGTTCTGGTGGATTTATACACATAGTTACAGGAAGTTATTTACTCTTTTAACAATTTAAGGTGCTTAAGCAACTTTAATTGGACACCAGCAAGTGAGATCCTGACAATGGATGTGCGATGACCCCATATACTTCAAAAGATAGCTGACCATAGATATATAATAACAAGGACAGTGCAGGGTCTGGAGAAATCAAATTTAGGCACCCGTACCCTGGAAGCAAAAGTTGTTTCCAAGGGACCAGCAAAAAGTCTTTCGAAAACAACTACTGAAGATATACAATTTCAAAACGAATTGCAAGGAGGCAAGAAAAGAAAGGAAAAATAATACTCAAAGATAGACCAACAGAGACTATAGTGACAACTGATAAGCAAGAAAGTGACCTACATACAATGGTTTGATCATTGACAAATGAAGCTAATCTAGTGTCAAAGAATAAGCGCAAGGTGGTTTGCATCTAAAGTCTACAATGTAATCCCCGCCCTCCACAAATCCTACCAAAGGCGATATAATTGAGGACTGCCAAATGAGCCAAAATCATTTATGAATTTCCCCCTTATTTTTCTTTGCTTTCCCTCTTCCAGTCTTCCGGTCCAATAGGTTGATCTTCTTATACCTTATTCCAATATGAATGTCTTTAGCTAACGTGTATTCCAATATGGACGCTTTCCTAACCCATCCAAACATAAAAGTCTTGTTTCATGCATCATATCCATAATGGGGCACTCCCACCATGTCATTTAATTCATTCACTCTTTACCTCATTTGATCTAGTATGTTCACACATCTAACTAATAATTTTTATCTCCGTTACATAATGTCTTAAACCTTTATTCTATTGGTCCGATAAAACTTCGCGGCATACATTATAAAAAGTCTAACACTTATATACAGTTCTCTCCTCAAATTTCATTGCAACATTCTCCTCATGCGAAGTATTCCCCTATTTATACCACCCTATCATTACATGATGGATGTCATCATCAACCTCCCTCTTTACGTTATAAGAACGATCACATGCATATGAACTCGTATAACGGCATACTATAAGCATCAATTTGACTTTACCTTTTTGAGTTGCACGCTACCTACGAGTACTTTCTCATGACCCGCTTAAGCTAAAACCTCCATAATTAAAGGCCTTGTTCCAACACTCCAACTTAGTATTTACTCCTCCAATCCCATCCATGACAGACATTATTAGCAAATAACAACCAACAGGTCAATCATCTTTGAATTATTCTAGAATTTATCTAGTATCATTTATAACTACTTCAAAGAGAGAAAGAAATCAAGGAGTCTTTGTGGCGAAACTTATCGTGCTTGAATGTGACAATTTCATCAAGACTCTTTCTTTTAAGATAAGGGGAGCTTTAGAAACTTGAACAACATCTTTTGATACGGACCATGTGGCTGACTTTGTGGATAGCTTGAGTTTAGGATGTATAAAGTCTTTTTGCAGGATCTATCGGTGCATCCATCCCTTGATCCTTGTATATAATATATATTTTTTCCTTATCAAAATAACTATTTAAAAGAGAAACAAGCTTTTGGTTGGAGCAACCTTATATTCAAGAAATTCTTGATGTCCACACTATTAGTCTCAACTCTAGTACAAAGCATCCTTGATAACTTGAACGTGAGCAATAGGAACATTCATCTCCAAGCATCTCCACAAACCCCTTGAGGCACTTTGTCATAGGCCATTTATAACATATGCAAATCTTTCTTGATAACTTGAACCTATAAAATGTTCCATTAATCTTATGAGATGGATTAATTCCATGAAAGATCACCTGGCATGAATAGAACTAGTTCTTTAAAATCATCATGTCCCTTCTTAAATGCACCTTCTTCCTCATTTTGATCATCCTCATCCAAAGTTTTGTAATCTAGCCAAGAAGATTATAAATCTATAAGTGTTGCAAAAGAATATCCCTTCTCTTTGTATTAGTATTACCAAAACAGCTGATGTGAATATCTCCAATTTCGAGTTAACTCTCTCTTTGGTCTTATCAATAAACTTATATCACCAGTAAAGAGCAGTACACCAACACCTTGTCTCCAATTCCTTTGGTGAGCTCAACAATTGTTAAGAAAAATGAGCTTAAAGAATTATCTTTAATAAGGAAGTTGCCTATTTCCATAGCTACCGTCCTTCCAGTCCCTTTTTTTGGATAAGGAAAAGGTAGGTATTGATAAAGAATGAACCAAAGAATTGGATGCAAAGCTAGCAGCCTACAAAAGACTATGCACACCAAAGTACAAATTATCCACAAAATCAGCCACATCAGATGAGAAAGAGCTGAACAAATAGAGTCTTCATGAAGTCATCCTTTAAGCGCTGAAGAGTATTTTCAACACCCTCAAAAACTCTTCAATTTCTCTCTCCAAATACTCCAAAAATCACATGCAATAAAATCATGGCCGCCTTGTTTTTCTTCATTTTCCTACCGAAGAAACCGTCCAAAGCTAGAAGATGATTCTGGATGGAATTGGAAGCCACCCAAGAGATCCCCAAGCAACTAAAGGCGAGTTCCCAGAGAGCCCTAGCCAAAGGACAACGAAGCAATAAGTGATCCGTCGATTCACAATCCCTTTTGCTTGAAAAGATACCACCCTTACAGTCTTACAATGGTTATTGCTCCATCATGTATATCTTTACTAACCCGAATATGCATGATTGGAACACCCCTCTTCTCCAAAAACCTCTAAAGCGCCTTTTTAGTTGACCTCAAATGCTTTCTCTAGATTAGCAGTCACCATTTACAAATCTTTTCTTCAATGTCTAGGATGCTATGTAAGCTTTTTATTAGATGAACCTCTCCGGTTGTTGTTCTTGGAAAAAACCAAACTAGTTACACGAAATGGTAACGTCCCATCTTAATACTTCTCAATCACCTTCTCCCAAAGTTTCAGAGTCTGACTAACACCCTGCTTAGCCTCTATTTATTCGCATTTCGGTAGTACTGAGAATAGCATTTGAAGACTAATTGATCCCTTATTCTCCTATGTATTGCCATACTTCCACAAAGATATGATCTGAAGTGACCACATTCCTATTTGCTCCACTTCCTCTATGGGGGTGCAAAAATAAGTCAACAGTCTCCAAAGCAGTACAGTTTTGCTCAAGTGGATGTTAGCATTCCCCTTTGACCATCAGCCTACTATTGAGTAAAGACCAAGACAAGTGCATTCAGCGTTTGGGTGTGCTCAAAGTTTAGGAAGCTCCATAGAGATTGAACTATGGACTGGGGTGTACGAAAAACGATTACAGGTGAAGATATAAACCCCCCTCCCCACCCCCACCCCTCTTGTTCCATAGAGTACAAAAAATGATTCGGTCACGTAGTCAGGTACTCTTCTTGATCACCAACCTAATCTTGAGGTATCAACTGAACATCAAAGCAACAATCAAACTCTAAAGTCACCCTCATTTCTCCTCACCCCTTTTGCTCATCTCTCTCAAGATCAATAAATAAAAAGTAAAAACCACAAAAGCCGAACTTCCCCTATGACATGCATTGAACTTCAACTATGACATGCATTGATTCCACATACATTCAGGATTGAATAACCAACAAACGTTACGGGTACCCAACAACAAACCCATTAGTAAGAGAGAGAGGGGGACGGGGGACTGACAATGCGATCCTGGAGGAGCTTAGCGCCCTCCGCGACGGCTTGGCCAGCTTGCTGAACAACAGAGTCGGCGTAGCTCCGGACAGTGCGAGTGAGGTTGTTCTTGTTCCCAACCTCAACAGCCTTGCTCACTGCCGTCCTCAGCCACGACATTTCTCGCCTTCGAATTCGACTCAGCGCAGAAACCCGATAGGCAAATGATCAATGGAAGAAAGAAATTGAAATGCAAGGGGTTTATCTAGGGCAAAATTGAGGAGATTGGGTGTTCTTAAACTTCAATTTGGGGAAATTTAGGATGGGCTGGCAATGTTTTTGCAATAGTCAAAGTGTTTCCTCGGGAGGTTTTTGAGTTAAAAGGGAGAGAGGGAAGAGGTCAAGACGTGTTACATTAGAGAGGCACGTGATATTCAACCCAATAAAAATATTTTTTCATATTTCTCGCTCTAACTGAGAGCTTCTCTCTTTAATAAGCTTGGTCATGGGAAAGCTAAGAGGGAGAGGCCTGCCGAAAGGAAATTAACAATCAATTTATCGGACACCCAATTATCGGCGCAATTGCAGAAAAAGTCTTCATACGTCTCTGGATCTACTGGAGAAGAGGAAGAAAATAATCGTAATTTAAGCGAGCATAGGAATAGAACAAGTAAACAATGGAGGACGAGCAAGAAGGAAGCCCGAGATCGATAGCCCAGGAGGAGATATACCACGTAACCCCATCTCCTACATATGCTTCGTGGTGGCAAATGGGGATGGGCTTAGTCTTGAAAGCTACTCAGTAATGGAAATTAATGGGCAAAAGGTTGTGAAAATTGAAACGATTGACATTAAGGAGGAAGTACAGACACTAGAATTCAGCCTCGTATTGTTCTATTTTGGGCGCTAATCCCCTTTTTCCCGAGTAATGAATGGGTTCATTAGAAGGATTTGGAAGAATGATGGAGTAGAATCGGTGCATGCCCTCCCCGATGGGATATTTCTAGTTCGATTTGAAGAAAAAAACGATGGGACAAGGTGATAAATAGAGGGCATTATTTCTTTGATAAGAAACCTATGGTATTAAATGCGTGGTCTCCTCATTCCCCTATTGACGGGAACTCAATTAAGAGTGTTCCAATATAGGTCCAACTGCCAAGACTCGATATCAAATACTAGGGCACACCCAGTTTAGGGAAACTTGGAAGCCTTTTAGGCGGACCTATTAAAACAGACAGAGATACCGAGGAGAAATCCATGTTAAATTATGCATGAATTTTGGCGGAAATGAAGATAGATGGCCACCTACCTGAATAGATTGAGTTTATGTCCGAAAAAGACACATTAATAAGACACACGGTGGAGTATGAATGGATGCCGGTGCAGTGTGAACATTGTAAAATGTTTGGGCATGATGTGGAGGTATACCGGAAAAAGTTGAACATTAAACAAGTTTGGAGGCCAAAGGTTGCCAAGGAGTCCGAGGTGTAGGTAATCGAAACGAAAATTCGAATGAAATAGACCAAGAAGGATTCCAATTAGTGAAAGAAACCGGGCTAGTTCACCCCGACAACATAATGCCCCAAATTCAAGCATACCTATTGCAACAAGTCCTGTTTCGGGCTCCACAACAGATGGTGGCAGAGAGAGTACAAAATGTGGGTGATAAAGGGCAGGGAACACCTTGAACCTACTTGATGTCGATAGTAAGATGGAACATTAGAGGTCTTAATAGACCTAATAAACCGCTTGAGGTCAAAAGATTTCTAGCTACAAATAATGTTGGCATCATAAGTCTAATGGAAACTAAAATCGAAGTGTAAACTTCTTAGCTACCTATAATAACTCAAGGTTGGGGATCATACATCAACAATGAGCACCACCCTTTTGGTCGCATTTGGGTGGCTTAGCGGCCAACACTTTATCAAGTTCATATTTTAAATTCTTCTAGCCAAATGGCACACTCTGTGAAATTATACAATGTGCAACCTCCACAAAGTTCTACATGAGCTTTGTGTATGGATTTAACCAAGAAGAAACCCATGTTGATTTATGGAGGGATTTTATTCAACCGAGTACCAATATGCAGGGAGCTTGGTGTGTTTTAGGGGATTTCAATGCCCCTTTAAACATAAAGGACAGAATTGGGGAAACACAGGTGACAATTTAGGATATAGAAGCTTTCGAGAATGTTGTTGATTTATACCTCCTTCAAGACATCCCTCTACTCGGGTGTGAATATAAGTGGCCAAACAGACAAAATAATAGGGGTAGAATCTAATCGCGGATTGACTGAGCTCTAATAAACCAAGAATGAATCTTATTGTGGGTAGATGCTAGAGCTAACTTCCTCCCTGAAGGTATTTCTAACCACTCACTAATACTTATTTGTTTTCATCGAGCAACAAACTCTTTCGGAAAACCTTTTAGATACTATGAAATATGGGAAAAACAGGCTCATTTTATTGATCATCGTGAAAGAAACGTGGAGCATCGAAGTACAAAGTAGTTATATGTTTCAGCTCATAACCAAACTCGAAAGCTAAAAACTCCTCTTAGAAAGCTACATAAAGATAGATATGGAGATGTGCATGATAAAGTGAATGTAGCTAGAGCTAAACTACACATGTTGTAATTTGCTCTTCAAGTTGATCTTTTTAATGATAGATTACAAAAGGATGAACAAATAGTCGGGAAGGAATTCAATGTCTTACTTGAAGCCTCAACTTCATTACTTAAACAGACAAAGCAAATTCAATTGGATAAACATAGGAGATTAATGCAATTGATATTTCTTTGTTGTACTCAAGTAGAGAAGGCAACAATCAATCATCCATGAAATCGAGTATTGATGAAGGGGTCCTAATTGAAGGTAAGGAAAATGTTGCACGGTTTATGGTATCCTTCTTCGGATCCATTCTAGGAAAGCATAACTCACGAGAGAAACAAAGCCAATGAGGGAGTATTCAAGCAATGAAGCGAGACTTAACATAGGGCAACAAGTTCAATTAAGCGGACCAATATCCAATGAGGAGGTGAAGCAAGCAATATTCTCAATAGCCAATCGAAGTTACTTGGCCCGGATGGATACTTAAGCACAACTGGACTATTATAAGTCAATTGGTTATAAAGGCGGTTCGAGAATTCTTTTATACAGGTAAAATGCTAAACCAAGTTAACTCTACCAACTTGGTGCTTATACCTAAGATTGATAAACCTAGAACTGGGGAGATTTTAGACCAATTTCCTACTACAACACAATTTACAAATGCATATCTAAGATTATCTCGTGAGAGGTTGAAGAGTGTGCTTCCCATGCTAGTCGATCAAAGCCAAAGTGCTTTTATACCTGGCAGAGAATTAGTACACAACGTACTACTTTGCCAAGAGCTACCGAGAGGTTACAAAAGGAATTACATCAGCCCAGCATGTATCCTTAAAGTAGACCTAAGGAAAGCATATGACTCTATCTACTGGGAGTTCATTGACGAAGTTTTGCAAAGGTTTTGCTTCCCTAACATAGTTAGAAATTGGATTATGTCATGTGTAACAAGTACTTCTTTCTCAATATGCATGAATGGGGATACTTATGGCTATTTTAAAGGAGGTGAAGGCTTAAGGCGGGAGGACCCTATGTCCCCTCTTCTCTTTGTACTTGTCATGGAATACTTCTCTAGAAGCATCCATAATACTCGTAGATATGGGGGAATACATACCATCCAGATTGTAAAAACATACGGTTAAGCCACCTATCTTACGTTGATGACCTAACGGTTTTACGCAAACCTAATCATGCATCTTTACAAGCAATTAAGGCAGTGTTTCAGAAATTTGCTTTGACATCGGGATCGCAAATTAATGAAATAAATCCCATATTTACATGGGGGAGATGATGAAGTCCTAAAATAAGAAGAAGTGCAAATATTAGGCTTTAAATCGGAGAACTACCTTTGAAATATCTAGGTGTCACAAGTAACACCATCAAGACTCACCAATGCAGATTGTCGATTCTAACGAGATAAGATGACATGGAAAATAAAAACCTGGCGAGTAGAAATCTATCACATGTAGTGAGGTGTACACCGATAAATTCGGTTCTAATAGGGGTTTGCACATTCGGGCATCAATATTCATTTTGCCACAAAGTGTTCTTAAGAGGGTGGAACAATTATGTAGGAACTTCTTATGGAGTTCAAGTGATAGATACAAGAACCCCCTCCCTCAATAGCTTGGGACATTGTATGCGAGGCCAAAGATTTATGGAGAACTGGGTTTCAAAACTATCAAGGACTAAAATAAAGCTCTTAACACAAAGCTTATATGGGCCATATCCTGCAAGAAGGACATCCTTTGGATAAAATGGATCAACTCACATTATCTAAAGGGAAAAGCATATGGGAATACAATCATGGAAATGATGTCCGTTGGTACTTGGAGGAAGCTTTGCCACCGAAGGACAAGATGGGTCCTTGGCTGCAATCTCGGGATATAGGGGAGAAATTCAAAGTAGGTGAGGTGTATAAGTGGCTCCAGGGAGAACCATACAAACATAGATGGAGTGATTATGTTTAGCACGAGTAACATCATTCCCAAACACAGATTCATTCTATGGATGATGTTACACAATAAGCTCCCTACAAGACAAAGGCTAGCTCAATTCAACCCTCATCTTAGTCAACTCTGCGGCATATTTGCAGAATAAATTGAGAGCCCGGAGCACTTGTTCTATGAGTGTGAGCATGCAAGAAATACCAGACATTAGGATTTTCAAGTGGATACAGAACAACCATGTCCCCGCATCACTAGTTAATTGGCGTAGATGGATACGGAACATAAAGAAGAAAGGCATATATGGAAGCATTCTCGAAACATCAAGTGCTACTATTCTATCCCGGATATGGAAAGACAGAAACGAAGTCGTCTACCAAGACAAGGTACCAAATATGGAGAAAACTGTCAAGGATATTCAAAACATACTCAAGGATAGATTCAAGTATATTGCAATGCATAAGAGGGACTCGTAGAATTTGGGAACAATGGTATAAGTGAAAATATTTATTAGGAAAACTAAAAAGGAAGAGAACCCTTCCTAGAAGGTGGCTTTTCCTACTAGTTTTCCCTCCATATATTTACCTTATATTGGTAAGATGGTATGAATAAAAGAGCTTGCTTCTGTCCAAAAAAATAAATATTTTTTCATTTCATAATATCTATCGCGGTATAATTTTAATAACATGTTAATGATTAATTTATCCCCTTTTTTATTGATTTTTTTTATTTTCACTGAAATATTGGATAACTTAATTTTTTAACATAAATTTCATTATAAATTTTATATTTCCTTAGTGTTCCTGATAACTTTAAAACGACTTTAAAATAGATGGAGTATATGATAAATCCCGCATCTTTATTATGTGTTATTATATATGATAATATTTTTTATTTTATTTAAAAATTTATGTTTTATTTTCATGGTCACCTTTTAAAATAAAAAATATATTTTTGTTCTCCTTATCAATATGTCGAATTAACAGGTCTATAAATCCGAGTTGTAACATAAAAGGTTTGTAAATCCGAGTTGTAACATAAGTGCTGGATGGGGGAGGAAGGAGAGAGAAACACAAAATTAGAATTTTTTTTTTTTAAATAGGTTAACTTACCCTAAATGATGCATCTAGAGGTGTGTGTATGTTGGTTAATATTTTTGTTTATATATATATATATATATATATGTGTGTGTGTGTTTTACTATTTTAATTCTTAAAAATATATGTTTTATCCATTTTTGAAATAAATAGGTATAAAATAGTAAAAAAATATTTTCTACTCATATGAAAAATTTGCTCATTAAAAAAAATGACTTGTTATAAATTAAGGCATGTTTTTTTGGTAGGAGAAATGGATTTAAAAGTGGGAAGGAGTTCGAATATTCTATAATACTATAATTTTAAGTTGGAATGAGTTTAATGAAATCGAGAGAAGTTAGATAGTGTTGGATTAAGTTAGAAGTGAATACGTCTAACCCCCAAAGAACAAGAACTTATGAGTCTCACTGCCTTTATTGGTGGTCTAAGGTTCAAACTCTTTCACGGTAATTTAAAATCTTATATTTAAACTATGGGTTCCTTTAATTAGAACTATATTTACGTTGATTATATTATAAGAAATAAACTGTTACATTTGTTACTAACAATGAATCACAAAAACTTCCACTTAGTGTGAAAAAATCACCTGTTATAACATTAAAAATGTAAACTGCCTATTCATTTTGATATTTATATCTGCATTTATAACAATTTTTAACTCATAACAAATCATTTATATTCATAACAGGCTCATAAATGTTATCATAACTATAACAGGTATAGCCGCTAATCATGACCTCATGTTGTTGTTGATGATGTTGTTGTTGTTGTTGTTGTTGTTATTGTTGTTGTTGTTGTTGTTCTTCTTCTTCTTCTTCTTCTTCTTCTTCTTATTATTATTATTATTATTATTATTATTATTATTATTATTATTATTGGATAGATATTGTTTTTAATTTTTGGATACAAGGGAATAGATATCGTTGGGTGTTTATGTTAAATTTTGTTTGGATTTTTTTAAAAATTTTTTTAATTATATAATTGTTAGCCTTTTGTCAAATTTGATAAATTATATTTTATTATTGGATAGATATTGTTTTTAATTTTTGGATACAAGGGAATAGATATCGTTGGGTGTTTATGTTAAATTTTGTTTGGATTTTTTTAAAAAAATTTTTAATTATATAATTGTTAGCCTTTTGTCAAATTTGATAAATTATATTTTTTTAATTTTTTAAGATAGGTAATATTTGGAGATGATTTTTTCCCCCAAATATTTACCTATTAATAAAATATGATCACTCACAAAATATATGAATTTTTAACCAAATAAAATCATATCAATTAGCAAAATATATATAATTCAAATATTTATTATTGACCAAATATTTGTTATTGTGAAATATAAAATAAACAATATCATTAACGGCGTATTAAAAATTTCATAACAGCTTATAACAACTAAATATTTTATCTGATTTTAACTCATAGCAGCTATAACAACTATTCATAATAGCTCATTTCAACTCATAACAAATATAACATCTAATTTTAATATGTAAAACGATCGGACCCTAAAATATATGTAAAACGATTAACCATTTAATATATAGGTGTAATCGAAAATTCTTTTTACAAAGGTAGAAATTTTAAAAATTGAGTGATAGAAAATAAGGTGCTTGTTTTGGTATATTTTATTAAGGTAAATAATAAAAATAACATATACAAAATAATAAATAAAATATTAAGTGCAAGGAGTGTTCCAGATGAACTACACAAGAGTTGTATGGGCACTCTTCAAAATTAGTCTAGGATTTACAATATTATTAATGAACTTAAGAATGGAAGTGTTAGAAAAATCTCTTTCTTATCAATGAATATTCTCTTATAATTACGTCAAAAGATAAAAGGTAGGCCTCAACCATTATTTGGTGTAACTACATTGTAGTTGCATATTAACTTCGGTCATATTTATTATAGAATTGTCGTTTCTTTTGCTTGTCCTACTCGTAGGAATCTTTCTACATTGAAAGGAAATGTTTAAATTAAATCCAACTTTTAAAAGTCTAGGCTATTAATCTTTAGAAAAATAATGGTCAAAGCATGCCGCATAATCTTTGAATTATATTTTAGTCAAATTACCCATCGACTTACCTTAGTACTGCTCTAGAAGCTTTTATGTAAATAAATTTATTTATAGAAGCTTGCATGAGAGAATTTAGTTAAGTGTGTCCAATTAGAAGGGTAGAATATTTCCCTAGAATTGAGAACTTCCATTGAAAAAAGTCATCCCTACTTAGAAAGCTTAATACCAATTTGTTTTATTATTATTATTATTGAGAACTGAGTCTCCCTATAATTAACAAAAATTTTAGGACAAATATGTAGATAGATTTTTCTTTTGGCCAACTAAATATTAAGACTTAATAAGCTACTTTTGAAAAATTAAAATAATTTGTGTAAAAAAGACATTCATCTCCTATACTTTCACTCCCTCTAATCCTAACAATATATTTGATCCTATAGATGGTACTTTGCACATTCACTTATTGATTTTGCAATTTCACATTATTCCTAGCTTGCCATGTCAGATAAACTTTCGTACATAAACCACATATAAGTACTATAGATTTTGCTGTTTTGCCTCGTACTTTCCTGGAAAATCAACTCAATTCGTGATTCCAAGTCTAGCATCTAGCTTTAGCTCCTAGCCAATGCATTATGCTACTCAATATGTGGTTGCTTATCTCACATTTGAAGAATGGGTGGTTGCATATTTTAATCTATAGACTATATGCTAGTCATATGCATTCAATAGTTGTACCATTGATTTTGATAATGACGATCTAGTTGATAGTTGTGTGCACGATTTATCTATGTTATGTGGTTCTTAGCATATTATCTTGGATCCGAGATTTGAGTGTAATTTTGATATCTATCTCAGGACTCTAATATTGAAGTTTGAGATTGCAAGCTATCTCTACAAATTGATATATATTATGCTTGAGTATATATAAGATTGTATGGTAAGTGAATATTTGTTTGGTTAAGGTTGAAATATTCTGAGTACTCGGACATTCCACTCTAATACTGTTTGAGTAAACTGACGAGGTAATCATTCTTTTCTTATTTGGGTATATAATATTCTAGCATATCTTTATTATTTTATGCTTTATATGTTGAGAAAATCGTGTTAATTTGATAGACTTTCCTTATTAGACATGAATTTGTTCTCTGTGATTGTTTTGTTTGAATATTTCTTATTATATGTTGTGAAAATATTCCATATATTTCCAAAATGTCTCTCATGCTTATTTGGAATATTTTATTGATTGATATAATCTATCTTATATGGCAAGTTTACATATATTTCTTATTAATTCATATTATGGCAACTTGTTTAGTAGATTAATTGATTGAGATTTAGTATATTATGTTTGAATATAATCGTGGATATATGTGTTGTAAGAATATCATTTTATTTATGTGATGACTTACCGAATCTGACACAGATTTTATGAGAATATTTATAATGATCATATTTTTGATAGAGATACTGTGACATATTTTTGATATGGTAAGCCACCTTTAGCAAGCAAATAATTCAACAAAGAAGCCATGTTTGGAAGGTGATATATCAAGACCTAGATTTTAAGTAGAGAGACTTAAAGAAGAAGGAATCAACAACTATATTGGTAGGGTGTTAATGAAGGAAGAAGTGTGTTAAGGTTGGACATATTAACACTATATTGACGAACTGTTAGAAGAGACAAAAAAGGAAAGTGTTAGACTCAAATTCCATAACAAATCAACTCAGATTCTTATGATAATCACAAAATAGTTAGTTGATCATCTATAATGGTCTTCCGTAGCATTAAAGCATATAAAAAGAAGATTGAAGACTTGGACAAGAGTAACCAAGAGATACAAGCTTGCTTTGATAAATCTTATACTCTTGTGTTAAACTTAACTTCTCATATTTATTCTTGTTGTAGCAAAAGGTTTGAGAGAAATTTTTTATGAGTGTATCACATCTGGTGAGGTGTGAGGAGGACTACAAAAGTAGTGAACTCACGTGATCGGCCAAAAAGTTAAGTGTAGAACTCTTGCAGCATGTACTCGGACGGAGTCAAACAAGTAGACATTAATCATAAGGAAAGGATCATTAGGCGGTCACTAACCCAGGATTTGGATTTGTGCCAAGATTGTGAACAAATCAATTATCTTGTCTATCATTATTTCCGCATTTGTTAATTGATTTGTTTTTATTAACAAAATCCGATTTTTCTCTAGAACGAAGATTTGAGAACTTAGAAAAGTAACCCTCTTAGGGTAATTTGACCTATTTGGGACCCTCAATCGGCATAAAAGCTAGTTCCATTGAATCAAAATATTTAATAATCTTGTGGACTAACGACCATGACATTCAATGTTAGAGGAAGCATGGATTAAGCTTACTTATACACAAGGCCACCTTATTTCTGTGGCTCAAACTATGCCCATTGGAAGAGGCTTATGCATGTGTTCTTACTTGATCATGATGAAGACCTATAGGATATCATAAAATATAAAAAGTATATTCATAAGAAGGAAGGAGAAAATCTACTGGCAAGATCCGAGTTCACTCCAAATGAAAAAGAACAAGCTCGTCGTAACCACAAAGAACAAAACATTCTCTTGTGTGGAGTCAATCCTAGTGAGTTCAATGGAGTTTTAACTTATGACACTATTAAGCAAGTGTAGGACACCCTAGTCACCACTTACAAAGAAACAAGCCAAGTTAGACAATCCAAATTTAGCTAGTATGTAAGAGTTATTCAAGATGTAACCGGAAGAATCTATCATAAATATATATATCAAATTCTCCGAGATTGTTAACAACTTAAAGTCCTTGGGTAAGATCTACACAAATGAAGAAGTGGTTAGAAAACTAGTTTGAAGCCTAGCTACCCGGATAGAAGTGGGGTCCAAATGTCACAGACCATTGAGGAAGCTCAAGGTTCGAGTACCTTGAGATTAGATTATCTTATTGGTAAACTTCGACCCATGAGATACACCTTTAAGAGGACTTAGATGACATTAGACCAAAGAAAGGAGTTGCTTTGAAGAGTGTTGATGAAGAAGAGGATCAAAGTGATGCCTCACAAGATTATGATGAAGATCCATTTTTCATGTTGGCCAAATGATTCAAAAGGATGCTCAAATTACAAAAGAAAAAGGATTTCCACAAAGAATTATCTCGAAGAGATTTAAAAATTCTTACAAAGGTAAGGAAAAAGTTTTGTAAGAATAATTTTAATGTTAGTAATTGTTTTAGTTATGGATCTCCAGGACATGTAATTAAGAATTGCACCAATTTGAGGAAGAAGAATTATGAGAAGAAATTTTACTCCAATAAAGAGAAAGTTATGATGGCCACTTGGAGTGATAGCGATTAAAGTAGGAATGAAAGTGAACCAGAAGACATGATAAATATGTGTCTTATGGCTAATAGAGACGCAGATAAGAAGTTACGGAATTTAACTTGAAGTCCGACACTAACTCAAACTCTAACCCGGACTTAGAAAACGAAGGCAACGACACTCGAACATGTACTTGAATACATTATGATTTTTTTAAAGATTATTTGGTCAAACTCCCACTACTAGAAAATCGAAGAATAGCGACGGAAAAATGTAAAATAGCGACGAAATTTTGAAATTAGCGATGGAATACATCCGTCGCTATTTACCGGTCGCTAAAAATCAGCGACAAAATTTTCCGAATTAGCGACGGAACAACGACGAGACCACATTCCTTAGTCGCTCCAGTCAGCGACGAAAATGTGTATTTTGTCTCCGAAATCAACGATAGAATATTCAGAAATTCGTCACCGATTTCCGTCGCTAACGTCACGAAATCCGTCGCCGATGTCAAGAAATCCGTCGCTAATCCGTCACTAATCCGTCGTTAATCCGTCGTTATTTGGCCAGAAATTGGCAATATTTTTTCCTATTTTTTGGCAACCTAGTAAAAAATGTGAATGGATATACAAATCCAGCAATCACATATATCACAATTACATTTGACATTTACATATGCCACAACGTACACTACACACAAGGTGTTCCTCCAAGTTGGATATACAAATCCAACATACATTTCACCACCATAAACAATCGAAATACATCTAGAACCACTTCACAAGTTCACAAAAATAATCATATAAAAGTTCACAAACAACCATAAACACATAATCCAAAAGTTCGCAAATTGTTCACCAATAAACACAAGTTCTAATCATAATGAATTAAGGGTCCTCACTCTTCCTCTTCCTCTTCCTCTTGTCCTTGTATTGCTCTAGGGCGAGATCCGGATGCTTGCTGAGTTTTCATAAATGTAGTGAAGCATGCTATTGGCCTAGCGAAACTCTCAACCTTTTCTTTGAGCTCCCTATTTTCCAACCCAAGTACACGAGCATGCTCAATCCATTGACTTAACTCGAAGTTAAGTTTTGCACTCGTTGCTCCCAAATCCGAGTCATCCGGAGTAGCAGCTTTCGTTGATTTAAAGGACATGGACATGGTGTTTTTAAGTTTTTTTGCGTCGGGTCCAAGTCCATAAATGCGACCTTTCTTGTTCGCATTGGCTTTTACCCACAACTCATGTTGTGAAGGGGTGGACACAGGATCCTCTTCCGAATTGGGATCATCGAGTACAAGGTTGGGTGGGTTGAGTGTTTTGCAACTCTTCCCTTTCCTTTTCAAACTTTTCCTACATAATATATAAAATTTTGAGGCATGTAATTATCAAAGGTTGTCAAAGAAGACCTTTGATTAAAAAACTTGAAAATTGCATATATAAGGTAACTTACGTAAATGGCCTTGGATTTCTGGTCAACCCATTGGTCCTTTTTGATTTTGTGGGTTAGTGAAAAGAATTGGGTCGGTAGAGGAAGAACTCCTTTAAGCTCCTTCATCTAAATACAAAAAGTTATTAGACATTCAATTTGCTAATTTGAACATATTAGCAGTTGCATGCGTAATCATTAAAAGGGTATGTACCAATCGCTGCTTATGCTCCATCATAGTGATTAAGCCACAAGTATGAAGCGATGAACCAAGTCCACCTTGATCAACATTACGGTTTTCCGAGCCTCGCTCACGTAACTTCTTGTACTCAACAGTTTCCCAATATTTCTAGTAGTTGTCACCCAACCATATTAGCTTCTTTTTAGTTTTTCTTTCTTTTAGCATGAAATCTTTCAATCTATCACTTCCTTTCTTCTCAAAAGTTCGTCCGATTTGGACTTCATCGATTGGAGACCAAGTGCAAAATTTCGTATAAAAGAAAAAGTAGTTTATAAGTTTAAAAATATAATATAATGCTCAAACATACACAATAAGTCATTATGTTACCTCAAATTCAGAAAACTAAAGATTTGTCATTACCTTGAACTCGAAAACCAAAGATCTTGTTGTGATCGAGGAACTTTACCCCATGTAGGCCATGATCCATCATACTTGCTTTGGAAGATGTGGGAAATTGTGCTCACCACTTTATCAATGGGAAAGAACCTAATCAAGAAACGTACAAAACAGTTAGTTATAATATTGTTCTATTAAGCTTATTTCATTTTATTACTTATTATCATACTTACTCTTCACCATCTGGCTCATTGCGAATCTTTAATCGGCTACTAGCATTGCTCGATTCAAGTTCACCGGCATGCTCATTGCCTGCATCGGTTGCACCATCATTGATAGGCCTTTGTGGTGGCCTTTGTTAGGCTCCAATGTTGATTCGTGGTGTAAATGTCGTACCATATTGGTTATATGAGTATGTATGGGGCGGGTTCGAGTACAGAGAAACATACCGAGAATGTGGAAGTGAGTTGTACGGACCTCCCCTCATTGGAGTTTACATGTGAGGGATGTACGGGATGTTTGGAGTTGTACCCATTAGAGGTTGGAAATAAGGAGGGTTTGGGATAAATGACCCACCCATTGGATTTTGGTTGTAAGGGAGTGTGGAGAGAATAATCCACCTATAGGAGATTGAATGTAAGGAGGGTTTGGAGTAGGGCTAGAAGTATTTACATTGTCACCTTCACCATCAATGTTGACGTTGTTTCTAGCCTTTCCCGAGTTGCTCGATCTTTTCGACCTGCCTCTACCTTGGTTCATAATTCCTAATATAAACAACGAGATAAACATTAGTAAACATCCAACGGTTGAAGACAGATTATATAAAATTGTTGCACCTTCAATTAAGCATTAAGAAAGTATACGTTAGTGAACAACACATAAGTATTAGTTATAAATATTCTTCTATTAAGAAAGTAAGCATTACTCAATCTAAATTGTTTCACTTTCATTACAATAGTAAGAATTAATTTGATTACAACATAAATTAAAGTGATTCAATATAAAACAACATAAAGAAGACATAATTTGTGACAACATCCATATTATTAGCCATCATCCTCATCATCGGTATCATCATCTTCTTTTTCACTATCGTCTTCGTCATCATTGAATATGAAATGTTCTTCTTCCTCATTGGTGATGTTATCATCACCCCATTCACCTGCATCATCTTCTTGACCATCCTCTTCTTCATCGGCATCCTCAATCCCATCTTGTTGGTTTAAAAGCACATCATCAACTAATTCTTCGGCTGATATTGAGTTATCAACCAAAGTGTTTGGCAAAGTTTTCATAATAGGATCGATCGTGCCCATACTATCCTCTTGGAATGCAAGAGGAATAGTGTATTGGTCATCAACTTTGACCCTTGGTTTTGCTGCCACTATGACGAACAACTCATTTTTTCTCTAGGGACGCCTTATGGATATGACATATAATACACTTGAGTAGCAGTACTAGCAAATATGAAACGATCGTACTTACGATAGCGCCTTGTATGATGCACTTCAACATACGAACTAAATTTATGGCACTGAGTACCCCGAGGATGACTAGGGTCAAACCAATCGCATCGAAACAACATATACCTTTTTATTGGTTCCCCTACATATTCGACTTCAACTACCTCTTGCAAAATGGCATAGTAATTATTTTCAACATGTCATCTATTGGTTCCTTTCACACAAACACCACAATTGAAGGTCATCCTCCCTTCATTTCGAGCCTCGGTATGAAGTAACATTCCATTCACCGTGTATGTTGTCCATGTTTTCACTCTCCTTAAAGGTCCTTGAGCTAATTGCATCAAGTAAACATGCTTTTCATCATGATATACTTGATAAGAATGAATCTGTGTCAATAACATAGTATAATTTAGTTCATTGAAATTGAAGAACCCATTTTAATAAATTTTTTAATGAGCATTAAGTTCTAATATATGATACTCACAGCTCCTCCGAACCAATCTTTAAACTCATTTTCCACAATTGCATCAATTGCCGCATCACTAACATTAGCATACATAGCTTATTTTTTATGTTCGAAGAGACTGAGCTTAAAATGTTTATTAATATCACATCATCACGAAAAAATAATTTTAGGAACAAGTGTTGTATAAGACAAGATAAACTCACTCAAGGTAAGGTTTAACTTGAACAGCTTTAGTAAACACATGGAGATGTGCATCCGTCTTTTCCTTATCATCAAGGAAATGCGGAGTGAACTTCCCAATTGGAGCACCTTCTGGTATGAATACAAAAAGAATATGATTGTGGTATGGAACTTTACTCCCCTCATTTCGTCGACTTCTATTAAGCATATAAGACACGTTAGAGCCAAAATAGTTAAACACAAAATGTGTTACTTCAAATCGTGCATATTTTTAGCAATACTCCCTTTAGGCTTCAATTTGTTTGCTATGAACCTCTTCAATCGGCCGAAGAACCTCTCAAAGGGATACATCCAACGGTATTGTACCAGACCACTCAATTTTGCTTCTTCCGCCAAGTGAACAAGCAAGTCTTCCATTACATTGAAGAACCCAAGAGGACATATTGTTTCTAATTTACAAAGTGTAATGGAAATATTTTGATGCATTTTCTCTAACTCCGCATCCCGTAAAACAAATGAGCAAAGGTTCTTGAAGAATTCACTAATTTCAATGAGAGGTGCTAAAACCTCGTCCGGGAGTGCACTAAATGCTATTGGAAGAAGACTTTCCATGAAAACATGACAATCATGACTTTTCATGCTATGGAACTTAGTAGAGTTTGGGTCTACAAGTTATGAGATGTTAGAACAAGTAATCATCCGGCATTTTCAACTCTCTTGCCCATTCACATATAGCCCTCTTTTTCTCCAACGACAACACATATTTTGCCTTTGGTTTGAGAATTTTAGCATTTTGTCCATGCTTTAAATTCAACTCCTCACGATCACACAACTTTGCCACATCCATTCTTGCCTTAATATCATCATTTGTTTTCCTCGGAATATCCATAACGGTGTTAATTATATTCTCAAAAATTTCTTTTTAATGTGCATCACATCTAAGTTGTGGCGAAACAATTGATCTTTCTAATATGGAAGCTCCCAAAATATGCTTTGTTTTGTCCAATTATGATCCTTTTTGAACCTTGAAATTTCCTGCTCTTCTATTATTTTAGGAAGTTTCTGAACCCATTATTTTATTTCTTCCCCGTATATCGACGAGGAGGACCCGAATGTACGGTTTTTCCTTTTGTAAAAATTGTGGTATTCCTTCAAAATGCATGACTTCGTGGCAAAAACCGTCGATGGAAATCAACCCATGAAAATTTTCGCCCATTACTAAGTTTCAATGCTTTTTGTTGATTCATACATACCGGACATGACACGGCACCATGAGTACTCGATCCGGACAACATATCGTATACCGGGAAATCATTAAAGGTCCACTTCAACGCAGCCTTTATGAGAAAATTCTCACCTTTGAAATATCATATGTTTCCACACCATCTTCCCATAGTGTTTTCAAGTCGTCAATAAGAGGCTGCAAATACACATCAATTTTATTTTTCAGATTTGTAGGCCCATGTATGATGCATGTAAGAACATATAAGGCGTCGTCATGCATAATTCTGGCGGTAGATTATAGGGTGTAACAACGACTAGCCAGATTAAATAATACCTTGAATGTTGGGTGAATGGATTAAACCCATCCGCGCACAAACCAAGTCTAATATTTTTAGGCTCAGTAGCAAAATCGGGGTAAACTTTATCAAAATGTTTCCATGCTTCACCATCCGAAGGATAACAAAGGACACCATCCTCTCTTATATTCTCATAATGTCATCTCATGTGCTCTGCTGTGGTTTTTGAAGCAAACAAGCACTGAAGTCATGGTATTAATGGCAAGTAATGCATCCTTGCAAACAGAGTCCTTGGGGTCTTTCCTTGTCTTTCCCTTTGACGCTTCCATCTCGCATGACCACAAAACTTGCATGATTCAAGATTAATGTCCTCTTTGTAGAACAACATGCAACCTTTCCGACAACAATCAATTTTTGAACATCCATCCCAAGTTTCTTCTTTGCATGGTGAATGTCATGAGGAACCCGGTTATCGGGGGAAAAATCTCCGTCATAAGTTGTGCAATCTCATTAAAGCAATTTTGAGGCATG
The DNA here is from genome assembly GCA_021018815.1 of Talinum fruticosum. NCBI lineage: Eukaryota > Viridiplantae > Streptophyta > Magnoliopsida > Caryophyllales > Talinaceae > Talinum > Talinum fruticosum. Next base: position 3,312,263 of record JAITYX010000022.1, read on the forward strand.
TTGTAGTTGGACTTGATGCTCAACAGTCTAACGGTTGCAGCACAACTCAGTGTGAGTTTTACTTCCTTCCCATAAAGATCGTTGTGCAGCCTTAACCATATTAAAGAAAGATCGGGAATTGGTATTTGGAGGCTCACTTGTAGAGCCTTGATTTGACATCATGGCATCTCGTGACCATATAATTCATACGGTCGACATTTTATTCTACATCGCCGTAGTTCATATGATTGGAGCCGCTTTCGTCGTTGTATATGTTAGAAGTCATACTACCATCCTCATATAAATGAGGATTTATTTCTCCATGACTTGTCCAATACCAATAGTTTGGAAGAAAACCATATTGATAAAGGTGTAACTTAACTTATTCGGGATCCTTGTACTTTCGATTTTCGCATTTGCGTCATGGACACCTATATTCTTAATTATGTACAAATTCTGATTGACTTCTAGCATATGCATCAAACTCCTCAACCCCGTCCAAAAACTCTTGTCTATACCCAACTTTACCAGGTAATAACCTACGATACATCCATCTACGATGCGTAGGCCCACCCATATGTATTCTGATTAACATTTAACAATTTATTCAATTATTAGTTATTAATCAATATATGGAGATGTTATGATTACCTTTCTTTAGTCTAATGAACATAATATATAACCATTATGGATTGAACATATATTGTTCTTACACATAAATTTCTTTAATTTCTATATTTTACTCTTAATTATTAATTTTATCATTAAACTAACCATACCTAATTACTGTAAATCAACTCATACAAATAAAATTCATTACATTATTTCTACCTAATTAGCATAAATTAACTAACACATAAATATAATTTATAAAATTATTTCAAAATTTATGACAATAATTTTATATATAATTTCACACAATTAACCACTATCTATTGATAAATTGTCAAAAGTTCAATATATTTATAAATAAACTACAAACAATTGCACATAAATCACAAACAACATTTATTTCAACTTTAACAATTTCTTTCAACAAATCTAACCTTTTATACGTTAAACAATACAACATATATTCATAAATCACACAATTGCACAATTTTTATTTCAAATTCATTCACAAAGAACATTAATTTGCATCAAATTATATAAAATCATCAATTTTATATTAAATTACTCAAAACCCTCAATCTAACAACAATGAAGAAAACACTACCTTGAAACACTTGTTAGGCGGCGGCGGCACGACCGGCGGCAGCAATGACTCTCTCCTCCCCTGGTCCTTGTTACCTGCGGCCAAACTTCATGAATAAAGGGGCGGTAGACCGGCAGCGAGCGGCGAGATGTTGGTGGGGGCGGCGGACGGTCGACAGTAGTGGTTATCTCCCTCGCTCACTATCGCACTCGCCTTTCTCTCCCAGTTTTGCTTCTCTTAGTCCGGCCGAAAGGCCGATTTGAAACTTATATCGAGTTAACGACGAAATAGTCTGTCGTTAATCGCAAAATTTATTTTATTTTAGTTTTTTTGTTTGTGCTAGATTTGGAAATTTTTATTCAACTAGCTACGGATTAGTGACGGAATAATCCGTCGCTATTCTTGATAGCGACGGAGCAGCGACAAAAACGGATTTTCGTCGTTAATTCCATTGCTCGTTTGACACACTTGCTACTTTTTGTTAGTTCCGGTCGTTGATTTCGTCGTTGTTTGGAGACGGAACTGTTTTCTTCGCCAATTTCGTCGCTAATTAACAGTTTTGTAGTAGTGTCCTTTTAGGATTGAAAATCATTATACATGTGAGATTAATTCCCTTACAAAGAATCTTAAATCTTTACATAAATAAAATCATAGTTTGTAAAATTCTTGTGAAAATCTTCATACTGAAGTTAAAGGCCTCGAAAAATCCTTAAAGGATCTCAAATTTGAAAAGTTAGTTTTACAAAATAAGTATGAAAATTGTCATAATTCTCTTTTAAAACTTACAAAAAAAAAGAAAATCTCGACATGATACTTGGATCTCAATGCATTTCTTATAGAAAATAAGGGTTGGTTTTGACTCGAGAGTAAACAACCCACTTTTTCAAAAAGAGAGATACACAAAAAGAACACCAAAGTTACTCTAACTTTAAAAAAACAAAAGAGCTACTTTGATCGTTCTAAGACTAAAAGTGCTTTTGGTCATAGCAAAAATCATGACAATTTTGTTCAAAGATCCTCCCTTCCTAAAATTATGCAAACTTGGGTACCAAAAGGGAAAAGACCACCTAATATGGTAACCAATATCCAAGGACCAAAAATCTAGGTCAAAAGTGCTTTGAGAAAGGTTTGATTGTGATTTTGTAGGAAACTTGACATCCAACCAGAAAAGACATAAGAAATTGAATGTTTGGATGATTAAGAAAATACATATGAGGAATAAATCACTTTGAGGCACATTGCTTATAAATATAAGCTCAACTTTCATGATACAACTTTGAACTCAAGATTTCGAGAACACTAAATTTTGGCTAGAAGCTAGAAATGTACATTGAAGCGGAAAGTTGATAGAGATTAAACAAAATTCAAGAAAGGTAACAAAGAATATATATATATATATATATATGTGTGTGTGTGTGTATGTGTGTGTGTGTGTGTGTGTTTGGATAAATATGAATCATGATACTAGATTTCCATGAATGCCTATTTATTTAATCTTTGTATTTGAAAGTATCTATTTCAATTGTTTTTGAGTCATCCTATTTCTTTGATTGTCATGATTTAATGCTTTCTTAAGGTCGAGATATTATTTTATGTGTTATATGAGATCTCTATAATTTTCATGTGCATTTGTTGACTATCTTTGTAAAAGATTTCTTATCTTATATGTTTCAGTTCTCCGATGTCATTCATATGTGCAACTTCATGATTTAGTTCTATCTTGTCAATTGAGTTATTAAACCTTGCTGGTTATATGTGACTATGTGATTTCGAAATTCATATTTTTGTATTATACTATTCATACGAGTTATTATCCTTTGATTTCTGAATTGAGGGAAAATCTATCTTTTAATATTGATAAACCCATTGAGTGGTTGCAGAAAAATCTAAGGTCTCAAAATTTTGGGGACCGGATTTAAGTTTCATGTCAAGGTTATGAATTGATGGTTGAAGAGACACCATATCAAAGACCTTGAGATAAAATGAAACTGTGATGTCAACATGCCTTGAGGACACATGCTCCAAAGTATTCTTGAAAAATATATGAGTAAACCGGACTCGGACTACAAAACGTTTGAGTTTGTCAAACTAGACTCAGACGAAAGACTTTGAACAATAAGAAAAGTCTTCTTATGTTCATCAAGATACAAGAACTTAGAAGAGGTTTCAAGTATTAAGTTTCATATGCCCTTGATATGTTGCACTCGAAAGATTATTATGGATGCAAGTTCAAACTCGGACAAATGCACAACTAGGACTTTGAGAAAGAGGTTGGAAAGTATACTTGTAATTTTTATTATAGATCATGGTCATGCATTATCTTATATGTTTACTTCTCTTAGAGTTGGGAAAATTTGACCCGACACGATTACCGACCCGAACCCGACATGAAGTTAGGCGGGGTTTGGGTAGAAATTTTCAACATGTTTATGTAAATGGGTTGACACAAAAAAACTATTTAAATAAATGTGTTAGGTTAAGGTTGAGAATCTTGATACGAAAAATACCTTTAACACGATTAATTCATTGGGTTAAATAGGTTGACCTTTTTACCTTTTATCGTTTATTTGTTTAGTATTGATTTTTAAGGGGAACTGAAAATTTAGTTTTGAAATTTTTGGGGAATTGAAATTTTGGGTCAATTCCCAATCCAGGTCCACCAAATACAAATAGCCCAGCTTTAGTTTTGAAAACCCTAGCTATATAAATAAAGCAACTAAACCCTAACTCGCTTGTTTCACACTCTCATCTTCCCCGGACGCTCTCGCCTCTTCTCTCTCTCTCCCTCCATGGTCGCTCGTTTTAGTCACACTCTCATCTTCTCGGACACTCTCGCCTCTTCTCTCCCTCCTTCCATGGTAGCTCCCTCGCCTCTGTCTCTCTTCCTCTTCGGTTGCTCGTCGGTAGCTCGCCATCCCTTTATCCCTCTCACTCCTTGCCCTTTCCTCCCTCTCCCTCCACGGTTTCTTGACTCTTGTCTCGTTTCCTCCTCGGTTGCTAACCGGTAGATCGCGCTCCCTTCATCCCTCTCACTCCTCGACCCTTCATCCCTCTCCATCCACAGTCGCTCATTTCTCACCTGTATTTCCGATCTACACTTCTATTTCTGGTGGTTTGCTTGCGATAAGCATCTCCTTATTTCTCTCTCTCTCTCTCTCTATTTCATTATTTTCCGGCGGTTGAACGCAAAGTAATTTGTCTTTTTCTTTATCTTACTTCGGATCTGTAGTTGTTTCTCACTCCCGACTCTAAATTATGGCGAGTTGTCTCATCTAATTCATTTATCTTTCTGTTCATCCTTATTTTTTAATTAGTTATTGATTAGTATTTCACTAATTTGGTAAACACAGAGTATACCTACAATGGAAGGTGATTTGATTTCGACCGATTTTGGACTCAAATGGGGAAGAAGTTGCTGAGGTTGACAACATAAACACAAAGATAACTACAAAGAATGTGCCAACGGGTGTATACAAGCCAACAATGAATGGTAAGCCTACTAAACAACAAAGAAAACTCACTTTTATTGTCCGGGAGTACTATGAATTTCTTAAACCCGATGTTGATGACAATTTATTTTGTAAATGTAAAAGATGTGGACATATTTATTCTGGGGATAACAAGTATGGGACTGGAAATTTTAAAAGAGATTTAGGTAATTGTAAAAGAAGTAATTATACAAACATTGGGCAACTTCTTTTGGACGGAAGTTTGGCTTCTTTGGGTAATAGTCTGTCCTAAGTTTGATCTTGTTGTCTTTCGTTAAATTTTGGCTACTTGTATTGTGAAACACAATTTTCCTATCCAATTTTGTGAGTATGGTGGTGTGAAAGACTTATTTTCGTACTTTAATCTTAATGTGAAATTGTTTTCATGGAAGATAGTTAGGGGTGACTTGCTTAAGTTGCTTACAACCGAAAAAGAAAAGCTGAAACAATTTCTACAATCCTCCCCGGGTAGAATTTCATTTACATATGATTGTTTGACTTCCATAAACACCGATGGGTACATAACTCTCACTGCTCGTTACATTGATCATTGTTGAACTTTGCGTAAGAAAATTCTAAACTTTGCATTCTTGCCTCCACCTTATAATGGTGTTGTTTTGGCTGAAAAACTTGTGATGTTGAAAGATTGGGGCATTGATAGGAAAGTAATGTGCTTGACTGTTGATAATGCTTCATCGAATGAAACTTATGTTGATATGTTAAAAAGTCAGCTTAAGCTTGTGCGCACTGGTGATAATTTTCATGTTCGGCGTTGTGCACACATTATGAATTTGATAGTTAAAGAGGGTTTGAAGGATATGGATGAGGTCGTTTTAAAGTATGAGAATGTGTTAAGTATTGTACGGGTTCCCAAGTCGGAAAACAAAGATTCCTCGATTTAGTTAAGTTTTGTGATCTTGTTTACTCAAAAGATTTATGTCAAGACGTACCCACTAGATGGAATTCTACATATCTCATGCTTGAAAGTGCTCTTCATTATAAGCAAGTGTTTAATCATTTGATGGTGGTTGATAGTAACTTTATTCATTTGCCTAAGATTTGGTGAATGGGCTAGGATTGAGAAACTTTGTGATTTTTGAGAGTGTTTTATGAAGTTACATGTGAATTTTCTAGATCAAAGTTTCCTACCTCAAACTTGTATTTTCCTAATGTTGTGAGAGTGAGATTAGAATTAAAATAACAAATGGAAAATGGAGATGACTTTCCGAAAAGCATGGCAACAAGGATGTTTGTAAAATTTGAGAAATATTGGGCAGATTTTAACACCATAATGGGAATTGCTACGATTTTAGATCCTTGGTACAAACTCCAAATTGTTGAGTGGGCTTACATTAGGATCTATGGAGATCGTTATGAGATTGAGTTGTCTTTGTTAAAAGATAAGTTGTTTGCTTTGTTTGATGAGTATGCCAAAGATTCAAAAGATTTTCATCTTTATCTTCTTCAACCACCACCCCTGTTTAAACACCTAATGTGGAAGGAGGCAAGAATCCATTCATTAAGGTATACTTTTATTTTGAATAATTTTAATTAATTAAATTAATTGTAATTATTTGATTATTTGTTACTAGAACTTACCTTTACTTTTCATGTAAGACTTTGACAATTTCTCAATCAATATCATTAAATTTGTGGCTAAGAATGACTTGAACAACTAGTTAGATGAGATTCTATTTCCGTGTTGAAAATTATGATGTTCATGGCTATTGGAAGGAGAATAAATTTCAATTTCCCATTCTTTCTCAAATGGCAAGAGATGTTCTAGGTATTCCATTACCTACTTGTTACTTCGAATTTGCATTTAATGTTGGTGGGAGAGTAATTGATGCATATCATAGCTCTTTAAAGCCACAAACTATTGAAGCAATGATTTGCTTAAGGGATTGGCTTTATAACAAAGATGGTGATGTTCCTTTCTCTGTTTTTTTTTTTTTTTCTGGTTTAAGGCAGAATTTTCATTCATTCATTTTCATTACTAATATTCTTCTCCCTTCTCTTTTTCTTCTTGTTTTCGTTTACATTGGCTCTCATGCCTATACAAATTAATTTGGATGATTTGTGCGGAAATTGATGAAGATGAACTTAAATAAAGATGAAGATAGCTCTCTTTCAACCAAGAGGAAAAGTGAGGAGAGGAGTGCGGTTAGGCTGACATCCGGTTCAAATTATTAAGTTAGTTTTAGATGACATTTGGTTGTTGGTTAATTGACTTGAATTATTTATTTTATCTATGTTAGTATTAGGAGTGAGCATGACTCGATGGGTACCCTGGAACCTGATTGGAACCGGTCAAAAGGGTAAGGGTAATGTTCCTAAAATTTAGGAATCGGTCAAATGGGTAAGGATAAGGTTCCTAAAATGAAATTATGGAACGGGAACCTGGAACTATTTAAAGGGTATTTTATTTTATATTTCATGATCTTGCCGATGGTGATGGATAAGTTATTGATGTTGAAGATGCAATGGAAGTTTAAAGGTTGCATTATTTTTATTTAAATTTAGTTAATTAACTTGAGACATTTGGTTGTATTAGTTTTTGAAAAGACTTTGTAAGATTTTGATCACATCCCCTTTAATAACGTTGTTTCTACTACCAACTTTGATTTTGTAAAAAAATTGCTAAAAATTGTGGTATTTAATTGTTTGCTTGTTGAACTTTAGCTAATTAAATGATTAACGTGAGTTGATGTTTGTAAGTTTTTAAGGGTTTAAAAAAATTTCATAAAAATAATGGTGTGAACAGGGTACCACTGGAACCGGAATCGTAACCCGAGGTTTAGGGTAAGGTTCCTAAAATTTAAGAACCGGTCAACCAGGGTAAGGGTAAGGTTCCTAAAATTCAAGAAACGGTCAAATAGGGTAAGGGTAAGGTTCTTGGTTTTGGTATAGGGTACTCGAACCGCTCACCCCTAGTTAGTATGCAACTGTAATTCCAATTTAGACAAATTTGAGTTGGTTTGTAATTTGCTAATGCTCAACGTTTTTTTTAATTACAATGCTTAATGCTTCAACGTAAAATGGAAATGTGTTATTTTTTGTTTTAAATTTATATTTTTATCAATTTAGTTAAATAGGTTAGGTTTAGGTCAACCCATCTCGTTGATAAACGGTTCGAGTCGGCAATTTCGGACCCATTTATTAAATAGGCCAGGATCATGTTTAGTTGTTTTCAACTCTGTTTAAGTTCGACACGAACACGAATGCAACCTGGCATGGCCTATTGTCCAACTCTAACTTCTCCTAGATTCAAGCGGTTAATCAACTTGTGATATATTGACATGCTTGAATTATTTTTAGGGAGTAATATTAATATGCTTATCGGTTTCAATGCTTACTTCTCTCTCATGGTCATATATGCATAATAGATAGTAAATTCTGATATGCATTTATATTCGACATGTCTTTTCTCATGATGATATTTTTTCACATCGTAAATATTCCTCTTTGAATTATCATTCTCTTATAGTGCATAAATGTCATCTCGGATTTTGTATGTCATCTACCGTTGGTTGATATTATTTTTGATTAACTCTGTCTAGTTGTATTATTGGTAATTTTAATGAAATGGAACAATTGAATGAGGAAGGGGGAGGGAGGAAGGGAACTAATCTGTTTCTCAATAATGTCCAACGGATGAGGAATTTTTCCCCTAGTATTCGGGGGAAAGCATTCCTACCAATAGTAGATTGTTCACTTGGAAAAAAATTTCTTAAGGGTCACCTTATCTATGAAAGATTAGACAGCGCAATTGCACGCAATGATTGGAGGATTTCCTACCTCAATTGCTCTGTTTCTCATGGGCCTTTCTCCTGTTCCAATCGTAGTTACATTCTTCTTGATTATAGTCCCGATATTTGCTATCACTTTAATTGGAACTTCAGGTTTTAAAATAATTGGTCTATGTAACAACCCGACCCTAAATCACATTATTTATTTTAAATCACATTATTTATTTTATTAATTACACTATTTATATAATTGAGCGCGTGCACTTCAATTCAATATTTTGTATTTACATTATCCTTATACATGTGTTATGCAGCTAAGGCGACGAAGTGGCCCTAATAAAAATCTCATAATAAGATTTTAATTTGTGAACATCGTTATTAAAACAAAATTAAAAGTAACAATAAAAGAAAACAAAATAAGTAAATAAATAAATAAATAAATCAAAATAATAAAATAACCAAATCAGATTTTTCTAAAGAAAAATCCAGAGAAGGAATTCTCCGGAATGTTTAGACAGACTTAAAATTCGAGTCATCCCTCACAATTCACTCATCCTCTCTCCCGTGCTCCCTCCCTCATTCTCCCCTGCCTCACCACCTCTCTGCTGCTGCCTCCCGGACCGGCCACCGGACGCCACCCACGCCGGCCGAAGCCGGCACTAGGCGCCGCCCGGCAGCGCCCCTCGCTTCCTCTTCCGCGCCCTCGCGTCCCTCGCTTCTCCCTCAATCGTAATGCCCCTAGTTACCATTACTTAATAATTCCCTAACTCGAGAATATTAGGTAAAGTCGCAGCGGAAGTTAACGATCGAAGGCGTCACCGCCGTCCTAATAATAGGACAAGGCTAAATAATTGAAATAAAATGAAATACGATTTGTGCATCCATTATTATATTTCCAATGATACTATTAGGAGTAACTAATCATTATCCAGTAGCTAGGCCATCCCAAAATACGAGTTTATTGGTTTAGCAACATGATATTTATACGGCTTAGACTTTTGTCTAATCCACAAAATAATATACAATGTACAGTAATTCCCAAGGTCATACCTAACCTCGGTTGAGGGTAAAATCACGGTGATTTTACCCTCAACCGAGGTTAGTATGACCTTGGGAATTACCGTACATTGTATATTATTTTGTGGATTAGACAAAAGTCTAGGCCGTATAAATATCATGTTGCTAAACCAATAAACTGTATTTTGGGATGGCCTACCTACTTGGGTAATGAGTAGTTACTCCTAATAGTATCATTGGAAATATAATAATGGATGCACAAATCGTATTTCATTTTATTTCAATTAAGTAGCCTTGTCCTATTTTTAGGACGGCGGTAACGCTTTGATCGTTACCTTCAGCTGCAACCTTACGTAATGGTCCCTAATGAAGGGACTATTAAGCAATGGTGATTGGGGGCGTTACACTCTACCTATCCAGAAGTTAATAGATTAATTAAGCACCAATGGACGAGAATACTATTGTGGGTCAGCCTTGTTTAGGGTGGTTAAGAAGCTTAAAAATGTTAAAACCCATATTAAATTATAGTTGGCGAAAGTTTGTCGTAATTATGCCCATATGGTTGAAAGGAACTCGAACCTTTTACAGCAAGTGGAAGATAGGGTTATTATTGGTCCTTGTAACCACGAAGTTGTTACTGTGCGTGAATCGTTTGATTAAGCAAAGAGAACGTCTCCTTTTGTTTAATCAAAGATTCAGGGAGGATATTACCGTAAAGAATTCTTAACAAAAAGGGATAGGAATTCGACTTTTTCCATAAAATTTGTTCTTTACGGAAGAAAAAGAATCAAGGATGAATCGGTATCTGGATTCAAAATAAGGAAGATATTTAGCATAAGTTCATTTCCGATTTTTCTCTGAGATTCAAATCTCAGCGAGAATGCTAATAGATCTTTGATTAATACTAATCTACTAGCTTAGATTACTAATGAAGAGAACAAACGGCTTATACTTCCAGTTTTCCCGGAAGAAGTCAAGACCGTTGTCTTTCGGATGAACCCTACCAAAGCTCCAGGGCTTGATGGTTTTGGAGCTGATTTTTCCAACGAGCATCGGGATGTAGTTGGTAAGGATATCACTACATGTGTCATGGACTTTTTCATAACGATAAGTTTCTAAAAGAAATTAATCATACTTTTATTGCACCGATTCCTAAGGTGGCTAGCCCTTCTTTAACGTCTCACTTCAGACCAATTAGTTTGTGTAACTGTCGGTATAAAATTATTTCTAAGGTGCTTGTGAATAGATTAAGACCGCTCTTTCAAAGGATTTTTAGCCTCTATTAGAGCACTTTTGTGTCGGGGAGGGATATTTATGATAATAGCATTCTATCACCCAAAGTTATCAATAAATTTGGTAATATTAAAGGTAAACAAGCTTATGTAGGTCTTAAAATGGACATAAAAAGGCTTATCATAGAATTGAGTGAGACTTCTTGTTTTCGTGCTTAAAAGACTTGGGTTTCCATCATGTCGGGATTAATTGGATTCGAAATGTATAACATCCGTGTCTTATTCCATCATCATTAACGAATCTTGTGGTTTTTTCGACCTTCGAGTGGATTAAGGCAAGGTGATCCCTTATCATCTTATTTATTCATTCTATGTATGGATGCTTTGGCCTATAGGCTCCACTTGTGAGTCTTTGCAACACAAATAGGGAATCAAGATTAAAATATGCCCGCAAGCACAAAAAATTCCTTATTTGTTCTTTGCGAGATAATAGTATTCTTTTTGCAAAGCCAATGTTAACACTTGTTTCGGATTGCGGAACTTGTTAAATGACTTATGTGCCTAATCGGACTAACTCATCAATTTCCATAAGTCGGCTTTGGCTTTTTCGAAGAATGCTACTATCGCAATTCGTAACTCCATAGGTTCAATATTTAATATTCTACATTCGGAGTCACTTGGAAAATATTTGGGTTGCCACTGTGTTTAAAGGTAGGCCTAACAGTTTATTATTTGTGGACATTTTATTAAAAATAGACAGTAAGCTTCATAATTGGAAAGCCAATTTACTCAATAAAGCGGTAGGGTTGTGCTTATATAGTCCAACCTTGAATCTTTACCTGCTCATACTATACGAGTTTTAAGTTACCTAAGAGCACCACTAACACACTAGACAAGATAAATCGAGATTTTTCTTTTTTTGGAAAGAATCTCATGATTATAATGGCCTGCACATGGTGTCATGGGATAAAATATGTACCCCCAAGAAATTGGGGGTCTAAGCCTTTGTAAAGTCGAAGCGGTTAATCAAGCCTTTTATGTGTAAGTTGATGTGGAAATTCTTATTTGTTGAGAATAATTTTTGGGGAAAAATTATGAGGGCCAAGTACCCATTATCCGTTAAATTCTTTTTAAGGAAGATCAAGGCGACAGACTCCGGGCATGGAAGAGTTTACTCAAGGCGAGAGGTTTGTTTAGAAAGGGTTAACATTGGAAGATTGGTAATGGGAAAAAGGTGAAGTTATGGTCGGATACGTGGTGTGGTAGCTCTCATTTACTATATTTTTATGATAACTTAGTCCCTTATATCCCGGCGCCCAAAGCTAAAGTTAGTGATTTCATTACTACTAAGAAAAAAATGAGATTTGGCACGACTTAGTGTTTTCGAGTCAACCGATATTTGTCATATTATTAAGGATATTTCTCTACCATGGCATGATATTGAAAATGCTATATGTCTGGGGCTTATCCAACATTGGTAAGTTTACAACCAATTCGGCTACATGAAATGCTTATAAGATTCCCACTAATTTATAAACATGGGATTTTGCATGGGTGTGGAGTATGGACTTGATGCCTAAGCTGAAGATTTTTATGTGGCAACTATGCTATAAGGCATTGCCTATGAGGGATAATTTGGTTAAGCGGGGATTAAGATTGATCTTGTTTGCTCGATTTGTCGAAACTATAGTGAATCTAGTGATCATCTTTTTCTCAATGCCCTGATTTCTTGGATTTATGGACTATTGCTCTTCTACATAAGTGGCTGGAAGTAGATGTGTAACATCTTCAATGCTTTTCTCGGCTGATATTATTTCGGAATTCAAAACGCTAAAGAAACCATCTCAAATTACTTGTATGGTCCATTTGCTATGGAGTTTGTGGAAAGCCAAGAATGATGTGATTTTTAATAATCGACCATTCAATCCTCGTTGCTTGTTTTAATCTAGGCCAAAGCCTCATGGGCTAAATAGAAATCTAGGTGTAGGCTGGATCAATCCTTTAATCCTTCTTCTCCTTCATTTCTGTGTGTGCTATATCTTCTAGTTAGTTTGCATGTTAGCACAAACCACCTGGGGATTTGTCAAAGTTAATTTTGATGATTCGAGGTCGGCGGTGGGTGCGGCATGAGGGTTTGTGATCGGAGGCTGGGATGATAGGTTCCTTTAAGCGGGACTACACACTTGGGGGTTTCTTCGATCCTTGTTGCTTGAAGCTACCGACATGAGGAATGATGTTGGAGAACTACTTATATTGGAAGGAGATAATCGACAGTCATCAAAGCGATCGAGGCGAGATTCAGGTTCCTTGGGAGATTCATACGCTCATTCGGGATACTTTGCGGTTCCTCCAAGGATGCGATCAAGTTTTCATCATTCATACTTTTAGAGAAGGAAATAGAGCGGTTGATTGGGTGACCAAGTTTGGCTTTAGTGTTCTTACTAATTTGTATTGGTCTATTATTCCTTCTTTTTCATTTCTCTCCATTCTTATGGAGAACAACTTGAGTACAACCCTTGCGAGAAGAATTACCTACTAGTAGTTGACCTTACCTTTTTTTTTTTTTAAAAAAAAAAACTGCTCTTCTATGGTCCCTCGTGCTATATGTGTTTGTACAACTATATTTAGATATTCTTAGGTATATGGGTATGTTGACATATTTCATACATTGGTATGAATTATTTGTGGCATGAATTGAGGGTGAGCCCTCTCTTAGATCTAGTGAAGTTATTTAAATCAATGCAACAACATTGGAAACAAAAAAATTAAGTGTTGGCCGACCCGGATAAAAATCGACTCGAGCACGGAACTTTAGAAAATAACTTTAAGGGGCACAACAAAAATTAAAGTTGGAGACAATGTTGAAATTGTTGAGTTTTAAGGTGTTGAAACAATCCAAAAACTTTCAGTCTCAATGATGAGTTGCTCTTTGAACCTATTCGTGGTAATGACAAGTTCAATATCTATTATCAATAAGTATTATTTCTCCATATGTTTGAATATCTAAAAGGTTTGAGAATAACTTATTGTGAGTGTATACACCTGGTGACGTATGAGGAGAACCACAAGACTTAGTGAACTTACATGATTTGTCAAAGAGCTAAGTGTAGAGCTCTTGTGGTGTGTACTAAGACAGAGTAAAACAAGCACACATTAATATTAAGAAAAGGATCCTTAGGTGGGCACTAACCCATGATTTGAATTTGAGCCATGATTTTAAACAAATCAATTGTCTTATCTTTCTTTATTTCCACATTTACTAATTGATTTATTGTGTATTAATAAAATCAAAGTTCACCGTAAAACGAAGATTTGAAAACTCGGAAAAGTTTTAATTATCCATTTACCCCTTTAGGATAATCGACCTATTTAAAACCTCTAGTTACATCATGTGATTTCTAGAAATATATATACTTCTTGATGAATCATGTAATTTGCTTAACATGTGACAACTTAGTTGTATTAGTAAATTAAATGACTTTCAATTAGTTTTATGTGGGTTCAAAAAATATATTTGCAACATTTTTTTGGCTATGTAAAAATATATTACAATTACTCCCATTCACCATTTCTTTTCGGAGAATTATAAATATGAGATTCTTTCTAAATATTTGACTTAACTTATTGATATTACATGAATAATAATGGAAAAAAAAATCATGAACAAAAATTCTATTTACTTTTACGGTGGTGGCTGTGGTTTGTCGTGCACAATGTTATATAAATTTGCCTTTTCCTTTTATTACTTTGATAACTATTTTTACGCTTAATTGTTATGTGTGAAGTACTATAGAGTATAAAAAGTATGAAAATTCTACCATAGTTGAAAAAAATTATAAATCTCAACCATTGATTAAACACAATAGATCTGAACCGTTAAAATTTAACCGTAGTTAATTTTATTATTTTCTCTCTCCTGTTTAACTGTTTCTCTCTCTCTATCAATCCTCAAATTCTGACCGCCCATGGTTAGCGTCGTCGTTCCTGTCACCATCATCTACCATGGCCGCCGCTGCAACTCCCGACCTCCCATGGTTGCCGACCCTCTGCCAACCAAGAAGGGGAGAAACAGAAAAGCCAAAATCAAAAGCCCAAGTCGGAGAAGAAGAAATCCAAGGCAAAATCGAAGGGAAAGCAAACTGATACATCAAGTAATTTCGAAAAGGAAATGCAAGAAACACTGGATAAACTAAAGATTGAGAAGGAGAAGAACAATGGCGATTATGTCAGATTACAAAGTAAAAGAAGAACAACAACAGCAGTAGCCACAATAACAACAACGGAGAGCCCCCAAATCGTTCAATTTCACTCTTGGCCCCCTTTTCAATTTCACTTCAGACCATCGCTGCTCCAAAGGGGAAAAGACACCGCCCGTATCTGGATGAAAATCCGGCAGCTTTTAGTGTTCGAAGCAGACCCATGTCGTCGGGTTCCGAAAACGAGAAGATGGTGAAACGTCTGGTTCAGCGCCTGCCAAAGAAAGAGAGAAGGATAGAAATCTATCCACTGGGAAGAAACGCTGGCTCCGGGACCGGAAGAAGCGGGCGGCAGCAGAGGAGAAGTGAATTGGTAGTGAGTGTCAGGGGAGAGTGAAACAGCGTGAGGAGAGATGGAGTGAATTTTAACAAAATTAAAAAAGTAACTATGGTTAAAGGTAAAGAAATCAACGGCTGTGATTTAATTCAACTATAATAGTTGAAAATTTTTTTAACTATGGAAGAATTATCCAAGAAAGTAAACAATATTATAATATTACTTTACACATAAGCATATTTTACAATATAAAGGTAGAAAAAATGTATTAATTTATTTAAGTTCATTTAGCCAGAAGAATTTAATTTGCAATCATGCAATTTTTTTTGAAACAATTAAAATTCACTCATGATAGGAAAGTACTTGATGATAAATTAATCCAAATCATAGATAATTATCAAAAAGTACGTGATAGCTCTTAATGGGTTCTTCATACTTTTTATTTTTTTAACTCATGTGGAAATTCTTTCATTATCATTAAATACAAATGTAAAATTACTAATGGGGAAAATAATGTTTGATGCAAAATTACAATTTTACAACACTTTAAGATGTAAAAAAATTGATCAATATATATGGTCATTTTGTTTTTACTTCAAAGAAATTTTTAAATATGCAAATACATTTGCATTTGTGTCATAATTTTTAAAGATAAGACATTCTCTTCGGTATATATTATTTGAACTTATTTAAATTTATTAAATAAATTAACTAATATTCATGTAAAAGTACTAGATTTATACTAGTTTAGATTTATAACCAGATTGTGAGATGGGTGGTTGAAAATGGAACCAAGTTTATTTCATACTCCCTTAATTTTAATTTATTTGTCACTTTAATCGATCTTTTATTTAACAATATATGTCGTTTAATCATTCTAATAATTTATCATTCTAACTTTTTGGTCTTGAGGTCAATGATTTGTCGTTAATTTAGCTCTATCTTAGTATTTTCTCAATAGCAAAAAAACAAAAATAAATTAAACAGAGGAATTATTATCTCTGGTAGTATTTCGAAATTTAAAAATCTGTTAGTCTACTCACATGTAGCAATAGAGTCAATATACTAAAACTAAAATAAGTGTATGAATTGCCAGATCTCCTGTGGTGGAGTTGGAATCTAGTCAGGGACAGAATTAAAAAAATTATAGGAGGCCGGTCAATATTTTATTTATTACTAATGAGGTTTCGGGTTCAAGTTCTCATCCCTATTATATTGTATTATTATTTGTGGCTTATTTGGACAAAAATTACTTATTTATTGATTTTATCTAAGATAGAGGCATTATAAAAAAAAGTTGCGACAAAAAAGGAGAAAAATCATACACATAAGATCTGAACAAAATGAAAAAGGTTGGCCTCAATAGAATAACTTTTGAAATTATCTCACTCTTTAATAATGAAAATAATGATAAATAATAAAGAAGGACAAAGCATGTCATGAAAATTCCTTTAAGAAAAGCTTGTAGATAATATTTAAGAAAATATAGTATAAAAATTAGCAAGAGGTTATGAGAATTTTAAAATGTAAAGTGAAGTGAAACATAATTGAAAGAGCTCAACCATTTTCTTTAAATGAAGTAAAAAAATGAAAAAAAGGTCAACTCGTGACTTGAACCTCCAATCACAGGGACATGTAACCATTATTAATACTTCAAACCACTACATTACTACAACATATTGACTTTCTAGCATTTACTAAAATAAATTAACATATTTCATGGGGATCATGGCCCCTTGGCCCCCTAGTTCCGCCATTGAACCTAGCTCGTCTTTCCTAGTACCCTCCCAGTTTTATCTTGGACTTGCAATAGGTTGAGCCTGGTTTTAAAAAATAAAAATAAAAATGTTCGCATATGAACTAATATTAAAACTCTGTTAAATTATCACAATAATATTTACAAAGCAAAAAAAATATATATATATCAAAATATGCAAATAATTTTTATTTTTTTTAATTTAATACATGATAAAATGATTGAACTTTGTGTTAAATTATCATAACAATGTTTACCTTGCAAACAAAATACTATATCAAAAATTTTCATCGATAATTTGATGTATTTTGAAGCACAAGTTTTGTCTTAGTGGAAGACACATATAATTGTTTTTAATTTAATACATAATTGCATGGTTTTTAAGTTAAGACATAAATGTCTAGCCATAAGACATTTATCAATCTACTTTTTTTCTTTTACCTCCTCTTATTTTTGCTTCCTAGCAATAATGAGAAGTAAAATAAAATCCTAAAGAAGAACCCCCAAGCCACAACAATCCACAAACAACTCCATTTACCAAGATCAGTGACTCCTTTCTGTTTCAGTATATCAGCCCCCGTGGTGACGCATGTAGATGCCGTGACGTTCTTTCGAAGCGAGTGACTTGCAGTTTGGAGGAGGTTAACCTTCATGGATTCAGAGAGGGCTTGAAGAGGCGAACCGTCGAAGATCTGGATTCCTCGGACGAAGCACTTAGTTGGGTTACTGAATTCGTTGTGGAGGACCCCTTCATAGGGGTACTTGATCAAGGAGATGTAGTGGAACCAGATCCAATAGTCGGGGATTCGATCCCTGTCAATAAAGAAGCCAGAGAAGAGGATGAAGTAGGCGAGGACTGCAATGACAACGACGTAGCCAAGCATGACATGAGGGACAACGCCAGAGACGAAAGTGACAAAGGAGTTTCCAGCCCAGAATGAGGCGAGCATGATGCTGAAGAAGTAGAAGAAGCTCCCATCTAGGCCGACAGAGAAGAAGGTGGAAATGGCAAAGGTGAAGGAGAGGATAATGAGGGCGGGGATGGAAGTGAGGGCATGGGAGAGGACGTAGGACGAGTGGCGGTAGGAGTTGTGAGAAGTTTCTCGAAGGAAAATGTAGCGTTCTTGGATGAAGACTGGGAGGGCATCGACGCAGGTGTAGTAGGTTGTTGACATGATAAAGGTGATGAACCCTATGCGCTCTTGAACACCCTTTGGGGTGGCGTCTAAATGCCAGAATACACTCGCTAGGATGAAGCTTGTTATGAGTATTGCAACCAATCGGATACTGAAGAGTTCTGGCATTCGGGATGAGTTGAGGAATGACCTTCTGGATAGCGTTATCAACTCAACCCAGAAAGGATTGGCGTAATTGTGAACCAATTTAGTGGTGCCAAAAACTAGCTTCCCTTGAGATATGCTGCCCCTTATCGCCTCCTTAAGTGGTAAACAATCCATAGAGTCATGAGCTCCTTTTCTTTGGGCTTGCCATTGCTGGTTGAAATCATCCAATTCCCTGGTCCCATTAGGAAAAGTCTCAAGGTCTTGTATGAGGTCCAAGGCGAACTCGCTCCAGTTCTCGTTCTCGGGTATCGGGTGCCCAAAACTCGAGAAAAAATTGGAAGATCCGAGGGTGGCCCGCTGAAAACAGTGTTACCCTTGGAGAGGAAAATTAGCCTGTTAAGAAGTCCCAAGATCCTGTAACTTGGTTGGTGTACGGACATGATGACAATGCTCCCACTCTGAGCAATCCTTTGAAGCACCTTGACCACCATGTAAGCACTAGTAGAGTCCAAACCCGAGGTGGGTTCGTCTAGGAAGAGGATAATCGGGTCATGAATGATATCAATACCGATTGACACCCTTCGCCGCTCTCCACCGGAAACCCCTCGGTGGCCCTCGTCGCCAATCACCGTCTTGGCTGCGTTCTGGAGGCCGAGTTGCACAATCAAGTGCTGGACCCGTGCCCGCTTCTTGGACTTGGATATGGTCTGAGGGAGCCGGAGCTCGGCTGAAATCATAAGAGTCTCTTCAACGGTTAGCATTGGATAGAGCAAGTCATCTTGCATGACATAAGCTGAAATAACCTTCAAGAGTTTGGACTCCAACGGCTCCCCGTTAAGGGTGACCTCCCCCTTGAGGCTTTCCCGGGCAATCCGATTCGCCAAGGCGTCGATCAGGGTCGATTTCCCGCCCCACTAGCCCCCAATACTGCCATGATCTCCCCATCACGGGCTTCCCCAGAAATGTCGTTAAGGAGGGTCTTGGTCCGAGAGAATGCTCCATCTGAACCAGACGCATTTGAAAACAGATACGAAGTCAAGGGCATACTAGAAGGGAAGATCTCTTGGAACTTTCGGCTGACCTTTACATTGTAGGTTAGGTTCGAGAACCGAAGGACGAAGGTTGGGAGATGGGGCGGGTTCGAGCCCACCTCAATGACGTCGTGGTGGACCGGAGTCTTCTCGTAATTTTCCTCCTCTCCAGCATCTCCGTCACCCTTGGATTCAAATCCCATGTTTTTGTGGTCGGGGATATGGTAAAAGACTGAGTGAGAACTACTTATATGCTACTTGAGAGAGAGAGAGAGAGAGAGAGAGAGAGAGAGAGAGAGAGGAGGAGGAGGAGAGAGGAATTTTTCAGTTCCCGACTCTTTTCAGCTCGTTGTTGATGAATGCAATGCAATGTGATGATCTATACATATATATATATAATGTGTATATGACAGGGTGAGGCGAATTAAAGACGTGATTAAATCGGATCGATCCGCTTAATTCGTCAAAGAAATATGGGCAAGGATTGCTAAGCTTTGGTGTTAGTAGTTGGCATTGAGGTGGTCATAATAATTAACAACATGCACGCACTTGCCATTTGTGTTTTGATATAAGATATTTTATGTGTCTTGTCTTGACTTAAAAGTTATATTATTATGTATTAAATTTTAAAAATTAATTTGATTAAATAGTACGTATAATGGTGTTATAATCTATAAATTACGTAATATTATTGTTTAAATATATTTTCATAATTATAAAAATACATATGATACATTTTGCCGACAAGGTTGATTCGATTAGGTTGACATTTTGTTTTCATCGACGTAACCGATAAATATTAAGACTTTATAATTGACAATTAATTATATCTACTAAAAATTTGATCGTTTTAAGTTATATAATATTTTAATTTAGATTGAAATGAGATATTTATCATATCTACATGATATATATATATATTACCTTTTAAAAATGTTGCAAATATGTCGAGTTCAGTTAGATATGTTCGATCATAAACTAGATTGGAATCTGGATGGTGGATGATGTTTAATTTTTTAATTAGGTTTTTGTCCCTGGTTCGTAATACTAATTATAAACGAAAATTCTCTCTCAAAAAAGAATTCCAGATTTAAATTAGGAGAGGCACATTTACAATAAAAAAAAAGAGGTGGTAATGAGCTGTTCGAACCTCAATTTCATATACTAAAGCTATCGTTATCAGGGTGATCAGATTCTAAACATATTTAATTAATGAGGATCTTCGTCCATCTTTATCACTCAAGACATACAATAAGCTTTAAATTAAAGTAATTATTATTAATCCAGTTTTTGGTCCTATGGTTATTAGTAGGGGTGGAAATGAGCCGAACTCGCTTGTGAGGACTCAAGCTAGCTCGGCGGAAACTCGGAAAAGCTCGACTCAAAAAAGCTCAAGCAAACTCAGGCTCGAGCTCGTTATACAAATGAGTCGAGCCGAGCAATAGGAAGCTCTGCTCGTAAAGAGGGGGAGGGAGTATATATTAGGTTCGACGTATGATACAATTTCAAAAATTATATTGTATATTTAATTAATAAAACTAGGAACCTATTTTATTATAGTCACTCACTTTTTCAATTACATATTATAAAGCAAAATGATATATCATACTCATTACAATTATGAACTACTTTATTTTTTATTATTATCATTCTCTAGTCTTATTTACTTTAATCTTGTATCATTATTGGTTACGTTACATTTTTTTCTTCAATGTCAATGATTTGAATTCAATTTTGATTGTTTTGATTCTAATAATATCTAGTGAGAACACGCGAAGCATAGGCTCGAAAAAGCTCGTGAGGGTTCGTGAGCTTAAGCGAGCCGAGTCTTATTGAGCCCAAATTTTAAGACTCACCAAGCTCATGAGCCGACTCGAGCTCGTAAAAGGTTCACGAGCCAAATTGCGCGCATGCCAAATTCGGGCTCTGCTCAACTAGTTTCCACCCCTACCCATACAATTATACACTTTCAACATGGATAACAAATTTATACTTTTATAATAGCCCCGTTCCATTTAGTTATAAGGAGTTGTAAATGTGTAAGGAGTTGTAAAGAAAGGTGTAAGGAATTGTAAGAAACTGTAAGGAGGTGTAAGATAGTTGTTGAATTAGTTATAAAAAACTATAAAGAGTTGTAAGAAGAACTCTGTAAGGCTGTAAGCTAAAGTTAAATGAAGCAAGGCCAATGTAGCTCAATTTAGGTAAAAATATCATCATGAAAATAAACAGGTTTTATAAATAAGTAACCCATCATAATGAATTGGTATATTTTTTTTGTGTTTATTTCGTAGGCGCAAGTATAATTTTCTCAAAAAAAAAGGGAAATGATGACCTATAGTATGTGTAATTTTTGTGCAATAATGTGTTTAAAACGACTGAATTAATAATATAAAATATGCCCAATTAGACAAAATTATCAAAATTTTATCCTGGACTTATATTAATAGGAATAATAGTTTTTAACAATCGTATAAATGGTGAATATCTTTGATAAGAAACTCTACACTATATGGTCGCCGGTTATCCGATTTTTATTAAATGTATGCATGATAAAAATAAATAAATAAAAATAAATCAAGTTGCTCCATTGTTGGATGAGCTGTGTTTGGCATTTTTGAGTTGTTTAATTCAGGCACTGTTGGGATTGCCTTTTGCTGCTCTTTTACATATAATGTTTATTTGCAAGATGTTAGCGTTTTAAGTTAATTTGGTTACGGATAGTTCGATTTAAGTTCTATTTTCAGTTCAAAAGAGGTCATGCTTCGAGTCAAATGATACTTTTATTTGGTTCGGGTTGGGACAGGAAAATGATTGATCGAATTCTATTTTCAGTTCAAGATGAATTTGAGTCAATTAAAATTTACACTGACAAGCTTTCCATGCAAAAAAGAGTAATTTTATAAAAAATTTCAGGTCAAATTTGATTTAATTTAGATCAATTTAGATTTTAGCACACTTTTAGGCAATCGAGTATTGAGTTCGATATAAATTCGGATCATTTGGTTTGAATTTCGAGTCTCGGATCAACCTTTCCTTATGTAATTTTAGGAAATGTTGTTGCCCAATAATACCCGAAGTCTACTAGTTCTTGGTTTTAGCCTTTAAGGCTCTTATTTAATTAATAATTAAAAAATACTATATAAATTATGCAAAAAGTTGGGCATTGCTAAGAATTAAAGGTAGCATGAGCTGTTGGATCTACATTTCTAGCTGTTCGATTTTCATGTCTTTATTTATACAATACAACCATTGAAGGTGACGTATCAAAGTATTTTCAATTGTAAATCACTTTGACAAATTCTTATCCATTTTGTAAGCTAAGACGGAGTAAACTCTTAAACAATCATTTTCTATGCAATGCACAGAAAAGACTTGATACTTATATTTTTTTTTACTGCTTTAGGAGCCATAAAAATAGGGGTAAGATATACAATAACCCAAGTCTATATATGAATTTGGGACAACGATATAATTTGTTTAACATTGTCATACATTATGTATATGTATTGTGTGATACGAATCAATTTCTCTGTGCTGAATATTAGAGTAATAAAAACATATGAAATTCGTACTATAATTTGTTGACAATATTTTTATTTTATAATCTGTATATATTTAATAAAAGAAAATAAACTTAATTTAATTAATATTATATTAGAAGTGTCACACATGATTATACATATATAATTCGAAATTTTGTGTTTTAGCTACTTTTCGAACCTTATACAATATATAATTAATCATAATGCTCATTTACAGTTATTTTTACTATGCAACAGTTACTATAATTGAAAAAAAATAGACCATACAAGTGTCGCATATATAGATCTTGAGCATTCATCTTTTGTTTTTAAATGATTTAAAAGTTACATTTTGAAAAGCTCAAAAATATTTGTATATGTGAGGGAATATGAGGCACTACTCTGACGGGAACCCTCATGTATATATTAATATTGATAAAATTTCATATTTGTGAAATTATCCTTACATCTATTACTCCTCGAACTAAACGCCGGGAGGGGGGAGAAAAGAGTAATTTGGAACATACATCAGTAGCCAAAGCCTTCGTACATACATCAGCCAAATGCAACATAGTAGGAACAAGTGAACAGCTAAATTATCGTCCGCAGCGCGTTCATGCACAAATGATAATTAACTTTAGATATGCTTACTATGAAAGGTAATGACGGTATTTGCAGTGATGTCAGAGGCACAAACATTTGTCACAGAGCACTTGAACTGGCTTAGTTAGAACGATATAGAGATTCGGTTACCGTGTATGCAACGGCACAATTCTCCTCTTCAGTGGAGGACTTGGAGACAATTGGTTGTTTCGTCGCATGCTAGGAGATAAGATTAGGTCAAGAAAGTTATCATAGACTGCAGTAGGCTGAGAACTATCAGGACAGCTTGCCCAATTTGCATCAGAGTAAGCAATCACAATGTCTATGGTAGGGGTTTTCCGTAGTGTAAGTATGTGATCAGTAGTGCCTATAAGATAGCAAAAAGTACGCCTCAGAGTAGCAAGGTGAGTTGTGCAAGGAGCATGCATAAATTGAGAAAACAAATGCACAACATAGGCTATGTTTAGCCTAGTCAAGGTTAAGTATTGCTACCCACCTATCATACTAGGATAATCAATAGGATTTGAAGTAATTCTCCATCTGTGATAGACATGTTGGTTCTACGAGGAAGAGGAGTACAAATAGATTTACATTGTGAAAATGGAATTTGTGGACCAGTTCATAAATATATTTAAGAAAGAAGCTAGTTGAAGTTCACACAATCTGAACCCCAAGAAAATAATGCAAGTCACCTAGATCATTAATAGGACATTACCAAAAAGACGATTTTAGAAACAAAATTAGAGACAAATTTCAAATTTCGTTTCAAAATAACATTTTGAGACGAAATTTAGAAATAAAATAATTTCGTCTCTAATTAAAACGAAAATTAGAAATGAAATTCCATATTCATCTCTCGATAGAAACGAAAATTAGAAACAAAACACGTTTTTGTCTCCGATTGGAACAAAATTCCATTTTTATTTTATAGTTTTTGTCTTTGTTAGAGACAAACAGATTTCATCTTTGGTTTTTGTTGCATCAGGCAAGTACAAGCATATCCCAACCCCAAGTTTGTTTTTTGCGCTGTCTCAATTATTCCTCCTGCATGGTTAGGGTTTGTTGTGTTTGAAGCTCGCCAATGAGGTATGTCCAAATGATGTCTTAATTTTCGTCTAAATTCTTCCTCTTGATGCTTTGACTGATGCACATTTGGGGTGAATTCACTTTAGGTTTTGTTGATTAATTTGGTGGATTGATTGATCTAGGGTTCAATTTACTCGTGTTTGAAGCTCGCCTATATTTTCCGTAGTTTGCTGCTACTATACTCAAACAAAATTAATCATCTCTCCAAGGTCCCCCTCTCCCTCTCTATTAATTTAGACTGCTCCAAACTATGCATGTTGTTCCTTGAAATGAACTCGTTCTTTCAATTATTAGCTATAAAATTTGCACAGGGCAAAGGTTATTCCGAGGTTTTTCAAACCTTTGTCCCGAAGGTTGATTATCTTGTATAGTCATGAAAGTTTCAACATCAAAGAGGTGAAATGGCTCTCCTCCTATTTTAATATTTTTCCCAGACCTATGAATGGAGAAGACATTACCTTTGTAATTTCATTGTAAAGCTGCTCTTCAATATAGTTTCTTAAGTTGTCTTACTCGAAGAGCCGCAGTTACATCATCTATACCGGATCTAAGCAATCTTAGCTCCTCACAACAAGGTGAATTGTTTTATTCTTTGTTTTCTTGGCATGGTTGGTCTTTTGGTGGAAGTCTATAGGAAGATTCTTCATTATCCGACATCACAATATAATCACTTGAGCTTGTCTGTTTCTTTTGTCCACCGACGCTTGCCTTTCTTTCGGTCTAGTTGCATTACTTCCAGCTTGCTCTATCTTTTCTAAATAAAAGATCCCACTTATAGAAGTTCGTTACACGCTTGTAGCAAAAGCCATTTGCTCTTAGATTTGCCTATAAGGACAATGAAATTAGAAAATATAATTTAATAGCATACCAAGACAAATAACATAAGTCTAGAGATATAATTTTACCACAATGTAGATTTGCCACACATCCGGTGCTACCTTTATCATCCGAGTCGATTCATTGTAGCCAAACCCACTTTGTGATAGAACTTGCTTGAGTATCGGTATGCCTTTTTTCAAAGTTTTTAATCTATTTTTTACATTTGAAATAGAAAAACCCAACTTTTGAAATTTGGATCCAACCAACTCAAGCAACACTAATAAATGCAAAGCTAGTGAATGTACAACAGATTTTTCGACCTTTCTCCATTTGATCCAACAATGCATCTACCAAAAATCGCATCCAT
The DNA here is from genome assembly GCA_021018815.1 of Talinum fruticosum. Lineage (NCBI taxonomy): Eukaryota > Viridiplantae > Streptophyta > Magnoliopsida > Caryophyllales > Talinaceae > Talinum > Talinum fruticosum. Next base: position 3,337,922 of record JAITYX010000022.1, read on the forward strand.
CTCATCAGTCTATGTCAAGCTCTTCTTCTAGGTTGCAATGTTTCCGTTCTCCTAGAGCTCACATTCATCCTGTAACCAAAGCAAACAATTACGAAAATGGTAAGAGAAACTAAAACAGAGAAATTGAAACGAAAAGAGAAACAAAAAGAGTAAACCAAAGAGTAAACCAAAGGCTGAAAGTATAATTAAAACAATTGCAGATTGGTAAAAGAGAAACTAGATCTAAAATTTAAATTAAAACAATTGTAGATTGGTGAAATAGAAATAGGAGCTGAAATATAAATTAAAACAACAAACTCAAACATAAATTAAAACCGCAATATGTCGTTGGTTAAATAGAAACAAGAAATAGAAATATTGACATACCTAGTACTATGATCACTATTATAATCTCTCCACATCTCATTAGCCAACTTATCTCTGAATTTTTCCATTTCTCTATTTTCACTTGTTGAATTTGTAAGGCAAACACCTGGCTCGTTAATTAATTCACGATCAAATTTTTCTATAAGCTCCATATCTCGAATCAATATCCATCAAATAGTTGTGCAATATGCATCCTATAAGCACAATATTAGCTTGTATCTGTAGGAGTAGAAAGGCTCATTCCCACTCCCTAATATTGCGAATCTCTTCTTTAGAACACCAAAAGCTCTTTCTATTGTATTTCAAAGAGAACATGCCTATGGTTGAATATCTCTCTAGCATTTTGGGGAGCAAGGACACCATATTCTTTCCAATGATAACGTGTTTTTCGATAACGATTTAAGAACCCACTTCTCAATTGGTATCCTGAATCAACCAAATAATACATTCCACTAGGCACTTCAAGCCCGCAAATTCTATTATCTAGTGCACTCGTTTAAAACTCTAGAATCAAAAGCTGAACCTTCCCAACCGGATAACACATAAGTAAACTTCAAATCAAAACCACAAGTTGCAAGAACATTGATAGTAGGGTATCACTTCCATCCTTTGTTAATTTTATTTAGTTTGATGTTATTTTCATGTATTTAGATTAATGCTCTATTTTGATTCCTTCAAAAATCCAACCCAAAATCCAACGCTTTAAGTGAGAGGGAGGGCAAAATTAAGTAAAGACTCACATGTGATTAGGTTGAAGTCTTTTTCTTACTTTTGCAATGTTAAACAACACTTTGGTCATTAATTTCTGTCTCTTCCCCTTTCTCTTTTTTTTTGGCAAAACAAACAAAAATTAAACGACAAACTTACAATCCCTAACTGTAGTACCTAACTTATGAGCTTGAGAAATGAACAATCTATCTACCTTCTCCACGCAAACAAACCCATAACCCTGGATCAAGTTGTGAATTCATGTTCAAACTGCAGTGTTCTCCTTGGATCTCTTGGTGTCATATGATCCCTTTAACTCCTTAACCATTATAGTTGAATCTGCCCAAATACGGACCTATGAGCAGCCTAATTTGGAAGCATCCTCCAAACCTCCCTCAAGAGCTAAATACTCCATCTGCGAAGCACTCATCCCAAATCCCGCTTTAGACCCCTTACAAACATATCCAGCTTCGACCGGATCATCCACGTTGCCCCTCCCCTCATCATGTTCATCTTCCATGCTCCATCTATTTCCACCACCCAAGTTCTCAAGTGATTCCTTTGCATTCCTTTAACGAATCTCATACTTGTCACCTCCATGTGTGTGTCATCATCAACCTCATTCCTATGTCTTCTTGCTGCCGCCTACTTGTCCCCAAATTCCTAATCTCTATCAAGACATCTTGTGGATTAGCAGTTAGTTTCCTAAATATAACATCGTTGCGATGCTTCCATACCTGCCATATCGTCCCCACCAAGCATTCGATCCCATTAGCTCCATCATGTCCTTTCTTCTTCCTCGGGTATCCTAGCCAATCCCGAACCATCTCTAAAAAGAAATTGTAGGCAAAAGATTAATCCTCAACCCCAACTTTCCCCTGCTCAAATTCTCTTCACGACCTCACAGTCTTGAAATAGATGTTCTAGTGTCTCATTCTCCCTATGGCAAAAACACACTTGACTTCATCAATCAAACCTCTCGCCACTAGATTTGGTCCCAATGGCGGAGCGTTGTTAAGTAGTTTCCATAGAAAAACCTTCACTTTTGGTTCCAACATTTCCATCCACTATTCTCCTTCCAACTTCCCCTTTCTCTTTGGTTTTTCAATGTTTAGACCCATAAAATTAATGCCCTTAAATGGAGAGATCTCGCTTGAAATTGAAAAGAGAAGCGGTCTTGGAAGTGCTTTAAATAGATAATTTTTGCCTAATCTGTTTCTTTTTATATTTTGCTTAGTTATGGCTATTTAGGATTGTTATTATTTGCTTTCTTAGTTATGGATATTTAGCATTGTTATTAGTTTCTAAGTAATTGTGAATGAAGTTTAGTCTGTTGTGAGCCATGTGGGTTTTGATTACCCTTAGATAGCTTAGTTGTAGTGTGATTGTTAGTTTTAGTATTACTTGTTTGCTATTCTGGTAGTCTATTTGTGATCCTCATTCAATCAAAACATTAGTGGTGATTGTATTCCATCCTTGAGGACGACATTTCCTAAACCCTTGAAATGCCACGAACACAGGCGTAAGTAACAATTGATTTGAGCTAAATTATTTTTTTTTTACAATTATAAATGTACACATATGATACGTTTCTCGGACAAGGCTGATCCTATTATGCTGTCATTTTGTTCTCATTGATGTGGCGGACGAATACTAAGACTTTATATTTGATAATGAATTGTATTTACTAAACATTTGGTTATTTTAAAGCATATAAAATTTTAATTTAAATTGAAACAAGACATTTAAGATCATATCTTACGATAAGACATATATCATCACTCTTTAAAAATTTCAAAATCATGTTGAGTCCAAGTTAGATATATAAACTAGATTGAAATCTGGATGATGGATGATATTTAATTTTTTTATGAAGTTTTTATCCTTGGTTCGCAATACTAGATGAAAATTCTCTCTCAAATAAAAAAAAATCTAGATTTACATTAGGAGTGGGGTGTTAATATACTGTGCTTTCTTTCCCTGTTCTACAATAGAAGTTTTATTACATTGATCGAATTTCAAACTAAGTTACCTATGGCTCTTAAGTCTTCAACATTCAAGGGAGAGGGAATGAAGTTTAGGCACACTTACACTTAAAACTTAAGATAGAAAAGGACATGGCAATGAGCTGTTCGATTGCAATTCCATATACTATATTACCGTTATTAGGGTGCTCAGATTTTGAGCATTTTTAATTAATAAGGATCTCTGTCCATCTTTATCACTCAAGACATGTAAAATTTTTATTTAGTGAGGAAATTAGCCTTTTGCTAAAATTTTTCATAAATATAATTTGTATTTAGGTTGACATGATAAACGGATTGTTCAGTTTAAATATGGAGACATATGAAATTTCAATTAGGTCATGCTTCAAGCCAAATGATATTTTTATTTGGTTTGGGTTGGTGATTTTCGGTTTAAGGTGGACTTGAGTGGATTAATGTTTAGTCTCGTAAGCTTTTTATGTCAAAAAAAAAAAAAAAAAAGAAGAAAACTTGATAGAAAATTTCTGACCGAGTTCTACTTAATTTAAATCAATCTGAATTTTAGATTCATTTTCAGATGAGGTTATTTCGAGTCTCGAGTCCAATTTAAATTCAGATCGTTTAATTTGAGTTTCGAGTCTCGGGTCAACTTTTTCAAGTGTAATTTTAGGAAACCTTGCTGCCCAATAATGAACGTAGTCTACTAATTCTTGTTTTGAGCCTTCAAGGCTCTTATTAATTTATGATTAAAAAGTACATTTCTAGCTGTTGGATCTACATTTCTAGCTGTTCGATTTTCATGTCTTTATTTATACAATACAATCACTGAAGGTGACATATCAAAGTATTCTTAATTGCGAATCACTTGACAGATTCTTATCCATTGTGTAAGCTAAGACGGAGTAAACTCTAAACAATCATTATGTATGCAATGCAATGCACAGAACAGACTTGATATTTTAAAATTTTTTTTACTGCTCTAGGAATTAATTACAGCAGTTACCTATGCAAATTATAACATTATATTGAACATATTGGCTTCATGAGAAAGAATTTATATTACAACACTTGTGCTATGGACTCAGAAATTTAAATCTGCTAATATGCAGCATTTTAAGAAAATAAATCTAATATTTTTAAACATGGAATCATGGAAATAGGTACGTAAGTGTTTTGCCCAAATTTTACTAAGTGTTTTTGGACTTTAAAAACACCAAACATTACTTTTTAAGAAATTAAAGTTGTCATTCAAAAGTGGTTTGGGAAAATAAAAACAAACGATAACAAAGACCAAAAATATCAAATCGTTGCTTCTGTTTCTGGCTTCTTACAAATCTTACTCAACTACAGCGGAGCAGGTAATGGAACTTTGTTTATTGCCAAGTATATCCCTGATGAGTGAAACCGAGCCCAAGCCGACTCGAAGACATACCGATCCGAGCTCAGCAAGCTTCGGCTCGACTCGACTTAGTTTGGTTTGGTTTATGCTAAGTAGTTCATTTTTTTCTAAAATGTATAAAGAGTATAAAACGATCATTAAAATAAAATTATCACTAAAATTTCATTCATACCCTTATTTCTTGAATCTAATATAACTTCAATTATATCTTAAATTTTGAAACTTTTTAATGATGTAAAAATAAAAACAAAACTGAGCCGAACCCAAATTTGGAGCCTGAGCCATCTGTTAAGCCCGAGCCTAAATTTCAAAGGCTGTGGCTCATCTCGTCTCGTTCGGTTTACAACCCTAGTTGTATCTAACTAACCCACCAACACGCCATCCTCTCTTTCTCTGCCTCTCCCTGTCTCCCTCCCTTCCATCATGGTTTTATGCTCTATCATTCCTTGCCCATCCAATTTATGGTCTGTTTGGGTCCAGTTCAAATTAAAACGAGGGCAGAAAAATCAAAGAATGAATTTATGTATGTCTAGGGCTTTCTAGGTAGAAAAGATGATATAAAATCTTGATTCCTTTTGTATCTTCTATATGTTGGAGCAAGGTGAAAATTTATTTGATAAAATAGTTTTAAAAAAGTTAAGCAAGACAACTTAAATTATTCAAAAACATTTAATACAAATTAGATCATCAAAAGCCCTATACTTTCCTAAAACTACTTTTAAAAACACTACTTTTTAAAAATAAAAATAATTTTTTATAAACTAGGTCAAAAAGGCTCTATATATAATACCTCAATTCTATTAATCATTATTTAATAATATCATACATTATGTACATTCATGGTGCGAATCATTTCTCCGTATTAAATACTACAGTAATAAAAGCATATGTAATTTATACTATAACTCGTTAACAATATCATTATTTAACATTATACTAATAAAAGCATATGAAAGTCATTCTATACCTTGCTAACAAATATCATTATTCTATAATCTTTATAAATTTTATTGGGTTTGTGTCCCAAATTTCCCCTCAATGCCCATGATTAAAGCTTATTGCTCAACCATCTCTCTCTATCTCTCGCTCTCTCACTTTCCCATGATCATGCCAAGATCTTTCATAGCCCACGACTCGTGGAGATGGCCAGAGAAAATGTTTGACCAGAAGAGACCACCAGTGGGACCCATGGTTAGCCCTACAGCCCATGGTGGGCCTAGGTCTATTTGTTGCTTCGTTCACAGTCTCATGGTATACTTGTGCCTTTTCGGTTATTTGTGTCGATTTTAGAAGTTGAGAGGTCCCTTCGTTATTTGGTTTATTGAATGCAAATCTTCATCTTTGTCTTCTAGTTTGGAGAGTTACATCTTGGGTCGTCTGTATATTGGTTGTTTTCAAGAGTTTGGGTGTAGCAAGTTCATATCCCACTATATGGGTTCACGGTCAATTCTATCCACCTTGTGGTGTTCGTGAGCGCTCTAGGACACCTATCTTTGTGGGTATTTTGTTCAGAGGCATTTTGCTACCAGTCGTGGCCTCTTTTACTCCATTGTTCCACATTTTATTGAGAGTTTATTAGCTGAGAAAATTTTTATGTATTTATTTCGTTGAATTTTTAGGTCGTTTGAGATTATATCTCTATTTGATCTCATTGTTGCTTATGTTGAGATCGTTTGTACTCTCATCTTTATCATAGTGAATTTGTTGTCATTTGTTGCCTGTGGTTCATGTATGTGTAAGGCTTTGTAGATAGAAAAGATGAGACAAAATGTCTAAGACCAAAAAATTTGATTCCTTAATATCCTCTATATATTGATGAAAGGTGAAAATTGATTTGACAAAATAGTTTAAAAAACATTAGGCAAAACAACTCAAATCATTCAAAAACATTTAATAAAAATTAGGCTACCAAACACCTTATAAATTTCTCAAAACTACTTTTTAAAAACACTATTTTTTTAAAAAAAAACAAAAATAATTTTTTATAAACCACACCAAACATCTAAGAAAGGGCTCCCCTCAATTCATAACATAATTAATTTATAGAAATGTATCCACATGGCTAATAAAGAATATTCACATGCCGCAATTAAGGGATCACATATATGCATATAATAGACATATCGTGCTCATGAAATTAATAAATAAATACAAAACATTATACCAAGGAAAGCATGGAATAATATCAACCAACAAGAGATGACATATGGAATATGAGATAATACTTATGCACTACATGTGAATGATAATGCAAAGAGAAATATCCATGGTTTGCAAAAATATAATATAAGATGACTACATATAAGAATCTATCATCTATCATGTATATGACCATAAGATTAAAGTAAGCATTGAATGTCATTCCCCTTAAAAGTAATTCAAGTATATAAACATATGGTAAATTGATCAATCATTTGATCTTAGAGAAGAAAACATGTAAGAGTAACAATGATCTATGATAAAAAAAAATTACTACTATACTTTCCGACCTCTTTCTCCGTGTCATAACTATCAATTGTCGACCTTAGATATTTCTTGGTTTGTTTCGACTAAGTCAGATTTTTCAAGAATACTTAAGATCATGTTTTCCTCAAGGCACATTGATGTCACAATTCCAGTTTGTCTCAAAGTGTTCGACACAACGTCGTTTCAACCATCGGTTCATAACCTTGACATTGGAATTTAAATTTGACTCCCTTAATTTTGTGATCCGATCAGATTTTTCCGCAACTACTCAATAAGTTTATCGGTACTAAGAGAGGGCTTTTCCCTCAATTCAAAAATCAAGGAGATAACTCAGAAAATATAAATGGATCACCGGATATGTGTCTTGAGCATCCACAATCCAGATACCAACAGATCCGATTTAACTTTTCAAGTGTACCCGCACTCAGAAAAATCAAACCTTTCTGTTTCTTTTGACCAAATGGCTCTAGTCCGACCTAGTCGGATACCATGTTTGGAGGTTTTGTCCCTTTGGAAACCCAAACTTGGATTATCTTTTAACCTCTAGGTTTATGAGGAGGTGAAGAATCGAAGTAGCTCCTTCTTTTTCCAAAATTGGAGTGACTTTGAGTCTTTGAAGCATCCTTTTTTCAAAATGATTTTTGTAAGTAGTTTTCGACTCTCGAGTGAAAACCAATACCTTGTTTATTATAGGAGATACTTTGAGATCCAAGAATTATGTTGAGATTATCTTGACTTTTCGTAAGTTTCAAAAGTGTCTCATGTGTTTTATCAAATTTCTTTTGAAGATCTTGTTTTTCAATTTTGAGATCATGTAAATATAACTTGTGTTCACTTATCTCGGATTGAAGAGCTTCACGTGAGTTTTGCTAGGTCAGATTTTCATTTTTCAAAACTTTTATACACTTTTTCGAATATTTGATCTTAGCATGATAATGGTCCTAAATTCTCAAAACAAATTTGGTAAGATGATCTTTAGGAAAAGAGTGAAAGAATTTCAGCACCTCTTCGGTTTGTTCTTCGGTTTGTTCTTCATTTTTGATTCGAGTCGGACGGAGGAATATAATCTTTTTCCATCAAACACATATTGGCATTCTCGGATTCGTTGTCATTTTCACTAGAGTTAGAGTCATTCCGAGTTGCTACCATAGCCTTCTTTCCTTTTGAAAAGTGTTTATTCTTTTCTTTGTTCTTTTCCTCATATTTGGGCGAGTCTTTAATCAAGTAATCTGGGATCCACAACCAAAACAATTACCGAGTCGGACTCATTTCTAGAGAAAATTTTCTTACCTTTATGATATTTGTCATGCTTTTTTTTTTTTTTTATGATGATTCATGATTGGATCTCTTTTTGAGCTTGTTGTAGAAAAAAATTCTTCCGAAACCAGCAACAATGAGATCTAAAGTATCTTCATCGTCTATGGATGAGTCGGACCGAAAGCCTTCTTCATCAATGCTTTTCAGGGCAATGCTTTTCTTCGATTTGGTTCATTTGACTCATCTTGAAGATGTATTTCATGAGTTAGCAGTTTGCCAATTAGATCAACTAACTTTAATTTGCTAAAGTCTTATGCTTCCTCAATTGTTGCAACTTTTGGTCCCCATTTCTATTTTGGAAGGCTTGTGAGTATCTTTCTAACTACCTCCTCATCTGTGTAGTGCTTTCCCAATGATTTCATGTTTTTTAAGATCTCAAAGAATCGATGTATATATCTTTAATCCTTCCTTCAGGCAGCACCTTGAATAACTCATACTTGTGAACATATTGACTGATTTTTGATTGTCCGACCTGACTAGTGCCTTTGTAGATTGTCACTAGTGTGTCCCATGTTTCCTTAGCAGTCTCGCAAGCAGAGATTTGATTAAATTCATTAGGGTCCAGGCTTCATAGCAATATGTTGAGTGCTCGATGTTGTTTGAGTACTTGGTTTTCTCGACGGGAGTGAATTCTTCTCTAGGCTTGTCTTGGCTAACTCCTTCGACGTCCTTCTTGGGAATGTAGTTTCCTTGTTGAACAATTTCCCATATTTCATAATCATGATCTTTTAAAAAGACCTCTATAAGTCTCTTCCAATGGGCAAAGTTTGACCCATCGAAGAGAGGTGGTTTGTTATAAGCTCTTGCTTCTAAACTTACTTTGGGATAGTAAGACATGATTATAGTCCACAAGAATATTAATTCTTTAGAGTGTGGAACTAGTTTTGATACCAATTGAAAAGTCCCATAAGCTCGGATATACCCTAGAGGGGAGATGAATAGGTTATTTTAAAAGAAACAATGAGGGATGTGATTTGAATAAGAGGTTAGATATATAGTACAAACAAACAGAAAGATAAATTGGACAATACAAGTTTGTTTATTCACAATCTTGGCCCAGATCCAAATATCTCGGATTAATGGTCATCTAAGGTTTCCTCCCTTATGATTATCTTCTACTTTTCTTATTTCTCCGACTATCGGACAAGTTCTTCACTTAACTTTCGACCGACTTTTTGAGTACACTAACTCTCAAGGTCCATCACTCACACTTCTCTCGGTGTTACAACTCACAAATCAGTCTTCCCCAAGACTCTTTGCTACAACTCACAAAATATCTAACTCTTAGTGTAGGAACCACGATTGGCCGGGGCCCATCGAGTTTCCCCACTTATGTCGGGTCTCTTTTTTAAAGATTGATTTTGAAGATGATTTTTTGAAAGTCGATTTTGGAATGTGGGGATGAACCTTTTATTAAGATTTCCAAATTTTTATTAAATTGAGTTGAATGAATTGAATCAGATTAATTGGCGGTTTTATTAGTTGTTTTATTTTAGAAATTATTTTTAGAAGTCTCGGGATATTATTTCCTAACCCAAAGATCAATAAAATTAGGATTCCAAATCTATCATGAGGTTTCGGGGCAAGATCGATCTAAAAACACCAATCTAGACCAAAGCCACCACTATCGACCCCACGGTCGTTGGCTGAAGCCAGCACCTAGGGGTTGGCGGCGCCAGCCATGAGGCCATGACCGAGAAATTAGCCTCGGTCTTTTGGCCTACCCGGCATATCGAGAGCCTTAAAATTTTTATCCTATAGTCGGAAAAAGCCGAGATGTAATCGAATGGAATTAAAGCAAAAGAGGAGTTGCCGGTCGGTTTTGCAGAGAGTAAAACTAACAAAAACATAAAGTAAAAATTTTCTCTCTCGATCTTAGTATGGGAAAACTAAGACCGAAAAAAGCTAAATATGACTCCATCAGCCTTTGAACCGAGAATCGGATTCGGAGACGAGGGTACGAAACGTAGGGATAAACCCTTCCATTCCACTTGTCCGAAGACGACAATTACTAGTTTGAGTAGTGAATTAAAATAATGTACAAAAGCAAGCAAGCAACATGAAAAGAGAAACTAAAGCAACCAAAACAATAAAGAAAGCAATAAAGAAATAGGTTAAGAAAGCGATAAAGAAAAGAAAAGCGAGAAATAAAAGAATTACATCGGTCGGGGGAATTTAAAGGAACGATTACATCTCTTAAACCACAATACGGAAAACAATAAAAAACAGGAAAATAAATAAATCGTTCAAAGGTTGAATAATTGCTCTCGGGTTGTCCCACCTTGCTGATCCGGATCTCTACACTTGGATCTCTTGATGCAACGACGACAAACAAAAGAAAAGGCCTTGTTTTTGTGAGATTTGTGTGTAGGGTGTGGTAACGATAAGTTGAATAAGTGCCCGGAGATCGGAATAATTGAATATTCTTTAGCTCTTTGCATGGATTCAATGGCAGTTAAGCAAAAGATGAGATGAATGCTTATGATTGATTTCAACAGAGTAACGTTTAGGTGTGAACGTTACGGTTAGCTTTACGTAGCATTACGCATAGGAGAAAGCCATATGGGAATGAGGGCTCTCTATTTATAGGAAAGGACCTAGGTCACAAATCACCTAGGGTTTGCCTCCATTTAGTCGTCCAAACAGGTTGAAAATAAACCGGGCCAAATCCTAAGAGATTGAACCGAATAAGAAGGTGATAAAGCTGGATAGAATCTGGTTGGCGGGCATCGGCCACCCCGGCGCCCTAGGATTTCGTGCCCTAGTTATGTCTCCAAAGGACTCTCCAAGCCAAAACGCAGCGTTCCACTTAATACTTCTAGAAGGCGGGTGTCGACCACTCGCATCGTTTTGAGGGAAAAAGCTTATAGCCTTGTGTGAGTTGTCTTGTGAAGCTTAAATGCAACACTTTCATAGTCGTGATCATGAAATGTAATGCTTTAATACCATCTTTAGGTGTTCAGCTCCTTGTCCGATTGGACAAAAGTAATATACCATATTCTAAACTTGAAATTTCCCGATACATAGCACTGAGGTCCATTGTCTCTAAAGGCTCGACCTGATTTTTGATCAATCGAAAGAAAAGTGGATTTGTGGACCGACCCAAGGCAAAAAGGCTGTTTATTTGGTGTTGGTTTTTTTTTTTTTGTTGTAGTTTACTGGCTTATGTTGCACTAATCGATCACGAGTATGAGATCCAGTTCCTCAAACAGGACTCGGGATTATCATCATTGGGCCAACAAAACAAAATACGAAGTAAAGAGATAAAGGACAACACTTTTTAGGTGTCTACGGTAGCCCTTACTTTGACCGAGGCTAAAAGATGAAAGGTCAAAGTAGACACTAAAGGATACTTACTTCGATTTTTGTAAAGGGTTATGTGTTACTTGGAATTGGTTGTAATCAAACCTGAACTCCAAAATGGAACTTGAATTTGATCGTGATGCTTGTGCTATGAAGTTCGGGAAAAGGATCCTAAGGTTGGCTTGATTAGGGCCTAAAGCTTGGTATATTTTGGTGTTGAAACTTCAATCGTTCTTTGATCCGAAGCTTGGTTAAATAATATGCTGTGCTAGCACACTTGTTAATGCATAATTAGATTGACAAAAGTTCGGTGTTTTACCAAGTAATTCGATCGTAAAAAGACCGATAAAGCTGTTCGAAAAAGCCGATTAGCGAGCCCGAAAACTCCGACTTGCATGCATAAGGGGACAAAGATCACATGTCTTGGTTGGACAAAGCTACATGGACTAGAGAGGTGGGCTAGGCTACAAAAGTTGTCGCTAATTGAACCTCTCGAGCACTTCGTGACCAGCGCCGGCGTCCCCCGGCGTGTCCTGCTGGATTCCCTTGGTTCCCAACTATTTTCTTGACTCTTGTCTTATGTGCTTGGATGCCTGGACCGAATTTGCCTATAAAAGGAGGTATATGGTGTGTTTCATTTTGCACATCAACTCTTCTTCTTAGTCTTGCCATTCTCTTGTGCTCCTTTGCTTTACTCCTTGAAAACTAGTTAGTTCTCAAAAATTTCTTGCCTTCAAAATGTTTAGAAGAAAAGTTCATCCTGCTGGGAAAACTAGAGCGAGAGAATCTTACGTTGAGTAAGAATGGCATACCTAAAATGAATGGAATCAAGTTGACCTTTTAGTTGAGGCCCTCGTTGGCTATTTCCTCCTCAGTAAGCTAATTGACTTAAAATTCCTTCATTTGCTCATTCGGAGTAACTCTCTAACCCAAAATCTTATTGAATTTTTTTTTTTTTTTTACGAAAGGTTCGATTGGAAGTAGTGGAACCATTCCCAAATTCATGGAGACATGCAGAAGGATGAACTTTCCTCTTGAGAATGTCATGTACAATGCCAGGTTTGGACCTCTTTACATTGCTTTGTACATCTCATCGACAAGAGGGAGATATATCCTCTTAGAGCAATTAGTGAGCGCTTTTGGGATACTACCAACATGTTCCACCTCTACCTTATGATTGGAATTTGTACAAAAATCGTGACCTCCGTCACCTCTTTGGCCTTGTAGCCGAAAAATTTCCACATAATAATCACTTTAAGTATACTATTCTTTTTAGGCTTTTGAGGATGTTGTTTTCTGGCCTCAACATTCTCATAAACAACAAATCAAAATCATGCTTGCTCTTCTCTTGAGTACGATCCTCTTTTCCGACCAGGCCGCCAAGGTTCATATTCACTATTTGGTGAACTTAGTTGACCTTAATAAAATAAAGGAGCTTAATTAGGGTGCTCCTACATATACTTGCCTCATTAGGGGCCTTCGTGCCAATGTTCGGAATACAAAAATGGAGCAGATTCCACCAATTATCTTCCTTTGAATGACTTATGGAATATTATTGAGGTATGCTCAAATTCTCTTTGTCTCAAACATTTATACTTTTCATCTTGTGTAGATAAAAAACCTTACTTGATTTGTCAAAACATAGTCATGGTTGTATGAATATTTCTCACATCTCTCTCTCGGTTCAACACAAATCAGCATATATTTTCGGCATCCGCATCATGGGCTAAAGTCTATCGTCAACTCCCTAAGATTCATGAATAGACTTCAGGTCAGCCCTCAACTGTGTGGACTCAGTATGCTTCTTCTCTTCTCCAAACTTGCTCCAAAATGTGCTTAAGAGAACTTTTTACCACATTTTTAGGCCTCTAACCTTACCCACGGCCGGTACCACTACCTGTGGGGCTGCCCATGGTGGACTCTAGCCTTGAATATTCACTGTTTTTCGCTCGTTTTCTTATTGCTGTTCATCCTTGGTATCTGATTTCTTGATAGTTCTTATATGTAGGCCAATTTCCATCCTTAGGCCCAACTTTAGCTCCTCAAAGTGTCCTTGTGTGAGAATTAAGTGAAAGAAGGATCTTGTTTGAAGGTCCTTTTGGGTTTTGTTGGTATCTTGTGAAGAGGGTCACTCCTCAAATCGAGGTTAACACATGGCCTCCGTTTGTCCCGACCGATCCGCCTTCGAAAATGTTCTACTTTCATTCTCTCCCTTCAAATGAACAAGCGGCAGCTATAGTGGGGTATCGTTTTACCTCATTCTTAAATTTAAACATATCTTACACCCATCATGCAGCACGTATTATGACCTAATTGGTGAGTTCTCAATTTCTTCCTTGTAACTTAAATTTCTAGCATGGAAATTAATCTTCATCTTTTTAGGTAATTCACTCCTGTTGACATCCAAATCCCAAAGTCTCGATGTGCATGTTACTCTTTCCGAGGAATCTCCTCGTTTCATAAGGATTCCCGAAATCCCGGAAGAAGAATGTGTTGGGTATCCCTCCCTAGAAATTGGCGAGAGGTAAGAGTTTTGTGCTCTCTTTATTTTACTTGCATGTTAAAAGTATTTTTCTTGCTGATATCATCGAATAAACTTTGTAGTATAGCCAGGAGCAATCTAGAGCTATGTCTATCGGTTTTCAATTTGCTCTCCAGGAAATCCAAACTTCTTGGCCGGGCGATCCTTCCCTACTTTCCGAGTAAATCCTTGATTAGTGTAGTGCTAATTTTATTGAGCTTCTAGTGATTTGATAATCGCTCCTTTGATTTTGTAGATGCGTCGATCTAGAGCACCTCCCTCCGGCGAGTCTACCTGGTGTACCCCAAGACTTATGCTCCCGATCAACAAACACCTTCTAGTAATAATGCTAGACAAGGTTCTTCACGGCATTCTTCGAGGCGTGCTCACCCATAGGAGTGCTTTCGAGGCGGGACCGAGCTCTTCCGGACCTTGCGCTTCCGATGTCGGACCTAGTTATTCCAGGGAGAGCTTAAACATCCTTCCTTTGCAAGCCTTTGATCGTCACGGGAACCCTCTTTATTTCCCTCGGTCTTCTTATAGATGTCCGACAAGGTTCTTCACGGCGTTCTTCGAGGCGTGCTCACCCATAGGAGTGCTTTCAAGGCGGGACCGAGCTCTTCCGGACCTAGCTATTCGATGTCGGGACCTAGTTATTCAGGGAGAGCTTAAACATCCTTCCTTTGCGGGCCTTTGATCGTCACGGGAACCCTCTTTATTTCCCTCGGTCTTCTTATAGTTGTCCGACCCATAAGGCTTTACAGTCTTGGGACCAAGGAGGTAGCTCATATCAAGTTGATGAAGGTGGTTGATTCTCTACATCCATCTTGGATGACTTCGAGAATTATATCTTCGATGACGATTCCGGTGGTGATGCATAAAAGACTCCTTGCGCTTCGTTGCTTGTTGATTAATGAGTCCTTGTAGGGTGTTTGTTTATTAACGTATTATTTACTTTGTAATGAAGACTCTTATGCAATGGGATGAAATGCGGGACTCGATTCTAAAAATGCGTTCTTTTATTTAATATGATACACAAAACTTAGGAAAAAAGTTACAAAGACAAACTTGAAAAAAATGCACTAGCCCCCATTTCGTCTAAAAGAAAATAATAAAAAGAAAAAGGAAAATCTCAAGTGCATGGTCCAAAAGAATAACACAATATGTACCATGAGCCGGGGCAAAAATAGTCCAAGGATTGCTTGGGCCAAAGAAAACCACGAAACGGGGCCCGGCCATAGGCGTGGCCGGCGGCCGCCACGGCAAGTCCAAGGACAGTTTGGATTGCTTGATGGTTGAGTTGCGGTAGGACTCGAAAACTCCGAGAAAAACCCCTATACATAGGATCGGCGTGGTGTAGAAGAATTACAAATGCAAAAGCCTTCGATAATCCAAACTAAAAACATATTATATCTCCTTCTTACATTCAAAACCATGAATTACATGACCGAGTTAAGCCAATGGATGCACAAGATGCGTAACATGGATAGATCCGGGTTAACCAATTATGGGCTGAATGTCCAATTCAACATTCGCTAGGTGAGATATACTTGGCCCTTCCTAAGAGTTGTTGTGGTTTACTTGGGATCCTCACTACCATGTCTTTAGGTTCGGGGATAAGGAACTGTGCCCCCTGCTCGAAGAATTTGATGCCATACTAGGCGGTTTAGGCAAACAAAAACAGTTGTTCCCAAATCTTTAGAAAATCTTCACGAGAAATACAAATACCTACTGAAGCTGAGCAATAAGAATCTATGGTGGATTCTTTTTGGGAATCGGGTGAGTTTGATCAATCTTATGAAGCATTACCACAACATGTTTACTTATGCTTGAATCCCTTATTATCCCTTGGCGGCGGGCTGCCATCACTTGTATGATAAGTGGATTCTTGCGAGTAGGAGGCCATGAAGACTTGGCACCAGCAACCCTACTGAATCTAGTGGAACAGCTGGAGGATTATTGTTCCCTAACTCCACTAATAGTAGTTGAAACAATAATTGGCTTAGACAGAGTTATAGCCAATGCTTGAGCAAAACTTTCGCGAAGCGCCCGTTATGCGAGGTAAGCACAAAACAATGAACAAAAGCGAGCAAACATAGACTGGTGGGAGGTGCCGGCCATAAGGCGGATGTCCGACGCCACCGAGGCTGAGACGCCTTCGGTTTGAGCCTAAAAGACGGTAACTTTCATTTACGCCTTTTTGTCGCTATTTACTATTTTTCGATTTTGCTCTTGTTGGGCCTAAATGATTGGGCTTTGACCGTGCAGGACACTAATATTTGATTTTGCATTTGTGATGTGCGGATCTGGTTGATAGAACATCTTAAGTTCAAAACATATACCTCACAAGCACCCGTTCATATGTCTACTAGGCCTAGAAGAGAGCACGTATTACTTCCCTAGCTGTGTGTTGCGGCAAATAGGTAGAGAACAAGTAATACCACTATTAGATTGTATTCGCCCAGCTGCTTTTGATTTGTTTAAAGGGCATGGTAGCTCTAAATGGATCAGGTCGTGGCTCAAATACTTGGAAAGGTCCGCCGAAACTTCTAACTCCTGCAGACTTGCTGACACTCGAAGGCAAACCTAACATTGCTTGTTTCTCCCTATTATCTAGAGTGGATAATAGAAGTAGATCCCGAACGACGGAAGGCACTGAGACTCGGAGAGATAGATCTTGAAGAAGTTGTCCCTGCCGTGGCCCGACCGACCCACCATTGTCCGGGTGGTGACCGGCGCCTGCCTTGGCCTAGCCTGGTTGTGGGCTCGACCTACTATCTAGGGGTATGTTAGGCGTAGTACTTCTTCAACTGATCTAAGTTGGTGTACTTGAAAAATCTCTTCTCTATCCAATTCGATTAATTTGGCCGCTCCGCCGGTAAAATCCGAATCGGTATAAACGAGCCTTGCCGATTGGGCTTAAACTTTCCTCGCGGGTCCTAAATTAGTGCTCTTATCTCCTTAAGGACCAAATCCATAATTTCCAAATTTCGAGGCTTAACCTTCTTATTAAATGCCCTGGATATGCGAGTCCGGTATATTTGGACATTATGTATGGCATTGATGCACCTCTCATCTAATAATACTAACTCCTCATAACATGCTTTGGCCCATTCACGCTTCGGAATTTAGCTTTTAGCAATTATCCTTAACGAGGGAATGACAATCTCAATTGGAAGGACTCGCTTTCATGCCTTAGACTAAAGAATAAGGTGTTGCTCACGTAGAGGTTCTAATGGAAGTTCTATATCCCCACAAGGCAAAAGGCAATTTAGCCGGCCAATCCTTATAGGTAACTACCATTTTCTCCACTATCTTCCGAATATTCTTGTTAGCGAGCCTCAATCGCTTCGTTGCTCGAGGGCAATACGAGGAAGATTTGTGATGCTGAATTTTATACTTATCCAACAAATCTGCTACTTCCCTCTTAAAATGGCTACTATGATCACTTATTAACTTGTGAGGCACTATATAACGACAAATAATATTCCGAGTAATAAATTTGACTACATGTTTTGTCTCGCTTCTACCCATTTGGTGAAGTAGTCAATTGCTAATAACACAAATTCGTGATCACCTATTCCTTTAGGAGTCACCTTGCCAATAATGTCTATTCCCCAAACTGAAAAAATGGCCGGGGTGAAGATAACATTGTAAGAAATCATGGTGGTTGGTGTTGTAAGTTTGCATACACCGACAATTATGGCACCTTCTAACAAAGTCATGACGAGTCGATGCCATGGTTGACCGATAATAACCAAGCCTCCGAACCTTCGAACCAATATCCTACCATTCATGTAAGGTCCACACTTCTCACCATGAATCTCCTCTATGATGCACTTTGCTTCATGTTGATTAACACAAAGTAAGTTAATCCCAAAATTAGGTTTCTTGAACAGTTGCCCTCGATTAATAAAGAATTGGGCAGCCAATATCCCGATGGCTTGTTGGGCTATAGGTGTGGAGTCCAAGGGATACTCTTGCTTATCCAAATACTAATAAATATCATGATACAAACTGGTATGGTCAGTATTAAACACTTCTAATGTGTAGATGTGGGCGGGATGGCTCTGTCAGCTCAATGTGAACGGGCATTGAGTAAATGTCGGTAGGGATATTGATCATGGATGATAACTTAGCTAATGCATCCGCAAATTGATTATTATCCCTAGGAAGGTAAGTAAAAGAGGTGTTCTCAAAATGTTAGATAATTCTACTAGGTATGCTTGGTAGAGTGCCAAGGCTTCACTACGTACCTTCCACCTTTGCGAAATCGGTTGATGATTAAACTGGAATCATCGAGAACCCCGATACTCTTGACCCCGATCTCCGTTATAGCCTCAAGTCCTGTGATGCAAGCCTCATACTCTGCAGCATTATTGGTGACCTCGAAGTCTAGT
The DNA here is from genome assembly GCA_021018815.1 of Talinum fruticosum. Lineage (NCBI taxonomy): Eukaryota > Viridiplantae > Streptophyta > Magnoliopsida > Caryophyllales > Talinaceae > Talinum > Talinum fruticosum. The sequence goes on from JAITYX010000022.1 coordinate 3,356,387, forward strand.
TTAATTGAAATGGGAGTATGTGCTCCCTCCGACGAGACTAAAAGAATTCCTACTCCAAAGCCCTTTTGATTAGAAGTGCCATCAAAGTACATTATCCAAACATCCACATCTACTTGCAAAATATCCTCGTTTGGAAAGTCTAGGTAATCGGGTTGTGATTCGGGCACATGCAGATTAACTAAGAATTCTAACAATATCCTTCCTTTGATCGCTTTTTGAGGGACGAACTTGAGTTTGAATTCCGATAGCATGACAATCCATCGCACTATCTTACTGGCGATAGGTCGGTTGCTCAAGTATGATACTTAATAGGATCCATAGGAGGCACTACATGTACCATGTGGGCTAACATGTAGTATATGAGCTTCTTGGTAGCCTAGACTAATGCCAATAATGTCTTCTTTAATGGCGTGTATTTAGTCTCATAATCCAGGAACTTCTTGTTTAGATAATAGATTGTGTGTTCTTCTTTCCCGTCTCGTTGAGCTAGCATGGCTCCCATAACTATTTCCATTGTGGTAAGATATAGAAGTAAAGGTTTCCCTAATTGCGGTGGAAATAACACTTGGAGGATTAGCCAGGTATTCCTTAACCTTCTCGAATTCTTATTGGCACTCGGCATCCCAAATGGGCTCGAGATCCTTTCTTTAATTTCTTGAAAATAGGTTCACATACCATAGTCAATTTTGATATGAAATGACCGATGTACTGTAAACGTCCTAAGAAACCCCTTATCTCTTTTACTGTACTTGGTGGGGGATCTCCTGAATGGCTTTGATCTTAGATGGATCAACTTTAATTCCTTTAAGACTAACAACATAACCTAACAGTTTACCCGAGGTCACTCTAAAGGCAAACTTTTGAGGATTAAGGCGCATGTTACACTTCATGAGTCTATGGAAGAATTTTCTCGGAGCTAGGTAAGTGCCCTGCCATATCTTTGGACTTTATGATCATATCATCTACGTAAACTTCAACTTCTTTATGGATCATATCATGCGGTAGTGTTGTTGCTTGTCCTCCGATACGTTGCACTAGCATTTTTAGCCCAAATGGCATCACCATATAACGAGTAAGTTCCCTATTGAGTGATGAAGGTCGTCTTCTCCATATTTTCTTCGAGCATCTTTACCTTATTATACCCAGACATAATCCTCCATGAACAAGAGTAAAGCATGACCCGTTGTATTATCTACTAGAAGATTGATATGAAGCAACAGGAAATCATCTTTAGGACTGGCCTTGTTTAAATCCACGAAGTCGACGCGAGATACAAACTCTACCATCTTTCTTCGGGACCGGAATTATGTTTGCTACCCACTGAGGATAGTAAACTACCTTAATGAACCCATACTCAAGCTGCTTCGAACCTCTTCCTTAATCTTCAAAGCCCATTTTGGTTTCATCCTCCTCAACTTTTGCTTAACCGGCTTAACATCTTCGTAAAGCGGAATTTTGTGTTCTTCTATACTCGGATCTATACTTGGCATGTCTTTATAGGACCATGCAAAGACATCGATAAATTATGCAAGGAGTGAAGTGAATTGCTTATTCTCTTCCGGGTCTATGGTTTTCCCAATCTTAACCTCTTGAGGTTGATCAATTGACCCAGATTAATTATTATTGTTTCCTCTATTATTGGAGAGCGATTTTCATGATCTTCCATAACTTTTATTAGTTCTTGAGGAATTTATTGTTCGTCATTAGAGGCAAAACAATTAAGAGCAATAGAAGGCAACAAGTAAGCGGAAAGGTTCACTTTATTGAATGAAGCAACGAGTACATCGGACTTAGAAACAGAATTAGAAATGACGAGAACTAGAAAAAGAACTAGGAACAATAGAAGGAGAAGCACAAACCCTAGCACTAGACATAGAAAAAGGATACGCTCTTAGGTCGACGAGCAAATTCTCGGCCATCCTCGGCGTCAATCCAAGTAACATGATTGGACCCTTCCATATCGACGTCGGTGATGAACCTGGATGGATCGAGCGTGGGTGTGACATAGCTCGTGACAGATGCCGAGACCGAGTTCCCTTCTAGATTACCCTCTTGGTCAAATAGAAGACCGAAAAGGTTGTTTCCGGTGAGATTGGTCGAACTCGATGTGGACTGTACCTCTTTAAGGAGGTAAGGTGTCTCTTTTTCTCGAATATAACAACCACTAAAAATCTCTAGACTAGGTACTAAGATACCTTTTTCCTTGATGTAGTTAGGCTCGGGAAAATCATAATAAGGGAAGTTGTCTTATTCTTTTAGAAATTGCCCATTCGGACTATAGGAAAAGAGCTTAATAGAGCACTTCTTTGCTTGAATTTCCCACTTGGCTTGAGCTATTTCCTTAGCAGTAGGTTGATAGCCTAGTCCAAAGTTGTAGTTGTTAGTGGGTTCAAGGGGTAAAAAAATATGATGGTATGCCCTTTTGGCCTGCGAGTAAGACCGAAAAATACCCCTTCTTCGTAAGCATCGAATGGACACTAGGATTGCCATAAAAGGTTAAAGGTAAAAGATGCTTTATCCCTTTCTAAGCCAGCAACGGTTTCAAATCCATAAAGTCCTTCATCATTGGCATCATGTTTGATCTCCACTATAGATTCTTTAGAGGTGATAGTAGCATAGAGATTATCCTCGTTAACGGTTATGACTTGACCTTTAATTATCATTTTGACCTTCGATGCGAGTGTAGAGGGCACTACTCGATGATCATGCAACCAAGGGCGTCCTAGAAGCACATTGAAGGTAGCTGGGATATCTAAGACTTGGAATTCGATATTCCTCTCCACTGCCCCTATATTGATTAGCAAGGTCATTGGTCCCAAAGCTGTTCTTTTAGAATTATCATAAGCTCGAAGATGGACGAGTCTGTTTAGAGAGTTGTTACTCCCTAATTCCTAACCTTCTAGTAGTTCTCTAAGGACATACGCGTTCATCTGCTGATCCATTGTCTACCAAGGTTAGGGAACAAACTTGTTGATGTAAGTTATAGTTAGATAAAGGGCATTGTTATGTGCAATGCCTTTTACGGAGATCTTTACGATCAAAAGTGATGGTTTCATCCCCACTGTTAACCAATCCTACTACTTCTTCTAGCATTTCGGGAGAAACTTCGATCTTACTGAGTGCATCAATTAAAGCCTATCTATGTTTCGGGAAGCGAGATATTAATTGCCAGATTGAGATGTCGGCTCTTAATTTTTGAGTTGCTTAATGATTGGGTCTTCTTCCTTTGTAGCTTCGGGCTCTTTTGGGGCTTTACGAACTCGTTGTGGACCCAAGGGTGCATTGTGCCGTCTGGATCTAGTAATAAATTGAATTGCATGACTCTTAGTGCCTCCCCAAAAGTCTTTTTCTTTCAAAGGTGGTGTCCCCCAAAAGTCGTCACTATTGTTATCGCTATTACTTTTTGTTTCGTAGACATCTTTTTCATTACTCACCCACAACCCCTGGACTCTTCTGGATCTAATCAAGGTAACCTAAGAAGTGGTTTCAACTTGTTAATGTCTTGGATAAAAATAGACGGATCCCACTGACCTGGAATAGGTTCGGTGAAAATAGCTAAGGTGCGTTGAAAAGGTTTTTACTATTGCTTTCTAGTTTGTTCTTGAATGTCCAACACTCTTCCATATCATGTCCTCGTACACGATGGTATTTGCAAAATTTTCCCGCATCCCAATTTTTGGATTGTTTCGCGGTTTCGATTCTGCTGTAATAAGTGACAATTCTATCTTTCCTTTTTCCAAGAGACGGTCAAGGGCTTTGGTGTAAGTAGTATCAATAGGAGTGTAGTCGGTATACTGTTGAGGGCATTGACATCTGCAACCCTAGTAGCATTGCCGGTATTGGAGGTTTTCTTATCTTTAGAATGATAATTACATTTGTACCCAATCACAACTTTTGTGGTTACGATAGACAACTCTTCTTCTATCGAGTAAACCAAAATCTCTAAAGGTTGAAAAATTCATCATGGGTAGAAATTTGAGGTGCTGATTATAATTGGCTCGAAGATTTTTCACGATGATTCGAACTTGGTCCTTCTCGGAGGGTCGATTAACTATATGGGCTGCCTTTGCTCTCCATCCGGTAAGAAAAATCTGTGAAGCCTTCCTTCTCACCTTACTTGATTAATTCCAAGTCTCTAAGGGTAATAGGTAAATCAATGTTATAAGAGTATTGACGAAGGAAATCCTTGCACAAATCAGTCCAATTGGCTACCTTGCGTAGGTCAACCGCATTATACCACTTCATTATATCGGTATCAAATGTCCAGGGAAGATGATATGGTAAATGTCTTCAGGAATGTTCTTAAGAGTCATTGCTCCCAAGAAGTTGTGTACATGATGATGGGGATTCTCGGAACCTTTAAAATTAATATCAAGCATGGTAAACTTAGGAGGTAGTTTACCTTTAGGGATTGAAGTGAATCCCTTATGATCGAAGTAATGATTACTGAACATGGATGACTCCCTTAACATCGGTTCTATCTTATCTATATAGGAATCAGCTTGAGATTTGGATTCAGGTTTAGGGAATTCGCACTTGGGATTGCCTGGAGGAGACATGATAGGTGGAAGTGGTAGAACCAAGGTTGTTTCCCTTCTTAAATCTCCATTTCCTCATATCTCTTACTAGTCTCAATAGCCCTTATGATAGTCTTAAGATCCCTTGATATAGATGATATTTGTTCTTCTTGATCATTCAACTTGGTTTCCACCTTAGCTATATTCTCATTAAGTAGACGGAGTTTAAGATATTGCTCTGGGTTGGGATGCATTGGAAGGGAACTCTTTTTAGGTATTGTCTTAGAACATGGAGTAGACTGTGATGGTGTGGTATGCATCAAAGCTTGTCGCACCGATGTAAAAGAAGATGTGTCGGACTCCTTGGTGAGACGTTCTAATATTTTATAGCTCGAATTCCAACGATACTCGGTTATCGTAGACTTCCCTATTCTGCGAGCCCAAAGAATGAGGTTTATCGTAAGACCTGAATGGACTAAAGATGCTTTTATTTGGATGCACATAAAGAATGCGATGATGATATGATGCACAACTTAATTGAGATGATAATCTAATAAATGGATGTTCCTTAAAGAAAAGATGCTAATACATCTCCCTATTTGAGATGAATTCTGAACTAGATGCAAAATGAGAAGGAATGGACCTATCTATTAGAATATGATTTTATTTTCCTAATACAAATGGACTCACCTAATATGAAATGATTTTATTGGACTAAAGTAAATAGACTCACCTAATATGAGATGATTTTATTGGGCTAATGCAAATGGACTCACCTAATATAAGATAATTTTATTTGGCTAATGCAAATGGAGAATAAGAATGTGAAAGAATGAAAAGGACTAGACAATAAGAGAAAAGGACTTTCGGTAAGTCCTTTTCACAAATAGCCACTACTTAGGCTACTAAAAAGGAATTTTTGAAACGACACATAAGTGCAAACAATAGACCAACCCTAATAGGAGAAGGAATTTTGACTTTTGGCTAAGTGCACATAACGAATCGACTCTAGGAAATTTATTAAAACGTTTTATTTTCACACATGCAAAGGTTTAATCAGAACTCCTTACCTATTCCTAAAGGCTCACAAACAGAAGATTAAATCTAAAACACACACATTCATTCAAGCATGCACATGAAGTTTGGGTGACACCTAAAAGTCCAAAAGTTCTATGGTCGGAGAGTTCAAGAGTTTGGGTACAAGGTGACACGTAGGTCGAGAATTTAGTCCCCTATGGGTTGCACGGATAAAGATACCAACCAAAATTCTCGGTGTCTCTCATTGAACCAAAAGGTTTAGCCCAAGAGTGCATGCTACGAAGGATGAGGTACCGTTTCCTCGGGCAATCAAGCCCGATTGGGCTTGCCTAAAGGAACCGAGAGGAGCCTCTCTCTAGAAAGGGTAAACAGGGGGTACACTAAAGTTTTCCTAATGATCCAAAATAATATTTAAACTAGTTCAAAGGTTGCTAAATGCCGGATGCCTAATGCAAGCATATTGTTAAAACACACTACTCAAATTTTCAAGTTTCGCCCTTTTAATAAATAATCTATCCCCGAGTAGAGTCGCTATCTGTAGGAACCGTGACCAGCCGGGATCCACCGAGTTTCCCCACCTATGTTGGGTCTCTTTTTAAAGATTGATTTTGAAGATGATTTTTGAAAGTCGATTTTGGAATGTGGGGATGAACCTTTTATTAAAATTTCGAATTTTTATTAAATTGAATTGAATCGGATTGATGGGCGGTTTTATTAGTTGTTTTATTTTAGGAATTCTTTTTAGAAGTCTCGGGATATTATTTCCTTACCAAAAGATAAATAAAATTAGGGTTCTAAATCTGCCGTGAGGCTTTAGGGCAAGATCGATGTAAAATGAGGCCACGGCTAAGAAATCGGCCTCGATCTCTTGGGCTAACTAGTAGATCGAGAGCCCTAAAATTTTTATCCTGCAATCAGAAAAACTTGAGATGCAATCAAATAGAATTAAAGCAAAAAGAGTTGTCGGTTAGTTTTTAAGAGAGAAAACCTAACAAAAACATAAAGTAAAAATTTGCTTGTCTCGATCTTAGTCCGGGAGAACTAAGACCGAAAAGGCTAACAATGACTACATCGAGTCTTTGAACCGAGAATCGGATTTGGGGGCGAGGGTACGAAACGTAGGGATAAACCCTTCCATTCCTCTCGTTTGAAGATGGTCATTACTAGTTCGAGTAATTAATTAAAATAATGTACAAAACCAAGCAAGCAACATGCAAAGCGAAATTAAAGCAACCAAAACAACAAAGAAAGCAATAAAGAAAGCGATAAAAAAGCAATAAAGAAAAGAAAAGCGAAAAATAAAAGAATTACATCGGTCCGGGAAGAATTTAAAGGAGCGATTACATCTATTAAACCACAATACAAAAAGTGATAAAAAGCATGAAAATAAATAAAACGTTCGAAGGCTGAATAATTGCCCTCGGGTTGTCCCACCACGCTGGTCCGGATCTCCACATTGGATCTCTCGATGCAATGGCGACAAGCAAAAGAAAAGGGCTTGTTTTTGTGAGATATATGTGTAGGGTATGGTAATGATCGAGTTGAATAAGTGCCCCGAGACCGGAATAAATGAATATTATTTAGTCTGTTTGCACATATGCAACAACGGTTAAGTAAAAGATAAGATGAATGCTTAAGATTGATTTCGACAAAATACCGTTTAGGTGTAAATGTTACAGTTAGCTTTCTACAGACATTACGCATAGGAGAAAGCCATACTTGGAACGAGAGCCAAGGCTCTCTATTTATAGGAGATGACCTACACAATTGAGCTAGAGCTTGCCTCCATTCGGTCGTCCAAACAGCTAAAAATAAATCGAGCCAAATCCTAAGAGATTGAACCGAGATAAGAAGGTGATAAAATCGGATAGAATCCAGTTAGCGGACGCCGACCACCTAGGCGCCCTAGGGTTTCGTGCCCTAGCTATGTCTTCAAAGGACTCTCCAAGCCAAAACGTAGTGTTCCACTTAACTCTTCTAGAAGGCAGGCGCCGATCACAACGTCGTTTTGAGGGGAAAAGCTTCTAGCCTCATGTGGGTTGTTTTGTGAAGCTTAAACACAACACTTTGATACTTGTGATCATGACATGTAACGGTTTAATGTCGTCTTCGTGTCTTCAGCTCCTTGTCCGATTGGATAAAAATAAAATATAGTATTCCGAACTTGGAATTTCCCTGTACACAACACCGAGCTCCATTGTTTCTAAAGGCTCCGCCCGGTTTTTGGATCGTCCGAAAGAAAAGAGGATTTGTGGCTCGACCCAAGGCAAAAGGTCGTTTATTTGGTGTTGGGGATTTTTTGTCGTTTCTTGGTTTATATCGCACTAATTGATCACGGTTCGAGATCGAGATCCAGATCCTCAAACGGAACTCGAGATTATCATCATCGAGCCAACACAATAAAATACGAAGTAAAGAGATAAAAGACGACAGCTTTTAGGTGTCTACACTTAGACACTTTGTTATAAGAATGATATGAGTAAGAACAATTACAAGAGATTAAGATAAGATATAAAGTGTATTCTCTTGCTTGGTTAAATCATGGTCTTGGCTTATATCTTTATAACTTTCCCTTCATTTAGTCGACCGTTGGAGTTACGAGTTGGAAATATGATATTCTCTCGTCTAACTTGGTAACCTAATCTTGGCAAGATCTACCTCTTGTCCGGAATCTTGATACTTTCCGAGTTTGGCTTGGTTCTTGAAATGCTTATGTATATTTGAATGTTTGTCCTGCCTTAACAACCTTCATTCTTTTCTTAAATCACGTGGTTGATATTTCTTCTATTTGCACTTGCATAGGTAGAATGATCCGATTTGATATCCTTTCGAAAATAGATCCAATAATCTCTCGTGAAAGATTCGATTTTCTTGTGAATTTATTTTTCGAATGCATCTTGATTAGTCCTAAGTCTAGATGAATGACTTTAAACCAAAATCAATTAAAGAGGCCAGTTTCATACCTGTGTCTTCATCTTCGTCTTTAGCTACTTGGTTTGGAGAGTTACATCTTAGGTCATCTATATCACTACTACAGGAACCACTTTTAACTATGATTAAAAATGACATTCAACGACGGTTAATCGGCGTTGTGTATGTGGCCGTTGTTGTATGTACCATCTTTTACTACAATTCAAAAACCGTAGTTAAATGTTACCTATGATGACGATTCGGATGTAAGAACCGTCGTCATATTTATTAACTATGATGACGGTTCTTATACTAGAACCATCGTCATATGTCATGAAGGTAGGGGCATATAACGACGGTTCTAATGTAAGAACCAGTCGTGATATTCTAATTTTTTAATAGTTTTTTTATTTTTCTGTACCCCCACAAAATACATCACAACTTACAATACAAGAGGATAAATTTCCCACTTACTATAACCACAACAAATTCCATTGAACAAGTTCGAGAACACAATTCCATAAATCTTCACGAGTATGTTACAACAATGAATATATTACAAATGTGAAATTATAATACAAAGAGTACTTATTCATTATTTATGTGAAAAAGTTCATCTCTATTTACCTAAAGTGATGCTTTTGTAGTAAATTAAGTTATGTCATTGTCTTTATGACGATATTTCTTACTTGGAGTTGTTGCAGAGGTGGCCTGAACAACATATATATATATACATCATATTTGTAGTCCACACTACCTCTGCACGAACTCTAAGCAAGCAATATAGTCATAAAGACAAACACATAACTCAATCTACTAAAAACATTTTTCAGGAAAATAGAGATGAACTTTTGGCATAAATATTAAAATCATTTAAACCACAAAGTTTCAAAAAAGAAATACACACAGAGGTGGACAACATAAAAACTCAATGATCTCACCCACGAACCTGTCAAGAGTGAGCTCATTACTTCTCCAAGAAAATCAAGGACGAAGTTAACATTCAGGAGCCTAGTTCTTTTGACCCTCGTCGAATGATGAATCTTGGTCCTCACGAGCAATCTCTATTTCCTTTGTCATTGTCCCAAATTGATGCTTCTCTTATGTATTGCTTCCTTGGAGTTCGTGTAAGGGTAGAGGTGGACAACATCACTTCTTTTTAGGGGGTTCCTCTTATTTTCCTTAGGGAGGTTCTTCTCCTTCTCCTTCGATAAGTTCCTTTAGACTGGAGAATAACGAGAGAAAGGGTCCTCCACCGATTTACTACTCTCAAGGGGGAGGGGACCGGACGATGAGCCCATGCTTGAAGTGGCGCCTCCGCTCGCCACATCACTTGCTGTTGAGTGCGAAGGAAGTTTTCTATAACTCATTTTCTCTATGATCGAAGGAGAAAGTTAAGTCAAAGAATTATTCTTACCAACTCCCTCAATAAAGCCTCTACCCCTCTTCCCATTCAAAAAATGCTTTGGCTTCCAAGCTGTTTACGTATATATTACATTATATATATATATATATATATATATATATATCTAGTTTCCTTTATATATATATATATATATATATATATATATATATATATATATATATATATATATATATATATAGTTTCCTTTTACTTCCAATTTTGATGTATTATACATTATCATAAACTAGATATGATTTTGTTTGAAATTTTATATAATGCATAGGACAAATTAATATGAATAAAATGTTGAGGTCATCCCTTTAATTTACTCTAACAATCCAAGACATAATTAGAATCGGAGTTCCCATAACCCTTCTTGACTTTAGTAATGAGGTCAGATTCACTAGGCAAGACATAGAGTTTATATGTAGCGTGGGTTGGTACACAAAGAAAGAAAAAAGGGATAAAGGATTCATCGGAGAGAAAGGTGATAAACAATCACAAAACTAATAATAATTCCCTATTGTTTGTCACCTTTTTCTTCGATGAATCATTTACCCTTTTTTCCCTTTTCGTGTACTCGACCCACGCTACATATAGACTCTATGTCTTACCTAGTGAATCCGACCTCATTGCTAAAGTGAATAAGGTTATAGGAATTCCGATTCTAGTTATGCCTTAGGTTGTTAAAACAAAGTAAATGGATGACCCGAACATCTCATTGATATTCATTATTGTCTTATACATTACGTAAACTTCAAAAAAATCATGTACTGTAGTTTACAATCATGTATAATACAACAAACTTGCACCTAAAAAGGAAACCGAAAATTTAGGTAATTGGATAAATTAGCTCACCCCCAACTTCAACTCATCAAAATAAATAAATTTGATAGCAAATTTATCTTTATGACAAGTATTTGGAGAGATCCCTATATCCAAATGCCTCTTGAATTTTTTTTACATTTTCACATATATATTTTCGCCATTTTCATCTTTAAACCCTACACACACACACACACACACACACACACACACAACTCTTTCCCTCTATTCGTTGTGTAAAAAAATTGTGTACGTATTTAATATATCATATTTATATGGTTTCCTTTTTGCTTCCAAATTTAATGTATGATACATTTATTATAAACTAGACATGATTTTTTTTTTGAAGTTTACGTAATTCATAAGACAATAATGAAATTATGAATGAAATGTTGAGGCCAACCCCTTAATTTTCTTTAATAACCCAAGATATAACAGGAACCGAAATTCTCTTTTTATGATTAACAATAAGGTCGGTTTTACAAGACAAAAATGTAGTGTACATACAACATAAGTCGATTTACAAATAAGGGGTGAAGGATCACAGAGTCAAATAGAAACAAAAGGTCATAAATAATAGTCATTCATGTTTATCACCTTTTGTTTCCATTTGACTCCTCGATCTTCTACCCTTCTTTGTAGATCGGCCTATGTTGCATGTACATTTCATATTTGGTCTTGTAAAACCGACCCCATTGTTAATCACAACAAGAGAATTCTAATTCCGTTATATCTTGCGTAGTTAAAGGAAATTAATGGGATGGTCTCAACATTTTATTCATATTTCATTATTGTCCTATAAATTACGTAAACTTCAAAAAATATCATGACCTCTAGTTTACGATCATGCATAATACAACAAACTTGCATCCAAAAAGGAAAGCAGCAATTTAGATACCCCCAACTTCAACTCATTAAAATAAATAAATATGATAACAAATTTATCTTTATAACAAGTATTTAGGGAGATCCCTATATCCAAATACCTTTTCAATTTTTTATATTTTCACATTTATATTCTTAAATATATAACCACAAATTTTTCTATTTTCTCAAACCCTAAATCATAAATATTTTTATTTCTCTAAATTCTAACCATATTTGGATACCAATTTCGATAATTGGATAAATGAGTTCACCCCAACATCACCTCATCAAAATAAATAAATTTGGATACAAACTTATCTTTATGAGAAGGTTTTTGGGGATGACCCTATATCCACATTATCCGTCTATTTCTCTAAAACCCTAAATAAATTTGGATGTACTCTTTTGATCTACCATCCTTACCTATCATATTTCTCTATAATTACCACAAATCCTAAATTTCTAAACCCATTTCTCAAAATCTCAAACATTTCACGAATTTTCAATTTAATAAACTAAATAAATGTTACCCACATTCTCAATATTCAACATTTTCAACAAAGATTCAATATTTCAACAATCTCAAACATTACCCACATTCTCAATATTCACATAATTATCGCAAATACATTCAACATTTAATTATAAAATAATTTCCTAAATAACTTAAAATGAAAAATAAGAGAGGATAGAGATTCACACCTAAGAACCAACAATGGCGAGGGTGGAGAGGCTTGACAGCGAGAATTTGAAGAGATCTATACTTAAAAGAAACCGAGATGAAACTATAAAGAAATGAAAGATTAAGAGAGAGGAGATCTAAATGGCGAGAGTAAGGAGAGGCTTATCAATTCAAGTCGACCGGCGGCGAGGAACGAATTCCGGATCTAATGAGGAGGTTCGTGGAGGACAGAAAAAGCGTAGAAAGCAATAAGATCGAGAGTTGTAAGTGGGCGTGGAAACAAGCAAATCTCGTTTTTAAGCTGATCTAAAAGACATATAACGACGGTTTTGTCATAGGACCGTCGTCGTATGTCACATTTAACGACGCTTCTATTAAAAGAACCGTAGTTAAATGTTTTAGAAGACCTAAGACGACGGTTCTTACATTAACGACGATCTGTTACTCCCTCGTTTGAACAGGGGAAAAAGGACAATTTGGACTTCATTAACGACAATCTATCAATAGCTAAAGCCTTAGTAATACAAAAGCCAAATGCAACCGAGTAGGAACACAATGAAGAACTAAAACACCATGGGCAATACGTTCACACGGAAACAAGGGTGGTAACTTTGATGTGCTTACTATATGAGGTAATGACTGGATTTCCAGTGATGCGAGAGGCACAAAAATTATCACAGAGCACTTGAATTGCCTTCATTAGAATGATACTCGGATTGTAAAAAATGTAGCAAATCCGGATAAATTTAGTTGTCATGTATGCAATGGCATCATACTTCGCATCAGTGGAGGACTTGAAGATAGTTGGTTGTTTCCTTACGTGCCATGAGATAAGATGAGGATCAAGAAAAATAGCACAACTCATAGTACATCGAGAACTATTAGGATAGTTATCCCAATCCGCATCAAAGTAAGCAATCGCAATGTCCGTGGTATGGGCTTTACGTAGTTTAAGTCCATGATTACCAGGACACATAAGTTAGTGAAAAATACACCTTGCAGCAGACAAAGGTGAGCAAGTGTGAGGAGCATGCATAAATTGAGAAACCAAATGCACAACATACGATATGTCCGAGCTTAGTCAAGGTTAAGTATTGCGAGTAGCGGATCCAAGATTCAATTCAAGTGGTGTCAAAGTCCACGAAAATATACATATGATTTTAACATTACTACTAAAACTAAATTTCTTTTTAGATTTGAAATACTAAAAATGAAATTAAACAACTAATACATTATAATTATAAAATAAAATTAAACAACTAATACATTATAATTGTCCTCGGTGAGGTTTCAATTCTCAAACCGAAACATGATTTTTCATTGTCTACACTTTTGAAAAGATCATCCTCAACATAAGTAATAACAGCGTCATTTAAATACTCATTTATTATTGTAAGGAGGATTTTAAGTATATCTACTTCATTTTAAAATTGATTGAGAAAGAATCAACCTAGTCGGCTAACCGACCCATTTTATTCACTAGAAAAATTTTGAATTCATCCGAACCCGGCCCAATGCCCATCCTAGGCGTTATAGTTCAAGTATGACTAGAACAATTTCAAATAAATGAGAATTAGAGATTTACAATAAACTAAAATTATTATTTTAATTATAACATCAAAATTTTATATTATTATAGTAATATTACTTCTATGAAAAAAAGTGTATTCTTTAAGATGTAACTGGACATATTCAATTCATCAAAAATACAACAATATACTTTGTGCATTTTTAATATTTTTATTATATCACGCCATTTGAATCCATACATATTTTTTGAAATTTTAATGTGTATAGTTTTTGTACATAATTTTTTTATGAGAAATAAGTTATAATTTTTTTTATGAGAAATAAGTTGAGAAAAAAATAGCATTAATGTTTGTATGTAATTATTGCGATAGATATACGTCTCTCCAAATGATGTAATATAACAATTAACCATTACTAAAAGTATGATAAAGTGAGAGAAAAATCATATAATAGGCATAAAAAACATTCAATTAACAAGTCACAAACTAACATAATTGTTTTTATTGCTTTGACTCAACAGGTCAAACGGGGTTCCGATCATACTTGACCCACTAATTTGTTGGTTTTTCGGGTTCGGTACACTTTGGGTTCGGGTCGAGAAAATCGTGTTCAAAACCCAAAATTTCCGAGCGGAATTTGGTCGAGTTTTTAGTTCAAGTCGGTTTTGTCAAGTCTAATTGCTAGTGATTTTAATTCCGTCCTTATTGGGAGGAGATTGGAGAGAAGATAGAGGAGAGAGAATGAAGGTGAAAGCCTGACCATTTGAACTGAAAAAAGCTAAGGTTAATATTTTGACTTCGCTGTATATGTATTAGGCTTACTTGATATGTTAACTCTTAGGCGAGTTTTAGTCTCCCAAACTAAGTTGTGTTCTAATATTGTTAAATAAGGTTAAAATTTATACTATTCGCAGTTTAAAAAAAGTTCGTATTAGTTTTTACCAATAGCCTTAAAATTCATATTATTTTTATCGAAAAGTTCCTAAATATTATCGTCCTCCACTTCAAAAATCTTGATAGAAAAGAGAGAAAAAATCTTGATAAAAAGGAGAAAACTAATAGAAGACTTGTCGGCAAATCATAGATACAAATCCCCTAAAACAAATATGAGAATAAGCAACATACAAAATTACAACATTATTAGTACTGTCACCCTTGATAATCTAAAACAACAATTCAGTGTGTTACTTTTAACTTGACTTAATTATACGTAATTTCAATGCAATGGTAATAAAGTGTTGTCATAAAATATGTATGACAACAAGCATACATCGCCTACTATTATGCTCAACTGTCCAAAACCATTGCTAGACAAAAGCAACACGTTATGTGTGTTTCCCACCAATACAATACTAAAAATTTTATTAACCATATAAGTAATTTTTTCATATATATATCGGCAACAATATCTCAATATTATCTACTATACAAATATGTGCACTACTACTTTTCCTCAATTGAAGGACTTTGCCTATAATAGGCCTTGGTCCTAGTTCAACCACACACCCCTCCCACAAAAAAAAAAAAAAAAATCCCCATGATCGTTTAGTAAAGTAGGCCATCCTACATTACTCAAAAAGAACATAAAAATGGTCTTTATAAATATATATATATATGAAAAGTTATCTTGTAATTGAAACTATTAGTTTTGATTAGAATAATATACGCTTTGAAAAAATTATTTAAATCAAATAGTTCAATTTTAAATAATAAGCTTAGACAACCCTAGAAAATACCCTTTGACATACTTCTTGGCGTATTATACATATAAGTATATGACCTCCATCTCCAAAACAAGAATTTCATTCAAGTGGTTGGAAACTTATCTTTTTGAGTAAGGTTATGAATGAATCTTGTAAATTAATAAAACCTGTGTTAGCTCAACACCCTTTAGTGGCAAATGTTACCATTTCTTACTCGTAAGTCTTTCAAACTCAAGTGATTAATTAACCTAATTTAAACCAGTCATACTACGTATAAACACGTTTTGACACTAGTTGACCTGAATTGACTTGATTTAAACAACTCCTAAATGACTCAAACATATGCATCCATAACAAGAGCTAGGTAACTAAACCTAAAATTTATGTAACTTACCCAATATCGTAATAAATATAAACCAATAAGCTCATATGCCAAATATATTTTAAACGGATATTTAAACACATAAAGGTTCATGATATAACGTTAAAATTTCACTTTAAGTAAAAACAAAACTATAAACCAAGCATGAATTGCCGACCTATTACGAGACCATAGCATATAATAATTCTAACACCTACTAAGCAACAACATACCCATGTTGCCTAATATTATCACTGGAAATTTATGTAATAAAAATGTGCAATAATTTTTAGTTGTTTTTAAGAAGTATAGACAACACTTCTATAGTTAGAAAATGTAACAATTCGATAGTATATTGTTACTTTTGACAAAATAAGACAATTTAGTGTATAATTGTTGTCTTATATCACATGCAACGATATTTAACTGTTGTACTTTATTATAACATTGTTACATTTCTATCAAAAGAATTGTTGTCTATTCTCACTATATTATAACCTTAGGAAGTGGTAACGAAGATAATTACAGCACTTCAAATTTGTTGCGGTGACATCTCGAGCAACGTTTTTTACATATTCTACAATAGTTTTTAACAGTTTTCTATTTGGTTCTTTTTGTTCTAGTTAAATGAGAAATTTACATATCAGAAGATAAAATTTTAAGTTAAAGTAAAATTTCATTCTTTTATCAGTTGAGAATGCAACTAAAGTAAGTCACCAACTTATAATTATGTATTCATTCAAGACCATTTCTCGCATGATCAATACATTCAGGAATAAATATATAACGGGTTGGTGAACTGCATGTCGTGGTCCTTTCAGTTAGATGGCTGAAGTAATTATTAATCAAATTGCAGATCACCCTTTGTTTATGAGCAAATTATGAAACAATTTTACACCAAACTCCACCTGACTTCCCAACACCCAATTAATCTCCCATTCATTACAAATCCCAAAATCCAAAAAAATTAAACAAAAAAATTTACAAAAATGCTTTTAAAGAATACATCATCAATATATATGATCAACCCTAATTATTTACTATAATCATCACCAATCATATTTATTCACCCCCACCAATTTTTTACCTCCTCTTGTTCCTACTCCCTAGCACCAAGGAGAAGTAAAACAAGACCCTAAAGAAGAACCCCCAAGCCACAGTAATCCATAGACAACTCCATTTGCTAAGATCAGTGATCCCTTGTTGGTTGAGTATATCATCCCCTGTGGTGACGCATGTGGAGGGGTGATGCTCATCCCGAGTGAGCCGCTAAGGCTCTGGAGGAGCCGCACCTTCATGGCTTGGGGACGACCCCCAGGGGTGTGCTGTCAAAGATCTGGACCCCACGGACGAAGCACTTAGCCGGGTCATCGAACTCGTTGCGGAGGACCCCTTCATAGGGGTACTTCACTAGGGACATATAGTGGAACCATATCCAGTAGTTGGGGATTCTGTCTCGGTTGACGAAGAACCCGGAGAAGAGGAGGAAGTAAGCAAGGATGGCAACTACGATCACGTAGCCTATCATTACTTGGGAGACTACGCCTGAGAGGAACGAGACGAAGGAGTTTCCTGCCCAGAACGAGGCGAAGATGATGCAGAAGTAGTAGAAGAAGCTCCCGTCTAGGCCAACTGAGAAGAAGGTGGCGATGGCAAAGACTAGGGAGAGGACGATTAGGGATGGGATGGAGGTGAGGGCATGGGAGAGGACGTAGGAGGAGCGGCGATATGCATTGTGGGAGGTCTCCCGGAGGAAGATGTAGCGTTCTTGGAGGAAGACTGGGAGGGCCTCGGCACAGGTGTAGAACGTGGTGGACATGGCAAAGGCGAAGAACCCTATTCGCTCTTGGACGCCCTTTGGGGAGTTATCTAATTGCCAAAATATAGTGGCCAGGATGAAGCTGGTCACTAGTACTGCTCCCAGCCGGATCCCAAATAGTTCTGGCATTCGGCGGGAGTTGAGGATTGACCTTTTAGATAGAGTGGTTAACTCTATCCAAAAGGGGTTCGCGTATTTGGGAACCATTGAGCTGGGGCTGGCGTCACTCTTGGTGGCGCCAGACACCAGCTTCCCACGCGATATGCTTGCACTAATGGCCTCTTTTAGTGATAAACCTCCTCGGGAATCTTGAGGGGCCCCTTCGATTGCACCCGAACGGGCACTTTTCTTCTTGGATTGCCATTGCTTGTTGAACTCGACCAATGCCTTGGTCCCGCCCGGGGACGTCTCTAGTTCCCGGATGAGGTCCAAGGCGAACTCAGTCCGGTTTTCTTTCTCGGGTATTGGGTGTCCGAAATCCGAGAAGAAACCCGGGAGATCCGAGGGCGATCCGCTAAAGACGGGGTTGCCTCTTGAGAGAAAAATCAGCCTATCAAGTAGTCCCAAGATCCTGTAACTTGGTTGGTGTACGGACATGATGACAATACTCCCACTCTGAGCAATCCTTTGAAGCACCTTGACTACCATGTAAGCACTAGTAGAGTCCAAACCCGAGGTGGGTTCGTCTAGGAAGAGGATAATAGGATCATGAATTATATCAATACCGATGGAAACCCTCCGTCGCTCTCCACCAGAGACCCCACGGTGGCCCTCATCTCCGATGACCGTCTTGGCGGCGTTTCGGAGCCCGAGCTGGTCGATCAAGTGTTGGACTCGGGCCTGCTTCTTGGACTTGGATAGGGTCCGAGGGAGCCGGAACTCGGCCGCAAACATAAGAGTCTCTTCAACGGTTAGCATTGGAAAAAGCAAGTCATCTTGCATGACGTAGGCAGAAATGACCTTCAAGAGTCTGGACTCCAACGGCTCTCCATTGAGGGTGATCTTCCCCTTGAGGCTCCCCGAGCAATGCGGTCCCCGAGGGCGTCGATTAGGGTCGACTTCCCTGACCCACTAGCACCCAACACCGCCATGATCTCTCCATCCCGAGCCTCCCCTGAGATGTCGTTCAGGAGGGTCTTGGTCCGGGAGAAGACGCCGCCCGACTCTGACCCGTTTGAAAACGGGTCCGAGGCGCCTTGGCGTTGGAAGATTCCAGAGATGTTGACCTTCCGGTGGACCTTCACGTTATAGGTTAGGTTGGAGAAGCGGAGGACGAATGGGAGGGGACTAGACTCTGGGCCGACCTGGATGGCGTGGTGAGCCGGAGTCTTGTCCCCGGTTGCCTCCTTCCGAGCGTCACCCACCCTCTCCAGTAACTGACCGAGGGTGGGGGACAACGACACGGCGCAATTGGACTGGAAAGTCACGTTTGTTTGATGATGATAAGGCAAGAGATTGGGTGAGGTGGCGGTGGAGGTATCATCTACTACTCTTGACATCTTGGTTCCCGATCCTTTTAGAATCTCCAGCTTTGCTCTCTCTTAGTTTTCTATATTTATGTACGTACTCCACAGAGACGAGAGAGAGAAAGTCTGTTTGGATTGGAATGGAGATATTTTCACTCTCTCACTCCTCTGGGCTTGTTGTTCCTGAATGCAAAATGTGATGAGAAATGTATATATAGCATGAGGTTTTTAGAAGAGTAAAAGTATTAGAAGGTGGATGTGAGGAGAATGGCTGAATGGGGTTGCTGGAAATACTAAAAGAGAAGGGAGAGAGAGAGAGAGAGAGAGAGAGAGGTGGGCGGAAGAGGTGACCTAAAACAGCCAAATCTCGTCAAACACGTATGATGAACGCTTGTGTTAGAAGGGCTTTGGTTTTTGTAGTTAGAAGTGACGTGGGCATAAAAACATGTGGCATCTTTTGGGTAGTAAATAGGATCGATGTATATGTTCATGTTCATGTTCAATTATTATTTGAGTTGTGGCAAATTCGAATTAATTACATGCATTAATCGATTTTATTAGTTAGGTTTAATTCACTCAATTATGTTGAGATTTGTAAGTTCAGGTTGCATTCTAATCATTCGGCTCATTTGATACATACCACAATCAATTTGAATTACAAAACTAGAACTGTCTAGTTCAATCAATTTGTCAGACTAACTTGTATTTGTGTATAAATTAAAATTTCCTTATTTTAAGCATATCATTCAAATATCTCCTTCAAATCAAGTAAATGGACTTAGTTTTTCAAGTCTAACTCTTAACTTTTGATACCTAGTATTTATCTACATCTAGAAAATGAGTTACTTAGCCATGTTACAGGTAGGGTTAATTTCAAATTGGGTCGATTTTGGGTTAACATGATTTGGTTCAGTTTGACTTTGGGTCACTCTATCTTTGGTGCAATGCGCTTGTTTCGCAAAGAATAATGAGTTTGGAGAAAAATATTCATGTTGGGTCAATTTCGGGGCAATTACTTTGAGTATAGGTTCGAGTCGGTTTTGTCGAGTCAACGAGATTTGATTTCGGGTGTTATCATTTCTTATTCAGATTGACTTTAAATCACTTAATTTTTGATGCAAAATCATTTCTGGTTTAGATTAACTTTAAATCACTTAATTTTTGATCCAATGAGTTCTTTTTTAAAGGAATAACAAGCTCAGAGAAAAATATTTAGCTTAGATTCAACTTGGGTAAACTCAATTTCGATTTTAGAATAACTATTTGGGACGTAGGTTCGGATCATTCATGTCAATTTTGCCGGGTATAATTTACTCTCTCTAGCATGTGAGACATGGCGTGGGGGTTAGTCCTGTTGGGGGAAAAGTAGGTGAGAGGCGTTAATCTACTGTTGTTCCAGAAGGGCGGCTTTTATTGGGTATACTTGTAGCTACGTATGCATGGCTTGTTCCTCTCTCTCTCTCTCTCTCTCTCTCTCTCTCTTTCCTGTTCCACAAGAGATGTTTTATGACCTTCAACTTCAAACTAAGTTACTTAATAGCCTTTTAATTCTTCAATTTTCAAGGCCTGATATCTGGAGGAATCAAAGTTGTGCATGCTTAATAATATATATATGATAATTTATTCAAATAATCTAAGTAAATATAATATTAATATCAATATAAAGTAGAGTGGGCCGATTGATTTTCATTTACAATTAGTTGACAAAATTCAAACCATAGTTATAATTGATTGTTCAAAAATGAGAGGATTAAAAGGATTCTCCTGAATAAATTCTTCCACATTTTTTCCTCCAAATTAAGTCAGAGAACAAATTTATAAAATTATTATTTTATTAAATTAATACATGTGTCAATTAATTAATACAACTTTTGAATAAGATTGAATAGTTTCGTTTAATTTTATGTAACACCGATAAAAATTTGGGTCCGGGTCAAATTTTATTGGACAAAAGTAATATTTTGTCCGATACTCGGTTTTTAGGATCAAAAAATTGGACAAGCGTGAATTCTAGTAAAAATTGGGTTCGAACAATAAAAATAGAAAAAATTTTGTGTCCAAATTTAAAATTTGGATGAATAATTGATGATTGCAACCCATTTTTCGGATCGGACAAATTCGAATGTTTGAATCGGACGAAAGTTTTCTTTTTAAACTTGCTAGGACTTTTAGATATATATACTTGAGGTGTCTTTCACACTATCGGAGACGAGCAAGTTTGGTTAGGAAAACTTGTTATATGTTCCCGTTATGATCGACCAACTATTAATTGCTTTTATTGTAAACTTAGAGAGAAAGCGCCCTAATTTTTTTCCCCTTTCTGCATGTGTTACTCCAAATGAAAGCAATATGAAGATGTCAATTATATCAATCTCTATATCTCTGTAACTAAGCGATACGAAAGTAATTGTAATTTTTTAAATGATAACACATAAGCAAGTATCGCCTGTCGTCTTGTTAATTAGTGTATATAAGTGTAGTGTAAAAATCATTATAGTCGATGATACAATAAAACAAAGATCATATTATACCTAATATACGCATAACATTAGTCTTGGAGACTGGATTAATAACCATCACATACTAGATTAATGATGCAATTAATTTTAGACAAGCATAGCTCTGTTGTTGGACAGTTCACAGAAGCTAATTAATTGAATTTAATTAAGTTCAACTAA
Organism: Talinum fruticosum; assembly: GCA_021018815.1. NCBI lineage: Eukaryota > Viridiplantae > Streptophyta > Magnoliopsida > Caryophyllales > Talinaceae > Talinum > Talinum fruticosum. The sequence goes on from JAITYX010000022.1 coordinate 3,378,187, forward strand.
CATAGTGAAAATTTACCAATTATGTTTCTGCTCTATTATTGGCCTAGGTATTCACTTTTTGGGCCATGACAGATTGACTTTACATCAATTTTACTCCCTGTTTCTGAGACCCTATATTTGTAGCATTTATGCTGAATGGTCAAGCTTAGCTTCAACCCTTCAACTACTAATCAACTTAAATTCATTAATTTGTTATTGTTATACTCCATTTTAAACCCCTTTTTCTTAAAAAAAGGAGGTGCAAAGACGGATGCATGCAAGATTTAAACACATATTTATAGCAAATTTTTAGACAGTACTTTACCGGTTGGTAGGGGTGCTCAAACTTGTTAACTAGAATATCAGTTAACGAGAATCGATTAAACGATTTTTGGTTTAATAAAATTTTAAACTGAAACCGAACCAAAAATCTCGTTTTGACTAAAACCCCAACGGTAACCGAACCCAAAAAACCGCTAACCAATTTTCAGTTCAGTTAACCTCATTTCAATTCAGTTATCGATTAACCGAACCGCTTTTTAAAAATATTTCTTTAGCTAATTGGTTATTCAGTTTCAGTTTTTTCCTCCCCTCTAGTCGGAGTAACTAACGATCACATATTTTAGACTTGTTATTTTCTCGTTTTTTTTTGGAAGACCAGACTTGTTATTAGTTTGTTAGTAGTTATATAATTTCTAACAAATTTTTCCCTTTTGGGTTAAAGTTTTCACTGTATATGTAAATTTATGAGATTAGGTAGAATATGAGGTCAGGATATTTCAGTAGCTCATTGATGATTTCATTACACTAATAATAACAATAAGTAGAACTTTTTATTTTAATTTAGTTTTTTGGTGGTTAGATGGCCAACAAACTAAAAGTGATTTTTTGTTAGATGGCCAACAATGAGTTATTAAATATCTAAAAGCTTAATCACGTCAATTAAATAGTCCAGTAAATCCTTCTTCTAGTTCTACCAAATTTGCTCTTTTTTTTCTTTTTTTTTGTGTGAACCAAACTTTCTCTATGACATAATGTGGTTGGAAGTTAGACATATATATATATATATATATATATATATATATATATATATATATATATATATATATATTGTTTTCAATTATCGATTACCTCCCTTTTCTGTTTATTATTTAGTTTATTTCGACCCCTTTCTTTCCTATATAATATAAGATCTCATTTATCCTAGAATTACCAGTTTCTCGCTCTCTTTCTTCTTTTTTTTTTTTCCTATTCTTTTGGCTGACAGGGCGAGGGAGAATTGTCTCAAATTGAATAGTATTTGGTACTACTAGCGGTATGTATTTATTTTATTTTATTATTTTTATACGAGTTATTGGGATACTAATATTACCATATAATTACAATATAATAGGAGAGGGAGAACGAAATTATGATCTTAATCTTAATTCTTAGGCAAAGACTTCATTGGTAATATGTATGCATATTAAAAGACATTTATATAATTATATCATTATTTTCAACTTTTTCTAACAAAAAGCCTGTAAAACGGATGGTAATATCTTTTGTTAAAGTTCAGAATGAGAAAAATTTAAAATATTGATTCTAGCAAGATTAAGGTTTCTGAGTTGAGTTAGTTTAAAAGTTGATCATTATACATTTAAAATAGAGTTTTTAAATATAAGAATTCAATATTTGAGAGTGTTAAACGATAATATATCAAAGAAAATTGACGTTAACATGCTAACTTTTTAAGGTAATTTCAGCATACTGCTACCGAGTTTTTGATGTTATGATTTGTCAAACCAATTATGTGGCTATTAACTCATGTGATGGTGATTATTGTAGTTATAAATAATCGAATTTTATCTTTTTCTACGTATGTAATTGAGCAACTTAAATGTGGCTATTAATCATTGCCCCTTTGGATTTTTTAATAGTTTGTGCACTAAAATGGGGGAGTAATTAAATATTTACAACCACCAAAAATTATTTAAGACATAAGCTTTCTAGCAAGTTAGAATATCTTAAATTTAGTGGCGGTACGTTAAAAATAATTCTTGTGTGAGAGCATCTCACATCAGATATATCATAAGATTAACATATTTTTGTCATGATTTTTAATAATAATTAGGGTGACTATAACTAGTAGTGCACTTAGGAGTAACTGCGATCAAAGTCATAATTTAATGAAATGTTAGTCACGCTCGAATCAAAAAGTTACTCTAAAATATATTATCAAACATTTAATACATCATCCTTTAGAAAAATAAGTCTCACAATAACTCTAAAGCCATCCTAATTGTGCCCTACCAATTTCCCCAATGCAAAATTAAGTAGGAAGGTGCATAATTAGGTATTTGATTGGAATGTGTATAATTGGTCATCACTTCTTTTTTTTTCCGATTAGTAATAAGTCAATGGTGAAAGATTGTACAATAGAACTAAAAACAACGCTCCACAAAATAACAAAAAAACAAACTATAGCATTAACAGATTCGAACACAATTATACCCAACTCATAGTAAAAAAATAATAATAAAATTGTGCCACCTATGCAAATTTAATGACACACATAGTAATTTGCAACCAAGTTTTGACTTCTCCTACCACCTTCCATTTAGTGAATAGCTTGAGGTAGTTTCTATAATGCCAAGTACATCCAACTTTTGTTTGTCTCCATTACCAACAATTTGGCCCTCTCTGTTACCTTGCCTTCAATATTCACCTTTAAAATACTCTCAATATCTTCCCGTCATTTTCTGGGAGAATATGGGTTCTTTCACAACTTTTTTTTATAAATAGTTTGACAAAAAGCTCGAAAAGTAATCATACAACTAAAATTATAGTTGTACCTACTTAAAGAAATAAGACTGACAACTTAAAAAAGGAAACAAACTTCACAAAATAAAACCAAACTAAACTTCCTTCCATAGATAATTCAATCAACCTTTGTTTTACAGTGGGAAGAGAAGAAGTGACCCTACAGCAAAATTTATACCCAAAAATGTGTGTTTCAATCTATAGAGAGATTGAATTAGGGTTCCTGAAAGATTTTTATATCTTCGTAATAGTGTTGATTTCTTCTTCTACTGCCACATTCGCATCCACCAAGCCTTGGTTGATTCCTTTCGCAACTTACCCAGCAATGCTAATAAAGACTCCAACATCCAACCCTTGAATCTGTCTCATATTCTACCCTTTATTTAATCTCTTGTCCACCGGCTTTTTCAATGTCTAAAACAATAATCTAGATCTGATCTTTTGCCCCCAAATTTCCAAAATCACATTTGAGGTTGATTTAATTTTTGAGGGTTTCTACCAACTAGAATTAAGTTGATGGTTCAAAAGTGAGGGCTCTGCCACTGCCATCCGTGCATTCAGTGACTAGATCCTTTGTCAATACCATCCAACCCTTCAATCGCTATCTCCTAATCTGCCCTTAAATTGATTGCATTATTCATGCCAACAACAGGTATTCAAATAACACAAACAAGAGCAAAGCACAGCCGCCACCGTCCACAACCAAGCCTTCAAATTTGGCTATGAAAGACGAATCACTGAGCGTCTTCAAAATTGGCCATCACTTTAAAGATCAAAGCTAGTGAAACTGATAAAATAAAAGGATTCTCCACATGATCAATCACGTTTCAATACAATTGGTGCCTTTTTTTCTTTAATAGTTCAAAGAACGAAAATCATAGGGCATGTTTGGTTATATGTAATAATCAATGTGGTAATGTAATTAAATTGGTAATGGTCATTACATTACCATGTTTGTTTGCAATTTTATAATGCAATCAAACTTGCATTGTAATTACATAACCTGTACCTATGTAATTACAATTACTTAGACATTTACTAAACAATCATGATTGCATCCATCCTTATGATCAAATTTTAATACACTTGCAATAATTCTCTCTTTCTCTTCCTCTCTCTTCCTATTCCATATCCTTTTTCTCCCTCTTCCTTGGCAAGCAAAAAATTCATCCATTCGAGAAGGCATTTGATTTTCTTTCTTCTATTATCTTAATATATAATATGATCGAGTTGGTCATTAAGAGAAAAATTCAACTTTAACATTTTGGATTCAAAATTTAACTATTCAATTAAAAAGATAAAAGAAGCATAAATTAAATTTTTATTTACTTGTTAACATTTATCTTTAAGTCAATAAATATTTATCATCAATAAAAATTAATTTCTGTTGGTATTTTTTATCAATGAAAAAATTTAAAACTTACTTATATGATAGAATAGATTTAAAAAAAGCTCAAATATAAATTTAAAATTTAAAATTTAGTTATTTAGATAATATTTATCTTCACTACGACAAACATTTATCGTCACTAGAATAATTCAGTTGATTTTTTTGTCACAAAAAAAATAAAATTAGGAAATATGATAAAAAAAGATTAAAAATATCTCAAATATGATTTCTAATTGAAAATGTTTTTCATGTGGATAACATTTATCTCTATTACGATATTTATTGCTATTAGAATAATATAGTTGATATTTGCGACAAAAGAAATAAAACTTGATTATTTGGTAGAAAATATTTAAAAAATCTCAAATCTAAATATGTATCTCAAATTTTTATTTAGATAGTATTTATCTCCACTACATTAATTTAGTTACTATTTTTTGGTCATTGAAATAATCTATTACCTTTGTGATTATATTACACTTCTTATATAACCAAATATGGTAACGTAATTATTATCTCATTACATTACATAATTGATTACATTACACCCCTATTACATTACATCCAATCAAACGCCACAATATATGCATCACATTAACAATAACAAATTGGTATGTCACTAAAATGAATAGTAAATATACGTACATGCAATATATAATTTTGAACACATCCTGCGTCACTTTGAATTTATTTTATCTTTGTCAAACATCTTTGAACTCTAGTATAACTTTATGAAATACATATCTATGTAATTTAGTTATCTTTCTTAAACATCTTTGAACTTTAGTATAACTTTATGAAATATATATATATATATATATATATATATATGTAATACGAACTTCCAATATCATTCCCACCTTCAATTTTTTTGAACTTCTCAAATTATAGTATAATTCTATAGAATATGTATTTATGTGATATAATAGATCCCACTAGAAAGAACCATCTTGAATCATATGAACTTCCATTAAATTGAATAATTTGCAATAAAAATACATACTAATGAAATTAACTAATAAAAAGAATAATAATCTCCATTTGAATCAGCAACGAACCGGATAAAAAAACTCATGCAAATAAACAAGAGAAATAACTCGTATAAAAGGAGGGGAAAAATCTTAGAAAAAGAAATCCTAACTTTCAAAGGAGAGAGAATCCTTTATTATGAGAAAAAAACTATTTAGAAGAACACAATAATACTAGATAGTGAAATGATCTAGGAGAGATAACACTATTTTCTGTGTTCATTATTTTTACCTTGGTGTCAAAGAAGATTTTATTGTATTTGGTTTTTCAACCTTTGTCCCTAGTAGACTATTAATAATAATAATAATAAAAAAAGACTAGATAGTGAAATGATGTGTGTCTTGATGAAGACACACTTTAAATGTCTTATCTTGATTTAAAAATTACTATATCGTATAATAAATTAAAAAGAATGATATTACAACTTACACTTCTACATAGGGTTGATTCGATTAGGGTGTCATTTGGCACTTGTCGACGTAGTCAACAATTATTAAAGTTTTATATTTATAATTAATTATAATCATTAAAAAAGTAGTAATTTTAATACATTAATATAAGTTAAGACAAGACATTTAAGAATATTTTTATGCAAGATACATACCATCAGCCAAATATTAAATCGATTAAAAAATCAAAATAAAAAGGGTTTAAGAGAGAAGGCAGAAGTATATACCAAATTAGGGTTTAAGAGAAGAGTACGAGAGCAGAGGAATAGAGTGGATGATTAATTATATTTTGTTAATGCAATTGGCCTTTTCAAACTATATCTGCATCAATTGGCTTTTATTTCTCTCTTTTTGTTTTTTTAAAGATATGAGACACAAAGGTCAATATTAACCTGATTGGAGCCCTAACAACTTTTAAAGACTTATCGATTAGACTAGGTGATGCCCACCATTGGCTTCTTGTAATTAACCAGAAAAAATCGTAGTGTAACCCACTATAATGAGCTCCTCATAGTCCAGACCGAAGGAGTAGTAACAGAATGATCAAAATGCGCTAACCCATTATTAGTGTAATTGGCTTCTCTAAAAATGTGATTAATCCTATAATACATAAATTTTCTCATAAGGAGTTGGATATCTTTGATGATGAAATTGATTTAAAATGTGATTATTGCCTTCAATGTATAAACTTTGGTGTCCTTCTTTAAGTGCTTCTAGCAGTCCAATTCTTAGGGTAATAGATTCATCTACAAGTATGGATGTGGATCTCATATTTGCAGTTCTTGCCTGTAACAATTTCCCATTATTATCACATATAATAAACCTTGTAGATGCATTACCAGTCTTAAGAGAGCCATCAAAATTGAGTTTAATATATCCTCTTTGTGACTTATTCCATTTGACCAGGTGGATAAGCTTATCCTGAGTTTGGTGACAATTATCTTAAAGATCCGTTGGGAAGCATCTCAATCTTGCTTTCCATTTAGTAAATGAACTTTTAGCTCTTACTATTATTCTGATGTTGTTGAATGCTTCACTTTTAAAGATGACTGTATTTCTCTCTTCCCATATACTGCACACCAAAAATACGAATTTTTGGATGATCCGTCTGAAGAATGAAGTGGTAATATTGGAAGATGCTTTTTCCATTAAAGGATGATACGATTTCTTCTGAAGTCAATCCACTTTTGATGAGCTACAGTAGTCTATACGTGGTGAGCTTGAGGGCAACGGAAGAATAGATGACCTATTGTTTCTTCATCATTTGCCAAAGTATGTGCAATGGATCAATATCGTCACCTCGTCCTTAGCTTGAGGCATGGTAGTTTGGATAACTTGGAACAATACTCGGCTGGCCATACTTTGCCCATATTTTCTTCCACAAAGGATGGGAAAATAGCAAGGAAGAATGCATAAAGCCCTATCTATTTTGGAAATAATGTTTGTCCAAAAAGATTTAACTCATTCATATAAATGTGGTAAAAAAACCAAAAAGTTCCTACGAAAAGGGGCTTTCTTAACTTCCCCAATTAATATAAGGTTAATGATCGTGTAAGAAGAAATATGAATTTCTATTCCACTCTTAAAATAGTGAATCTTTATTCACATTTTATAATTGTAAATAACATTCTGGAAACCAGTTGTCTTCTCTTTTAATTTCTTCTCAAATAGTACAATATCAAATCGATGACTCGATATAATTTTTACCTAATCGTTAAAACATGATGTATACTGTTAAAATTTTCTTGTTAAATCATCATCCTTGATACGTTTTTGGAAAATTGCATTATTCTTCTACAACTAATAAAATTTTATTTGATTCAATTATTTAAATTTGTCCAGTCTAAAATATAGTGGGTACAATAATAAATATTTTTCTTAGTTATATCGTCTGGACTTGTATTTATATTTGTTCCATACATTTGACCTGAAAAAATTCAAATATGTGGACAAAATACTTTGATTAAATTTTATGGACAAATTATCCATTCGAAAAACGATGTAGACCCAATTTTTTGCCACCCCTAGTACTTCTTGATGCAGAAAAAGTGATATTAGTAGCGGGTTGCCTCTAACGAATGAACGTGTTTAGCGCTAGTTTAGTTGGATTAGCTGGTAAAAATTCGGATCCGGTTAACTTTGATTCGGACAATTGTACAAAGACACTCGTATAAAAATTCTATGTCCAGGTCCTGTTCAAATTTCTAATTTGGACACTCTGGCCGGACTTAGATCCGGATGTCCATAATGTTCGAATCCGGTTGTCCAAATTAGTGATGCAAATTTTAGAGATTCTGATTGATCAGTTATATGCAATTGGACCCAAACCCGATTTTTTAATGTGTGAACCCGATTGACAGAATCATTTGTAAAAAGATTTCTACGAATTTGACAAAACATACACATAAGTGTCCAATGGCCAAACTTGGTTGACCGATTACCTGAATTTATTTGAAACCTAAATTCATAAATTCAGACAATTTGGACCCAAAATTGCATACCCGAATCCAACTTGGATTTCAATCCGAACACAACTTCATGTCAAAATTTTAAATTCAAACGAAATTTTTATAAACATACCTAATTTTTTTTCTGAGTAGGATAAATTCGGATAATCAAGTCGAATGGAATTTTTGCCAACCCTAAGTGGTAGTATCTATTGATGACATACCCTTGTGTTACACAAAATTGAATGTTAATTAGGTCTTTTATCTCTAAATGGAGCCAAACCTCATATATTTGTTGACCGAGCTTTTGTTCGACCTATTTAGTTTTTGGTTCTTTCTATCGAACTCTCATTTATTCAAGACTCAACTCAATTAAAAGTTGGACTAACGATTAAATTTTATACTCTTAACACCCAATCAAACTCAGCTTGCATCGAACTAATTAACTTGAACTAAGATAACTTTTGAATGGCTTTAACTCTTATCCAATTAAAATCAATAAATTCTGTTTGCTTGAGTTTGCATTTCCATTTTTTTGGGAGGGGAGGGGGAGGGAGAAGGCATGGTACTTTGTCATCTATATATTTGTTTGACATTGGAGTGTAGCACCAACATCATCAACGCTGACATTTTCTTTATGGACAATTCTCGTATATTTTCTGGTTGTGGAAGCAACGTAACTACGAAATGGTGTAAAAACAACCCCTGAAATAGGTTATAGTAAAAATGTAACCATATATATTGAAAGCGACAATTCCATTAATATGATCCAATTAAGTCGAGGAATACTTTCAAGTTCAGTAATTTATCGATGGTTACAAGTATCTTATCAAAGCATGTTCTTAGGTTATATACATGAAACATATTTATGAGAAGGAAATCAAATAGTGGATAATTGTATAGGCAAAACGTTGCAAATTATACTGGTACTAATATTTATACTTGTATGCTAAATAATACTATGTCATTTTCAATTACCATCAAAATTGGAAAATTTTGATTAAAAACTTAAAACTAACCAATTATAATCAGTAAATCTATTTTTAGTATACTTTTTATTAATAGGAATAGAAATTTTGAAAAAAAAAAAAAAAAAAAACTAGAGTGTGGAATTAGTGTACAAGCAATATTAACAATTGTACGTAGCAATAGTAGCAGTAATAGTCAATATATGCACGAGCCAATCAATTAAGCACTAGTCCGCACTAGAGAGCTATATACAATTGCATCTTTCTTTTCGCACTCTCTTCTTTTAGGTTTTTATAATTATTTAAGTTATCTGAGCAAAGCTCTTCTATTATAGATTTGTTTTATTCAAAGAACTCAAAAACTCAAATTTTATTTAAAAAGAATAAGTTTTACATCGTGTAAGTAACTCTGTATATATTAATTATTTGATTTGAACCAAACACTTAACGTCCTGATTTAAACTAAGAGATTGATAATGTAAGAATTGCTAGACATAGTCAAGTGAGGTGTTGCATATGCAATATGTTACATGCGATTAGAGATTTGGCTTAGAGATGGGGGGCCAGACTAGCTTACAGGAGTAGTACTTGTTATTTTGGTAACGTAACTTTGTCTTTCGATCCAATTGGATTGTTTGAATAACTAATTAAAACGTGAGTGGATTCTTGTCTTGGAGTAAGAAAATGAAATGACAATTCCTTTTCTAAAAATACATTGTCAGAGAATCATTATTTTTATTGGGATGTGTCATTTTTCCAAAACAAATATTATATGTTTTGTTAGAACAAGTCATTTTTCAACCCTAAAAAAATCGTTTCAAAAGAATGAAGTCTATATTGATTCAAGAAGTCAAGAGTAAATGTTATGATCAAAGTTGGATTAGACAATCTCAAATTGTTAACTATTTTGTTAGAGTATTTAACATAGAATTTCATGAGCTAGGGAGCACCAAGAAATCCAAGCTGAAAATCTAATTTGGGATGGGCACACAAATATTATCATCCTTTTTTCAACCTTAACCACGAAAAGCATTGGTGGAATTTACGTTTCATATTGATAGAATCGATGGTCTCGAACATTATATATAAGTTAATAAATTATGTTCATCATCGATTGGTTTTAGAAAGTCACATGAATTAGAGTTATATGTATTACTTGTTTGTTTGTACCCAATCAAGCTAATAAAAGTATCACAAGCCGGTATTAGAGTCTTCCATTGTCCTGCGTATGGTCAATCGTAGCCCACAAGCATGGTGTCAATCAGAGTCTGAAAGTGGGATTTAATTAGCCTCAAGTCGACAGAATTAGTAACATTCAATATATGTATATAAGTTAGTGAGTTATGCTACTCATTATTAATTAGTTTATCCATAAAATTTTATTGAATTTATATATTATATATATATATTTGTCGATTAAGGATCAATTAATGACAAATTTATCAAGAATAATTTGATGATATTTGAATTAATCAAGATCGAAAAAAGTGTAAAATTTAAATTCAGCGTGATTTTTTTAGAGATGAAATTGTGAAGGCTTTCCAATATAATATGTCACCAATTTTTTATCATACAAGTCAATAGTGAATTTCGATGCCATAAGAACAAAATTAAGACACCAATTTTATAGGTGTAACCTAGTTATATTTCGCTAAAGCCAACTTGATTTGACCGATATTCAAATTATCTGTAAACCTTATATAACTCCTTCAAACCAAAAGTAAAGCATATGGTTTAGAATTAACCATATAAAAATGAAAATGAACAAGAAGTTATAGCACAATGATCATGGATCATCGACCTAACAAAATGACATATACCCTATTACTTTGCTTGAATATATGACTTAGTTTCATGTTGAGACCCTATTTTCATCCTCCTCCCTCATATTCGAATTTGAGGGGTACAAATTCCTCGTGTATGAAGAATTTGTGAAATGGTAAATAGTGGGCATGCTTACCAATTCAAAAAAATTGATTTAGTTTCATACCTATTCCGAGAATTATATCCAACCTAAGAAATTTTTTTTTTAAATTCAGATAGTGATTAAAGGTAATACAATTTAGTTACAGTATATAGTACTAGCGACGGAAATCGAACCATGGACCAGATCGGCACGAGGAAAAGAATTAATACCAATTTTAGACGCAACAAAAACATAACAGCACGATGTAATCTTCTTTACTTGCAGATTGCAAAAGAAAAAATCTTCTTTACTTGCAGACAAAAATGAAAAAGGCCACCGGTATGGGAAACGTTTTTGTAAACCCAATTTGATTAATTTGCTGGCAATCTTTGACACCATCAACATACAAAGTTATCAACAATCTTCATGGGTGTTGTATTACTCATAAGCGCGAAATAGTTACCCGGAATGCTTTCCGAATCGTTTTACCCTTAACGTGAATTGCTACTTTTTGCATAATTTTGGCCTAATTTTGGCTTCGAATTGTTTGTCACCAAAACGCGGATCACAGGGTTGGCGGTAACTAAGATGGCTTCGAATTGTTTGTCACCAAAACCCAAGCAATTTATAAGTTGAGGGGAAAGAATTTAGGTGTAACAGTTGGGAATGGAGGGGTTGGTGGGTTTCATTTGCAGCTCCCCAACATGGGCCCCCCTGTTGGGATCTTCCTTCCAGTGATTTTCCAGGGTGTGTGATAGATATGAATCAAACCCAAAATTCAAGGCTTCAAAAGCAAAGAATGCAATTTACCAAAAGTAATATCCTGGAACCTAAGCACAGTTACCACTCAAAAGGAGAATTAACATCTGAAAACAGAAAAACAAGGGAGTTGCAAGAGAGACATAATTCTCCTATTGCTCATTTGAACAGCAATTGCATTCATAAGTACCTCAGCATCAAGGAAAGTTGAAAGCATATTAAGGTTCTTCCAAAGATAGCAATAATAAAACCAAAAGTAAACGAAAAAAAGAACTACATAAAGAACACAGGATGACTTATCACCATTCAACTTCAGAAATTGGCTCCTTTTTTTTCTCTTTGGTGACAACTCTTTATGAAACTTCAATCAAATTTGGATTTATGTTGGCCTCTGCCTTTTCCTTAGCAAGCTGTGCCTACTTGGCCTTTAACTCCTTTTCTTGGGAGTCTCCAAATTGATTCTATACACCAAAAACTGAAAGTATTAGATTATAGAAGCCATTTTGTATTTTCTAGATAGGAAAACAAGCAATTATAAAAGAGAACACGGCTAGAACATCAGATGCAAAAGATGTATAACTTCAATTTTATAATTTTTGCTTCCTTTGACCATTTACCTTCCTTGACAAACTGGAAACTCATTCTCTTTGGTCTAAGAATCTTGTTTTTGTCAATACCCATCCTCGGATCAGAATGAGGATTCTTCTCAGAGTCAACTTCCAGTTCCGGATTTTGAATTTGGAACGCATCTTTCTTCTGTTTGTTAATGTTAAACTGAAAAGTTGAAGGATGAAACTCATATCAGAAAAAGAAACACATGAGGCATAACAATGTGAAAGATGAAAGTAGAGAACAAAACCTTCAGAGTACTGAGATTGCTTGGTTTAGATATGTTCACAGGTTTTCCATGCTCATCAACTTCCCTACCAAAAGCATCCAAACGAAGAACAAGGGCCTTTGCAAGTTTTTGTAGGGCTAAAACATCTGGAGGGGTCGCCCAGGAAATAATTTATCAGTGGAGCAAACTCAGGATCCTGGCGGAACCCCATCTTGGCAGCAAGTTCCTGTGCACGCTTTACAGCTTCATATTTGGCGGGATCTATGGTACCAATTGGCTTTGCAGAAGAGGCAGCACCGGTAGGGAAGGTTGAGGGACTTGCCGTGACTCCAGTAGCAGTCATGCTGGAAGCTGTTAACGAAGTAGGGAGAATTCCAGTAGCGGAAGGAGCTTTGGGGCCCTCTTTTAAGCCCATTCGTGGGGTTACAGCGCTGCTTGACCTATTGCCCTTGTTCAACTGAAATGATAAAACATCACTAACAAGTATGAAATACATAGCATACCATTATTACGTATACAATATGATTGTTTCAAGCAAAATAATAACAATCAACAGGAGTTCAGGCACTGCACAAAAATCATTTCGAGGGCGGATGTGAGTTTAAAATCAACGGAACTTACCAGAGGAATTTTCTTCAGCTTTTCAGAGAATTCCTTTTGCATTTGTAAAGTTTTCTTAGCTTTGGCTAAAGCATCAAGGGATAGATTTGCACTCTTCCCAGCAGTTGTAGCAGTCCCATTTGCACTAGATTTTCCGGTAACCTCATGAGATCTGGTACTATTAACTCCCTTATTTTCATTGGTGGCAGAAATTGAAGATACCTTAGTGGAAGGTTGATTATTTGCATGGGTAGTTTCAGATGCAGGTCTTGATAGCACATCGAGTGATCCCACAACATCGTCCTACAAAGGGAGCTAAAAAGACAATCAGAACAAGCTTCAACCATAAAATACCACGATTGCAAGTTCAAGCAACGAAAAAAAGAAAGGATTTAAACTACAAATGTAATAATCCGACGGTGGCATTGATCCCTAGAGTAATGTTAGGGTTGTATCTACATCGAGAGATCAACAGTGGAAAATGAGGGTTATCACACTAGTAGAAAAGTACGAAATCCCCACAGAGAAATGTGGAGTCAGTCAGTGCAAAAGCAAATCAGCAGCTTACCTTTTACTCCAAATTAAGCAACAGCAGAAACTTGGGTCTACATGAGCTTGCTCACGCTCCTCTGCTGCAGCTCGGATTTCCATCTCCATTTTGGTCGGATCTTGGGTCGCTTCAGAGCCCAGAACTTTCATGAGATCACTCATTTTGACTTTAGGCTTTGGAGGTTCGATCAGACCTTGCATAATCATCTCCTGTCTTTCCTTCTCTCTGGCCAGGCGTCGCTGTGTTCGAAGTTTCTTCTGTTCCTTCTTGGTAAGTTTCAGTGGCTGAGGAGGCGGTGGAGCAGGCTCGGCAGGCGGCTCTATTGGACGGGGGTGTTCCACATAGATCGTGAGCTTCTCCATCTTCAATTTCTCTTCAATGTTATCAGTATCAGCAATATCAGCATAGTTCCCAGAGCGCAAAAGTGGCACATCCCTGACAGGACAGGCACAATATTAACCAAACATCCAAGCTTTTGCACCACAACGAGGTACCAGCAAGAAAGGATCTAAACTGAAGTAGACTTCACATATTATAATGTTCATATTATTAAGCGCACACTTTATGCTGCTGGCTATAGTCAATCTTGATAGGTTAAAAACCTAGTTTAAATTTCTAGCATCTTCCTATGAGCTGCAAATATATGAAAATAAATCGGGAAAAAGGGAACCAGAGAAAAAGTCTCTCCAGCACTCATTGTTCTGTTAATCAAATGAATCAGCAATTGAGCAGTTTGTGGAACTAGACGGCTACAGTCCAAGGACATACATAATATTAAAAACGTGACTAGGTTCACAGTACATCACTAAGTCACAGCCCGTTGCTATACTGCAACTAGTATGAGCCCATAAGTCTATAAATTCACCTGCCAAGAACAAGAGGGACCTCGGTACACAAGCCAAAACTTCTATACATAATAGAAGCATATTGATAGATATAACTATAAGAGTATAAGGCTACATCTTCCAAACGCAGAAACACATTGCGACACTGGCACAATGGCAGAAGAAAAGCATATATAGTAGATTATGCCCTGGCCTCATGCTAAACTATTCCTGGCCATAAAGCTACTACTAGACAACCACTGTTAGGGTAAGACACAAGAAACGATTCCAAAGGGGATGCATCCTCACGGTGCTATGACAAAGAGGTTCGAGACTCAAGGCATAGCTCTGCAATTATTTAAACAAGAGAATGAAGAATCTCTGACACGAACAATTGCTCGATTGGAAAGCAAAATTCAACAAGTCAAAAGTCGGTCGTTTGTAGTAAATAATACCTCAGCTCATAAGTTTTACCCGTAAAGAAGGGGTTCTAAATGTAAGTTCTGCCTCTTGCTCATCTTAATGTTCTACGACAAGTAAGCTGAGGTTAATACCATAATCAGCTGAGCTAGAACTGTCAAATTTGTTGCATAACCATAAACATTAGCAGTCCAAAACCTGAATCACTATAGGAACAAAGGCAAGAACGCTGAGGTGAACATGCAAGGTTAACAAAGATGCAATCATGAACCATTCTTCAAATCAGAACAGGTATCTAGGAAAAAGCAAGAGGCACAAGAAGAGAAAAGGATGGCACAATGCGCAAAAAGAGGACCAAATTCATTTACGATATTGCCCTTTAAGTTGCCAAAACAACATCTTGGGCATTCTTTATGATAAGGAAAATAGAATGTATCAATAAATTATGAACATAGCAAGAATTCTCTAGAAAAGGACTAGGTGCATCAAAAACAGAACCTATCCACAAAACTTATGGCAACAAAAAAAAATCAGCATAAATTCCCACTGTCCCAGAACGAAAAAAGGATTTTGGATATTGATCTTCCTTTCTTGCTCTCACTCCCAAGCCTTATCTTTGTCTTTGCGCAAACCAGATAAGTTTGACCAACCATTCCACGAAGCAAGGTTAAAAAACCCGAAGAGGCTGAAACCATCCAATTTCAATTTGAAGAAAAAGGCACATAGAAGAGGGATAAAGAAGCCACGAACTCTACAAATAAACCACATTACAATGAGAAACTTGCTGTTGATCTTTTCCTGTTTTCTATCAGATAATGCAAGTGAGTAAAGGAAGCTCATCCTTCAAAATATTGCTAATTTGAAAGTCAAGCTAGACAAGTGCTCTAATATCCCACATCGACGGTAAAGTTAAAAACCAAGCAGAATATAACTTGAGGGGAAAGAAATTACAGAAACAATTGGGAATGGAGGGGTTGGTGGGTTTCATTTGTAGCTCCCCGATATGGGCCCAATGGGCTCTAAACCCTAAACTTGTTGGACTTGGTTCCAACAGATTTTATCCTAATGAGGGGCATTTTTCCGCTGTTTCCTCCTTGAAGGGTAGTTTGGAGATCCCCAAAACAAAGAAACATATGCCCTTAGTGTCACCCGCCAACAAGTGGCCTTTGGAGAGAGTCTTGAAGGGTAGTGGGCCGAAAGGCTTTACTAGTGCCTCGTCTCTTCCCCATTCCCACCTTTTTCCCAACATCAATGGCGCAACTACCTATTCAATTTTGTCAACATTTTTTTTTTTTTGAAGGCAAAGCAAAGCTAATATGCTTTATCTATTAATCAAACCTCTGACCATTCTAATAAAAAATCAACACTCCTACCAACAGCACACTTATAATTTTCTAATTTATTTTCTAATAAAATAATAATATATTATATCTGTAATGGAAATAAAATCCAACCACATGAATATTTTTATGCAACACTTTTTTAGTTTTCACTTTTCAAAAAAGAATTTTACTCTGATTCAAATTTTAATATTCACTAAAAAAATTATAATATTTACTAAAAAAAATTCTAATATTTACTAAAAATTAGTTTGGTGTTCAATAAAAATATACTTAATGTTCACTTAAATTTATTTTGATATTCATAAAAATACACTAAACATTAATCTATACACTAATAACTAACGTATTATACACAAAACATCATTTAAGTCTTTTAGTGTACATTAGAACGTTATTTAGTGAATATGATAGATTAACATTTAGTGTTAAGGCTTATAGATCTATCATGTTCACTAAATAACGTTGTAATGTATACTAAAAGACTAAAACTAACAAACTGACAATGTACTTGATATAAATCTCAACACTAAATAATGTTTTATCATACACTATATAATATGATAACGTACACTAAAAAAACTAAAGCTAATTTGATTGTATTCTTGAGATAAACTTCAACACTAAACATCACTAAAAATTTAAAAACTAAAACTACAAATTTAAAATTGAACATTAAACTTTATTCTACCATACACCGAATAGTATCTTAATTTATACTAAAAACTCTAAAGTTCAATACTAAATATTGATCTATCATACACTAAATAATGTTGTGATATACACTAAAAACTAAAAGCTAAAAAATCGCATATCTAAAACTCAACACTAAACTTTGTTCTGTCATACACTAAACAAGGTTATATATAAACTAAAAACTATAAATTGATACGACAAGTAATGCGAGATATAAACCTCAATCCTTTTTTAAATAAAAAAAAAATTATTTTGTATTTTTAATTTTTTTACAATATTTATTTATTTTATAATAAACTAAAAACTAAAGGCACAATGTTTTAAATTTAATATTCAACATTGAACACTAATGTATAATACATTAAACGACATTATAATATATACTAAAAATAAAAATTTAAAACTGAAACTACTATAATGTTGATCTAAAACTCAACACTAACTATTGATCTATCAAACACTAAATAATGTTGTAATATACGCTAAAAACTAAAAGCTAAAATTGCATATCAAAAGCTCAACACTAAACTTTGTTATATCATACACTAAATAATATTATAATGTGCACTAATAACTAATGTATCATACACAAAACATCATTATAATATGCAATAGAAAATTAAAACTAATGACATCATTTTTTGTATAAACCTTAACACTAAATGTTGATCTATCATACTCATTAAATAACGTTCTAATGTACACTAAAAGACTTTACTAATGGTTTATACTTGATATAAACCTCAACACTAAATAATGTTTTATCATACACTAAACAATATTGTAACATACACTAAAAAACTAAAGTTGATTTAATAGTGTTCTTGAGATAAACTTCAACACTAAACATTAATCTATCATACATTAAACAACGTTTTAATATCCATTAAAAATTTAAAAAATAAAATTACAGATTTGAAGCTCAAGCATTAAACTTTATTCTACCATACACCGAATAATATCTAAAATTAACGACATCATTCTTTATATAAATCTTGACACTAAATGCTCGATCTATCATAACACTAAGTAACGTTCTAATGTACATTAAAAGACTAAAACTAACAAATTGACAATGACTTGATATAAACCTCAACACTAAACAATGTTTTATCATACACTAAACAATATTGTAACATACACAATAAACTAAAGTCGACTTGATAGTGTTCTTGAGATAAACTTCAACACTAAACATTAATTTATCATACACTAAACAATGTTCTAATATACACTAAAAACTTAAAAAATAAAACTACAGATTTAAAGTTCAACATTAAACTTTATTTTACCATACACCGAACAAATACTAATGTACACTAAAAACTCTAAAGTTCAACACGAAATATTGATCTATCATACACTAAATAATGTTGTAATATACACTAAAAAGTGAAAACTAAAAATCACATATCTAAACCACAACACTAAACTTTGTTACATCATACACTAAACAATGTTATAATGTATATTAAAAACTATAACTTGATATGACAAGTAATGCTAATATAAACCTCAATGCTATTATTTTCGAAAAAAATTATGTTTCTATTTTTAATTTTTTACGAGTGTTTACTTATTTTATAATAAACTAAAAATTAAAGCCACAATGTTATAAATTTAGTGTTCAACACCGAACACCGATGTATAATTCACTAAACAACATTCTAATATACACTAAAAAGTAAAAAATTGAAATTGAAACTACTATAGTTTTGATCTAAAACTCAACACTAAATATTGATCTATGATACACTAAGATGTTGTAATATACACTAAAATTTAAAAGATAAAATCACATATCTAAATCTCAACACTAAACTTTATTATGTCATACACTAAATAATGTGATAATGCACACTAAAAACTATAAAGACGACAAGTAATATTGATATAAACCTCAATGCTATTCTTTTAAAAAAATCATCTTTCTATTTTTGATTTTTTTACAATGGTTACTTATTTTATTTGCAATATTACAAAATTTTTGAAATGAAAATATTAAAAATTAGAGAGAAATACATAATAGTAAAGTTTCTAATAAAATTACCAACAAATATATAATACAAAATAACTTATATAATACAAATTTTTAAAAGTTAAAAGCAGTCGTTGATATTCAATGTTATTAAAAATACTAAGAGTTGAAAATAAATTAAAATTAAAGGTTAAAAATCATTAAAAAAATAAGTTACACGAAACTAAGTGAAAGAATAACAAAATACAATTGAGAAGATGTTGAAAAAAGATTCAAACCGCTGACCTCTCCAATAGCATGCCAACGCTGCTACCAGCAATCCACTTGCAAGTTTCTGATATATTTTATGAAAAAATAATAATATATTATGTATGTACCTGAGTATGTAAAAATTTTCGACTAATCAGAGTCTATTACATTATTGATGATATCAGGGCATTCCCCAATCCAAACTTTATCACACTTGGATGTTATGGCTGCTTTGGCTAATCTATGAGCAACATTATTACATTTTTGCTACTAAAAGTAAAAGATACTGAAGTAAATGAGGAAGCATAAATAGGTAATCTCTAATCAGAATTGTTGTTCTTGACTCAAAGTCCTTTGGGCAAGTATGCGGTACACCTTCAGGCAATCTGTCTCAATACACAATCCTTTCCAATCCAAGCTCTTGGGCAAACTAGAGTTTCATCCTCATCATGCTAGTTTCCATTGCTTCCACTTCCCACCTAAACTCCTTGAAACAGTGTTTAGCGCCTATGACCCCGCCACCTTCGTTTCTGACCACAACACACAGGCCTCCCCCCCAACCCTCCTTGCTCGACGCGGCTTCAATATTAACCTTCAGCACACCTTCATGGGGAGCCCTCCACACCTCCAAAACCCGTTGCCTGTGAATAAAATTGAATCTTGTGCTTCAGCGTCTAGGTAGGCATTGAGAAAGTCGTTAGCACAGGCCACAATTTCCAGGGGATGAGTCCACTTGTTTTCAAACACCCATAAATTTCTCGCCATCTAAATAGCCCAAATAATGGTGATCACCACACGCCCAAATTCCACTAGTTTTTCACGGAAGAAATCTTCAACCCATTGACCCAACTCAGCCACCTTCATCTCAGTTATCGAAATTCTGCAAGGCATGAGCTTCCACGTAGCTTTTGCCACTTCACAGTCCAAGAAATTGTGAGTGTTGGTTTCATATGCACAACCACACCAGGGAACATGGGATTGAAATCAATATTACGTTTGACGAAATTTATTATAGTGGGTAAAGCGCTTCGCCAGGCACGCCAGGCATAGTGTTTGACTTTTGGTGCTCCATCAGTCCCCTACAGAAGAGCCCAACTGCCTTCACTATCCCTTGATGTGCTCCACCCCTTGTGAGCCAACTCTTTCTCGAAATCCCAGGCCAATCTATAAGAAGATTTCACTGAAAACGAACCATCTGGGCATAATTTCCATATCAATCGGTCCTCCCATTCGATGCACACCAACTGGAAGTGATAGTATTTCCTTCACTTGTTTCGTTAAAGCATTATTGTAACAGGTCCCTCTTCCACTCGCCAAGCTCTTGATCGATCAATTCTTCAACTAGCACATCATTCTCTTAGAAAACAACAGGGATGAATATCATGTGGTCATTATTGTTTCGGAGCCATTTGTCAAGCCAAATACCAACTTTTCGGCCATCCCCAATCCTCCATACTGCCCCTTACTCCGACAAATTTCGCGCCCTTAGGATACTTTTCCATTGATGGACTTTAAATAGTCTCTTAAGATATATGAGATTAGTTAATACAACCTTTGGTTATTTTGGTTTAAATTTACCTTTTTGATCGGTTTGGCTATTTTAACTTAACACTCAATTATGTTGACCAAAGTGGTTGGATTATTGACGTAACATATAAGGATAAGGAAAAATTATGGTGAAGTAACTTAAATTGCGTCATTGGGAATGTTTTGCACATATTTGACCAAGTAAATTAGGTGGATGGAAATCTACTCTAACATAATTACTAAAACTTAAGTACTATCTAACATAATTACTAAAACTTAAGTACATAAGAGTTGTTTAAGGACATTTGTCACATTCTAATTGGTTAAAATTTAGTTTAATATTTTTTATATTTTAGTCTTCTAATTAATGCTTAGAAAATAAAAATGCAATTTATCTTTTTGTCGTGAAAAACGCAAATACATCCTTAGACATCATATTTATATTTACATGCATGACTGCATTATATTGATCTAGCTTATTTTTTCAACATGAATTAATTACAAAGTGAAAATTTTAATTTATATTTTCGACAAAAATTTGTAACAAATTAAATTAATTCTAAATGGAACTTATGTATAGATTTAAGTATAAATATATTATTACCTCTTTTTTAAAAAAATTATTTTCATCATAATGATGTAAATTCATCCAATTTATGAAAAACTTAATATATATTGTTTAAATAATTATTTAATAAATTGAAGAAGATATTATAAATACGTTTTATGTGTAACAAGTTATAATTTAAATAATTTATTATTATTTTAGTGTTTAATATGAGTTCTAGTTTTAGTTTCAAGGGATGAAAAACTTGACTTTTTTTTAGTACATAGGTGGTTTAAGAGGCATTTGTCGCAATGGATTGGTTGAATTTATTTTTATCTTTTTTATTTTTTAACCTTCTAATTACTTTTTTCTAAGTCTTAGAAAATAAAAAATACAATATATAATGACATTTTAAAAAAACATACAGTGTAGTTAGCATATTTTACCTTAGCTCGGCAAATGAAAAATGTTAGACAATTGTTAAAGAAAAATAGGGGCAAATACATCAATTAATGTCCTTTTTTATTTATTTGTCAAAGGTACACTAAAGTTAAATGATCATGTAAATTAAAAGGAGTAAATTTAAAACAAAATAATTGGAGATTAAATTACTTAATATCATATACCTTAAGGAATGAGAGTGTCAAATATCCCTTTAAATATCCGCAATTCTTTTACCCTTTAACTCTAGTGTCACATATAATTTGAATTTCGTCAAGTCAATGTTAATCGAATTGAAATCAAGTTATTATTGCCAACCATTTACTCTCCACTCAAATGAGTTTTAATATAATATGACTTTAAGAGTACAATATTTATCACTCTTTGGCTACAGTTTTGGATTTTAAATGCATGAATTATTTTAGTTCCTTACTTTTTCTCATATATATTATATAAAATCCATCAAATAATTAGAAGGTTATAACCCCATTCGATTTCAACCTCATATTTTACACAATTTGCTTTGAAGTAGAAGGTTATAACCTCATTTGATTTTACAAAACACTAAAGTGTACAGTAGGTTAAGATAAAAACATGGTTAGCATCTAACTCCCTTTTTTAAAACTCCAAGGTTTTAAATCCTAAATTTTCTCACCAAGAACCCTCCCTATGATGGTGAGAAAACATGAGAGAAAACACACAAACAGAACCAATAAAAAGATGGCATCGTTTATTGATTAATTTCAGAAAAGCACAGTGCCGATTATCCAACCAATTTCTACAAACAGGGCCAAAAGGCAGAACTTACACTCACTTTCCTCTACGTGCACAAAACAAAACTTCTTGATTCATCAAATGCTTCAACAAATGGACTTACCATAACCAAAATGGACTTGCATACCTCCCGAGTTTCTTCATTCATATCTGGTCATCTGAAAAATTTGCTGCTAGCTCCCAGTAGTGCCCAACACCGGCATCAATGAACACTTTCCGAGCTGCGGCCTCAGTTCTGCACTCGTGAACATGAAACCTGGTGAAGCTCGGCTTTGCCACGCTCCCTTGCCACACCAAAACACATTTGTTGGGTGGCTTTTCCTCATCTTCATCTTCCTCATCATCCTCGTTCTCAAGCTTTGCTGCCCAGTTTATGCGCCTAAGCATCAGTTTCCCATACCTTTTAATAGATTTGCTCCCACCTTCAACTACCACGACAGTAAAAGCCTCAGAAATGACAACACAACCAGTCATCCGGTTTTCCTGTGCATTAATGTCCACCTTAAAGCGGTTTTGTGGGTGTGACAGGTCATTGATTTTATATACTGAGACAATGGTCTCCAAGGTATTGGGATCATCAAAAAGCTTCCTCTCTTTCTTTTCACGGCGTTCAGCTGGGGTTAGTTTCCGCGCCATATTTCTGTCTACATGAGCTTGCTCACGCTCCGCTGCTGCAGCTCGGATTTCCATCTCCATTTTGGTCGGATCTTGGGTCGCTTCAGAGCCCAGAACTTTCATGAGATTACTCATTTTGACTTTAGGCTTTGGAGGTTCGATCAGACCTTGCCTAATCATCTCCTGTCTTTCCTTCTCTCTGGCCAGGCGTCGCTGTGTTCGAAGTTTCTTCTGTTCCTTCTTGGTAAGTTTCAGTGGCTGAGGAGGCGGTGGAGCAGGCTCGGCAGGTGGCTCTATTGGACGGGGGTGTTCCACATAGATCGTGAGCTTCTCCATCTTCAATTTCTCTTCAATGTTATCAGTATCAGCAATATCAACATAGTTCCCAGAGCGCAAAAGTGGCACATCCCTGACAGGACAAGCACAATATTAACCAAACATCCAAGCTTTTGCACCACAACGAGGTACCAGCAAGAAAGGATCTAAACTGAAGTAGACTTCACATATTATAATGTTCATATTATTAAGCACACACTTTATGCTGCTGGCTATAGTCAATCTTGATAGGTTAAAAACCCAGTTTAAATTTCTAGCATCTTCCTATGAGCTGCAAATATATGAAAATAAATCGGGAAAAAGGGAACCAGAGAAAAAGTCTCTCCAGCACTCATTGTTCTGTTAATCAAATGAATCATCAATTAAGCAGTTTGTGAAACTAGACGGCTACAGTCCAAGGACATACATAATATTTAAAACGTGACTAGGTTCACAGTACATCACTAAGTCACAGCCTGTTGCTATACTGCAACTAGTATGAGCCCATAAGTCTATAAATTCACCTGCCAAGAACAAGAGGGACCTCGGTACACAAGCCAAAACTTCTACACATAATAGAAGCATATTGATAGGTATAACTATAAGAGTATAAGGCTACATCTTCCAAAAGCAGAAACACATTGCGACACTGGCACAATGCAGAAGAAAAGCATATACAGTAGATTATGCCCTGGCCTCATGCTAAACTATTCCTGGCCATAAAGCTACTACTAGACAACCACTGTTGGGGTAAGACACAAGAAGCAATTCCAAAGGGGATGGATCCTCACAGTGCTATGACAAAGAGGTTCGAGACTCAAGGCATTGCTCTGCAATTATTTAAACAAGAGAATGAAGAATCTCTGACACGAACAATTGCTCGATAGGAAAGCAAAATTCGACAAGTCAAAAATCGGTCGTTTGTAGTAAATAATACCTCAGCTCATAAGTTTTACCCATAAAGAAGGGGTTCTAAACGTAAGTTCTGCCTCTTGCTCATCTTATCGTTCTACTACAACTAAGCTCAGGTTAATACCATAATCAGCTGAGCTAGAACTGTCAAATTTGTTGCATAATCATAAACATTAGCAGTCTAAAACCTGAATCACTATACGAACAAAGACAAGAACGCTGAGGTGAACATGCAAGGTTAGCAAAGATGCAATCATGAACCATTCTTCAAATCAGAACAGGTATCTAGGAAAAAAGCAAGAGGCAAAAGAAGAGAAAAGGATGGCAAAATGCGCAAAAGGAGGACCAAATTCATTTACAATATTGCCCTTTAAGTTGCCAAAATAACATCTTGGGCATTCTTTCTGATAAGGAAAATAGAATGTATCAATAAATTATGAACAAACTGTTGGATGCATAGCAAGAATTTTCTAGAAAAGGACTATGTACATCAAAAACAGAACCTATCCACAAAATTTATGACAAAAAAATTCAGCATGAATTCCCACTGTCCCAGAACGAAAAAAGGATCTTGGATATTGATCTTCCTTTATGGCTCTCACTCCCAAGCCTATTCTTTGTCTTTGCTCAAACCAGATAAGTTTGGCCAACCATTCCACGAAGCAAGGTTAAAAAACCCGAAGAGGCTGAAACCATCCAATTTCAACAATCACTTCAATTTTAACCACTTTCAGAGTTTCAAGTCCAATCATAATCCTCAATAATCACCCCCAAGTTTGATAAAAGAAATTCAGTTAAGAGATCTTTTCAAAGGAATATGTAACACTCCACCAGTATTACTGAGATACTCTCTCTATTTAGTAAACTAATATCATCCAGCTGGACCTGGACTATCAAACATAACCATTTTCTTTTCTAGAACCGATTTATTTAGCTATCAAAATATCCCCTTATTCCATAATCTACATGAGAGCAACCAACTTTCGTATGAGGTTGAAACACTACGCTGTGTTTGCAAGCTGTAGTGTAACATACAAAAATGAAAGTTAATCCTCCAAAGCCAACCCCCTCCCCCGGTGGGGCGACTCTCTTCCCAAAAAAAAGGCATAACAGAATAAAGAAAATGGAGATATAAAGTGTACGATAAACTGTAAGAAGCAAAAATCCTATCCAACCACATGTTTGCAACACTGCAACCAAGTGTAGCCTGCATAGATTAGTCTCTCAAAGAGGCACACCAAACAATCTGAATCTGACAAGCCTCCTCCCCCTCCCCCCACTCCATTTTTTCTCACCAGCACTAAGTTCTGCCTACCATAGCCATCAGCCACCCCTCTTATGACCTTCCTTCTAGTGATTTTCCAGGGTGTGTGATAGATATGAATCAAACCCGAAATTCAAGGCTTCAAAAGCGAAGTATTGCAAAATTTGGGCTAAGTCTCCAATTGTGATTAAAGAAAGAAAAACAAGAGAGAGAAAGGCAGAGACATGGAAAAGCTAAAGTTCATAATTCTTCAGCAGATCCTGGAACCTAAGCACATTTACCACTCAAAGGAGAATTAACATCAGAAAACAGAAAAAAAGTAAGTTACAAGGGAGACATAATTCTCCTATTGCTCATCTGAACAGCAATTGCATTCATAAGTACCTCAGCATCGAGAAAACTTTAAAGCATATTAAGGTTCTTCCAAAGATAGCAATAATAAAACCAAAAGTAAAGGAAAAAAAAAGATACGTTAAAGAACACAGTATGACTTACCACCATTCAACTTCAGGAATTGGCTCTTTTTGTTTCTCTTTGGTGACAACTCTTTCTGAAACTTCAATCAAATTCGGATTTATGTTGGCCTCTGCCTTTTCCTTAGCAAGCTGTGCCTGCTTGGCCTTTAACTCCTTTGCTTGGGCTTCTCCAAATTGATTCTATACACCAAAAACTGAAAATATTAGATTATAGAAGCCATTTTGCATTTTCTAGACAGGAAAACAAGCAATTATAAAAGAGAACACTGGCTAGAATATCAGATGCAAAAGGTGTATACCTTCAATTTTATAATTTCTGCTTCCTTTGACCATTTACCTTCCTCGACAAACTGGAAACTCATTCTCTTTGGCCTAAGAATCTTGTTTTTGTCAATACCCATCCTCGGATCAAAATGAGGATTCTTCTCAGGGTCAACTTCCAGTTCCGGCTTTTGAATTTGGAACGCGTCTTTCTTCTGTTTGTTAATGTTAACCTGAAAAGTTGAAGGATGAAGCTCATATCAGAAAAAGAAACACATGAGGCATAACAATGTGAAAGATGAAAGTAGAGAACAAAACCTTCAGGGTGCTGAGATTGCTTGGTTTAGATATGTTCACAGGTTTTCCATGCTCATCAACTTCCCTACCAAAAGCATCCAAACGAAGAACAGGGGCCTTCGCAGGTTTTTGTAGGGCTGAAACATCTGGAGGTGCCTGCCCAGGAAATAAGTTTATCAATGGAGCAAACTCAGGATCCTGGCGGAACCCCATCTTGGCGGCAAGTTCCTGTGCACGCTTTACAGCTTCATATTTGGCAGGGTCTATGGTACCAATTGGCTTTGCAGAAGAGGGAGCACCGGCAGGGAAGGTTGAGGGACTTGCTGTGACTCCAGCAGCAGTCATGCTGGCAGCTGTTAACGAGGTAGGGAGAATTCCAGTAGTAGAAGGAGCTTTGGGACCCTCTTTTAAGCCCATTTGTGGGGTTGCAGCGCTGCTTGAGCTGGTGCCCTTGTTCAACTGAAACGATAAAGCATCACTAACAAGTATGAAGTACATAGCATACCATTATTACGTACACAATATGATTGTTTCAAGCAAAATAATAACAAATCAACAGGAGTTCCACACACTGCACAGAAATCATTTCGAGGGTGGATGTGAGTTTAAAATCAACGGAACTTACCAGAGGAATTTTCTTCAGCTTTGCAGAGAGTTCCTTTTGCATCTGTAAAGCTTTCTTAGCTTTTGCTAAAGCATCAAGGGATAGATTTGCACTCTTCCCAGCAGTTGTAGCAGTCCCATCTGTACTAGATTTTCCGGTAACCTCATGAGATCTGGTAATATTAACTCCCTTATTTTCATTGGTGGTAGAAATTGAAGATACCTTAGTGGCAGGATGATTATTTGCATGGGTAGTTTCAGACGCAGGTCTTGATAGCACATCGAGTGATCCCACAACATCATCCTACAAAGGGAGCAAAAAAGACAATCAGAACAAGCTTCAAGCCATGAAATACCACAATTGCAAGTTCAAGCAACGAAAAAAAGAAAGGATTTAAACTACAAATGTCATAATCCCACAGTGGCATTGATCCCTAGAGTAATGTTAGGGTTGTATCTACATCGAGAGATCTCCAATGGAAAATGAGGGTTATGACACTAGTAGAAAAGTAGGAACTCCCCACAGAGAAATGTGGAGACAGTCAGTGCAAGCTTAGCTTTTGCTCCAAATTAAGCAACGCCAGAAACTAAACTCCTACTATAATACCAATCAATTCGTAAATATGTTAAGCCTCACCATTTAGCAGTTGAAACTTGAAATGGTGCTAAGCGAACTCACAGAGTTTAATCTAGTTACTTAAAATACATACACAAATTTCCTGAGACTTTTCACATCCAAATTATGATGCACAATGAAATCATGTCCAGCCTATTATCCAATTCAATATCCAGGGGGTTGAAAAACATATAGAACTTCCCAGTAATCAATTAAGCTGAGCAACCCTTAGAGCATGATAACATTGACCGAGGAAGGGAAAAGCAAACATATGAAGAAACCAAATAGAATTAATAGGAAATTCATAAACTCAGAGGACACAATCGTTTCTTCCAACCAAGCCAAACAAGTCGAAACCATTCCTCTAGCATAGGAAGGAATGAGTAAATGGTCGCAAACAAACCCAACCACTTAGACCTTCAAATTATAGCAAGTCAACTAACAGAATTGGCTGCAATTAGTCCAAGTCATACCATTTGCCCAAAAAAATTCATATCTATGGTTATGTTCATGATTAAACAACGATACAATACTAAAAAAAAATAATAATCCAGAATTCTGAGTTAATTTGACAAAATGTTAAAAATGCCTCAAATTTCAATTCATACACTACAGTTTAAAACTTCAAAAATGCATTAATAGGAACGAAGGGACCTCACATTTTGAAGGGAACCACTCAAGGTAGTAGTCTGTGGAGCCAGTTCTTCCTTCACCTCCTTATCACCAAACTTCCTCCTCTCCCTCTTCCGGCCATTATCAAGGCTTTCTCCATCTTTGCTCTCCTTCTTCACCTTAACATCTTCATTGTCATCTTCAGCCTTAACTCTATCTTCAAACTTCCTCTTCTCTCTCCTCTCCTCCTTATCTACTTCCCCATCAACTCTATCCTCAAACCGCCTTCTCTCCTTCTTGCCATCAGAAACCCTAACTCTTTTCTCCCCATCACCCGGCTCCTCGCTCTCCTCTCTGTCCTTCCTCTTATGCGAATGCGACAGCGGCTCTCTTTCTCTCTCATCCGACCTTCCCCTATCCCTATCCTTACTTCCCTCTCTGTCTCTCCTCGAATCTCGATCCTCAGAGAGCTCCCTGGAGCGATGGCGGTGATGGTGGTCATCGATGGATTTATCCCGCCGGGAATCGCGGTCGTGGGAGCGAGCTCTAGATCGGTGGTACTCATCGTCGTCCTCCTCTTCTTCGTAACGGTGGCGATGCTTATCGTCCTTGGAAGACCTGTGGTGATGGTGGTGGCGGTGCTTGGACTCCTTGTGATCTCTGTTTTCCCTGTCCTCCCTCGATTTCCGGCTCGATTTCTCCTTCTCCGACGACCTCTCCATTGCGCTCTCTCTCTCTCTCTCTCTCTCTGACGTTGCCCTCGACTAGGGTTTTGGAGTTGGGAGGCAGAGGTTCGGGAAACGGAGAGAAATATTTGAGGATGATGAACTCGGAATGATGGCAATTACTACTATTTTCTACTGCGGTGGTTCGCCCTCGAAAATTAAAAAAGAGAGGTTACAAAAGGAGATTTTTAACAAAATGACATATATTGGCGTTAAAATTATTTGCACGTTAGTAAGCCGTAGACGAAACAGTGTGCCAAGAAATCATCCGCATCACTAAAGTTAGTGCATTATTCCAATCAAAATCGAATCGGATTGAAAATTAACATGGATTGCATTGGATTGGATCGGATCGATCATATTTTTCTGATCTATGCTCCATAAAATTTTCTTATCCGGTCTTCTATCCGGTCCAATCCGATCCAACCATTTTTCGTTACGAGCCGAAGACCGAATAAGTTATTTAAAAAGATATAAGTTCCGCCGCCTAATATATTTATATATATAACTAATTAGGATTTCTACTCGGGAACATGTTCTAATTCTTTTCCGTCTTAAATTTGGCCAATTTGAATCAATTCTTTCTCCAAGTTTCAACATTTTTGGAGTTGACCCATATCTAAATATGCAATAATCTCTATTCGGTCCGAGTCTAAGTTCGGTCCGGTCCTTCGATCTTGTAACACCCCAAAACACCCCTAAGAGTATTACATCGTCGAGTTCCTCAAAGGAACTCCCAAGGCTCTTTCGATGTCGGTTCGGCTTTCTAAGCTCAACTTAGGGGTAGCAAAGGTGGTTCTCCAAAAGAATTGAGATTTTCTAAAAAATTTTGACAGAGTTTTGTTTGTAATGTGGACTATCCCATCGGCTTAAAGCCCTAAAACCCCGCATAAAACACATAATAAAACTCAACGAGCCACACACTCGGAGCATACAACACAACGGCCACACGCCGGAGTCCAACCAATCATGCGACAAACTTAAAACGATCTAAATGGTTCATGGTACATTGGGTACAAACTATATGAATTGAATTACAAAATACAATACTAGGAAATATTAGAAATGCACATCCGTAACACGAATCACTCAGCAAGCGACAAGCAAGCAAACAGCGAGTCAGTCGAAGTCCAAAATAAGCTAAGTACCGTACACATCTCCCGAGAATGCACCTACAATACTGGGGGAAATTTGTGGGGGTGAGCAATAAACCACGGGCTCACCTGGAATCTTACACCCTTAAAATGGAAATTCTTTACACATAATACTCATAATAATGAAATCAGCAAAAGCATAATAAGATAATACAAATCTATGTACTTTTCAACGAAATCTCTTGAAATAGTTTTCAACGTAACGGTCATAACTTTTCAATCATTCAAAGCACGAATTGCAATCATTTTGGGAATTGAATCACTTTAAACAAGGTGAATTCATCCGCACTTTTTTTCAAATACTTTCAATCGGACATTGGATCACTTCTACTTGAATCACTTCTCATAAATCATTTTCAATGAATCTCTTTCGGTGAATCATTTCCCATGTTTGGGACTCGAACTAGCACTTGTCTCCATTGGCTTATTTTTGTTGAATAATTTTACAACATTTGCCAATTTTGTTTTTCATCAGGTATATTAAATGAAAAATAAAAATAATTCCATTGAAAAAACAAAAATGAACTGAAGTTTGAGTTTTTATTTTTTGGGTACACATTGTAAATCTTTTTGTGGATCCAAAATAATACATAATAAAGGTTCATGAAAATAATGTTCAAAGTCAAATGAAATCAATAATAATAATTGAAATTGTATCTTGCTGAAGTAGAGTTTAGAAAAGACCAAATAAATTGAAATAGATTCCATCCAATCTATTTGGTTATTTTTAAGTTGTATATCATTTTTGTGGATTATCTCTAACCATTGCAATATATTGATGGTTGTTTTGATACTTAATAGATGGGCTTATCAATTTGTACAGTATAATACTGAAGGTTTAACATGAATCAATTTGTTTGAATTGTG
Source organism: Talinum fruticosum (assembly GCA_021018815.1). Taxonomy (NCBI): domain Eukaryota; kingdom Viridiplantae; phylum Streptophyta; class Magnoliopsida; order Caryophyllales; family Talinaceae; genus Talinum; species Talinum fruticosum. The sequence goes on from JAITYX010000022.1 coordinate 3,409,417, forward strand.
TTAAATTTTTAAGAAATGTTTTGTCAAGATCAATAGATTATATTTTTTAATTAATTTTATTGTCATTTCATTTATGTTTTATTAGGTTAAATATAGTTGACCATACTAATTTATTATAAGTATAATTTTGTAATTGATTATTGAGGAAAATTTCATTCTTTTTATGAAAAAATTAGTTATATGTGTTAAAAGTAATATTTAAAACATTATATATTGGTATTAAAAAAATATGGATATTTACGATAATACAAATAAAAAAGTAGTAATTTATTAAACATATAGTCATAAGTACGGTAAGTAGGAATTATAATTAAATGCGACAAGTACAAATATTAATTAACAAATGAATAGATTGTCAATATATTAATTACATTAACGGAGGCATGCGTAGATGAACGTGATTGCCCCACCAAATATGGAAACATCCTCACTGTTGTCTGATTATGCCCAAGCATAGATATTGGTATGTGTCTATCGTGATCCGACCATCATCAAAGGCATAATCTAACACCTCTTTCCAATACTGCATGATTATTTGATTTCTTTCTGCATTTGTATCCCCTTGAAACAATACAATCTTCCAATCGGTGTTCGATGTGAAGGCTTCACGCATTGGAGGTGATAGAATAGAAGAAGGTCCAGTCACGGTCCAATATGAGTGAAATGTTGTCATGCTGGTAAAAAGATTTTACAATTTTTGTGTTAAAAGAACACGAAAATATCAGTGGGCAGTGTTGTCATAAATTTGTGTAGATATGGTTTTGCAAAATTCAAAGCGCAATAGTCTTTTGTTAGTGAAAAACAGACACTGTTATATTGCCAATGACAATGAGTTTTTTGGCAAAGTAATACCGTTCATACACTTGAATATATTCAACAATTAACTAATTAATTAATAATAATAACTGATTGACTAAATCTTCAAAAATTGCTTTTAAGATAAAATTAATTGATTAAAAGTTATTATAATAAATTAGGAGAAACAAAAGAGGATTTGACTGTCAATAGATTCAACATTTGGTAAGTGATTTTTCACACTGAGAAGTGTGGATTGTGTTTAAGATGAACGACAGAAATGCAATTTTATTATACAGCAACATAGTTTACCATCTTCATCATGATGGAGAGCATGCGGTCATTCTGATTAATAGATCAAAAACACATAATTTTATCTCTATGTAATATAAGTGTGTGTAATGCCCCAACTTAAGTCATATCATTAACTAACAAGAATCTCACGTTAACCAAAATAAATTAAAGTGGGGCAAATTTAAATTAGAGTTGAGGCATTACTACCGTCTCCGGATATTAGGGACAAGGTTGAAACCTTTCATTTTTATGGTACAAAATAAATGAGAACGATATAAAAACTATATTCAAGCAAACAGACATTTAAATGATGTTGTTGTCATACTAAGAAACTTACGTAAATCAAAGACTTAATTTTTTTCCAGTACAAACGGTAGTAGCATAAAAGATTCAAGTGAGGAGGTCAACAAGTCATCGTCCAAGACCAACCCTGTCGGGTTCTTTCTCGTCAAATTCCTCTATCTTCCGAACTTCCTGTTTACCTCTAGTCTGTTTCTCTTTCCCTAAAACAATTTTTAAAAAGAAGAAAAAAAACTAAAAGTGAGCAGGTGGCTCGAGTACATTACCCTTGTACTTGTGAAAGCATTTTTGTGAGCCGAGTGAGCGCGAGCACGATTTCAAAAATTCATTTAAAATTTATCATCTAAGCAAGAAACTCAATTTTTATTTCCTGTAAACTTTTCGATTAAAGTTTCAATTTCGTAAATATTTTAACTTCCGGCCAACACTAGGACCACAATTTATATGCAATAGTAGTCATGGCTTGAGTTAAAATTCCCGTTTACGGGAAGGCCCAATCCGTGGCTTTGATTAAACGATTCGATTAAAGTTCTTGATTATCGGGAGGGGCCCAATATGATTAATTTTGCTAGCGAGACATTTATGAACCGATCAACGATTAACGATTAACGATTAGCCGGGTACTAAAAGTGTTGTAGGCCGAACTAAAAACAAAAACCGATAACGCTTTTTATAACAATTAAAATTTAACTATTTTGGAAAGGTACAAGCAATAACGTACCTTGGTTAAGGGAAAAAACCGTTTCAAACTAAATTTTAGATTTGCCTTGCGTTCGACGTTTTCGATGACCTTTTGTTTTCAAATAAAAATTTACCCCTTTACTTTAATATAATATATATATATATATATATATATATATATATATATATATATATATATATATATATATATATTTCCTCATACTCTTTTTATCATTTACTATCAAAATTATTATCAAACTCTTAGACTTATTTTCCGAAAATAAACACACTTTTATATATATATATATATATATATATATATATATATATTTCTTTTCTTTAACTTTATTTCTCCAAATAAATATCCTCAATTTCTTAGTAAATATAAATATATTATTAATTCTTTCCTTCTTTTTGTCTATTTATTTGCAATATGAATAATTAAATTTAGTCTAAAAAGAGATAGAAAAGTTACCTTAGTAGTGAAGGGTGTTGGAAAAAAAAAGTGAGGGAGGCGGTGGCGGCTGGCGGCAGCAGCAGTGGCTAGAGACAGGTGGCCGGCTGCAAGTGGTCTGGCGGCTGGTGGCTGGCGGCGGGTGGCGAGAAGGGCGGGGCTGGCGAGTGCAAAGATAGGTTTAGGCTTGCTATTTTATTTTTCCTTTTTGAACTCTCTCTTTTACTTCCTTTCCTCTCGTCCGGCCCAAAAGCTCTCCTTTTATTTATAATGGGCGACTGAGCCCAAGATCTTATCATCTTCCACAACCTTATCCAATTAGATTTGTATTTATCCAAATAATCATTTTACTACACATTGTAAAATTTTTTAACCATACATTTGTCATAAAATTACTTACTATAAATTTATTTATTTATTTTATTGTTATATATTATTATTATAATAAATCAACTATTCGAAACAGAATTTCATAGTAAATAACTGTATATATATTTATCGATAAATGCACGTTTGCACACATTATAATTATTTAAGCGTGAATCGATATTTTTAAGTCACTTAACCGACAAATTCATTCACATTTCTCATTTCCATTTTAATATTTATGCGCGGCTCACTTGCTCTTAAATATTAAAACAATAAAAGGCAATAATTAAATACAATTAAATTTCGTGGCATTACATCCTCCCCCTAAAAAAAGTTTCGTCCTCGAAACTATAATCGAGTAGTAACATACCTTCAAAACAAATGGGGGTACCGATTTTTCATTTCCTCCTCGGTTTCCCATATTGCTTCGGAAACTCCATGGTGGGTCCAAATTACTTTAACTAAGGGTATTGCTTTGTTGCGCAACTATGTAACCTTTCGGTCCACAATTTTTACAAGTTGCTCTTCATAGGTTAAACCTTACGCTTCAACATTTAGCGATTCGTACACGATTGTGTGAGATGGATCATATACATATTTCCGAAGTTGGGAAATGTGAAACACATCATGTACGTGTTGTAGTTCGCGGCGGGGCCAATCGGTAAACAACGGGATTAACTTTCTCAATGATCTCATAAGGTCCGATAAAACGGGGACTCAATTTGCTTTTTACATTGAATCTTCGAATTCCTTTGCTTGGAGAAACCTTAAGAAAGACCTTATCACCTTCTTGAAGTTCAAGAGGTTTTCTCCTACGGTCCGCATATGATTTTTGCCTATCTTGGGCCACTTTCATATTTCGTTGAATAACTTTAATCTTTTCGACCGTTTCTTGAATCATTTCCGGACCCAATACTAAGGTTTCATCATTCCAACAGAGAGGAGTTCTACACCTCCTGCCATACAATGCTTCAAAAGGTGTCATTTTAATAGTCGCTTGGTAGTTGTTATTATACGAAAATTTAGCTAATGAAAGATAACCCTCCCATTTCCCTGAAACTCCAAGTATAGATGCTCGCAGCATATCTTCAACCAACTGGTTTACTCTTTCTGTTTGCCGTCGAGTCTCGGGGTGATACGAGCTACTTGAACCGTAGTTTTGTTCCAAATGCTCTTTGCACGGCCTTCCAAAACGAGCTTGAAATCTTGAGTCCCTATCCGAGATTATATCCACGGGGATCCCATCCAAACGCACAATTTCTTTCACGTATATTTGAGCTAACTTATCAATCCCCGACGAATCCTGTATTGGTATAAAATGAGCAGATTTTGTAAGTCTATCAACAACTACCCATATCGCATTTTTCTTTGATGCTAAAAGGGGTAATCCCATAATGAAATCCATAGAGATTGAATCCCACTTCCAAACAGGGATCTCCAATGGTCGTAACTCACCAACTAGGCGTTGGTGTTTCGCTTTCACTTTTTGGCAAACGAGACACTTATCCATAAATTGGGCTATATCTCTTTTCATGTTATTCCACCGGAAGATTTGTCTTAAATCTCTATACATTTTCGTGCCCCTGGGGTGAATAGAATACCTCGTGTTGTGTGCTTACGCTAATATCTTCTTCCTTACTTCTATCCTTTGTAGCACACGAGACTCTCTTTTGAAACCTTATAATTCTTTGATCATCCTCATGAAATCCTAAGGCTTTTCCTTTGCTTATACCTTCTTTTATTCTTCCAATCTCGTTATCCCCGGTTTGCGTTTGCCTAATTTCTTCCAAAAGGGTAGGTTGGACTATTAACCCTGACAAGATCGTGTTTAACTCATGGGGAAACACCAGTTCAATCCCCATTCCTTGAAAATCTCATATTATTTCGGGACGTATAATATTTAATGCATTCACACCATGATGGGTTTTCCGAGCTTAACGCGTCCGCCACAACATTGGCCTTCCCTGGGTGGTAGTGAGTTTGCATATCATAATCCTTTAAGAACTCCAACCATCTTCATTGTCGCAAATCTAACTCTTTCCATATGAAAATATACTTAAGACTTTTATGATCGGTAAAAATCTTGCATACACTTCCATAAAGATAATGTCTCCAAATTATCAAGGAAAAAACTACTGCGGCTAATTCTAGATCATGAGTGGGATAATTCCGCTTATATGACTTTAATTGCTTAGAAGTATATGCTATAACTCTCCCATTCCGCATCAAAACGCACCCAATTCCTTATCCGGATGCGTCATCGTAGACGAGTGAATTCTCCATCTTGCTCGGGTAAGGCCAAGATTGGTGCATTAGTGAGCCGTCTCTTGAGTTCTTGAAATGCAGCTTCACACTTATCATTCCACTCGAAGTTTGTTGTTTTCCTCAAAAGATTAGTAAGGGGCAAAGCTATCCGCCAAAAATCCTGTACAAACCGTCTATAATATCTAGCCATCCCTAGAAAATTCCAAACTTCAGTAACATTAGTCGGCCTAAGCCATTCGATCCATTGCCTTAACCTTCGAGGGTCAACTTTAATTCCTTCTTTAGAAATTACATGCCCCAGAAAATTTACTTGAGATAACCAAAATTCGCATTTCGACAACTTAGCATATAACTTATGAGTCCTCAAAGTTTGCAGAACAACCCTTAAATGATCGGCATGCTCTTCCTATATCTTAGAATATATTAGAATATCATCAATAAAAACAACAACAAATTTATCCAAATAAGGCCTAAATATTACTGTTCATCAAGTTCATAAAAGTTGCTTGGAGCATTTGTTAACCTAAAAGGCATGATCTGTGAATTCATAATGTCCATAACGTGTCCTAAATGCCGTTTTGGTATATCCTCGAGCTTAATTCGCAGTCGATGATATCCTGACCGGAGGTTAATTTTGAGAACACTCCCATCCCCTGTAATTGATCAAATAAATCATCAATCCTTGGCAAAGGATACTTTTTCTTTACTGATAACCTTATTTAATTCTCTCGTAATCTATACATAATCTCAAAGTTCTAGCTTTGTTCTTTACCAACAAAGCTGGTGCTCCCTAAGGAGATACACTCGGCCTTATCTATCCTTTTTGTAGCAATTCCTCCAGCTAAACCTTTAACTCCTTCGGTTCAGCGGGAGCCATCCTATATGGAGGTTTAGAAATGGGTTGCGCTCCGGTTCAATCTCTATCTCAAAATCAATTTCCCTTTTTGGGGTAACCTAGGAATTTCATTTGGAAAAACATCGGAAATTCTTTAATTATAGGGATATCCTTTATCTTTGTCTCCTGCTTTTCTTCAGTCACAAAGCATAAATAAGCTTCCTTCTCTTGCTAAACAAGTCGTCTAAAGGCTCTCAACAATACTACGAGTACAATCTCCAACCTCATTAGTACCTTGAAACCTCACTTCTCTGCCGTTCGTATCCTTTAAGGATAGAATCTTCCCTTGGCAATCTATTTTTGCCCCATATTTAGACAACCAATCCATATCTAAGATTACATGAAATTTCGATAGGTCAAATTGTATCAAGTCACCCCTAAAATTTCTTGACTCAACGTAATAGGGTAATTTTTATATGTAACATCACATTTTATTGTTTGACCTATGGGTAGACTTACATATAATTCTATGGGTTGTTTACTCGGTTCCAAGCCTATTTGAGATGCGAGTCTTTAATGAATTAAAAGAATGCGTAGCACTCGAATCAAATAAAGCAGTAAGTGGTATTGAATTTAAAAAGAGCGTACCAGTCACAACGGGTCCCCGTGTCGGTAGCTTGCTTTTTACTCATTACATAGGCTCTTCCAACCTGTCTACTGCCCGTAGATGCTATTGTTGCCCTTGTATACCTTTGGTTTGGGTTGGACCTTTGCTTGCTTAGGAAAGTGTGGTTGGGAAATTTGTAATTAAATGGTTGTAATCTCCACACCAATAACAACGATTGGTGCCAACCCAACAATCTGTTGTGTCGTGGTTGATTCGACCACACTTTGAGCATTGTTTCTTGGTTGGAGTAGAAGTTTGGAATTTTGTTCCCGTATTTGCGGGCTTTTTGCTTGGTGTTCCCTCTGCGTGACTCCTTTTTTCATTCCCTCTCTTCCTGAAGGTATTCGGACTCAACATCCGTAATTCCGCTTCACCCGTTCCACTTCGCAGCTCGCTCGTACAATTCTTGACTAGTTTGTATAGGTTGCCTAGCTAATTGATGCCTAATATAGGGTGCTAGGCCTTCCTCAAATCTTATCATTCTCATACCATCCGTGGCTACTTATTCCGAGGCAAACCTAGATAATTCCGCAAATTTGCTTGCATACTCCATCACCGACATATTGTCTTGCTTTAACTCCAAAAGTTCCTTTTGCTTTTGTTTTTGTATGGACACTTGCGTAAAATTTTGCTCTTAACCCCTTCAAAAACTTATCCCATGATCCTTCGGTGTTTTGAAACTTAGTCCTTACAGTTCCCTACCGGATATTAGCTTGTCCGGTGAGGTAAAAAGCCTCAATGTTTACACGTTTTTCGTTTGGTACCTCTACCACATCAAATATTTTCTTTATCTTCCATTCTTCCGAGTACTGACCGAATCCATTTTCCCATCATAAGTTTTTGGATTTTGTTTTGCCACCCTTTCAAAAAGTCTACCCTCCTTTCCAGAATTTTCGAGCTAGATTCCTTAAGTTTCTGCGTCACCACCACTATAATTGTCCCTAATAATTCGGGATCTATGTCCTTGAGTATTCCCTTTTTATCTAACTCATTCTCGAATTTTTGCACATCACTTTCGTCCCCATGTGGGGTTAGAATTAGAGGGGTTTGATTAATTGACTGAGTGTGCAAAGATTCTTCGTTGTTTTCTTGCAATTCATTTTTCGGAATGCTCTCATCTTGAATCGACATTCTACTCAATATGAAAGCACAATAATAATTAGCTTTTCTTTTCTCTCTATTTTTTTTTTTTTGCATCAAACGGATATAATATACGTGTATATATATATATATATATATATATATATATATATATATATATATATATATATATATATATATATATATATATATATATATATATATATATATATATGAGGGTTCAAGTGAGTCCTCCCTTTAGGTGAGCTCCTTGTTAAGTGAACACTTTTGATATGAACCAGTCCATTAAAATCCAACGGCTAAAATAAAAGGAATTTTTTATTTTTTAAAAAATAACACAAAATGTTTGGAAGGGGTCAAGACCCCTCCCCTCGGTTCCGCTCTCGCTCTTGTCTTCGTCCCTCCCCCTCTCTCTCTAAAACCTCTCATATATTCCTCTCTCTCTCTGCTCCTCTCGGCGGATTCTCTCTCGCTCTAAAAGCTCTCGCACACCCCTCTCTCTCTGCTCCTCTCGCTGCACTCGTCGGACTCTCTCTCGCTGGATTCTCTCCGTTTCTCGCAGGAACCTCTCTCCGGCTCACGCTCGCTTTCTCTCTCTCTTATCTCGCCGTCATTCGCCTCGGCGTCCCCGAAGCCATGGCTCGGTGAGTATCCTTTCCCCCTCTATTTTCTGTCTCTCTCTCTCATCTTAGGGCCATTTAACTTTGTACCTTCCCGCATCTATGGCTATTATCTTTCAAACCCTAGGTTTTCAATTAGTCGAGTTCCCTCTTTTTCCTATTCCCAAAAATCAGATTTAGGTTTTGTATAATTCATGCCTAATTTTTCTTTTTTCATTTGCTTGAGTTTGGTTCTATTATGCCTTCTCTGTCTCTCTGTTCGATCCCCTCTCTATTTCTCTCTGTTGAATAAAATCATAGCTTCTTTTGATTCAATTTGTTGCAAGATGATACAAATTGGCATTAGTGAATTTAATTGTGTTGATTACTTGGAACTGGAATGATTGAAATTGATAAAGCTGAAATGTGTCTCCAATTTGAAAAGAGTTATGGTGATGATCGAAATTTGTGATATCCGAAATTAGTGAACCGAATGAAAGGAGTTGTGGTGATGGATGAAACCGATGAGCGGAATTGCTTTGGCAAATTGAAAGCAGCTGTGGTGATGATTGAAATTTGTGATATCTAAAATTGGTGAACTGATGAAAGGACTTGTGGTGGTGGTCGACTGATGAGCGAGAATTGGTTTGGCAAATTGAAAGGAGTTGTGGTGATAATTGTAATTTATGAACTTAATTTTGTTAGAAAATTGAAAGGAGGTTGTCATTAGCTTAATAGTTCATTGGTAGAGCAACATGCGAGTAGTATGGAGATGTGGGTTCAAATCCCATTTAGGCTATTTGTGTTGGTATGACATAAAGTTGTAAAGACTTGCATAAAACTTACGATAGCTCAATGTTACAATGATGTTTTCTCCAAAGTCAAGTGTAAAGCACTTGTGAGTGAAAAGGATACAATGACTTTAGATTAATGCCCGAGAAAAGACCTAAACAAGATGGTTTTGATAATAGATATAAACCAAACCTCAAGAGATCTTAGAGTACGGAGTCAACAACATGCAATCATCGGACTCATAACCAACGAATGCGACCCAAACCTTATTTTGAACATCAGCAAGATATCGTAAACGCCAAAAGGGTCGAGTCATGGAAGGAAAACTCATGCCTAAAGATTTAAACAAGTAACCTCATGATCGGTAGAAGGGTCTCAACGAACATAAATACAAGCAAAGTGGTAAGGTACTATAGACAAAATGAAACAAAAAAATTAAGCCAATAAGGTATCTTCACCGTACTAGACCACCATGAAAAGCATGTGAAAGAACATAACAGTCGGCATAACGTGAAGGGGCCATCGAGTATTCGTACAGTAGGTCATAATCCTAATAGGAGCAATTGAAGGAGATTGAGACAAAATAACTAGGGAGCAAATTTGCACAAAAAATATCTAATTAGTTCTTCGAAGCATCTAATGAAGGAATCCACAATCATATTCTTCCAGGGAACACTCAGTCGACCATTAGCAAGGCATGTGCGTAAAAGTTAGAGAAAGTTCATTTTGGAGCAGACCTCTTCATTTCTAGGCTAAAATAAGTTAAGTTGCTAGCACGACATGTGCGTAAAAGTTGAAGGAAGTTCATTATGGAACAGCCGGGGTTATGGACAAGCCTAGAATGAAGTTAGGAAGGTTATTTTATGGAGGAAAGAGCGAGTCCAAGTAAGGGTTCTAATTTCGAGCATATTGAGTTCCTAATTTTTAACAAAATTTTTTTGTCACCACTGGGGTAGGGCTGAGCGGGACCGGGTACCCGGTCATTTTGGCCGGACCGGTCTCGGTCCGGTTGCAACCGGGTCCTGATTTTGGACCCGGTCCCGGTCCCGATTGCAACCGGGTCCAAAAATCGGGACCGGTCCGGACCGGTTGGAACCGGTTCGGGACCGAGTACCCGGTTCTTGTCCTTTTTTTTTTTATAGTTTTTCAATTATCATTTTTGTTTTTATACTTTTTACAATTTTTTGGTAAAATTTTAGGCAATAATTATCCTATATTTTAACTATTTGATTTTTTTAGGCAAAGCAAACAAAGACTCAAGGTCGGGTCCAAGATTAGTTAGGGTTTGAATATATATATATTATAATAAAATCGGATAGCAGGGACCGGTCCGGGACCAGGTCCAAGATTTTACTACCCGGTCCCAGACACGGTTATAACCGGGTCCTACAATTGGACCCGGTCCCGGTCCCGGTCCAACCGGGTCCGGTTCTGGACCAGCTGGGTCCAGACCGGTTCTGGTCCGGAACCGGGTACCGGAATTTTGCTCACCCCTACCACGGGGCTATATGTTCGAGAAATATTAATACCGCAAGTGCACGGTGTAGCTATAGTTAGGAAGCTGGCAAGTACGGGTCGTGTCCACGAGGAATTCGCTTTCAAATACTAAATCCACCTAAAAACTCTAATCTAGGTAAAACTCGGTTCGACAGTGATTTGGTTTTCGGATTCAACTAATAACAAAATAGCTAAGAGAGATCAATGAATAACAAGCCTTAGATTGGGATTAATCACACTACTATGCCTGAAACCAAAATCGAATATCATTTAAGATTTGCCTATGCTATCGGTTTAGAAGGGGAGACACCAATTAAACTTATCTTCGCCTACTTTCGAAGGTCAAAGACTAATCTTGCATAATCTAATAACCTATTTTCATGGGATTAACAAAGAGCAAAATCAAAAAGAATGAATCTCACAACCCCGATTAAAACCTTAATTATTTTCATATTGAAGTTCTAATCGTTCGCAATGTCATTCTAGGTAAGTTTTTATCTTTCGATGTTCACAAAGACCCAATAAAAGCAAAAGAGTCCTCTCTCAAGGCAATCAATGGAAAAGTGACGAGGTGAATTCTAACCTAACGAGCATAGAACAATTCAATTGGTACTCAATTCATGATTATCAAGGCATAATAGGGATCAATCCCAACCTAAGTGGAGAAATTAGCCCCTAAATATGATACTAAAGAATTGACAAAATTTAGGGAACATAGCCATGGAAAAACGAAGAGAAATTGTGAAGAAAAGACAAAGAAAAGAAATTACAATTACCGAATGAAAAACTTGAAGCGATTCAATCATACATAAACTTGAAGTAGAAAATCAAAATTGAGGGTTCTTGAGTCTCCTCTCGAGCTGCCTCCCGAAAACCCTAGTGAAATCTTAGAATTCAGGAAAAGATCCACTCAAAATTACAATTAGGAAACTTAAATATCCGTGGAAACAGTGGTCGCACGGCCGTGCAAAGGTCACACGGGGCCGTGCGAGGTTGTGCTACAATTTCGCTGCAGTTGTGTAGGTTCACGCAGCGGCTGTGCGAAAACTCCGAACTCTCTGCCCATTTCGCACGGCCGTGCAGATTCTACACGGGTACCGTGCACGACTTCAACTTCGTAACTTCTCGCACGGCCATGCGAGGCACGCACGAGGGCCGTGCGACCTTCTTTGACTTCGAACCCTTTGCTCGATGATCCGCACGGCATGCGGTTCGCACGATGAGGCCGTGCAACTTCTCTTGATGTGTTTAAGGCTTCTTTCTTGCCTCCTCTTGAGCCCGAACTCTCCTCTTCATCGCTTTTCATCAAATTAGTCTCTAATCTCTTTGATTTATGCCTAAAAACCTGTAATAAAAGAGATTTACGAGCTTAAGTGACGATAAAGAGAAAATAAGCGAAATCTAACCCAAAACTAAATATAAATCATTGAAACCGATCACGGAATTTGGTTAGATAATGCCTTGAAAACCGATAAAAACGAAGTTTAACAACTCCCCATGCTTAGCTCTTACTTGTCCCCAAGTAACACTGTCAATTAACGATCCCGGGGTTAAAACCTCGCATTCACCCTCTTCAGGTGACGAGTTAACAGTTCAATCAATGGGGATGACCATGCACAAAGACAACCTATTCAAAGTGTCATACTTCCATGAAAACTTGCTTGAAAACTTCAATGATTACAATGCTAGGTTACAATGCACAATTGTCTAATATTGAAGTACAATAACACTCATGACGCCCTCAAACAAATGGCGAACTAGCTTAACCGGTGGAACCTCACTTTAGGAAATATGGATCACTCCATCTCATTTGAAATTTCTTTTTGAGGTTTCTCTCAACATCTTTTTCCAAAAGACAGACCTACCATAGGCTTGGTCATATTCTCATTCTCCACTACTAAAGAGGCAAAAATGCAAGTGCAATCAAGAGGTCTTTCAAAGTTTGTAACGTGACCAAGGTTCGTTGGTAGAAAGGGGAACCAATTTGGGATATGTGGAGCTAGATAGCCGAGGCCTAACAACTAAGGAGCAAAAACACTTCCAAACATGATTAAAAACTTTCTCCCAATTCACCTCTTTAAGCACAACATGCTTTAAGATAACTTTTGGAATGAGCATACAACTTTTTGAACTTTCCACATGCCAATCACTTATTTCTTCACTTCTTTTTTTTTTTTTTCAAATATTCAAAACTTTCAGGAATGTATATAATTGGCATGGAAATCATAAACACAACTCAATTCCAAAAGAGTCTAAAAGGGGAACTTATCATTTTCATTTTTTTCAACACGGGTCCCCAAATCAAACTACAAACTAAATGGGACACTCCATCAATTCAAACCAAAACTACCCAATAAGTATTGCTCCACTAGACCCGGCTTTGGTGTAGGAAATGTATAAAGGCCAAAGGTAAAGTGGATGCAGGTGTATTAAGAAACAGGTTAAAGCTCAAAGGGGTAGCAAAATGGTATAAATGAATGGGATGACTTTTTGGCTCATGTAGCTTGAAAACAAATGAATGCCTCTATCATATTACACCATGCACATGCCAAGTGTGATCTCAAAGAGAAACAGAGCAAGTTTTAGAGGTATGCATTAAGGAAGAGTCACACAGAGAATGAAACATGAGACTAAAAACGGATGAATTAGTCTATAAGGCGCAAAATCTCACGGGCTTATCCACCATAGCCAACAAAAGGTTTACCACATGCTCAAGTTTGACCAGTCATGTAAAGTAATTCTCAAAGATACCGGCAAGCAACTCAAGACATCACAATCAAATTCATTCACAAGTTCATTTCCACACAACGATTCCACCAAGAACGGGCTATCAATTCATACACAATCAGCCCATTAATCAACTATCACACTTCATATCATCATCATAAGAGGGGTTTTGAAAACAGTTTTTTTTTTTCAAAGTAGAGAAAACTAACTAAAAGAAACTCACAAAAAAGAAAACAAAGGAAGGGTGGAATGTGGTTACCTCAAATGCTTACGAGATGCCTATCGCGTCGCCTCGCTTTTTAGGAGTAAATCGGGAGAAAGAAAAATAATATGCAATGCAAAATCCTAACTAATATGCTCATGCTTAGTCCTATATACAAGTAACAGGAAGGAAATAAAGAAAGCAAAAACTAATGCGACTATATGAATGCATTGCTAACTATATGCATCTAAACTACCCTCAAATCATCCAGCGAGTCAACAAATTTCTCTCAACTTATTCAGTCAATCAAATCAAATGTCAATGGAGAACCCCTATGCTTGAGCCATTCATTGTCCCCAATGAAAGAAATATGCGAGAAAGAGAGGGAGGGGGCAAAACTCACAATGCATCAATATGGGCCAGGTGGCCCACGAGGTTGCCACCCTGGTGGAGGGTAAGGGCAGCGGAGTTGCTCATAAGCATGTAAAACAAGATGCTCCACCCCAACAAGACGATTATCGAGATGCTCAAAGCCCTACTGCGTCTCGGTCCGATGCTTGGTGCATAGAATCTCGTAGACCATCTTGACCGACTTGAAGAGGGTTAAGATGATCAAGGATAGACTGAAACATTGTCTCGGTTGTGGGAGGGGCGGTAAGAAGAGGAATGTCGACCCCAACATGTTGTTGAGCTTCTTGTTCTTCGGGATACCCGGATGGCCCAAGCACTGGCTCCTCGCAATGCCCGGATGGCTCGGATGGCCCAGCATGAGATGTGGTTTATCCGGGTCCAATCCCGGTGCAGTGAACCGACCATATGACCAATTGCGCTCATTAGTAATGGTGGTTCCGGCAGGATCGGGGAGTCGAAAAGGACTACCCCATGGTGGTTGACAAAGAAAGCATTGTTTTGAAGCACAAACAGTTTCATGTACGTGCAAGCATCGTAGTTAAGCGGACCACCGAGGTGTAGCAACGTCGGTGAGGATAAATCAATCCCTACCCCGAGACGCACGACTAAAGCAGTAGCAATACCACCGGTAGCTAAATAGGTGGACTTGGTCACTAACTCGGTCCCTAATGTGCTCTAACAACAAAGCACCACGAGTTAACGGGGACCTCATTAAGGGCTGCCTACATCAAAAAAAGTTCCGAGCTCCTAACGGTGTTCGACTATCATGACGAGCGAAAACGGAATTAGCCGAGTATGCTTGAAGGTAACGAAGGATGGGGTTGCAAATGAAGGTGGCTTTGCTCTTTGTCATATGTTGAATTTTTGCTCCTTGAGTCACTAAGTTTCTCACTAAAGAAGGCAATGGGCCGCCCTTCTCGAGAGAGAAACCCACCAATGCCCACACCCGAGGCATCACATTCTACTTCAAAACTTTGTCAAATCTTGGCAAGGCAAGGACCAGCGCTCGCATGAGTTTGTGTTTGATAGCCTCAAAGGCTTCTTGGGCCTTAGTACTCCATTTGAACGTGCTCCCTTTTAGTACCTCGGTCATGGGGGCCGTGATGGTACTAAAATCTTTGATGAACCTTCGGTAAAATGATGCTAGGCTATGGAAACTTCTCACATCATGAATACTCATTGGGACCGGCCATGATTGAATGGCATCCACTTTGCTTTCATCCACCTTGATTCCTTTAGTTGTGACAACATATCCAAGGCAGATCCATCTTTATTTGGTACCAATAAGGTAGGCACCGCATATGGACTCCTACTTTCCCTTACTAAGCCTTTAGCCACCAATTCATCAACTTGTCTTTGGACTTCTTGAGCATCCTTGGGATTCATTCTATATGCGGGTTTATTGGGTAATATGGCTCCGGGATAAGGTCTATGTGGTGTTGAATGGTTCTTTGTGGAGGAAGGCTAAGGGAATTTCATTTGGGAAAACATGGGCAAATTTGGCTATGAGTTCTTTGGCAAGGGGATGGGCGGTTTATGAGGGGCTCTCGGTTTCGGTTGATGATAAAAGGATGAGCTCTTCGAAGGCCGAAACTCATGTTGTTTTGCTTTGAGAAAATTTTCTCCATGCGTAAGCAAAAGGTCGGTTTGGGATGGACTATTTTGTGGTTTTGTTTTTGGGATTTGGCTAGGTGACAAGGGGGCCAATGTTATCTTCTTTCCATCTTTGGTAAAAGTGTAAGTATTCATGAATCTATCATGCATGACTCTCTTATCAAAGAGCCAAGGTCTCCCAAGCAATAAATGACAAGCATCCATAGGAACAATGTCACACCATATCTCATCATGATAATTTTTGCCAATACTAAATGAAATGAGACATCTCGAATTGACTTGGAGTCCCTTACCATGATTTAACCATTGGATGTTGTAAGGATGAAGATGGGGTGAAGCATGAAGTCCAAGTTTCTCCACCATAGTTGTTGAGGCCACATTCGTGCAACTACCACCATCAATAATGATAGAACACACCTTGTTGAACACGGTTCCTCTTGTATGGAAGATGTTTTCTCGTTGTTCCTCCTTTGGATCCTTGAATCCGCTCAAGGTCCTCCTTAAGAATAGCGAGTTCACTTCCTCAATTACCTCCTCTACTTTGTCATCTCCGTGGAGGTTAGGAATAGGTTGAGTAGGAGCCGAATGACTCCTTAGTTGATCTCATTTTGCTTGCATGGAATGCTCAATTTATTTTCGAAGATATTCATTCTCCTTCTCCAACGTTTCAATTCTTTCCTTCAAGGTTAGGCTAGCACTCATGGTTGGGATTTATGTGGGGCTGGCTATTTTTGTGTTTTTGGGTTTAATGAAATGGACAATCCACCAAGGAATCAGAACTTGCTTTGATACCAAGGTTGATGTATAGTGAGGGTGCAAGACAAAGAGAGGGAAAAACCGCACAAAGAGCTTTCGGGCGGAATGCCCGGCTGCGAGTGCGATCTTGGGAGAAATGGTGAAAGAAGGGGCAAACGAGGGAGTTTTGAGCTGAAATTTGGTGTAAGGATTCTTAACTGGTCAAGGAAGAACTGGTAAAATTTGGGAAAGTTTTGGAAGTTGGGAACACCTTGATCTGCAAGCTGAAAGTCAGCGAGTCTTCGGGTTGGACTTCCAGGATGATATTCTTTGTATGGATCGAAGGTGGGGGATGGATGAGTTCTTGGATGGAGTTGATTTTGGAGGGCGATAAGTAGACACACTGGAATGAAGATGGGTGAAATTTGGAGTGAAATGGACGAGTGGATTGTGAGATATGCAAGTCCGAAACGCCTTAGGGCATCTCTTGCTTGGCTAGATACGAAACACCACTCGCTAGCTTGAGCACTCAATAGAACACCACCAAGTTGCCACACTTGGATACAAAAATTGAGGATTTTAAAGGGGAGAGCAATCCAGCTCAAGTTCATTCATATATTCATCAAAAGTTGTTCCTTACATGGCTCATATAAGTCTGAATTTATAATGCTCAAAAAATAAAATACTTGACAAGCTAAAACAAAAGCTAAAATCAAAAATAAGCTTTCCTATTTCCCAAGCTAGAGGAAAGTGATTTTCAGTCAAGCATTTTGGAATTGGGAACATGTGGATGTGAGGCTTTGTCCCTTGTGCAAGCCTTCTTCTCATTTGTCCAACACATAGTATTCCCTTCTTAGGATGCTTCTAGAATGCTTCTTTGTTGCTCTATCTCCGGCCAAAGCTTTGTGGTAAGGAAATATGGACCAACTTCCTATTTTATTTATGTGCTTAAAACATAAAACGGCAGCATCCCATGACTTAGCACGTCCGGGCCTCATTCCGCACCATGGTGACGATGACACAAGACTTAGGTGTCCAACTTGCTAGTAACTCTCCATCACACTGGGCTTTGACAATAGCGTCGATGAAAGGAGTTTCGGGACTACTTAGTACATGCTGCAAAAGGAAACCTTTAACGTCTTTATGTAGTCGTTCACCCGCTGACCTAACTTCATTTTAATTTCGTACGGATCTCTTGGCGCCATTTCCTATTACCAACAACGAGAACATTAAGAAGCTTGAATAATCTCACCTATACATTTATATGACAATACCCACTCCAACTCACAATAATCCTATGTATCCATAACAATGACTCAACCACTACTCAACCATCTCTCTCTCCTCTTTTTTTATTTTTTATAAACATATCACCCTAATTTCCATCTTATTTTAGCGTTTAGATATGGAACCGAAATCCTAGGCTCGATACCACCTCTATAATGCCCCAACTTAAGTCATATCATTAACTAACAAGAACTCACGTTAACCAAAATGAATAAAAGTGGCGCAAGTTTAAATCGGAGTAGCATTACTGCTGTCTCCGGATATTAGGGACAAGGCTGAAACGTTTCATTTTTATGGTACGAAATAAATGACAACATTATAAAAACTATATTCATACAAACAGACATTTAGACAATGTCTGTTATCATACTTAGAAACTTATGTAAACCAAAGAATTAGTATTTTTTTCAGTATGAACAGTAGTAGCATAAAAGATTCAAGTGGGGAGGTCAACAGGTCATTGTCCAAGACCAACCTTGTCGGGTCCTTTCTCGTCGGATTCCTCTATCTTGCGAACTTCCTGTTTACCTTTTGTCTGTTTCTCTTTCCCTAAAACAATTTTTAAAAAGAAAAAAATTAAAAATGAGCAGGTGGCTCGATGACGTTACCCTTGTATTGTGAAAGCATTTTTGTGAGCCGGTGAGCGTGCGCGATTTCATAATTTCATTTAAAATTTATCATCTAAGCAAGAAACTCAATTTCTATATCCCGTAAACTTTTCGGTTAAAGTTTCAATTTCGTAAATATTTTAACTTCCAGCCAACACCAGGACCCCAATTTATATGCAATTGCAGTCATGGCTTCGGTTAAACGATTCGGTTAAAATTCCCGTTTACGGGAAGGCCAAATCCGTGGCCTCGATTAAACGATTCGATTAAATTTTATGATTATCGAAGGGCCCAATGCGATTAATTCCGCTAGTAGACATTTATGAACGGTTAACGAGTAACCCATCAACGATTAACGATTAACGATTAACTGGGTCCTAAAAGTGTTGTAGACCGAACTAAAAACAAAAATGATAGTGCTATTTATAACAATTAAAATTTAACTATTTTGGAAAGATACAAGTAATAACGTACCTTGGTTGAGGGGAAAAAACCTTTTCAAACTAAATTTTTGATTTACCTTGCCTTCGACATTTTCGATGACCTTCGTTTTCAAATAAAAATTTATCCTTTTACTTTAATATATATATATATAATTATTTTCTAACGTTTTTGTGCTTGGTCTTTCCATGTTTTTGTTTCGGTGAAATTTCATATTTCACTTCTCAAAATCCCCGGAAGAAAGTGGACATTTCATTGTTCACTCACTATTCAAGGAAGACTTGCTATTCAACAAAGGACGATTATTAATGAATGAAGTGAACAGTAAAGTTGTTGGCAAAAACCGTTCAAGGAACTGTTCAAACTTCATTCATTAATAATCGTCCTTTGTTGAATAGCAAGTCTTCCTTGAATAGTGAGTGAACAATGAAATGTCCACTTCCTTCCTGGGATTTTGAGAAGTGAAATATGAAATTTCATTGAAACAAAAACACGGAAAACCTGCACAAAAACGTTAGAAAATAATTTTTTTAAATATCCTTTATGGGTTAAATATCATATGGATCCTGGGTACACTTGCCCATCAAATGGATCATAATCGATTGAAGTAATAAATCGGATGAATTAGTACTTGCTTTCAGGAGTAATTGCTGATGTTGCTTCTTGAGGAGCTTGATTTCCTGCTTGAGTAGTTCAATTTCTTCATCTTGAACTTTTTGTTTTCCTTTTGAACTTGTTTCTTTCTTTTGTGGAGTAGGAGGTGCTTGTTGAGTTGGTGGAGCTGTCTTAATTCCTAAGGCATCTTTAACATCAAACTTGTCCCACCATTTGATCTTGAATTCTCGAACTAATGAGTATGATGTTGGAAGCTTGTAGTATTGAGTAAAAAGGACTAGCAGAGGATCTAAGGAAATCCATACTTTTTATGGAATATAATCTTCTTGAGGTCCGAACGAGATAATTGAAGATGATACTCGGCTAAATCTATTTTGAGAGCTAGAAGATCCTTGAAGGAATTCTCTTATTAAAAAATCAGGTAGAGAATTATTTTCTCCTTTAATGAATTCTATATCAAAATCAAAACAAGATAAAATTGCTTGCCAACGAGCAAATATTTGTTTGGAAACAAGATTTTGAACATCTTTAGTAATAATTTCTTTTGCTGATTTGCAATCAATATGAAGAAGGAATTTTTTATTAAATAAATCATCTTGAAATTTTGAAACACATAAAACGATTGATAAAACTTCTTTTTAATAGTTGAATAATTTTTTTGGGTTTGATTCCAGATTCCTGAATGGTACCTAACTAGTTGAGTTTGTTTGGAAGTTATAGGCATCTTTTGCTTTAATATACCACCATATCCTAATTTGGATGCGTTTGTTTCAACTATCATGAATGCATTTGGGTGTGGAATGCCTAGACATGGTAAAGATTTAACCTTTTGTTTAATAAGGCGGACTACTTGAGTATGTTCATCTGACCATGGAGGTGGGTTGTTACTTAATATCTTATAAAGAGGTCTGGCGATTTGTCATAATTTTGGAAAGAAATTAGACACATAATTAAGTCATCCTAAAAACCTCTGCAATTGAGTTTTATTTTTTAATTCATCCGGAAATTTATCTGCAAATTCAATGGCTCTAGTAATTGGTTTAATAGTTCCTTGATAAATGTCATGACCTAAAAATCTTATTTTTATTTGGAATAATTTCATTTTAGTTGCGTAAACAACTAAACCATTTTTCTTGATTATATGCACAAAGGTTTGTAAATGTTTGAAATGTTGCTCAATACTATTTGAGTAAATCAAAACATCATCAATATAAACTATTGTAAATTGAGTATAGGGATTGAAAATATCGTTCATAATATGTTAAAATTCTGAAGGAGCATTTTTTAGTCCAAAAGGCATTACATTCCATTCATAATTGCCAAAGGGGACGAGTAAATGCTTGTTTTATAACGATCTTGATCAGCAATTTGGACTTGCCAAAAACCACTTTTCATATCAAATTTTGAAAATACTTTAGCTTCATAAAGTCTATTGAGTAGATCTCTTTTATTAGGAATGGGATATCTAATCCATTGTAAAACTTTATTTAATGGTTTATAATTAATAATTAGGCGAGGAACTCCTCGTTCCTTTTCGCTTGGTTATTGACATAGAAGGCTGCACAGCTCCAAGGAGACTTAGAGGGCTTTATTAATTTTTTATCTAAAAGTGATTGAATTTCTTTTTGCGAGAATTCTAGAAGCTCTTTGTTCATTTGAATAGGTCGAGCTTTAGTAGGGATTTTACTTTCTGAAAAATCTTTTCATAAGGGAGTGTGACAACATGTTTTTTTCTTTCCTAGAAAGCATTGGGAAGATCAGAACAAACTTCCTTGTGGAATAGATTTTGTAATTCTTTTATTTTGTTTTGGATAGAAGGTTGTTGTAATTTTTCTTCGATTTTTTTATAAGTAATTTCTTTTTGTAAAAAACTAATTTGATGGTTTTTTCTATCAATAAAATTTATTTGTTTGATTATAGTAGATTCTTGGAGTAAAGATAGATCTTTCGCACGGATAGGAGAGATAAATTTAAAAGAAATAGTTTTCCTAAAATTTCGTATGTAAACCAATTTGATCAACTTTGAAAGGATAAATTTGAGTGATAAAAGGAGTACCTAGAATGACTTCTTAACCTATGTCCTTTACAAGGATAAAAGTATTCTTGAAACAATAGCCTTGATTACAAATATAAGCATTTGATAATTTATACTTAATTTGCGAGTGCTCGTTCCATTAGCACTATGGAGTCGTTTTTAGTTTTTTCATAATATATAAATGGGATTAATCCTTCTTTAATACAATTTTGATCTGCTCCGCTATCGAGTAGAGCAATTGTATTGAATTCAAAATCATCATTAATTTTTAAAGTAATATAAATATACCATTTTTGATAATTAATATGATTAATTGTTGAAATAAATTGTTGATTAGAAGAGCTTGGAATGTCTTCGTCAGTATTTGAAAAACTTGATTTGTTTACAATTCTTGTTTCTAATTCTAAATCTTTAGTATGGAGTGAACATAAATTTTGATTAATTTCTTTAATTTGTTCTTTAAGATTATTGATTTCCATTTTTAGGTCTTGAACGTTAACTACTTTAAGAATATTTGTAGTATCGTATTTTTCAAATATTTTATTAATACTAAAATTAGGAGTAGTTTTTAATAAATCTTCTTTTATTAAAAGTCTTTTGAGTTTTTCTAAATAATCTTTCCTTAATTCAGGATCTTGAATTTGTTCAATTAAATCTAATAAAAATTCTTTTTCATTTTTAGTAGTATTAATCATATTAATACATTTGTAGTAAATTCTTGATGATTCATTTCCTGATGAATAATCATTTGAATTACTTTCTAATTCATAAAGATTATTATCTTCGAGAATCGGAAGATGAATTAACTGGAGTATCTTTTAGTTCGAATAAAGAAATAATTTTTTCTTTAATTTTGCAATTCTTTGCATAATGGCCTGGTTTTCCGCATTTGAAACGGATAGTTTTAATAGTTTTCTTTTTGAAATATTTTTCGTAGGGGCCACATTTGTTTTATTATTAGTATGGTTAAACTGTTTCTTATTAACTTGATTTGTTCTTCCATTTTGAACAGGAGGAGCTTTAATTTTTGTAGAGACCATATTATCCTGTTGAGAGATTGTATGTAATACTTCATTAGTATAATTATTTTGATGATATATTTTTTTAATATCTTCTAATTCTACTTGAGAATTATCTGGATTATTTCTTCCTACTTTAAAAGGGGCGGCTGGAATATGACCTTGATCCGTAGGGATCAAAATCTCTTGCAAAGGAGGAGTTATAGAATGAAATATATTTCCATTTGATAACGTCCATTTTTTGCTAAGATCTTGATTAGTATTAATTTCTTTAATACCATGAGGATCTCGGTAAATTATTTTCTTGAGCAAACATGGTCCACCATGTAAAGAATAGAATATTACATCCTAATCTTTCCATTAGTGTAACAACCCGACCCTAAATCACATTATTTATCTTATTAATTACAAGATTTATATTATTGAGCGCGTGCACTTCAATTCGATATTTTATAGTTAAATTATTTTTACATATGTGTTATGCGGTTAAGGCGACGAAGTGGCCTTGATAAAAATCTCATAATGACGATTATAAAATTTCGCATATGTAAACTTCAAAAATTTACATGAGTTGGCATATAATTACAAGGTCGCTAATATTATATTTCAAGCGAATAATTATATTTACAAGTTGTAAACATCAGCAATAAGATAAAATAAAATTAAAGAGTAACAAAAAAAATAACAAATAAATAAATAAATACATAAAAATAAACATAAAAATAAAGCAAAAAAATAATAATAATAATGATGAATTAAGCAGATTTTTTTCGAAAAATCCAGAATTGGATTAATCTAGAAATGTTTACAAAAATAAAATAAAATAAAATGGAATGAGGGATAGAAATGCCGGGCAAGCTTCGGTCTCCTAATTCTCTCAATTCGCTTCCTCTGCTCCCTCTCGCTTCCTCCTGCCCTCCTCTACCTCTTCCTCTCGCGTCTCGTGCTGCTACTCCGGCCACCAGCCACGACCGACGCCGGCCGGACGACCGGTGTCGGCCATCTGTTTCCCTCCCTCTCTCTCCGTTGCGCCTCGTGCGGGTTCTCGCTCTCGCGGAGCCCTCGCTCCCTGTTCCCGGTTTCCCTTCGCAGCCACTGCCGCGGTCTTCTCTCGGTCACCAAGCGCCACCAATGCCGGCCGGAAGCTCTGCGCCGGCGTCGCTAGGAAGACGCCCGGCGCCCTCGATCTTGCTCCCCCTCGCTCGCGCTCTTGCCATCCCTCTCTTCCTCCCGCGGGCGCTGTTCGATTCCTCTGCCGCGGTTCGCTTGGCAGCCAATCCCAGCCGCAGCGGCCGCCGGAGTTTGTCGCCGCCTCGCCAAGTGGTTGCCGGTGCAGCCACCGTCCACCGCCACCCCTGCTTGTCCTCCTCAACTTCTCCTCTCCGAATTTGAAGGTAAACGTTAAAC
The DNA here is from genome assembly GCA_021018815.1 of Talinum fruticosum. Classification (NCBI taxonomy): domain Eukaryota; kingdom Viridiplantae; phylum Streptophyta; class Magnoliopsida; order Caryophyllales; family Talinaceae; genus Talinum; species Talinum fruticosum. Next base: position 3,433,167 of record JAITYX010000022.1, read on the forward strand.
CCTAAGCTATTAAATTCCTTATTTATTTAAGCAATTGTAATGGTAAATTGAAGTATATAATCTAGAAATATATTTGTGAAGTGAATTTGAGGATTGATTTGGGAAAATTCGGATTGGTATGGATGACCGAGGTGTGGCAGTTGATGGACTGATTGTGTATCAATGTAATTTCTTTTAGGAAATTATAATGTAGAGAACGAAATTAGGGATGTGTGGTTATGTAATTGGGTAATTGGATGGATTCCGAGATTTTGGGGAATGACTATATTGAACAAACGTAGGGCGAGTATATGCATAAGTTGAACTAGCTAATATGTAATTACGAGAGGTTTGAGAAGATAGTTCAAATATTAAGCATGCCTAATTGTGATTTCAAATGTGAATTTTGTGGTGGAAGTAATGCTCATGACCTTAAGTTGGTATATGTATGAATTTTGAGCAATTTGGTTAATCGTGAAGCCTCCCTATGGAAAGGCATTGGTAGATTGAGTAATTGCTATGGGCTTGAATTCGATGAAGTGAGAAATAAAGAAATTACGTTAGGAATAAGGATCGAAAGATAAGTTGGGCTTGGCAAATTAATCGAATTAGTTGCATCTAATAATAACAATAACAATGACAATGACAATAATAATAACAACAATATTAGCTACGAAATGTTTAGGTACTTGTATATATGCACAAATATATATATACATGTATATATGTATTTTCATTTTCTTGATTTGAATCCGTAACGCATTACCTCGCGTGAATATCATTGCTTGATCTAATCGACTACTTTAACGAGTATATGCTCAATTAAGATCTAAACGGAATTAGCGCAAGGGAGTTGAGTAACAAGAATTTTAGTTTAATCGATTACTTAATAAATAAAGAAAGTGAATCAAATTGCCAACGATTATACGAATTCAAGTATTAAAACTCAAGAAAAACATTATTAACAAGGGAAATCTATTTGAAATAGAACCGTGGCCACTTCGATTGCTTGGATAGCTGGTAAATTAAAATTTTATGAAAAGGGGAGAAACAAGCATTCTCGGTTCGAGTACGTTTATTGCCTGTACCTTTCGAAAACTCACATGTTTCATCAAATCTCAACATTTCTCATATATATAACTAATAATGAATCATTTGCAAATCAAATTTTGCCACCTAATCAAGTGGTCCCCGCCCAATCATCAATTATCGGGGCTTATGCCCATCAATTATCAATCATCGGGGCTTATGCCCATCAATTATCAATCATCGTGGCTTATGCCCAACCCGCGCGGCTTCAACTCGGGTTCTCGGTCGGCCGGGAGATGTGCACCTTACTAAGATCGCATCAATTATCAAGGGGTTCCACTTCCGGATAATAACCGGCAAGAAAATTTTACTTATATTCTCTCCCCCGATTTCAAACTAAAATGAATTGAAATGCGCGCGCTCGATCAATGTGTTTCAAAATTATTTGACTGTACAGGAATGTTCGTATCGAGTTTCGACTCATTCTTCGAATTATTTTAATGTTTTTGTTTTTAGGAAAAGCATATGTGAACAGACCCTTTGCCTAAGGAGCCTGACGGGAGCAAGACTTAGCTGGAAACTTCATTATCATTGATCTAAGATGGGTTAGATGCTCACAGTGATTCTCTTCCTCGTTACTTTTGGGGCTTGACCTTGGATTGTGATTAAATATTGCATATTTCCTATCGCAGATTGTTGTATGGGCCATTAATATCTGTATATGTGTAGCATAACTGTACTTTAGGATTGGTCTATTTAAATTGTTGGCATGACACCCAGGATGCAGCATGTAATGTTTCACGACTTATCGAAGTATAACTAATAGACACATTATAGTATTTTATTTCAGCCTTGTCCTTTTGATAGGACGGCGGTAACGCCTTCAATCGTGAACTTCCGCTGTAGCCATACCTAATGTTCCAGAATTAGGGAATTATTAAGTAATGGTAATTGGGGGCGTTACAATTAGTGAATACCACTCTTTTCTAATGAATGCTTGAGCTTTGAGATCGAAATGAGATAAAAACCATTGCTTTTTATCTCTATTTTCTATTGAATCGAAATCTTTTCTTGAATAATCTTTATTAATTTCAAAAGATTTTGAAATAACATTTATAAAGGAGTAAGAAGGGGTTGCATAGCTGAATGAGTAGGTGAACCTATTGATGAACTAGTTTCATCAATTGGTTCTGCTATAGGTGATTTGTAATAGATTTTTAAGGAAGAAGGAGTATCTTCTACTTGATTATCTTTTAAATAATCATAATTAGTAGATCTTGGAGGCATAGAAAAGGAGGATCGAGGAAGACCAATCTTTTCGAAAGTTTTGAAAAATTAGTTCTTTCATTATTAGAATTAAATTTTATTAATATTCTACCATCGGGTTCTTCAATTATTTGTTGAATATTTTTTTGAGTAATATTTCTAGGAGGCCTAATATTTTGAATAATAAATTCTTGAGGAATAGTTATTTCATTCCATTTTAATAATTTAGGAGTAAAAGTTGAAATATTTTCGGACTATGTTTTTAATAAGATTGTCTCATCTAGAGAGGGTTTTAATAAACATTTTGGATTAAGTTGAGATGTAAGTAATTTAAAATAAACTCTATAAGCAATAGCAAAATTTCTTGAAAGTTCTCTAAATTGTACTTTTGAGTCATTTTGTAAATGAATATCTAAAATTAATGTATCCATGATCCAGGGATCATTTAGATCGACTGAATAATTTGGACAACCATTGAAATAAATAGGACCATTACATGTATTAGCTTGAATCATAACTATTAATGAATCTTTGTAACCAATTAATCTATTGTCTCTTAGAGCCATGAATATAGGACAATCTAATCCTAATCTTGTTAAAGGTTTGAGAGCTATTTGAATTATACCAAAATGAATATATCTATATTTTTCTTTATACTTCTTAACGAAATATTTGAAAGTAACTTGAGAGTTTGGAATTCCTCATGTAAACTGAAAGTTTCTTCATGATCTTTTATTGAAAAAGCGTTATTGAAATCAAACTTGCCTATTTGATATATTATCTCTATCTTTTGTTTTAGAATAGACCAATTTGTGTAATCAACTTGACAACTAACTTCCTTACTATTGACCACATTAGTACTCCTACTACTACCTAGACTTAGATGATCTCGAAGCCAAGAGGCTATTTGAGCTTTTGTTTGAATATCTAGCAGGTAATTAAGCACATACTACCGGGACCACCCTCTACGGGACCACCTCACACTGGCTGACCAACGGATAACCTAGGGCTGACCAGCGGCTGACCAACGCTAGCTACGGCATAAAAATCGACTAAATAGACAGACTTGGCTCCGATACCATATGGAGTACAGGACCGATCGAAGAGCTAGGGGAGCAGCTCGGGGACTAAGTATGGTTGAATAGCGGGGAGGTAGGATGACAAGTTAGTCAAACAAAATGATTTTTCAAAACAAAAGATTAAAACTCAAATTGAAATAAGTAAAAGAAATGTAATTGAAATGAAGAAGAAGATGAATCAAAACTTACTTTGATTGAATGTATAGAAACTTGTACAATTGTTTGAAATAAAAGCTCTCGGAGAGAGAGATTGGATAGTGGAGGAGAAGATTGTGAGTACAAGAGAAGGCAAGTGTTTGCTTGTGTAAGTGAGCGATGCCCTCAATTGAACTACTGAATGCCTATTTATAGAATACAATCTTGAATGGCTAACTAACATATGGTCGGTTGAGAATGCTTTATAATCTTAAAAATATCTTCGATAATGTTGAATTATTGGAGCAGTATTGATTGGATAAAAGCACGAATTGTCTTGTCGACAGCTTTAATTGAATAGGATTAATAATTCTTCACATGGCAACAGTATTGTCCTTTTGAACAGTAAGTCTTCTTTGAGCAGTGGCAACGATAGTGTCCTTTTTGAACAGTAAGTCTTCTTTGAACAGTGAGTGAACAGTTCCTTGAACAGCTTTTGCCAACAACTTTACTCGTCCACTTCATTCATTAATAATCGTCCTTTGTTGAATAGCAAGTCTTCCTTGAATAGTGAGTGAACAGTGAAATGTCAACTTCCTTCTTGGGGGATTTTGAGAAGTGAAATATGAAGTGGACAGAAAAGTTGTTGGCAAAAGCTGTTCACTCACTGTTCAAACACTGTTCAAAGAAGACTTACTGTTCAAAAGGACACTACTGTTGCCACTGTTCAAAGAAGACTTACTGTTCAAAAGGACACTACTGTGGCCATGTGAAGAATTATTAATCCTATTAAACTAAAGCTGTTAACAAAACAATTCATGCTTTTGTCCAATCAATACTGCTCCAATAATTCAACATTGTCGGAAGATATTTTGAAGATTATGAAGCATTCTCAACTGTCCATGTGTTAGTTAGCCATTCAAGATTGTATTCTATAAATAGGCATTCATTAGTTCAATTAAGGGCATTGCTCACTTACACAAGCAAACACTTGCCTTCTCTTGTACTCACAATCTTCTCCTCCACTATCCAATCTCTCTCTCCGAGAGCTTTTATTTCAAACAATTGTACAAGTTTCTATACATTCAATCAAAGTAAGTTTTGATTCATCTTCTTCTTCATTTCAATTACATTTCTTTACTTATTTCAATTTGAGTTTTAATCTTTTGTTTTGAAAAATCATTTTGTTTGACTAACTTGTCATCCTACCTCCCGCTATTCAACCATACTTAGTCCCCGAGCTGCCCCTAACTCTTCGATCGGATATATATATATATATATATATACTCAATTTCTTATTACATATAAATATATTATTAATTCTTTCCTTCTTTTTGTCTATTTATTTCCAATATGAATAATTAAATTTAGTTTTAAAAGAGTTAGAAAAGTTACCTTAGTAATGAAGGGTGTTGGAAAAAATAGGGACAACGGTGGCGGCTGGCGGCAGCAGCGGTGGCCGGAGACAGGTGGCCGGCGGCGGGTCGTAGAGAGGGCGAGGCTGGCTATGCAAGGACGGGTTTGGGCTTGCTTGTTTTAGTTTTTCTTTTGAGCTGTCTCTCCTTACTTCCTTTCCTCAAGTCCGGCCCAAAAGCTCCCCTTCTATTTATAATGGGCTACTGAGCCCAAGATCTTATCCTCTTCCACAACCTTATCCAATTAGATTTGTATTTATCCAAATAATTATTTTACTACACATGTAATAAAATTACTTATCTGTAAATTTATTTATTTATTTTATTGTTATTATTATTATTATAATAATAAATTAACTATTCAGAAATAGAATTTCGTAGTAAATAGCTGTATATATATTTATTGATAAATGCGTGTTTGCACATATTATAAATATTTAAGCGTGAATCGATGTTTTTAAGTCACTTAACCGACAAATTCATTCACATTTCTCATTTCCATTTTAATATTTATGTGCGACTCACTGCTCTTAAATATTAAAACAGTAAAAGGCAATAATTAGATACAATTAAATTTCGGGGCATTACGAGTGTGGAAGATAAAGCTTGATAATATATAACACATAATATATGATATATAATATATTATGTAATATATAATATATGTTGTAATATATGGGACAAAAAATTACATTTTATTTAGCAATGTGAAAATGTAAGAATGTAATACATTAGTTAAGTCGTGGATGTTGTAAAAAATTTTATAAATCTATTGACATATTTTAAAAATTTAATAAAAAATTAAAATTACTTATTGTCCCTTTCTCATTTAAGTTCCATAATTGATATAATTTAATCATGGACTATTACAGTTAAAAAGAAGTTGATAGATTGAATGAAACAATTTTGTTGATGTTAATTAAAATCTTTCATCATAACACATGGATTAAGGGTGTGTTTGGTTGGGGGAAAAATCATTTTTCCGAAAAATAATTTTCCAACGAAAAATGATTTTTCTTCAAAATCATTTTCCACATACATTTTCCTTTGTTTGGTAGAATGAAAAATAATTTTTCAAAAATTCATTTTCCTTTGTTTGGTTGGAAGGAAATTAATAACATTTTCCTAAACCCTAAATCCTTAACCCCATACCCTAAACTCTAAACCCTAAACTCCGGGGTAATGCGGGTGCCGGTGCAGGTGTGCGGGGTAGTGTTGTGCGGAGTGCGAGTGCGGGGCACTGCTGTGCGAGTGCGAGAGGGTGTGCAGGGCGATGCTTGTGCAGGTGCAGGTGTGTAGGGCGGTGCTTGTGCAAGTGCGGGACAGGGCAGGCGGTGCAATGTTGTGCAAGTGTAGGTGTTGGTGTAGGTACAGGTGTGCGGGGTGTTGGGCGGGGCGGTGAAGTTTTGGGGGTGATGAGTGCGGGAAGTTGCTATTGTGCTCATATAGAATTATCCTTGCTACCAAGTTGTAGAGATTTATCACGATAAGTCACAAATGACTCATGGAGCTCATAATGGCACAAAGACGAGATAAGAAAATACCAACCACAGCCTAGCTTATCACTAACAATGGCACAACGATGCAGGGTAGTTAAATGTTATCAAACTTCATCTCAACAAAATTCACATATTCAGGGAAAAGCATAGTGATTTAGCTTATCACTAACAATCCCTTTCTTATAGCTAAATACCAACTGCGAGCAAGGTGCAGGTTGTGGCTTCGTGCAAGTACAACCAGTCCAAGTGCAGGCAGGAAAATAAAATAAAATACCTCAACATGTGTGTTGTACACACTAGGACGAACACAAATCATCTTTATATTTTCATCCCATCCAAAGCCGGACTTGTCTCGAAGTTTGCATATGCTCTCTCATGCATGCTTCACGGTTACGAGATGATTCTCAATGTGATCCGGTAGGCAATTGACATTGAATTTCCTTGATATCATATTTGTAGCTCCAATAAAAGAGATAGACTTAAAAGTGCTTGTTCGGTCGATTTTTTCCTTTGCCTCATTGGCCAAAAAACATAGCAATTCCTTCCGCATTGGCTTGGACCATTGGAATTATGATTTCTTATCCTCGTTAACTTCTTTTATTTTCCCCTTTTCTATATTGGAAAGTATCCGAGAAAAAATAATAATTGCTCCCAAACACACATGAGATGACAATTCCTTCAGTAAAATTTAATCCTCAAAAGATACAAAAGCATCATTTGAGCCTTAAAATGGCAAGTATAAGGTATCTAAAGGTATGTACAAATATTAAAACAAATCCTAGAACACAAATAAAGAAATTGACTGAATTTAGCAAACGAATAAATAAAACAGAGACAGAGACAACCATCTCAACCTCAAAGTCTCATTATAAAGATAATAAAGTCACAAAACAATTCAGTCAATTACATTACATCATGTTTAAGGGCCAAAAGGCTGAGAGAAAGAAGGAGGGAATTAAGGTAAATATATGAAAAGCAACAATAAAAAGCTATTATGAGCCACAACTAGACAACTCAACGAGCTTGATAGTTTTTCCACATTGCATTTGCTATACCATCTTTCTTCATTTTCCAAGCTTGGTTTTCTTTTCTCTCTTCTCTTTGTAAGAGTCTTGATCTATTATTATCACGGGAGAACTCTTGATCAAATTCTCTCATAATTTGGTCATTTGGATCGAAGCTCCTAAGAAAGTTGTGTAACACACAACAAACAAGCACAACTTTTACTTGAGTCTCAAACTCCCAAAATGGATCCGCATCCAATACACGAAACCTTTTTTTAGCACCCCAAAAGCTCTTTCTATACTAATTCTCAAGGAAAAATGTCTCATGTTGAACAACTTCTTAGCATTCATTGGAGGGAGTTCTCGTCGAACTCTTTGAGATGATAACGAACTTTCTTATATGGGGGAAGAAAACCTTTTCGAAGGGCATAACCGACATCTAGTAGAAAATACTTCCCTATAAAAGTCAAAGTTCCAAAATTCTATGTATTAGATTCACATAAGAAAGAAACCCTATGAATCGGAACAAATTTTAAAACCAAGCCATACCTTCGGAACACAAAATCCTTTTGAAAGTGCATCATTTAGCACTTTAGAATTATGCTGCTGAGCCTTCCCAGCCAGCTAGCACAATGTGAATTTGAGGTTATCAAAGTATACGACAGCCAAAACATTTTGGGATAATGATGTATAGTGATGATGGCGGAAGCGAAAAGATAAGCAAAACCGTGGAGGAGCTTCGTTGGACGGAATGTATCCTGCAGGTGCGGTTTTGGGAGATTGGGTGAAAGAGGTCAAATGAAGGAGATTTTGGCTGAAATTTGGTGGGGGATGAGGCAACTAGTCAGGGAAGGTTTGGGTAAAATTTGGGAATTTTTGAGTTTGGGAACACCTTGATCTGCAAGCCGAAGTTGGCGACTGCAGGCTGGACGTCCGATCCGATACTCTTTGTTTGGATCAAAGGTGGGGAATGATACGTTTCTTGGATGAGGCTAGTTTTGGGGGGGAGTAGACACACTGGAAGGATGATGGGTGAAATTTGGGCTGAAATGGACGAGTGGATTGTGAGATATGCGAGTCCGAAAATCGATAGCCGATAGAACCAAGGAACCCACGGATACGTAAACGCCACTATGGATCACCTTGGGGCACTTCTAACCTTGCCGGATACAGAAACACCACTGGAAGGTTAGAAGACTCAATAAGACACCACCAAGCAGCCACGCTCGGATACAGCAATTGAGGTTTTAGGAGAAACGAGCAATCCAGCTCAAGTCATTCATTTAATCATCAAAGGTTGTCATTACATGGTGTATGCATGCTGAATTTATAGTGCATTAAAATGGCACTTTACAAAGTTGAAAACTAAAACAAAATTACAAAGATTCTTTTCTTTTCTCCAAGTTAAGGTAGGATGAATTCTAGCCAAGCATTTTGTGGATTGGGAACATGTGGCCACAGCTGCTTTCCCCCTTGACAAGCTTCTAACAAACCACCTTCCTTCCACAATAGTTAGTGGTTCTAGAATGCTCTTCATTAGGCTTTACTTGGACTCCTCTCAAGCGCATAAACATAAGCCTTGGACCAACCCTTGATTTATTTATGTGTAAGGGAGATAAAAGGGTAGCACTTGAAACAATCCCGGTTTGACATGGCCGGACTCATCTTTGCTTTAACAAAGGAGGATTAGGCGGCTAACTTGTTTCTCTTCTAACTTTCCCTCTTGATTCCATTGATAACAATTTATTTATGGACATAGGAACATAAGAAAATGATATTCTTGACATCTCAACCTCTAGGGTCAATTTGCATCATGCTAGTGATGATGAGAATTTCAAGCTTTCCCGGTGGGTTCCGCGCATGCTAGCTTCCTTAGGTCGACTATCTTTCAGCTCATACCTTAAGGTAGTCCACTCTCCATCAAATAACACACATTTTCTATTCCTATAACTATTTTGATCTTCAATTGGCACATATGCATGTACATGTGTTCCATCTAAAGCTCCTATACAATCCTCAAACCATGGAAAAAACCTAGTGTTGTTTGAGATTTTGGATGGAGTTGAGGAGCTAGGAGGGTTCACAAAATCGGGATACAAATTTAATATGGCCTCCAAAACTGAATGAAAATAATTATGCATACTCCAAATAGAACGGAAAAATCTCCCGCCAATTGCCCCGAACCTCACATTATGCCCAATTAAATGCTAGGAGGGTTCACAAAATCAGGATACAAATTTAAGATGGCCTCCAAAACTGAATGAAAATAATTATGCACGAGTCCAAATAGAACGGAAAAATCTCTCGCCAATTGCCCCGAACCTCACATTATGCCCTATTAAATGCAAAAACATTAGAAGCTGCTCTTTTATTGAGTTTTTAAGAAGACCCCTCTCTTCAATAATTTCACACAATCTAAAAAAGGCACCCGGTCTCATTCAGATTTGATTAAGGCAATGAGTGTCCCCACAATACAAAATACTATTGATATTACTCTCTCTCACACAGCATATCTATCAACAAGAGGTTGACGTGGGATTTGAGGAACCCTATGTTCATTTTCAGTTTTCTTTCTCTTATAGTTTCTAAGAAATGCTTTTGTAGCCCCCAAAACAACCATAATAGCACCAATAAGCACAACTTCTTCCTCAATTGATTCATTGGCCATCTAAAAACACAGCATAATATTTAATAAGATAAGCGAGACACTCATCAAGCCAAAACAAAAAGAAAAAGCAAAAACAAAAAACAAAAAAACTAAAACCAAAGCCCGAGGGATACAATGATCCTAACTCGTCACAACAAAAATAATTGAATGCATAAGTTTTACTAATCAACTTTAGAACTAACTTAGAGACAGAAAAACTAGCGGGGTTGGGGGCCGCCGGAGGGGGCTGGTCTCTAGCTTTAATAGCAACGAGCTTCTATCAGTCACACAGTTACACGTTTTAGCTGGGAATAATTAGCAACGATAGAAAATTGACACCAATCAAACAAAGAGAGGTATGTAAATGTAAATAAAAAGGGAAAAATAATGAAAGACAAACACCTAAGCAAGTAGAAGATGTAGGAACGAAGGCTCTAGAAGCTGAAGATGAGGGGTCAATTTACTAAGATACAAGTACCTATGATAGGTATAGGCACGTGTTACGAGCACATTTAAATTAGATATCCGGTCAATTACATTGAACTTTTTAATCTTTTCATCCTTTACCTCCAACACTCCTAGAATTTTCTCATTATTTTTGCCGAATTCTAATTTGAAACTATTTTTATAAAACGGGCTCATATAACTCTGTTTACTCATTTGAATAAACGTTACACAACTACCTTTTGGATTCAAAATCAAGGATAGTTCATGGAAGAGCATAATGAGAATATATCATGGTGCAATAGTAATTAGATTGGAGCAAATTGATGAAATTGTAGCATGCACCACTGCCTGCACTTAGAAATATCCAAATTGTAGCATCATAGGGCATCATAGAGTTTCCAAACCAATCTCTTCGATTTCTCGGGAAACAACATCAGCCTAAATGACCATGTATAAGCTGGTCCAATATCCAAATGTCATAAATCGCATTATCCGAAGCACTATTACAACGGATGTAGAGGCCACTAGCATTGGGTTTTCACCAAATGGACACTGCGAGAAAAGCTACGAGGTAGAGCAATACATCCTAATGTCGGTGATAGTTTTAGTATAAATTTCACATCCAAGCTTTTCATTCCGGGAGACACAAAGAAATCCTTCCGGATCCGGAAAGCGGATGGTTTACTCAGCTATAGTCACCCTCGGACACGAGAAAGGTATCTTAACATAACCAACTCGTCTGTAAAGATGACAACTATAGGGAGCGAGGATCCTTCAAATTCACGGACGGACTAAGTCATACAGTTTAAAGTTTCCTTAAACCATAAACATAAAATAATTTTTAAAAAAACAGTAGGAGATTCAAAAAGAAACTAGTGGCTTGCATACCTCCTAACGACCAGGCCACCGAGAAGCTTGTAACGCAATGATTCGGCTCGAGCAATGGCACAAAGCCCTCTATTGTTAACTTTCTTAGCATAGAGCTCAACATTGTTCTCGGGAAACTTGAACCTCTTTTGCACAACCGAAGTCGGCTCCTTGATCCACCTACCCGTCTCATCCGAGAAGTATACATCACAAACAATCGATTACGAGATGTATAAGACTAAAAACTTGCTCTACGCCATGAAACAGAACATCATAATGGACAGAGACATACACAATTCACTTTATTTCGGAAAAACACAATCTAACGAGATAGAATTAATGGCATAAGACATAATTATCTCTATGATACCCACATTTGATTAACTCAAACCCAATCACAATAAGACATAATTATCAAACAATGTCAATCAAAGATTTGGCTGAATCTCCTCACAATCCGCCCCTCCCTCTCCACAGGCATAGCTTCAATTTTATCAAATTCACAAACCAAACCTTGAACCAAAAACTTAGACAAACTCAATACACGAAAATGTAACCTAATTGTCACTCGAATTTAACATAAAACTGAACTAATTACAAAAAAATTTGAGATCTAAAACTGAAATTTGAAGAAGAAGAAAATGAAAACCTAACTCGAACTCGTTGCTTTTCTCGTTATCCTTCGCTATCTTGCTTTCACTCTGTCTCCCTTCTCGTCATGCTCCTCTTCCTCTTTAAAACCTCCCTTAAACCCTAGATGCTCATGTCCCGAATCCTGTGATGACAATTTTGGTTGAGGGAAGCGATGGATAAGGCTTCGAGACTGGAGAGAGAGAGAGTCGAGCGAGGGATAGAGACCGGAGAGAGTCGAGTAGAGACGGAGTCTTGAACTAAGAGGATGGTGTTTGGAGCAAGGAGCAGCGATGGAGACTTGAGAGAGAGGTGGAGCAAGCGAAAGGAGCGAGCACGAGGGAAAACGCAACTTCCCTCTCGCTTCCCGGGGAAAATAATTTCCTCTTTTAGGTGGAAAATTCATTTTCCCTAAAAATGGTTTTTCGAATTTCTGGTACTAAACACATGAAAATAAGAAAAATCATTTTCTGGGGACAATAGTTTTCCTCCCAACCAAACACACCCTAAGATGATAAAACTAATTTTAGATTTTTTAAAGTAAAAAGTTCAATAATAAATTTAATCTCATTATTTTATGTAGAGCATACGGAAATAAGTAGCATATATTCAAACTTATAGCAAATTAGAAAAATTGTTGAAAACACAAAACTTTATATATGATATATAAGTAGATGATAAAGTTTGATGATATATAATATAAGTTATAAATTATTTATAATACTAGGGTCCCTTGCTATGTAAGGGTATTAATTAAATTTTTAATAATTTAATTATTTTTTAATTTAATTTATTTTTAATTAACTTATAACAATAAAAATTACTTATAAATTTAAAAAATAGTTTTTTTTCAATTAATAATAATAAATTGATATATTAGATTATATAATTTATTATAAATAGTAAATAGATATGTCTCTTTATTTTTTTCTATTTTGATTAATATACTTTTTATTCTTAATGTCCATTATATTTAATGTGAATAGTCCCAACATTAAATTGAATTAAAATTGCATTAAATCTACCTATTTGGCATCCTACATGGCATTTTACGTGGCAACGTACGTGTCGCTCATACATTAATTAAACTCAACTTTTAATATATAATAATAGTGTGAATCCGTGCTTCGCACGCAGTATGTGCTATTATTTAAATAGTTGATATGTTTTATATTTAAATATATTTTATATATTTTTGATGAAAAAAAGTAAGGGATTAGTCATAATTTCTTTTAATGCTATATGGTGTAATTTTTACCCTTTTATAAAACAAATAATAAAACTTGAATAAATATAGTCAATAAACATGACATAGGTAATAGTTTTGACCAAAATTATTCATCATAATAGCGAAAAATGTTAAAGATAATCAATATAATTTCTCCTACTAATTGCTAACTTAACTTTTCTTTGTTGAAAATAAAAAATAGTCATCTACCTTAGGTGAATTTTGAATAGCCAATAAAATAAAATAAAATATTTATAATAATATGTGTTAAATGCCTAATAAAAATTAAAAATAAATCTTAAAGAGAATGATATAAAAGAGTCACCAAAAAAACTACACTAATCTAATAAATCAATTGACTAATAAACTCATTAAGCAACCTTAAATTCTATTAAACAAAATCTAATTGCATCATCCATTGAATAATAAACCTAAATTAAAATAACCAAAAAATAAAAAAAGATACATTAATAATTGTAAAATTATGTACATTATCGAGACATATATATAATAGGAGAGATGATAACTTAAAGCTAACAAAAAACTACACTAATGCAATAAAAGTATATAATAGTATGCAAACAAATCTCAAAAATATGGAAATAACGATAGGCGATAGATTGAATCAAGACAAAATATACAAATAAAATCAAAATGGTCTTTTTAAATAAAAAAGGCAGAAAGAAGAGAAGTAGAATAATTACCCTAATAGGAGTATATTTTTTTGTCCCATTTTATAATCAATTTATAGTATTAATCAATTAATATCCTATTAATTTTCCAACAAAAAGGACGGTTTTAGAAATTTAACTGTTTGACATTCTTGCTCTCATCTAATATTATGAGACAAAATTGAAATGTTATATATTAATAATAATGTTGCCTATTAATTAGTTGCATAACTGAAAAGAGTAAAGTAACATTTGAACGGCCAATGATTGCTTTTTATTTCATAAATAATGGATTTTAGTTTGTTGTATGTAATTGAATATATGAAATAAAATAAAGACAATTGAATGTTTAAAAAATTTGTGATAAAAAAAGAATGTTTAAAAAATTAAAATAATTTAAATTATAACTATATTATAATTATTATAATTATTATAATCTATTTAATTTATATAAGTTTTAATACTGAAATTAATAGATATATTATATTATATTTTTTTATAACAATTAGATTAATTATATACAATAAATATTTTTTTATTAAGTATTTTTTTTTAAAATTTTTTTTATTTTGTAAGTGTTGAAGTAATGGAATAATCCTTAAAAAAATATATGTAATAAAATATAATATTGATTATGATTATAATTAAAATTTATAATTAATGAAGTGTAATGATGATATAGTCATTCAAGAGTAGTGAATGGAATTTATTTTACTTATAATTAAAATTTATAAGTAATAAAGTGGGTGTTATAAAAAACTTTGATAATATAAAAAAAGGAAAATGATAAAACAAAAGAGCAAATTATGATGTGCCAAATGTATAACCCACGGCAAAACACTCAATTTTAAGTATATATATTTGATGATGATATATGTAATATGAATATATAATAAAGTTTAGTAATGTATAATATATAGAACTCGAGAGTAGAAAGAATATAAACGTAATCAAATTAGATTTGAGAATCTCTGTGAAAACTACCCGCTCTAAATTTGCCCAAATAAATTTAAAAATTCCTAAATTTTTAAATATCCCCCTGCCCAACCAATCGGGTCATTGCATGACCCAACTTTTTATCTCCGTTATCATAACTAGTTTGGACCCGTGCTATGCACGGAGTAATGTAATACTCCTTAATAAGTTATGAACTAAAAAAGTAAATATTTAATAACTACATTTAATAAATGAGATTAATAATCGAAAATGCTACAATCACCATATGGTATGCTTCTACCCTTATCTAATTACACATGATTGAGTGTGGCAGAAAAATAAACAAAAATGAGTTGCACTGAAATCATATTCACACATAATAATGTGGAAAAATATAACCACTCTTGTAAGAGTGGTACTAACCTATTAAGGTATATCCATGTATATTAAGAGTGGTGATTTACATCTATTGAAAAAATGATTATTTAGCATGGACAATAAGCATGGCGGATAATAAGCGTGACAGGTATTTTGAGATAATTGAAATACATAAAAAGAATTTTTTTCGCATTGGACAATTTATGATAATCATATAAGTCAAATATTAAATTTACAATCAAAAAGAAATTTTTTTAAAAAATAATTGAAAAGAATTTTTATAAAAATTAAACACATAAAGGAAATATTTTTATGCAAATTTTCGATTTCTCTCTTTTATAGCACAATGCCCAATGTATTGAAAAAATCAAAATAAGAAATAAACCTCAAATCTCAAACTCTAATCTCGTTTTCTCTCTTATTTTCTCGCTTAATCAGTAAATTTCACATGTGCCCTCTTTATATCTTTTTTTTTTCTTAATATTGTTTAAAGAAAAGTAAAATAAAATAAAACTAAAAAATTCACCTTAATGAATAGAACCCTAATTTGAAGAAGAACTAAGTATTTTTAATCCAGGAGGCGGATCTACGTTAGGGCAACCGCGGTCACCCAACCCCGTCCTTTTGAGAGAAAAAACATGGCATAAAGAGTTAAAAAATAATATATTTTAATTAACCCTAATTAATTTCAAAAAGAATTTTGTAGCTTAACTGGTGACAACCTAAGTGTCTATATCGGTGGTAGCAGTTGCTTCAAGCGTAAATTGGTAATAGGAAAAAAAGACTCGCTCAAGGGGTAATATGTCCATAGATATAAGTATGGCGAGTGATGGTGTTTTCTTTTGATATAAGTATGTGGTTAAAGATGACTCTCATCCGACTTATTTAGTGTGTGGAATATTTGTCCACCCATACCATTTCCACACTTAACATAAGTATGGTAAAAGCGTGGATGCATGTCGTATTTTGAAAATGATAGAATAGACACAAAATTAAAAAGTAAGTGGAAAGACAGAGAAACTCATGATCCAAACAAATCAAATTAGACAAAAAATTACATAAATAAGTAGTTAGACTCATACCTTAATCATAACAGACCTCCTCCAATTGACCGACCCTTACCGATTCAATCACTTTCAAAACTTAAAACCACTAATTAAAAATTAGTTTGAAACCGATACCATGTTCTTTAGTCACCTCAACTACATCTTCCTAGCAAATTAATAAACCAAACAATGGCAGAAACTATTGTTATATCTTTACAATACATATTTTATTTTTTAGTAGAAAGGAAGAACAAATTTTCTCATCTAATGAAATATCTTATTCATCCACCCAAAAATATATAATTAAATATATATTGTTTACTTTGATAGTTATCTCATTAGATTTAAGTCGAGTCACAATTTGAAGTCACAAAGGAAAAAAAAACGTAACTTGTGATTCTCAAATGTAAATCAAATCAAACCAAAATTTGAAATAATATAGATTATACTTTTTAGGTTAAAAATATTGGTGAATTAACCTTAACACCGTTAAAAATAATAGAATATCCTTTAATTATTTTCAAAAATATTATTCTATAATTTATCTTAGATAAAATTACTCTTAATTACATCCCTTTTTAAAATCATTCAATATACTTTTTGTCATCAATATATTTTTTTCAAATTTTTCACGGGTTTTTACTAATGATTGACGTGAGAATGAATTCCATTGATTGATAATAGGATAGATATCTCAGTAATTTTATATTAATTTTATTTTGAGTCCTAATATATTTTAATTTTTAGATTATTTTTCTATTTATTTTTGTTATTTTTAGTCAAATTGTTAGAAGTTGGATTAAATTAGTTTCCTTTGGTTAATTTTATTTTTTTATATTATTATAGGGTTTAGTTAGAGTATTAATATCTTAGTATTAATTTTCTTAGTTTTTATGATTAATTTAATTATTTTTTTGATTTATTTTCTAATTTAGGTTAAAGCAAGTTTTTAATTTAATAAATTTATAATTAAATTTTTATATTTTAATTTTAGGTTTTTAGTGTATGTTTCGGTCCAAAAATAGTTTTAATATTCTAGTTTATTTAATTATTTATTTTCATATGTATTGTAGTGTAATTGATTATTTGTTTAACTTTCTATTTTAGATTATGTTTTTGTTTTTCTGTTTTAATTGTGTTTAATTTTTCTGAAAAATTTAAAAAAGTTTTTATGTTTTTAATTCTGTCCAGATTTTTGATTTAGTTCATTATATAATTTTCTGTAATTTTTATTTATTAATTTTCTGCTCAATTTGGTTTTATTTTATGTTTTATATGTTTTAAAATTAATAAGGCTAATTATTTACTGTTTAATTTTTAGATTTATATTAAATAATTTTATAATATTATTTATTTATTTTTCAGCAAGGGGATCCAATATTACCTTGATACGAGTCTACTTTTAAAGGGAAACCTTTTTTTTTTCCTTTCGATTAATTTTATCATGTATTTGATTATTTACATCAATGACTTATTTTTAATGAACAAATAATTTTTATAGTTGAGACTACACCAAGCTCCTACAATCACTCTTGTTGTAGTATTTAGTCTATTTAAAAAGATTACTATTATATATTGTATAGATTTATTAGAAAAAAATACTAATGAGACTGTATTATCACACACACAAAAAAAGGAGGAGGATAGTTCACTTATAAAAGGATTTTTTTATTTGGATAAATTATCTTATTTATTTATCTATTTAATTATTTACATCAACGACTCATATTCAATGGACAAATAATTTTTATGGTTAAGATTACCCTAAATTCTTACAATCACTCCCATTACAATATTTGACCAATTTAAAAATATTACTATTATATATTGCATAGATTATTATTATTATTATTATTATTATTATTATTATTATTATTATTATTATTATTATTATTATTATTATCATCATCATCATTATGATGATGATGATGATGATGATGATGATGATGATGACGACGACGATTATTATTATTATTATTATTATTATTATTATTATTATTATTATTATTATTATTATCATTATGATTATTATTATCATTATGATTATTATTATTATGATTATTATTATGATTATTATTATTATCATTATTATTATTGTTATTATTATTATTATTATTATTGTTATTATTATTATTATTATTATTATTATTATTATTATCATCATTATGATTATTATTATCATTATGATTATTATGATTATTATTATTATTATTATTATTATTATTATTATTATTATTATTATTAGAGTCCATAGATGAGTGGAAACTTATTTTTTAAATGATAAATTATTTATTTTTTATTGGACGAAACTCCTTAATTCACTCTGGTTGCGAGCATTTCAAAATTTGAAAAGATTGGCATTATATAGTGTATAGATTATCGTTATTATTATTATTATTATTATTATTATTATTATTATTATTATTATTATTATTATTAGAGTCCATAGATGAGTGGAAACTTATTTTTTAAATGATAAATTATTTATTTTTTATTGGACGAAACTCCTTAATTCACTCCTGGTTGCAAGCATTTCAAAATTTGAAAAGATTGATATTATATAGTGTATAGATATTCAATTTTCCTTTTTGCTAGATATAACACTTAGTGTGATATTTTTAGTTCCAATGGGCATGCATTAATTCCTTATGTGGTTCTCAACGCTCGCGGCATAATCTCTCTCATCTGGATTCACGATGACCCATTGCATTTCATAAACCCGAGCTCCCTTGAAAAAACAGACACCAACAATTAAATGCGTGCGTTATTCAAAAAAACACTCACATTAATCGTGCTCATAAACGCAGAGATATAAAATGGTTTAAAGAATAAATATATTGCCTTTACTGGATTTCGGAAACCATTTTCCTCGTAGTAGTCACTATTGATGATAAATCAGATTTCGGAAAGGTGGTTGAGAAAATTTTCGGGGAAAGCATTTTTCAGGTAATGGTCACCTTCAATAATAAATTTGATTTCAGAAAGGCGGTTGAGAAAGATTTTTTAATATTTTCTGGTCACTTTCAAATGATTAATATACATCCACTATGTTTTGGAGGCAAGGGGTAGAAGCTTTAGTTCATTGTTTTTATGGGTCATCATCTTCATTGAGCTACACCAACGTATGTTAAAAAAAAAAAAACTCACATTAATGGTTGGTAATGAAAGCCCTTGTTCAAAGGCTAAGAAAGCGCAACTCTGTTAGCCCTTTATATGATATGGAAAAAATTGGTAGACATCAGTCCGTAGAACCTATAAAAAAAAGATGGTTCTGGCGTGAAGTACTCTTGTGCACTTACGTCACTTGGCTCGCACGCAACCTCGCCCCGACATTATATGCTTTATTGAAATAGATTTCGCGGAAAACCAGCTATATCCAATCATGGTTGGCGTTTCTTGTATAATTAGATGTGAGTTATAAAATGGTTTAAAAATAAACATATTACATTTACAGGATTTCGAAACCATTTTCCATATAATAGTCACCTTCAAAGATAACCAGTTTTCACAGATTGACTCAAGTATTCGCCATTGTGCAGGAGTTTATAAAGTAAGCTTTTCCACTCGTAAAGGACTTGATTATATGGCCCCAACTTATCGCCATTACAGACTCAAAAATTTAGTGACAAGAATGGCTTCTACTTTTTACAAAATCTTCCGGCCCTTCTTATAGCCACCTTTCTTTCGATCTATTTTCTTTCCATGAAATTTTGTAAACTTCACTTGAAAAAATACCAACAATAAAACATCATATTTACCCAAGAAAAAGAAAAAATAGATTAATAATATGGAGATATGGGAAGCTAAAAATAATTTTTATAACACATATTCCTACATTGTCATTACTGCTCTTTAAACTATGTCTTTGACATCGTAATCTCGTTTTGGCGAATTTGAAATTTTTATATCTATATATTATATAAGTAACTGATAAAATTTGATGATATATTATATATAATATATGATGTTAGGAAAAAATCATAATAAAGACCATTATTATAAACACATAATCCAATATGTCGAATCAATATAACGAGTTTAATAGAACGTACCTAAATTCATAGTTAACATCGGTTCTCCTTTACTAATGTGGCTAGGTTTTCTAGATCTACACAAACTATTAAAAGAATCCTTAGACTTTCTGTGGTCTCACAATTTCTCCGATAATGAGATGTTAGGGAGAATTAATTTGTACGTGACCAGGTGACTATAACTTTTATTTATACCGTAAACTCTTCTAGGGTTTTAACACACTACTATTCTACCCATCATATAACAATAGTGGGCCATCGATCTCTACACATGTAAAGCCCATACTCTATTAGATATATTAAAACTCAATTAATTATATCCCCATTAGATCACTTTTTATTTGGGCTATAACTATGACTATTCTTACGATACATATTTAATCACATATAAGCTCATCGTTGAAATATGATCCAACAATCTCCTACTTGAGCTATATGTAACCTTACAATATGTACCAACTAAATCTTGAGCTCAATATTACTTGTCATTATAAAAATATAGCTAAACCAATTTTGTCCATCAACAATATGAACATAGGACCAAAGCGGCCTTCATTACATCATCGTAACTCGACCCATCAATGATCACTTATGCTAATACAAACTAATCACATGGATCATGATGTGGAAGTATAAATTGGAAATTTCACGTTATGTGATCTCAACATTTCTATTTCCAATTGGTCCACCTTAAACTTTAGTGGAATCAAAATATAAAAAGAGTATAAGGAAAACTTTTATGTAACTTTATTTCGTAGAAAATATCCTTATAATTGAAAACCAAATTACATAAGTCAAATATGCATCTAAATTACAAACTCCCACTAAAACTGAATATCCTCAAAAGATGACACAACACCCGTATGTGCCACATGCTCATGAAACCGATTGGGTGGTATCGCTTGTACCGATGTGCCCAATTGATGATCCCCACTCTGAATCTTTCTTTCACAACTAAGAATTTGAGAGCCACAAACTTTGACTTTCTCGAACTCTTGTTGTTGTTAAAAAACATAATTGCAGACTTATTGTCACATAATAATTTAAGTGGTCCGTGAACGAGTATCCACTATCTGCAGTCTCATGACAAAATTCCGCATGCACATCCCATAACTAGATGCCTCATAGCATGCAATGATCTTTGTTGCCATAGTGGAAGAGACTCGTAATGGATTGTTTGGCATTCTTCCAGGAGATGGCACCTCCAGCTAGAGATAAATGAAGCCCGATGTAGACTTCATGTTAGTCATGCATTCGACAAAATTAGAGTTAGTGTACCTAATGATCTCAAGCCGACCTGACCTCCCATATGAGCATGTACCCTTTTGCCGTCTATAAGTACCGTAATACCCTTTTGATCTGCTCTCCAGGTGTTCTAACCCTAGGTTGCTCAAGTATCGGTCTAGCATTCCTGTGATGTACTAATGTCCGGACGAGTGCGGACTTGGGTATACATCAGGCTACCTACTGCGGATGCATAGGGGACCTTTTCCATTCCTTTTTCTCAAAATCATTCTTAGGGCATTGTGTGAGACTAAACTTGTCTCCCTTAGCCACGAGTGGTGTCTCCTGGTTTGCAACCTTGCATGTTTTATCTTTTCAATACCTTTTCGATATAGCTCTCTTGTGATAACCCAAGAATACCTCAAGAGCGATCTCGATGTATCTTGATACCTAATACAAAAGAGGTGCCACTGAGATATTTTATTTCAAAATTTTTTGATAGAAATCTCTTGGTTTTGTGCAATAAGCCTATATCGTTGCTTGGCAAGCAATATGTCATCGATATACAAAACCAGAAAAATATATTTGCTCCCACTGAACTTATGATATATGCATTCATCAAGTAAATTCAACTCAAAACCAAACGAGAGAATTACTTGGTGAAACTTCACATACCATTGGCGGGATACCTATTTGAGCCATATTCTTGGGGTTTCCAACCACAAAGCTTTCTAGTTGCCTCATATATATAATCTTATCAATGTCACCATTAAAAAACATTGTTTTCACATCCATCCGATGTAACTCAAGATCAAAATGCGCAACTAATGTTATTATAGTCCTTAATGAGTCTTTCAAAGAAATTGGAGAGAAAGTCTTTGTATAATGGATGTCTTTCTTTTGTGTAAAACCTTACACAACAAGGCATGCCTTAAAGCTCTCCACATTGCCATTTGAATCCCTCTTGATTTTAAATATCCATTTATTACCAATGGGTTTCACACCTTCCGGCAAAGGGACGAGATCCCATACATCATTGTCCTTCATGGATCGTATTTCCTCATTCATGACATTCAACCACTTCTAAGAATTTTCACTTTCCATCGCCCGACAATAGTTGAGCGGATCATCTTCCATCACTAAGGAGTTAATCTAGATGTTTATTGCATCTATCTACTCTTAAGAGTTAAAACTTTTATTAGTTTGATGAGAATCATGTTCCATCAAACCAATGTTTACCTCATGTTCGTGAAGAAACAAGGTCAGGTGTAGAACCCTAATCAATGCTAATAACATCCGTAAGAATATGAATATATTCCTTTTCAAAGACAACGCCTCTAACTGAATCTCCCTCTCAAACTCAATATCCTCAAGAAATCAAGTATTTATCGTCTCAAAAATGACTTAGATTTGCGGTCAAAAAACTTAAACCCCTAGACCTTTCAGCGTATCCAACAAAATAGCAACTAAGCTGTCCTAGAGTCCAGTTTCTCTCATTTGGCCTTTAAGGCCGCGCCTCACTGGACATCCTCAAATATGAAGATGATTCAAACTTGGCTTCTTGCCGGTCCAAAGTTCATAAAGGGTTTTAGTATTTCCTTTAGTTGGAACTCTGTTAAGAATGTAAGTTGCAGCTTTAAGTGCATCACCCCAAAGTGACTATAGTAAGGTAAAGTGACTGATAATACTCCTCACTAGACCTGGTAAAAACTCACCCGACTTGAAAACCTGACCCAAACCCGTCATAAAATTTTGGGTTTTGAACACCATTTTTTAACGCGAACCCAAAAAAAGAACCTGAAAAACCCGCAAATTAGTGGGACAAAACCGACTCAAACCCATTTGACCCGTTGGATCAATGCAATAAAAATAACAATTTTAGCTTTGTGCCTTGTTGATTGAATGTTTTATATCTATTAGATGATTTTCCTTTCACTTTATCACGCTTTTAGAAATGGTTATTTATTATATCACGTGGTTAGGAGAGACGTTACATACCTATCACAATAATTTGCAAACAAACACCGATACTATTTCTTTTCTCAACTTATGTCTCATAAAAAATTATATGCAAAAATTAGGCACGATGAAAATTTTAACAAAATATGTATAAATTCAAATGGCATGATATAAAAAAATAAAAAATACAAAAGTTATATTGTTGTATTTTTGATGAATTGAATATGCCAGGTCATGTCTTAAATAATATTTGTTTTATAGAAATAATATTACTACAATAATATAAAATTTATATATTATAATTAAAAATAAATAATTTTAGTTTATTGTAAATCTCTAATTCTCATTTATTAAAATTGTTCTAGTAGTACTTGAACCATAGTACTTAGGATGGACACTGAGTTAGGTTAAGACGAAGTCAAAATTTTTCCGATGAATAAAATGGGTTAGTTAGCCGACCAATTTAACTCTTTCGATTTATTTTAAAATGGAGTAGATATGCAATAAAACCTCCTTATAATGTTAATTTTGATAATAAATTTAGCAAAGTGTAACATGTGAATTAGTATAATAAAAGAGTAAAAATAAACATCGGAATCTTAAATGAGTCGTTAATAAAATAATTCATTATTATCCAACCCATTAGTCCAACCTTTCATTGGTGTTATTTAAATGAGTAAAGCACTCAAGTAGTTCCATTCAACATAATCCTCACGCAAATACCATGTTGAAAATTTTAAATTTTTTCAATATCCTTTTTAGAAAATGCAAATACTATACTTTTCCGTATAATTATTGGAAATTTTAATTAAAAAATATGTCAAATTTTTATAATTTATAAAAGAAAAATAACTAATAAAAAGGCGGTATCAACTCGTTTGGTCGATCCGAAACCCGTATAACCCAATATACGACCGACTATATTTTATCCGAACTCAAAATACACCCGACCCGTATTTTACCTGAACTCGAATACACCCAACCCGTATTTAACCCGCCCGCCCGAATTGACGAGTCTACTTCTCACCATGTCCTTAAGATCCGGTTTCGCCTTTCAACAACACCATTCATAGTGGGTGAACCCGGCATGGTCTACTCGTGGGACGATATCACATTCCTCTAGAAATTTTGCAAATAGTCATGGACGTTATGCACCTAAACCGTCATATCTATAATAGTATTCACCACTACGGTCGATTTGACGCTTTTTATCCTTTTGCCAAGTTGGTTTTCAACTTCAACTTTAAAATTTTTGAACACGCCCAATGACTGAGATTTCTCATGAATGATATATATATACATAGAATAATCGTCTATGAACGTTATAAAATATTGTTGACCATTCCAAGAAGGATTTGGAAAAGGCCCATAAATGTCTCGTATGAATAAGTTCTAAGACGTCTAATGATCTATTGGCATCAAATCTTCTTTTATTGGTTTGTTTTCCCTTTATACAATTAACACATACATCCATTTTTGTGAAAGTTCAAGGTTCAAGAATTCTATCTAACATAAGTCTTTTTAATCTCATTTTGGAGATATGACCCAACCTTTTGTGCCATAATGCGACGAGAATTCTCATTGGTTAATTTTCTCTTTATGCCTCGTGTACTTAAATGCATGGATTCGGAATATGAAACAATTGTTTCAAGTGAATGTAGACTATCACCATGCAATAAAGAAGCAGATCCAACCAATTTTGAATCATGAAACAAACTGAATATTCCATTTTCAAATGAACAATGCTAACGAGATTTGTCCAAAATGGGAACAGAAAATCAAATTCAATCGAAAGACGGTACAACAAAAGTTTCATTAAGATCCAAATAAAATCCAGTCTTTACCAATAATCTAAATTTTCCAATTATCTCCACAGACAACATTCCGACCATCTCCCACGCAGATGTATCTTTCACCATCACTGGATTTTCGATAACTCGAGGCAACCCTGCATAGACACACTAATGTGAGTAGTTGCACCAAAATCTATCCATCAGGGCTGTGCAGAAAAATCGGAACTGTAAAACCAAACCGTGAACCGCCCAAACCGAACTGTTTATCCAGTTAACCAAACCGGTTAAATTTTCCGGTTAACCGAGCTGGCGAACCGATAGCTTATCCGGTTCGGTTCCGGTTCAGGATTTTGAAACCGATGGTTAACCGGAACTGAACCGATAATAATTTTTTTAAAAAATATTTTTATAATTATAAAAAATTAAATTAATTAAACAAAAATTTCTATCCTACTGTTAGTATTACATGCTCACTGTCAGTTTTGCCACTGACTTGCCTTGCCTTTCTTTTTTTCTTTTGGGCTTCCTATCCTCCAGTTCAAGTGGCCTAGTAGTAAAAATATTAATGAAGCCTAATCCAAGTTATTTTGTTTTTATTTTTTGTTTGTCCAAACCTAACAGTAGCCAAGTAGTGTCCCATTTGCTTTGCTTTTCGGTTCCTTGACCCAAATGTAGCTAGGGCCAGCCAACTTCTCTATCTCTGCCCTCTATCTTATCTCATCTTGAACAGGGCTGGGCTGCAACAGTAGGGTGAACTGGGCTGTTGGCCCAGTGGCTGCAGATAGGCCCAGTAAAATCCCAAAAATATTTCGTAAATGTTTTTATTTTCGATTTCGATTAACCGATGAACTCGAACTGAATAATTTGGTTAATCGATAACGGTTAACCGGTTAATCCGGTTCCCGTTCGCAGTTTTACAAACCATTAAATCCGGTGAACCAGCTTAAAAAAACCGATCGACCCAAACCGAACCGTGAACACCACTACTATCCACCATGTATGTCTAGGCACCAAGGCTAAATTAACCTCTGAACAAACCAAACCAAGAAGCATACCTTTCTTAGCACGTCAAGCGTGATATTTGGTGTATTACTGCTTCTTATGATCTGCACCACTTGCAAAAGAAATAATCCTTATAAGCTCCAAGCAAGCCGTTTCACCTTCTATTGTTTCTTATGAGGTGCCTTATCTACAACTTCCTTATTCTAACCCTTTTTCTCTTTGACTTAGAGGTTAAGGTAAGATGAGCACTTTCAATCTTATCTAAATTCAACCTTTCCTCTTCCCGAACACGAGTGTGGGATGAAGTCATTCGGAGACCAAGTCTCCTTTTGACTATTGTAGCTCACCTTAAACTCGGTTAAAACTTGGTGGAAGAGATATCAAAACCAAATACACTAATAAGGCCTCCGAGAGGTCAAGCTTAAGTGTTTTTAGTTTCAAAGTTAGATGAGACATCTCCATGATGTACTCCCTAATGTTTCCATTGCCTTATACCTTATCGAAATTAGGTTTGTCAAGAGCGTACCAATTTCAACATTTTCATTTTAGGCAAACCTATTTGCAATTTTAGCAAGGAAATCCTTAGCTATTTCTATATCTTCAAATATAGTGCCCCTAAATGCTTCATGAGTGGCTTTCTTTATGATCATCAAACACATGCGATTTGATTTCTCCCACTTTTCATATTCCCTCTTTTGATCGAAGTACTCTCATTAGCGGATTCAACGGGAGAGACAACTCTTAAAGCAAGGTCGAGATCCATGACTCCGAGAACAATTAAGAGGTTATCTTGCCACGAGTTAAAGTTAGAGCCATTTAGTATAGGAATAGAGTTAATGATGGCAGTGATATTAGCATAATTACGAGACGAGTGTATCAAAGGAAAAAAGAAGATAGTTACAACATGCTCTCAAAATTTAAAACTTAGTGAAAATTAATAACAATAAGTTCAAATAAGGTGAAATCCCATATCAAGATACCGATTCTTCATCAATATTCCATCCTTGGATGAAAATATTAACGTCTTAATGATGTCTTAGCATAGTAATCAAACACCGATAATAATAAGAATGTCAATTAAAGAATCTTCCTTTGAGACGATTCAATAATCACATGTAAAAACAAATAATTATCACATGTTTATCACCACAAAATTCATACAAATAAATCAATGTTGAATTTCCTTTGGGCCGAACAATATTAAAATAAATTACATGAATATACCATTTATATGTGCAAATAATTAATCTTAACAAGAGAGGTCAGTGGCATGTAGTCTTAATTAATTAATCAAAAATATAAACAACCATACCCACAATATTAGAACTTAAAATTATTTCAAATTAAAATTTGAATAATAATTTTTCATGTCAATAAACATGATTTGCTTTAAAATTTCTTAAATGCTTCAAGAAAATCGCATGAAATCACAAAAATTTAATCAAAAATTTTCCCTAAATAAAATATTGGATAAAATTCAAAATTGAATACACCAAAATATGTCAAAAAATATAGCAAACAAAATCCCTAAATCAGTTTTGCTCAACTGGAACGAATTCAATCCCAATTTTGCAAAATAAGTTCCGAAATTAGGGTTTTACAATGCAAAATTTACCTAGAAAAATTAATAATTGCAAATCAAAATTGAGCTAACCAAAACATGATTAAACATTCAGGAAATAGAACCCCTAAATCAATTTTGCCAAAAGAAAGTGAAATCAACCTCAATGTCACAATCTAAGGCCCAAAATATTAAGGTTCTTGCTTTCGAAATTGTCTAGAAAAATAAATCAATGAAATAAAAATTAAAAGCACTAAAATATGCTTAACCATGCTAGAATAAAAAACCCAAGCTAATTTGCATCAAAGTAACCGCATTGAGGCCCAATTTTGCATTTTATGCCTAGAAGTTAGGGTTCTTGCAATGAAAATTGCCTAGAA
Source organism: Talinum fruticosum (assembly GCA_021018815.1). Lineage (NCBI taxonomy): Eukaryota > Viridiplantae > Streptophyta > Magnoliopsida > Caryophyllales > Talinaceae > Talinum > Talinum fruticosum. The sequence goes on from JAITYX010000022.1 coordinate 3,461,373, forward strand.
ACGTAAATCAATTAAAAATAAAAATTAAAGGCACCAAATCATGACTAAACATGTCAGAAACAAAAGCCCTAACTTAATTTGCATAAAAAAAACAAATTAAGCCCCAATTTTGCACTTCAAAGCCCAAAAAATTAGGGTTCTTCGCCCAACCCATACTAGCTACGAAATTCAAACTTTTGTCAATATAAACCACAATAAAAATCATCTAAATTACGAAAAGCATGTGTTTATCAAATTCCCTCAATTAATTTTAGCAAAAGAGAAAAAATAAGACGCAATTTTGCAAACCTCAACCGAAATTATGATTCTTGGCTGCGGAAACTAAATAACAATTAATCCTAAGATAATAACCAAAAATCCTCAATTGAACATACATAGTCATGCGATATGATCCAATAAACCGTAGCCCCTAATTAATTTAGCAAACAAGATCGAAATTTTCCGATTTTGTGACTTCAAGAACCGAAAACTAGGGTTTTTGATGTGCACAAGAACAATTCGCAATGAAATCATGATATAATCTATAAAACTTGAATTAAATTCACCGTATCATGCTAGATAATGATTTAACCAAAAGCCCTTAACCAATTTTGCCAAGTAAAGCCAAACAATTGCCAAATTAAAGTAATAAAATCAACAGTAGTGGAAGCGAAAGAAAAATAGGGCAAAAATTCGTAAATTAAACACGGAAATTAATCTGAATTGTTCATAAAGATTCAACATAAGGAAGGCTCGATACCATTTGTTAGGGAAAGTTTTCGTTACGACTTCTTACACCTCTTTACAAGTAAATGGAACATAGCCTCAAACTTTAATATATTGGTAGCCAACTTTACAACTAAGCTTATTTTGTTGGTCGTGATCACGTAGGATGCTCTAAGAGCAATTCCTATAAGAAAAATGTTGTTCAAAATAATAAATTAATTGGACCCAATCTAGCACAGCCCATTCTGCTCAACACTTCCCTCGTAGGGGAAATGTTGGTGTTCCAGTTCGGGAGCTGAATACTTCAGATGGAAGGGAGCCTAAATGACCAAAATTTTTTATGTAGAGAGGAAGCAAGGAAAGTGGGCAGTAAGAAAATGCAAATTTGAAGATCAGCAAAACACAAAGAATTCTCGATAGAGTTGCATCATTAGTGTGTATGCTTCATGATAAATCAAACACTCCAACTACAACTTTTGTTTATCACATTAGAACACAATAATAAATAAATAATCAACTCTTAATGTTTTGGCTCATACAAAAAGAGCACTAAAGAATGAAATTTAATAAACAGAAAGAACAAATTTCTCTGTACAACAACAAACTCATCTTCAACTGGGCAAATTTGATAGAATTCCGCAGGTAGTTGCCATGTTGTGATTTAATGACCTTGAAGTCCACATATTACCTCACCTCCCCATTTGTCATCTTGGAGAAAACCTTACCCATAGAAGCATCGAGAAGATCTTGCGCACTTTCAAGGCTGTACTGTCGAGTGGAAGTCATGGCCTGTAGAGGTTTGGTATCATCAATTCGCAAGGAGACATCACCATTATTTGATGAAGCATCGTCTTCATCAAGTTGTAAGGCAGATTCTAAGTTCCACAAAACCTCTCCCATCGTGGGGCGATCAAGGCCACATTCCGCCAAGCACTTCTCAGCTGTCTCGATAAATTTTCTCAGTGACTCGGGTTTGATTTGACCTTCAAGCTTTGGATCAATAATCTTCTCTAATTCCCCTTTCCTTTGCAGCTTCATTGCCCACTCAATCAAATTCACCATCTCCCGGGGAAGTGAAGGATCAATTACAGGTCGCCCACAGAGGACCTCAAACAGGACAACTCCAAAGGAGTAAACATCTGATTTTTCAGTTAACTGTTGTCTTATGAGATACTCTGGGTCAAGGTAACCGAAACTTCCTTTCACTGCTGTGGTGACATGTGTTTTATCGATGTCAGGACCAGCTTTGGAAAGCCCAAAATCAGCAACTTTAGCCATGAGGTTCTCATCAAGCAGTATATTCGCAGACTTAACATCCCGATGGATGATGGGCTTTGCGGAACCAGTATGAAGATAGTGAAGCCCTCTGGCTGAGCCAATACATATCTCAAGCCTTTGTTTCCAGCTCAAGCTAGGATTGCTTGAGCCATAAAGGTGGCTCTTAAGGGTGCCATTTTCCATGTACTCGTATACAAGTATCATCTCGTTCCGCTCATCACAGTAACCAATGAGAGCCACCAGATGACGATGGCGGAAGTGTGAGAGCATTTCAATTTCAGTCCGAAATTCATTAATACCCTGCTGAGAATCAGAATTACCCCTCTTAATAGCAACCTTTCTGTTGTCCTTCAAAACCCCCTTGTAAACTTTTCCAAAGCCTCCCACACCAATGACCAAACTGTCATCGAAGTTATCAGTAGCCTCCCGAATAGAAGCAAGAGAGAAACGGTAACCAAATTCTCCATTGACAGTGAACTTATCCCCATAACTTTCAACATATGCCCGTCTTCTCCTTCTGAAGACCAAGAAGAAAACTGATGCCAAAATCAGAACAATGAATGAGGCTCCCACTGCAATGCCTATCATAAGGCCAATCTTGGCCTTGGAATTTGAAGAATCAATATTGGCATTGGCTTCATCAAGACTACCCCTGGAATTATTAATCTTCACAATCTCAAGCCCATTAAGCAGGGCATTGGGGTAAAAACTAGCATCATTTACAGGCCCAACACTCACAGATAGCATACTGCTATGACTTTCTCTCAGGACAACATCCAGGTAATATGGGGAAGCCAACAAATTTGATGTTTCCTTACTAAGATCAAGATGTTTGTAAGCATACCACGTATTGATATACACATTAAACACCAGTTGACCTGGTGTCTTACTAACTATATCACAGAAATGGAATCGAACCATATATCTAAAACCAGGATCAACATTAAAATTCCAAGTCACATTGGCATTCAGATTAGGATCAAATGCAGAGTCCAACTTACTGAGGGTTCCATAGACGAGAGGTGGAGCAATTTCTGGGGTTGACCCACCTTTTGTATAATTGACAGGCCGCCGATTGGACCAGAACTTGACAAGATTGGTGTGTTTCAGGAAGGGTTCATCCGCTACCCATTGTCTAGAAAGGGTATCATTTTGGGGATTCACGCTGGCATTCCCCATGTTCACTCTATAAACTGTCTCTAAAGCCTGCTGAAGCAGGTCTTGGCCAGAACCCGGAGGGTCAATTGTCCCAACATTATTAGGGATAAGCTCATCAGGGACAGAAACAACTTCCATTGCATTCAAGAAAGCAAAGGATTTGGCAGATGGGGTAATGGTGAGAACTAACTTATCTGAAGTGATGTGCAAAGAGTATTCTTTCACCACTGGGCTAGTGTCTTGCATTTGGAAATCTTTCAAAAGGGTGAAATGCTGGGATGAAATAGAAAACTTGGCGTGGCTCAAATTGTAGTTTTGATAAACAAAGGGGAAGAAATGGAGGCGGATCCAATGCCGACCATGTTTTGTGATTGTGAAAGTATAGGTGGAGTTTCCAGGATATATTCGGACAGTTTTGTAAAGATCAGAAGAAGGAGAAAATGGGATTGAATTCGAGCTAGTATTACCCGAAATTTGCTGAGAGGCTGAAAGAACAACACCAGAACTCAGCTTAGAATCAGCCAAGAATACACGATCACCCACTGAAACATTAGCGGGTGATCCACAGTTTATGAGGTAGTTGTCCACCGGGTTGAATTCTATGGAGCATTCTATCAAACACATGGCAGACAAAACCCAGAAAAGAAGTCTCAGCTTCAGGAAACTCATGATTTAGAACTCAAAACACCAAATTAACGAATACCCAATTCAAAGAATCAACCAATAAGCAAAGCTGAAACCAACCGAGCTCAAGAAATCAAGCAAAGAACCAAATGCAGTACTTTTTTTTACCCCAAAAAGTAAGATTTTTACGTAAAATACTGAGCTTGGAGACTCCAAATTCAGTTAGAGACTGGGACTTCCCTCTTTGAAAAAAGACGAGAGTTGAAGCGGACGAAATGAGTCAAAATCGAAAAGTGAGCGGGATAACGATGAATGAGAGAGACAGCAACAGCTAATAGAGAGTGGTATCAATCCATGATTGAAATTGACAGAGAGGAGAGAGAGAGAGAGAGAGAAACGGGCTAGCTAGCAAAGGCGGTGATGGAGGAGGATAGTTCCTTCTTCGAAATTTCTTAACGGAAAGTTTCGCTCTTTTTTATTTGTGTTTTTTGGTGTGTGCTTTTTGAAGGGGGCGCAATTGATGATTTGGATTGAGATGATTGTCGTTTAGAAAAGCGCAAAACGCGTTGTTTGGGCCAACAAAACCCAGCGCTGTTCGTGGGGAGATATTAGTCGGTTGGAATTTTATTATTCTCTCTGTCTCCCAAAAAAATATATTTAAAAATATATAATAAAAAATATCATATTTAATATTCACGATCCTTTTTATCTTTAATTCTCTTTTTTTATATATAAATTAAGTTGTAAGTTCCTCCATTCATTTATAATTGATGAAACTTTCTTATTATAAATTTAAAATTTTATTTTAATTTTTAAGGGGATTAAATTTAATTAACTTGAATCAATATGTGTTTTAATAAGTACAAAACTTAGTAATCATATTCTTTAATGCAATAGTTGATTATTACTAATCTTTATTTGTATTTTAACGACATCGAGTCAAAAAAAAGTTTGATGAGTATGTGTATATATATATATTTATCCCCTAAATAGCATTGTATATTTAAATTTTGTGAATGACGGATATTTATAATAGGAGGGATTTGACCTTTATAAATTAATGATATCTCAATTCTAATTAAATGGATGAAGATAGATAAAAAAAATTATGACATAATGTATTATGTCATAAATATAAAGATCAACTAGAAAATTTTAATCTCAATGTGAGGGGCATGATTATTTAGATAGAAAAATGGTCAAGAATGGGAGGATGTGGGACGGAATAGGAAAGAGAGGAATTTTTTTAGAATAAGCGAACTTTTTTAGATGGATAATGTGAAAAAATAGGAACAAGTAGAAGAAATGGGAAAGGAGTAAAATTTTTCTAGAAGGAGTTGGAAGGAATGAAACAGAGTGCAAAAGGATGGAAAATTCTTCCATCCAAAAAACACAAACCGAAAAATAAACCATCCTTTTATAAGAGAATAATTAAAAAATCTTAAAAACTACTTGTTAAAAAACTTATGTTAATACAACTAGGTTTTTTTCCATAAAAAAAGGTTTTATATTCTATAAAAAAGAAATAGATATACGTAAAATTTATATTTTGGTATTTATAGTAGACATTTCTAAGTAAGCTAGTTTCTTTTGGCACCAACATTAAAATTAGCTCGAACCCTACTTATTTTCCAAAATGATTTTCTTATGTGGTTCTCTGGTCTATGCTAGTATAATTCTTTCACTTCCCTTTCTTTTTTTATAGGCCATTTTGTAAGTATGGAGGCAAATACTCACCTAAATGCAGCTTCTCCTATTCTAAAGAGTCAAAATTTCTTGTCACCTTTTGGTTACAAGATTAATTTACTAGCATTTGGATTCGAATTCAAACAAATTTGCTATAATTATTTCGGTCAACTTTGATATGAATTTAGGGCACATTTGTTTTGACTATTAAAAACTAGTTTTTACATGTTATGAGCTGTTATAATTACCTCTTAGTTGTTATGATTTATTATAAGTTGTTATAAGTTGATATAAAGTGTTACTAGTGGTTATGAATTTTTTTAAGATATCGTTAATGATATTATTTATTATATATTTCACAATAATAAACACTCGGTCAATAAAAACTATTTAAGAATCGAGTCCCAATAATACGAATCCAAAAAACTCAAAAAATCCAATTACAAAATCTATAAAAAAGCCCAAAAATTAAGCAATTCAAATTTGTAATAAAAAACCCAAACAAAATTTAACAAATACTAACAATATATATTCCTTCTATCCAAAAAATAAATAAATGAAAACTATACCTATTACAAAATCAAAGGTTCCAACCCATTCTGCTCTCTCTGCTCCAACCTGATTTCTCTCTCTGCTCCAACGTTCCCAATTTCTCTGTCTGCTCTCTCTTAATGCTCCAACCTAAGGGCCTATGGAGCAAAAATATTTGTATATCTTTTCATACCGAGTATATAATTACCGCAACAATAATAACTATGACATTGAAAACAAATAATAATAATAATAATAATAATAATAATAATAATAATATCTTGAGAACTATGGACATCAGGGAGGTTCTATCTCATGAGAAGTATTTGGGGCCACCCACTAGAGTGGGTCGATCTCATAGGAAGTCTGCTCCTACCTATCAAGGATCATATCTCCAAAAGGTTAGGGGGTTTGATGAGGAAAAACTATCTTGGACGATTCGGGAAGTGCTAGTAAAGACAAGTGACACAAGCAATTTCGACTTCATGGGTATCTTCTAGTTAATGACTTTTGCGAGGAGATTCAATTTATTATCAATAGATTTTAGTTGGGGCACACTTTGTTTGGGTCTCGAAAAATTCATCTCGTTAGCAAATCCACTCTTTGTAAATTGAAAGGCAATGGAGGCCTCGGCTTTAGAGATATCGACGCTTTCAACTCGGCTTTACTAGTGCGCCAACTATGGCCTATAACGCATATTGAGAGGTCCCTTGTTTTCAAGTTGCTAAAAGGCCATGTATTTTCCGGAATGTGGTATTCTTGACACTAAAAATTAGGCACGATCCTATCTTTACTCGGCGTAGTTTTTGGGGCGTCCGATGTGTGCTTCTTGAGGGCTTGCGATAGAAGGTAGTCGATGGTTTCTCACTTGATATCCGGGAAGCTAGGTGTCCGTATAATCCCGGGTCTTTCAAGGTAATTACTTCTTCCATCCCGCATTTCTCACTTATTCGGGTTGGCAACTTGATTGATCGTGATCGAGCGGAATGGAAAAAGCGTAAGGTACAAGCAATTTTTCCGCTTCTTGATATTGATTGTACTTTTTCCATTCCATTGAGCATTCACTTGACGCATGACCAAGTGATGTGCATTACTCGTCAGGTGGTGAATTGACAGCAAAATCAGCCTATAGGTTCATCATTCGGTTGAAGATTGCGCAAGCTTCGTCGAGAAAGCAATAGTAGGCGGGCGAGTGGGTAGGTAAGTTTATGGGCTCTCAACATCCCTCGTGGGTTAAGATGTTCGTGTGGTATTTGTGCATAGGTGCTTTGCCTTGTTCAGCGAGGCTCGCTTCTCGCATTCCCAACCTCTCCATGCGTTGTATGATTTGCGGCCATCGGGAGGAGATGGACCTACACAATTTGGTTGAATGTCCATGGGTGACGAAGAATTCAATGATATGGTGGAGTGGAAGAGGTTTGCATCTTCTAGACCTAATTTTCTCTCGGTGAGGAAGCATTGGAGGAGGAGAGGTGGGAGGAGTTCATAGCTACTGTGTGGGAGGTATGGGATGCAAGGAATCGAATTCTATTTGGCAACGGTGAACAAAACCTGGGTCGGTTGAGTGATAACAATCCGGTTCGCGAGAGCTTTCGGGGACACCATTGTAGTGGACAAAGTCCAATTGTGCATCACCAAGCCCATCGGACACCGGCCCTTGCCGGCACGGAGAAAGTTAACTTTAATGTGGCTAAGTTGGGTGACAATGGGTACGGGTGGGGGTCGTTTTGTGGGATAGTAACGATGACATTTATTAGACCGGAGATAGATGAGGCCCAAGCATGTTGTTAAGCATGTTGTTAAGCATTATCGAAGCACATAAGCTGGGACTAGAGAGTGTTTTGATCGAGGGGATTTCGTATACTGCGAAACTAAAAAGTCGAGTCATTCAAGAGTCACCAATTGGCATCCACATTGACGATATTTTGTCGATATGTTCTAAGTTTGTTTATGTTACTTTTTCTTTTGTTAAGAGGGAAGGGAATAAGGTAACACATGCTTTAGTGCGTCATCGACTATATCATCTTTCCGTCGATATTTGGTTGGATGATAACCCGGGTTGTGTTTTCGATCTGGTTGTAGGGAACTACTATTTATCTTTGTTTGATTTTGAGTTATACAATTCTTCCTTGTTGCTCTAATAATAATAATAATAATAATAATAATAATAATAATAATAATAATAATAATAATAATAATAATAATAATAATCAAAATCAAAATCAAATATGAGGTTATGATTAACTTTTACAACGTTTACGAGTTGTTATAGAATATTACGAACTGTTATGGTTAGCGTTTAGGTATAATAAAATATTAAGCGTTATAAATACTGTTATAAATACTAAAATAAAATAGAAGAAGTTATTTCTATCGAGTTAAACTCTAAAAAACGACTTAGAGGTACTCCACATTATGTACAAACTATTTTTAGGGGATCACATTATTAAAATGGTTTTAGAAGTGATCTACATTTTACTGTAACTATTATTGGGTACTTACCGTCAAAAAATTGTTTAGATCCGTTAAGTTTATTGAATTTACTAAATTACCCCCTCCCTCGCCTTTTCCTCTGGTTCCCATTCTCTTTCTCCATAAACGCATCTTCGTGTGAACAAAGAAAAAAGAAGAAGAAGAAGAAGCTGATTTAGCTCTCTGGCAAAATTTGATGCTGGTAAAGTAGAGATAGAAAGAGAGAATGAGAGCCAAACTTTTAAGAAGGGAGTTGAGCTTATTCAATATTGGGTATCTTTCTTCGCCCCTCAAATATCTTTTTTTCCTTCAAATTTCCGGCCTTCTAGTGTTCTGATTGCACTCTACGCCTTCTGGAGTTTTGGGTACCTCAATTGTATGAGATTCTTGTAAATTTCAGCAATTTATTTCGTTTTTAGGTGAAATGAGGTTTTTATTCTTCTTGCACTATGAATCTGTTGGTTCACTTCTGTTTGCTTTTGATGTTGTTCAATTTTACTTTTTTCAATTTTTTTCCTTTTTCCTTTTTTTTGGGTGTCGAGGGAGGGGGAAGAGGTGCAAAATTGATTCTTTCTGATGGTATCTTTGCGAATTCTAGATTGCATGTGTTGGGTTTAGCGTAGATTTAGCATAATGGAATCTCTCAGTTTTATTGTGGCTTTATGAGTCCTAGTATGGGGTTTTCGGTGGAGGAGGTGATCGAGGCCGAGATGCTTTGCTTGGATTCTTCAGCAGCCTGGCTGGGCCCCGGTTCGGCGTCAAGTTTAGGATGCGGATCTGAGTCAGGGTTGGAGGGTGGTTGATGGTATAGATGGAGGAGGTGGAGAGGGAGGAGGAAGCCATCGGAGAAGAGCTCGTCGGCAGAGTGAACGGGAGATTGAGGGATAGTGAAGGGGTTATTGGGGCCGATTCGCCAGAACTTGAACTCGGGCGAATTGGTGGAGTTGGTGCTGTGACGACGTCATCAGAGGCTGGCGCTATGAGAGAGACTGTGAGGAGGTGTTGGTGATGGAGCCAAGCTCAGGGCTCTTGATGGGCTCTCCATTCTTCTTCTACAGAGAGAGAGAGAGATGTGTTTATGGAAAGAGAGAGAATGGGAACCAGAGGAAGAGGTGAGAGAGGGGAATTTAGTAAATTCAATAAAACTTAACGGATCGAAACAATTTTTAACGGTAATTACTCCAATAATAGTTACAGTAAAATGTACATCACTTCTAAAACTATTTTAATAATGTGATTTTCTAAAAATAGTTTGGCTACCCTAAGTCGTTTTTTAATTAAACTCAAACATTGTAAATATAATGTCGATTTAGCTGATTCTGTTTGAAATTCCTTCAATTATATAGTACAAATATCATATTCTGAATGTTTTTAGACATCTATCCTTATTTGAAGCCAATTTTTCTATTTTTTATTGCACTTGTACTTCAATATAATATAATTATGGAAAAATTTGTTATCTGTCAGGCATTAATATGAGTGATACTGATACATCTAATTAGATTGACGGGGAATGGTCTTGATATTTCTTTTTTTTTTTTTGGGTCTGAATATTTAATATTCAATATTTTATATTACGTGATATAGGCATAGTTATAGTTGTAGTTGTACTTGCGATTCGACATTGCATGGTCGGCCCCCGCTGCGACATCTCACATGTCCAGACAAACCGCTACTGCTTTGTCCTTGCTCTAAATTAGACACAGAAGATCGCCTTCTTTTATTGCCACTCCATTTCACAATATTTATAATTTTAATTTTTTTATTATATAATATTTATTATTACAATCTTAAAATATGTTAATAACTAATTTATTAATATTATTTTTATTATTTTTTAATATTTTTCGTTAACTTTGTTCATTTTTAATAAAATTATAGGATAATTTAATTTTTTTACATAAATTTTTCATTACATTTTGGTTTTCTTGATATTCCTTCTATCTCATAAATAATAAATATTGTGAAACAAATAGAGTATATTTTCTTTCACAAAGCATAATACTTGAGAGAAGGCCGTCTAATGATTGTGTACCAATCTTTTTGAAAAAATAATTCAACAGATTTAGAAATCAATTAAAAATATTTTTTGAATTTTCAAATTGTTTGTCTTAATTAAATGGTTTTGTGAAATTTTGGAAATAATTATATAAAATTCTATATAAACTTTTTGGCTAAGAATTGGCAGTAGCACTACTTCATGTAACATATTTTTGCAATTGTTGCAGGATCAGGTTATAGGGTTGTGTAATTTTCTACTACTAGTGTTGAAGTAGGCCTGATAAATGAAACAATAAATAAGAGAATCTTGGCTTCTTGCTTCTCCTCTTGGCTTAATATTAATAGTATCTATCACGACATAATTAAATCCTCGACTCGATAATCTTTATTATGTATTGAGTCTTTTTGGAGATCAGTTTTCATTTTGCCAAAATATGTTATTCATCCTATTCATCATTTCTAGGAATTTCGTGTGATGAGGAAAGGTTGATAAAAAGTCCATTGTCTTGGCTAGTTGGACTTATGTGCGTAGGAGTTATTGGATGTGACTCAAAATACACTCACTATTAATTCTATACTTTGACATTTGTCATAGATAAATTGTGCTCCGGGTAAAATGGGTCATGTACAAAAACGACATAAAATTTGGACACCTAGCAGTTGACATAAAGGGGTGAGCAAAAAATCGGGTATCTAATACTAGACTTGGATCCGGATTGGACTCGGCGGTTTCGGACCTGAATCCGATTAAAATGGGTCCGAGACCGGTTCCAACTTTCAGGACCTGATTGGAACCGGGTTCGGGACTGGGTTTCGAAAATTTGAACCCGGATCCGCTACTCGAATACTCGATCCATATATATATATATATATATATATATATATTAAAAGTATATTATGTTTATAGACAATATACTCTTCTTAGAGAAAACCATATTACTTGATTTCAATTTTACAACCCCTTTAGCCATCCTCCTTAGTCCTCATTATTCTGACTTCTTAAGTCTCTCTCTTTCTACTCTCAATTCGTTGCCCTCTTCTTTGGCCAAAAAAATATTGGATAATTATTGGTCAAAAAATTAGAAATATTAGATAATCATAAGCCTAAAAATTTACAAAAAGAATTAAATAACAAAAGTCGAAACTATTGTGATGTAACTTGGTACCCAGTCCTGGACCCGGTTCCCATCGGTCCGAGACCGTTTTAAATAATTGAGGACCCGGTTGTACCGGGTCTAGTATCGGTTCCAAATTTTAGGATCTAGTCCACCAAAAAGGATCAGGTACTCGATTGTGCTCATCTATACCTGACACGAGGTTGCCCTTATCATGGGACATGGCCATGTCAGGCGTGCTTAAGCCATTAGGCTTGCTTCGCTTCAGGAATTTAATGGGCCTTCGTTCGGAGTATCTTTTTATCCCCTTTGAGAGCAATTTCATTCAGTGTAGAGAAGAGTTTATCTCCATTCCATTATCAAAGAAGGGCTGAGAGAAATTGTAATGTCATCGCTAATCGACTATTCTTACAATTGTTGATCATTTGTACTCTCCCTATTATAGTGGATTTATTTGTGCTCTTTGCCTCCACGGTTTTTTTTTCCCGTATTGGGTTTCCACTTAAAATTTCTCTTGTCCATTAATTTATACCTTTTGTTGTTGTTTATTTTTTATTATGATTGTCTACATCTCGAATCGCTTCGCTCAAATCGCTCTAATTCCCTAACAAATGGTATCGGAACTCTCGTATTAGAATGTTTTCAATTTTGTAGGTCGATATTCAAAAGTTTGATGGAGGATTAGTTCTAATCTCTAAAAAGTTCAGATGAAGGCAGTTCTTATCAACATGGGTCGTGGAAAGTTCTTAGTACTACTAAGCCAAAACCTAATTTGCTCGACAGATGAACAATGGGCTGAATACAAGAGGGAGAAACAAGGGACAATGTCATATTATTAATGGGAGGAATTAGAAGAAAAGACACTTTTGGCTATCCGAGTTATGTTTGGCCCCCATGTATTGTGAAAGGTGCTTAACAAGACAAGCTGCGGTGGAACTTTGGCTTCGATTGGAAGAACTCTACATGACGAAGAGCCTCACCAACAAGATTCATTTAAAAGAATATTTATATACGTTCTCCATGGCTGAAGTTACTCCTGTTCAAAAATATCTAAATTTTTTAATTCGATTTTTATTGATCTAGAAAGTTTAGATGTGAAAATTGAGGATGCGGACAAAGCAATTTTGTTGGTTGTTTCTTTACCCATGTCGTATAAGCACTTTAAGAAAATCATGTTGTATAGTAATACCGATAATATATCATTTGAGGATATTAGGACAAATTTGTCATCTAAGGAAAATTCGATCTTGATGTGAATGCTTGAAAAGGCCCAAGACTTGGTTGTTTGGGGTAGACCTTCGAAAAGGGGAATGGTAGTAAGAAAAATTACCATTCATAATCTAGAAGTCGTAATGCCTTCAAAATTTGTAATTTTTTCTAGAAAAGGGTCATATTGTTACCGATTATTTCAAACAGAAAAATAAGAAGGAAATAGAAGAAAGGAAAAAACAATCCCGAAACCTCGTTGTTGCTGATTGTCTAATTGAGTATGAGTTTGATGGTAATGTATTGGTTGATACTGCCTCTAGAAAAAGGGATTGTGATGAATAGGTTTTGGATTTCGGTTATACCTATCATATGTGTCCTCATAGGGACTAGTTTACTACTTCGAGCCTATTGATATCGCTATTGTTCTTATAGGAAATAATACCAAATGCGAGGTTGTTGGCATTGGTTCTATGCGGATTAAAACCCATGATGATGTTGTTGGAACCTTGACTAAGGTCCAACATGTTCTTGATATGACTTGTAATGTTATCTCTTTTGGTACTCTTGATGCTAATGATTGCGGGTTTTCGGAAGGGAGACTATATTTTTCAAGGCACTATAATTACAAATTCTATAGTAGTTTGTAATGCGGCATTAGGTACTAAATCTACTCGTTTATGGCATATGGGTTTGGGCCATATAAGTGAACAAGGATGTCTATTTTGAGTAAGAAAGGTCTTTTAGGTAGCGAAGGTACGTGTGAACTAGATTTTGATGATCAATGTGTTTTTGGGAAACAAAAGATAGTGACTATCTCTACTGCAAAGCACCTTTCATATGGGATTCTTGATTATATCCATTTTGACTTGTGGGGTCCTTCTAGAGTTACTTCATTTGGAGGTCAACACTATATGTTGACCTTTGTTGATAATTTTTCTCATAAAGTGTGAGTTTATTTATGGACACGGAAAAATAATGCATTTCCCATGTTCAAGAAGTTCAAGGCCCTAATTGAGAACCAAACTGGGAGGAAAATCAAGAAACTTAGGACTAATAATGGTCTTAAATTTTTTAAGGATAAGTTCAATGAGTTTTATACGAGTTTAGGAATTGCAAGACACAAGACACTTGTTGGGAAGCCTTAACAAAGTGGAGTTGCAGAATACATTAATCAGACTCTTTTGGGGAGATCTCACTATATGTTCTCTAATGTTGGATTATGGGATCTCAAGGAATTTTGGCTTAACCCCTTTTTAAAGCTCAATATCTCATCAATCTCTCATCGCATTCTTCTATTGACCTCAAGATTCTAGAAGTAGTGTGGTCGAGTAACACTGTTGATTATTCTATCCTTAGAATTTTTTGATGTCATACTTATATTCATGTGAACAATGGGAAGTTAGCCCCTAAGGTTGTAAAATGCAAGTTTCTAGGTTATTCATCCTAGTCTAATGAACATAGGTTATGGTTCCCTAAGACATACAAAATTATTCAGAGTAGGGATGTAACCTTTAATGAAACTGCTATGTTATCTTCTAAAGAAGACACCGATGTTACCTCTACTTGGTACAAGTGATCAGCAAGATACTAGTGAGAAGGTGGAGTTTCAACTACTTGTTATTGTTCAAGATAGAGTCGTTGATGATTCCAGCATGAAGGTTTATGTTGATGAACCCATTTATGATGCAAGTCCTGTTCAGCCTCAAGTGGAGGTTAATCATTCTATAGCTCATGATAGACCAAGAGGAGTTATTAAGAGGCCTGCTCGCTATTAAGATGTTGAGAATGTCGGACTTATGGCTTATGCTCTATTTGTTGCACAAGACTCTCATGAAGATGTGGAAACTTCAACATGTTGTGAGGTTATCTCTTATCCTTATTTATCCAAGTGGGTTCATGCTATGCAAAAAGAGATGGAAAGTTTTCATAAGAATAAAACCTAGCACTTGTGTGATAAGGCCGACGAGCCTAACTACCAAATGGATCTACAAAAAGAAGAAAGACATACATGGGGTTGAAAATGCAAGGTGGAAAACATGTTTGGTTACATGTGGTTAAAGCCAAAAGTAATGTATTAAGTTTAATGAAGTATTTTCTCTTGTTGTTCGTCATACTTTTATTAGAGTGCTTCTTACATTTGTTGCGATGTTTGATCCGGAAGTGGAGCGGATGGATGTCAAAGCTGCTTTTCTCCACTCGGGAGTTGGATGAAGAGATATAGATAAAACAACTTGAGGGTTTTAAGGTTCCTAGTAAGGAACATTGTGTTTGCCGATTAAAGAAGTCCTTGTATGGACTTAAGCAAGCTCCTAGGAAGTGGTACAAAAGGTTTGATACTTTTATGATTAGGCATGATTATTGTAGATACCTAAAAAATGTCTCGTCTTTTATTTATTCGCTTATTTATTTGTTTATTGGCCCGGTAATAAAGACTTAGCTTCACCTGTATGATCGGGGTTATATTGCATCAAACTAGCTTTCCTTTCCCTTCTTCTAGCCTAAAATCGAAGCTAACGAAGCCCATCGACCAAACAAATTAGTTTCCCAAAATAAAAACTTTCCAAAAATAGAATATTCCAAAAATAGTAACATTTTAGAACCGATGTGGTCACCTTCTTTAACGTGGTTTTCGTGCCCACTTTATTTTTAAGCCCACACCTCACAAACCAGCCAAAAGGAGTCACAATTCTCAGCTCCGGACTGCGTCTAAGTTAGGTACGAGATCCCAATGCATAGGGGTGAGGATAGCCGCGTGCCCGGTCTTTTTGGTGGACTCGGTCCCGGATCTGGTTGGAATCGAGTCCTAAAATTTGGAACCATTCCTGAACTCAGTCCAATCAAGTCCATTACTTTTGGAACTGGTCCTATACTCGATGGGAACCGAGTCCAGGACTCGGTACCGGCTGCATCACATTTTTTATAAATTTTTTGGACTATGATTATCCAATATTTCTAATTTTTTGGCATATGATTGTCCACTATTTCCAAATTTTTGATTGAAAAAGGGAGCAATGAGTTGAGAGCATAGAGAGAGATTTAGGAAGTGAGAATTTAAGAACAAAGGAGAATCGAGAACAAATTTTCTCTAAGAAGAGTATATTATATATATATATATATATATATATATATATATATATATATATATATATATATGTGGATCGGATACCAGTGGTAATGGGTCTAAGTCTCCGACGAAACTTTTAATACCCAATCTTAGACCCAGTTTTAGTCGGGTTCCTGAAAATTGAAATCGGTCCTGGACCTAACTCAACCAGGTCCAGTGTGGACCCGCTGGATTCAAACCGAGTCCGAGTTTGGGACCCTATCTAACCCACACCAACCACATTTTGGCCAAAACATGTTTTCTTAACCCATTCCGCACCGGCAAACTCCCGGAGACCCACGTCGGTCACTTTTCCTCAATAACTCTTTGTTTTAACTTGTTGAATGCTTGGAATATTATCTCGTTGGTTTTTAAGAGTTGGACTCTACTGTTTTCCAGTCTGCTTTAATTCTAAATAGAAGAAACGCTAACCCTACCTTGCTACTATAAATAGGAGGGTCCTCCCCCTCATTACACACACATTAGCTAAATCAAAGCCTCTATTATGCTGAATCCTTACTCTTATTTCTCTCTACAAACACTCCTATTTCTCTTTTCTAAACCTCTCACAAAAAGCCTTCAACAAGAGGAAGCTTACTTCTTCCTTATTCCTTATTTTCCCGCTGTTACGCTGCTAAGATCCAAGCATTTTTAAGATAACAGTGTCTATGCTTCTCGCCTTTATGGTTTTTTTCCTACATTGGGTTTCCATGTAAAGATTCTCTTGTTCATTGATTTATAGATTTCATTTTTTAAGTTAAAAGGTGAGGTGTTTCTTTCATTTAATAATCAATAGACATATTACAACTTCTTTAGGGCATACCCTGGCAGTACATGACACAAAAAAACTATCTCAATTTGCTAAGGATTATACGACCACACTCCTTACTAAACTGAAAACATCCATAGAGACTTGTTTGAAAATTCTTCTGTTCTCTCCTCCAACATGTATACAGCACCACAGAGAAGTACACTTTCACTAACCCCTGTTGTTTAGTTGTGCCTTGTAGCCTGTATATGTCTTTTTGCTATTTGCCCTACTCTAGCTTCATATTTTCGCAGTATGCTATTTTTTCAATACATATAGACACACTGGCTTAGTGAAGTGGCATTCAAAAAACAAATATTGGTGTGTTTCAAGCTTGTCTCTGTATAGCTCACACCTTATTTTAGTTGTAATTTCAAATTTGGCTAGTATGTCCCTTGTTAGAAATATTTGGTGTTAGGCTAGCCAGTTGATAAAAGTGCATTTGGTATTGAATTTTTATGACACACCAGTGACTACCAAATTACCATGTCCCCTTTTTCGCTGATGAGACCATAACCAACTTTGGCTTTGTAAGCTGTGGACATCCATATTCCATTGTTCCCATGTATTTCCCTTTACATAGAGTCTCTGACTTTCATCATTTTCCTCTAATACCAGCTATCTTTACCATGTAACTAGTATTGCCAAATTGGATCTACTTTGAGATAATAGTGAGAAACCCATCTAACCTAGAGGTCGTCCTTCTCTTTTGCTATATCCTAGATTAATTTAATGATCATAACAATATTCCAGGAATGGTAGTCCGTTATCCCCAGTCCTCCTTCATTTTTAGGCTTGCATATAACATCCTATGAAATTGGTGTTGTTTTACATCTGTGCGTAAGAATTGTCTGTAAATTTTTATGACATTCTCCAAATTAGCTTTTGGTAGTATACATATCTGGAATAGTTAAACATACTTAGAATCACATTGTTTATCAGTTGAGTTTTACCTACATATGTTAGTTTCTGCATAGGCCATGCTCTAACCTTTGTTGTAATCTTGTCTATCAACACTTAACAATCACTCTTATTTAATATTTGAGACTTCATTGGGACCCTTAGATACTTGAAGCGTAGTGTACCATTACTATATCTAGTAATATTAATTAGTTCTGCTTCCTCTTCCACTGTCATTCTGGCGATGATAATTTGAGATTTACCCATGTTAGCTTCAAGGCCATAGACACTAGAGAAATGCATAAAGCAACATGCATGCATTGTAGACTTTCTTTATCTGCTCTACTGAATAACAGAAGGTCATTTGCAAAACATAAGTTACATAGTTGAAGTGGCCTGCACGTTGGATGGAACTTAAACCCTTCCTGTTTAGTAGCAATTTGAATTGTGTGCTGCAAATATTCCATTACTAGCACAAACAATAGGGGTTAATCCTCTACAACTCCCAAAGTATCTACGCTGGTTTCCATTAAGATAAATGGAGAGCTTAGCTGTTGTAATGCAATTCATTATTAACTTAACCATATGCCTAGGGAATCCATAACCAAATAGCAGATTTTGCAAGAAACTCCAGCTCACTAAATCATATGCCTTTTTAAGTCCACCTTCATAATGCATCTAGGGGTTAATCCTTTTCTTTTATACTTCTTAAGTAGGTCCTCAAAAATCAGAATATTATTCAAAATAGACCTTCCAACTACAAAAACCCCTAAGATTGGTAATCCTTCACATATTATCTTAGTAATACATTTGTCAAGTGTATTACAGTAGACAATAGGCCTCATGTTAGTTGGTCTTATTAGACAAGAGTTTTAGGAACAATTTCCAACACAGTTGCATTCACTTTATTGAGTAATTTCCCACGTGTGAAAAAATCCCTTACTGCACTACATATTTCATCCCCAACTATGCCTCATGCTACCTTAAAATATCCACTACCAAACCCATCAGGCTGGCTTTTAGTGCTGTCTACATTGAACATGGCTTGTTTTATCTCCTCATTATTTACAGGACTAAAAAGCAATTGTTTATGTTAAATACTAAGACATGATGGTCCTAGTAATATTATCGCAAAGTGAAGGGCCTCCCGAAGACTCAGGTATAACTCTCTATCTCTCTTACGTTTTGATTCTAAGTCATTCTGCGCTTTATAGAATTCTTTATCTAAGTTTTCATTTGATTATGACCCACTCGGAAAGCACTTCATTGCATATCTCTAATATGTGCTTCGACCCACTCGGACATCACTCAAAACCATCGCATGAACAAATAATTTCCCTATCACACTTATTCCGAGTACTCGACTTCTTGATTCAAGTTAAAATGAATTATAACGTTAATTCTTTAACTTTAAGTCGGTTTATTCTTGAAGAATTATTTGTTAGATCAAGTTTATATATCCTGATATTCTACACTCTCTAACTTGATCATTTATGGATTGACTCAAAATGAAATTTGAACATAATGGATATTAGACTCGGAAAATTTCACTCTTTTAGGCCAAAGATAATTAAGCACTTAAGTACTCGATTTAATTATTATCCGTGCCTAATCTTGGACCAAAGTATTTTTGTACTTTGAGTACCAAAGTGATTTGCTTTTGTAGGTTGTTGATACAAACCTAATCTATTTTTGAAATACAAAAGCAACCGGTTTCTACTCGTTGAACACCAGCAGATAGAAAATATCTACTTCGGACATGGCTCGGATATCGTGTTAGGGTTGTTTGTTTCCAAAACTGGAAAACTCCAACTCTGGGTCTAACGGTTGTTCCTACCTCGGTTTTCAATCACCACAAGATGATTGGACCACCTACTTACAACTCCAAATCTGTAATTCTTACTTTATGAGTTATAAAGAAAGTCTTGTAATCACTTACATTCTTTTCTTACTTTCTCTATAAGTCCCTTGACCGAGGTATAAAGGCTAACTCAACTCAGTTGTACCTATTAATTATAAAAATAAAATTAATTAATATGTTTGCATAGTAAGGGATATACCCCTAGTTGATATAATAATTGAAGTCTTTAAAAGTATGTATACAAGCCAATGGGTTACTCCACTCATTACTAATTGGTTATGGGCATAAATGTCACTTGACTTTTTATGCATTGTCCAGTTATTTTAGGCCTGACTTAGCTGTTACAAAATTGATCACATTATGACCAAATAACAATTCTTTCACGTAAAATGCAAAGAAAAAAAAAACCGGATAATTATTGAAAGAATTAATTAGAAGGCAGAAGCATGCATGAAACGACAATAGAATTCAATAATGAGGCCTTAAATGGAGACTATTATAATTGAATTGGTCACATCTTTGAAATTTTGAATAAAAATAATTGGAGGCATAACCGTGTATAAATTAATTCAAAGCAAGCCAAGGGCGACCAGCCAATTCTATATATAGGGTCACCAGTTGCCGCAAATGCAATCAACCTTAGCATAAAGAAAAACTACCTATCCGGTCCACAGCGCATCCACAAACTATAATTTCTAGCTAACTTGCAAAATGAGGGCTTCTGCCGTTCTCTTTACATTTGCTGTTTTGGCTTCTCTTTCCCATGCCATTGAACTTGATTTTTGTGTTGGTGATCCGACTCTCCCCAGGGGACCAGCAGGGTACTCCTGTAAGGATCCTTCCAATGTCACACTAGACGACTTTGTTTACACCGGCTTCCGTGTCGGTGGACCCACTACAAATGTCTTCAGGAACAACGTAAATCTAGCATTTTCTGATGCATACCCAGCCTTGAATGGTCTAGGTATTGCCATGGCACGATTAGACTTCGGTGTTGGTGGAGTTATACCCATTCATACACACCGCAGTTCGAAGTCCTCATTCTAGTCCAAGGAAGCATTATTGCGAGGCTTTATTGATACAAATAACACCGCATACTACAAAACACTGCAGGTGGGGGATGTTATGATCTTTCCCGAAGGAATGCTCCATTTTCAGGTGAATGTTGGTGACACTCCTGCTCTTGCATTTGTTAGCTTAAACAGCGCAAACCCCGGTATCCAACTTGTCGACACCGCTCTATTTGCCGGAAACTTACCAGCCAGGCTAGTTGAGCAAACTATGCTCTTGAGTCGTGGAGAAGTAACGAGGTTGAAGAGGATCTTTGGCACCGCCTAGTTTCATTGTTTCACGCGTCACATGTGATTTGTCTATATCCTTGTATTTTCGGTTAATTTAATTTATTGGTTAATTTATGAGGTTTTGTTGAAAAGCTTGGCTCACTTCTACGCATTACGTAGAAATGGAGTTAATATTGTATTTCCATTATCCAGTGAATAAAAATAAAATTATGTGGTTGTTCCGCCCCTTTATCCTTTTCTCACTCTATCCTTTTCTCGCTCCGTCGTGGCTCTTCCGCCCTAACTCTAAATCCTCCGGTGTCGGACACACGTGGTCAGCTGTGGTTGTTAGAGACGCTTACCACCAACCCCGACGGTCGTCGGTGTTCCGCGTACTCACCGCCATCCCTTAGTCTTCATCATCATATCATCAGTCGTCTAGGTTTGTGGTCATCAATCTCTGGATTGATCTCTCTCTTTCGTTGTGCAAATTAAGTGCCAAATTTCTCATTAACAATTTTCTGAAGATGAATGTTGCATTTTTCACTACTGGGTCTGAAATTCCTGCTCGAGTTTTAAGTGGGTTCCTTTTTCTTTCAATTTCTTTAGGTTATTTGCTTGTATTTGTCTCGCTGTCATTACTTTCTCTCACCGATGTGCGGATATGTATTTTTAAAGGTATTATTTTTGTTTTTGCTAGTATATTCATACATTCTTGCCTACTTTTGGGTTTGCAATAGAGTGTACGTAAGTTTCAATTATCTCGCTACCGTTGCTCTCGGTTTCAACTATCCGGCAAATTGTCAATTTCAAAGTACTAGAAGAATGTTATCTACATTCTAGCTACTGTTTTTCATTTTCAGAATTTCAATTTAATTAGTACTGCTTCTTAATTAACTGAATGGGTTCAGCTTTGAAGGTTAGAAGAGTATGCTGATGTCATAAATGCTTCGTAACTATGTACTCTCAATTGTTTTCCTCCTCACCGTGCATTTTCTTTGCCAATAATTGTTGTGTTCTTTGCCAATATAGTGATTTGAGATCATCACTATTTTGTCATAGACAAATCCAATGTCAAATTAACCGGGGCCTCAAGGCACGAATAAATTTTCCTCTCCCGAGCATTCTATTTATCCGTACATGCAACAAGGCTATCCGGATAGGTCTCTCTAATACAAAGAAGTCCTTCCTATCTCGCAAAGACCTGATTGTTGTTGCATGAGAGCAAAATTAAATATCTATATATATGCAGGGGCTGATGAAAAAAAAAATATGTTAATTTTTTAAAAAGAACCTTTTACTATGATTTCCCAACAGAACCATAGCAATATGTGAGGCCTATTATCACGGTTATAATTGAAAACCATATTAGTAGCACTGGTCGTCTCATTAGGCTTTCACTATAGTTCTCCTTGACAGCCGTAGTAATAGGACTGGTTTTGGGCGGGCTTTAACAACAATCACTAATTTAATGATAGCAATAGACCAGACAAACCAGGGCTTTCGGTATGGTCTTTTTTTTTTTGTGGAAACCGTAGTAATAGAACTCACCTATTATTACGGTTATTCAGGAGAACCGTCGCAATAGGTTATCTTTTACTACGGTTGACAACCGTAGTAAAAATTATTGACTTACTACTATGCTCATTATTTAGGTCACATCTTCTAATCGCAGTAAAAAGTCATTTTGAACCGTAAAAATTGAGATCGTTCTTGAATTTGTGTCATCTTGACACTTATCCGGGTGGCCACCCATTGCACCAAAAATGCTTTCACCGGCCACTAGTGATATAAATAGTTGAAATTTTCAATACCTTGACCACAATAAGGGTCAATACTTTTGTAAGTATCGACCCAAACAAGATAGCTTTTGAAATATTTGACCAGTACATACCTATCCGATAGAGAGCTGGCCCTTTTCTTTTTAATTTTATATTACAGTCTTACAACCGCTTAAAGTGCGTGAAATCTCCCACCAATTGCTTACAACTTCTTACGACTAAGCTTACAACTATCTTACCGCTCCAACAATACCTCGCAGTTGCTTCTAACAACTTACAATCTTACAACTTATAACTTACACCTTTACCACAAATTGTAAAACAAAAGGGGTCGGAGTTTGGATTCTATTATTAAAAATGATGATTGGACCCGCATATTAACACATTAAGAGTTTATTTAGAAAATTATATACTTACATCAATTTATCTGTTTTCTTGCTAATAATAAAAGATTTTATCACCACCAAGGAACCGAACTTAGTTCAATACAACACCTTGAGTGAGAAGTCTTCAAGTTTTTTACAATTTTCTTAGGTTAAGTAAGAATCTATAAGTCTATTTTTTCAAATGTTGATGGACCTTTAAATTATTTCAAAATTCCGTAGGTTGCAAAAAATTATTGTGCAAAAATGGATTGGACCAAAATGTAAATCCTGTACACAAAAAAAAAAAAAAAATCAAAGTTGGCCATCCATTCCTGTCATTCTATACCTAAACCAGAACGACGAAACGTCTTATTATCATGAATTTGTCCGAAACCGAATTCTTCACATCATTAAGGTAAACGGGGAGCCATGTAATAAGATGAGTCTTCTAACATTTACAGTAAAATTCAACAGAGGGGCTGCGATGCGAAGGTTTCATCCGCATGGACGTTGACATTATATATTGGCTCCTTCGCTCTTCATTCTTACTGTAACCCTCAATTGGATGTGTAATTGGACCAATGCTGAAATTAACTATATTGAAGGATTTTGTGACAAGCATTGGAATGTTACTATAGTAAACCAGAAGTTTATTGTCATGTTACTTGGATTGTATGTTTTCAGGTTTACATCCATAGAGGACATGAGTCAAATTTTAAGAGAGAGCCCTTGGATGATAGGTGGTAAATCTCCGCTACTTAAACCATGATCAACCGAGTTTAGATTTGAGCGAGGCTCTAGCTACAAAAGTACCAATTTGGATTAAATTTCCAAATCTAGATTTGCATTTTTGGTCGGTGAATGGATTAAGCAAATTGGCTAGTGTTGTAGCTGTCCGCTTTATGTTGATAAGTGCACTTGTCTCGAAGATAAGGATTTCCTATGCTCGTGTTTTTGTGGAAGTGAATGTGTCAAAACCATTGCCAAAGACCGTTCAAATATATGATCGGACAGGAAAAAGTTTTACACAAGAGATACACTATGAATGGGTTCCATATTATTGCCATAAGTGCAAGAGTTTGGGGCATGAAGCGTCCAGAGTGCAAGTAGCAATCTAGACGAGTTTGAATACCAAAGCGGAAATCAATAAATAGCACAGAGATTGTTATGGATTCTCATATAGAAGTCCAACCTGAAGAAGTTCCACCTACACCTGAACCTGTTGAGAGAGAACAACATTCAACACGTCCTATGGAGAAAACAAGAGGCCAAGTTAGAAAGTAGAAAAGTCAAAGTGCACCACCCAAACGGGTATCCTGTGCAGCTACAAGGCAGGGGACTATTCCATTACGGAATGCATTTAGTGCATTAGTGGATAGTAAGACAAGTAGGGGCTGGAAGAGGTTCAGCAATGAACAAATTTGACATATCCAAAAGTATGGGCGCGGGAATAGGCCAATCTCGAATATGAAGTTGTATTGCTTGGAATGTCGGAGGTCTAAATGACCTAAATAAACAAGCATAAATAAGGAAGACTATCCAAAGGGCCAAACTAGTTGTGTTTGGGCTAATTGAAACACAAGTGAAGGAGATATTGGTTAATGCCCCAATATAATCACTATTTATATTACATTCTTTGAATAAATATACTATAACAAGGTAGCGGAAAACCACGTCATATTAAGGCGTTACTACCGTCCCTCCTCGAGAGATTAGGCTAAACATTACAATCGAATAACACAATAATTCTTTTGTTAAGAAGAATTAAATCTTAAAATTATTATCGTAAGTGCACGGCGTAGTTGTAGCTAGCCGGCAAGTACGGGTCGTGTCCGTAGAGAGTTGTGTTTTAAATATCAAAGCTAACTCAAATTTTCTATCTAGGCGAAATGGCACGGATGAGATAAATATGATGATTAAACTAACCTAGAAAGTAATAAAAATATACTCGGGTTGTGATTTACCATTTAATAAACTAATTAGTCAAGTCAAACCTAAACCTACCCAAGTTTATACAAATATTTAGGAGTGATAAGTTGCACCATCAAAACCTACTCAAGCCACACTTTCGAGGGTCATAAGCTAGTCTAATTATTCTAACCACCTACTTTCGTGGGGTTAGCCTAACTAGACTACAAAAATAGTAACCTCGGACCTAGTCAGGATTCAAGTTATTTTCATACCAAAATCCCAACTATTCTCTATACGCACACTAGCAAATTGACTTCACCTTTCGATGATAGACCAACCGCCTAAAAATTAAGATGAAAAGACCCTTTCGGGCATCTCATCAAACCTGTCGCGAGTAAGAGAAACAATCCCGAAATACTAGCATAAACTAGATAAATTAAGGCTCAAACAAGATCAATTGGCCATTAAGAGATTAATCACAACCAAAGTGACACAAACTAGCGACTAATTAACATGAAACACAATTAATCTAATAACTATTAATAAAAATTGACTCGAAGAACGATATAAACTAACAAAAATAAAATTAAACATAAGATTAAACAATTAAACTAACTACTAATATCAAAATATAATAAAAATCTAACCTTTAAACTAAATGAAACAAACTAAAGAGAAGAGAGAGATAAAAGGGAAGACGTTACCAGGAACGAATCGAACCGAAGCCGAAAACCGTCAGGAACTAAACTTTCGAACTAATAATTAAAACTAAAACAAATAGAATCTCAATATTTACAAGAGGAAAATTAATTGAATGAAACCAAAATTAACCTCAAAAGAAACTAATCCTACAAGCTGATGCCTAATCGTCGCCTCTTTTTCAATGTTGATGGATGTTGCCTTTTTATAACCTCAAAGTCTTGCCTTATAACACCCCCAAACCCCATAATCACCAGGTTAACCATAAGGACTTATTAACTAATAATTAGCGCAGCGGAAAGAAAGGTTAGAGGCGTTACCGCCGCTCCAAACATAGAACAAGGCAACATTCAAATATATTACAAGCAATACTTGGTAGGGTCCGAGTTCGAAAGTAAAACGTCCGATGAAGAACAACATAAGCGAGATAAAATTAAATACATGTTGTCAAGATAATAACTTAAAGAAACAACCAAAACAACTCAAGACACGACGGGTCACCACCACTGTGAGCCCCTAAGACACTTCGACCAGTAGACAATCTACTTCTTGCTCCCTTCGGAGTAGCTTTACCTAAAACAAAACAGATAAAACATTTCGAAATAATGAGTCAATGCTCAAGCACACTTATCCATGTACTCGTAAATAATTGAGTGAAGACATATGATTTAAGCGAATGCATTTCAATTCATTTATAAATCAGATAGGAAGAAAATAGGAAAATAATTATTCATTTATTATCTGAATGGCACCTTACGATCGTCGGTTTCCTAAATATGCGCATACCTGCACCGATCGGCAAAGTCCGGTTGATAATGACCAAATATATATGGGTGTGATCACAAGTCCGATCACGTTGGTATGATTGATATAGGTGGGTCACATAATTAGGTGACAAATAATATTTGAAATGGTTCATTTCATTAAGCAAACCATTTAATGTTATTATGTATAAACATATGGGTTTTCATAAGGTACAAGTAATAAACGTACCTTAAAATCGCGAGTGATATCCTTCCTTTGATCTCTTTGGAGCTGCCGACTCGGATGAACGACGTTGATGCCTTAACAAAATAAAGTATTTCATTAATAGATTCAATACTTTTAGTAACTAAATTTACTATCTTATTATTATCGTTGCTATTATTATTGCTGTTGTTATTACTTATATTATTTCCTTTTTTAACTTCCCATGACTAGATGAATCTAAAAAACAAAATCACTTCGTAGATTGTTAAAACGGTTGGTTAAATTTAATAGGTTGAAGTTTTAAAGTAACACGTGTAGCTTATACCAACCGCTCTTGTCACGTAATATGATCATAACGTTCACTTAACCGTTTCTCCATAAAACACCTAACGTGTTAATCGGTCACTTCTCAAATTAAGTCTCTTGCTCATCTAATTGTTTAATCTTCCAACGTTGCTTAATTTTTCACTTGAATACCTAACCCAATTCTTATAAATTGCCTAAGTTAACCTATTTTCTTTAATTTCTTCAAATCCTCCAATTTGTTAATTTCCTTTAACTCTTTAAATCGTCAAATTTGCTAATTTCCTCTAACTCTCTAAATCATCAAATTTGCTAATTTTCTTTAACTCTTTACATCATCAATTTTGCTTCTTTTCTTTACTACTACAATTACTTATTCACTTATTTCCTTTAAGCCACTAAAATCCTTTATTTTCTTTTGGATCGCTAAAGTCACTTATTTTCTTAAATCGTCAATATCATTTATTTCCTTTAATTTATTTCAATCGTCCAAATCACTTATTTTCTTTAAACCCTCAAAATGACTTATTTTCTTTCATCTTCCCAAAATTACTTATTTGCTTTAATTTCTTAAAATCATCCAACTTACCTATTCTCTTTAGTTCACATTTTTACTCCACATGCTCATAACACAACATACATGCCTATTTTTTTCCTTAAATTCTCACTTAATATCATATTCCTCGAAAGTCCCATTTTAACTTTTACATGCATGCCCATTTGAATTAATCTCTTCCTCTAAAATTTTTCAATAAGCTTTGAATCATCTCAAAAATTAAATTTTCTCCCCAAAATTTATAATCCACAATCATCTAACCAATAACTTAATACAACATAATCAAGAAATTTAAATAATTCTTATAAGTCCAATTTTTCCTTTTTTCATGAACATCCAACCACTTAATTCAAGGCCTTTTTGTTTCTTTCATCAACACAATCTCATAAAATGTGATTTTACACAATAATCCCTTGCATGCAACATCTAACTAATTATTCTTAAAAATTAAAAGAATTTATTAGTTGAAGGTTGAGGTTTTTACCCAAAACTCACAAGAAAAATGAGATTTTTATGGAGGAAGGAGTGGTTGAACGGAGCTCCGAGTGGTTGTGGTGGCTGGTTCAGCGGCAGCAGTGGCGGCGAGTGGTAGGCAGCAACAGCGACGCAGCAATAGGTCAACAAGCATCGCGAGCGCAGCGAGGCGGCAGCAGTGGCCGGCTTTATGGGTGGCCGGCGACGGTGACCGGTGGAGCTGGTGGTGGTGGTGGCGAGCAGCCTGGCTGGGAGAGGATGTTGAGTGAGGGAGGTGAGTTTCTTTGGGAAGGGAAGCAAATGATGAAGGTGGAGTTTTTGAGATTTTGAGGGCTTAAATAGGCAATTTAAATATGAAAATTCTCTCTCCTTAAATCTGAATCCAACCCCTTTTTATTTTATTTTTATTTTGCTTGGTTATTGGGTCCTCCAGTCTCTACAAGCCTAAATATCCTAATAGTCAAGCCCAAGTTAAAAGAATGTCGGTTTAGGAATTCCCGACTTGAATAATTATTACAAACTTTAGGCGTATAAATAGTGGATTTGACTTGGTGCTTAGATTAGCACTCGTCCAGTGGTTTTCCGCCCTGGAAGGGTTTCCACGTACTCTTGTTTGTCTTTCTTTCGAGTCCAATCTAGACTCATAATCTACTTCTACTAAGTTACAGTGCAAAAAGTGTTTGATTTAATTTAAAATCTTCCATCTTCCTATTCATTCCCCTCTAGGGTGACTTAATCTCTCCAAGAGAAAAACTTCAATTGGTACCAGAGCTAGCCTTTCAAGAGGATCTCATAATCTAAATGTCTGAAGATAAGATGGCTCGAGAATGCTTGGAGAGTTCGATGAAGGAAGATCATCTTCCAGATTACCAAAGTTTAAAGGGTCAAACTTTCCACATTGGAAGAAGATGATGGAATACTTCCGATGGATAATGATGAAGATGTCCGGAACATCATCCAAGAAGGAAACTACATACCAATGAAGATGGAAGGTGTAAGATCCGAACCTAAATAAAAATTTGAGTACACCACTGAAGAAACCGAGAAGTTCACAAAGAACTTCAAAGCTATGAACACACTCGATGTGTGTTAGTAGCTCAAAAGAGTACGACAGGGTCTCTACTTGTGACATAGCCAAAGAGGTGTGGGACACTTTTGTCAACACCTATGAAGGAACAAGTCAAGTGACGCGAGCAAAGATAAGTCAATATCTTCGCAAGTATGAGATGTTCAAGATGGAGCCAAAAGAGAACGTCTCTCGGATGTATGCTCGGTTCACAGAGATTACTAACAATCTCAAGTCTCTGGGTAGAAAGATCTCACACGAGGAAATGGTTAGAAAAATTCGAGAAGTATACCAAAGAGAAAACGGGGTCATAAGATGACAACCATTGAAGAAGCTTAGAACCTCTCTCAACCGAGGCCAAACGAGCTTATTGGGAAATTGCTCACTCATGAGATTCATCTCGGAAGAAGAGGATGTCGAGGTCAGCACCAAAAAGAACATTGCGCTGAATGCTTTAGAAAGCGGACGTCAAAGTATGAGCTCTTCGGAATCGGAAAAGGATTCTATGGCACTCATCGCCCGAGGCTACAAAAAGATGATGAAGTACAAGAACTGGCAAAAGAGGCCAAAGGAAGAGTTCTACAAGAAAGATAAGAAGGACAAGAAAGGTAAGTACTCATCCTTCCAAGTTATCTTTAACTAAGAACTCTAGTTGCTTTGAATGTGGTAGCAAGGAGTACGTAGTCAAGGACTGTTCAAAGAGAAAGAAGGACCAAAAGAAGAAAAAGGCTATGATGGCTACCTGGAGTGATGATGACTCATTTGAAGAAGAAGATTCCGATGACTTAAAGTGTCTTATGGCTCTAAAAGACTCGAAGCGGAATCCGAGTCGGATGATTGACAACTCGGATATTGAGGAGACAAGTCCTCGGGAAGTAATTGAATACTTCCTTAAGTTCCCCAAAGTTAATTTAGCCAAATATATTTTTATTTTGGAAGAAAAGTCCAATTCTAACTCTTCTAATTTCAAACAACAACTTGAGTCTCTTACTTGTTGAGAGTAATGTTTTGAAAAATGAGTTGGAAAACTTGAGACAAAATCGAAAGTACTCAAGACCAGGTGCTCGGGATAATGAGACTGAGTCTAAGTTACTCGGAACACGAATTAGTAGATTTGACTTGGTTCTTGGATTAGCATTGTCCGTGGTTTTTGCCCCGGGAAGGTTTCCACATATTCCTATTTGTCTTTCTTTCCGAGTCCAATCTAGACTCAAAATCAGCTTCTACTAAGTTCTCAGTGCAAAAAGTGTTTGATTTTATTTAAAATCTCCCATCACCGTATTCACCCCCTCTAGGGTGACTTAATCTCTCCAAGAGCAAACCTTCACCTCCCTCTATAGCTTTGTAGCTTAAGTGTTCTGAAAAGTGATCAACTAACATTTCTCTAATTATCTTTAGGTCATAGGTTCGACCCCAATATCATCCTCCATCCATTTGATCGTTGAGCTATAATTCGAGAAGTTAAGCTAGCAAAAAAGAATGTTGTGTTACTACCTCCTTGCTTAAGCCATTTTTCTTTTGTTTTCTGCTGCAGAGATTGCCTTTGGGTTGTACAAAGTAACCTCGTATTCAGTGGCAACCCCGTGTTCTACTCGTATAAAGAGTTTTGTCTTCAAGGTTTGCATGGATAGCTTTTTGTGCCTTATCAAGCTGACTTTTTAAGGGTGTCCTGATATTTGGTGCTTGTTGAGATGCCTTAGTGGTTTTTTTAATGCTGCCAATTTGCTAATCACCCTAAACATAGGTGTTCTAGTCACCCTAGTATTCGAGACCTTCCGCACTATTTGTCAAAACCCGGGATTATGAGTCCACATGTTGAAAAACTTGAATCTTCTTTGGCTCGAACTCTGTTATTTGCTAGTTGAACCAATAGTGGGCAGCAGTGGTAAAGGTAGAAAATCTATTTAAGGGTGTCTTTTTTTAGTATTCTTAAATTTTATAATAATAATTATTTTTTATGGGTGTCGTCTTTAATAATTTAGGGGTTTTTGAAGATTTTTAATCATAAATTTTAGCAATTTTTTACTAACGAGTGTCCTAGGACACCGTTGGCAACAACAAAGCTCCGCCATTGGTGGCGGTGATCAAAGACTCCTTTATTAAGAGTCTCATATTGAGTTTCAAGGTAAGAACTTAGGTTTTCATTTATGAATACCCTGTCAAGCTTAGTTAAAATCCTCTTGTCTCCTTGCTTGTTGTTCCAAGTGAAATTGTAGCCTATATTGCTCATTTCCTGTATTTCTCCTCTTAAATTGGTTGAAATCTTCAATTTCAATAAGATGAACATCATCACCACCTTTTCTCTCTTCTAGTCGAAGCAAAGCGTTGAAATCTCCTCCAATAATCCAAGTGGTAGTGACGATCTGCTTTTAGCTCAAGCAATTCTAGTCAAAGCAAAACCCGACTATTGTTGTTTTCATTATCACCATAGACTAGAGTCACAAACACCTTAATCCCCGCTAGTCTAGTACCATGTATATATATTCTCGATGAACTTTATGCATAAGAAAGTTTGTCTTTCCGAGGTCCCAAACCATCCAAATCCCGGTAGCGAGCGACTTGGTCTCCTCTCGGTGAGCGACCGCTCGCTTCACCACCGCCATGGCAAGGAAGGCCAAATCTCGGGCTCGAGGGAAGCAGACTGGAAAGGCACGCTCGGAAAACGCAACCTGGACCCTGGTGATGGAAGTTCGGTGCACATCGAACCGGATGAAGCCCCAACCCCGAGAAATCCGGTAACCCTAACTCTGGAGAAGCCGCTTCCGCACGACCGGATAAAACACCATACTCAGCGAAGATTGCGGACAACAAGAAATCGGTATGGGACAACTTTGATATCAGCAACCTACCTAATGTTGGATCGAAGTTAAGTTTTGTACAACCTGGAGCAAATTGATGGTAAGTCGATCGGGAAAATTGTGGCAATGGATGTAGAACAGAAGTGGCATACCGGCAATCTTCCTTAATTTGCTCTGTCATGGGTGCTAGCCCCCTTTGTCATCATGAAAGGATTGCTAGAACGAATTTGGGAGAAATTTGCCATTGAGAAAATACTTCTACTAGAGAATGGAATTTTTCTTGTCCGATTTGACAATATTGAAAGCAGAGACCAGGTTCTACAATCTGGTTTCTATCATTTTGACAACAGGCCCTTGGTAATGAAACCTTGGTGCCGAGATTTTGTGAACTTTAGAGATGAAATCAAATCTGTGCTAGTATGGATACAACTACCTGGGTTAGATTTAAAATACTAGAGTCCCACATTTTTGAGCAAGATTGGTAGCCTTATTGGTATGCCTATCACGATCGATAGAATCACCTGCAGCTCGAACAAGAGCTAACTATGCAAGGATGCTTATTGAGATAGAGATATCGGACAAATTATTGGACAAGGTCTTTTTGAGAATGAATATGGGTTATTGCTTGAACAACAGGTTGTTTTTGAATTGAAGCCAATGAAGTGCACAAACTGTATGGGATATGGGCACAATGAGGAACAATGCAAAAGGAAGCAAGACACATGGGTGTGGAGGGTTAAGAAGAACATACAACCAACCGAGAAGACACAGACTGAGCCTATTGAAAACCCTATGCCTGTAATAGAATCTGAAGTCGCACCTATCAAAGTGGCTACACCTCAAAAATCCTTCATACAAATATCCGAACTAGATGAGGGAATGAATGAAAATGGGCCACTACTAGTTGAGGGAATGAATGAAAACGGGGCACTAATAGTTGAGGATTCTCCTATTGGATATGGATAACATCGTCACTTGGAATGTTAGAGGGTTAAATAGCCCTAATAAACGAAAGCGATTGCAGCTTTTTGCAAAAATAAGAGAGCCTCGTATATGGGGGCTTTTGGAAACCAAGGTTAGAGATGGTAATGCTGCAAAGGTGCATAATAACCTCTGTCCAGATTGAGGTTCAATGAACAACAATAGCACACACCCAAGAGGTAGAGTTTGGATCTTCTGGAATAAACATTTGGTTGATTTGGATATCTTGAGAATGGATTCACGGTTTATACACTCGCAAAGTCGTCATTATGGCTAGACACACAGTTTTCATTACCTTTGTGTATGGTTCGAATGATGATGATCGGAGAAGTCTTCTTTGGGCTTCTTTATACAATATGGCTACTCTCGAGCCTTGGCTGGTTTTAGGGGACTTTAATAATGTCTTACATACTGATGATAAGATTGGAGGACTACCGATCCGCCCTGCCGATTACAAGGATTTCTCGATTGCTTGGATAGGTGTGATCTGGAGGACCTTAAATGGATCGGTCAAAGATACACATGGTGTAATAACCATGTTGATGGAACAAGGATCTATTCCAAAATTGATAGAGCGTTGGGCAACATTGCTTGGATAGATAAATATGGGTTGATCCCGAGTGCAATTCCTATCACAAGATGTATCCGACCACTCTCCAATCTTTGTGCGACTCACTCGAAAAAAGTACCACTAGAAGGGGCAGGCTCTACTACTTCAACATGTGGAGCACCTCAAAGAATTTTGAGAACCTAGTGCTTCAAAATTGGGACAAATGCCCGAAAGTAAACAAAATGGCTCAGGTGTGCAAAAATATGGACCGATTGCAGAGCAAGTTCGGAAGACTCAATAGAGAAGAATTCGATCATATTGGAAAACAGGTGCAGCAAAGCGGAGATGTTCTACACAAGCTACAAGAGGAACTTCAAGAAGACCCTTTTAACATTGAGCTGCAACTAAAAGACAAAGAGGCATTGAAAAAGTTCACCAATAAAGCTGCCTCGAACCGGCATTCCTACAACGAAGTACAAGGAAAAGTGGATCTTGGGCGGTGATCATAACTCCAAATTTTTTTATGACTCTCTCAAGAAAAGAAACTATAGGAACACAATTGTGGCTTTGGAGGATGAGACTGGAGTGATTAGATAAGATCAACATGAAATACGAGGATATCTTCCTCAAGTATTATAAATACATGTTGGGAAGTACCTCACCTGCAATCTCTGCTATTAATGATCGGATAATTCAGATGGGTCATGTGCTAAACATAGAGCAACAATTGAAATCCAGCGATTCTCATCACAAGAGGTAAAAGCTGCTATGTTCTCAATTGATCGGAACAAAAGTTCGGGTCCCGATGGCTTTGGAAGTGGTTTCTTCAAATCGGCTTGGCATATTATTGGACGAGAGATCACTGCTACCATATTGGAGTTCTTTGAAAGAGGCCAGATGTTTGAACATCTAAACAACACCATCCTCACCCTTATCCCAAAGGTTAGTAGTCCCACCAAAGCTGCTGAATTCAGGCCTATAGCTTGCTGTAATGTGTTATATAAATGCATTACTAAAATGTTATGCAATCGACTGATCGTGATTCCGCCAATCTTGGTAAATGAGAATCAAGGTGCTTTTGTGGCTGGCAGAAACATTATTGAGAATGTCTTAATTAGCCAAGATATTATACAATTGTACAAGAGGAAGAATGCATCTCCAAGGTGCTTAATGAAAGTAGATCTACGAAGGCCTATGACTCTCTCTCATGGAACTGCTTGCCTCAAATATCGATCGCCTACAAAATCCCTCCAACTTTTGTGAAGTGGATCACCAATTGTGTCGGTTCTGCTACTTTCTCTTTAACTCTAAATGGTGAAGTTTTTGGGAATTTTAGAGGTGGTAGAGGGTTGAGACAGGTAGATCCCTTGTCCCCCTATTGTTCGTTATGGTCATGGAATATCTCTCTAGAACTCTACAACACCAATCACGAGAAAAGGGATTTAAATATCACCCCAAATGTAAGAACCTGAAACTGGTCTCCCTACTATTCGCCGATGATCTAATGATGTTCCGCAAAGGAGATAAACTCTCTGTACAGCTCCTAATGGAATGCTTTGAACATTTCTCCCAGCTAACGAGCCTCGTAGCAAACAAAGCAAAATCCCAATTATATGTGAATGGCATAAATCAAGCTACCAAAGAAATCATTGAACAAAGAATAGGGTTTGGAGCTGGAGATTTCCCTATTAAGTATTTGGGAATGCCACTATCACCAAGTAAATGGAGTATAGCCGATTGCCGGAAGATAGTTGAGAAGGTACAAGCCAAATTACATAGCATCAATACAAGGCATTTCTCTTACACTACAAAGTGTCAAATCATCAATTCTTTGCTACTATCCATTCTTTCATATTGGAGCTCTATATTTTTGTTACCTAGTGTCTGTACTTAAACAAATTGAGCAAGTATGCAGATTTTTCTTTGGGGTGATGGGGAAAAAAACTGGTATTGCTTTGGTAGCTTGGGAAAGACTTTGCTTGTCCAAAAAGAGAAGGAGGTGCTGCTATTAGATGCAGTAAAACATGGAATGTGGCTGCAATTGGGAAACTAGTATGGGCAGTGGCATCAAAGGCTGATACATTGTGGGTTAAATGGATAAATGAAATTTATCTAAAAGGTAAAGACTTATGGGACTACACAACATCCACATGGCACTCGCTGGTACTAGAGAAGACTAAACAAACCGAAGGAGCGAGTTCAGGGGCGGATATATTGGAACAAAATGGATGCAAACCCATGATGGGAAATACGAGCATCAAGTCGGGATATAATTGGTTAAGAGAAGCAAAACCACTTGCAAACTATTGGAGACTTGTCCGGAACCCGAGTAACTATCCCCAAACATAGGTTCATTGTGTGGCTACTGATGTTGGATAGAGCTGTTAACAAGAGAGAGATTGCACAAACTAGGGCTGTAAATACTCGATACATCTTGTGTTTTCTGCAACCATACAATTGAAGACAGCTCGCACGTGTTCTTTCAATGCTCATACAGATCAAGAGGTGCTTGGGGATGTTTGCAGATGGGCTAGAATATCAATACCTCACAATGAATGGAAGCAAAAA
This sequence comes from Talinum fruticosum, assembly GCA_021018815.1. Taxonomy (NCBI): domain Eukaryota; kingdom Viridiplantae; phylum Streptophyta; class Magnoliopsida; order Caryophyllales; family Talinaceae; genus Talinum; species Talinum fruticosum. The sequence continues at coordinate 3,497,125 of JAITYX010000022.1, forward strand.
TTCATCAAACAAAAAGGATCTGCTGTAAGGAAACAAATAGCCGGAGCAATTTTGTCAGCATGCATATACTATGTTTGGATTGAACGAGGGAAAAGGAATTTTCAAAGCAAAGAAAATTCAGCACAAGGGCTGTGCAGGAGTATCAAACAAGATGTTAAAGTTAGAATATCAAAACTTAGCATGAAGATGTCTCCTCAAGATAGAAAATGGATTGGTGAATTAAGCTCATAATTTTTATTCTCTTGCCTAAGCTACTCGTGAAAACAAACCTTCCTAGAAGGTGGGTTTTCACTTGTATCTTCAACATATATCTATGTACATATGGAGTTGTAATGTGTTTTTGGTGGAGCAATGAATTCCTATTCATCAAAAAAATCATCCAAATCCTACTCGTTGTAGCTGAAGCATTAGAAGCCGCTTGCAATGGCCCTAGCTGGCCCTTTATTGAGTCTTCCCTATTCAGCCATGTTTTAGTTTCTAACATGCCCATTAAATAGAATTTATTTCCCCAAAAGAAACTCTTAATTAACTACTTCTAGTTTATTTGGTCCACTAAGACCTCTAATGAACATCCTGAATGGTATAAGCCACCTCATCTAGTTGTTCACTTAGTTCATCCAATGGTTCCTCTTGTGGTTGTTGCGCTACCGGTTCAGGTTGGACAGGTTCCTGTCTTGGTTCTTTCATTCTCCATGCTTCTTTCACTTTCTTCCTACAATCACTCTCCTCATATCCATATAATTTGTAAAACTCACATTTGAGAGGCTTCCATTTATATTCCACATCTTATACTATGACCTCCCCCTTCTCATCCTTGAATGTTATCTCATCAATAAACTCCTTGTTCATGTCCATTTCTACCAAAATCCAAGAAAAATTTTCTTTTGATTTGTTCCGGGTAGCTCTATCGGTGGCAAGAAGTCCTTCTCTTACAACAGTGGGTGGATTGGCCCAACACAAAACAAATGATGGAGGAAGACCAAAACTCAACTTCGGATTCGATATCGGATACCTCAATGCTTTGGATTCGTATACCATTGTGAGTTAAGGGAGGAACATAGCTTAGCTTGTGCCCTGGATTAGGTCCACTAACATTTCTCTCCCCTGCTTGTTCCTCCTCCACCTGATCCGCCCATGATTGAGAGACTCGTTTTCTTCGCAGCATGTCAATCCACCTAGAGAAATTCAATCTATGGTTATTAACCTGATTTGGGGTGCTATGAGGTCCCTTCGAGCCTATAGTGTGTGTTGTTCAACCTCCATTACTTGTTTGATTGGTGCCTGGGTTGCTTGTTCCATCGAAATCGAAAGATCTCTCACATGATTAGTAGCTTCTATTGAATGCTTAGCCACGGACTTTGAGAGGGATTGTGATGGTTTTGTGTCTTGTTTGGTCTTCTTCGCCATTGAAGCAAAAAACCTTTCGTTTCTCTCTGTAACCTCTCTCTACACGAATTTTTGACAGTCACGTTGCAGCCCAGGTCAAGCAAACTTGGAGTAGTCGAATTGCATATTATTTATAGCTTTCGTTGTTGTTGACTTTTTATTATCATTGTGTATATTCGAATCGCTTCCGCTCAGGTCGCTCTAATTCCGTAACAGGAGTTATTTAGGGGAAGTCTCAATGTCAAACAAGTGCTAAGTTGGAGTATTTAAAGAAGTCATACTGATCTGAATGATTAAGATAAGAGTGTTTGGAATGTTAAAGCTTCTCTGAATGATTCATGGGGATGGAAATCGATGATCAAATCAAGGCTCCGGGACATCTTGTAGGGTGTACATGCTCAGCCTGTGCTGCATCATATGGAGGAATGTGGCGACAAATTTGGTACAGGCAAAATGTACTACTTTACTTCCTTAGAAAGGAGGACATCGAATAGAGTTCACTGGCCTGAAAAGGGAAAGCTACAAGGACAAGGGCGTTTAGATGTATAGCAAGGGCTGCTGTATACCTTATTTGATCTGGCAGGCTTGTAATCGATCTCATCAAGTTTCAGCGGCAACACAGACACCAACTTAATTGTCACTAGAATTAAATATATACATTGTATGAATTCAAGGTGATTTGGGGATATCGGACCTCAGTGTAATGAAGTTGGACTAGAAGCTGAGTTCACCCTGCGTATGCCTGGGGTGTCAAAAATTGTATTTATCCTGATTTGGCCACATAATTACATACCTTAGTTATGCTTCCTTTTGTCGAATCTGGCCACATAATTACATACCTTAGTTATGTTTCCTCTAACAAAATAATTGTTGGAACATTGAAGTAGTACTCCTCGATCATCGCCGGCACATGTCTCCAAAATTGAACAAAAATCATATCTTCTTTTGCTTTCTCTTCTTTTCTTCAACGGGATATATAGTATATGCTCCACTTATCCTCCCAGCTCTTCTAAAAATTCATATAAACCCGTAAGAATCAAGAATTTGACGAAGATTATTATATCAACACAATGAATTTTCCTTGCACATTTTTTCCTTCTGCCACCAGCCATGCCATCACTTGAATATTGGAGATTTCATGGCGTCCTTTACAGGTGTAAAGCTTTCTACATATTTTAAAACCCTAGAGTCTCACGCTCACGCATGCTCGTAATGACCCATACGGAATATTTCGGAGTTCAGTCTTAATGTGTCACCTTAGTTCCATAAAAGGCATACTCCTTATAAACTTTTGAACATCTCCAAAGGTAGATTATACCAAATGTTCCTTGTTATTGCAAAAGAAAATTTGGTGATCATTTGGAATTCCAACAAGACCCACCTTAGTGGGTCCGAAAGAATACAACGTGACCCAATCCTCCACGCCGTACTGCAATCAAAAGCCACACTTCAACAATACCATAGAGGTTCTCGAAAATTTAACGTGATCATCCACATATCTACAGGAGTAAGCAGCCATAGCGAGACTATCATTGAGGACCCAAGTGCTAGTTCGGTTAGTGGTAAGGGAGGGGAGGTTCATCCATTGATAGCATTTATTCAGCAGCCATGTTGAATGCTAGGATCCTTTGGACAGTCCTCGTTTAACTTCCGAGGACAATCTACATGGCCAGTGAAAAGCACCATTGAGGAAGCAAATTAATACGGATTTGTATTCTCCACTGAGGTATGTGACATTAATTAAATCAACCTGCAATGATTTTGGTTTAAATTTACCCCTTTAATTTGCACGATTATTAACATTAGAGTACCTCCTGTGAATAAATGAAAAAAGGATATTAATTGACCAATTTATCCTATTTTTTAAATAATTGTCTAACCCTCTTTAAAATTTGTGACAAATTAAAATTATTTTCATGATTTATTTGCCGGGCATCCACAGAGCATGCAAATCAAAATCATTTCACAAATTCTTGTATGAGATCGTCTCACGATAATTTAGTATGAGACGACCTACGTGACAATTTTTTTTTTTCAAAAAGATTTGGGCGGGTGAAACAGAGAGTGTAAACACACGCTCTCTTTCCCAAAAAAAAGTCCCCTCCTTTTCCAAAATTCTTCCCCTAAACCCTAATCACACTTTAACTCGTCAATGTTTGCTGTGAATTTCCTTCAAGGCTTTCCTTCCTGCCATGAATTCGTTAATGTTTGTCGTTCATCTTCATGCTCACTTAATTTAATTATATGCTCCTTGTCGTCAATGTCCGCCATAGATTTTTCTACAAGCGCATAAATTTCATCTTCAACAACTATAATAATACATATAAAACACAATTAGTCATATATTGATATATTAAATAGTAACGAATTTACAAATAACAGTAAAAAAAGAGTCATATATTCAAAACATTATTAGTCATATACTAACATATTACATGAAATAGATGCAGGCCACATATTATTAGTCATTCGTTGGTAATACTATTAGTCATATATATGCACTTTCGTTGTCACAGCTTGTTTTAGCACACGAATGTATTTTAAATAGTTATACTTGTAAGATATTATCATTTGTATAATAACATATTATACGGATTAACTCAACAACGTTGAGTATTATTAGTCATTCAATTGTAATATTATTAGTCATTCAATTGTAATATTAGTAGTCATATTTAATGTACTTTCAAACGGCCACACATGACTAACTATACGCATAGTCTTTGAATAATCGTACATTTAATACATGATTACACATATAATTAACATATACAATAAAATGAAGTATTTCAAATGTGACTAGTCACTTATTGTTTATATTGTTAGTCATATAAACGTCTTATAATTGTTCTAAGTTATCATTAATTATCATACATGTAATCCATTAGTCACATAGTGACATATTAAACAAATAGTCATATGTGAAAGATGTACTCAGTCGCACATAATTTTGTATAAATATTTACATACGAAATATATAATTAATCACATACTAGTATATCAAATAAAGCGAGATAGTTCTAAAAATAATTAGTCCCCCATACATAATATCATTAGTCCCATATATATGATTCTGAAATTCACAATTAGCTTATTATAAATAGTCATGCATACAAGCTATTAATAATAATATTAAAATACTTCGAATGTTAACATCCTGTAAAAACTCATATATAAAATAAAAATAGTCATATTATAATGTGTGTCGCAAAAGATTAGGGTTTATAAAATAAAATTGGAACACCTTTTACCTCTTTCCGTTACGGATCCCTCCATTAATATGCTCAGTACTTTTTCCATTACAACCATTTCCATCCAAGTATAATTTGTGAATCACATTTGAATTAACAGCTTTACAAATCCAAACACAAGACCAGTACAAACACATGTAAATATTCGATTTATTTATATCCAATACCTACTTACACATATACGAATTAACGTTGAAGATTGATGTTAGTATTCATGGTGAAGTTCAACAAGAAATATTAATTGCCGAGTACAGAAAGACAACAATGATGGTGATGATGGTAGTCAATTGTCAAGTATAGAAGGAGAAAGATGATGGCGTTAGGAGAAAGATTAACGGGGAGGAGAGAGAAAACGACAATGAAGTTCGATAAGAAAGAGAGTCTCGTTTAGTTAAATAGACATTTGATTTTACTCGCTTGTGAATGTATGTGGGGTTATTAATAGATGGCTGACGTGACATCCTTGTCTCACGATAAGTTAACGTGAAACGGTCTCATACAAGACTTACTGAAATCATTTTCATGATTTAGTACGCCAAATGAAAAATATTAGACAATTGTTTAAAAATAGTGGGGCAAATAAGTCAATTAATATTATTTTTTTTGTTTATTCATTGGAAGTACACAAAGTTAAATGACTGTTCAAATTTAAGGAAGATAATAAAACTAAACTAAAATAATGAAAGGTTAAATTAATTAATGTTATATACTGAAAGGGAAGAATGCAAAATATCCCCTTAATATACATTTGTTGGTATTTAGTCTTCCGTGTATAACTAGAGAGAATTATAGAGTCTAACGAGCCACTCGTAATCATTATATTGGTCATCAACACCATCCCAACAGTCGATGACACCCACCTTGAAATCATTAATACATGAATCAAACTCGAACCCAATAAATTATACACACCGGCTTCTTATTACAAAAACATACATTTATCACGGAATCTGCGACTACTGAGCCATTCTTACAACTCCTCCGAAGGAAACGGTACACCGACAGCTGGAGGAATTTACCTATACTCCCTTGCAGCAGGATTCGACAGACTGAGGGTACAAACCACCTATCAATCAATTTATTATATATGTAACCAACTCATTGTCAACCAAGGTCACTGGAGAGGTTACGCTCAAACTGCAATTCAGATAGAGTTTCTAATGATAGAACTGGCTTTAAAGGATTTGAGGGTATTAGGAGTCCAAAGCAGCAACATTAAGATGGATGCTTTGCAGGTCGTCAAGGAACTTCAGAACTAGGATAAGAGATCCAAGGAGAATGAGGCATTGGGGAGGAGCATTTATAGTTTAGCTACTCATTTTCTTCATGTAGCTATTGTTAAATCTAATAGATCGATGGTTAAAGCGGCACGTCTACTAGCCAAAAACGCTAGGAAGGGAACGCTTGTTTAGTTGTTGACTGTTGTATTCCCATTTCCTTTCCTCCAAAAAAAAAAAAAAAAAAAATCTCTGAGTTTTCTACTGGTTCATCCAGAAACAAAGGCCATTCCAAATCTGTAGTAGTTTTCCCAGTATCATCAAGTAATGAAATAACATGAGTTTGGAGTTGGAATTAAAGTTGGAGTATGGTTAGGCATGATATCCCCGAACAAAAAAAAAAAAAAGGGTGTTTCTTTCTCCTTTTCCTTTTGATGGGTAAGTTTAACATGCACACATAATTTAAAGAAAATCGAATCCTCTTCTTCTTTGTAGAAATCAACTATGTTATCACTATACTATCCCAAAAAGGTCAGACCGAAAGACTTTATAAATTGATCTAACTTACATAGGTATTCTTTTGATATTGTTTTAAATTTTTTAAAGAATTTAGTAATTGATTATTTTTAGAATTAGTGATGGAGTCGATTTACACATGAAATCATTAGTGTCAAAGTGTTGGTTCATGGAAAAACACTTATGGCCATAATCAAGGACACATTTTTTGGATCGGTAAGTCGATCCACTTATTTAAATCGCTATTTCGGAAAAGTTCGAAAGAGTTGTAATAAGCTAAAAGGAGAAAATGTCAGCTCAACCACCTCCCCACAAATTTCTGATCCCAAATTTGAACCTGGGGAGGTAGTGGAATGTAGGATGTGTGGCCACACACGGCTCGACATAATAATGGAGGCATTATTTTATAGTTACGAGTGTGTCTGATCTTATCAGCAATTAACGAGTGGGTAACAAGAAGGCGGTGCTTTAGTGGCTCTATATGGCTTTTATTGATGGAGCGTCTGAAGAATTTTAGTAAATTGACAAAAATGCTCGACAATATTGGTTCCTTCAAGATATCTCTGTTTAAGTACTTGACTTCGGATCATGAACATTGATTTTCCTGATTAATATTGTGGGATATTTTAAGCATACCATGCCACCAATCAAGTTTCTCTCACGAGGCTCCTGTGTATGATGGGTTGCAGAACTAAGCCTCTTACCCTTAAAGATGTTAGTTCCGTTAAATCAATTACTTAGAAGTAGATCTAGGCAGTGGACAGGGCCTCTAGTGGGTAGCCAGGGCCGGACTTAAAAAAGAAAGTCAAAGTCAATTTATTTAGTAAAGGGGTCGGGCCCTAAAGGGTCATCTAAAAGACAGGGCCACCAGCGGGTCAGTTGTGGGCCAATTCAAGACCCATCTCCTCTCATCTCTGACCCCACTCTCTCTCTCTCTCCCCCATCTCCTTTGGCCGCTCAATTGTCTTCTTTCCTCAGTACCTCGGTTGTCTTCTCTCTCTCTCTCTCTCTCTCTCTCTCTCTCTCTCTCTCTACGTGCTCCTTCTCTTGCTTTGCGTTCGCTCCGCTTCCATCTCGCTATACTTCCTCGCCATTCCCCCTCCCCTGCTCTCTCTCTCTCTACGTCCACCGTTCGCCGAAACCCCTCTTTGGAATTTTCAAATTTTGGAAGTATGAGAGAGTACTAAAGCCTAATTCTCTCTCTTCTTTACGTTTCCTTGAATGGGATAGGGCATCAATGAGGCCGCAGGAAAGATGATGCAGCTCTGTCGGAAAATCGTGCACGTCAACATAAAGCTGAGCATTATAGACCGGGTGGCGGTTCTGCGGCGCCTATTCCGGTTCATTTGGGACCCCCTTCTTGTCTGCTCTCGACCCACGTCGCCGTCCGCCCACTATCGCTGTCTTGACCGCCCCTACTCGCCGGCGTCGGCTGAAGATGGCGAAGTCGTCGATTTATTTGGTGGGTATGAGACGGATTCCGATTTAGTCAACCTCAAGATCAGCTTGCTCGGTGATTGCCAGATTGGGAAAACCAGCTTTGTGGTAATTTTTTAAAAAATTTAATTTCTGGGATTTCTTTTTCATTTTCAGTTTCAGAAAATAGAGTTTTTTAAAAAAATTTTGGAATTTTAATTTTATTTTTGTTTTTGTGGGTAGGCTAAATATGTAGGAGATGAGCAGGAGAGGAAATCTTTGGAGATGAAAGGGTTGAATTTAATGGATAAAACTTTGCTTGTTAAAGGAGCTCGGATTGCTTTTAGAATATGGGATGTAGCAGGTAAAATGTTTTATTATTTTTATTTATTAATTATTTTGTTTAAATTCAGAAAATAAATATTATAATTTTAGATTAATTTTGGAGTTAGGGACCAAGACTAATGTCGATTCATGTTTAGTCTCCAGTGCATAGGCAGGTCAGGGTCAACTCGGCCATAACCCGACCTAGCCCATTTATTTTTCTCCGACTCGACCCAACCCTTTATAGTAATGGGCGACCTTGACCCGGCCCAACCCGGCCTACTGCCCAGCCCTACTTAGAAGGGTTAACACCACTTGTTGCATCAGTAGTGACAACAGATTAAGTAGCACAGGACAACATTTTGTACTAAAGTTGTAATATCTTTATCAATCCATAATTGAACCGTTGGTCTTAGCCCCGAATTTGACTAGTCTTTACCAAGAACAAGTTCTAATGGACATGAATTGTTAACTTCTTTCTTTCTCTCCCGATCCCTTTATTTCCTTACCTTATGTAATAATCAATATGAAAGCTCACAAGATTCGATCCTCAATCCTACTACTCAAAAAGACTACGATATCATGTTCGAGAACAAACTCAACTAAAATATTAAGCCGATAGTTGAAGGACTAAGAATAGGTTTATACTCTAACGCCTCCGCCCAAAAAAGGATAGAAACTTTGGTCATAATCGTAATGCATTTGAAGTACCGAAATGTGATCTAATATGCGTTCAATCAAGTGGGGATGTTAAGTCGTATTTTGTACGTATTTTTAGTAGTTATTTAGTTTATATTATATAGTTTATTTTGTCTAAATTATTATATTTTGTCTATTTTTAGGTAATTATCGAATAAAGCGGAAAAGAGAAGAGTAGACATTAATAATGAATTTTTAGCTACCGACAATTCAAGAAAATATATGAAGTCGGTGCATAAAAATAATGTGTCATAAAATATTTATTTTATGATATTTTATTTTATGAAATCTTAATTTGAAGAGGAGAGTGAAGATGATTATACTCCTAAACTCACTAGGACTCCTCCTTAGAGTTGCATGAGAAAAAAGAGATTTAAAAGAGAAGAGGAATCACCATGCAAAGACTCTCACCCCACACCAAGCTACTTATACTCATCATCCTCACGGCTGCCCGAGGGTGGCTTCTCATCACAATAATCATCATCACCCTCTAGCCTCTCTCGTCCCACGCCACCTCTCAACAATTAATCAACCTCACCAATTCTCTTTCTTAATCTCACACCTAATCTCATCATCATTCTCTATCATTCTTCATCTCACCCTCTCATCTCACGCAGCCCCTCACCACCATAATCATGATCATCACCATAATGGCAAGGATCATAGTGGTATTATTATTATTATTATTATTATTATTATTATTATTATTGTAATTTCAAGACTATATTTTTATTGTTAGTTTAATATTAAATATGTTATTTTTATTCAGTTTACGTATTTTAAATTACATTATGTTTCGATAATTTTTATACTTAGTGTAATCTATTTCAAATCATGTTAAATTATTTATTTTGAAACAAAGTTTCGATCTTTATTGTTTTATTGATTCGATCCACGATTCTATGATAATTTGATTTTAATGTTTATGATTTTATATTTAATTAATTAAAATGCACGCTAATTAGTTTTATATAAATTCATATAATAGTTAAAGAGCTTAAGTGCGTAATCGCTTGGTTTTTTAGACAAAAATATCACCCTAGTCAATCATGGATTACTCATACCCATCTTTTTAATTAGGAAATTATCATAGATCCTTTTTAAATCAATTTGTTAGTAGATTGGTTATTAGGTATTGGATGATGTTTTTCTAATACTTAATGCTCTAATTTGATTAAATTCTAGTGTTAGTGCTAGGGTTATCAATATTACTAGGGTTTATATTAGCTTTAGACCTAATTAAACTAATAACTAACGAAAAACGGGGAAGATCCGCTAGTGGTTGTCTTCTACAACTTCTCTCATGGGTAGATCAATTTGTATGTTAATGATAGATAATAATTTGCATGGTGGATATATATTATTACTAAGTGTTTTTATAAAATTGATATCTTTGATATTATTTATTTGCTTTTTAGTTACTTTACTTAGTTATCAATTTTTATTTACAACGTTATAATCTTTTATTATTAGTTTCGTTATCCCCCTTAAATAATAGTCTTTTAGGTTAGTTTTAGGAATTTTATTTTAATTTAATTTTGAGTCTTTATATATTTTAATTTTTAGATTATTTTTCTGTCAGTTTTTATTATTTTTGAGTCAGTTTGTTAGAAATTAGTTTAAAAATAGTTTCTTTTATTATTTTTCGTGTTTTATCTTCTTTTAGGGTTTACATACAGTCCTAGTTTGATGTGATTAAATTTTAAAATTTTTGGAATTAATTTGATAATTTTTCATATTTAATTCTAGAATTTAATTACTGCAGATTTTTAGTTAAGTAAATTCATTTTTTCGATTTTTAATTTTAGTTTTATATTTTTAGGGTCTGGTTAGGTCTACAAAATTACGATTAATATTCTGGATAATTTTAGTATTTATTTTCGTAATTAATTTAGTGCAGAATTTACTTATATAATTTTCTGTTTTAGAATTTGTTTATTTTCTGCTTTAGTTTTTTGTTATAATTATTCTAATTTTTAAAAATATACAAAAATATTTCTGGGTTATTATAGTTTTTTTATTATGTATAAATTATTGATTTAGTTGTTCGATAATTTTCTATGATTTTTAGTTATTGATTTTTTAATTTATATTTTCTATTTTGTTTTAATAATAGTAAATTTAATTAGATTAAAGTTTTCATATTATTATATCTTTTCTCGTGGATTCAATCCCTACTTCCCTATGTTATATTATTTATTATAAGTATAAATAGTGATTTAATTTGTAATCGTACGACAAGCTAGCGAGTAAACATTCCTTTCCTCTGTCCATTTCTTAGACACGTTAGTCGATTTTGCATTAACCAAAAGATCCCAATGGATATTCATCATCTCACATGATATCGGCTACTTGATGATCTGCATATTTTATCTGTGGTTCTTTCCTCTGTCCAATGTGGCGCATGACGTGAAACTTTCCGCTTGAATCAATTATAATACCCGACGTGGCGCAAGGAGAAGAACACAAGGGCATCTGCTATACGAATTGCAACTTTGCTAGCTTAAGTTGTTTCATGTGTGCTGCAACTCGGTAAATGATTTGCACTCTAGAGCTAAATCATATGCAATTTGTTTACGGATGCATCACATTATTTAACCAATTCGTTAATTTTGGATAAATATTTTTGGGTCCATTAAAATTTGGGTCACATAATTTTTGGAATTAATTTCACAAGTACAAAAATATATGACATGCATCCATAGTTAAAATTGTCTCTTGCCATGGGTATTAGTGTGGTGAGGTGCTGCTTATTAAACTTATGTTAAGCGTACATAAGGCATGAGTGGAGAAACATATAGCACTCTTAATAGGTGTGTTATGAGCCATCTTCGACCACGCTTATATCCAAAGAAAGCAACATCACCTATCACACTTATATCCATGGGCATATTACCCCTTGAGCGAGCGATTTTTCTTCCTATTACTAATTTGACCTTGAAGGGACTCAAACACGCGATCACCGATATAAACACTTAGGGTCGTAGAAGCGCCGACAAATTGAGCTACATAATTCTTCTTCAAGTTAACTAGGATTAATTAACATATATTAGATTTTTTTTTCTCTTTAGGCAATTTTTTTGTTTCGAAAGGATAGGGTCGGATGACCCCGGTTGTCCTAATATAGATCTACCCCTATATTAAGACCGTAGTACTTCAAATTAGGGTTTAGTTTATTAAAGTGAAATTTTTCAGTTTTATTTTATTTTATTTTTTCTTTAAATATATTAAAAAAAGCATAAAGTGTCCCATGTGAAAAATACTGATTAAGAGGGAAATAAGAGAGAAAATGAGATTGGAGTTTGAGATTTAGTTCTTATTTTTATTTTTAAGTATATTGGAAATTATCCTATAAAAGTGCGAGAAATCGAAAATTCGAATAAAAATGTCCCCTCTTTGTGTTAAATTTTAATTTTTTTCTCAATTATTTAAAAAAATCCTTTTTGATTGTGTATATATTATTTCACTTATTTGATTATTAGAAATTGTTCAACACAAAGAAAATTTTCTTCCCAAGTATTTCAATTATTTTAAAACAACCTTCACGCTTATTATTTGTGCTAAATAACTCATGTTTAAGAGATGTAAATCGCCACTTTTAACATGGATATACCTTAATAGGCTACTACCACTCTTACAAGAGTGGTTATATTTTTCTCACTTATTATATATGGAAATTATTTCAGGACTCATTTTCGTTTATTTTTTTGTCACACATAATCATGGTGGTTAGCTAACGATAAAAGCATACCATATTTGTTTGTGGTGTCGGCAAGATACTTGTAATTTCGGGCCAAAAAATGGCGTGACACCAAAGAATGACGCAATTTTCGTTGACTTATTGGTTGAACAATGACACGGCAACGAAATAACAACAACAACAATAATAATAATAATAATAATAATAATAATAATAATAATAATAATAATTGTGATTGAATAATAATAATTATAATTATTATTATTATTATAATTAAGAGAGAACAACTAGAAAAAGAAGCTCTCTCTGGCCTGAGCCATGGCACGGTGAGGGCGACCGAAGAAACCTGGATCCAGATCTGCAAGCATGAGGCAATCGACGGCTCCATCGCCCACACCTCCTCCACTGAACCCTACCCAGGCTTCGCCGGCGGACTCACAACGGCACCCACTATCCAAAACACTGTTCCAGTGCCGTCTGCTGCTTCAAGAGGTAAATCGACTCCGACCCCTATTCAATTTGAGCAAAACCCTTCTGAGCTAAGTCAATCTATGCAAAATCAACGGAGAAACCCTTCTGTGTGGGATAATTTGATATTTCCAAGCTTCGAAATGCTGGGCATAATCTAAGTTACATCCCCCCAAAAGGAACATGATCTATTATACACATCCATTGACATGAGTGACATTGAAACTGAGGTGAAATTTTGGGAAGTTGTTGTAGCTTGCTATGTGTTAGGTGCATCACCTCCCTTTCGGTTGCTACAAGGCTTTGTGAATCAAATCTGGAAGGATCATATCGTAGATAGAGTTGTTATGCTCAATAATGGGGTCATGCTAGTCCGGTTTGATTCCATTGAAACAAGGGATGAAATCATCCAGAAAGGGGTTTATCACTTTGACTCGAAGCCCTTTATTGTCAAACCGTGGCATAAGGACTTCAAGAAAGAAGAGGTGAACCAGGTTCTAGTCTGGGTCAAATTCCCTGACCTTGATCTCAAGTATTGGAGTTCACTAAGCAAACTGGGTAGCCTGTTAGGTACACCTATTATGGCTGATAAAAACACTCAAGAGAAGACGAAAGCCGGGTTTGCCAGGGTGTTAATTGAAGTGACTATTATAGCTCAAGTGCCTAAATATGTTCAATTTGCAAATGAAGATGGCATACTCATCAGGCAACCAGTAGAATTTGAATGGCGTCCAACACAATGCAAAAAGTGCAGCAAATATGGACATACAACTGAATCCTGTAAATTTGGAGAAAATTGACGATGGAGGCCAAAAGTGACTCAGGTGGATCCTCCAGAATTAGTAGGAGTACATGCAGAACAGCAACAACCAGAAAAGCAAAATGAATGGATAACAGTGGGCAATCCAGTAGGGAAGAGAGTCACCACACCACATTAGGTGAGCCAGACTCCAGTTCACAATATTTTCCAAGTGCTTGAACAAAATGTGAATGTTCCAAAAACTGCAGTTATAACTACTGATATGCCCAGTGGATAACTTAGCTACTTGGAACATAAGAGGCTTTAACAGCCCAAATAAACACAGAGAAGTTAAAAGCTTCTGCTGGAGGAATAAAATTAGTCTTCTATACTTGTTAAAGACTAAGGTTCTGTGCAATAATTTTGGGAAAATTAAATATGAATTTCAGGAGTGGGATCACTTCGTTAACTATGATAACCACAATAGAGGCTGAGTTTGGATCATGTGGAAAAGCAGTGATTTCCATTTGCAAATATTTGATTCTTCAGCTCAAGTTAAAACATGAATTTTCCAACATGGACTTCATGTTGTCCGTAGTTTATGGGTATAATGATGAGAATGAGAGGAAGGAAATGTGGAGAAATATATCTCAACTGGCCGAGACTATGCAAAGACCTTGGATTGTTCTAGGAGACTTTAATCATCTACTATATTTGGAGGATAGAGTTGAAGGGAATCCAGTCACTCACGAAGATGTAAAGGATTTTCAGGAGTGTATCTACACTGCAGGTCTACAGGACATGAAATGGCAGGGTTGTCAATTTACTTGGACAAACAAGCAAAACTTTGGTTCTCGAATCTTTTCAAGGATCGACAGGGTACTAATAAATTCCCTTTAGAGTGATCTTTAACCCAATGCTATCACTCTCTTTTTACCTGATGACATTTCAGATTACATACCTGGGGTAGTCAAATTTTTTGAGCTAAAGAGTGGTCCCAAACCCTTTAAATATTTTGATATGTGGGCTACTTCTCCCAAATATAGTCGGATAATTGTTGAAGTGTAGTTTACCTCCCTAACCGGGTCACCTATGACTATCATATCAAAAAGCTCAAGATGCTACAAAAACCCCTCGGACTACTCAACAAAGAACACTTTGGTGATATTCACGTTCATCATACACAGGTAAGAGAAAAATTGATGCAAATTCAGCTTGACATACAGCACCAACCAGCAAACATACAACTCTTCTTGGAGGAAAGGAAAACCACTAACACCTATGAGTTATGTAAGCATAGACTTTATAGCTATTATGTGCAAAAGACAAAAAAGATTGGCTGAATATGGAAGACTCAAATGAGAGATTTTTCCGTGAAAGCTTGAAACAAAAGCATAATCACAACAGGATTTCTACCTTTTAGAAGGAGGACAGAACTTGGACTCGGAACTACAAAGAGGTAACATCCCACTTCGTCAAATATTATTCCGATTTCCTGGGAGGATCGGCCTTTACCACTCGAATGTGTTAATGAGGAAATCATTCATATGGGAGCCCGTCTTAGCATTCAAGCAACAAGCTGGACTCGATTAAACCCTTTATCGAAGAGGATATTAAGAAGGCTATTTTTTCAATCCCAAATCATAAGAGCCCTAGGCCTAGATGGGTTTTTTAGTGGATTTTTCAAGGAGAATTGGACGATTATTGGTAAGGATGTGTGTAGGGCTATCCGGTACTTCTTTAATACTTGGGAATGAATCAAGACTAGAACTCTACAAGAATCTCACCTATCCCCAAGGTCAATAATCCAACAAATGCATCTAAATACGGACTTATTGCATGCTCGCAATACTTTGTATAAGTATGTATCAAAGCTTATCTATTACGGGTTGAAAACAGTTCTTCCACCTCTGGAGCATGAAAACCAATTTGCCTTCATAGAAGGCGATTAATCTCCCATAATATTATGATCTGTCAAGATCTAGTGAAGTCTAGTATCGACGAAAAATTGTCCGCGGATGCCTTTTTAAAGTGGACTTAAAGAAAGCTTATGACTTGGTGTCTTGGAAATTAGTGCATGACCTTATGAGTAAATTGAAATTTCCTCCAACTTTTATCCAAGTGGATTATGGCCTTGATCTTTACATGCTTGTTACACACTCAACTTAAATGGTTCGGATGTCTGGTTCCTTTAAGGGACGTAAGGGTTTAAGACAGGGTGACCTAATCTTTCCCCTTATTTTTGTTCTAGTAATGGATTATCTTACAAGAACTCTAAGCCTTGGAGCCCAACACCAACACTTCGCATTCCATCCCCTATGAAAAGGGCTGAATTTGGTGAACCTATACTTTGCGAGATGATCTAATGATCTTCCGTAAAGCCCATATCCTCGCAGAGTGTAAATTATCGTGAAAGCTTTTGATCTTTTTATCAACAAGCACATGCCCACAAGTCACAAGAATTCATAGCAAGTATTCTCGAAGCAAGCAAAGTCGATCTACTCAAATTGATTGGATTCAATCTAGGTGATTTCCTTGTGAAATACACGGGGATTCCTCTCACCACCAAAAGATGGAGTAAGGCTGATTGTCATAAGCTCACAGAGAAGATAGTTGCTAGAATCAAGGTATAGCAAACAAGACACATATCTTACGCTGAAAGGTTGCAACTTATCAATTCAGTAGTCTTCTCTTTGCACACATATTGGTCATCTTTGTTCATCCTTCCTTAAAGTATCATTAAGGAAATTGAGGATATATGCGAAATTTCCTGTGGGATCAATCATCCACTTATGGTAGACCATCCCCCTTATTGCATAGGATCCGCAAACCTAAAAGTGCTAGGGAGCTTAGAATTATGAACCTGCGTAAATGGAATCGAGCAGCAGTAGACAAGCAACTATGGTACCTCTATGTAGAAAAAGAATGTTTATGGGTGAAATGGGTAAACGACATTTATATCAAGGATGGAAACATTAAGGGCATAGAACCAGCAGACGACAAATAGCATGGTATTGGAGTAAATTAATGAAAATCAAGGGATTGTTTGAGAAGGGCTACCAAGGAAGTACTTGGACTCAACAACATTCATGAACCTACACCATTCACAAGTGGCTACAAGTGGCGTGTAGGGACTGTGCAAACCGATGAGATGGCCAAATATACTGGGGAAAAATGAGTATTCCCAAGCATAGGTTCCGTTTTCGGAGAATGTTGTAGACTGCAGAAAAGAGATAGAATGAAGAGAATGGGAATTAAGATAAGTGAGGTTTGCCCCCTATGCTATAACAAGTATGGAATCACATGGTCACCTCTTCTATGATTGTGCGGTTAGTCAATCTTTCTACTAAAACATCATGTCCTTATTTGGACTGCCTGTACTCCCATTACCAAGACAAGATATGGCTCAGCGAGATACATATGAAATTTAAGAACAAAATAGTCGAGAAGCCTTCATGTTAGACCTCACTGCAACTACATACTATATCTGGATGGCAAGGAACCATAGCATTTTACGGAGGGTCACAATACGATGCGGACCAACTCACGACCAAATGTAGGCGAGATATAGGCGGATAATAGTGTCTAGAATCTCATACATTGTAAATAGTTCAAGAAAACCCAAGACTAAGGTGTTGCTTAATTTCCTTCAACATTAGAGGCTAGGGGTTTACTCGCCTAGGCTCTAATGGTTGTACAGTTGTGTATGCCTCGCAGTGGTAATGATATAACTATCCTTTACCAAAAACTAGAGAAAGAAGCTTCATTCTTCAATGGTAAAGAAGAAAAACCAGGCTAACCCTAGAACCTCTACTCGTCTACTTGACAAGAATCCTTCTCCAACGGTTACTCCAATTACTTCTCCGAGTAGGCATTCAAGCAAATTCGCGAAAAGAGACATAGACCAGAATAATTCAAGACCGGAACCCAATAGAATAGTGCAAAGAAGTAACTTTGAATCTTCACAATCTAATGGTAATGCTCGCATTTCTTAGGCAAAAAGAATGCACAATTTTGAGAATGTTACTTCTACAATTAGAAATAGGGAGGTCATAAGGAAATGGATTTATCTAAGTTCCCCAATGTTGGATTTAAGCTAGTGTTTGTACCACTAATAGAACAAAATGGGCGTAGGATCTAAAATATTGACTATGATGATATGGAATCCGAGCTCGAGTATTGGGAATCCTTACCGATTTGTCGAATTTTGGGTGCTAACCCCCTCTTGTGGTGATAGAAGGCTTCTTGAAGAGGATGTGGGGTAAAATAGGATTGATAAGATCCTTAGGAAGGATAATAGGACATATATAGTCGATTTCATGAGAAACTAGATAAGGATCAAGTGCTCAAATAACATATCTACTATTTTGATAAAAATCCTATGATAGTCGAGTATTGGTCGTTGGGTGATGATTTCAATGTTAAGGTACGATTTGTACCAATTTGGGTGAGATTTCAGCAATTACATCCTAAGTTTTGGGGTGTAGATGAGTTGAGAAAAGTGGTGGGTCTTATTGAAATCTAATGGTTGCTAATAAATTAACGGTCAAGAAAGGGAGATTGAATTTTGTAAGACTATTGCTTGATGTAGATATTACACGATCGTTGTGAACAGAGGTGGAATTTGTAGATGAACAAGACAAAGTCATAAGGCGGGAGTTGAAGTTTGAATGGGTTCCTGAAAAATTCTCAAAATGTACAATGTTTGGCTGGCCACATTGAGGAAAATTGCAGGAAATGAGTGAAGTGAATTTGGGTTCCAAAAGCTACCAATACTATGTCTGGAAAAAGAATAACCTATCGAGCAGGCAGGATCGGGAGGTAACAAGTATTATCCTTTGTAAAAATCAGCCCACATAGGCGAGTATAGTCGATGCACTGAGCAAAATAACTTTGCAATCTTAGAGCAAGTAATAGACAAATTAAATGCGGCTATAAATATCCTCGGCAACATAGAGGGGATGGATCATGGATAATATATCCAAATGGAATCTAAGGGGTATGAATAACCCCATAAAACAAGAAAAAATTATTTTCTTTTTGAAGAACAAGGGCATTAAATTGGTTGGGTTGTTGGAAACAAAACTTAGAAAAGAGAAAATTGATAGTGTTGCTGATAAAATCTGTAGACATTGGACGGTGGCTACCAATGCTACTGAAAGTCACCGGAGCGAGGATATGGTAACTTTGGCACCCGGGGTTTTATGAAGTGGAAGTTTTACTTGATTCATCCACAGTTAATTCATGGGTATGTGAAACACTTGAGCCTCAATAAATCTTTCTATTTCATCGTAGTGTATGCCTCCAATAGTGATATAGAAAGAAGGCGAGTTATTGAAGAAGTTAGTGGACCATAGTTATCTAGTTAGAGAATGGTTGGTAAGGGTGATTTTAATTGTATTTTGTAGGAGGATAAGAGTTTATGAGGAGTTGTTTTTCACTATCATGATGTGCTTGAATTCAAAACATGCATTGAAGACTCGCAACATATATGAAATGAAGCATAGTGGGTAATATTATACATGGACCAATAAGAAAAAAAGAAGAGGACAAGTGTTTTGTAGACTGGATAAGGCTTTTATAAATGAATTGTGGTTGGAAATATTCCCAGAAATTGATCTCGAGATCACTCGCCTATTGTTCATCGAAATCAACATATAAAGAGAAAAACGGACCCGTTCAAAGTTTTGAATATTTGGTGTGGAAATGCAGGATTTGTAGACACTATTCAGCAGATCCGGACTTCTACTTTTCATGGAACTACAATGCTCGGGGTGGTACAAAAACTCAAGCGGGCTAAAAGCCACCGAGATTATTGCATCATGAGGAATTTAGTCATCTTGAAGCGAGAATTGAAGAGGGTAGAAAGAATGTAAGCGACATCCAAGAAAAATTATATCAAGGCAAGGGTAGACGAGGAACTGTATGTGGAAGAGAAAGAAATCTTGCTCCATTTACAAGGCTCGCAACAAGTTTTAAAGATTTCATACTTTCAAAGAAGCAAGCTTAGATGGATTATGGAGGGGATGTGAACTTAACCTACTTTGATGCAAGTATTAGGCCTCATACATACAAAGATAGAATTATCTCCATCAAAGATGATCAACAAAGGCTATTGAATGAAGAAAAGGAGGTTGAACTTACTATGGTAGCATATTTTAAAGATCCGATGGCCTATAGACCGAGGGCAAGTGGTGTGAAATGGACATAGTGTAAATGGGAAGATCAATACGAGCAGCACAAAACAATAACCGATTCGACCTTTTACTACAGCGAGATGTAAAACGAGCCTTATGGGATATTGATGGTACTAAAAGCCCGGGTCCATATGGATTTAACGAGCAAATTTATCCGAGCACACATAGAGTATAGTTGGATATGAGGTAAGTTAAGCAATTTTGGAATTATTTACACACGTTAAGCTTCTCAAGTAAATTAATGCAACAAGTATAGCTTTAGTACCAAAGCGCCCCAACCCTTGTATCCGACTTATTACAGGCCTATCTCATGTTGTAGTGTCCTTTACAAAGTCATTTCTAAAATGTTTTGTGAAAGATTTAAGGTCTTTTTACCGATATGTTGATGGGAAGCCAATATATATTTGTTGCCAATCGATTAATCCTACATAATATAATGATAGGATTGGATTTGATGCGACAATATAAGAGGAAAAGGGTGCACGTGTCACCTAGATGCATATTGAAAATAGACATCGAGAAAGGCATATAACACTATTAACCGGGATTTCATTGAAGAGATGATGATGATGGGAATAGGCTTGCTAAGAAAAATGATCCAATGGGTTCATATATGTAATAGCCCACACTTTAAGAGAACGTATTATCCATAATATGTTCAATTATAATGAGCGCGTGTATTTCAATTTTCGAGTGCTCGGATTAAACTACCCTTAAACTCTCTAGAATTGTCAAAAATGTCACTAATTTAATCGATGGTAATCGTCCGCCACTAAGCTAGTAATTAGGTAAAAAAATGCCACTGGAGGTTAAAGTGACCTGCTGAGGCCGGTAAAAACCCAGGCAACCGGTCACAACCCACAAATGTTTCTCTCTCCTTATCTTCCTCTGTTTTTAATGAAACTAGTCCCGGCATTTTCGGTAACACTCTCTCTCTACTCTCGCCATTTTCACTCACACTCTTTCTATCTTGCTTGTAATTGTAACCCACCACCTCCCGGGCATCCCATCCGAACCCACCACCTCCAATCCCCATCCTCACCGCCGACACCTGCGTGCCCCGACTCCCTCCTCGACCTTTGCCGCCAAACCCGGCTCGTGCTAAATTGCGTCGGCCCATTTTCCGAGTCCATGGGGAGCCGGTGCTTCGAGCTGCGTCGAAGTGGGGTGCGAATACCTCGACATTTGCGGCGAGCCGAAGTTCATGGAGAGAATGGAGGTGGAGTACCATGATCAAGTGGCGAGTCGGGGAGTCCGGTGGTCTCGGCTTGTGGATTCGATTCGGTCCGGCCGAGCTCGGTCTCATGTTCAATTCTAAGCAATGGGTGCCCTCGGCGGTGCTTGAATAGGGTCGAGGCTTACTTGTGCTTGGAGAGTGAGAAGAGGATTGTGGGTAATTTTGTGTATGAATCGGCGGTTCTTGGGGTTGCTAATGTGGACATGCTTCGGGAGTTGAGGAAATGTCGGCCTCGGGTATAATTTATGTACTTCTTGATCTTCATCTTCCTTATTTGGGAGTTGGAACTTGTTGAAGGTCTCAACCTTAAGTACTATGTGAACTGATTGGCTTGATCTTCTTGTTCCTGGACCCTATCATTGTTGTCATTGATGCGGTTTTCTCTTCATAAAGTAAACTAGCGAGAGTAGAGAGAGAGAGATTGAGAGAGTGAGAGGGAAGAAAGATGTTCTTCAATGGTTGTGACCGGTTTTATTCAAAACGAGAGGAAGATGAGGAGAGAGAAAAACATTCGTAGGTTGTGACCGGTTGCACTGGGTTTTACCGGCCTCAGCGAGTCACTTTAACCTCCGAGTAGCATTTTTTTACCTAATTACTAGCTTAGTGGCAGACGATTACCATCGATTAAATTAGTGGCATTTTTGACAATTCTAGAGAGTTTAAGGGTAGTTTAATCCGAGCACTCTTCAATTTTCAAATATTTTCATAATACATTATGTGTGTGTGTGTGTATGTGTGTGTGTGTGTGTGTGTGTATATATCAATGTTATTTAAAGTGCGGGAATCGGATGATGGCAACGACGACGCACGATCATATTTTAGAAATTTTAATGACTCGAGAAGATAACTACCATTTATAATTTCTATAAATTAAATTTTATCAACAACTAGTGGCCTTAGTCGAACATGTTTAGATTATTCATTCTAAACATCAAAATTTTCATATAGCTAATTTATTTTGATACAAATAAAATTGATATAATTTTGTAAACTTAACATTATTAAACATAAAATTCTTAGATTAAGATAAGCTTAATAGAAAATATGTTGATAAGCATGAAGAGTTGGGAATTAGACGAGGATAAGAAGTTGGATTAAGAATTGGGCTAGAAAATTAGAAAGGTCGGTCGACCCAATTAAGGGAAGGCAAGAGGGAGCATAAAAGCATAAGGTAACCTAAAGCGCTCATTATCCTAAACCTAAATCCGATAAACCCACAACCCCTCTCTCTCTCTCTCCGACCACCGACGCCCCCTGCCTCTGTCCTCTTCCCATCTCCACCGCCAACCGACAACACCAACGGCACCTTGGCCGCGCCGACAGCCACCATCATCATTACCGCCACCATCACCAGGCATCATCATCAAACCACCCAAAAACACATCCCTCTCCCTTTACTTGCCTCCTCCGCCTCCCCTTTATCTTTTATCTCAGCCACCGGAAACACCACCACGACACCACCAACACCCGCTGCCACTACCTACTATCGCACCGTCACCGCCCCAGCCACCAAACACCGAGCACACCACCGGTTTTGCGCTGTTTCCGCCCGGGTTCGCATCTGTTTTGGCCTCGACCGCCCGACCTCCGGCCCGATATGGTCTCTGCCATCTTCCAACAAGTCGCTGTCGCCACTCCTTGCCACGCGACGGCAGTTTCGGTCATCCTACGGTCTTCAATTCTCCAACCTTTAATCACCACCCTCAACCACCCCGAAACCCTTTCTAAATTAACTCCCTTCACCTTATTTCTTAGGGCAAAGTTTCAGATTTACTTCTTGTTAATTTAAGTATTTAGGTTGTAATCAGTATGCTTTTCTTGTATTATGTAAAGGAAATTAGAGATTAAAGTTTAATGATATTATGTAGGTATGTAATTGATTCATGAAGTTAGGAAAAATCTCGGTGACATTGATATATGTTTGGATGTACTCGAAATTGAACGAAATTTATGGAAAAATCTCTGTATAAAGAGCATTCATGAGTAATTTTGAGTTAGAAATTACTTTGGGTTAATTTAGATAGTCATTTGATTTAATGGTGAGATTAGGGAAAAATTGAGAATGATTTAAAATACTGAGAGTTATGTGAAAATTAAAGAGATATGAGAATATTATGCCAGGAAATTAGCATCTTCTGGTAAGTTAATTTATGCCATTATAAAATAGAATAGGTTAGAAAATAATTATATAAAGGAATGAATAAAGTTTATATACATAATAAACTGAATAATAGCAGTACTTAAAAGTATAAACATTTCCTTGATTTTAAAGCAAATATTATCAATACTAATTATTAATAGATTTTTGTTGAGAAAAAGGAGATAAGTATTTGGTGTTAATATATATATATATATATATATATATATATATATATATATATATATATATATATATATATATATATATATATATATATATATATATATATATATGCATTTTATAAAATAAGATAAATAAATCTTATAGATTAGAGATAACCTTAGTATTCTCTAGTGAAAATTGACCTTGTTAATCTTCATTTCAAATATCTTTGAAGTGATTTAATAAATAAGAGATAAAAATTCAGTTTATTAATAAAACTTTTATATCTCTACTTAAGGTCATTGAGCGTCGTGCGTTCATCCGGATTCCGCCCAAAAAGAAAAAGAACATCGAGTACAAGGTACATTCATTGATCGTGCCCTTCAATGTTTTATTTACGGATCAAGGCCGAATATGGCCGACATCAACAATAACAAAGAATCATTTGCAAACAGTATTTGTCATCATTAATATGGACCCGCCCATCAAGTCCCATTATTTGGTACGCCTCAGTATCCAGTTTGGTAACACCGTAATCGTTGATCGCCTTCAACTGGACTATCCAATCGGTCCGGGTGTGTGCACATGAGTTTAGGGAAACCCGATGATTGTAAGGGATCCATTCGGATAATAAACGAGCAAGCTGTTTTAAATAATGCTCTCCCCTCATTTACAAATGAATTGAAATGCATGCGCTCAATTCAACTATTTATTAACTATTTATTTTACAGACATGTTAATGGACGTATTGAGCCTCGGTTCATATTTCGAAAATATTTTCTTGTTTTGTTTTAAGTAAAGATGTTGAAGGTACCAAGCAAGAGATGACTTATATTCAAGACTTAGAGGCTCGTAGTGGCAAGTTGGGGTATTAGTGATAAAGTGTCGTTGACTTCGTATTACCATGTTTATCGCTATATAAATTGTAATTGCCTCACAAAATATGACAACCGGTAAAGCATACATATTTATAAAATATTGTTTAGAAGCATTGCCCTTTCCTTTGGTAAGGGCGGCGATGATGTCCCCAACCTCTTTTCCACTGCGCTAATCATGAGTTAGCGGCTTATTTAGTCTAAAGCTGGTGATTACGGGTTGGGGCGTTACGAGTATACATGTATTTATACAGCAACGTTCTCACCTAGTTATAATGGATATCTGCATGGATTCTTCAAAAATGGAAGAGGATTGCTGCAAGGAGTCCTAATATCCCCATTACTATTTTTGCTAGGTATGGAATATTTATCTAGAATATTGCACAAGAAAATGGAAACCTCAATATTTAAATTTCATCCCGGGTGTAAAGGAATTGAATCACCTTATTTTTGCGGATGATGTATTAGTCTTTTACAAAAATGATATCCATTTGGTTTCATGCCTCATGAAAGCAATTACTGAAGTTTACAACGACTTTTGGATTGGAGGCTAACCTCCAAAAGTCACAACTCTATACTTGTAGGGGTGAAGACTGAACCGAGAAGCAAATTATGGAAATTACAAGCTTAACTAAAGAGAAATTATCATTGAGATATCTAGGTGTACCTCTAAAATCAGGAAAATTGAATTCGGATGACTCCCACATACTAGCATAAAAATCACAGCTAGAGTAAGTAGTTGGGGCACTAAAAAAATTAATCTATGCACGAAGAATGCAACTAATTAATTCAGTTTTGCTCAATATTCACATGTTTTGGAGTTCAATCTTTGTATTGCCTACAGTAGTCATTAAGGAGGTAAAGAAAATATGCAGATATTATTTATGGGGGAATGAAGAAGGTAGGAAGAAATACATCCCAATTGCTTGGGAAGAGGTGTGTAGACCAAAAAAAAAAAAAAGGAGGCTTGGGAATCAAGAAGAGCAAGGACTGGAATAACGCTTTAGTTGGAAAGTTTATGTGGGCTATCACTAAAAATGTTGAATCTCTATGGATAAAATGGATTCATCACACATACAAGCAAAGGCAAGTAGTGGCTGAACTTACGGAATAGTGCATATATAAGTTGGTATTTCAGGAAGATTATGGACCTGAGGAAATACATGAGTAATCGGTATTATAGCCATGATATGAAGTGGAAGGTAGAGATGAATGGGAAATATAATGTACAACTAGCATATCATCAATTACAGCAGCAAAGCCAAGAAATAAACTGGTGGACACTTATATGGCATAAACATAATATTCCCAAGTATCCACTCTACCTATGGTTGGTTTTCAAACAGAGAATTCTTACTAGGAAGAAAGTGTAGCAATGGAAGAAAAATGTTGATACTAAATGCACTTTTTGTTTACATGAGGAAATAACTACTCATATGTTTCTTTGATGTCAATTTGCTCAAGATATGTTGAATGGATTAAGTCTTATGAAAAATACAAGTAATTGGAGGCAAGAATGGAATAATTGGCTGCAAGGAAGGAAGGTCTAAATTTGTTGTAATTACACCAATGATAGTTGCAATACTACATCATATATGGCAAGAGAGGAACCAGAGAAGTTTCCAAGGAAGAGGCAATACGCTGAGTATTCTACTTGACAAGAAAAGATGGAGTTTAAAAACTCACTTTGAAAAAGGAAACAAACATATAAACCTTGGTTATGTAGCTTATAAATACTACTTGTACTCTCCTTTAGGTATTACCCAAAGTCAATGTGTAAATAGTTTTCTTAGCCAATGGAGATTGACTTACCCTTTACCAAAAACAATAATAATAATAATAATAATAATAATAATAATAATAATAATAATAATAATAATAATAAAATTATTATTAATATTAGGTCCTGTTTGATATTAGAAATTTGTAACACTTCAAAATACCCCTAGGAGTATTATATCGCCGAGTTCCTCAAATAAACTCCCAAGGCTCTTCAGGTGTTGGTTTGGCTTTCTAATTCCAACTTAAGGTAATAGAGGTAATTTTCCCAAAAGAGTTGACCATTTTCTAAAATTTTCGGCGAATTCTGTTTGTAATCTGGACTATTCCCTAGCCTTAAAGCCTTAAAACCTTGCATAAAATTATAATATAACTCGAGAGCCACACGTTCGGAGTATACAACTCAACGGCCATATGCCTGAGTCTACCAAATCATGCATTAAAATTTAAAACGATCTAAATGGTTCATTATACATACTGGTACAAACTATATGAACTAAACTAAAAACTACAATACTTGAAATATAACAAATGCACGTTAGCAACTTGAGTCACTTTATCAAACAAGTAGTCGACAAACGACATGCGAGTCAAGAATATGCTAAGGTATGAGACACGCCTTGTGAGAGTGTACCTGCAACCCCGGGGAGGGAAAATGAGGAAATTTGTGGGGGTGAGCAAACCACGTGCTCACCGGAGAGTCTTACACTCTTAAAATGGAACTTCTTTACACATACTAATCATAATAATGAAATTGGCGAAAGTATAATAACATAATACAAATCTATATACTTTTCAATAAAATCCCTTGAAATCATTTATAACGTAAAGATCATAACACTTCAATCATTTAAAAGCACGATTTCACAATCATTAACAATTCTTTTAGAACTGAATCAACTTTCCGGGCTTTCATGATTCGAATTAGCACTTCATAATTTCTCTTAGTTTCTCCGGGGGCGACCCGAACTAAGGCTCCGGGACCTATCTTCTAGGAAGTCTCGGATCGGGCATCCCGATATCATAGGACCCCTGTTAGAACCCTTCCCTCAAAGTTTTTAGTCGGGCATCCTCTCAAATGAGGACCCCGGTTCGAACCCTTCGGTATGTTAAACGATCCTAGCCAAGTCGATTCAAAAGCATTTGCACATAATCATTCATCACATTTGCTTCGAACAACTTTCTCAAATCAATTTAACACAAGGTAAGGCATGACACCACGTGTCACCCCTATAAATTCACTTTCTCAAATCCGATTCACTTTTTCAAATAAGTTTCACTTCCTTAGAACGCATTTCAAGTTCAAAAGGCATTTCTCAAGAATCACACACAAGTAGCGTTTGCATAACCATTTGAACTCTTTTCAAAACTAATCTTTGAGCATTATTTTAAAATCAAGTCACTTCAAGGGTCAAGCATTTCTATACTAAGGCTTAGCATCCCAAGCTACCATTTCCGCTCAAGGATCCTCCCAAGTGCTTAACATCTATTCATATTCATCCACATTTTATTCAAGCATAAGTCTCCTATTCCCATATAAGTAATCCTCGTTGTACTCTGTTTTCAATGCTACAAATCAATCCACATGGATACATATTCCCTTAGTACTCCAATTTCCCGTTCCTCCTCTATATTCTAAAATCCATTCCCTTTAACTTAATTCGCTTTCAAGCCTAATGAGTTTAAGAACTAAAACTTTTCTAAGCCACAATGACCGCAAGTAATCACCACTTAACTCCAACGCCCAACTTCTCATAAATTGTCATCTTTACCTCAAATTCTCATCTTATATTTCTACCTTATTAATCAACCCTTCCTCGCCCATATTCAATCATATAACTCTTAATTTCCTTTCTTTACTCAAGTTCCACTAGCTCCACT
The DNA here is from genome assembly GCA_021018815.1 of Talinum fruticosum. Taxonomy (NCBI): domain Eukaryota; kingdom Viridiplantae; phylum Streptophyta; class Magnoliopsida; order Caryophyllales; family Talinaceae; genus Talinum; species Talinum fruticosum. Next base: position 3,525,112 of record JAITYX010000022.1, read on the forward strand.
TATCTTCAAGTTTAGTTCAACCTCAAGGATTTAAATATATTTTGAACTTAATTAACCTAACAATCACCCACTTCTCACTCCCATGCCTCAACCGTGCATCGATCGATATAGATTCATACTCCTCTTTGTACTTTGAATCATCCTTCCCCAATATTAGCAATTAGCTCTCAATGCCGCAAATTCAAGAAATCTCTAAGGCTTAATTAACTCATAATTTGTACCCAAGTCACAACTCCTTCATCCTTAATTGCTAACCGAAACTTCAATACTATTCATTTGACTCGTGCAACCTAACTCCATCGAATTTCCAGATTCCCAATCGAATCTTAAGTGACAACTAAATTTTCTCGAAGTTCCCAATTCAACTTTAACTACTTAACCCCGATGAAATCCTCTCATGTACTCGATTCAACCCTAACAACTCCCTCAATTCATTCTAAGTTCGTAATTCAATCTGAAACAACTACTAAATTCGTTCCGCAATACGGATACTCAATATTCACAACAAATTCAATTGAATTTTGAAATTACTAATACTTTAGACTATGAGACTACCCACCGGAATTCTCGGGTTTTGGGGTTGATTTCGGGCGTCCTTACTTCCGCCTTTTTGGTCTCGGTCACTCTCTCTGCCGATTCTTGCTTAGTCTCTCTCGGTTTCTCGCTTCCCCGCTTCTAGTTTGCCATTTCTGGTTCCCACTACCCTTCGGTCGGGCCCTCGCGTGCTCGCAGCCGGTTCCCTTGTTGTCGTTCTCTTTCCTGGTTCCCAGTCTCTCGAACTCTCTCGTCTGTCTCTATTTTGGGTTCTTTTTCGCATCTCGCTCTGTCCCGAGTCACTCACTCTTTTCCTTCACTCGCCGCCTACTCGCGTCGCCGGTTGCCGTCTTACGGGTCCGTGGTGGTCGCTGCCCCCTCCTCGGTCTCTTTGGCCCTTGCACCGCTCGCCTCCTCTCTCTCTCTCTTTCTCCGCTCGGTCCTCCTTCTTTCCCCTTCCTTTGTTCTCGCTTCTTTTCTTTCGCCTTCCCCCTCTCTCTCTGTTCATTCCCTCTTCGTGGTTGCCCTAGGAAAGGCCACGCCTTACACTAATCAAATCCCGACTAAACACTTAATCCCCCTCTCACTTCTCTCCCCCTCTTCTATTGTTAAACATAATAATAATTAGCCTACATACGTAGCACACGCGATCTCGGGTTTTTATTTAGATAGGTCGGGTGGAGAATTCGAAGGAATAAATTAATACGCTTCACTAATAATAGTTACGCAAACTAACAATAATTTGCTCAAATAAATTTATGAATATCTAACCACGTATATATCTTAGTCATTTGACTTACTCTATTTAATTAAAACCAAATAATTAACTTAACTCCTATAACTACCTAACTCAAAATTATGGGTCTTACAAAAATAAAATAAAATAAAATCAAGAAATAATTCCCGGGGATTATCAATGGAATTTGAATTTTGAATTCATGTGTTTGGTCGAGGAAAAGACTGGAATGAATATAATTTTCATCATAAAAAAAAAATCAAAAGCCCACCCTAACAACACCATCCATAATGTCTACCATCTATAAGAGGTCACTAACAACCCAATCAACGCCGCCTCTTGCCCCCTCCACCGCTGTCGGCAAGTCGTTGGTGGCCAGCTGCCAATCATTGTGTGACCATCGTCTCCCCCCTCCTCGCCCCCACCAAAAAAAAAAATTCATTCCCGTCATGTTAACCAATTGAACCAAACACAATTGAACCAAACCCTAAATTGAAAGCTTCAACTCACAAACAAAGAAAGATCATTTGGGGAGCATTGTAAAGGTTACTCGCGACGAAGAGGTCATTGCAATTGAAGGTGAAATTACGGAGAAATAATTGTCATGTTGGTCGTCAACGGAGAGAGAAACTAGACATGAAGACTAATTTGGAAATCGTCGGTGGAGATGAGGCATCGGTGGAGCAGCCATGTTGCTGGCCGAGGGGATCTTCCTCGTCGTTGGAGATTAGGTGTCGGTAGCCATGTTTGACACCTCTCACCGGCGGCTTCACCAGAGATGCAAATTCTTCCCCAAATTCCTCTCGAGAAGAATTTTCTTTTTTAGAAAAATATATTTTGATTCTCCAACTTCATTCCACTTGAAAATAAAGAGTTCAAATTCCTAGATTTTGAGTGGAATGTGATACTCCTATATTCTAATTTCCGCCATTAAAAAAACTAATACTAAACAATATAAAAAGAAATTAAAAACTGAAAGTTCAAGTTCCATTGAATTTCTTCCCTACCAAACAAGCCCGTATAACCAACTCCCTCCCCTCCACAACCCATCCCCTCGTAGTACCACCATGGCCACCAAACCACCGCCATGCACAACCTCAATCAACTCCCTCTCTCTCTCTCCTCCCTGAGCTCATCAAACCATAGACTATTACATTATACATCCAACCTCACTCGTTATCCTCTCTCCACCGCCGTCTCCACTATTTCTCTGCTCTGTGCCTCTTTCTTTCTTCTCCTCCATTTCTCCCTCATCCAAAAACCCGCCTTATGAACACCTCAATCGAACCCGCTGTAATGACCCAGTTACCACCCACCTCCCTCGTTCCACCCTTGTCGAAGCCAATTGGCTTGCTTTAATTGAAGTCGGCAACATTAATGCCACCGCTGCGTAGCCCCATTCCCTCTACCGTTGTCACTATATCAAGAATTGCCTCCAGATCTAGCGGGTTGGGACTGGATTCAGTGGTGAGAAACAAAATAGGAGAGTTGTTGTTTGAGGGTCACAGCCACGATAGCTTTAGGTATGCAGTCTCCGACCTCTGATTTTCCCAACTACTGGCAGGTGGGTGGCAACGGCAAAGAGTGACTGTGGGCATGTCAATTCGAGTAGGCGAGTTAAATATTGGTCGGTATGTTCGGGTTTGGCTAAATGCAAGTCTGGTGTATTTCAGGTTATAGTAAAATTCGAACATTGTATATCGGATTATACGCATTACGGGTCAACCCAACAGTAGACTCGGTAATCGGGTCATTCGGTTCGGGTTCGGTTCGGGTTAACTCGGGTCGATCTTATTCGGGTTCGGTTCGGTTTCGGGTTCGGGTCAATCTCGTTCGGGTTCGTTCGGTTTCGGTTCGGGTTAATTTCGGTTCGGTTCAATTTCGGGTCAATTTCATTCGGGTTCGTTCGGTTTCCGTTCGGGTTCGGGTTCGGTCCAGGTTAATTTCGGATCGGGTCAACTTTGGGTCGGTTTCGGTTCGGATTTGGTCAATGTCAATTCGGGTGAGTTTTGAGTATGATTTCGGGTTAACTTTAGATCGGGTTAAAATCAAGTCGGGTCACTTTTGGGCCGGGTTGATATTCGGTCGTGTCGTGTCAAATTTTTTACAAAACCTTTTTGAGTTGAAAAAATAAAATTTTTATAAAGTTAATATATTATTAATATTAGTTTTTTTATTTTACACGTTTGTTTTTGTACGATTAAAAAATGGAACGTTGTTTATTAAAAAAAATACTAGTAACTTTTAAGAGATATAACTTATAAGTGTAAACAAGCAAAATTTGAATATTTGACTCTAAATTTAAAACAAGATAAACCAAGTTGATATTTCAATACGTCACATAAGTATAATCCAACTCAAACTTATTGATAAGTATCAAAAACGAAATCGCAAGACAATAATGATCTGATAGATATAAGAGTTAGGATTAACTATAAGAGTTAGGATTAATCGAATTTACTCGATGAATTGTAATTTGTAATGAATGAATTGAACTAATGTGAACCATAATTTGACGCTTAATTTCATACGATGTCAAGTCGATTTGGTCAAATTCGAACTAGTACAATTTCAACCGAACTTATCTACAAACTACATAAATTAATAAAATCGAAATTGTAAGATACCGACATAATAACAATACTAATAGACTAAATGGCAACAGTTCGAATTTTTAGAATGATTATATTTGATGTTAAATTTATAAAGATAATGTTAGAATAACTTAGATAAGTTCGAGTCGATACAATCTAAAATGATCTTGAGTAAATCAAAATGAAAACCGAATATTCATCGACCACTAGTCATAATAACCAACTAAAAAGAATATCTAGTCGATCAGTCAATCGGTTATTGCTCAACTCATAAGTACTCGAATTACGATTGTCATCTTGTATTATAATTTTCTAACCAATTAATTGAACTAATTTGAATATTAATCTTGAGTTAAATTTAATATCAATTTGGTCAAATTCAAACTAGTACAGATTAATAAAAACAGAGTTGTGAGATACCGAGACATGGTAATGACTACTAATTTACTAAACCAAGTCTCATCGATATTAGTTAAGTACTTAACTTATTCATGTAATGACTATATTTAACGTTAAACGGACCCGACTTAGATAAGTTTGAGTCAATATAATCCCAAATAAACTTGCTAAATCAAAGTGAAAACTAATACAATTCGAATTGAACTTATTTATACAAATTAAATTACATATTGTACACATATTTCATTATTTTTTAAATTATTTATATATTTACACATATTTCATTATTCTTTAAATTACATATATATTTACACGTTTTATTATTCTTTAAATTATATACTTTACCTTCATTTTCATGAACAAAATAATAACTTATTTTGTAATGTAAATTCTCTAAACTTATTAATTAAATTAAATTAAATTCTATTATTAATATCTTATAAAGTTATAATATAAAAATTTCCACCTTTTATTTTTTTCCTCTTATTTGTTTAACAAAAATCAAGATTTTCATCTCTACTTCTACTCTAGTAAAAATCAAAATTTTTATCACAAATTACAATTAGATTTTGGAGGGAAAGCTCCTCTCTTATTTTAGTTGTCAAAAAAAGGAACAAAAATAAATAAAATAAAACAAACTAGATTTTGGAGGGAAAGCTCCCTCTCTTATGAGAGACTTGCCAAAAAAATGTGGGTTGGGTCAAATTCAAATTCAGATCGGGTCAAGTTTGGGTCACTTTTATTCGAATTCGGGTCCGATTCGGTTCGATTCTAATTCGGTTCGGGTCGTGATCGAGTCAATTATATTTCGGGTCGGTTTCGGTTTCGGGTCGGTTCGGTTTCGGATCGAGTCGGTTCGGTTTCGGATCGGGTCGTTTCGGTCCGGGTCTAAATCGGGTTCATTACATTTCGGGTCGGTTCGGTTCTGGTCGGTTCATTTCGGTTTCGGGTCAAAATCGGTTCAAGCTGTTTCGGATGTCGGTTCGGTTTGGGTTTCGGGTTGTTCGAATTGACCCATTCGGTTCGGGTCGGTTTTGCTAGGTCTACCAACAGAGTTAAGAACGCCTTTTTATCGGTTATTTTTCTTTTTTCAATTATAAAAATCCGACATCTTTTTGATTAACATTGTTTATAGTTCGATTATGTATTTTCCAAAAAGAATATTTAAAAATATTCGTAACTTTCATCATGATATTTGCGTGAGGACCTCATTAAGTCAAGTGACTTGGCCGCTTAACATGTTTAAATAGGGCCAATGAAAGATTGGGTCAATAATGGGTCGGATAGTAATAAATTATTTTATTAATGGTTCGTTTAACGTTCTTTTGTTTATTTCATTTCTTCTATTATACTAATTCATATGTTACACTTATTTAAATTTATTATGAACAATTTATAAGTACTAAAGATTAATATTATAAGTAGATTTTTATGCATACTATATTTAAAAACATATCGAGAAAGAATTAACATGGGTCGACTTAAATAATCCAAAGGGTTGACCTAGGTCGGCTCAACCAACTTATTTTATTCACCGAAAAAAAATTTGACTTTGTCTTAACCCGACTCATTGTCCGTCTTAAGTGTTATGGTTCAAGTACAATTATAAGAGTTTCAAATAAATGAAAATTGGAGATTTATAATAAACAAAAATTATATTTTTAGTTATAACACAAAAATTTTATATTATTATAATAATATTATTTCTATAAAAAAAGTATATTATTTAAGATGTGACTACGTATATTAAATTATCCAAAAATGTAACAAGTATAACTTGTATATTTTTAATATACCACACTATTTCAATCCATACATATTTTATTGAAATTTTAATTTGTATAATTTTTTGTATATAATGCTTTTTATGGGAAATAAGTTGAGAAAGTAAATAGTATTAGTGTTTGTAAATTATTGTGATAACTATGTAACATCTATTTAAATTATGCGATATAATAAATAATCATTACTAAATGAGTGATAAAATAAAAGGAAAAGAATATAATGAAAATAAAGCATTCAATCAACGAGTTACAAAACATTCAACCAACAAGTTAAACCATATAATGGATCCGTAAGTAAATTCTTCGTGCATTATGTGTGGATTTTGTGAACCCCCTCCCGCATTCTCCTCCCTACCTTCATTGGGTGCTCTTGAGGCTAGTCATATCTAGGAATCGAGAGGGCAAAGCTACACTTGAAGATTTCAGTGTCGATCTTCTACCATGAAGTTGAGATCGGACTCGAATCCCAAGCTTCATTGTTGGAATGTAGATTGTAGAATTTGGTCTTTCTTGTTTCTATTCTAGTATAAACGTCTCTAGAAGTTGAGCCATCTCTTGAGTTCAGCATTTCCACTAGATCTCAAGAGGGATCAATCTGTACTTACGAAGCAGGGCCGGGGCTCATCGATCTTTCCTAATGTTAGTGGTTTCAGAGATGCATTCTTGGGTCCCTCGGAATCTTAACCTTGAAAAGGATTATTTTGGCTCTAAAAATGCCGGCACAATGGCCATGGTCATACTGGGTTGGTACAAGCAGTTCTGTAAATAACTTGTAACTTCAAACATAGCCCAACTCTGTGGAGTTTTGTCTATTCTCCCTCTGCCAGGGTTCTCGCTGTTCCGCTATGTGATCGGTTGGTTGTCCATTAAGTGAGCATATAACATATAGAGGTATAAAAAAAAACAAAAACCTGATGCATTTACGATCCTTGATTAGATCACAAAGTTTCATCTTAACCGTTAATTACTTTTATTAATTCACTCCAGCTCTTTCTCCTCTTAACCTTCTCCCCCTCCTCATATATTATTATTTATCTTGATTTGATACATATTATGCAACTGGTAAGGATGGTAGGTGGGTTTTTATAAAAATAATGGTGTCGTATTCGAAACTCACTTCTTCCTTTTGTTTCCCTTCAATATTTGCTCATATGGTAGGCAAAGTGGGTCTCTCGTCATCTTTTCCCTCCATTATATTTCCTATATGTCTGTTTTAGTACCTCATATTAATCAATTTATTTTATGAAATTATCCAATAATTTTCATTGGTGGTTAGAAGGTAGAGTTGGTTTTTATTATTGGCTTATACTTATTACTCATATTTGTTTTAGTACCTCATATTAATCAATTTATTTTACAAAGTTATACAATAATTTTCATTGATGGTTAGAAGGTAGAGTTGGTTTTTTTTTTTATTGGCCTATACTTACTCATACTACACATGAAGCTTTTTTAAAAACTAAATTAGCAATATTTTTGGGACAAAAATTAAGGGATAGTTGATATGTTGTACATATGTTTTCAGTGATATTGAAAATGATGAATTGACCTCGATCACTTTCAATATCTATACCAATTATCCTTTAATTTTTGTCCTAAAAATATCGTTAATTTAGTTTTTTTAAAAAAATTCATCTGTAGTATGAATGTAAGGATAAGTCAACAAAAAAATCTCGAACTCTATCATCTAACCACCAATGAAAACTATAGTATAACTTCATAAAATAAATTGATTAATATGGGATATAAAATAGATAAATAGGAAATAAATAGGGAAAAAAATGATGAAAGACCCACTCTACTTTAGACATCCAACATGAGCAAATACTGAGAGGGAAAAAAGGGGGATATGCCAGTTTCAAACGTGACATATATTATTTTTATAAAAATCCGCCGACCATCCTTATCAGCCGTATGACATGTATCAAATCAAGATAAATAATATATGGGGAAGATAAATAATACATGGGGAGGGGGTGAGACGATTAAGAGGATATAGAGCAAGAGTGAGTCAACAAAAATAATTAATGGTTAAGATGAAACTTTGTGTTCTAATCCAGACACATAACTCTTAGAATTAAAGAGAGAAGAGTCAACCTATTTCTCTTTCTTTTCGGTATATTTATAGATTTTTAAAACTTTTTTTTGGAGATTAGGCAAGAACATGAAGGGTTAGAAGAATTAGGAAGCTAATATTATATGAGAGGTTCACATTGAGAACAAATCTGTAAAGTTTTATGTTGAGAAAGCAAAGAACGTGAAGTTTGAATGGTTTAATCATATTTCTCTGCTAAAATGTTAATGACAACCATTGCATGAAACATAATCTTTTTAATATATTACAATTTGTTGTTGTATTTAATTGTATGATAAAAGTAATTTTTCTCCATATATTACAAATATTGTATGAAATATTATGATGATACTTTCAAAGCATTATAAATTTATTTATATAGTTATTTAAAAAGTTAATTGTAAGCTAATGCGATAGTCTTGACTAGTTACCTTATAATGTCCTTTATTTCTCTATTAAGTTTTTAATTAATTTACTCCCTAAAAATCTATGGTGATTTGCACTCTACAATCATATTGTAATCCTACAATTACGAGATCCAAAAGCCCTCTATTGATCCAACTCTTATTAGAAGTTTTAAATATTTCGTAAATAAGATCTTTTTAATATATTAAGTTTTAAATATTAGAAGTTTTAAATATGGTTAATTCAAATGATGTATGATATTATAGAAATTCTATTGCAAGTACCAATTCAAAATCCTAAATGAATCTCATATGTAATTATATGCAAGAATTTGTTATAACAACATAACTTTTGTATAAAAAGTTTCTTCAAAATATAGTTGAATTGGATTTTTATAGTTTTTATGAATGTTTATTTAGATTTTTATTATACTAAAAATATTTTTACTATTATAAACAAATACACCCTCTGTTTCAAAATACACGTCGTTTTAAGTAGTGCTAGTAAAAATTCGGGTTCGGGTCGATCATCGGACGAAATTTTTTGTCCGATACCTGATTTTTTCGGGTCGGACAATTCTAACAAGCGTAAATTCGCGTTAAAATCGGGTTCGAACAATAGAAATATGAAAATTTTCATTATGTTCAAATTTAAAATTCGGACAAAAAGTCATACCCGAACCCTTTTTTCGGGTTGGACAAATTCAGGTGATCGGGTCGGACGAAATTTTGTCAACGTTAGTCTTAAGGTTATGCGGAAATACCAACACAATTCATGACAAAATTTTATAAAGACTAAATTGCCCCTATATTTTAGTGGAAATGAAAAAAAAATCAATGAAAAAAAGAAAAATAAAGTAATTAATAAGGACAAAGTTAGTAAATTAATATGTCATTAAAATTGTAAAGTGACAAATATTATAAAAAGAAAAATTAGTTGAAAGGACATATACTTTGAAAAGGGGAGTAGCAACAATCTTCAATTTAATTTTTAATTTCAGTTCTAAAGATGCCTAATTAATTATAACTAAAACTCTTTAATTCTAACAATCTCAGCATGATATAGATATTCAAATTCAACCTACTGCAATTAGCATCTAAAGATATGATCCAGCTTTGTTCGAACAGAGTTGAATATTCCATCCTATAATCCAAGTCAAATGGAGCACATCTTGATTCCATCCAACACCATATCTTTTTCCTATTTGGCAACCTTTTTTGTTTTCCCCTTTTCTTAGTTTTCTAGATCTAGCTCACATGCTAGAGCAGAGAAAAAAATATATGGGAGAAGAACACATCTGTAGAACTCATTGACTGTGGTTAACTATCAGCAGTACTTTTACCTGATTTCAACTTACAATAGTTGATTTTGGGAAAACTGCATGTAATTCATATAAAGTTGATGATATATATTTTACATGAAAATAATTTTAAATTATTTGTCTTAATTTATATTAATTTATTTTATGATCTAAAATTATTAATTTTTAAATAATTATGATTAATTATGAATATAAAGTTTTATGAATTATCAATTACGTCGATAAGTGTTAAATGACACTCTAGTTGGATCAATCCTACTCAAAAGGTGTTTTTTATATACATAATTTTATAAATATAAAAAACTATGAATAATTAAAATATAATTCGTAAATTACTTTATAATTCTACTATTTAATTATACCACTTTTATTCAATTTATTTCATAATATAATAATTTTTATTAAAACAATAAAAACATTTAAGGTGTTCATTAACACATATAATTTAACTTCATATAAACATATTCTGTGCACGTAAATCATATTTAATGGAACCTGCATGAAAGCCAATGCGCAAGAAAATGATATAAATAGGGTGATGATACATATCATTTCACTATAATATATTAATGGGTGATGATATGTGTCTTATATAAAGACACCCTTAAAATGTCTTGTTTTGACTTATACTAATATATTTTATGATTTCAAACTATTTTTCTTAATAATTATAATTGATTATGAAGGTAAAGTTTTAACAATTATCAGTTATGCCAAAAAATATCAAATGACATCCTAATAAGATCAATCCTACCTCGAACGTGTGTCATACCCATAATTTTACAAATATGAAAAATAATAAATAAAATAACAATTTTACATCATTTATAAGGTATAATACAATCATACTATTAAATTATATCATTCTTTTTTAATTTATTATATGATATAATAATTTTTAAATTGAGAAAAACACTTAAGACGTGTCTTATAAAAGACAAGTAATCTTCCTAATATTAATAAATTGCAACAAGGGGAGAAATTGGCATATAAAAGAGACTGTGTAGTGTAGCTAAGCATTTCTATAAAGCGTAATCTCTCTCCAGGAGGCTCAAAACTTGGGCAAAATTTCTAATATATATATATATATCTCCCTCAGATCGCATGATGAATTTTCCATTCGACGGAGAGAATGAGCAGCCACATATTGTTGTTTGCCCAAGTGCAGGAATTGGCCACTTGATTCCATTCCTGAGGCTGGCTTCCATGCTGGTAACTTCTTCCAATTGTAGAGTCTCTCTCATCACCATTCAACCCATTATTTCCACTGCTGAGGCCAATCAAATCTCCTCTTTTTTGTCAACTCATCCCCGCGTCCACTCCTTTGACATCCACATCCATGTTGATGATCAAGTTATAACATCCCCAAATGATAACAACAATGGTCAAGGTAACGCCAGTACTACTACAGCCACTCTGGGGGATGGGCCCGACCCGTTTTTCTCCGGTACGCAGAGGTGTCGCGGTCTGCCCACCACCTGACTGCCCAGATCGCCACTCTGTCTCCTCCCCCACTGCTGTCTTTTCAGACATCATGGTCGCGTCTGGGTTCAACCAGGGGTTGGCCGAGTTGGGCATCCCTAACTACCTCCTCGCCACCACCTCTGCCCGGTTTTCTCCCTCACATCGTACCTCCCACACCTGGCACCTCCCGGTAGGCAGGTGACAGGTGCTTCGGCAGAGTCTGTCCCCAATGGGACAGGAAAAGTTGGTGACGACGAGGTAGTGTACTGGCCACCAGGGATGCCCCCAGTGTCGAAAACATGCATACCTCCCCCTTTTCTCAACCCCAACCACATCTTCACGAAGATGATGGTCACCAACAAGATGTCCCTCCCTAAGTTTAAGGGTGTTGGCCAAGATCATGAAACGGCCATTTTGACTCATTAACTCAAGATTACATGACTACTAATCTACCATTAATACATCCGGATATGTAGTGGTTTGTTTCCCTACTTAATTCCGGCTACAGTGAAACAGAAGGATTAAGGGACAAAGAAAGACATATACTGCATCGGTTGCATCTCTAATATTTTCTCTCGAAATCCTCAACACTTTCTCACAATTAGACTCACCATCACTTGAGTCTTCGGGTTTGCGTCGTGACTCGGTTTTCCGGTGACTCTAGTAGCCGCCGGTTATATTATTCCGGGCAATTTTGGTGAACACGGTTTTCGGAATATATCAAGACTGGCGTGTTCGTGACTCGGGATTTTGCACTCATTGGCTATTAATCGGACGGGTATTCTTGTGGGCTATTAAACGGCAATCGATCCTATTGCTTCCGCATTGATAAGGTTAGTCCTAATATTTCCAATAGCGGTATCGGAACTTTGGATTGCTAGTTCCTAGCCCCGATTAGTTTTAGCCTGATTAGTTTAGGCAAACTCTAAATCCCGTATAATTTGTTCGATACTTATTATTAATCCCGTTTAACCGCGTTAAACCCCCGACTCGAACTCTCTAGCAAAACCCCTATTGTGGACAGCCTCGTGGCGGACCACATCCCTCCAACACTCCAGCCTCGGTGGCGCAAATTAAAAAAATATATAGAAGAAGAGTAGTTGTAGAACTAACCCATCGGACCGCCGAATAGAGGGTGGCGCGTACCTACACGCACCGCTGATGAAGATTAGTTCTTCTCCTCTTTTACTTCCCCAACGCCGATCTACCACCACCTAGACATTTTTCCTTGTAAAACAGTCCTGGCGGTGGCGCGTGTGGGTCACACGCCACGACGCTGTCACTACCACCGCTCGAGATTGGTGTTAATCGGTTGCTTGGCGGCCGATCTACATCATGGCGGTAGTATTTTTGTCGAAAAAGGTGGGACGAGGCTTGTGGGTCTCGTTTTTGGGCTCGGCGGAGAAGGGCGGAATTACATCATTTGGGTATTTTGGGACGCCGAAAAACCAAAAGTAAGGCCGTGGCCTTTGCTTGGTGTCGCCGGAGATAGTAGAAATCAGGTCGAGGCCTTCCTCCCGTAGCCATGGCTACTCACGGAGGTGAAGGAGAGAGAGAGGACAGAGAGACCGAAAGGGACAGAGAACAGAGATACTCGTATTAGTAATTAAAAAGGGAGGGAGAAAAGGAATAGGCTAGCGTGGGAAATAAGGCAAGCATGTCTTCCCATTAACCACTTATGTTATTATTTATTTTTTCGCGTTCTGGGTCATGCTTCCTCTAGTTTTTGAATGTTCCCGAGGTATTATTTTTTCGCGTTTAGTACGTAAAGTTTATTTTTTATTTTGTGTAAATTTAAAATTAATATTAATCTGATTTTATAATTTTGAGTGAGTTATTTCAATCGGTTAATTTTATGAATCTGTTTCATATTATGTAAATTACATAATTATGTTTTTATGTAATTATTTGGTTGTTGGCATGTTATTTGTTTAATATATGTGATTTCGTATTACATGTTTTAATGTGGATAATTAGCATGAACATTATATAAATATGTTTAATATAGTGTTATATAAATCAGTTTTATAAAAAGCAATATCTTTGCTCCACATGCTATGCATATATATGAATTTGTTTCATGAAGTCATATTAATTATAAAATTAGTTTTTATATAATATGAGTTAAGTGATATTATCTATAAATTAGTTTTTTTTTTTTTTGAATTAATGTGAATATGTTTCATGTGAATTAATAATATTACATTTATTTTATTTTTTTGTAAATTAGTTTTACATCTTAACTACCTTTGTGGTATGTAAAGTTCTATGTTAATTCGTTTAATGTTAAAGTTATATGAATATGTTTTCTATGGAATTAAAATATCAATTAATTTTTCTATAATTTCTAGTTCATTCCATATGTGATGATTATTAGCTTAGCAAAATTTTCGATCATATGACTTGGATGATGAAGTTTGTGAAAATTTGATTATTTTAAAGATGTGCCTAAATGTCCAATTTTTACTTGTAGATATGGCAACGAAACTTTTGGCTCGATTTGCACTCTATCGAAAAGTTGGTGGGGTCCAACTATGACATTTGGCATTGGAGGGTTCAGTTCTTTACGAATGAACGTGAACTGCTAGAGTTCTTGATCTGCCAAAATGTATCCCCTGCTACTAAGGATAAAGAGGACAAAGATGTTGATACTAGTTCCGCACGATATCGAAGGATTTGAAAGCATATCGGGAGTGGTTCAAAAAGGACCGCTCGACGCGGTATGCCCTATTGAACCTTATGCATGATGACTTAATTGGTGAGTTCGAGAACTGTCCCACGATTAAAGACATGTGGGATCAACTTAAGATCAAGTTCGGGCAAACTTCGCTACTAAGCTCCGCTAATTGCATCTTACGTGGATGCAATACACTTTTGGCCCGAGCATAGTATTATCGAACACATACGAACATTGAGTGCAATGGTTCGTGATCTTAAGGCTGGAGGGATCGAGATCTCCGAGCGTGATCAAGTCACGAATGTGATTCGTGCTATCCCATCCGAGGATAAATGGAAAACCTTTAAGACTCTCATGGTGCATAGTGATCACCTCCAGGCTGTGGACGATATTGTTCGCCATCTCGAACTTGAAGAAGATCGCATGAAGTCACATGCTCCTGCTCCCATTCCTGCTGCATTAGTTGCTAAAGGAAACAAACCTAAGGGCAACAAGTTTAAACGAGGGAAGAAGAAAAGTTCTCATCCCTTCAAGAAACTTGGGCCTACGAGTGGAATTGCCGAAACATGACATAAGGCTAAGGGCAACAAAGAGAAAGTTATGGCACGTGTGAAGTGTTATAATTGTGGAAAGAAGGGTCACTATGCTAGGGATTGTCCCGAGCCTCAAAAGGTAACCCTTTCCATTAAAGTCTTTGAATTATTTGTTTGTTCCCACGCATTAGTTGCTAAATCTCTTCCTAATTGGATTTTAGACTCGGGAGCAAGCAAGCACATAGTTCAAGACCGAGCTGGGTTTCTAGATTTTCACCCTTACCCGGTGGGCATACAAATCGTGACATTAGGGAATGGCACAATTGAAGACGTTCTCGGTGTAGGAACGTATCAGCTCAAGCTACGTGGAGGAAATAATTTACTTCTACTAGATGCTCTCTACGCGCTCGGGGTGCAATGTTCCCTTGTTTCTTTTGTCTCCTTAGTTAAAGTAGGTTTTCAGATTGTTTCAAAAGAAGATGGTTTAAAAATTTATTATGGTGGCAATTTGTTTGGCCATGCATATTTTCAAAACAATTTCCTGTTTTGGATTTAGACGTTTGCTATGATAATTCCGCATTAGTTGTATTTGATTCCAATTCTGAATCTGTTAAATGGCATGCTCGACTTGGTCATATTGACCAAGATAGAATGACTAGATTAGCAAAAGAAGGTCTTCTAAACCGGCTCACTAAGGTTAGGTTGCCTAGATGTGAGCCATGCTTAGGCTGGTAAGGCGACCAAGAAGCCTTTCGGTAAGGCTTCTAGGGCGTTACATCCCTTAGAACTTATTCACTCCGACATATGTGGACCTATGAATGTCAAAGCACGTCATGGTGCTAGTTATTTTCTCACTTTGATAAACGACTATTCACGATATGGGTATGTGTACCTTTTATCACACCGTTATGAAGCTTTAGATGTGTTCAAACGCTTCGTAGTGGAAGTAGAAAACAAATTGGAGCGTAGAGTGAAGTCTCTTCGCACCGATCGTGGTCGTGAATATCTTTCTGATATGTTCAAAGAGTTTTGTGAGGAAAAGGGCATACGCAGGCAACTTACGATTCCAGGTACTCCCCAACAAAATGGTGTTGCCGAGCGCCGGAATCGAACATTACTTGACATGGTCGGGTCAATTATGGCCCAAGCTAATTTACCAATTAGTTTTTGGGGGATGTATTGCTTACGACAACTTACATCCTGAACCGAGTGCCAAGTAAGAGTGTTTCAATAACTCCATATGAGTTATGGAATGGTAGAAAGCCCATCTTGGACCATTTACGCCCGTGGGGTTCGGCTGGCTATGTGCACAACCCAACTCATCAACATGGGAAGCTTAGTCCGAGAGCTACCAAAATGGTGTTCATCGGATATCCGAAAACTCGAAAGGATATGTTATGTATGGAGAACATCCAACTAGCGGCATGAAGGAAATAGAATTCCGAAATGTCGATTTTCTTGAGGATGAGTTCCCAAGTATTGGTGAAATTAAGAAGGACTTAGAATTGTATAAGTTACAACAACTATCTCTCGGTGAGGGGAGGTTTTGAATACTCATCATGTCACCGAGGATAATAGTTTTCCACCAAACAACATAGATAGTGGGAGGGGTCCCACCATCTCTAATGATGGAAATGTGTCTACACAGGAGATCCAACACAAGAATGAGGAACGTCCTCAATCTCCAGCTTCCTAACCACGAGGTCGAGTCCTCCTTCTCAGGAACCCTCATCCACATCCCAATGGATTAGTGAGAGAGAATCTCCAATTACTCGGAGTCCCACACCTCAAAGGAAAAGGGGAGGGATCCCGAGCCTAGTCACACAAGAGAACCAAGTCCTAAAATTCTTCGAAGAAGCGAGCGAGGAAAAGTTCCCCACGATTTTTTCAAATCGAAGAGGATATCTTCTTTTGCATGCCTTTGAAAATAGAAGAGCCGACCTTTTATGTAGAGGCTATAAAATCACCAAATCATACAGAATGGATGGAAGCCATGAGAGATGAGTTGGACTCAATGGCAAAGAATGAAGTTTGGGAATTGGTTGATCTTCCGCCCGGACGTAAGGCCATTGGAAACAAGTGGGTTTTCAAGGTTAAACGTCGAGCGGATGGATCAATTGATAAGTTCAAGGCCCGATTAGTGGTGAAAGGTTTTACACAAGTTGAAGGTGTAGACTATGAAGAGACTTTTTCTCCTGTGGTGAGAATGACCTCTATTCGCCTACTTCTAGCCCTCGGTTGCTTATTTGGACTTGGAATTAGTCCAAATGGATGTAAAGACTGCCTTCCTCAATGGTAATCTAGAGGAAGAGATTTATATGGATCAACCTATTGGTTTCGTATCAAAAGGACAAAGTTTGTCGTCTTAAAAGATCTATATATGGTCTTAAACAGTCTTCCGGATCATGGTACTTTAGATTCCATGAAGCTATTACTTCATATGGCTTAACCATGGTTTCGGAAGACCGTTGTGTATATGTCAAGAGGACGACAATAGAGATTATGTTTCTTACATTGTATGTTGATGACATACTACCGGTTGGAAACAACCTGGAAATGATCAACGCCACTAAGAAGTGGTTGTCTTCCGTCTTTGAGATGAAAGACATGGGTGAAGCCAAGTACGTCCTTGGTGTGGAAATAATCAGGAACCGTTCTAAAAACTTCTTGGTTTATATCGGAAGACATATATTGAGAAAGTCCTGGAACGTTTTCGGATGCAAAGTTCCAAACCCGTTGACACTCTAGTCGATAAGGGTCTCACTTTAAGTCATGAGCAATGTCAAACGAGATAAAGAAAAGCAGAAAATGAGTAGTGTTCCCTACGCTAGTGCGATAGGAAGCTTGATGTATGCCATGCTATGTACTTTTGCTTCGCGGTTGGATTGGTTAGTCGTTACTAAAACAACCCGGGACCCGCTCACCTGGCAGTCGTCAAAAGAATAATGGGCTATCTTCATGGAACTACCGACTTGGTACTTTGTTATCAAGGAGGGGACCTAAACCGAGGGGATACTCGGATGCAGATTGGGGTGGTGACCTGGATGAGTCCAAGTCAACCTCGGGATACGTTTTTACCCTTGGTGGGGAGCCATATCTTGGTGCAGTAAGAAGCAAGACCGCATAGCTCGTCAACTATGGAAGCGGAATATGTCGCTAGTTGCCTTGCCGCTCGGGACGTAATATGGCTAAGGAGTTTTCTCCAGGATGTCAACCTTTCTCCAAGAGTTGACGATCCTGTCGAGATGTGGTGTGATAACATCTGCTGCCATTCAATATGCTAAGGACCCTAAGTTTCACAGGAAGGCTAAGCATATTAAAAGGCGTTATCATTTTGTGAGGGACGCTATAAAGTTGAAAGAGATTGTTGTCAAATATTTATCTACTAACAAGATGATCGCTGATCCTTTGACTAAACCAACTCCTAGAGATGTGTTCAAAACTCATATGATAAGTTTAAGTCTTCATAGAGTTTAGTCATTTGAAACATCTTGTAATTCTGGTTTTTAGACATACTTTTTTTAGATGAACTTTTTCATTGAATTTTTCTTTGAATGTTCATAATTTTGGTTGCATGATTTTGGCACATCTGAATGTCACTAGGCTTCGATTATCTTATCACACGGATAATCAACACTAACGCTTGAGTAGCGGTTAAGATGAGACTAAAATCATATTGGCACTAGGTGTGCAATATTGATTAATTTTTGGTACTCGAGATAGTATAAAAAATATACATGAATAGTCACCTTAGTAAGTCTAAGATGAGATTTAAGAAAAATTGAATATAACACAACCTTATATTGAAGCTTTTAGCCGAATTTAAGTGTCGGGATTACGTTGAGTGCGCTAATCCAGATGACTCAAGTCGGTTTTGGGAAAAACTTGGACTTGTAATTCGTATGATATAAAAGTGACAGGCTCACCTTAGTGGGAGTTATATCATAACACACACTTCATATCGTGTGTGCTAAAAAGACGACCTTGTGGAGTGACAATAGTTTCCTTTCCTTGTCACTGTGTGATCCCGAAACATTATTGTTTCAAAACACAATTCCCTTTTGACTTAGGACTATGATGGGAAATCTAAGTTAGATGTTGCTACTTTGGTATATACTCCAAGGGCTATAGAAATATACAGCTCAACGAGAATACATTAGGAAAGCAATCTTACCGAGATGTAACATCATGAGTGGCTAAGGAAAATCATTTCATATTCACCATATCGGTCCGGGCAATTATATTCGGAATATAATCATATGACATATCAGTAGGCATAAAGGAATTATATATGCCACATGTGATATTTTTGAGTGGTTTGGGGCGTTGTCCTTATGAAAGTGTTATGTTAGTTAGGTGGTGACTTAATATGACACTACTCGGTTATTTTTGGGTCGCACGATTCATTCCCGGTATGAAACGTGAGGAGATGTCTAGGATTATAGAGTTATGTAAAAGGCTTACGTGGCCGAGTGGGAGTTGTTGGCCAAGATCATGAAACGGCCATTTTGACTCATTAACTCAAGATTACATAACTGCTAATCTACCATTAATACACCCGGATATGTAGTGGTTTGTTTCCCTACTTAATTCCGGCTACAGGTGAAACGAAGGATTAAGGGACAAAGAAAGACATATATTGCATCGGTGGCATCTCTAATATTTTCTCTCGAAATCCTCAACACTTTCTCACAATTAGACTCACCATCACTTGAGTCTTCGGGTTTACGTCGTGATCTGTTTTTCCGGTGACTCTAGTAGCCGCCGGTTATATTATTCCGGGCAATTTTGGTGAACATGGTTTTCGAATATATCAAGACTGGCGTGTTCGTGACTCGGTATTTTGCACTCATTAGCTATTAATCGGATGGGTATTCTTGTGGGCTATTAAACGACAATCGATTCTATTGCTTCTGCATTGATAAGGTTAGTCCTAATATTTCCAATAAAGGGCATTGTCTTAAACACTTTCTAGGCATTTGAACCCGAAACCCTCTCTTCCCTCCAAAGTGGCAAGGCTGCCTTACCCGGCCTACCCCGATCTATCCTATTGGACCCTTGAAAGCATGGGATCAAAAGGTGAGTAACATCCCTAGTTGGCTCGATACACAGCCAGCTAAGTCGATCTTATATGTTTCCTTTGGAAGCGGGACTCGCTATTGGGAGCGACCAAATGAAGGAACCGGGGTCGGGCTCGAGCTAGCCAAGGTTCGATTCCTTTGGGTAGTCAAGACCAGGAAAGTTGACAAAGAGGAGACCGCCAATGAAGACGAGTTAAGGGGTTGCTAGGGGAAGCATTCTTTGAGAGGACCAAAGAAATAGGAGAGGTGGTGAAGCACTCGGTTGGACCAGGGAGCGATCCTGGACCACCCGGCTACAGGAGGGTTCATGACTCACTGCGGATGGAACTCGATACCCGAGGTGGCTCAACGTGGTATCTCCGTGCTTGCATGGCCCCAGATTGGGGACCAGAAGGTGAACGCCTCCGTGGTGGAGAAGGCGGGGTTAGGGGTGTGGGGAGACGGTAGGGGTGGTCGGGGAGAGAGTGGTGAAAGTGGAGGAAATTGCTGAGAAGATTAAGGAGGTGATGATGAATGAGGAAGTGAGAATTAGTGTCAAGAAAGTTGCTCAAGAGGCTGTAAAGACATGGGACATTGATGGAAGCTCTTCTTAAATGTTTGCGAAAATTGTGAGTGATATTTCTAGAAGTAATAAATAGAAAATTATACTTGGACATGTTCCATGTGTTATGTGAAAACTCTTCGTAATTGTGAGCTTTAATATTAAAAAAAATTATATTTTTATTTCTTGTTTTCAAGTTTCGAATGAAATTCATATCTTAAATTCTACTCAAGACATGATAAAGATTTATTTTTATCATTGAATTATAAATATTAAAGTGTTAGATTGAAGATGATGTCATGGCTGATAAAGCAAAGGGATACTTGGGAATGGGGCACATGCAGTCGTGAATTATGTCATCCATTGAATTGATGATCATATGAAGACACTTACTCTGTGACTCTTTTGAGTTGTGCTTTTTTAATACGATGCATTATTCATTCACTAGACCTTTTTAAATAAACTCAAGTTAATGAATTGTTAATGAACATAGGGACAAGTATATCAAGCTAAGTTCAACAAAAGTCTAACAGGTAAGATAACCAACTCCAATAAAAAAGCTTTGATGGTTCTCTTTTTAAATTACTAGTATTTTTATTTATTTTTTAAGAAGAAAAAGGTTTCATTATACAAACCAGATTGCCCAAACACAGTAATACGGTTAACGAGGTCAATAATCAAGAGCTACCTTCTCAGAAGGGTTCTCTTAAAACTTAACATTCAAAGAAATTAATACAATACTTGCTCCAATATATACCTTCCTTTTCAGTCTATGGTTCAACTATGTTAAACGAGCATACACATTATGTTGAATTTTGAGAAGAGATGTGCTTGAGCTCGCTTCTTCCTGTCTGAAAAATAGTTGAATTTTGAGAAGAGATGTATGGCTGCAGTGAAACAATTTACCAAGATCTGAGCATGTTTGTCTTCCCGGCTAGATAATAGTTCATGTGCCAATGCAAAAAGCTAGTAGGTTTCCAATGAATATTGAGGGGCTCCCAAGCCTTTGACTCTAATCTCAGTAGCATGTTTGCAATCAAAGAAGAGAGAAGCTCTCTATCTTCAGACCCATGGTTGCAAATGCCGCATTTATCAGTCATATGCTGCATAAATTTGCTCAATCTGCTACTGATAGGAACTCTATTCAGCATAAGCAACCTGAAAATTGCTTTGTGTTTGGCTATATTCACCCTGTGCAAACAAGTATGTCCCATTTAACCCTTATGTTAGTATGGCATATAGCCAGGTATATTCCTTAGCAGGTTTGTACTCATTCTGGCTGAAAACTTCTTTAGCTTGAGTCTTGAATGGTTGTTTAAAGAAGCTTCTGGATTTACCTACACTACAAGAGTTGCTGGTTTAGTGAACGAAATTTTCGGTCTATAAAATTAAAAATTCGATCTCTAATGCATAGAGATCGAAATTATTTTGTCTCAAAAACCGTGGTCGCAATTAAAATTTAGATACCAAAAAGGCAACATTCTCAATTTGAGACTGATTTAGAGACCCAAAGTGTCAGTCTCTAACAGAAACTGAATGAATTTCAATCTCTAATTGAGACTGCACTTTTCAATCTCCGACAGAGACCGGCAACTTTTCGGTCTCCATCACAGACTAAAATTTTTCATCTCAATTAGAGACCTAAATAGACTAAAAGTTTCGGTCTTAAATTGAGATGCTTCCAAATTTTGGTCTCTAATTGAGATGCTTTTTACTTTTTCGAGACCAACTCATTGGGCGACATTTATTAGAATTTTCAGTCTCTAACTTAATTTTGTTTAAAATACTAAAAAAAAATACATATTCAACTTGTATACAGGGTACAACGAAATTACATTCGAGCCACCACATTGGCTTTCCAATGACAATCACATCCAACCCAAAAATTACAATTACTTACAAAGTTTCATAACATCAATCCAACAAAATATTTACGAACAACCAAAGTTGGCAACTAAGCATCCAAAACTAACCAACTTCCGAAGTTGTCGTCTAAGCATAAAAACATAGTTACCCATTTCTAAAGTTATGAACTAAGCATCTAAGTCCAACCAAGTTAGATAATAAGAATCGAAGTTCCCAACTAAGTATCCGAGTCCAACTAAGCATTCAACCAAGTTAAAACAATAAATCATACTAAATCCTACAAAGAGGCTTAAGAATTGTTGTTACATGAAGAGGGGCGGCCAAAAGTTATGAGAAACTATCGAACCGGACGTTAAGCTCTAGAAGTGCATTCCTTTGCGCATTCATCTCATTCCTTTGCACATCTATCGCATTCCTAGTTGTAGAGAGTTGCTCTCTCGTAGTCCTTAACTCCTCTTGCGCAGTTTGGAGCTCATCTTGAGTGGTACATAGCTGGTTTGGAAGTTGGTTGACCAACGATTGCGTAGCTGATGAAGTAGCTCCACTCCTAGAACTAGAGCCTCGAGATGGCTTCTCAAACATGGCTTGAGATGGCTTCTCAAACGTGGTTGTTGCACTTCCTAGTTTGTAAATGGTTTCTTTTTCACTCCAACCCCTGGAAGCTTTCAAGAACGGGAATTCATATGCTTTAGTACCATCTTGCATATCAATCACACTCTTCAGATTTTCATATATTTCCTACGATTGAAACAACCACATTGAAAACAAATTAGTACTACTAACAACAAACATTATAACGTTATACTATTAAGTATTACAAATTTAAACATATTTTTCAGTGCAACTTACATAATCACTTTTAGCATGACCATTGCACCAAGTCCTATGGCCGGTCTCATCTACCCTGGAATGGATCTCAGCAAATAATTCTACGGCTGAAGGATTCCTTTTGTACTCTATTGCCTAATCATACATGTATAGTTAAGTACTAATATTTAGATATTATTGTCAAATGAAATAACAATAATTTCATAGAGATACAAGTTGCGTTTATACAGTAATCAATAATGATGATATCGATATCTCAGTGACACTTAGTCTTTACAACCACATAAATAAACTACTATAGAAGGTTAACTATTGAAAATGTAGTTATAATGGGGCACGTGCATATGTAGTTACAATGGAAAATTATAGATAAAGAAGGACAAGTTATAATTATAAGAGCACTGCCTCTTTCTAAATCCTAATTACCCTTCTTTTTAACAATGAATGCAGTACATCCAGGGATAGTGAAGGTGCATGTTTTGTTGGTACACGTGCAACTTAACGATATCTTTGTTCAAGTATGAATTATTGCGAAACTTTGTTTATGGACACTTCAATTTTTAGATTCCAACGCGCAAACAAAGTCAATGAATTTCTCTACTTTCTCAACAAATATTCTACTTACGTACCTCCTATCAGTCCTATTATACATCTAATCTCAACAAAAAAGGAGAAAAAGTTTTTGAAAATGCCGGTGAGAGAGGGGGCCGATAGAGGGGGCGACAGAGCTTGTGTCACACAGTAATGGGGGAATGAGAGAGAGAAGATTTCAGAAGCTAAAGAGCAACGAGAAGATGACGGCACCGGCGACTGCGGACGACATCCCACGTCGAGTGCCAGCTCCGAAAACGAAACCCTCGATTTTTTCTTGGTGCGTTGAAAGTGAATTGGGGCTACCTTAGATGGTGATTAGAGAACGGAAGTTTGGAGACCAAAGCAATTTCAATCTCTAATTGAGACGAAATGAAATTTGATTTCTAAATTTAGTCTCTGTTTGAGTTAGACTTTTTCGGTCTTTAAATGTGTCTCAAATAGAGTTCACTTGGAGTTTTGTCGCAAATCTTGGTCTCAAATGGAGACGCGCTTTTTTGTCTTAAATTTCAGCCTCTAAAAAACATTAGAGACTCAGTCTTGTAATGATAGCTTCTTTAAATTCGGTCTTTAAATTCAATCTCAAATCAAACGGATTGTTATAATGACAGTTTCTTCTAATAACAGCAAGCATCTGGGCCAGGCTTGTATATTCCCAAATGGATGTAGTAAATTATTAGTACTATTCTTTATTAATGTAAGAGTTAGTTAAAATACATTTTAAATTTTTTTAAAAATTTTTTTCTGAAAATAAATTGATATTCAAATATTTAATTTATATTATCTTTTAACATTTAAATCATTCATTTGTTGAATATTGAATTTTTTTTTTAAAGGAGACCATGTTTGATTAAGCTTATGTGTAGCTCAAAATTATTTCCATTACACAATTAGAGTAAATATAATACCCTTAATCTTTTTGTCAAGGAAGCAAAATACCCCTAAACCTTAAAATGGTGGTAAATACCCTTTGATAATATTAGGTTTTTTAACTTTTTTGAAATTTTGATGACATGGCATTTAAAAAAATGGATGGTGTGGCATAATTTGATGACACAACTGTTGACATGTTTAAAAAACAATTGACTAAAATTATTTAGAATAATATGATAAATGGTTGATAAGCTATTGTATTTAGAGCCCATTTAAAAACGTATGCCCAACCTGAACAAACTAAAATTGGATTGAAAATAATAACTTGTCACTTTTGACATGAGTTCAAACTTCTGCAATTTTTTTTTCTTTTGGATATGATAGGAGTTCAAACTTATGCAATTTAAATTGAATTTGATGAACTAAATTTTTACTGGATTATGTTGATTATGTTTTTTCTCACCTCTTAATTTAAAAAATAAATAATAGCAAATTTGAATAAGATTTCACCCAAACTAAGCATACAATTATCTTCAATGAATTCAATTATAGGAATGAAATTTCTAAAAAAATAGCTGTATGATAATATTGTTAAATTTATGTTAATATTCTCTAAGTATATTAGCAACACCTGGTTAGATTAACTAGTGGAGTTTTTTTTTTTTTTATGCTAAGTACAAAGAATATTAGGCAACCCTTCTTTCAAGGGTTTTATCTATAGTATCATCAGTAAGTATAAATGAGAACTCATACGAGGGAGAGGATGTAAAGATAACTCTAGAGCTCATAACACTTCCTAGTTTAGCAATATAATCGGTTGTCATATTACCCTCCACGGGGTGTAAATGATTCCTTGAAATGCTTAAATAATTATCTTGTTGTCTCCCTCCATTTATATGTGTACGAATCCTACCTCTAATGCTGCTTTGATACCATCTCGCATGGCCATAATTAGACCCGACAATCGAGTCATTCGGTTCGAGGTTAAGTTCGGTTCAAGTCAACTTCGAGTCGATCTTGTTCGGGTCGATTCGGATTCGGTTCGGGTTAATTTCGGATCGGATCAACTTTGGGTGAAATTAATTTGGATCATTCTCGGTTACGGTTGGGTCAATATCGGTTTGAGAAGGTTTCGGGATGGTTTCAAGCATGGTTTAGAGAACCATATAGAATACTATCGAGTCCACCACCATCTCTTGGTATGGATCCGCTTGAATAGGATTTGGAGCCAGTCAAAACTATACCACTATAAGCACAAAAATTCATCCCGATAGACCCACAAAACAAATTAAAAAATTGCAGTGACCCATCTAATGTGGGCTGGGTCAAACTTAGATTTGAGTCGGTTTGGGTTCGGATCACTTTTATTCGGGTTGAATTGGTTCGGGTCTAATTCGGTTCGGGTAATTTCGTGTTCGGGTCATTTTGGGTTCGGGTCTTAATCGGATCAATTTTGTAAGTTTAGATTTTAGATCATTCGTTTTGACCCGTTTGATTCGGGTCGGTTTTGTGAGTTTGACCAGAACTTGAGAGACAAATATAGGTGCTTGTTATTATTTGAGTTATGTTTATTTATGCAAGAGAAATTTTTATATTAAAAAATATTTTGTTGTCATTAAGTTGTAGTAATTGGATCCATTAGAATTTGTTTATATATTGAGATTAATATCATCTATTTGATAAAATTATAAAAAAGTACAATTGATATGAGGTGGTTTCATTATTCCCCAATAGATGAATTTAAATAACATATTAACTTATATATAAATACATAAATAAATAAATATATATATATATATATATATATTATTAATTTAAAAGGCACTTCATCTAATGTTTGATAGTCATGCTGAGATCGATATCAGAACTCACGGCCAATCACTACAACTCTTCAATAATACTAATACAACCACCTGAATAGTAAGGGGCCTCCTAAGATATTATATTACAATCCAAATAAAGCAAAAAACACAGGTATAACAGCCAGTGACCAACCATTCCCGGTGGAGCCAACCATTGCTGTTAGCCCATTACTGTTTTTATGAATTGATTCTTTATTTTTGGTGAGAAAAATAAAAAGCTTTGTCATTATGGATGACTTATTGTTGCATTAAGCTTTGCCATTATTTATATTTAGTTTTTTAAAAGTCAAATTTTATATTCATATTTTAAATCTATAATTATTTATGTATGTTTTTCAATATAAGTACCGTATAACTTTTTATTTATAAAATCGTGATTTGACCCTTCAAAAAAAAAAAAAGGAGGCAGTATTCTGAATAGAGAGGCTAATAGGTGTATTTTAAATATATAAGATACTTTATTCACAAATTAATTTTGAATGAATTAGGTTTCCTTGTAACGTCCCTAAGTGACCATTTTATATATTTCTAAATCTCTTATAATGAATAGATAGGTAATAGGTGTTGATTCCTTCATTAAAACAAGATTTTACTGATATCTAAATTCCTTTTAAGTGAACATATTTGATTAGTTTTTTATCTATAGAAAGGATTTTTTCTAAGAATTTTCCAATTATTTCTCGATTCATTAATCTTAGCATAATATTTCCTTGTAGGTTTTCAACAAAAATTGGTTGCTCCGTTGGATACAATTTAAAGTATCTTATAGATTTTCTTTTTAAAGAAATCGTCTACCTTTTTTATAAAAGTTTGAGGGTCTTTTAAAGATAATTCTTTCACTACTATTTTCTCATAAAGATGTTGGTTAAACGATATTGTTCCAGTATAATTTTTATTATTTTCTTCTTGTTGTTAATAGACTACTTCAGTGTTTATAGTTAGATTTTGATAGGCTTTTGCTTTAATTTGAAATCTCTTCACTTATTGATTCATAAAAGTTTGAAACTTCTTTAAAACATTCTGCCTTGATTAGGTAAAGTTCTGCTTTAATTTCTTCAAATTTTTCAAAAAAGAGCTTTACTAAATTTGTTTTTCTTCTTGCACATTCAATGGACTTATGACCTATTTCTCCACAAGCGCAACACTTACATGTGGTTGATTGCTTTTTCCTTTTATAATATTGATTTGTTGGGTTAAATCTTTCTTCCTTAAATTGTCGTGTTTAAAATACTGAATTTTTTTGCTTGGTTTATTTATTGAAGATTGAGTTTAAGCAGCTTTAGAAAAAAATTTCTTCCTTATTTTAGATCTTTGATTATTTGTGTTGGATTTTAAAGGTTTTTTTCTCATTAGTTTATAATTTGAATGACGTTGATATCCGTATGGACATGGTTCTTTAATATCTTCACAGCAAATAATAACATCTTTTATATATTATTTTTTTATTTTCTCACAAACATAATCGAGTCATCATTTTTAATATACTAGTTTGTATAGCTACTATTGATCTAAAAACGATGGTCGTCTAGAAAATTCTTCAATTTTATGAAAAGTATTCATTCCATGGTGAAAGGAAATTTATTTAATAAAACTTTAATGTATTTCTTGACTTTTTGTTGAATCGTATAGTTCCTAATCCTAATAGTATTTGTCATATTCACAAAAGAAACTCCTAAAGCTACATAAATTGCAAATCCTTAGGTTAGTTAACTTATAAAATGATTACATTTTCTTTTTGTTTTTAAGTTAGTTTCAAGGATTCTTACAAATTCATATCCTTCAAACTAGCCTATTAGATATTTTTCTAAAGTCCAAACAGCTTTTTCTACGTCATTTCTTAGGTTATTTTTAACATCAGTTTTTATTATATTTTTTTATAATGGGTGATACGTTTTCATACCACCTATAGACTATTTCTTGGACTGTAATTAATCATTATCCTACATATTATATTTACATCTCTTACTTCTTATGCGTATTTTAATTGTATCGTTATTAAGGTTGATATTATTATAGATTTTCAGACATTTAATGCTTTCTTTTTATCTATTACACAATCTATATTAAATCCCCATAATAGATTTGTTTCTAGAATTGTTGGATTTTAGGTATAAATTCTTCATTTTTACTTTTAGAAATAATTCTCCGTCGCCCCAAAGTTTTTCGAATTTTGGTAATACGATGATCTAAAGTTTTTTTTTTATTTTTTATGCTTCTTCTTATTCCATCTTTGGTGAATTTTGAATATTACTATTTATATTTTCTATCGATTCCCCTATATTCAAATTTACTTGTTTAATTTTTTCTAAAATTTTGTATTCTTTAAAGTCTTGTAGTAATTATTCTGTTGATTTATTATATTCTCACATTATTCACTTTCATCACTTATTTCGATTTTATCATTTCCTCTAAGTCTTCTTTGTTCTTATATTTTCTCTAATTGTGATTCTTCTGTTTATTTTAGTAATTTATCTTGATATCTTTTTATATATTTTTTATCATCACTTCATGAAGCAGCTTTATTTGAGAGTTTTAATCTCTAAAGGAATATATGTTTTCCTTTGTCTTGGTTTTGATATTCCTTCAAAAGTAGTGATTATAAGTTGTATATGAATTACTAAAATTTTTATTGATTGATTTATCTCTTGATTTTTTTTCTTCTATTTTTTAATTGAGATTCTATTTTGAAAAAACTCATAAAATCTTAAATTTTGATTTTCATCATTAAACTTGTACTCTGTATCAAACAGATCTAAACTGTTATCAAAATGTATTTCCTAGTCTGCATTAATTAGTATTATATTTTATTAATGCTTTTTGTTTTTCTTAGTTCTGATTGATTCATTAGCAAACAACACTTCTATGTAATAGTTATTTCGGTTAGCACTCATTTGTAAATATTCAAATAAGGGATATTCCTAAATAATCATTTTTCCAAGGTCATTTCCAAACCTATTTTTTCTGTTTAAAAATTCAGCTTTCTTGGTGGCTCTTCTAATAATTTTTCCTAGGGTTTAATTTGAGCTATTGTCTTGGTCTTCTACTAATTATATACTCCCTCCGTCCCAATATAATTGCATGGTTTGATAAAATACGAACTTTAAGAAAGTCGGTCAACAATGTATGAATTACCTATTATACCCCAATTATTTCATATCATTAATTATTATGTTTTAATTATAATAAGGGTATTTAAAGAAAGAAACATTAATTTATGTATCTAAATAAAAATCAAGCAAATAATTTGGGACATTTAAAAAAGAAATAACAAGCAAATAATATGGGACGGAGGGAGTATTTTTTTTATATTTTTTCATAAAAACGGTCAATTACATGCTAGCATTCTAGAGCACTGTGGGTTTTGACTATTAACCTGATTGCTCAAACATTTTGAAATTGTTTGGTTTATCCATTTTCAATTTTGGTAGAGGAATGGAATCTTAATTCTCATAATTGATGTTGGGTTCATAATTTTTTTAGTTGGAATCGCATTCATGAGGAATCACTCAAACCTTTTGGTATGGATTTGAGTAAGCTCTCCATCCTAGTTTACGTAAATTAAACATTATGTGAAATAATATTCTCAAACCTCTTAATTTCATTATATTCTAAATTTTTGAATCAAATTATTCATAAAAATAGAAAAGCAGTAAAACAAAGATAAGTGAAGCAAAGACTATTGCTTCAAAATTCATTAAAAAGAAATTTTAAAAATGAAAGTTATTCTATTTATTTAACTATTGCTTTTAAAATATTTAACTAGAATTAGAAAGATTAAATTGGGTCAATTTTATTTATTTTTTTAAAAAATAATAATTAGAAAGATCAAAGGGGTCATATTTTATAAGGATAACCTAAGTGGGGGAAGGAGTAGGAAAGGGTGGATTAGTCAGAAGTCACAAAACATCACTAGTGAAAGCCTTCATGAGGGGAAAGGGATGCAAGTAGGATTTACGGTGAAGAAAGAATACAGTAAATTGACCTTCAACTTTACAGCTTTTTTTAATGTAAAAATAAAGGATTTGATAATTTTTTATTAAAATATATGTAAACAAATCTTTTTTTATTTTTATTTGTGTTTTGCTAAGTATGTGAAGATTTATCCTCTATAAATCATTCAAAAATACGTTAAACTAAAAAGGCCAAAAAATATATGTAGAACCCACATTTTTCCACGTACACTCAATTCCTTATCCACCACAAAATAAAATTTCCCGAACGGAATCCACAACTCCACAAGAGATGGCAAGAAGAAAAAGATATACATACAACGAAGCCCCACGAGAATAAGTTCTACACACACATTTGATTTTCACCAACGGCAATGGCGGCACCACCACCATCACCGTCCCTCCGACTGCCAAACTCCTCCACCTCTCTCTCTCCTCCGCCCCACCTCTTCCTCCGCCCCCTAAACCCCCCACTTCCCACCTCTCCTTCATTCCCAAAGCCACCTCCGACCCGGACCCCACCTCGCCCGGCCCCGAATCGGAGCCCGACCCTCAGTCCTCCGAGGACCCCTTCGAGTCCCGGCTCTCTCAGATGCGGATCCGGTATCGATCCGGAACTGGGAAGAAGGCCGAAGCCCGGAAGATGAAGAAGGGCAAGAAAGGAACCAGCAGTGGTTCAGGGGGTTTTCCTCCCGCCAGTTCCACTGAAAGAACCGGTCTCCGGCGGCTTGAAGGTGGATTTCGGGTTCAGCCCGTACTCGGAGCGGCTGAACGGGCGGCTCGCGTGTCTGGGATTGGCGGCGCTGCTGTTAGTGGAATTGGGTACGGGCAAGAGCACTATCAATTATCATACACCCGCGATTGTGTTCGTTCAGGTGTATTTCATGGCCGCCGCGTGTGCTCTATATTGTAAGTATGAGAAAGAGAAGGTTAGTGTTTGGCCTAAGGCTGAAGCATCGTCATCAGCAAATAAACGATGAGAAAATGAAAAATCAGGATTTGTAATTTTCTGTTTTTTGGATTTGTAATGTAATAATAGTATGATTATTGATTACACGAGTTTTAATCATTCAAGGCAAGGATTTTTGTGTCTTTTCTTGGGGAATTCTTGTGAATAGCTTTCAGTGATCGAGAAGATGTCAATTTTCACTGTATTGTATTACACTACTCTTTTTATTTAAAAAAAAAAAGAAAAATAGATTAGAAAATTGTTTTTTTACTGAGAATTAGAATAATTCTTCTTGACTATGCCTTTTGCTCTTTTCTTCTCTTAATTAATTCATGAAACCTCAAAACTCTAGTTTCAATTCTTTCGTAGTGTACGAGGCTACCGTTGGTCATTGGTACATGTTTTATTTATGTTGACTTTTCATTAGGTTTAAGTAACAAGTCCAATTTCTCTTAATGCGGAGTTGGTCAATGCTCTCATGAATACATGGTATTAAAGATCAATTAGAGTAGTCATTTTTGTTGAAGAAGTTTTTAGTACAAAAATCAACGGTTGAATGGAAGCTACACAAGAATAGAATAATGAGATGAGTAACCTCAAGGGGCTTCTAAGTTACTCTTACACCCAATTCGAAAAATTAATTCATGGAACAAATGTTGAAGATCAATTTGCATAACAAAAACATAACCAAGTAATGACTACTCTTATATTCTCGTGCAAAAGGAGAACTTTTTGCTAAATTACATTACATGGTGCACAATGGATTTGAAGTATTGGCAGTCACTTTTTTTTAAAACTTACAATTTGCTTCCCGAAACTATAATTAGAACTTAAGACTTTTGAAAGCCGAACAATTGAAAACTTCGAAACTGAACAATTAACATATCCCAAAAACATTCAAATTTGCCTTGAGGCTCAAGAGCTCAAAAACAGAGACAACCCAACCTGCTTGAGATGAAACTCAGATTAACTCAAACAAACCATAAACTTCAAGCTGAGACCAAAAGAGAAGCGCAAACTGCTAAGAACCACAAACAAAATGCTGAAAAGAAAATTCAGACATTCAGTAGAGAGAAATATTGGCAACAACTACACAGGATACAATGACAACTTTCTTATTCGCTCCACTTGCCTATATACTGTTTGATAACAAATCAATGTTACACATGTATTGGCTAACGACTCCCTATTGCGTTTTTAAAAGATGAATCTCAACAAATTAGTTGCTACAAAGCATTTGTGCCAAATAGCACTCGACATGATGCTTGCATCAGATTCTCCATCTTTCTTGGTCACAAGACAACTCGTCCATATGATGCATCTATTCATGTGAAAATCTCTGCAATGAGTATCTGAGACCCAGACCCTCCAAAAATAGGCAATGCCTGGGAACAAATGATTCTGGGAAACTATACCAAACATTGTTGGCGCCAAATGGGTGTCCCACGTTCTTCCACCAGGTTCTCATATTTCTGACTATTCAAAATGGTTATGAGGGTGCTCGTGTCAAGAAATCATTAACAGCCAGATTAGCATCCCCATGAGCAACTGCGTCTTCAGGTTCAGGCATGTAGAGAGTAGACGAGGAAGCCTGTAGATAGCAGTAGCCGCACAGTGAAGAAGTGGTCCAAAGTCCTTTCATTTAAAAACTGATAGGCAATGGATACAAATCTGAACTATTACAATACAATGTGTGATGAACAAACACAAATTCGAGGGATATTCAGGTTATTGAAGTTTCTATCATTTCAGGTCTGGTTACTTGTCACGAGAACACATAACATTGCTCATCTAAGTTTAGGTTAGTTTGATTTGGGTGGTCTCAATTCCAATTAGGGCCAAAAACCAGGTTCCTGACCTAAATCCTGAGTGAAGCCTCTTTTCAGTTATTAGTGACAGCTGATTCCTGCACAAGTATGGTCAACTTTGCCGGTCCAGACATGACATTATTGGTATGCAGCTCTATTTTTAAGTTAGGCGAATTTTAGTGATCATTCAAGCCCATCAGAACGTGAAGTATGGAGTTATAAATTTTTTCATTAAAAAAAAAATGAAACATTCCTTGACAAATAATCCAGCATGACGGTAAAAAGATTATGACATTCCCAGAGTTGTAATAAATAATAGCACAAGATCCCTAGAAGTAGCGATAATGGAAGCCATGCCAAAGTCCAAGACATACCTTTGCATCAAGCACCATTTCATCAGTGCTATCTGAAACAAGGCATGCCCCATGAGCCTTCAACCACTCTATGCATTCCTCCAATCCATCTAAATCCTTCTCTTCACCTCCCTCGCCTTCAGATTCACTACTAAAGCCCAGAACCTGAGCAATATATTGAACAGGAACAGTTGGGCGATATGCACTGAGACATGCATTTCACAGCCTCAAATCGCATCTTTTCCATGCAAAGGTCTGTACAATCATGTCAATACGTATCAGCTTACAGCTGAAAAGAAAAGGGAGAAAAGATCGATCATTTGCTCACCCATGAGATAAGTATTCAGATTGGGGGCTGTTCTATAGAGTCTGAAAAACAAGACATAATTTCCTGATGCAACGGCTGCCCTAACTGAGAGTGCATGCCTCACTGCTTCATGCTTCTTAGCTTCATCAGATAATCTGGTAATCATAAATATGCAGAACTATTTGAGTAAAAACAGAAGCTTGAAGGAATTAAGAGTAGATTGAGTACATGATAAAGGATATGAATGTAATTTTTTGGCACCAAAGAAAAATAAATACAAAGCCAGGCTCCTACTGTGGGCAAGCTATTCCATCACATAATCTTGTAGCATAAAACTGCATGCAGAGTTATTACGCATTCCGGTCACCCAGCTGCTCCAACTGCTTAAGAAGCATTTACTCACGGAAAAAATTTAGTTGAAAACACCCCCTCCCCCAAAAAAGGTAACTTAAAAAAGAGTCCAAACTATGTTTTCCATGGAAAATTGGAAACTTTCATTCATTCTATTTTTCAGGAACATAATATTCATTTGATAAGGAATTGTTTGAAAAATAAGGAAAAGGTTGTTTGGCAAGGAAAATTTACTTGAAAAGTTGTCTTTCTCCTTTTGGACTTCAAAATCATGTGCATCCACAAACAAATTACTAAAAATATCAATTCCCTTGGAAAATTTAGCAGGAAAAGGAGGCGCATAATCCCTTCTATTTTCAGAAGCCATTCACCATTCATACCCTCCAAGTAGCTAAATTTTCTCCTGAGATCACTATATCTGTTTCTAATTAACTACAGCCTAGGAGGGAAAAAAATCTGCAAATTATGGATCGTCACCCTAGACATGGCTGATGATAAAAACAATTGCCTAAAAAATAGGCACTGACCTTGGAAAAAAATTTAAAATAAAAAAGTTCTTTCAGTCCAAATTTTATTGCCAAAGATCTGTCAGTAGCTTGGAGGAGAAGCATGAAGACGAGTTGGATTTCTGGTGGTTGCAGGACGAATCCTTTTCTCGTTCGGTGGAGTGTCAAGAAGGAAAGGAATTGTCAGATTTTTAGGGCAAAGCTATTCCCTATCAAGATTTCAAGCTCTACTTTTCGATAATCTTGTATAGTTGTCATGTGCTCAACAGTGGAAGGAAGTTAACTTTTTTGAATTTTGTCAATAACATTATTCATAAAGGCTCAAGGATTTGATGTTTTTCGCATTTGCCTTTTGTACATGGGTGGCACTCTTAGAGACATTTTTATTCAACTTTTTGTTTACTCAAAAAAATTACCTAGAGCTGGCAAAATTTTGTCACTCATTTATCCAAATTTGTCCGACCCAAGAAAACCGGGTAGTCATAAACTTTTCGTCCGACTTTTAAATTCGGACTTAAGAATTTTCCTAGTTATGTTGTCCGCACCCGATTTTGACCCGAATTTAGGCTTGTATGATTTGTCGACCCGGAAAAAACCGGGTATTAAAAATATTTGTCTGACTTTTAGACAGTCCGATTTGACTGACTCAAACCTCAACTTAACCAACGCTGTTACTAAAAATAGGATACAGTACACAACAGGCAGTAAATGCATTGCTCCAATAAACCACCCCCTCCCCCAAATAAAAAGGGGGTGGCAGGAGACAGCCAACACGGAGGGAGGAAAACAGATAGCCCAATTAGCTACTACGAGTCTACGACCTCAGGGTAAACCTTGAGACATGGACCCAGGGGAGGAGAAGAATACAAAGCAAATCATAGATCCATCAACATAAGATCCAGCCCAACATAAAATGAGTATTGATGCCAGTATAAGCATCTTCCACGAATACTACTAACCTTGACATTAATGATAGCAACTCTCTCCTGTTGTTAGAGTGCAATATCACAGAAAGCAAGTTGTAAGCAGAAAATTCCATGTGGCACCCTGCGTTTCCTTCAGCATATAGGGATTTCAACTGTGATCGGCACTGCAGTCAAAACAGTCAAAAAGAATCAGCAGAATTTAAACTTTATCACAAGGTACATTGGAATATTCAACTGCAATTTGCTAATGAGGGCAATGTCTGATATATAAAGGAAAATTTTAGCAGCCATGGCCAATAACATAAACAATTCCAAACTCTTCTATACCATTAGAGTGGATGGCCTCTCACTATCCCTGCAATGTGTTATTTATCTAGCAAAAGTGAGACTATATCCTTTCATCAAAAGCAACAAATAATATTTAATTTTCACCAAAACAATATTTTCACCAAAACACTCAAATAAATCAAGGACACACAAACTACTGTTCTAATTAATTCAAAAGAAATTACTAGTGAAACTATGTTCAGAATAGATCAATCTAAAAACTACACACTTCGAATGGTTTTCAAGCCACCAACCTGATTATACTCGGGCAAGTCCCCAAATTCAAGAGCAAGTCGAGCATGAGTTTCATAGACCTGGAGGATTGTTAAATGTTAGAATCACTATGAAAAATGATATGATTAATATATTATGACAAAGAAAGTCATAAGACATGATAACTTTCTCAAATAAACTATTTACAGGCTGCACACAAAACAGATTAATTTGCCATGAACCCCCATGAATTTCTTCTGAAGTATGAATAGAAAATGAAGACAACAATTACTTACCTTAACAGTTAGTTCATTACGGATCCTCTGCACAGTTAAATCTTGACGAATTGACTTCAGCTGATCACATTTGTAAAGGTAGTTCTTTTCTGAATTCTGAACCATTAGCAGAGCCTTTTCCAGCACTTCCTCCGGTCTCACCTGTAAGTAAGACACATTGATTATCAAAAATATTTCAACCTAGTTCATCACTGATGTTTTGTTTAAAAAATAAAAGATAATGTGCAAGGAAAAGGTTTTACAGTAGATGGATCGGGCGCAGAAGTAAGACGCAAATATCGCTTCTCGATTTCCTGGCAAGTACCCTTAACAGTGAGGGCATCCCAGTCAATATCTTCAACAGCTTTGGAACCAATATCTTCAGATGTCCTGCTAAGAGCCGTTGCTATGGCCCTTCTGGCATACAAATTTCCAGCTCCCACATTTCTGGGTCTAAAATGATTCTCTGATCTCTGTCCATTCCCTTTCTCAAAACGCTTGGAACGGTTCTCACGTCTCTTTCTTTCCTCCGGTGAGTTGGCAAGTGCTACTGCCCCAGAATAGTACGCTGTCAAACTTTGCTCCTTATCGCTATCGCTCGATGCATCACCATTTACAGTAGTGCCTAACTCATTACCAAATCGTTGTCTCTTCACAGGCCTATGACCACTTCTGCTAGCACTATTAGGTTCTGCTGTAGAAAACTTACTGACAATAACATCCTTGGTCTCTGGTTTGCCACTGATAAACTGCATAGAGATTGCTGAACTATTTACACCAAATCAAAATTGAAGAGACATGTAATGATGCAAATGGCTTATTCAAGGCCAAATCTATTCAATATTTGCACACATAAAACAGGTGAACATACTTGCGTCAAGGAGAGAGTGACTAGGCACATTGTAGGGCTGGAAACTAGCCCAAGCACAACATGAGACAAGGGGTGATGACAGTAGTAAAGTTGTAACAGAGCAATACACAAAACAAACTTTACAGCTAAGTGAGCAGAAAGCAACAGTTAAGATACCTTACGATCCCTTCCATTGAATGGAACCCATCCCCCATGTTTAGCAGAATCCTGATAGGTAGATGTTGGGTTTTCAACTGGTTTATCTTCTGGTAACGGTTCCCACCTACTTTTAGTTCGTCTACTAGGACTTCTTCTAAACGCGGATAATGAAGAGACTGGTGCTGCACTCTGTCTGTGAACAACAGAATTACAGAAGGAAAATGAATGTTAAATACAACGGGTCCTCTCTTAAAACAAATCAACCAGTAATTAATTTACTTTAGAAGATGAGTTGACGCCGTCATGGAACAAATACATCGTCATCATTCGTTAATTTGGAGCAGTAACATTCTCGGAAGACCAATTTAATAAGTGAGAGATACATATGCCTAGAGCCGAAACAGCAATCAATAACAAAATCAATAGTATCAATAGCAAAAAACACCGACTGTAGCAGCAATAGTTAAGCTCATCCCATGGAGATTCCAAATAAATAGCACTTGTGAATACACATGCAAGCAAGTAGCACATTTAAAAAAATTGGACAAGTCTCCTGCTCAAGATGTGTTGAGTCCAAAATGCTAAATTGGCAGGCTACATGTTATAATGTAACAAACTCCGAGTCCAACCTTTTTGTCTAGAACATGATAACAAAATTTGTAGACAGAAAAGAAATAGCAAGAAATAACACAAAACACAAACACGTGCACATACGCACAAATACATGTAGGTGGGTTGGGGGAGTGGTAGAATACACCTTTTCCAACAGACTTAGTAGCACAGCAAAAGAGCAGACACATGAAAAAGGACAAATAGCTCAATCTACAGCCTTTCCAAATGAGGTTTTTTTGGGGGTGGTGGTAAAAGAAAAGAGAATAAAAAGGACAAAAATTGGATAGAAGCTATCATCCTACAATAGGATTATATACATCCAATATGGAAACTATCCACAAAATCTAGACCATCAAAAGAAGAATGCCAAGAGTTCCCATTATCCCAAACTAGAGAGTCTTGAGAAAATTACCCTTTAAGTGATGGAAAAATACCTCCCCCTCTCAAAGGATCTTCTACTTCTCCCACACCAAAGGCTCCATAAAAATCACCTTTCCACATCTTATTTGTGAGAATTACATATCAATGTCCCACAGCTAACCTCTGATAAGAAGCCAAAGATTCTCCAGTAAAGTGCATCTACAACGTCTCTGGGGGTTTTACGGTTTGAGAGGATTATAGAAAATTTCACAGTCGATATGCTGCTGTTTGCTTGTTTTTTAATTCCCTTTTTTTCTTCTTTTCAATGGACAGATTTTCTCTCTCTTTGTTTTTGGCCCCACTTCATACAAATGAAGCTAGTACTCGGACACAGACATCTCGACACTGATTTTGGGTTTTGCAGCATGGTTTCCAAATCAAATGCTGTTTACATAGATAGAACCTCCACACAGACATCTCGACTCTGATTTTTTGTCAACATTTTTAACTTGCTCAGATACATTGTATTACATGAAACCCACATATGGTGTAAGTTCAGAGGAAGCTCGTATCAGCATTCATGGCCTCATCTGAATGATTCACAAACATATTAGATGATACATCTACGTCACAGGCTATAGAGTAAGTTGAAAGCACAAAGTGCAGAATAGGCATGCCTGAGAGCACAGCATCAGCAGTAGTCAGACAGGAGACTAAAGCACTATAGGTAATGGAAGAAATAAATTAGAAAGTTAAAGCTCAAATCACAGTTCTCCACCTGCCTCAACCCAGTATTTTGTAAAATTACAAATGCAAAAGGAGAAAAATAGGAAGAAAGCAGGAGGAAGCATATCAGAGTAGCAGCACGATTCACAAAGTAATGCCAAATATATCAGCTACCCAGAAGATTAAGATGAGTAGCAGTCACACAACATAATGCTAGTCAAAACTACAAACAGCATTCCTACTAAAATAGCAAAACAAAAATAACTGAATATCATAAAGGTTATCCAATGATGACCAAATCAAAGCTGCAAATAAACAAGGAGAAAGAGAAACATACTCATTATTCACTGCACTTGTATCAGGAATAGGGAACAAG
This sequence comes from Talinum fruticosum, assembly GCA_021018815.1. Taxonomy (NCBI): domain Eukaryota; kingdom Viridiplantae; phylum Streptophyta; class Magnoliopsida; order Caryophyllales; family Talinaceae; genus Talinum; species Talinum fruticosum. The sequence continues at coordinate 3,564,323 of JAITYX010000022.1, forward strand.
GGTTCTGTATCCCAGTCTCGGGAGTAAAGTGTTCCATCAGCAGTTGCTTTAGTAATCATCTAAAGCATTGAAAAACAGATACTAATATTAACTTCAATCTAAAAAAACAGATTGTTACAAGAGAACGAATAGGATGAATAGAATCTTAAGAAAACAAAAGACTAATCATCTCAACAATAGATAGCAATGAAATATACTAGAAAGCATATCAGTCATGCCAAAGCTACCAGACCTAGTCAACGCATTGTTCAGATGGGTTTGGTTTGGGTCAACTTCAGATCAGACAGAACAGACTAATGTCTTGTTTGGCTTTGTTTCATTCTGACTTCAGGTAAATCTTAAGTCTAAAACATTTCAGGTCAGATCCTGTATGCAGGCATGGCATTTAACTAAGATCAAAGGCAAGTATAGATTTAGAAAATGGGCCATTTGTTTTGGTTTCAAATCAGGAATCAGGTTGATTTGGGATAGGCCCATGTCAAGGTTAATTAGGTTCAGGTCGAGTCATCTATAGTAAGGTCAACTTCAGGTCTATTGCTAGTCGGTTCAATGAACTTGTCTTGCTAGTAAATCAACATTACAAGAAAATTCTGGTCATTTGATTACAATGGATTCAATTCAGGTTTCAGTTAAAATTGGGATAGCTTCTATTTCACATCTCAGGATAGTAATGGCCATACGGGTCCTAGTAATTCAGGTGAAGTTTTTGTCCAGCTCATTCAGGTTGTGCAATCAAGTAAAGGCCAAATTTAGGGAACTAGCAAGTGAGATTTGATGCAATCTCTAAGGGAAAAAAATGTCCGATCTGTATTCCAAAAGAAAAAGAAACAAAAAGATGATCTAAATCCAAATAAAAGAATATAATCCAAGCCAATATTTGCATCGAGGCTCCACCAACACCACCCATATTTGACCCTTTTCCCTCTCATCCTGCAAAAACCCAAGCCCCAACCTTGACTTCCTTTCTCAAATAGCTGCACCTCTCTCTTTCTCCGCTACTTTTACAATTAAACTGACCAACACCTGGCATTGGAGGAATCCACGCATTGCTAATGGTGGTCTACCATCCATAATCCATACTGTCAACAACAATAAGTCCCATTGTGGGTCCCACTTGCGTAGGATCTGGAGAGATTGTAGGCAGAGCATTTCTGCTCACAGAAAGACAGATTCCAAGAAACCCACGTTAATAGCTCCAACTGTACTACACCTTACCCCCCCAACCCCCTGTTATCATTAGGCAGTCACCATTGGATGTTTTCCAACCTGTTGACATTGATTATGCGAGTTCTTGGCTTTTATTACCACTGTGTTTTGATATTTTTTCCAAAATACCACTATGTTTATTTTCGTTACCTGTGTACCACTTAGTTGCAGTTTGTTTTCTCAAATACCATTTTGTGACCTGTTGACCAGCTACAGCAGGTAATCTTGAACTTTTGATTTTTTTATATTAGCAAAAAACTTTTTAAATTCCAAAAGATTAAAAAGAATAATCAATTACTAACTCTTTTCATGGCCCAGCACCTCCATCTCCACCCTAGTGACCAATTTCCATGTTGCCATTACCGGCACCGGAGGGCTGACCACATAACCGGCAATCTAATGCAGGCACCCACACACCAGATTTAGCCCCTCCTGTCAGTCCGTCTCCTCCTCCTCAAGTCATCTCCTTTCTCTCTCATCCTTCAAGCAGCAGAAGCTCTCAAGATAGGTCTTTCATGGCAGCATATTGGGAGGTCTTGGAATATAATCATGTCTGATTTCCACCACTATCTCCACTAGTAGCACTACATCCACTTCCATTATTGTTGAGCAATTCAATCAAAGCAAAACCACCATAATCATAAACTCAACATTTCCATTTCATGACTTTACAGAACAAGTTAAAGCTTTTGATTCTCTTCAATTTCATTCTATTTTTAATTTAAACATCTTGAATAGATTAAGGGCAGTTCTCCTAATCTGTCTCTGATCTCCCTTCAGTCCCCTCTATATAATCCGGCGTACCTCCATCAAATTCGACTCTCTTTTCCTCTTCTGGTATTCTATGAAGTGGACAAGCGAGAAATTTTGGCCACTAGAAACAGATGTATGCAAAAATTGAGTGCAAACAATTACCATAGGGCTAGCTAGTGGCCGATGAACACCAAGCGTTAGATTCCCAAGTAACTAGTGAGTCCAATGGTGATCGTTTGTCAACAAGATGGAGGAGAGAGAAAGCCATGATACTATTAAAGGTGGAGGTGGATGAGATAGAGTGACATCAACACGGTGCCAAGATAGGTTGCTGTGGCTCTCACCGGAACTCGGACTATCTCTGTTCAAGTTTGCCGGCGACCATGGTGGTGCTGCGCAAGGATGTACATACCAATTATGGGGATGGAGATGGAGGTGCTGGGTCATGGAATTGTTGAGAGAGAAAAGAGTTAATAATTATTTTTTTGGATCAAAGAAAGAGTTAATAGCTGGTTATTTTTTTCAATATTTTGGAATTTAAAAAGGTTTTTGCTAATATAAAAAAGACAAAAAATCAAAAGTTTAAGATTACCGGTTATAGTTGGTCAACAGGTCACAAAATGGTATTTGAGAAAATAAACTGTAACTAAGTGGTACTCAGGTAACAAAAATAAACATAGTGGTATTTTGGAAAAAATATTAAAACACAATGGTAATAAAATCGAAGACCTCTTGATTATGCAGATAAGCTTGCCTCTTCACAACCCCCATCCTTGTCAAGCCTTTCTCCTCATCCCCCCCACCAACACACACACAAAACCTTATAAGACTTCAGTATGCGTTTATGATGCTGCACACGTTTTCTGAATCATGAGATTGGTGTACTAAGAGCACGGTATATGGATGTATTGCATTGGTCCTGAATCTTAGCATCTGAACTCTAAGCTTCACTTAAACACTCCATTTTAAGATTCAGACAAAGTTGAGCTACAAATTAACCAGAGAGAGGTGGATCAATGGTGACGCATCCTCCGTCAGGAATGGATTTAGATCCAAATGTTATGTTGGGTTGGAATCAAAGTCACTTTCATCCCAACCAAATCCAACCTATTGTCAATCCTACATGCGTAATTGGGCAAATATAGAATCAACTCAACATCAACTTAAGTCTATGAGTCGAGTCCCTTAGTTTAAAAAGCTCAAGGCGCACAAAAGCGCAAAGGGTCCTGGAACCAGGGCACGGGCTTTTTAGAATGGAGTGCATTTACTTAAAAATGCTTGAAAATCAATACCAAGCAATATTTTTGATCGAATATGCTAGGTGATGACATCAAATAAGTGATTAGATATCATTGTACTATGAAAAATACAACAAAGAGTCTTAGATTGTGATAATACAATGAATTCGATACGATTTTAACCATAAAAGAAAGCAAAAAAATAGCACAAATTGAAAAAAATGGTGCAATTTACCCACTTATTGTCTAACAAAGACAGAAACAAGAGAAAGAGGGGAGGGGGAGATACAGAGAGAGAGAGAGAGAGAGAGAGAGAGAGAAATAGCAAAAGATAGAAAAAAAGCTCACTGAGGCAAGCAAGGCGCACGAGGCGCAACTGCGTCCTGGCTGAGGCACACACTAAGGCGCGTGCCTCATAGGGCTTTTTGGAGGGGGTGGGCTTTGGGCTTTTCTGTGCCTAGGGCGCGCTTTTCTAAACTCATTAACTTTCTTGCAACATTGTTAGGTCATGCCAGCTTCAGGTTTAGTCAACTCCTGAGTTGGGTTACTTCAGGTAGGGACTGGTATTAAATAGCATGATTATTCAGGTTAACACAGGTCAGGTTAGATAATCATATATGGGTCAGTTTTGTGGGTCTAACTTTGTTCATTAGCGCTTGCAACATTGTAACATGTTGAATCTCTACTAGAATGTGTTCAACTTAGCATAATTCATGAATATGATACTACAAAAATATCATCATTTCTCCATCAGCAGCAATATCTTAACAATGCAGTTTCTGGCTCAATCAGCATAAGACAGACATGTTGTATTTACCAATACAATGTGGCTAACCTCTTTCATTATTTCTTGACAAGCTGCTCTTTGTTTTTCATCCTTGCAACGAGCCAAAGCCCTCTCCACATAACCTCGAAGTGACGCTGGGAAAACCCCAGGCTGCAAACAGTAACAGGGGGAAAAGTCAAATTTGGGCAAGAATCCCCAGCAAAAGCTCATTGACCAACGCAAATCAACAATAGTTTAAATTAAAATATCAACAAAAAGAAAATGTTATAGCCCCTACTCTTGAGGATGCCCTTAATCATGGCTAATCAAGATAGGGAACAAAGGAATGAAGAATAGTCACCTTAAGGCTCGACTCAGAAGCATTGCTAGACAAAATTTTCTCATTTGGCTTTGGCATTGAGACACTGACATAGGCTGGCTTTGCCGTTACAGTTGATGTAGAGGAATCTTTACTGCTTTTTGTCAGACCAAAAGCCAAATTTGGAGCAATCCTTGGATTAGTTGGAATCTGCAGTTTGCTAACCCTGTGTACATCTGCTGGAGGAGGAGGAGGAGGAGGTAATGAGGGTTGCTGGTACGTCTGTTGCAATTGAGGTGCACCAGTATATTGTGAATTGGGCACATGCAAAGGCGCATTCTGCTGCTGACCCTGAACACTAGGATAAGAAGAGTTCACATCTAAAGCCTTCTGATAATCAGACTGAGCGCTAGAAACATGCTGAGTTTGGAATGTCTGAGCTGCATGTTTCCAGTAATCATCATGTGCGCCAACGGTATTGCCAGTCTGGTAAGGCACCACGAAGAAAAATAATAGGTTTATTGTGTAAAAGCAAAGACATAAGACTTATTAGACACACAAAAATGCATGACTAAATTTACAAGTATATATGAAACACATAAAAACCGTATGGCAGTCAAATATAATAGCCAGTTGCTATTTAGATACACTATAAGACCAAATTCCTCGGGTACTGAGGTAGCAATTTCAAACACATAACAACCATAAAATCAATCGAGTGGGCCATTTGCTGAAAGGATAAAAATTTTGTACTTATTTAGCAAGGAACAAAGACGCTCCCCATGGGCTATAGAAGAATTTCTCTTGGCTCCTTTTGGTCCAGACTGCTTCCTAGGGCGTCATCAATGGCTAGCGAAGGCAAAAGCAAATCTTGTTCAGATCAACCACCCTGGTCAAAGGTTGTTCAGTGATGGAGGATAGAGGTTGCAAACAAAGGAAGGCTGAACTGGAAATGAGGTGGGAAAGAGGAGTTGCACTTGAAGTAAGAGCCATCTATGAGGTGCACGGTGACAAGGGTAGATCTGGCAAGCCTCATAATTAGATGGAAGGGGCCAATGAGGCTCGTTAACCTCATACCATCCATCAACAAGGTCAGTGGCAGGAAGCAATAGTGACTTGTGAAGGGGGTGAGAAGCGGCATTTGCTGAAGAGAGTGAGAAGATGTGTGTGTGCATGTGAGCTTCCCATGAGCATCTCCAATAGCTTAGCTAGGTTTGAAGGAACTCATGGGTATGGGGATACAAGTTCAAGAAAGATTTGGAGGATGGAATGGTGGTCAAATGGGTGGAGAGGTAAAGAGAGGAAAGAGCCGGTAAGTCAACCGTTTCTGTTAATTATTAATTCATTAACTTCACAATTTGACAACGTGAGCACCTTGTTTACACCTTCAAATTGGTGTACATTCTCAAAATAAAATAACTTTAACTAAATGAATATTTTCTGTTGAGATATGAATATCCCTGTATAGGAATACACATATCCCTTTATGGAAGATGAATGTACTTAAGAGATTGAATATGCTCCAGCATATATAATATTGGATTTGCATGGAGAAGCAACAAAATGGTGTAAGTGTTTCCATATATGATCTTCCAATTGCCCATATCGTAATGATACTACCAACTTCTCAGCACCTAATGATTCAAATGGTCTCCAAATTCAACAACTACTATGCATTAAATCATCATTTCTTTGAGGCATTATCCATCACACTAACCCCTGTGCGAGAGAAGCTAATATTGATGCTCATTGACATACAATAAGCCAATCTTCGAGACAATTTGATCTAAAAAGCTTCAGAAGTTTAAAGAGAAATGTGATCGACATCAATCATCAGAAAATGCCGAACTTCTCTGTGACTTTAGGTTTGTGCAAGTCAAACTAGTCAACATGAAATGCAGCTGATGAGATACAAATAGAGATATCATTCCTACATCTTACTAAGAAAGAAACCTGAAGATCCCCACAACCAACACTCCTTCTTTTCCGGTTGGCACACACAGGGAGGAAGAGTGCAGCTGACATTTTAAATTCATAAGATTCTGCAAAAATTCACTCCCAACAATCTGCAATAGGATAATCTCAGGGAAGGGACATAATCATTGACTAACAATATAAAATAGTCGACCAAAACCAAGTCACTCACCAAGTGTTTTATCTTCCACTACCACAGCCAAGGTTATTAAGCTAGAAGCAACTATTTCCCATTGTATTCCCATTGTGCATAAGGATGAGGGAGGCCCAAGTGGCTTTACGGTGAACACCCTCAACCCCCCAAAAAAAAAGGGCAAAGAGAGAGCCTTTGGTTGCATCCTTAGTTTAAAAAAGCTCAAGACGCAGAATAGAGCAAAGAGTTCTGGACTCCGTGGGGCAGGATTTTTGGAATGAGGAGCTCTTACTAAGAAATGCTTGAAATCATTACCAAACAATATTTTTTGACAAATAAGCAAGATGATTAAGTGAATAGATATCATTTTAACAACAAACAATACCACACAGAGTGTGATAACACAATGAATTCGCTACAACTTTCACCAAAAAGCAAGCAGAAAAAAGAAAAAATGGCACAAATAATACAAAATCTGAAAGTTAATGTATATTGATTGAGTTTGAAACACAATCAACAAAAATTCATGCCTGATGGCAATTAATTATCCTCACACATACGTAATCTTGCACAATTTCTCAAGTTTGACTGAAAATTTTCAAATCTCTCACTAAAGCGCGCGAAGCGCAATTATGCCTTGGCTGAGGTGCGCTTCCACGGGCTTTTTCAAAGAGATGCGATTGGCCCCTAGCAAGGAGCAAGTGGGTGGGCTCTGAGCTTTTGTACGCCTAGGCCTGCCGGAGCACTTTTTAAATTAATGTTGCATCTCAAACTAAATAGGGCACAAGACTGGTGGGGTTTCATGCCACCAATGAATTCAAAGTGTGGTCCATTTGCAAAGACATAGCAGCGTGAAAAAGATTTCGAAGTTGAGCAAACTAGTTTTGCACCCCCTTAACAACCTCAATATGCTACACAATTGCCACATTAGAGCAATTTTTGTGATACCACAATTGTGATTGAAAGTGTATTTTGAATTCTTGATACTACCTTTTTTGCCCAACACCCCCTCTCCCCCTCTCCTTGGGTAAAAAGGGGGAGGAAGAGAGATAAGAAAAGGGAAATCTTCATGAGTGCACACAGAATTGGGCCTCTAACCACACAAAAACAAGAAGGAAAAAACACAGAGAATTATAATATATCAGCCAAAATGAGAAGCTGCCCACCTCAAAATACAAAGATTACCAATAAACATGAAATACTCCACTAGATGAAAGTGATACTAAAACACTCTCCAAACCATCCTATCGAAGCATGATAATTTTGCAATACGCCTAAAGGCAACCCACATAAAATATGTTACGGAAAATGCCTAGCTATGAATTTAGCAATATGCATAAAAGTTTATTTGCAATACCCTTCACTTTATCTTGAATTTGTTGGGTTCACACTCCTCAAGTGAACAGCGGAGCTAAGGGATTTTAATGGAGCATCTCATATGCATATGGACAATAAACATCGGAGGAATTTGACTAATCGAGTACTTACAAGTGAAGATCTTAGTTTTAAAAAGTGCAAGCAGCACAAAAACCCGGGCTTCGAGGTGAAGGCACGAGCTTTCTGGAACGAGGTGCACTAACTAAAAGCTGTTCGAAAATCATTACCACATAATAATTTTGGTCGAATATGCTAGATGATGACATCAAATAAGTGATTAGATATCATTTAACTACGAAACATACAACAAAGAGTCTAAAGAACACGAGACAAGAGAAAGAGACAAGAGAGATAGGGGTAGGAATTCACTACGATTTTCACCAAAAACCGGGCAGAAAAAAGAAAAAAATAGCCTAAATTGAAAAACAAGGGGCAACTTACCCACTTCCTCAAAGTCTAACGATCTGTTTGTGTTGAAATTAAAGAGGGGAAGGGAGGGAAAAGAGGGGAAGGTAATGAAGGCGAAGGGAAGGGAAATAAAGTTCATTATGTTCCCCTTGTTTGGATATGTTAATATTAGGGACGAGAGGGAAAGGAGGGGGAACAGTTAAAAATCATTCATTCCCCCTCATTTTGGAGGGGAATGAGGGTGAAACGTTCCCTCTCCTTTCCCTTTCCTCCCCCTCATCTAATCTTTCCAAACAAGGGGAATTAAAGTTAATTAACCTTTATTCCCCTCCCTCCCCTTCCATCCCCTCAATCCAAACACACTATAAAAAAAACAGACAAGAGCAAGAGACAAGAGAGCTAGGGATAAAAATAGACAAAAAAAAATAGAAAAAATCCATGTGAAGCGAGCGCCTACGCGTCGCACCTTGGCTAAGGCGCCTTCGGAGGGGCTTTGGAGGGGCTGCGCTTCACCCCTTCCAGGGCAAGGGGTGCACTTTTTAAAATAAGGTGAAGATCCTTGCCGGGCACACAATCAAGAGAACATGTCTCTCAAAAACGAAGTAGGATGAAGTAAAAGGAAACAACAAGAAATTAAGAGGCCTAAACTATATTGTTTGGCATCTCAAGGAACAAGAACAAAGGCATTATCGTGGTTGAGGAGGCCTTTTGGATTTAGGGGTTGGATGTATAAATGAATGAACATGGTAAGCAACAAGTCGCTGTCAATGTAGCCAGCATCTATGCACATCAACAAATTTTGGAGGAACGATTAGAAGCGATAAGTAATAATAGGGTTAGAGTTAACCGACATGAGGCGTGCTCGGCTTTCATTGACAACTAGATAAATGAATCACGGCTTTGACATTGTTGGATATCCTAATGCATCAAAAGGAGCTCTTAGGACATCACATTAAAGGACAATAAAAGACGAAAAGAGAAACCTAAGAAGAACCGAGCTTTATAGGAAGATATCACCAGACATCCTTCTTCGGTTGTTTCACATTAATTATAACTTCCGTTGCTCCTTAAGACCATTGGTTGTCCCATTATCTCTTCCACATTTAGTTGCACTCTAGACCTACATAACCTAAACCTACATGACCTAGCCATTAATGTAGAAAGAAAAAAATGAGAGCCATTTTATTATCAATGTTAAGAGTATTGTGTGTGTACGTGTTGTAATTACTTGTTTACCACTCCTACTATTTTCACTCTTACAACTTTTTTATGAGTGCTTTTACTCCTATGCCATTAACGAGAGAACCTTTATGTGAGTATCCAGGAAAAAACCACTTTGGTAGATCAAACGTATTCACTCCTACATCATTAACAAGAGAATCTTCATGTGAGTATCCAGGAAACGACCACCTTGGTAGATCAGAGGTAGGGGTGTAAGGCTAAGGGGTGCAAGGATGGATACATCTTAATCTCCTCGAAACTGGCTAGTAAGTCATGCAGGCAGCATTCTTGTTGTTTCCAGGGACATTCTTGTTGTTTCCAGGGATATGCACGTTTTGTGATTCTCAACATTTCCAGGGATACAGAATCCACCAAAGAGGTCTTGTAGCAAGCAAGAACAGTATACTCCCTGCATCCTAAACTTAAAAAATGCGCTCACGGTGAGCCTAAGCCGATAAAAGTGTGAAACCCATCCACTTGCGCCTTGCAAGGTGTCAACCACAGCCTTTTCAAAAGCGCGACTCAGATGCGCTTCAGGGGTGCCATAGTGAGAGATTAGAAAAATTTTGCTCAAATTCAAGAAACTGTGCAAGATTACCCGTGTGTAAGGATAATTAATTGCCATTCGAGCATGGATTTTGTGTTGATTGCATCTCAAACTCAATCAATTTACATTAACTTCCAGTTTTTGTGTTGTTTGTGCTAATTTTTCATTTTTTCTGCTTGCTTTTTGGCGAAAATCATAGCGAATTCATTGCACTATCACAATCTAAGACTCTTCATGATATTTTTGTATTAATAATGATATCTAATCACTTATTCAATGTCATCAACTAGCTTATTCGTCAAAAGATATCATTTGGTAATAATTTTCAAGCATTTTTAGTACAAGTGCACCTCGTTCCGGAAAGCTCACACCGCAAGCCCCTAACCTTTTGTGGTTTTGGGTGCCTTGAGCTTTTTAAACTAAAATCCTAAAAGATTATCGCATACAATATATTACATAGAGACAGGATTTATATACTATCTGTCTACAAATTGTTCAGAGTGATAAAAATCAGCAATCACACAACCACAGCAAAATTTTGTGATGTCCCAAAGATGGAATAAGTGAGAGAGTTTTCCAGCAGGGATTATTGTAATATACAGTAAGGAACTATCGGAATGCATGTGCTCAGAAGTTGGAATATAGGAAATCTGAAAACAAATCAAGAAACATTTATGTATCACACATTTTTCGGCACGTGAAATTCAAACAGGGAAACCACTGATCTGTAATTAAGATACTGGTATATTCAGATCCATTATGAGACTGTAAGTTTCCTTTAGAAAATTTCACTACTATAAGGACTCAGATCAGAAGATGGATCAGAAAGCCACAACACCCAACATAACACTAATAAGCTCAATCCGGAACCGGAATACTTCATGCATCATAGCATATTATAAAATAAAGAATAATAATTTCATGCATATTTGCAGTAATAAGTGCGAAGCATCGTTTTAACTAAGTTCACTCATCAAAACAAAAGAAATTTTTTTCCTTAACCAAGTGACTAGCAACTAAAAGGTTTCCTTCTAGCCATTTCTGAAGTAAACGAAAACGTGGGGGAAAATTCAAACCTGCACTGATGGCACTGCAGATGGGGCAGGCTCTGGCTTCCAAGCTGGAGCATATGATGGCTGCGGCTGGCTAGTGGGAGTCACATACCCACTGGAAGCACCAGGAATTGGACATGACATACCAGCTGTATCGTTGACAGTAGTATTTTCTGTTCCAGGTGCACAGGTAACTTCAGTCTGACTGTTGTAATAATCAGTCCATTGTTTATAATGCTGCTGATAATTGGGATTTGTTGTTGTCGCAGCATTGGTTGAACTGTAGGCGCTGCTTGAGTCTTGGCTATAATTTGCATAGTAGTTTGGATAGCTTCCTTGACTCCACGTGTTAGCTTGGCTGTTGTAACCACTTCCTGTGTAAGCTCCAGTTGTCTGATAATCACCAGGATTGTAGTAAGTGCTTGAATAACTTGTAGGCCCAGCATAAGACCCGGTATTCTGAAATGAGGAAATAGGCTGATAAGGAGAACCTGTGTTTTGATAGGCTCCTTGAGCTTGAGGATATGGTTGATTAGACTGCTGCTGGTAGCTACTATAATAATTTGTGTACTCAGAACTTCCATAATTATATGGATTTGCAGAGGTTGGGTATGTTGCATAGTTAGCGTACTGTGATGCATTATCTGTTCCAGGAGCTGTTGATGTAGAGATATGGGAAGGCGCATTTGTACTAGCCGGGACAGTAGTAGATGGCTGCGGATTATACTGGTAGCTCAAGTTTTGAAAAGCTCCATTCCCTGGATTTGAACTATCTACCCCATGCGGAGGCCATGAAACAGATGTAGACCCCATTGCTGAGGGATAATATTGATATGTCTGCCCTTGGCTCCCCCAGTTGGATATTTCTGGATAAAAACATAATGCACCAACATTTGTCAAATATTAACATAATATAATTATTCAAAATATAAGATCCTCCCAACTATAAAATATCAAGAACATGATGATTTTAAGTGTTAAACATGAGAACTAATTGCCCATCTTAACCATATAAAAAAGACATCCAGCTGGATTTACTCAAGCAACAAGCTTTTCAGCGTGCCTTTCATTATGGATCATATTATAAATATTTTGAGAAGGCCCACATCCAAATATAATTAGCATAATGGTTGCCCTAGGCTTCTTTAAAGCACCAACCTTGGATTATGGTCTTCAAATCCCATGGAGCACAATTCTCCTTGTTTGAGGGGATTAATGCAAGCTTAATGGGTTGCCCAGTTGGTGATCTGTTCCCCCTACCCCCTCCTGATCTACTAACCCCTATAATCTTGTGTCAACCCTCTCAAACAACAAGGATAGCCTCTTACCTTAGCCCCCTAAAAAATCATACTCTCATTTTTTTCTCAGATGTGTGCAGTAAAAGAAAGGTTGAAAATTAAACTCTCATTTTGTAACTAGCCATCCACCTTAATAGTATGAAAGAAAGCGTTTGGCAAGCCTACTAAGTAATCTCAAGATCAACGGAAGAACTGTGGAATAAGCGGGCCAAACAGAGCCATCTGCGCAATACAGGTCTGCTGTGTGTTAGGACTTCGTGAGAGACGAGTAATGTCAGTTCGTGGTTACCACTTTTTCATGGTATAGACCTTTCGAAATTCACCAGGAGAATAGACCTTCCAGGCTGCTATCTCAAAACTGTCAAAGATTCTCCTATGTTTTTCTTCTTTTTTTCTGCTGCAGCTAGTAAGTGCTAAGCTAAGGTCTTTCGCCGTCCATAAGACGACTACTAAAGCTACTCTCATAATTGTTTTGAAAGCCTCAGTTTTCTCAGCTACTTCTAAGGGTTTTTCAGGTTACTTTATTGCTTGACCGATATAATAGGTTTTAACTTTTAAAAATCAAAAGACAATAAGACATTGGAGATGAGTAAACTACCTACAGGAAAAATCATCATGGAAAGAGTGTGATTTCAAGGAGGAGCTCTTGCTACTAGATATTCCATTTTCATATCAAAGAGATTATAGTCTTTGAAAGGCTACGGTACTCAAGTTTGGGGACAAAGATTCTCATGAATGTGGATTTGTAGGTTACATTATACTATTTTCACAGAGGTTGACATGCTTGTTTTGCCTAATTAGAAATGCCAAGTACAAGAAGTCAAATATCAGATCATACCAAGTACCCAAGATTGGCATAAACAACCTTAGTAAGTAACATAATTACAATATACAGCAAGCAAGCATGCAACTACATGGACCTTCTACTCTGAACTTCACAGTTCACATAACGAAACCCTCCGCATGATGGAACAAACACACAAATTCAACAATGAAGTAGACAAGAAGTATCAGCATAAGAATCACTAACAAATTAAAAATCAACAAAAGTTCAAAGTTCACATTCTTCCATAACACCAAACAAGGCAAAAAGAAAGGCCACATCTTTCAGAATAACATGCTCCCTCCACCTAATTAAACATAATGCGTAACTAGTTACACTCTGCCCTCCCAATCCGATGCCCAAAACAGGGATAGTGCAGAAGAAGAAATGCACCCGAGCTCCCAAAGCTCAGAAGATCACCAACTATGTACATAGGGAAAAGTATGAAGGGATGAACTTTAAAACACAACAGGGGCAGAAGAAAATGAAAATTACCAACAAATCCAACTCAAAAATCCCGTTAATACCAACTTAACTGATTAAACATAACCCAAATTCAACTAAATTGAATAGAGAGGTGAAAGAAAAACTAAGTTGACATAAATCACTAAGCAAAGAAAATAAAAGGGTTCGAGAAATACCTCGAGAGGATTAGGGGCACTACTAGCTGTAGCTGCTTCTGGCGCCACCGGTTGGGCACTACCTCCCTCAGTCGCCATTATAGCATCCTGATCCACCATTAAGCCCCAAAAACAACACTAGAATTAGCATAAACTAAGCAAAAAGGATATCAATTTAAAAAACTAACTGGAAAAAACAAAACCCTAATCAAACAAAGTGCCTAACCTTTAAAAAGTTCAGGCGACGCAATAAAGCAGTGGGTCTTTGGATTCGGGGAAAGGAGAGAGGAGGACGAAAGTTTGGAAATGAAAAAACACAAAAATAAGAAAGAAAAACAACAACAAAGCACAAGTAGAAAGAAATTAAGCAATAGAGAAACAGATGGGTAATTTCTTTCAATCCCGTAATTGTATTTGTAACTGCAAAGTATCGAATAGCAACTGAAGTTCAATCTAACACAGAGAGAGAGAGAGAGAGAGAGAGAGGAGGAGAGAGCAGGCGAAAGGGCGATGTTAAGATGCGAGAGGGATTCTTCTTTCGAGAGGGGCGTTTAGGGGGCAAGACACAGACAGAGAGAGAGAGAGAGAGAGGGTTCGATCGCTCGGTTGGGTCGTCTTAAGAGGCTGCACCCATGCGTGTGGACCTCTGGCGGTATCGCAGGAGCAAGGCTGGTGGCCAGCCCGTTCGTCGTTGGATTTTCGAAGCAATTTTTTCAGACTAATAATAATATCTTAGGGTTCGTTTGGTTGGAGGTATTAAGAGTGGTAATGTAATTAAAATAACATAATTCATTATATTGCTGTGTTTGATTGGAAAAAATACATGCAATCAAAATTATCTTGCAATTACAATAACATAGAAAGATGTAATTAGAATAACGTACGCTACTGCTAAACAATACTAATTACTTCATTCTATGCGATCGGTTTTGGGCCTTTGGAATCAAAACCGGACCAGTGGGCTGCCCAATCTCTCTCTCTTCTTTTCACTTCTCTTCTCACCCATCGGTTATGGCGCTCTCTCTCTCTCTCTCTCTCTTCTTTCTCTTTCCCCGTGGTGCCATGGCTCAAGCTCTCTTTCTCCTCTTTCTTTCTCCTTGTTCACTCTCTGGTAGTGCTGATTTCTCTGTGCTCTAGCTCGGGTTTCTCTATGGTCTCTCTTCGTCCGGCTCTTTTCTTTACCGAGAAAACACCATATCTCATTCTCGTCTCTCTCCCTCTCTCTTCCTTCCCCGCTATCCCTCTCTCTTTCTACCCGACCATCGCCATCAACTCCGGTGCTACTCTGCTTTGGTCGACTTGTTGAGGACGATTGTTGCAAGGTTCATCCCTATCCGCAGCTAGGGTTTCGGCATAAATTTTTCGGATCCAATTCGTCTCTCAATCACTACTCACTAGTAATTTTCAATCTCTTCCTTCTTTTTGGGTCTTGCTTTTTCTAAGCATATGAGTTGATTCCATGGGTAATTGTAGGTTTTGTGATTTTGAGTGAATTTAGTTAACTAGGAAATGAGATTCGGATTCACTTGTCCATAGTTGGATTTGGATAGTTTATTTGCTAGCTATTTGGAATTATGAATTTGGATATATGATTAGATGCTTAATTTGACTACATATTTTATTGTAATTTAGTTAACTAGGGAATGTTTTTGATTTCACGCTCTGGGAATGTTTCTCATTATTGTTATTGCTAGGAATTAATTCATCTTTACTCCTAATTAGCCGGAATTAATGCATCTTTCCGGATTGATCAATTGTGCATGTACTTGTATGTGTTGTTCTTCACTGTTTGTGTTCCTTATTTTGGTTTTCTGTTGTTGCACGCATACACTTGTTTGTGGTTAAGTTAGGGTGTGCTTATGCTAATGGGGCTATACATGGTGTGATTCCTAGTTGGTTGTGGGCTTCTTGGCTGGTTGTGATTTTATTGTATACTTCGTCTTTTGGTGAATTAATGTCAAGAGAAAGTAGGTGATACATCCTTTGTAAATAGACTGACCATCAAAAGTGATTGTTATCCTTGTTTTCTAAATGGGCTCAATATGCTTTTCTATACTCCTGTTTCTATTTGTTTGATGAGAATTTTTGGTCAGCCTAGACATACTTGGGGAAAATGGACAATTATGTAACTTGTGGGATCCGACAATTAAGCCGAGGATTAGTGTTCTCGCTATTCAAAACCGCCTAATTCGGTTTAATGTCATTGTCAAATATACAATCTTTTTATAATCTAGGGGTTGGGTTGTTGGCCAGTAGACTATCAAGCCATCGGAGCATTACAATATCTTTTAAATAAAAAGAAAAACGAGCAAAAGGAGATATTTCAATCTATTTCTAGTTTGAAGATTACAGATGACCAAAAGTACTTGACTTGTTGAATTCTTATTTTATAAGGAGAATTAGGTTAGTTATTCATAAGTGGAGATAATAGCTTGATATTGATTTCCTCTACTTAATTTGCAGCTATGGCTCATTTGAACTTAGCCACAACGAAAACAAAGAAGAGAAAGCAATTTGCAAGCTTGGTCTTAGTTTGGTTGGAAGTTTTGAATGTCATTGACTTATTTTTTCAAATTGTTTGTCATATCTTGAAGTACCACAAAGAAAAGTATGCTTTAAAGAAGTCATATTCTTTGTCGAGCATACAAATTGGAGAATTGACTATGTAAATGGTTTTATGCGTGAGAGTGATACAGAATGCATCGACCATCTTAGAATGGATAAATATACTTTTTTAAGTTGTATAGTATGCTAAGAGCAATAGGGAAGTTGGGCGATAGTAAACATGTCCCATTGGAAGAGCAAGTGGCTTTATTTCTAAATATTCTTGCTCATCATACAAAAAATCGGATTGTTCATAATGCATTTGAGAGGTCGGGGTGGACTATCGGTGAGTATTTTAACAAGGTGTTGAAGGGTGTTATAAGATTGCAGAGTATATTACTAAAAAACGGGAGCCTATTGAAGAG
The DNA here is from genome assembly GCA_021018815.1 of Talinum fruticosum. Taxonomy (NCBI): domain Eukaryota; kingdom Viridiplantae; phylum Streptophyta; class Magnoliopsida; order Caryophyllales; family Talinaceae; genus Talinum; species Talinum fruticosum. The sequence continues at coordinate 3,581,027 of JAITYX010000022.1, forward strand.
AACTCTAGAGATGAAAGATGGAAATGATTCAAGGTATAAATTGTACCTTGTAATGCTTTTAACAATTATTTTGTTATAGATTTTTTTCTTGAGTGTTAACTTAACTTAGTGATATTGTCTTGGATCTTAGAATTGCATTGGTGCTTTAGATGGAACATATATAAAGATGAGGGTGCCGGAAGTGGACAAGGCTAGATATCGAAATCGTAAGGGTGAAATATCCATGAACTTGTTAGCTGCTTGTTCACAAGACATGCAATTTATATATGTTCTATTGGGTTGGGAGGGATCCGCAGCTCGATAGTAGAGTTCTTCGGGATGCGATTAGTCGAAGAGATGGGTTAAAAGTCACACATGGTAAGAAAGTAATTCCTTAAAATAATCCTTTTTTTTCAAAAATAGTTTTGGAGTTAATATTTTAACTTTTCTCTATATATTATAGGACAATATTTCCTTGTGGATGCGGGTTTTATGAATTCGAAGGCTTCCTTGCTCCTTATAGAGGACAAAGATACCACCTAAATGAATGGAGAGATGGTTTCCGACCAACAACTCCGGAAGAGTTATTTAATATGAAGCATTCATCTGCTAGGAATGTAATAGAGAGATGTTTTGGCGTACTAAAAATGCATTGGGCTATTCTTAGGAGTCCCCAATTTTATCCTGTCCGCACGGTGAATAGAATTGTCATGGCTTGTTGCCTTCTTCATAATCTTATTAGAAAAGATGAAGGTTTGCTCGGGGAGAGTCCGAGTCACCCTAGAGGGGGTGAATAGGGTGATGAAAAATTCTTTCGAAACTTCGTGCTTTTGTGCAGAAAAGATGCAAAGACAGATTCCGAGTCTAAGCAAGGGGTCAGAAAGTATTGGACTCGGAATGTAATGAATCGAGTAAACACGTTCAGCAAGGTCGTCCGAGTCAAGAATGAACTCGAAATAGAACACGAAGAATTTACGTGGAAACCCTCCCGGGCAGAAAACCACGGCCCGTGTCAATCCAGACACGAAGTCAAATCCACTATTTTGAGTCCACAAAATACCGTGAACTTGACGGAACCCGAGTTGCTCCCTTAGACAACTCTATACAAGTTTTCCTAGACTCGAAGTTCCCTTATCCGATCTAGTACTTCCTAGCTGAGATAACCCTTACAGCTAGGGACAACTAAGCTGAGATAACCCTTACGGCTTAGTCAAGGGACCTTACAAAGAATGTAAGAAGTGTTTGTAGTCGAATACAAGACCTTACAACTCGAAAGTAATGAATTACAGAGTGGGAGTTGTAAGTTGAAGATTGAAAGCAAATACTAATAACTTTGTTCAAGTTGGAGTATTGACAATATGTTCCGCTATCTTCAAGTCTTGTGAAGTGGCTTCTATTTATAGATAACCCGGGCGAGTAGCCGTTATCTTCATCTCGCTGACCGTTGATAAGGGCTTTACGAGTCACTCAGAAAGTATCCGTTGAAATATGGACGTTGGACAACGGTTCAACTCTCTTGGAAGTCCCAAAACCATCGGTTGTGTCTTGAAAAGTGTGGTGAGAACCATCGTTAAGCTTGACTTTCCGGTTTCCGGATATGGAAGCGGACGGCTTCCGACACAATCTTACGGGACTAGAGCGGGGAAGGTGAAAAGCTATATCTGCTTGGTGATTTGACGTTACGAAGCCGGCTACTTTTGTAATTTGAAAAGATATCCTCGATTGAATAACCTACAAAAGTAAAACACCTTCGGTTCTCAAAGTATAAAATACTTTGGTCCAAGGTTAGACACGAGATAATAATATAATCATGATAATTAACTAACAGATTATCCGAGTCGGAAAACAAATGGAATATTCGAGTCTAATATCCATGGAACTCGGAATTCCATAAGACTTAGTCCGAAGCAAACAATCAAGTTTCATAACGGATATCGGCGTGGTAAAATACTTGATGTAGACTAAGCACGAAAAGAACTACGAATGCTGACTTTGCAAACAATAGAGTAGATATACACAAGTCGGATTACGAGTGAGAGTGAACTCGGAATAAAGAACAACTTTTCCGAGTCGATAAGCGAAAGGCGATAGGTGAAAGTCGAAACGCATAGAAAAGATAATATTTCACTCAAGTAAGTTTCTAAGACACAGAGAATGCCTTGGAATCAAAACACTATATGAATGACATCGTTATACCCGATTCCTTTTGCATGACTCGGAAAGATATAGAGCAGTGTCACGAGTCTTCAATCTCCCCTTTTTGATGAAAGGCATTCCATACTTACACGAAACTTTGTTAGAGGGAAATAGGTCGATTGAGTAAAAGTAAAGCATAATTGAATGAATCGAGCAATGAATACTATATCAATGCAAAATAAAGTATTCTTGAACTTATTAACTCGGAAAATAAGGAACTCATAAATTAATAAGGAAATGAAATATTACAAGGGCGGAAAGAACTCCCCTAGACACGACAACCGGTTTCGACTACATTTTCTCCCCTTGCCTTTCAAAGAAAAACAAGAAACAAAAAGAAGGGAGAAAAATACAAGTAATACACATAAGTTGTCCGGACAAAAAAAATTTTGAAAAGCGAAACTCCGGAGGCACCGAGGAATCGTGACTCGGTGCATGGCTCCAACTAGGGAGGGGGATTTCGAGTCGAGGCGGAGGTGCGCCGGCGCTGATAAGATCTTGACGATGTGCTTGAGCGCGGCGAAGGGAGAACCGGGACAATTCGCAGGGGCTCGGCTACGAGTGGGCGACCGGAGAGAGTGGATCGAGGGGTTCTTCCCTTGGGACCTCGGGGGCTGGAGGGGCTGCTCGGGCCGACTCACCTGGAGGAGCGAGATCTTCGACCCACTCGGATGCTAGCTGCGAGCCGAGTACTGACGATTTGAGCTTGGGGAGCGGCTGTCCCTCATCGGTTGCCACGGCCTCTTCGTCCCTTTGCCGGAAGGAGCTGCCTCAGCTGCAGGTTCCTCGGCGTCCTCTCGCTGCATCTTACGCTTCTTCCTCTGCTTCCTCGGCTTCCTCGCCCTCCGAGGAGGTCGGGCTCGGGCTCGAAGACGTCTCGGATGGAGTCCGAGTCTTCGGGTCCTGAGCCGCCTTGGGCCGTCTCTCTCGAGGAGCTCGGCCAGTTCCTTCTGCTCCTTAACCAGCTCTCTCATCTCAAGAACGAGAGCTGCTGCTCTCGGATCTGGGGTCGACCAGGTCTTTTGGTTGATGGTCGAGACCACGAAGGACAGACTTGAAACCTCCGAGCATGTCGCTGAAATCGGAAGACACGGAGGTGATCTTGTCCATGAAAACAGGAGACAAGAGGGCAGAGAGAGTTTTGGAAGCACCGGAGGTGGAGGCACCACCAGGTGAAGAGGGAAGAGGGAGAGGGGTTGATTTACGAGTCCGAGGTGGAGAAGGAGGCCTCGGCTACGAGTTGTGAACCCGGACACCGGGGTTGGTTTCCGGTATCCAGTACCCCGAAGTTCCTTCTTGCCGACCACAATGGCCGCCTCGGACACCGCGTTAGGGTCGAGAGGGAAGAGGAACTTGGAATTGTTTGAAGACAAGGGTGAGAAGAGCACCGAAAGGAAGGGAGGTGTTCTTCTTTGTTTGGAGTTGAGCTGGCACGGCGGCCATTTGCTCAATGATGGAGGGAAGAGGTCGACTTCGTATCCCTCCGGGATATCGAAGAGGGCTTTGAGGTGCTTGGAGTTGGGGTTCTCCTTGCTAGAATGCTTGTGAGAAGAAGGTTCTCATCAGCAGGAAACACGAAGCTCGGCTTCGACTTCAAGCGAGTCACGAAAAGTTCTTTCGGACCCGGGGAATTCTTTGGCGTACTTTTCAAAGAAGTCGTCGGCGACTTCGATGAAGGGGATAGGGTTGCTTTGTTCAAGAAGAGAGAAGAAACTTTGAACGATGCTGTGAAGGAGAGAGGTGTTGATACTGAACGGTAATGTTACGAACCCTTGAGGTGAGAACATTTTCGAGTGAGAGAGGTGAGTATAGAACTCGAAACGAGTTCGGGATAGATGAACTCGCTGAAACACAAGAAATGGTAGACTCCGTGGTTTGGATGTGGGACAACCAGGAGAATTTGGTTGTTGGGAAGAACTTGTCGTCCAGCGCAAGATCTTTGGGTGACAATGGGTTTAGAAGGGGTTGAGCTTTACGGCTTGTTGGAGCGAGGTTTCTTTGAGGATGAAGAAACACGAAAGTCGGGGTGGTTTCCTCTTTTAGGCATTTTGAGAGATGAAACGATGAAACTTTTCGAAAGAAAGAGAAAGAGATGGAGGTGTACAAGAGAAGAAAACAAAAAAATGAGAAGAGAGCGATCGAAAACTTACGAGAGAGAGAGCTTCTTCAACGCTTGCGGACGATCAAGGGAACACTTGTTCACGTAGAAAAGTTCCGCGAGAGGGTTTTCGTTTGAGAGGGAAGGAGTTTGAGAATACCGAGAGGAAGATGAATAGACGTTATTTATAAAGAATACGCGCGCCCATTCACTATCCGTTAAGTAACTCCGTTCCGTCTTACCCGTCCATCGATCATTAATGCTCGGTGTGACAGTTACGCTTCAACGGTTGAGATAACAACGGTTTGAAATCTGCGGTTAAGATACGATCGCAGCGCTCGAGAAAGAGAGAGAAAAAGAGTTTGAAAATATAATCCGAAACTCTCCATTGTTCTAGAGATAGCTTCGAGAAAATTTGATGTCCAAGTTTTCTCTACGTCCGAGTTTGACTCGGAAAAATTTCGAGTGACTCGAAACACGAAATAACTATCCGCCCGGTATCACATGATCAAGCTGAACCAATGGTTATTGACAACTAAAGCACATAGCACGAGAAAAATGCAAGAATCATAACGAGAAACTAAGCATTTAACATGCCAAGCTCATTCAGAATAAAGCAGAATTGATCTTCACCAAGTGGCTTAGTAAAGATATCGGCTAATTGAAGACTAGTCGGAATGAATTCAAGTAAAATATCACCCTTTTACGAGTGATCGCGTAAGAAATGATACCGACTTCAATATGCTTTGTTTTTGAGTCTTGGACGGGATTCTTAGTGATGCGGTTGCGCTTTGATTGTCACACTTGATTGGGACCGAGTTGAGAAATAATCCGAGATCCTTCAAATGTTGTTTTATCCGAGAGAATCGAGCGCAACAAGCTCCAGCGGCAATATATTCAGCTTCGCGAGTTGATAGAGCTGCCGAGTTTTGCTTCTTTGAGTGCCGGGATATTAGGGATTGACCCGAAGCGGCAAGCTCCGGATGTGCTCTTTCGATCAACTTTGTATCTCGCGTAGTCCGCGTCCGAGTACCCGGTCGGACTCGGTTACGAGTCTCCGGAGTACCATAGTCCTAGATTCCGAGTGCCTGCAAGATATCTGAATATTCTCTTCACCGCGAGTGAGATGTGATTCTTTTGGATTAGCTTGAAATCGTGCACATAAACAAACACTGAACATTATATCCGAGTCCGCTTGAAGTAAGATATAGCGGTGATCCAATCATACCTCGATAGAGTTTCGATCTCTTGCTTTACTGTTTCATCCGAGTCGAGTTTTATACTGCTCGCTCATAGGAGTAGATGCGTGCTTTGCATCTTGAAGTTTGTATTTCTTTAGTAGTTCCTTGGTGTACTTTGATTGATGGACAAAGATTCCATCTTTGTCTTGTTTGATTTGCAGCCCAAGGAAGAAGTTGAGTTCTCCCATCATGCTCATTTGGAACTCTTGACTCATCAACTCGGAAAATTCTCGGCACGTAAATTCATTAGTAGCACCGAAAATAATATCATCAACATATATTTGAATAATGAGAAAATCTTTCCCTTTGGTCTTTATGAATAGAGTCTTGTCGATCCGACCTCTTTTGAAATCATTTTGAACCAGGAAGCTGCTCGGTCTTTCATACCAAGCTCTAGGGGCTTGTTTAAGACGATAGAGAGCCTTTTGAAGTTTGAAAACATGATTTGGGAATTACGAGTTTTCAAAACCAGGAGGTCTGCTCGACATAGACCTCTTCTTCGATAAGACCATTGAGAAAGGCACACTTAACATCCATTTGATATAATTTAATATTTATGCGGGATGCAAATGCCAACAGATATTCTAATGGCTTCAATTCGCTCTTGGTGCAAAGGTTTCCCCACAATCAATTCCTTCTTCTTGATTGTAACCCTGAGCTACAAGTCTAGCCTTGTTTCGACAACTATTCCACCCTCATCCAGTTTGTTTTTGAAAACCCATTTGGTTCCTATAAGCTGGATGGTCGGAAGGTCGGTTGGTCGAGTCCGGACTTGGTTTCTCTCGAATTGATTCAGCTCTTCTTGCATGGCCTCTACCCATTCGGGTTCATTAAGGGCTTCTAGTGCATTTTGGGTTCGATTAGTGAAATGAATGCGGTGAATGCACATAGATTATGAAGAGAAGAACGAGTTCTTACCCCACTTGTTGATATCGAAATAATGTTTTCTTGGGGATGACTTGGAAGTAAATTTGAATGCTTTACCAGTTCTTTGATTCACCGGGTTTGTTGTTTGAATTGCTTGGTCTTCGAAGTTTGCTCCGAGTGATCTTCTTCATTGACTCTGCTCGTTACGAGCGACCTCTAGAGTTGTCTCATTCCGAGCTTCCTCGTTACGAGTGGTCTCCTTCGAGTCTTTATAGACTCATCTTCGTCATCATCCTTTACGAGCTTCGGTTACGAGTAGGAAGATTCACTTGGTTTTCCCTGTTCAAGCTCATCAAACACTACGTGGATACTTTCTTCCACTTTGTTAGTTCTCTTGTTGAATATACGATAGGCTTTGCTTATGAGAAGAATAACCTAGAAAGATTCCTTCGTCGACCGAGCATCAAACTTGGTCGAGATGATCCTTACCATTGTTGTGGACAAAACACTTACATCAGAAAGATGCGAAATAGGAAATATTTGGCTTCTTTCCTTTGTAGAGCTCATAAGGTGTTTTCTTCAGAATGGGTCCGATGAGGCATCGATTGAGAGTGTAGTTGGGCTGTGTTTACTGCCTCCGCCTGAAGTAGTAAGGCAAGTTGTGCTCAATCATCATCGTCCTTGCTATTTCTTCAAGGGTTCTGTTCTTTCTCTCAACTACTCCATTCTGCTGAGGAGTTACGGGTGCTGAGAAGTTGTGAGAAATTCCATTCTTGTCACAAAACTACGAGAATTCGAGTAGTCGAACTCCCTTCCATGGTCGGTTCGAATCTTTTGAATCCGAGTCCGAGACTCAACTTGAATCTTTCTACGAGCTTGCTGAATTCCTTGAAGGCCTCATTCTTATGCTTCGGAAAACACACCCAGGTAAATCTTGAAAAATCATCAATAATAACAAGTATGTAAGATTTTCCTCCGAGACTCTTTATAGGGATTTCACCACATAAGTCCATGTGTAGTAATTCAAGCACGTTGGATGTGGAAGCTGTCTTCGAGAGATTTGAATGAAGATCGACTTATTTCCCTTTGGTGCATGCTCCACATACTTTATCCTTCTCAAAAGCACGGTTAGGTAATCCTCTAACCGGACCAAAAGATGCAAGCTTTTTGATAGTATGCATGCTAATATGACCTAATCTACGATGCCAAATCCAAGAATCATCTTGAAGATATGCTTTTAAACATGATAAGTTCTGACTTGGGTCGGAAAGAGGGATGATGTAGGTATTACCCGATCTCTTACCCGAGAGCTTTATCTCTTTGGTAGTCTCATCCGTGATGTAGCACTTGGATTGAGTGAACTTTACCTCTTGACCTTTGTCACAAAGTCTGGGAGATGCTAAGTAGGTTATACTTAAGTCCTTTAACAAGGTAGACTGGGCTCACCAGATTGTTTCCATTACCAATCTTCCCAATGCCCACTATCTTGCCCTTCTTTGTCATCACCAAAGGTCACCTTTCCTCCTTTATATGATTCCAGCTCGAAAAAGAGTCCTTGGTCACTCGACATATGTCGAGAACATCCGCTGTCCAGTACCGGTGTCCTTTTGATCTTTTACGAGTGACCTGCAAAACAGAGAAAATCTAACCCTTCTCACTTCCTCTAACGAACCCAGTAACATTCCTTACTTGTGGTCCTTTTACGAGGAAGAAGGTACTTCGGAACCCAGATTTGAATGACTTTGGGTTTAGTCCGATTACGAGTCTTCTTCTTTTCGGAGAACTGAGTCTGTGTCTCTTTCCTTTTAAAAACCTTTCCTTTGGAAACGAGGAGAAAATGGTTTCTTTTTGTAAATAGGTCCGGGTTTAGTCCTCCTTTCATTTTTGTGAATGGGACCATGCTCAGCCTTTTGAACTTAACGGTTACGGAATCCTTTTTGAACAATTACGAGTAAGAATTAGATTCTTCCTCTTTGTTGAAACCAAGACCTTCTTTTCGAAATGAGACACATTGTGATCCCAAGAGCATATCAAGATTCTTCGTCCTTGAGAAAACTTTAAAACTAGATCTTGAGACTCAATGAGCTTCGTTTCGATTGCTCATTTTCTTTTACGAGTGACTCGGACTCGGTCTCATTAGTTTGAGCACTTGTCTTGAGTTCTCCGAGTGTGAGTCTCGGTTTTCCAATTCATTTTTTAAAAAATGCTCTCGGTAGTGATTGACTCCAGTTGTTCCTTGAAATGAGAAGAATCGAATTGGACTTTTCTTCCAAAGTAAAGATGTATTTAGCTAAATCGGCTTTGGAGAATTTGAGGAAATAGTTTATTACCTCTTGAGGATCAGTTTCCTCATTTTACGAGTACGTAGTGCGAGTCGACTCTTTTCGGCTTACGAGTCGGTAATTGCCATTAGACACTTTGAGTCATCTGAATCCTCGTCGTCTTCGGATGAATCCTCGTCACTCCATGTTGCCATCATGGCCTTCTTCTTCCTGTCCCTTTTCGTTTTGGACGAGTCCTTGACTATGTGGTCTTTCTTTGCCACATTCGAAACATCCGAGCATTCTTAGACAAAGATGACTTTGAAGGTGAAGAAAACTTACCTTTTCTGTCTCTCTTGTTCTTTTTGTAGAATTCTTCTTTTGGCATTTTATCCCATCTTTTGTGCTTCATCATTCTCTTGAAGCCTCTTGCAATGAGTGCCATGGGATCATCTTCGAGTCGGAGGAGCTTGGACTTGCTTCTTTGGATTACGAGGCTTTAAGCGCGATGTTCCTCTTGGAAGTACCCTCGGCATCTTCTTCTTCCGGATGTATCTCATGGGTCGAAGCTTTCCAATGAGCTCGTCCGGCTTCAAGAGTGAGAGGTTACGAGCCTCTTCTATGGCGGTTACCTTAGGACCCCATCGTTTCTTGGGCGAGCTTCGAGAATTTTCCAGGCACATTTCTTCATGGGAGATTTTCTTTCCCGGAGATTTGAGATTGTTGGTGATCTCGGTGAAGCGTATGAACATCCGAGTAATGTTCTCTTCGGCTCCATTTTGAAAAGCTCATATTTGTGAAGATACTTGGCTGATCTTCGCTTGTCTCACCCGGCTTGTACCTTCGTAGGTGTTGACCGAGTGTCCCATACCTCTTTAGCAGAGTCACGAGCAGAGACTCGATTATATTCTTCCGAGCTTATGGCGCACATGAGAATGTTCATGGCTTTGAAGTTCTTTACGAACTTCTGCGCTTCTGTTGTCGTGAACTCGGCCTTTGTCTTTGGAAGAATTACGAATTCATCTGTCTTCGTTGGGATGTAGTTTCCTTGTTGTATGATTTCCCATACTTCTTCGTCGTGATCCATAAGGAAACATTCCATCGGCTTCTTCCGAGTGACCGAAATTTGAACCTTTGAATTTTGGTGGCCTGTTGGAAGATCTACCTTCGTCGAACTCTCCGGTGTTACGAGCCATCGATCTTTAAACCTTTGGACTGTTAGATCCTTTACGAAAGGCTAGGCTCGATACCAATTGAAGGTTTGCTCGGGAGAGTCCGAGTCACCCTAGAGGGGGTGAATAGGGTGATGAAAAATTCTTTCGAAACTTCGTGCTTTTGTGCGAGAAAAGATGCAAAGACAGATTACGAGTCTAAGCAAGGGTCGAAAGTATTGGACTCGGAATGTAATGAATCGGAGTAAACACGTTCGAGCAAGGCTGTCCGAGTCAAGAATGAACTCGAAATAGAACACGAAGAATTTACGTGGAAACCCTCTCGGGGCGAGAAAACCACGGCCCGTGTCAATCCAGGACACGAAGTCAAATCCACTATTTTGAGTCCACAAAATACCGTGAACTTGACGGAACCCGAGTTGCTCCCTTAGACAACTCTATACAAGTTTTCCTAGACTCGAAGTTCCCTTATCTCGATCTAGTACTTCCTAGCTGAGATAACCCTTACAGCTAGGGACAACTAAGCCGAGATAACCCTTACGGCTTAGTCAAGGGACCTTACAAAGAATGTAAGAAGTGTTTGTAGTCGAATACAAGACCTTACAACTCGAAAGTAATGAATTACGAGTGGGAGTTGTAAGTTGAAGATTGAAAGCAAATACAATAACTTTGTTCAAGTTGGAGTATTGACAATATGTTCCGCTATCTTCAAGTCTTGTGAAGTGGCTTCTATTTATAGATAACCCAGGCAGAGTAGCCGTTATCTTCATCTCGCTGACCGAGAGTCCTCTCGTGACCGTTGATAAGGGCTTTCGAGTCACTCGAAAGTATCCGTTGAAATATGGACGTTGGACAACGGTTCAACTCTCTTGGAAGTCCCAAAACCATCGGTTGTGTCTTGAAAAGTGTGGTGAGAACCATCGTTAAGCTTGACTTTCCAGTTTTCCGGATATGGAAGCGGACGGCTTCGACACAATCTTACGGGACTAGAGCGAGGGAAGGTGAAAAGCTATATCTCGCTGGTGATTTGACGTTACGAAGCCGGCTACTTTTGTAATTTGAAAAGATATCCTCGATTGAATAACCTACAAAAGTAAAACACCTTCGGTTCTCAAAGTATAAAATACTTTGGTCCAAGGTTAGACACGAGATAATAATATAATCATGATAATTAACTAACAGATTATCCGAGTCGGAAAACAAATGGAATATTACGAGTCTAATATCCATGGAACTCGGAATTCCATAAGACTTAGTCCGAAGCAAACAATCAAGTTTCATAACGGATATCGGCGTGGTAAAATACTTGATGTAGACTAAGCACGAAAAGAACTACGAATGCCGACTTTGCAAACAATAGAGTAGATATACACAAGTCGGATTACGAGTGAGAGTGAACTCGGAATAAAGAACAACTTTTACGAGTCGATAAGCGAAAGGCGATAGGTGAAAGTCGAAACGCATAGAAAAGATAATATTTCACTCAAGTAAGTTTCTAAGACACGGAGAATGCCTTGGAATCAAAACACTATATGAATGACATCGTTATACTCGATTCCTTTTGCATGACTCGTAAAGATATAGAGCAGATGTCTCGAGTCTTCAAAAGAGATGGCTATAGATCCTATGGAAGAATATTATGATATGAGGGCATCAAGACGACAAAGGAGAGATGAAGACCATATAGATGTTATTGAATCTTTAGATGAATGGAAGGAGAAGCGCGACCAATTGGCCAAATAGATGTTTGATAGATGGGGAGCAAGCGTAAGAAGACAGAGATAATCTACTTTTTTTCTTGCTTTAATTATTGTTTAGTAGAGTACTTGTAATTTGGAATTCTGCTCCTTCTTGGCTTTGTTGTTGATAACTTTATTTCACATTTAGTGGTTTCGGTTTTGGTTTCTATTTCGGTTTCGTTATGGTTAAAGTTTCGGTTTTGGTTTTTGTTTCTACATCTCGTTTTTGCATTTTCACGCTTCGTTTTTTCTACTTTTGTTGCTGCCTATAAGCATCCGGGTTGTGCTTACGCTTTTGGTTTTTTTTTCGTTTTTTTATCGCTTCGGTCCTGTTCTTTTTTTTTCTACTTCGTACGTTCTTTTTTTTTTTTTTTTTTTGCATCTGGTCCTGTTTTTTTTTTTTTTTGCTTCGGTTTTGTTTTTTTTTCGCTTCTAGTTCTGTTCTTTTTTTTTTCGCTTCGCTTCGTTTTTTTTCGCTTCGGTTCGTTCTTTTCTTTTCCGGTTTTGCTTTTGCTTCGGTTCTGTTTTTTTTTGCTTCGGTTCCGTTCTTTTTTTTTCGCTTCGCTTCTTTTTTTTTTTTTTTTTTTTTTGCTTCGTTGTTGCCTATTTGCTTCTACATCTACTTTTGTTTATTTGTGAGCTTCAGTCTGCAACCATCAATGGCTTCACCAAGAGATCGTGGGCCGGGAAAAAATAAAAGAAAGTGGACAGAAGAAGAAGATGATGCACTTATTGAGGTTCTTAAAGATCTTGTCGGTGGTGGAACATCATTCAAAGCCGACAATGGCTTCAAATCGGGGTTTTTAAATACAGTGGCGAGAGAAACTTAGGGCCAAACTACCGGTGTCAAATCTGAAAGCTCAACCACATGTGCATTCATGACTTCGACACTTTAAAGGCATATACTATCATGCATGATATGGTAGTCGGAAGTTGTACAAGTGGATTTGGATGGGACACGAAACAAAATCGGTGGTGGCCGAGAGAGAAGTCCGGAAAGTTTATTTAAAGGTAAATTATTTCAACTTAATTACTATCTTATATATTCGTTATGGAGAAGTAATGCCTTGCTTTATAGGAAAAAGGAATGATTTAATTATATGCCTATGTTTTGTTTCTAATGTAGCATCACCCTAAAGTCTGCTGATTGGAAAGGTAAACCATGCCCGTACTATGAGGATTTGTGCATAATCTTTGGTAAGGACCGTGCTTCCGGAAAAGATGCTCAAGGCCCCGAAAAAATGGAAAAGGAAGTTAATGAAGAGGAAGAAAATGAGGAGTCAAGTAAGAAAGGTGAACTCAAATCATCACCAACTCAAGAGCCTTATAGGGTCGAAGCAAGTTCCGGAAGTCAAGAAACTCATAAAAATGGGCTAGAGCATCCGATAACTTAGTTAGAGGATTGTCGAAGTTGCTTCTATTTTTAGGAGAGATATAAGGGTTACAAGCAAGTGAAATCGATCGAGCAGTTGGGTTTGATGTCGAGTTAAGTGAGAAACGCTCCAAATTGAATGAAGAGTTGGTCAAGTTGGAGTTGATGACAATGGAGAGGCATTGAGCAAGCAAGAAAAATTGCATCCGAGCCTCGACACTATCGATCCGTTTTTCAGTATTTCGACGCCAGAAAAAAGAGTGGGTGCAAGCTCTTCTCCAAGGAGACATTTAGATTCGGTAAATAAATTAGTCTGTTTAATTTTAAATAAAGTTATTTTTGTTGATCTTGTTGACTTCCTCTACTAATGGTTTTTGTGTTTTTTTTCCTGTTTTATGTGTTTATCTCAAGGTGAATCAACTCATGTTGATGAAGAAGGTAGACATGATTCCTCTACTAATGTGAAGCTGCATGCTTTAATGGACAAGAATATGTAGTTGATCTTTCGAACTTTTAGTTTGTTACTTTCTTAGACAATGATACTCAATAATTACTGTTTATGAGTTGTTAAAAATTGTAGCAGATAATTTATTTATCTTTTTTGGATGCATTATCTTATTATATATAAAGAAGTTGGGATTCATTTGGTATTTTAATTTTTAAATTATAGACATTGTTTGCACCCAAAAATATTTGATTGATTTATTTCCATTACATTGTTGAACCAAACATGGTAATGCAATGGTGATTGCATTACATAGGTGATTACTCCAAAACCAACCAAACATAGTAATGTAATTCTTATTGCATTGCATTGCAATGTTGATTGCATTACATTATTGATTGCATTACATAGTCATTACATTGAATCCAACCAAACGCCACCTTAGTGTGAGTGGTGTATTTGTATGGCTCATTTGGTACCTAAACGTAAGTCTAAAAGCATCTATAATATTAATAATCACTCAATTTTAATCCCATTTTATAATGTGAATACACTTATTTAAAAGTTTCAATTGTATAAACCAATAATAGAGTTGAAGTCCAAAATTTTAGAACAAAAGTGGTTTGGAAGGTTAGGATGTTGAGGCTCGCAACAAAACAAAGGAGATAGAGAATCTCATGCACATACTTTTTTCGCCTAGAAACAAATCCAAACGACGTCGTTCGCCGCATAGATGTGTACCATATTACATCTTCAAAATTTGGTTCGTAGTAACTAATCAGCTGATGACATGTAGCGATCGTATATCTCCTCCCCCAATTTCGTTACCTTGTTTCGGTAGATGAGAGTTTTTTTTTACATTATATTTGATGATGTATGAATTGGTTATTAAAGATAAAGAGTTTTTGAGTCACTCTTAGGTTATTGAATACAATCCTCGTAGCCAATTTCTTTGGCACACAATTCAATTTTTTTGTCATGTATTTAAATTTGTAATTGTCTAAATTTTAAAAAATAAATATTTTTTTTTGGTAAGAAGGTGATTTTGTTCTTCATTACCGCTAAGCAAATTCGTCACGAGGTTACATCCTGTGTGTATGTGTCATGATTTCACACTCCCCTTACGGATTTTGTATTCCTGCCATTTCGTCTCCCTCCCTTTTTATCTATACAAGAATTCTATACACTTTGTATGATACTTTGAATTTTGTGTTATAAAACCGCCCTATGCTTCACCATGTTTGTCAAACCGTAAAGTATGTCTTCATTCTTGGGTGTGCTTCCTTTGAAAATTCTGTCATTTCTTGCCGCCCATATGTTGTAGATCGGTTCGCAAACCCCGCCCATTGGATTTGATTCTTCCAACGTTTACTTTCAACATTGTGCACCTTTCCAATCCAATCCCATAGATTGGCCATTGATTTTGGTATATCAATCCATTTTGCTATATCAATCCATTTTGTTACTACTTCCCTAAGAGACTTAGCCGTAGGGCACTCAAAGAAGAGATGCTCCATGGTTTCTTCTTCATTGATGCACAAATCACACCTTTTATTCGGATTCTAGATGTGTAATCTGGTTTTAACAGGGAGCCTTTTCTTTAGTAGCACCCAAGTATATAAAGGTATGTTTTGGGATGTTCATCCTATTCCAAATGAGCTTTCTCCACTTCCACTTTTGCTGAAAGTTCATCCTCCAACTAGAACTTGCTTTGACAGAATATCTACAATTCCAAGCATTCCACTACCACTTGCTTGTTTCTCTGCACTCCCCGTTTAAATTGCTCCTTTACCGTGCATATTTTCCTCCAGTACCAAGTTATGTCCCCCTTTGGTGTGTATTCCCACCAGTCTGCATTCTTTATGTATCTACCATGCACCTATTTAACCCATAGTGATTCCTTCCGTTCGGCTCATCGCCCATACCAGCTTTGCAATGAGAGTTTCATTCCATATTTTTAGGTTTTTGAGCCCAACTCCTCCATACGTTTTTGGTTTGGATGTTTCCTCCCAAGCTACATACGGAATTTTCTTGAATTCCTCATCAGCCCCCACAAGAAGTTCCTACATTTTGCTGCCACCTTCTCTACAACTTATTGGGGTAGTAAGAACACGGAAGCCCATAAACTATATACTCCCATCAAAGCCGAGTTTATCAATGTGACTCTCCCCATGTAAGACAGATGTCGTGAGGACCATGCTTGTATTTTTGTTGTTATCTTATCAACTAGTAGGGAGCCTTCAGATTTTGAAAACCTGCTTGTAGTTATGGGGAATCCCAAGTATTTTATTGGAAAATGTCCTTCCCGAAAGCCAGTACTATCATTTCATATTTCCCAAATTTGCCTCTATCCTCGAAACTTCGAAAACTCTCTGAAGGCTTCCATTAATATATCAACTCGACTTTTGGTTTGCTTGAGTAAAAGATGACTAGGTCAGCTGCAAACATGAGATGGGTCAATTTCAACCTCGACATCCTGGATGATACCTAAAACCCGATCGATTTGCTCGCTTGCTGCAATGTCTTTGATAGGTATTCCATAACTAGTAAAAATAACCGTGGAGAAAGTGGATCTCCTCGTCTCGGTCCCCTCCCACCTCGGAAGTATCCATGGTTTATTTCTATTCACGAGTGATAGTGAAAGATGTAGAGGTTATGCATGCCCTTATCCATCGCACAAATTCTTGAGGAAATTTGTATGCTTGCATAATTTCCAAAATGAAATCCTAATGGATTGAGTCATATGTTTTTCTCATGTCTATTTTGAGGATGCACCTTGTCTGTCATACTCTTCCTATTGTAACCCCTTGCTATTTCCTGGCACGAGTAGAACATTATGCGAGTAGCTTTATATTCTTCACAAATGCCCCATGGCATGGGTTTATCGGTTCGAGCAACACCATTCTCATTCTGTCATACAAAATCTTAGACACACATTTATACACAACATTGCAACATGAAATCGGTATGAAATCTGCAGTTGAATGAGGATTAGTATTTTTAGGAAGCAATACTAAGTTTGTTGTGTTCCGATCCCTCTCATCTTGCCCTCTTTAAAAACTCCCGCACCGCAGCCTATAACCAATTCACCTATTGTAGTCCATGTAGCTTTGAAGAACCCACTACTATATCCATCGGGGCCTGGGGATTTCTCATTAGGAATTAACCACATAGCCTTTTTGATCTCCTCTTCACTTATAGGTCTGCATAACTCCACTTGCTGACATATGTTTAGCATTTGTCCTTGCTGCACTTTCTCGTGGATCCACAATCCTTCTTTGTGTGCTTTGAGGCCCCAACAGATGTTTGTAGAAGTCCAACATTACTTGTGGAACACCTTCAAACCCCACAATTCTTGTCCCCTCCCCATCCTGGATAGTATATATGCAATATTCCCTCTTTCTCTTCCTAATCCTTGCAAAGAACCATTTATTACATTGATCACGGTAGTGGGCCCAATCCATCTTAGATTGTTGTTTCTTTAATGTCATTGGAGGATTTTGATGTATTGTGCACGTTTGTCTTTTTCAGCTTCATGTAGGTCCAAGTCATATGGAGGTTGTTGCATTGCTTTTTGTATGTTATTAAGCCCATTTCTTGCTTCATCTACTTGGTAGTGTAAATCAGCAAATTTGTCTTTGTTGAGCTTTTTCAGGGGTTTTTGAGGCTTTTAAGCACATATCTTAATCCAAGCTATTTTGGACACACATTTATTCTACTCAATACAATCTTTGACTATAGCTTGGAAACTGGGGTCATGACACCACATATCACAGATTTTGAAATTTGCAGCTGCCTTGGGGCAATCAGGGAATGAAACTAGTATAGGTGTATGATCCGACAATCCTTATCTGTAAATATTTTGTGTGCATATATTCTATGGTATTATACCATTGGACATTAACAATCATTCAATCAATCTTAGACCATACCTGGTTATTTGTCCATGTGTATCTTGCTTCACTGCGGACCACAACCTCCAAATCACACTCATCTAAGTAGTTTTTGAAATCCTCCGTCTCCCCTTCTTTTATCTCAACTCTCCCAATTCGTCATCCGGGTTCGGTAGCGCATTGAAATCCCCCAATAAGCACCACGCCTCATTGGTGACATATGCTATTTGCTTAATTCTATCCCATATCTCTTTTTTCTGCTGGATTATGTTGTATCCATAGATCACCGTACACATGAAGCCTAACCCCGTGTCTAGTTGAAGGACACTACGATGTATTAGTTATTCTATTGTGTATTCTACCCGCACCTTGTACACATGAGGTTTCCAGGCAATTATTATTCTTCCCCTTTGTACCAAATGACCATTTATATGGTAGTTCCACCCTTCAAAAACTCTACTTGCAACTACTTGCTTCATCTTCTTTTTTCAATTTTGTTTCTAGGAGTCCCACCAAACCAACTTTCTATTTATTCATATAGTTTTTCACATCTATCTGTTTATTAGGGCTATTAAGGCCCCTAACATTCCACACAAGTATGTTCTTCATGAGGAGGCCTACCTCCAGTAGTATTTTGTGTTATCATGTTTAGAACTTCATTTTCCAACAACTGCTCAAATGAATTTTTGGAGGTTGTGGTAGGTGTACCTCTTCGCTGGACTTCTATTTGCAGTTCTCCTTGGCCTACTAAATCCTTGCTCATCGGTTTGTTGAATCTTCTCTTGTCCGGTAGCATTCCTTGAGTTTGGGTTGGGCTCCTTTTGTTGTACTCGACCTCCACTCTTGCCTAATCCCCATTTTCTTCCTACATTCAGTCTCATCATGCCCAAATAACTCACAGTGAGCACACCAAATTGGTTTCCATTCATACTTGACCTTTTGCTCGACCACTCGCCCCATGCTTATTAGCAAATTAAATAGTGTCGGGAGTGGCTCTTTAATTTGAACCTTAACCATCATTCTTGCATATTGTAGCATTGTGTTCTCCTTTGTAGTCTTGTCAGTCTTAATAGGAATACTAATGAGGCTCCCAATCTTGCTAAGACTTTCGGACCCCCAATATTAGATATCCAATTCGGTAGTCGGATCCGGATAGGAAGTGAACAAATAGCCTGAGTATCAATCTCTAGATCTGGATTCCATGATCTCATAACAAGAGGTTTTCTATCAAAGAAATATATTCCTCTTACTAGCACCAACTCCTTATCCTGCAAGTTTTCAAACCTAACTAGAATCAAGCCTTTCCTAATTATAGCCACTTTGTCTATAGCCAAATTTCTCCATATTCTTTTCACAAACCCATCCATTACTTCAAATGGTGGGTTGGATCCAAGAACTCTACATAATATTGCTGATTGCCAATATTCAATTTCACCATCTATATCGCATTGTTCCGGTTTTGCAATTTTTGTTCCATTAACATCCACAACCGGAATGAATTTCGTGGCGTTACCTTCGTCCGGGTTAACCAATGATGCATATGTGCTAATTCTGGGTTGAGGGATTCCTATCTTGCCGCATCTATCCGGATTTGATCTTCTTACCCTCTTTCCCCCAATTCACTTTGGTTCGCAATCGCCTCTTCGCTGTAGTGTTCGATTGATTTCCTTTGTGATTTCCTTTGTCTGCGTTTGATCTTGATCCATCAAGCCCTTTGCTACGACTTTCCGATGTTATTCGTGCAGTAATTCCCATTATTGTGGTGTGTTTTTGGCCTCCTTCTCTTACCCCACGCCATAGCCGAGCTAGCGCTAGGAGTAGTCGAGAGAGCGAAAATCCCTCAATTTCTTTTCTTTAATTTTATTTTTTAAAAAATATTCTTTGTAAAATTGTGAAATAATGTCTAAGAATAATATGATTTTTCTTATCAACAAATATTTTTCATTCATTTATAAAAGGCAGGATTTGATAACAAAACAAATATTTTTTTTTGAAAAAGAAGAAAAAAATAAAATGTTTGAAATCTTCTCATAAATTTTTTTTCATATGATTCTCTACAAGTTGAAACAAAGTTGATTGACATACCAATATATATGAGTTAAAATACAACAAATTATAAAATTATAAAATTAATAATTCATACATTATGTTATCCGAAATAGAATCATAAACGGACAAATTACGAAAGGACCCAAACTTTTGGGGTCAACTATTTAACATATCCAAATTTTTAAAAAATAATTTAAAATCTCCTTATATTTTGGTATAAACTATAAAATGACCCTTAATTACTATTCCCATTCACATTTGTTGCCTCTAACTTTTAAAATTTTTTACTTGTTGCCTTAACTTTTTAACTTTATCGTGTTTAATCCCAATATTATGTTAATATGTTTTTAAATATCACATGCATTAATTTTCTTATTTTCAATAGACTTGTTCTATCTAGTATCGAGTCTAGTTTCTCATATTAATAATAATAATTCATTATAATGAATGCTTTTAATTATCATAATTAATGCTTGAATCAACATCTTCTTGTAGTGTTCTTGAATTTCCTCATATTGTGCATACTCCCAATGATCTACATCTATAGCGCCATAATTAAAATATGACCATGTTTCATTTAACTTTAGTTTACATCTCATTACAGATTACTTACAACTCCTTACAACTTTACAACTATGTTACATTTCCCTACAGTCTTACATCTTATAATTTATAATATTATAACTTCTTACAACTAAATGAAATAAAGTCTATATTATAATCATAGTTTTAAAGCTAAAAGTTGAATTAGAGTATTTTTAAGGTTGAGATTAATGAAATTAAAATGAAATTATTTTTAATACATCTCTCCTTAATTAACAAAGTAAGCCATTTTTCTTTTTAGCATAAATATCCATTTCAAAATCCTAAAAACAAAATTTCAGTTCTTATACAAGAATTGAAAACTCTAAAAATCGAAGTAAAGCTAAATGTATAAGAAAAATCACAAAAAGAAGATGGAGTTTAAATACTACGATCTAGATAAACTTCAAAAGATATTTGATGATGAACAAGACCTAGAAGTACTAAATAAGATAATGAGTGTCATTATTGATAAGTAAGAAGTATTCAATACCTCTAAAGAAAAAATGAATTATATCCATCTTGAGGAAGAAATTATCAACAAATGAACCGAGATCAAATTGGATGAAATGAACACTCTACTATTATATGAGATTGTGACACCTGAAATTTGGTTAACTAGAGTCATCATCTTGTTATGACCCAAATATGGATGGGGTTTGCATAAATAACCTTTTGGTTTAAACCATTCTATTCCAAGTTATCGTTTTTCATGTTCAATCATGACTTAGCCCATTTCTCTTCATTTTATATATATAAAAAAAGCAGAAAAAAAGTCGAAGAAGATAAGAAAAATAAAATAACACCCAATTTTGCAATAAACTCTCGAGTCTTACCATTCACTCCTGAAAAAACAAAATAAAACTAGTGTTCCACCCAAATAGGGAAACGACTACAAAGGCCCCAAAGGGACGGATGGTAAAACCCGAGGACTTGAAACCAATTCGAGACCGCCTTAACCAAAAAAGAGACAAAAAAACCCAAAACATTAGTAGCAATAAATAATAATAATAATAATAATAATAATAATAATAATAATAATAATAATAATAATAATAATAATAATAATAATAATAATAATAACAAGAAGAAGAAGAAGAAGAAGAAGAAGGAGAAGAAGAAGAAGAAGAAGAAGAAGAAGAAGAAGAAGAAGAAGAAGAAGAAGAGGTTAATAGTAGTAATAATAATAAATGAAAATAAATCTAATAATAATAATATAATAAAAATAATAATAAATTAAGATCATTGAGAATTATCTCTCTCCTTTCATGGTAATGGTGGATAGATAAGAAACATAGAGTGACTTGTCATTGAGAATTTTCTCTCTCCTCTCCATGGCAATAGTGGATGAGCAAGATGTTGGAAAGGTATTATAATTTTTTTCCCTCTATTTTTCCTTGAACCGAACACAAGAAAAAAATTAATTTTCCCTTACTTTTTTTCCTCCTCATTTTTTTCCATTTTAACTTTATTTCCAACCTATTTTCTTAGAATCAAATAGAGTTTAAGTGGTACAATAACTCACAAATTAGTCTACCCTAAGACTCTTTGCCACAAACAGAACATGATAGAGATTTGAGAATACAAGAGATTGAATGTATGACCAGATTGAGTGTGTATTCTCTTACTTTCTTCAAGTCTTGAGCTTAGACATTTATACTTTGTTCTTTATGTATAAGACCGTTGTTCCTTGAAAATATTACCGTTGTGATTGATCTTTTGAGTCTATCTTGGTAATATGATCTTCGTACAAATCGACTTGCCTTCCATAAATTGATACTTTCTTTTTGGGCTTGCTCCAAAATTTTCTTCTATCACAAGTATTCAATCATCCTTAATACCCTTCAATCAATACTGATTTCTTGTACTTACAACTTTAAATGGCATAATCCGAGGATATTCTTTTAAAAAATAAAGCATATGAAATCTAGGGAAAGGTTAAGATTTACAATAATAAAATCTTACAAAAATATAATCATGATAAATCCAGAATTTCGAAAAATAATACTTGCAAAAATCTTTCTTTAAAATATGGATGATTATTCAACCAAATAAGGAAATAGAATCTTATTGAAACGCCGGTTAGAATAGGGCTAGGATAATATAATCAATCTGATTATTAACATATTTATTAAATCTTGAATGTATGCCTTGATATCAAAATTCAGCTTATCTAAAAGGGTCACATAAAACAACTAAGCATGTAAATTTGATGGGTAAGGTACAGGCCGTAAACGCATGGTGTATGGTTGTAGCTAGCCAAGGTCGATCCCACAAGGACTCGATCTAGCAATACACTAAACTAGTCTTCTACTCAATTGCTAAGCTAATCGGGTTTTGGAGTTTGCTTCTCTAAACTAGTTCTAAATATTAAAATCAAGGAAATTAATCTAAACTTAAATCAATGGGTAAAAACATCTAAGGATTTGCTTTCCTAACAATGAGTTTGATTATTTAAACATAATTTGTGCAATTATTCTTTCAAGTAAATCAAGGATCGATAATCACAAAATTCTACCGCTCTTTCGATGCTTAATAGAATTTCACTAATTAATCTATCAAACAACTTTCGTATGCCTTTTAAGATAATCAAAGTTAAAGATTTCAAATTATCAAAGTGATCCCCTAATTTACTAATCTTTTCTCAAATTTTATAAACTAGGTAGAAAGGTTGGTTGTCGTATTATTATATTTCACTTTTCAATACATGATAGATTAATATCTAAACACAAGTATTCTAGGCCTTCAAAACACTCATGAACATGATAAACACAACCTTATATTGATCAAAATCAGAATTCAAACACAAATCATGGAAAACTAATCAAACTTCATTATTTCGGATTACAAATCCCTAGGAAAACTAAACTACTCACACATAATTATTGAAGGTTTAAATAAAATCCAATACATGGAATCAAACCTCAAATAGTAAAAATGAAGTAGATGATAGACTTAAAGAACTCTACTTGAATCTCTCGACTTCAGATGGAAATCCCAGAATCGCTTCAAACTTCTTCTTCGATCTTCAAAAGTTTTTGGTTTGATGTGGATTGAAGGTATGGATGATGGCAATGGATGAATAATGGAGGATGAATGGTGGATTCTAGACTGGATGCCCAAAATCCAGCTTAAATAAGCCTTTAAGAAGCAATCAAGAGCCGAAACCATCAAAACCGAATCGTCTTCGCATAACCGACCTAAAAACGGGCCGTTTCCTCATAAACGGGTTGCCCTTGTTGGTTGCTTGGAAGGCATATGTCAAATTGATTAAGTCATAACTTCCTCGTCCGATGTCCAAATGATGTGATTCTTGATTTTTCGGAAAGCTCATTAAGTCTAGTTTCTAATTATTTCATCATTATGCTTGCTTTATAAGTGTGGGAAAAACATGATTCAGAGAGTAAAGAAGTGTCCGTTATCGCAACCTTCTTACTTTCCAGCTTATATCTTTTCCGTTCGTCAACGAAATTGAGCTTATAATATGTCATCGAAAGCTCTTTCAATAAGGAAGTTAGAAACATAGACTCAAAATAGCTTTGGATCGAAAATATGACTAAAAATTAGGTCCAAATCACTAGGAAGTTGCAAAAATAGACCAAAAATGCAAAGCCTAAGTGTAAAGCATAAATGGGGCATAAAGTACATAAATATGAATATAAATCCCTAGAAATGACAATCAACCTCCTGTGAAATCTAATGCAAATATGACACTTATCAATGGTGTTTGACTAACAACCTGGTCTATATGTGGCTTGGTGAAAACTTTAAACTTCACTAAATATGAGTCAAATTTGATGTCTACGATTGCCCCTCGTTGATTGAGGTTTTCAAAAAGTGATGATCAACGTCATCGAGACACACACATATTGGCTCATTGATTAAATTTAGATAAAGAAAGAAGTAATACGGCTGGATCGTTGTAACGCACATTTGGATCGGATAAATGGGGTTAAGATAACTCTTGATTAATTAGGTATAATTCGAGGTCAAAAATAACTATTGATTAATTAGGTATGACTTAGGATCAAAATAACCGTAGGTTAATTAAGTATGACTTATGGTTAACATATCTCCGATTTTAGGTTAATTATATTTGACTCATGGTCAAAATAACTTTAGGTTTATTAGATACGACTCGGGTCAAAATAACTTTGGATTAATCAAATACAACTTAGGGCCAAAATAACTTTGGATTAATCAAATACAACTTAGGGCCAAAATAACCCCGGGTTGATTATAATGAGACTCGGATTCCAAAAAAATTATTTAATTAGATATGACTCGAGTGTCAAAATAACTCGCATTAATTGAATATGATTCAAAGTAGAAAAAAACTCTGGATTAATTACGTTTGACTCAGGGTCAAAAATAACTTTGGATTAATTACGTTTGACTCCAGGTCAAAAATAATTCTGAATTCGTTAAATATGATTCCAGGTGAAAATAATTTTAGATTAATTAAATATGACTCGGGGTCAAATAACTCGAGGTTGATCAAGTATGACTCGGGGTAAAAAAAATGCATGATGATGGTGAAATCATGAAACTCGGTTCGAAAATTAGGGCACCCGAATGCAATAAATATTTGAAAATCAGGTACTTATCTTTATAACGTGTTCAAAAAGAGTTTGAGTACCAATTTAGTTTTTTTGCAAAATATTTGGCTAAGCATCTTAAAAGGAAATGCATCGGTATAATTGGTGCAATACATAAAATCACATGACGGATAAGAGGATGTTTCACATGTATTTCTTTGGTAGATCGAAGAGTATTTTTACAATAGATAAAGAGGTATGCTACATGCATTTGTACACTGAATAAAACAAGTGCTTCACATGCTTTTGTATGGCGAATAAAGGGGTATATAGTATGCATTTGTACGCTAGATAAAAAGAGTACTTCACATGCTTTGTACGAGTGGACAAAATGGGTTTTGCAACGTGTGAATTTGCAAGCGGGAAATGTATTAAAGTATGAAGAGGTTTGCTTCACTTATAAATTAGATGCTCACATAGTCAAAAGTTAGACGCACCCAGGAAATACTCGTATGCTTATTTTTCCTCTAATTTCTTTCAAAAAAATCTTTGAGAAATGAATCTCGGGGATGACGTTGATAATCAATTTAAGTGAAGACTCAAGGAGATGATGAACTCTTTCAAGTATAAGAGTACTTCGTGTCTCGTTGTTTTATTGAAAACATGAAGTCCATGTTAAGTGTTTGCATTAACTAGTCTCTTATTCATGCCTATATACTTGTATTGAGATGTAGATAGACATATTTTTAGATTTGGCGAAGAAGAAATTTGCCCCTTAATGTAAGAAATTAAGACGATCCTACGATTGAATTCCGTCGATCCTTTGATTGTCATTGGGGCTATCATGGATAGGCAAGGGAGGTTAGTAGGGATACTTGAGGTTCCTAGAAACTTTTATAGGAGCTATCTCGCATGAAAATGCTATTTTTTTGGAGAATCTTCTTGAAGTATTTATGCCTACATATAGGAGTTCCTATAAGATAGAATATAAAGAAGATAGGGAAAATGCATGCCTCTTACTGATCCTTGGGATCTTATTTTTCGGGGAAAAGTTGGGATGTGTAATTTGAGATGTCCGAGTTTGGTTGTTCCTCTTAGGAGAGGAAGTAAGTTAGGCCCTATTGTATTAAGGAAGACCTTACTTGGGTCGGACACATGTGTAAAGGGAAACTCTTTCCTCAAGGGTTGCCCTTCACTGGTGTATATGTGGCTTAGTGAAAAGTTTAAATTCAAATAAATATGAGTCAAAATTTAATATCTACAGACTTTCCCTTGTTGATTGAGGCTTGAAAAAAAGTTATAATTAATGTCATAAGAGACACAAATTTTGACTCATTAACTAAATTTAGATAAAGGAAGAAATAATACATCTGGATCATTTTAATAGGCATTTGGATCGAGATAAATGGGGTTAAGATAACTCTAAATTAATTAGGTATAACTCGGGGTAAAAATTAACACTAGGTTAATTAAGTATGACTCAGGGTCAAAATAACTTTAGGTTAATTAAGCATTACTCATGGTCAAAATATCTTTGATTTTGGGTTAGTTAGGTTTGACTCAAGGTCAAAATAACTCTAGGTTAATTAGATATGACTCCGAGCCAAAATAACTTTGGATTAATCAAATTTGACTCAGGGTCAAAATAACTTTAGATTGATTATAATGAGACTCGGGATCAAAATAATTTTGGGTTAATTAGATATGAGTCGGTGTCAAAATAACTCTGGGTTAAATAAATACGACTCGGGGTTAAAAAAAAAACTCTTGATTAACTACGTTTGATTTAGGGGTGTGTTGCATGCATTTATACGCTTAATAAAACAAGTACTTCGCATGCTTTGTGCAGTGGACAAAAGGGGTTTTAGCAACGTGTGAATTTTCAAGCGGGAAATGTATTGAATTATGAAAAGGTTTGCTTTGCTTATAAATTAGACGTTCATATCGTCACAAGTTAGACGCACCAAAGAAATACTATGTGCTTATTTTTCCTCTTATTTCTTAAAAAAAAACTCTTTTAGAAATGGATATTGGGGATGATGTTCATAATCAATTTAAGCGAAGACTCAAGGAAATGATGAACTCTTTTAGGTATAAAAGGACCTTTTCGTCTTATTGTTTTATTGTAAACATGAAATTCATGTGAAGTGCTAACATTAATTGGTTTCTTATTCATACTTGTATACCGTATTGCAATGTAGATAGACATGTTTTTAGATTTGGGGAAGAAGAAATGTGTCCCTTAGTGGAAGAAATTGAGACAATCCTAGGGTTGAATTCCGTTAGTCCTTTGATTGTCCTTGGGGCTATCATGGATAGACAAGGGGAGTTAGGCTGGAACACTTGAGGTTCCTAAGAAATTTTATGGGAGTTATGTATATAAAAATATAATTTTGTTAGAGATTGTTCTTGAAGGATTTATGCCTACCTATAGGAGTTCCTATAAGATAGAATATAAAGAAATTAGGGAAAATGCATATCTCTTATTAATCATTAGGATCTTATTATTCGGGAGAAAAGTAAGGATGTCTAATTAGAGATGTCCGAGTTTGGTTGTTCTTTGTAGGAGACGAGGGAGGTTAGGCACTATTGTACTAGGGAAGATATTACTTAGGTTGGACGCATGTGTAGGGGTAAACTCTTTCTTTAAGGGTTGCCCCTTACTATATGTGCCTTAGTGAAAAGTTTCAACTGGTAAAGCCCTACAAAACTCCCTACCTTCTAAAACATTTTTTTGGTAAAGGGAGGTCTCAAAAACTTTTGACCATTGAATCATCGGGTTTTTGGTAGTCGGTGTTTGATATGGAAGATGTTGGATGGCTCGGTGCTCATTTGAATATGAGTGAGATGATTATCACTGCCGGGCCATATGATGGAGTACTCTTACCAACCTTGAACTATATCACGTTTTATTATCCTTGGAGAGTACTTTTCCTAGTTGGGCATTGCATGAAGGTTTGCTCGGGGAGAGTCCGAGTCACCCTAGAGGGGGTGAATAGGGTGATGAAAAATTCTTTCGAAACTTCGTGCTTTTGTGCGAAAAGATGCAAAGACAGATTCCGAGTCTAAGCAAGGGGTCGAAAGTATTGGACTCGGAATGTAATGAATCGGAGTAAACACGTTCGAGCAAGGTCGTCCGAGTCAAGAATGAACTCAGAAATAGAACATGAAGAATTTACGTGGAAACCCTCCCGGGGCGAGAAAACCACGGCCCGTGTCAATCCGGACACGAAGTCAAATCCACTATTTTGAGTCCACAAAATACCGTGAACTTGACGGAACCCGAGTTGCTCCCTTAGACAACTCTATACAAGTTTTCCTAGACTCGAAGTTCCCTTATCCGATCTAGTACTTCCTAGCTGAGATAACCCTTACAGCTAGGGACAACTAAGCTGAGATAACCCTTACAGCTTAGTCAAGGGACCTTACAAAGAATGTAAGAAGTGTTTGTAATCGAATACAAGACCTTACAACTCGAAAGTAATGAATTACGGAGCGGGAGTTGTAAGTTGAAGATTGAAAGCAAATACAATAACTTTGTTCAAGTTGGAGTATTGACAATATGTTCCGCTATCTTCAAGTCTTGTGAAGTGGCTTCTATTTATAGATAACCCGGGCAGAGTAGCCGTTATCTTCATCTCGCTGACCGAGAGTCCTCTGTGACCGTTGATAAGGGCTTTCGAGTCACTCGAAAGTATCCGTTGAAATATGGACGTTGGACAACGGTTCAACTCTCTTGGAAGTCCCAAAACCATCGGTTGTGTCTTGAAAAGTGTGGTGAGAACCATCGTTAAGCTTGACTTTCCAGTTTTCCGGATATGGAAGCGGACGACTTCGACACAATCTTCGGGACTAGAGCGAGGGAAGGTGAAAAGCTATATCTCGCTGGTGATTTGACGTTACGAAGCCAGCTACTTTTGTAATTTGAAAAGATATCCTCGATTGAATAACCTACAAAAGTAAAACACCTTCGGTTCTCAAAGTATAAAATACTTTGGTCCAAGGTTAGACACGAGATAATAATATAATCATGATAATTAACTAACAGATTATCGAGTCGGAAAACAAATGGAATATTCTCGAGTCTAATATCCATGGAACTCGGAATTCCATAAGACTTAGTCCGAAGCAAACAATCAAGTTTCATAACGGATATCGGCGTGGTAAAATACTTGATGTAGACTAAGCACGAAAAGAACTACGAATGCCGACTTTGCAAACAATAGAGTAGATATACACAAGTCGGATTCCGAGTGAGAGTGAACTCGGAATAAAGAACAACTTTTCTGAGTCGCTAACCGAAAGGCGATTAAATAGATAAGTAAAGGCCGAATCGCATAGAAAAGATAATATTTCACTCAAGTAAGTTTCTAAGACACGAGAGAATGCCTTGGAATCAAAACACTATATGAATGACATCGTTATACCCGATTCCTTTTGCATGACTCGAGAGAGATATAGAGCGAGTGTCCGAGTCTTCAATCTCCCCTTTTTGATGAAAGGCATTCCATACTTACACGTAAACTTTGTTAGAGGGAAATAGGTCGATTGAGTAAAAGTAAAGCATAATTGAATGAATCGGAGCAATGAATACTATATCAATGCAAAATAAAGTATGCTTGAACTTATTAACTCGGAAAATAAGGAACTCATAAATTAATAAGGAAATGCATTTAGTTCATTTAAAGGAAATATTACAAGGGCGGAAAGAACTCCCTCTAGACACGACAACCAGTTTCGACTACATTTTCTCACCCTTGCCTTTCGAAGCAAAACAAGAAACAAAAAGAAGGGAGAAAAATACAAGTAATACACATAAGTTGTCCGGACAAAAAAAATTTTGAAAAGCGTAAACTCCGGAGGCACCGAGGAATCTGGACAAAAAAAAAATTTTGAAAAGCAAAAAAAATTTTGAAAAGAGTTTGAAAATATAATCCGAAACTCTCCACTGTTCTAGAGATAGCTTCAGAAAATTTGATGTCCAAGTTTTCTCTACGTCCGAGTTTGACTCGAAAAATTTCGAGTGACTCGAAACACGAAATAACTATCCGCCCGAGTATCACATGATCAATCGAACCAATGGTTATTGACAACTAAAGCACATAGCACAGAAAAATGCAAGAATCATAACAAGAAACTAAGCATTTAACATGCCAAGCTCATTCCGAATAAAACGGAATTGATCTTCACCAAGTGGCTTAGTAAAGATATCGGCTAATTGAAGACTAGTCGGAATGAATTCAAGTAAAATATCACCCTTTTACGAGTGATCGCGTAAGAAATGATACCGACTTCAATATGCTTTGTTTTTGAGTCTTGGACAGGATTCTTAGTGATACGATTGCGCTTTGATTGTCACACTTGATTGGGACTGAGTTGAGAAATAATCCGAGATCCTTCAAGTGTTGTTTTATCCAGAGAATCCGAGCGCAACAAGCTCCAGCGGCAATATATTCAGCTTACTGCAGTTGATAGAGCTACTGAGTTTTGCTTCTTTGAGTGCCGAGGATATTAGGGATTGACCCGAAACCGGCAAGCTCCGGATGTGCTCTTTCGATCAACTTTGTATCCTGCGTAGTCTGCGTCCGAGTACCCGGTCGGACTCGGTTACGAGTCTCCGGAGTACCATAGTCCTAGATTCCGAGTGCCTGCAAGATATCTCGAATATTCTCTTCACCGCAGTGAGATGTGATTCTTTTGGATTAGCTTGAAATCGTGCACATAAACAAACACTCGAACATTATATCCGGTGCTGCTTGAAGTAAGATATAGCGGTGATCCAATCATACCTCGATAGAGTTTCGATCTACTTGCTTTACCTGTTTCATCCGAGTCGAGTTTTATACTGCTTGCTTCATAGGAGTAGATGCGTGCTTTGCATCTTGAAGTTTGTATTTCTTTAGTAGTTCCTTGGTGTACTTTGATTGATGGACAAAGATTCCATCTTTGTCTTGTTTGATTTGCGGCCCAAGGAAGAAGTTGAGTTCTCCCATCATGCTCATTTGGAACTCTTGACTCATCAACTCGGAAAATTCTCGGCACGAAATTCATTAGTAGCACCGAAAATAATATCATCAACATATATTTGAATAATGAGAAAATCTTTCCCTTTGGTCTTTATGAATAGAGTCTTGTCGATCCGACCTCTTTTGAAATCATTTTGAACCAGGAAACTGCTCGAGTCTTTCATACCAAGCTCTAGGGGCTTGTTTAAGACCATAGAGAGCCTTTTGAAGTTTGAAAACATGATTTGGGAATTCCGAGTTTTCAAAACCGGGAGGTCTGCTCGACATAGACCTCTTCTTCAATAAAACCATTGAGAAAGGCACACTTAACATCCATTTGATATAATTTAATATGCATGCGGGATGCAAATGCCAACGATATTCTAATGGCTTCAATTCAGCTACTTGGTGCAAAGGTTTCCCCACAATCAATTCCTTCTTCTTGATTGTAACCCCGAGCTACAAGTCTAGCCTTGTTTCGACAACTATTCCACCCTCATCTAGTTTGTTTTTGAAAACCCATTTGGTTCCTATAGCTGGGTGGTCGGAAGGTCGGTTGGTCGAGTCCGGACTTGGTTTCTCTCGAATTGATTCAGCTCTTCTTGCATGGCCTCTACCCATTCGGGTTCATTAAGGGCTTCTAGTGCATTTTGGGTTCGAGTTAGTGAAATGAATGCGGTGAATGCACATAGATTATGAAGAGAAGAACGAGTTCTTACCCCACTTGTTGATATCGAAATAATGTTTTCTTGGGGATGACTGGAAGTAAATTTGAATGCTTTACCAGTTCTTTGATTCACCAGGTTTGTTGTTTGAATTGCTTGGTCTTCGAAGTTTGCTCCGAGTGATCTTCTTCATTGACCTGCTCGTTACGAGCGACCTCTAGAGTTGTCTCATTCCGAGCTTCCTCGTTCGAGTGGTCTCCTTCGAGTCTTTATAGACTCATCTTCGTCATCATCCTTTACGAGCTTCGGTTCGAGTAGGAAGATTCACTTGGTTTTCCCTGTTCAAGCTCATCAAACACTACGTGGATACTTTCTTCCACTTTGTTAGTTCTCTTGTTGAATATACGATAGGCTTTGCTATGAGAAGAATAACCTAGAAAGATTCCTTCGTCGACCAGAGCATCAAACTTGGTCGAGATGATCCTTACCATTGTTGTGGACAAAACACTTACATCCGAAAGATCCGAAATAGGAAATATTTGGCTTCTTTCCTTTGTAGAGCTCATAAGGTGTTTTCTTCAGAATGGGTCCGATGAGGCATCGATTGAGAGTGTAGTTAGGCTGTGTTTCCTGCCTCGCCCGAAGTAGTAAGGCAAGTTGTGCTCAATCATCATCGTCCTTGCTATTTCTTCAAGGGTTCGTTCTTTCTCTCAACTACTCCATTCTGCTGAGGAGTTACGGGTGCTGAGAAGTTGTGAGAAATTCCATTCTTGTCACAAAACTCCGAGAATTCGAGTAGTCGAACTCCCTTCCATGGTCGGTTCGAATCTTTTGAATCCGAGTCCGAGACTCAACTTGAATCTTTCTACGAGCTTGCTGAATTCCTTGAAGGCCTCATTCTTATGCTTGGAAAACACACCCAGGTAAATCTTGAAAAATCATCAATAATAACAAGTATGTAAGATTTTCCTCCGAGACTCTTTATAGGGATTTCACCACATAAGTCCATGTGTAGTAATTCAAGCACGTTGGATGTGGAAACTGTCTTCGAGAGATTTGAATGAAGATCGACTTGTTTCCCTTTGGTGCATGCTCCACATACTTTATCCTTCTCAAAAGCACGGTTAGGTAATCCTCTAACCGGACCAAAAGATGCAAGCTTTTTGATAGTATGCATGCTAATATGACCTAATCTACGATGCCAAATCCAAGAATCATCTTGAAGATATGCTTTTAAACATGATAAGTTCTGACTTGGGTCGAGAAGAGGGATGATGTAGGTATTACCCGATCTCTTACCCGAGAGCTTTATCTCTTTGGTAGTCTCATCCGTGATGTAGCACTTGGATTGAGTGAACTTTACCTCTTGACCTTTGTCACAAAGTCTGGGAGATGCTAAGTAGGTTATACTTAAGTCCTTTAACAAGGTAGACTGGGCTCACCAGATTGTTTCCATTACCAATCTTCCCAATGCCCACTATCTTGCCCTTCGTTGTCATCACCAAAGGTCACCTTTCCTCCTTTATATGATTCCAGCTCGAAAAAGAGTCCTTGGTCACCGACATATGTCGAGAACATCCGCTGTCCAGTACCGGTGTCCTTTGATCTTTTACGAGTGACCTGCAAAACAGAGAAAATCTAACCCTTCTCACTTCCTCTAACGAACCCGAGTAACATTCCTTATTGTGGTCCTTTTCGAGGAAGAAGGTACTTCGGAACCCAGATTTGAATGACTTTGGGTTTAGTCGATTCCGAGTCTTCTTCTTTTCGAGAACCGAGTCCGTGTCTCTTTCCTTTTAAAAACCTTTCCTTTGGAAACAGGAGAAAATGGTTTCTTTTTGTAAATAGGTCCGGGTTTAGTCCTCCTTTCATTTTTGTGAATGGGACCATGCTCGACCTTTTTGAACTTAACGGTTACGGAATCCTTTTTGAACAATTACGAGTAAGAATTAGATTCTTCCTCTTTGTTGAAACCAAGACCTTCTTTTCGAAATGAGACACATTGTGATCCCAAGAGCATATCAAGATTCTTCCGTCCTTGAGAAAACTTTAAAACTAGATCTTGAGACTCAATGAGCTTCTGTTTCGATTGCTCATTTTCTTTTTCGAGTGACTCGGACTCGGTCTCATTAGTTTGAGCACTTGTCTTGAGTTCTCTCGAGTGTGAGTCTCGGTTTTCCAATTCATTTTTTAAAAAATGCTCTCGGTAGTGATTGACTCCAGTTGTTCCTTGAAATGAGAAGAATCGAATTGGACTTTTCTTCCAAAGTAAAGATGTATTTAGCTAAATCGGCTTTGGAGAATTTGAGGAAATAGTTTATTACCTCTTGAGGATCGGTTTCCTCATTTTACGAGTACGTATGCGAGTCCGACTCTTTTCGGCTTACGAGTCGGTAATTGCCATTAGACACTTTGAGTCATCCGAATCCTCGTCGTCTTCGGATGAATCCTCGTCACTCCATGTTGCCATCATGGCCTTCTTCTTCCTGTCCCTTTTCGTTTTGGACGAGTCCTTGACTATGTGGTCTTTGCTTGCCACATTCGAAACATCCGAGCATTCTTAGACAAAGATGACTTTGAAGGTGAAGAAAACTTACCTTTTCTGTCTCTCTTGTTCTTTTTGTAGAATTCTTCTTTTGGCATTTTATCCCATCTTTTGTGCTTCATCATTCTCTTGAAGCCTCTTGCAATGAGTGCCATGGGATCATCTTACGAGTCGGAGGAGCTTGGACTTGCTTCTTTGGATTACGAGGCTTTAAGCGCGATGTTCCTCTTGGAAGTACCCTCAGCATCTTCTTCTTCCGGATGTATCTCATGGGTCGAAGCTTTCCAATGAGCTCGTCGGCTTCAAGAGTGAGAGGTTACGAGCCTCTTCTATGGCGGTTACCTTAGGACCCCATCGTTTCTTGGGCGGAGCTTCGAGAATTTTCCAGGCACATTTCTTCATGGGAGATTTTCTTTCCCAGAGATTTGAGATTGTTGGTGATCTCGGTGAAGCGTATGAACATCCGAGTAATGTTCTCTTCGGCTCCATTTTGAAAAGCTCATATTTGTGAAGATACTCGGCTGATCTTCGCTTGTCTCACCTGGCTTGTACCTTCGTAGGTGTTGACCGAGTGTCCCATACCTCTTTAGCAGAGTCACGAGCGGAGACTCGATTATATTCTTCCGAGCTTATGGCGCACATGAGAATGTTCATGGCTTTGAAGTTCTTTACGAACTTCTCGCCTGCTGTCGTGAACTCGGCCTTTGTCTTTGGAAGAATTACGAATTCATCTGTCTTCGTTGGGATGTAGTTTCCTTGTTGTATGATTTCCCATACTTCTTCGTCGTGATCCATAAGGAAACATTCCATCGGCTTCTTCCAGTGACCGAAATTTGAACCTTTGAATTTTGGTGGCCTGTTGGAAGATCTACCTTCGTCGAACTCTCCGGTGTTACGAGCCATCCGATCTTTAAACCTTTGGACTGTTAGATCCTTTACGAAAGGCTAGGCTCGATACCAATTGAAGGTTTGCTCGGGGAGAGTCCGAGTCACCCTAGAGGGGGTGAATAGGGTGATGAAAAATTCTTTCGAAACTTCGTGCTTTTGTGCGGAAAAGATGCAAAGACGGATTACGAGTCTAAGCAAGGGGTCGGAAAGTATTGGACTCGGAATGTAATGAATCGGAGTAAACACGTTCGACGAAGGCTGTCCGAGTCAAGAATGAACTCAGAAATAGAACACGAAGAATTTACGTGGAAACCCTCCTGGGGCAGAAAACCACGGCCCGTGTCAATCCAGACACGAAGTCAAATCCACTATTTTGAGTCCACAAAATACCGTGAACTTGACGGAACCCGAGTTGCTCCCTTAGACAACTCTATACAAGTTTTCCTAGACTCGAAGTTCCCTTATCCGATCTAGTACTTCCTAGCTGAGATAACCCTTACAGCTAGGGACAACTAAGCTGAGATAACCCTTACAGCTTAGTCAAGGGACCTTACAAAGAATGTAAGAAGTGTTTGTAGCGAATACAAGACCTTACAACTCGAAAGTAATGAATTACGAGTGGGAGTTGTAAGTTGAAGATTGAAAGCAAATACAATAACTTTGTTCAAGTTGGAGTATTGACAATATGTTCCGCTATCTTCAAGTCTTGTGAAGTGGCTTCTATTTATAGATAACCCGAGCGAGTAGCCGTTATCTTCATCTCGCTGACCGTTGATAAGGGCTTTCGAGTCACTCGAAAGTATCCGTTGAAATATGGACGTTGGACAACGGTTCAACTCTCTTGGAAGTCCCAAAACCATCGGTTGTGTCTTGAAAAGTGTGGTGAGAACCATCGTTAAGCTTGACTTTCCAGTTTTCGGATATGGAAGCGAGACGGCTTCGACACAATCTTCGGGACTAGAGCGAGGAAGGTGAAAAGCTATATCTCGCTGGTGATTTGACGTTCACGGCCGGCTACTTTTGTAATTTGAAAAGATATCCTCGATTGAATAACCTACAAAAGTAAAACACCTTCGGTTCTCAAAGTATAAAATACTTTGGTCCAAGGTTAGACACGAGATAATAATATAATCATGATAATTAACTAACAGATTATCCGAGTCGGAAAACAAATGGAATATTCGAGTCTAATATCCATGGAACTCGGAATTCCATAAGACTTAGTCCGAAGCAAACAATCAAGTTTCATAACGGATATCGGCGTGGTAAAATACTTGATGTAGACTAAGCACGAAAAGAACTACGAATGCTGACTTTGCAAACAATAGAGTAGATATACACAAGTCGGATTCGAGTGAGAGTGAACTCGGAATAAAGAACAACTTTTACGAGTCGCTAGCTGAAAGGCGATTAAATAGATAAGTAAAGGCCGAATCGCATAGAAAAGATAATATTTCACTCAAGTAAGTTTCTAAGACACGAGAGAATGCCTTGGAATCAAAACACTATATGAATGACATCGTTATACCTGATTCCTTTTGCATGACTCGAGAGAGATATAGAGCGAGTGTCCGAGTCTTCATTGCAAAATGACGCTCCAAGTTCCAAAGCGACCTTGACACCATAAATGCAAGCTTTATATTATGCAATATTGTTTGTAGTGAAAAAGCGAGCTTTACAACAAAAGGAACATGAAACCCGTTAAGATCCACTAGCAAAACTTTGACATCATGTACCCTTTCTATTAGGGGCACCATCAATATACATTTTGCAACACGCAACTTCGATTTTGCGAGATATGCTCATCAAGAAATCCATCTGTAGATTTATCTCTAAACATAGATGCCTTTACTAGCTCATCTGCAATGGCTCTTCCCTTAACGAGACTTTTGAGTAATGTAATGAATCTCGAATTCAAAGAGTAAAGCATGCCACCTGGCCAACCTTTCTCTTTGAATTGGTTTCTCAAATAGGTACTTGATCGGGTCCAATCTAGAAACTAGGCAAGTCGTGTGAGCTTATAGGTAATGGCGAGAGTTTTTCGTAGCATAAACCAAAGAGAACAAGTACGCTCGAGCGAAGAGTATTTAGTTTCATACCCCAAAAGTTTCTTACTTAGGTAGTAGATGGCGACTTATTTCTTAGTACCTTCTTGGTGTTGGGCTAAAAGAGCTCCTATGGTGGTCTCTATGACTCGTCAAATATAAGATGAGTGATTCATTAGGTCGAGGAGGCATTAAGACATGCGTGTTGGTAAGGTAACTTTTTAAAGATTCAAAAGCTTGCTGACATTCCTCAATCCACTTGTTTAGAGACTCTTTTCTTAAGAAGTCGAAAGATAGGCTCACACTTCATGGTCAATTGAGATATAAACCTATCGATGTATTGGAGTCGTCCTAGAAACCCATGAATTTATTTTTTAATTTTAGGGGGTAGAGCTTCATGATTGTCTTGGTCTTATCAAGATCCACTTCAACGCCTTTGTCATTTACAACGAAACCCAACAATTTCTCGGAAGGAACACCAAACACGCATTTTTGTGGGTTTAACCTTAACTTGAACTTCCTGATGCGATCATAAAATTTTTGTACAGTCGTAATGTGGCTTTCTCGTTCATGATTATTCACAATCATATCATCAACATATACTTCAACAATATCATGTATTTGATCAAGGAGGATAGTAGTTGTTGCTCGTTCATAAGTAGCCCTAACATTTTGTAACCCAAAAGGTATAACTTTGTAGCGAGAAAACATCCCATGGAGTGATGAAGGAGGTTTTATCATGTCTTGTAAAGTCATAAAAATTTAGTTGTACCTAGAAAATCCATCCATTAAGGAAAACATGGCGTGACCGGCTTTATTATTAACCAACACATCAATGTGAGGCAGTGGGAAACAATCTTATGGTGAAGTTGTATTCAAATCTCTGAAGTCAACACACATCCTAATTCACCCATCTTTTTTGGAACCATTACAATGTTTGTGAGCCACTCCGGATGTTTCACGACTTCAAGAAACCCTACATCTAACTACTTTTGAATCTCTTCTTTAACATTAAGACTTATTTATGACTTTATTCTTCGACTTTTGTTGTTTTGGCTTGCTATTTGGGTATAGAGGGATATGGTGCTCAACAATCTCACGGTTAATACCGACATATTTACATAAGACAATGCAAAAACATCTACGTATTCGGTGAGTAGTGCAATGGATGACTCCTTTTCTTCTTGGGAAAGAGAATACCCTATCTTGACTTATTTGATATCGTACTCGGTGCCTATGTTGATCTACGATCTGGTGTTTCTACTTTGGAGTAGTAATAATAATAAGGTTAGTAGCAATAAATAATCATAATAGTAATAAAAATGATAATGGTAACAATAATAATAATAATAATAATAATAATAATAATAATAATAATAAGTTTAGTAGTAATAATAATAAGCGAAGTAATTAAAAATAATAACAATAATAATGATAAGGTTAGTAGCACTCATGATAATAAATGAAAAAAATGGCAATAATAATGATAAAGTTAGTAGTAATAACGATAATAAACGAAAACAAAGCAAATAAAAAGAATAACAATAGTATCAATAATGAACAAGAATAAATAAATAATAGATCGGGTAAAAGAATATTAATGTGCATGTTTAATCATCATTATGTGAAATGAAAGAAAATAAAAGTAGAGAGAGAGAGAACTAAAAAAATTCATGTTGAGATGAAGAAGATATTTTGGCTAACTTAATTAACTCTCAAGTGGGGTTAATTTTTCAGTTAATTAAACGACTTCATAGAAATAGAGAAGATTAAAGAAGGGAGAGAGAATTTTAAAAAAATAGAGGTTTTTCTCAAAAATAAATCAAGCCCCCTTTTTAGAGGTAGTGAAGGGGTGTTTATAGAACAAATGAGGAAAACACCCCAAATCCTACTAGCACTTTTTTTTTTTAAAAAGAAAAAAATAAAAAGCTGATGGAGAAAATGACAAAAAGGGGAGCAGGAGACGGGACAAAGTGGGGGGCAGTAGCAACAGACCTTTTGTTTTTTCCTTTTTAATTGTCTTTGTTTTTCTTACTCTCTTCGTGTTTCTTTTCCCTATTTTTTATTGAGATATTGTAGGAGTGGGGACGTAGATTATTCATGTCCCTCATGTATATTTTTTTAAATTATTTTTACCTCTTTTCTTTTCCCCCTTTTTGGATGATGAATTTGGACTTTTTGGGCTCCTTTTTATTTTAATTTGATGGTCACTTTTTATATGTTTGGTATTTTTTAATTTTTTTCTAATTAGAAACATAATATGAACAATAAAATGTTAAATAAATATGAGTCAAAATTTGGTGTGTATAGATTACTCCTCATTGTTTGAAAAAAAAGTGAAGATCAATGTCATAAAAGACACACAAATTTTGGCTCATTAATTTAGATAAAGGAATAAGTAATATGACTGGATTGGTATAACACTCATTTGGATTGGATAAATGGGGTTAAGATAACTCCGAATTAATTAGGTAAAATTCATGGTAAAAAATAACTTTGAGTTAATTAGGTATGAGTCGAGTCAAAATAACTCTAAGTTAATTAAGTATGACCTAGTCAAAATATCTCCGATTTTGGGTTAATTACGTTTAACTCATGGTCAAAATAACTCTAGGTTAATCAATTATGACTACGGGTAAAAATAGCTCCGAATTAATCAAATACCACTCATGGTCAAAATAACTTCTAGTTGATTATAATGAGACTTAATTCTTGGTTAATTAAATATGACTTAGGGTAAAAAAAATTTAGATTAATTAAGTTTGATTCAGGGTCAAAAATAATTATGGGTTAATTATATTTTACTATGGGTCAAAAATAACTCTAAATTAATTAAATACGACTCAAGGTCAAAATAACTCGAGGCTAATCATGTATGACTCAGGGTCAAAAAAATGTGCATGATGAAGATGAAATCATGAAATTCGGTTTGAAAATTTGGGCACCCGAATGCAAGAAATATTCAGAGATTAGGTACTTAGCTTTGTAACATGTTCGAGTGAGTTCGAGTATCACTCTAGTTTTTTTTTTTTTTTCAAAAATATTTAGCTAAGCATCTTAAAAGAAAATGCATCATTATAATTGGTACAATATGTGTAGTCACATGTTGGATAAGAAGATGTCTCACATGTATTTCTTCGGTAGGTAGAAGGGTATTTTTACAAACATAAAGAGGTGTGTTACATGCATTTGTACACTTGGATAAAACAGTGTTTCACATGCTTTTGTATGGAGGATAAAGATGTGTATTGTATGCATTTGTATTCTGTATAAAAGAGTATTTCACATGCTTTATGAAGTGGGCAAAGGGGTTTTTGCAACGTATGGATTTGCAAGCGGGAAATGTATTGAAGTATGAAGAAGTTTGCTTTGCTTATAGACGCTCACATCGTCACAAGTTATGCACCAAAGAAATATTATCTCGCTTATTTTTCCTCTTATTTCTTTCAAAAAGAGTTCTTTTAGAAATGGATCTCGGGGATGATATTGATAATCAATTTAAGCGAATACTTAAGGAGAAGATGAACTATTTCAGGTGTAAGAGGACCTCTGCGTCTCGTTTTATTGTTAGTATTAATTTGTCTCTTATTCATGCTTGTATACCGTACTTTTTCGGAACCACCATAATGTTTGCGAGCCACTCCGGTCCGGATGTTTCATGACTGCAAGAAACCTTACATCTAACTGCCTTTGAATCTCTTCTTTAACTTTAAGACTTATTTCGGCTTCATTCTTCGGAGCTTTTGTTGCTTTGGCTTGCTATTTTGGTATATAGGGATATGGTGCTCAACTATAACGCCCCAATACGTAACCACATAAATAAGTAATCAATAACGGAAGACTTGTAAATTGGGAGACATTACTGCCGTTTTCGGAATGAAAACAGGGCAATTTCATTTGAGCAAAATAATTATTCAAATAATTTATGTAACAATCCAACCCAAATTTTTCTTCGCAGAAAATGAAATCTTCAAAATGCCGAGGATCAGCTGGAAAGGAATCATAAGCCAAGAGACCAAGGGAGGGACTAACATGTGTGGGTCAAGACGAACATCCATACATCACTTTTTCGACCAGACATTATCGTTTCCTTCCTCTTTAAGCTTTAGGCGTGATTGTGAATAGTCCGCCATGCGCTCGATTTCCTAAAAATTTTAAAACATAAAATAATAGATGTGTGAGCTAGAAGCTCGATACGTTACTCTTATAAAATGAAATTATAATTTAAGTACTCTTAAATTATGGATATCTTAAATCATTTTTCTTGAATAAACAGTTTGCAAACTTGTCAATTACCGATTTGCTTTTTCGATTTAGTCAAACTTAGGACCCGTACTGTGGGACAATCAATCATGGAATCCGACTCCTAGGTTCATTGAACCCCGAGGCGATCGGCTGTGAACAATTGAACGATTAACGATTCCGTGAACAATTGAACGATTAACGATTCCGTGAACAATTGAACGATTAACGATTACGTGAACAATTGAAAGATTTATAATTCCGTGAACAATTGAACGATTAACGATTAAATGCTCGCTAGCGAGCAACGTTGTCCGAGCGTCCCCGGATCAACCATTTACGATTACGATTACGATTACGATTACGATCACATTCATTCATGGATCGTCATAACGGTTAATGGGTCCTTTGCAAGGCCAAATCAATTAAATTGTGAAAAACTTATTTATAAGCGCAATGAATTGTAAGCACCATCTATTAATCTATAAAACTTTTACTTTTAGTATAAATGTAAAGGCAATAACGTACCTCAACGTGCCAAACACCTCAATTGCTGATTGTTTACGCAACACAATTTCAATTCGATTTCTATTTCCAAAACGAATCTACTTTCATAGATTACTAGTCTTTTAACAATATTTATATACATTTACGATCACCAAACTTTTACTTTTTGCGTACCTATGCATATTGTTTACTTTTGATCTCGATATTCATACATTTCCCGAAATAAGCTATTGATGATATAGTTTGAATTTTTATATAACAATTGATGAGTTTAATTCCCTATTCTTTTAATATAACTCAAGTTTGACCTTTTGCTTCTATCACCTCTAGTCACGTGCTTAATGTAGCTTAACCTTAATTGTACCAATCGTTTCATCTAGTGTGCCTACATATCCACTTATATGTAACCAAATATACTTCTTACTTAAGATGTCGATTTGGTTTTTCAATTTTCTAAAAATTTTGGCAGAGTTTCGTGTGAAACATGGCCTAACCATTAGGCTCCTGGATAAAATCCACAATAAAACTCAACGAGCCACACGCTCGGAGTATACAACTCAACGACCACACGCCGGAGTATATTTACAACCACAAAAACTAAGTTTCAAACCAGTATATAAACCAAGTTACGATCTCGTCAATATTCTTATTTTCTTGTGCCCATGAACTTTTCGATTTTTGATCAAGACAAGGACCTTCATACATATATATTTATAGCTAAGACTTCGATTAAGCAATTTAATCATAAAAAACCCGATTATCGGGAGATGGTCCCGTACGATTAATTTCTTTATGAGTAGTACCCATAATCGGTTAACGATTTAGTAGATCGTAGACAAAATAGTGAAACTCATTAATATCGTAACATGTTAACATTTAAATATTTTGAAAAGTATAAATAGTAACGTACTCGAGGTAGTTGCTCGTTTTCCTTTAAATATCGTTTTCGTTATTTTTTTCGAGCATGTCTTTCCTATCGATTTTCTGTTTTTAGAAAGTAATTTGATTCGATAGGTTATGTCTCTATTCAGATTGTCATACTACTTTTCTTTTCTTTCTTTCGTAAAGTCTTACGTTCGATTTCTTTTAACTTCTCACTTGTCGCTCAAAGTTCATTTGGGCTTGAAAACTCTCACAATTTTATAAAGATCTGTTCCTCCTCCCTTCTCAACTCGATTCAACATTCTGAATTTCTTTTCAATCCCCATCTGTCTTTCAATAATATCTCCGTTAATTCCAATAAAACCTTCAACTTCATCGGCTAATTTACATTTATTTCATAATTTCAATCCAACTTAGCATACCCAATTTCCATATAATTCACACACATTAATATACCTCTATACTCTCATCAAATTTCCCCTTTTCAAATTGATTCACTCTTGCTTAATTAAACCAAGATTCAATTACATTAATTTACTCAAGTTTAGCACACATACAAACCAATAAATTCAATCCTCCATCAATCTTCAATGTCTCATTTACACATTCTTGAAACCAACTCCCAACGACATACATGTTCATATTTATAATCATCCTCAATATCTTTCTTCCAATTCCTCCACAACCAAATAATTTATTCATACTCATATTAAAGTTAAACAAACACATTCATAATTACAAATAAACCCAAATCAATTTCCAATTCCAGTTCAACACATAATAATCCCTAAATCCAATTTCATTTTCTCCTACAATTCCTTCACTTCCACCATAATCAATTCACAATTCACATATACTTGACTAATTATTCAATAATAACATAAATTTGTGATAAAATTTTCTTAGAAATTAAGGATTGGAGATATACCTCAAATTGGGTTAGATGTGGAAAAAGGGGTGGTGGAAGATCCGGCGGCGGAGCTGGGTTGTTGGGCGGTAGTGGCAAGCACCGGTCGGTGGTGTCGGGTGTCGGCAGCGGCCAGGACGGTGGCACCAGCCAGTCCGGCGGCGGCAGCGGCAGCAGGAGGTGCGGAGCAGCCCTTGTTCGAATTCGGGACGGAGCGAAGAGGAGAGAGAGAGACGCGCTAGAGGTGATAGCGTGGCGGCTAGAGGCGCCGGTCGGCGACACGGGATGGCGGCCGGCCGGCGGGTGGCACGACCGAGCAGCAACAGGGGCACTGCCGGCGCGAGACAGGGAGGAGGGAGAAGATAAATGGGTGCGGGAGCGAGGCAGCGGCCAGGTACGCCGGTGGCGGCTTGCTGGCGGTGGAAGAAGCCGGTGAGGGCTGGCCGGCTAGCAGTGGTACAACACCACAATAAGAGGGAGTGAAGGAGGAATGGAAGAGAGATGAAGATGATATTTTTCCTGGTTTGCAACCCCCTCTTATTCATTATATCCCGATGTTTCTAGCTATTGCCTTCCCCCTTTTTTTTATTTTTTTACTTATTGTTTATATATAAATAAATCGTGTTCGATACACAATTTTGCATTACTCGAGTATACATACAT
Source organism: Talinum fruticosum (assembly GCA_021018815.1). Lineage (NCBI taxonomy): Eukaryota > Viridiplantae > Streptophyta > Magnoliopsida > Caryophyllales > Talinaceae > Talinum > Talinum fruticosum. The sequence goes on from JAITYX010000022.1 coordinate 3,624,808, forward strand.
TTCTTCGGACAAATGTAAATCTGTACAAATTACTTATTATTATTTACGATTATTAAATTTGATCACATCATTTATTTCACTTTCAAGTTTTTGAGTGGCTCACTGCTCTTAAACAATATTAAGATGATAAAATGTAAATTTAAAATAATTAATTACGATTAAGTTTTGGGGTGTTACATCAACAATCTCATGGTCAATACCCGACACATTTGTATAAGACCATGCAAAAACATTTACATATTCGGTGAGTAGTGCAATGAATGAATCTTTTTCTTCTTCGCAAAAAGAAGACCCTATCTTGACTTCTTTGATATAGTGTTCGTTACCTATGTTGACTTGTGGTGGGTGTTTATACTTGGAGTAGTAATAATAATGACATTATTAGCAATAAATAATCATAATAGTAATAGAAATGATAATGGTAACAACAACAACAATAACAATAACAACAACAACAGCAACAACAACAACAACAATAATATACCAACCGTAATGTCGACAATCACCATTACCTAATAATTCCTAATTAGAGAGTATTATGTATGGTCGCAGCGGAAAGTAACGATCGGAGGCGTTACGCTGTCCTAAGAATAGGACCGAGACTAAGTAAACAAAATAAAATACAATTTGCATATCTAAATGTTACATGTTGGTCAGGTCTTGATAATGATAAATAATTACAATTCAAGTGGTTAAGCCACACATCAAGTTTAAACAAGACCCAAAATATAATTTAGTGGCTTGCTTGTATATATTTTAATACAATCCTCAGATTCATCTATTCCACAAGATAATATGTAACATGGAATGATTTCCAAGGTAATACCTAAGCCACGATTGAGTGATTTTACTAGGAGCATCTAAATACCTTGAGAACCATAAATACAACATGTGCAGCTATGCTTTGCCTTCGCCGGACTTAGTAGGTAATTGATTGTTCATCGATGCTTTCCCTAAAACAAAAACATTAAAATATTTCAAAGAATGAGTCGAAACTCGATACGAACATTCCTACACGATCAAATTGATTTGAAAACATTTTAATTAAGCGCGAGCATTCAATTTATTTTAGTTCGAAATCGAGAGGAGAGAATATGAGTCAAACTTGCTTACCAGTTATTATCCGGAAGTGGAACCCCTTATATAATTAATGCAATCTTTGAGTAAGGTGCACACCTCCTGTGCCGACCGAGAAGCCAAGTTGAAGTCGATCGGGGAAATTGAAGGGCGTAAGCCCTAATAATTGATAATTGAAAACGGATCGGGGACCACTTAATTATATGACAAAACTTGATTTGCAAATGATTCATTATTAGTTATATATAAAAAAATATTGAGATTTCTTGAAACATGTGAATTTTCGAACAATGAACTTACCTGAATTTAAAATGTTTTCCTCCCCTTTATGAAATATTAATTTAGCGGCTCATCGACGACAAGAGTAGCCTCTCTGTTGTTTCAAATAGCTCTTTATTATTAATAACGTTTAAATTAATATTATCGATAATTAAATTCGCTATACATGCTTGTAACTTGCTTCATAAAAATTGGTTAAGCTAGTTTCGTCGGTTTTTACATGATTTTGATTTGTTAATTTACTTGGATCACAATATTTTCATTTTGAAAGTTTACTTATACATTAACTATGACAACTTGTTTAACGTACAAAAATATGGTTCTACTAGTGTTGTTGTTATTATTATTATTATTATTATTATTATTATTATTATTATTATTATTATTATTATTATTATTATTATTATTAATTATATCAAACCAAAATCTTACTTTCAATCCTATCCTTAAGTCACCTTTCACCCCATTTTATCATCTATTCCACAAATTAATTAATTTACTCCACAAATTAACTAATTTACTAAAATTCCACTTACATCAAAACTCACTAATTCAAACTTATATGCATCTTTTCCTTAACAAAATTCACATCCATATATAATTAGGGACCAATAAATTTACTCAAATTTATAACCAAATACTACAAATTTACTTCATTAAATTAAGATTTAACAACAAAAACCACACTACGGATATCACTTTTAACGATGGGTCTTAACGACGGTTAAAAGGACAAGCCGTCATGAAAACTAGACCGGTGACATTTTTGTAAATAAGTGGTGTTTTGAAGTACATATGACGATGATTCTTACATTAGAACCGTCGTCATATGTTTTGGGCATTTTGTGGACGACGGTTGTTTTCATAGAACCGTCGTCATATGTCACATATGACGACGGTTTTGTAAAAATAACCGTCGTCATATGTCTATCAGATAATTCATAAAAAAACCCGAGAACATATCTGCTATTTCTATGCCCACTATATCTGATATCTACTCTTGGTCTTTTCGCTCTCCACAGTTAACTCTCGTCCAACAACTACTCGGATCTAGATCTACTTAGAGTAATCCTTATCGGTAAGTTATCCTCGTTGTTGTTCTTCTTTTTGCTGTTTTGTTTTCGCTCAATATATCCTCTCGTCTCTCCTCTTTCTAAAATGATGAATGTATTTGGGGTAATTATGTGAATGTTGAGAATATGGGTTGTTTGAGATTGTTGAAATGTTGAATCTTTGTTGAAATGTTGAATATTGAAAATGTGGGTAACATTTATTTAGTTTATTCAGTTGAAAATTCGTGAAATGTTTGGGATTTTGAGAAATGGGTTTAGGTAGTTTAGGATTTAATTATAGGGAAATAGAATGATAGCTAAGGATGGTAAATAAAAACACATTTATATCCAAAGGGAGAAAATAAAAATATTTATTGTTTAGGGTTTGAGGAAATAAAAAAATTTGTGGTTAAGGGTTTAAGGATGAAAAGGGAGAAAATATAAATTGCAAAAATATGGTTAGAGTTTAGGGTACAAAGACCTTTTCTATTTCCTATAGACTATTTGAAAACTTTGCTTGAAGATGACAAGAGAGTATGAGGGTATTTCTCAAAATACATTTGTATCCAAAGGGAGAAAATAAAAATATTTGTTGTTTAGGGTTTGAGAAAATAGAAAAATTTGTGGTTTAGGGTTTAAGGATGAAAAGGGAGAAAATATAAATTGTAAAAAATATGGTTAGAATTTAGGGGACAAAGACTTTCTCTCTTCCTCATACTCTCTTGTCATCTTCAAGCAAAGTTCTCGAATAGTCTATATATAGGAGTAGTCCCTCAAAATAATATCGTGGTGATCTTTTTGAAGACTTTTGCTTTCATTCCTGACATTTAATTTGATAAATGACATGCTTAATTGTGTGTAATTGTGCTTATTTTGGTTACCAATATATGTTTTTCATTAAATTATCGTATGTATTTCATATACATAGAGAACCCGTTCAAACATTTGTAGATAACAAGTTATCCTAGGTCGTGGTATGTGCATAAATATGCGTATAGCGTTTAGGATATTAGCTTGGTATGTATAAGTTTTTGAATTGTCCGTGTTGAACAGTTTGAGAATAATATGATAATAGGTAGTGTGGCTATTATAATCTTATCATAAATAAGATATCACGATGCTCATTTTCGCTCTCGTTCTTCGGATGCAATTATGATGACCATGTGTTTGATGTATGTATATTTACTTCGTTACCATACAATTAAGTAAGGATATACACATTAGCCAATTTGTTTTCATATATTGTACTTGAAGAACTAAGGGAAATGTTGCCAGAATTTTGTCAAATGTATGATAAGATTTTGCTACACGGTCTAGGGTCATATTATTCTTAAATAGGTTTAGGACCATCTATCCCTGTAGAAGGATCTTAGGCTCATATCATATTATTTGTGCATAATAAGTACATATTTCTCGAACTATACGTGGTGAATTGCTTCTCGTGTTAATGGGTAAGGTATGGATCGAGCGTGGGTTTATAGCAATAGGAGGAGTGTAGAATATCGTGATGGTGTTAACAACTTTCTAGAGATTACCATCGAACATGCTGCCAAATTTAGAGAACAGATCCATATTATATATGTGTTTAAGGTGTTTTAACTCCTCAAGATTCCTCCCTAAGATTGTAAAAGGTCACCTATATCAGCATGGGTTTGACACAACTTATAAAGTGTTGGTATGGCATGGGGAAGAGGAGTCCGTGAATATACCCGTACGAGAGGAAGATGAAGGGTATGATGAAAATGAAGCCAGCAGTAGTATGGAATTAGAAGATCGACTCGAAGATCTAGTTTGTGGAGTAGAACGTGATTTAGTCTATTAACCACACATATTGGAGCAATTGTTAGTCGATTCGGAGAAGCCTCTCGTACAGGGTGTGATAAATATACCTGTTTATCAGCTGTGTTGAGGTTGATGAACTTGAAAACAGACTAACAAGCTGGAGTGACAAAAGTTTCACGGACTTGCTTGGATGTGCTTGAAAGATATACTCCCATAAGACAATGTCCTTCCCAACCGTACATATGAGGCGAAGACGATGTTGTGTCCTATGGGCATGAGGTATAAGAAGATACATGCCTGCCTTAACGATTGCATATTGTACCAAAAAGAACATGCACGGAGACACGAATGTCCTAAGTGTGGTGCACCTCGATACAAAATGAAAAACATCGATGTAGAGAGTGTTGAGGGACCTCCCGCAAAGGTGTTGTGGTACTTGCCGATAATACCGAGGTTTAAGCGCCTTTTTTAAGTGCAGCTGATGCAAAGAACTTGACGTGGCATGCCGACGGAAGAGTCCGTGATGACAAGCTACATCACCCTGCCGATTCTCCTCAATGGAAGAAGATGGATTTACTATTGCCGAATTCGGTAGGGAAGCACGGAATCTATGTCCGGGTCTTTGTACGGACAGAATAAACCCCCACGGTGACCTAAGTAGCAAGCACATTTGTTGGCCCGTTCTTTTGGTTATCTACGACCTACCGTCGTCGTTGTGTACGAAGCGTAAGTACATTATGTTGTCAATGCTCATTTACGGGCCTAAACGGTTGGGAAATGATATAGATGTTTACTTGGCGCCTTTTGTTGAAGATTTCAAGCTTTTTGGGATGAAGGTGTATTAGCTCATGATGCATACCATCAAGAGCAATTTACATTGCGAGCTATGATCTTCACCACAATCAATGACTTCCCAGTGTACGAAAACTTGTCCGGATACACCTTCAAAGGACATAAGGCATGCCCCATTTGTGCGAGAGGGTACTTGTTTCTACCAAATCAAGCATGGAAAAAGACGGCCTATCTCGGACATCGAAAGTTTCTTCCCTTTTCCTATCAATATCGTAAGAAAAAGAAGGCTTTTAATGGTAAAACCGAGATGGATTCCGCTCCAACTCCATTAACAGGACATCAAATATATGAGCAAGTGAAGGATCTTGATGTGAGTTTGGCAAGCCATACCGATGTCAATTTAAAAATGGTGTGTGGAAAAAAGATCAATATTTTTGATCTTCCATATTGGAAAGAGTTGTACGTGAGACATAGTCTTGATGTAATGCATATAGAGAAAAACATATGTGAAAGTCTCATTGGAACTCTTACGAACATACGGGAAAGACCAAAGGATGGAGAGAAAGCACGACTCGATATGTGTGAAATGGGAATACGGGAGGAATTAGTACCACAACCAAAGGGGAAGAGAACATATTTGCCTCCGGCGTCTTACACATTGAGTAGAAGGGAAAAATAACGTTTGTGTGAGACCTTGAAGAAACTCAAAGTGCTACGGGGATATTCTTCAAACATCGGTAGACTCGTTTCGATGTCTAATTATAGACTAATCGGTCTTAAATCTCATGATTGTCATCCTTTGATGCAACAAATACTACCGGTTGCTATCCCGGCCATGATGCCGAAACACGTCGGACATGCGATCACAAGACTTTGCTTCAATGTCATATGCGGCAAAGTTGTTGATTTGGAGAAATTCGATGATCTTCGGTGTGGCGTGATCATTACGTTGTGCCAACTTGAGATGTACTTTCCACCTTCTTTTTGATGTCATGGTGCACCTCGTTGCCATTTGGTGAGAGAAGTGCGATTCTGTCGCCCTTTACCGATGGATGTAGCCTTTTAAACGTTTCATGAAAATTCTCAAAGGGTATGTTAGAAATCGGTACCGACCGAAAGTGTGCATTGTTGGGCATACACAACGAGAGGAGTGTGTCGAGTTCTCGCTGTGAATACTACCTCCAAATGGAAGAAGTTGGTATTCCCAAACATCGATTTATGGGGAAGATCGGTGGGTAGGGGAAGCTGGGGCCGATGATTCTAACAATTAGTCGGGATATAAGGGATCAAGCACATTTTTATATTCTACAAAACAGTGATGAAGTGCGATCGTTCATTGATGAGCACAAATCCCTCATAAGGAGACCGTATCAAGGAAAAAATGAGACGTGGAGTGCTGACTCATCATAATCGCACATTTGTCAATTGGTTTAGAGATAGAGTGATCACTAGCCAATTGGAAGACTCACGAGAACATATCTCTCAAACATTAGTCATCCTGGCTAGAGGGCTACGGTTGGAAGTCATATCTTACCGTCGGTATGACATCAATGGATACTCTTTCTACACAAAGAGCCGGGGCAATAGGAGCAGACTCACAAAATAGTGGGGTCACATTGGAGGCTCATGCACTTTATTTGTACGACTCTAAAGACAAAAATCCCGTTGTAGCTAAAATGGCATATTACAGTGTCATTGAGGATATATGGGAGCTAGACTATGTTGACTTCCATGACCCCGTTTTCCGGTGCAAATAGGTTGACACTAATGACGGTGTCCGAGTTGATGAGATGGGATTCACGATGGTCGATCTCACAAGAGAAGGGCCAAAAGGGGATCAATTCACTATGGCATCCCAAGCAAGACAAGTGTTCTACGTTGAGGGCCCGGCTAATGATAAGTGGTTTATTGTTCTTCAAGGGAAGAGGCACGTTGCTGGCGGGGATAGTGAAGATGTGTGTGAGTTTGTTGAGGAGACCCCACCCTTTTCCTTGGGAATGCACTGTCGAAAATGAGGATCCCAATTTTAAAGAACCATATTTAAGGGTTGACCATCAAGAGGGCATATATATTGAAGATAAGTCTAAAGGAGGGGGAAAAAGGCATAAACCATATAATTATATCAACTCGGTAAGAACATTAATTTTATTCCGGATGATATCCAATATTGTTGCTTGTTTAAGAAACTGCAATGTGCTTGTCATTATTTTTGACTTGTAGTATTCATGTAAACAAATGATTTTGTTTGATGAGGATCAAAATAAGGACTATAAGTTGTCCAATTGGAAGGGTAGAAGATCATCATTCGAAGAGGGACATTATTCGAGTAATGTTTCTTGTGAATAAGCTGTAATGTTTCTTGTGAATAATTATAATGTTTCTTATGAATTCTTGTAATGTTTCTTGTGAATAATTGTAATGTTTTCCTTAATTTTTATGTTGTAGAACAACCTCTACCTCTGCATGAACTCCAAGAAGCAAAATAAGAGTATACCCTCCAACAAGCTACTCTCACTTCCCCTTATTGTCCAGTCTACCCCCTACACAAACACCAAGCTAAGGAAGTGTAGTAAGCTGTCCAGTACAAGCTGTAATATATTCTTTGCTTGAACTTTAAATGTGAAATAAGGAAGCTGTGTTGCGAACTTGTTCGAGATGAAACTTTGTTGTGGTTGTAGTAAGTTGAAAATTCTTGTATTATTGGAAATTCTTGTATTTATGTTTGAAAATTGAGGTTGTTGGTTTGTTACTATGTCGGTTGTGATGTAATTTGGAGTGTATTTTGTATAGAGGGAAGGAAAAAACAAAAAAACTATTAAAAAAATAAACGCCTGCTATTACGATGATTCTTACATTAGAACAGTTGTTATAAGCTTGAACAAATTTGGCTTTACGGGCATGACCAATGACGACGGTTTGTCTAAGAGAACCGTCGTGATATGTACATATATGACGACGGTTCACTTGTGGAAATCGTTGTCTTATAGGTACCTTGGACGACAATTGTTTCATGAAAACCGTCGTCGAGTTGACCGATTATGACAGATTATGAACCATAGTTAAAAATTATACATACAACGACGCCCAAATACACAACGCTCTGTTCACCGTCGTTAATTATCGTTTTTAACCGTAGTTAAAAGCGGTTCCTTTAGTAGTAGTGATTTCTCCGATTCCCCAAAATTAATAATAATAAGAAAAATCATATTAAAATTTATGAGAATGAAAACTAACCATAAAACCTCGGTAGCATGTCAAAATAGGAAGAAAAACACCTTATTTAACAAGAAGTATAAGTACATAACCTGAATGGGGAGAAGGAACTTCATCCACTAAGGAAGATGGCATAATTAGTATGGCTAGTGAAATGAGTAACATGAGTTTCAAACCCGCATGACAAATGGATGGAAGCACCTGTTAAAGTTGAAATGTCATTGGGTGTAAGACAAGAACTATTAGTGAGCCAATTTATGAAGATGAGTTAAACCATATGGTTGTACAGATTTCTTATGAGATTACCAAAACAAACCCTAATAGCATCTATATCTTAATAAATATATCCTTAAAGGGTTATAATAGATATAAATTATGTGGTTATATTGATAGTTACTCTGTGTGCTTTCGAAAAGATAATTATTTCCCGATTTCATGTGGAAACAAGGTAAGGTCCTTTGCAAATAAGAATAACAAATAACAGTATAAGGAGTCACAATGAAATGATGGAAAATGTTCCTATAGAAATATGTGTTGTCCTATACATAATACTAGTATTAGGGGCAACTAACCGGTTATCTCATGATATGATTATTGACAATAATTTTAAAAGGTTATATTCTACATGTACACCGAAGACTCGGACTACGAAACTATATCATTCCGAGTACTACCAAAGACTCAGGTACAAATCTCATCCCTCCTAAGTTTTGATTATAAGTCATTCCGAGTGTTATAGAAACTACGCATATGTTTTCATTCGATTACGATCGACTCGGAAAACACATTTTTATCTATCTTCTCTAATTAATGTTTCGAGTCACTCCGACATCACTCAGATTTATCGCATGTTCAAATAATCTCTCTAACACTTCTTATCCGAGTTCGATCTGCATATTTGGAAGTAAAGTGAATTATAGTGTTAATTCAACTTTCTAAATCGAGCATGTTTGTTTGAGAATTATTTGTCCGGATCAAGTACGTATACTTTGATGTTTTCACTCTTATAACTTGATCTTTCTTAAGGTTGACTCTGATGGAATTTGAGTATAATAAATATTAGACTACGAAAATTCCACTCTTCTAGGCTTAAGATAATTATGCACTTAATTATTTTAATTAAATTATTATTTGTGCCTAATCGTGGACAAAAGTATTTTATACTTTGAGAACCAAAAGTTTTAACTTTTGTAGGTTATCTAAATGAGGCTATCTCATTTTTGAATTACAAAAGTGATCGGCTTCAAGCTGTCAATCACCAGCGAGACAAGGCTTTTCTACGTCCGAACAAGGCCCAAACGCTCTGTCATGGTTGTCTGTTTCCAAAGCTGGAAAACTTCAACGCTAAGCTCAACGATGGTTTCTACCTTACTTTTCGGACACCACCAGTGGATTGGAGCACCTTTAGGAGCCAAGAGCCGTTGCACAACGTTCACATCTCAACGGATCTTTTCGAGCGACTCGGAAGAACCGTTACAAAGGTCACAAAGGACTTCGTTCGAAACTAGTCACAATGGCTAATCCGCTTGGTCATCTATAAATAGAAGCCAATTCTTAAGGCTTGAAGATTGCTGAATTTATTGTCAACACACATTACTTAAGCAATAGTCATTGTATTCATATTCAATCTTCTATTTACAACTCCCGACTTGTAATTCATACTTTACGAGTTGTAAAGTCTTGTAATCAATCACATACTCTTTCTTAATTTCCGAGTAAGGTCCTGTTGTTGTACTAATGAGAGTACGGTTGTCGGTCTCAGGGAGTTAGGTCTCTTACAAGTCTAAGGTCAATGTCCTTATTGAACTAAGCAAAGAAACAATTCGAATTGGTTGGTAGCAAGCACTACAAAACGAAATGAAATCGAAAAAGAAAACCTTAGGTAGGGTTTATCAAGCTAACATGCCAACAATTTTAATTACATGCTTCTACACTATTCACAACTGCGATGAACTAGGGAATCGATGCAGTTCAGACCACCTAAGCCTTCTCTCGAAGGTCATTAAGCTAACTCAATTGAATTAATTGTTGTTCTCACACAATCAAAACCAAAGAATTACATAATTATCGACTCTTCCCTTAATAACAACCTAAATTATTCTCATATCTAAGTTGTAATCATCCAACATGTTGAAGTAGAACTAAGCCTCTTCTCTCAAAGTCTACTCAATTCCCAAAAAACAATAAAGGCGGGATTCTCTCGAACCTCACACCAATTCACAAGTATCAACAAGTCGGAAATTCATCAAACAATTGCAAATTAGCATCAAAGCATAAATTACGATTAAACTAGCATATTAGTGGCAAAATCCCCAACCTAAGTTGGAAATTTAGCCACACATATTCATGGCATTTTACGACAGATTGAGGAATGAAGACTGAAAAGAATGCAAGATGGAAGTAGAGAGAAGAATAATGATACCGTAAACTTGAATTAACTTGCGATTAAATGAAAATAACTCCAAGCTTTGATCCCTTAACAATGGAAATAAGTGCTTACAAGTAGAGAGAAACTAGCCTAGAAAACGCAGCATAAAAAGTCTCCTTAGAAAAATGACAGCTTCGGAATAAAAGATGCGAAAAACGTAAACCGCCGATTGGCACGACCGATGCTTGAAACCGTGCTGCACCCGTGCAAGCTCACAACTTCTTCAATTAAATCCCAAATTCTTAGCATGGCCTGTGCTGAAACCGTGCTTAACCCGTGCAAGCTCACGACGCCTTCGGTTGATTTCTAAATTCCTAGCATGGCCTGTGCCGACCTCTTACGCTTCGAGCACGACTCGTGCTAGGTCTGCCTTTCCTTCTTTTCTTCAGCACAGCCCAGTGTTACGACTGTGCTGACTTGGCTTGACCTATTTCTTTGCTCTCCGACCTTCTATGGCCTCCCGCTCTTTTCCTTAGCACTTTGAAAGATGTATTCTTCATCATAAAAGGCGGGATTACCTTAAAACATATAAATTCGCACACTTTAATCATAATTGAAGAAAGTAAGCAAAATCAAATAAGAATTTAGGTGAGAAGGCCTTTGAAGTGTCGAAATTAGCTAATAAGAGAATGGAAAAGCACGTAAAATTCCGGTTTATCAACCCCCCATACTTACTCCTTGCTTGTCCTCAAGCAAAGCTATCATGAAGTGCTCAAGAAACGGGGAGGTAGAAAACCGAAGCCGCCCTCCTCAGGTGAAGGGGCGCGCTGGACAACCAAAGCAAGTATATACAAAGGAATCCTTGGCAAGATCGAGAATCAAATCGAAACAAGAGTTGCAGCTCAAATTAAGATTGCAAAGTCTAGTAGCAACACAACCAATCTATCCCAACCCAAATACAATCAAGTTCCATACAAATGCTTGGCGAACTAGTTGGGATTGGTAAGACCTCACTTTAGGGTATGTGGAACACTCCCCTCATGTGTTTGTAAAAGTATCGTGGTTCACTCAAAACTCTCCCAAAACCTGCACACTACCATAAGCTTGCCAAATATCTCAATTCTCTACCACTATGGACAAATCATGCAAGTTTTCCAATCAGGAGGACTTTAAAGAGGGTTGTAATGAGGCTTGGGCTAAGGGAAAGGAGGGAAAAACATTTAGGACTCGTGGAGCTTAGTAGCCGAGCTAGGGAGCACAACACTTTCCACTACAACAACGTCACACCTCCAAACATCTAATCATAATACCACATCATACCAAGCTTCAAGTAACAAAGGAGCGGAGATTTCTCAACACAAAACGCCATTCATGCTTACAACACTTTATTCCTTTTTTTTTTTTAACTCTTCTTTTTCTAATTTTCTTCTTTTTTTCTTTTTTTTTTTTAAAAAAACTTTACAAGTAAATTAAGCAAGGTAAGCATGAATGATTAAAACTAAAATCCATCTCCACTCATAACTCCTTCAATTAACCAATAAACCAATCACCACCAACAAGGTATCACCCAACAAATTCCCAATCAATAGAAATGCTCCACTAGACCAAGGCTTAAGGATGGGAAAGAATTGAAAAAGGCCAAAGGTATATTGAGCAAGGTTAGTGCAAGGGAAGGGGAAGGCTTGAAGGGTTTGAAACAAGGATACATAACAATCAGGTGGCTATTTGGCTCATGTAATTTATCAAAATGAATGCCTCTATCCTCTTGGTAAACATGCATGTGTCAAATGTGTTTTTGAAGAGAAAGATGGCAAGTTCTAGAGTTGCAAGCATGGGAAAGTAACACTCATGAGAAATGAGACTACAAAAAAATGGTAGTCGTTAAGGCATAAAAGAGTCTCACAGAGTTATCCCTACCACAATTACAACAACTAGTTCATTTGATGTACCAAACATATGAATTTCACAATTATACACAAGAATTGTTCAAGACTAGATAAATCGCAAACAAGACAATCAATTCTTTCATCATCCCAACCAAGCCAAAGATCCCAAAGTACACACTTCCTATGAGAAATCAAGTGTACACCTCCTTCAAATGTTCATCATAGGAGGATTTTTGTTTTTTTTTTTTTGTTTTGAAAACCGACTAAAAAGTGACTAAATGCAAACCTAAGTGAAAATGATAGTTAACATGTACAACCTAAACTAATATGTACAACTAACACATGAAAAATCATCATTTATAAGCAACCCCCCATGCTTAGGACTTTCATTGTCCTCAATGAAAAGCAAAAATCGAAATGAGCAAAGGAGGGAAGGGGAAACTCACAACGGGGTCACTCGAACCCTGGATGCGCCGGCGGCGTCCGGTCGGAAGGAGGATGTGGCACCCCATAATGATAGTAGGCGTAATGGGCAAGGTGCTCCAAGTGACCGACTCTACCGTCAAGACTCCTAAGGCTCGATTATTGGAGAGCATCATGTCGCGCAGGTCTCCTCGCCTCACATGAAGCCGATCGAGCCGATCAAGGATGGTCCGGAACATGGTGGGCTCAGCGAGTGGAGGAAGAAAGAGGAGGCTCCTCGGCACGGTATCCGCAGTGGTGTGGTCGGTGTAGAAGAGGAGGTGCCCCTGTGATGGGATTGGCCCGCAACGATGGCCTCGAGAATAGCACCGGTTGGCCATATCGGTGATGGTAGTGCGGCCCTTATTGGGAGAACAAAGAAAGGCCTTCTGTGGTGACGGACCCAAGTAAATGCCGTTGATACACTCCATAATATCCATGTGAACCAAGGCACGTCCGTCGATGACGGAGCCGCAATGTAAGATGGGTAATATCGAGATGTCGAGCTCCAAACCGACGGCAAGTGCCGTGATCACCCCACCATGGGCAAGGACAGCGCTAGCACTAGAACATTGGGACTGGATATGAGCGAGAAGATGGATGCCACAGCTCACGTGATGACCATGCAGAGCAGCCCAAATCGGGAAAAGTTCATCATCGCGCACGGTGTTGTGGCTATCACCCCGGCAAACACGGAATGGGCAAGGAACCGTTGCAGAATGCGAATGACAGGGTTGCAAAAGCGGTGGCTTTAGTTTGCCGTGCATCATAGTTCGTGGCCCTGCGCATATCAGGAGAGCCCACAAAATACAACGGGCGCTCATCACAAGTAATGGACATGTAGAAATCAGTAGGCCGGTAACCTTCCATGTCCTTGCCAAGTAACACCCCGATAATTGATATGAAGACGGCGATAGAATTCCTCACTAGACATCCCAAAATCTTGATTAAAAAACGAAATGAAACCTCGGGTATGCCTAATTGGCCTTTTCTCCTATCCTCAAACTTGGAATGAACTATAAAATTCCCGAACTAGCCCCTCGTGGACTCCCCACCGAACATCGTTAGCAAACTCAAGTAATCCCAAAACATTAAGCAATTGACACAAGTTATCCCAAAGATCAATAGACTTCAAAAATTCAACATCAAAGTGTCTTGGGGCACTAATGGAACGGGATTCTAACTTTCCGTATCGATCATACTCGAACATCACTGGAGAAAACGATACCAAAGGGGTTGGAAGAGTTACCTCGGGGTGGAGCACCCCGGCGATAAGATGACCCCGGTAGTGTTCGAGCCCGCTTTGAAGGAGCCATGGCCGGGCATGAAGGGAGCGAGAGGAAAACGGAGCTCGAAAAATGGAACCTCCGTGGGAGCCCATAAATATGGGAAGAAAACCCACGAAAAATGGGCAGAAGGGGTGAAATCGGCGTTACCACAATCCGTAACAACTTCAATGGCTAGGTCGCTGGCACCTCAAGCTTCAAAAGTTCAACAATGGAGGAAGAACTCGAGGAGAGAGAAAACCGCAGAATTTGGTGGGACGGCGTGAGAAAAGGAGATGGTGAGGGCGAAAATCGGGCTGGAGATGGTGATTGAAGGTCGAGTGGAAGGAATGGAGAGCTTCGAGGGCAAAGGAGAGGAGGCACGGCGTGGGGAAGGGGAAGCACGACAGTGCGTAGGGTTTTGGGGAGGAAGAAAGTGAAAGAATGGAAGGAGAAAACATAAAACCGCGAATTTCAATCTGGGCTATTGCGTCGCATGACCAGTGCTTTACCCGTGCGTGACTCGTGCCACCCCACGTACTGTTCGAAAAATTGCATCTGGGAAAGCGCACAACCCGTGCTAAAACCGTGCTCGCATCCGTGCCGACCCACGGTAATTTTGGAAAAATTTGTCCGGGTAAGTCGCACAACTCGTGTTTCCACCGTGCCGCACCCGTGCCAGCATACGGCTTTTTGGAAAATAAGTCTTGCCAAGTGCACAACTCCGTGCTGCAATCGTGCTGCAACCATGCCAGCATGCGGCAATTCTGGAAAATAGTCATATGGGCAAGTGCACGACCCGTGAGGTACCCGTGCTGAACCCGTGCCGACCCACGGCTTTGCTGGGAAATTAGCGCAGTGCAAACAGCATGACCAGTGCGCAACCTCGTGCTAAACCTATGCCACCCACGACATTGTGAATAAATTCACTTGTACATCACCCCTTTTTTCTTTTTTTCTTTTTTTTTGAATAACCTAAACTAGAAAGCTAGAAAACTTGGGTTGCCTCCCAAGAAGCGCTTGTTTAAGGTCCCGAGCTTGACCAAAACTCCTTAGCCATTTGAAATGGGGGAAAGGGTGCTTGAAACCGCCCTGGAATAGGCTCTTCTTGGAGATAGTGCTTGAGTCTTGAGCCGTTCACCTTGAATGTATCATTTTCATCACCACGGCCTATTTCGACAACCCCAAAAGGATGCACTTTGAAGACTTTATATGGACCGGACCATCGAGAACGGAGCTTGCCGTAAAGGAGTTTCGATCCGGAATTGAACAATAGTACCAAATCACCCACATGAAACTCCCGTCTATTGATATTTTTGTCATGCCAAGCCTTCATGCGCTCCTTGTAAATCATAGAGTTATCGTAAGCATCCCTCCGAATCTCATCTAGTTCATTGAGTTGGAGCAGTCTTTTGTCCCCCACTACTTTCAAATCAAAGTTGAGACGTCTCACCACCCAATGAGTCCTAAACTCAAGCTCAACAGGGAAATGGCAAGGCTTCCCATATACCAAACGAGAGGGAGTAGTACCAATTGGGGTTTTAAAGGCCGTCCGATAAGCCCAAAGAGCATCATCAAGTTTATCCGCCCAATCTTTCCTGGAACTAGCAACCGTTCTCTCCAAAATGTTCTTGATTTCACGGTTGGAAATTTCCACTTGGCCGCTAGTTTGTGGATGATAGGCCAAACCTCTTTTATGTGACACACCATATTTATCTAGCAAAGCCTCAAATTTCTTCTCAATGAAGTGTGTCCCATTGTCACTAATCACCACTCGAGGCACCCCAAACCTGGGAAATATGGTCTTCTTGACAAATCGAGAAACGACTCGAGCATCATTAGTGGGACTAGCAACGGCTTCAATCCATTTGGATACATAGTCTACCGCCACCAAAATAAACTTATTCCCCCTCGAGGAAGGAAATGGTCCCATAAAGTCAATGCCCCAAACATCAAATACCTCAATCTCCGGAATATAATTTAAGGGCATCTCATTCTTACTGGAAATGTTACCGCCCCTTTGACATCTATCACAGACCCTTCACATAAGAATGAACATCTTTAAACAAGGAGGGCCAATAAAAACCGGCTTGAAGTACCTTAGCAGCAGTCCGAGAAGTACTTCCATGCCCACCACAAGGTTGATCATGACAATGTGAAATGATTCTCTGGACTTCGCGTGGGGAATACACCTTCGAAAAATGCCGTCATTGCAAAACCGAAAAGGTAAGGATCATCCCAAGAGTAAAATCCGATGTCATGGAGGAACTTCTTCTTCTGGTGGTAATTCATGTCGGGTGGTAAAACTCCAGCAACGAGATAATTGACGATGTCGGCGAACCAAGGGAGTTCTCCGTTGTGGCCGCCATTAGATGCTCATCGAGAAACGTATCGTCAATGGGGCTAGTATCACTTTCAACCAAGAGTCTTGATAAGTGGTTAGCTACCACATTATGCGCTCCCGCTTGATCTCGTATCTCCGGATCAAATTCTTGCAGGAGAAGAATCCATCGTATGAGACGAGGCTTGGCATCCTTCTTCTCAAGCAAATGCTTCAGAGCAAGCATGGTCGGTGAAAACAATCACCTTGGAGCATAGGAGATAGGGCGAAACTTCTCAATAGCATACACCACTCGCCAACAACTCCTTCTCTCGTTGTGGTGTAATTTTGTTTGGCTCCATCAAGTGTCTTGCTCGCATAATAAATGACATGAGGCTTCTTGTCCCTTCGCTCGCCTTAACACAGCTCCAACCGCGTGATCACTTGCGTCGCACATAATCTCAAAGGGGAGATTCCAATCGGCGGTTGGATGATAAGGCGTAAATCAATGCTTCCTTTATGCTGAGAAAAGCTTCATGACATTCGTTAGTAAAATCAAACGGGACATCTTTGGTGAGGAGCCGAGTTAGAGGCTTAGCAATTTTGGAGAAGTCCTTAATAAAGCGGCGGTAAAAGCCGGCATGACCAAGGAAACTCCTCACCCCTTGACGTAACTAGGGGAGGTAGCTTTTCAATAACCTCAATTTTGGCTCGATCTACCTCGATCCCCGATTAGACACAAAACGACCCAAAACAACGCCCTCTTTTACCATGAAATGGCATTTTTCCCAATTCAAAACTAGGTTAACTTCCTCACATCTACTTAGCACTTTCTCAAGATTTTGCAAACAATGGTCAAAAGTGCTACCGTAAACAGAGAAGTCATCCATGAAAACTTCCATGATGTTTTCTATGAAATCGAAAAAATAGCCATCATGCATCGTTGAAAAGTGGCCGGGCATTACATAAACCAAAAGGCATCCTACGGTATGCAAAGGTACCATAGGGGCATGTGAAGGTGGTCTTGTCTTGATCATTTGGATGTATAGGGATTTGAAAAAACCGGAAAAACCATCCAAATAACAAAAGTATGAATGCCTGGCTAATCTCTCCAACATTTGGTCAATAAATGGCAGGGGAAATGGTCCTTCCGGTGGCTTGATTCAATCTTCTATAGTCCATACACATGCGCCACCCGAGAATCGTCCTAGTGGAAATGAGCTCATTAGCCTCATTCTTGACCACGGTCATACCCCCTTTTTGGGTACTACTTGGACCGGACTTACCCAATCACTATTTGCAATAGGATAGATAATCCCAGCCGTAAGCGGCTTGACAACTTCTTTTTGACAACCTCTTGCATATTGGGATTCAATCGCCTTTGAGGTTGTCTAGAGGGCTTATGACCGTCGTCAAGATCAATTTTATGGATACGTAAGGATGGACTAATTCCCTTGACATCATCGATGCTATAACCAATGGCACTTCTATGCTTTCGAAGCACATTGAGCAGGTTTTCAAGCCGAGTGCCACGTAATTCAGCATTAATAATCACAGGGAATGACTCATTAGGACCAAGAAATGCATACCTGAGATGGGAGGGTAGAGGTTTGAGCTCTACCTTGGTGACATGAATGGGAACTTCCTTGGTGTCCTTGGCCTCCGTGGCTTCTAAGTTGCATATGTCTAGGCTCCCATGCTTTGACAAGGATGGAGGAGCCACATCTAACAACTCAGAATAGAGTGTTGCCTCCTCATATTTTCCTTTAGAACCATCACCCATTATGCATGCCTCCAAAGGATCTCGCACATGCCGATGTGGTAGCCACTCATCATATATGATCTGTTCCAACACATCCACCCTACAACATGTGTCTTCGAGAGCGGGGTGGACATAGACTTGGTGAGATTAAACTCCACCTTCTCTTCCCCAACATGTAATGATAGTTTGCCGTTCTTTACATCGATCATAGCTCCAAGCAGTAGCGAGAAAAGGCCTTCCCAAAATGATTGGAATTTGTGCATCTTCGGCCATTTCCATAACAACAGATCGCATGGGATGAAGAATTTCCCGACTTGAAGTGGCACATCTTCTAGAAGTCCAATGGGGAATTTGACATATCGATCTACCAACCGAAGAGAAATAGTGGTTGGCTTCAACTCTCCCATTTGAAGGCGCTTACAGATGGAGTAGGGCATAAGGCTAACACTTGCTCCAAGATCACACAAAGCCTTACTAATGGCTACATCTCCCACAGAGCATGGTATGGTAAAACTACCCGGATCGAAAGCTTTGGGGGTAGCTTGTTTTGGATGATTGCACTGCACTCCTCGGTGAGAGAAACGGTAGCATGTTCTAACAATTTCCCTTTGTTAGAAAGCATCTCCTTCAAAAATTTTGCATAGGATGGCATATCGGTGATGGCTTCTAAAAGGGAATGTTGATGTGCAGCTTCTTCAACTTCTCAATAAATCTGGAAAACTTCTTTTCCTCTTTCGCCTTCACAAGCCGTTGTGGAAATGGAATGGGAGGCTTGTAAGGTTTAGGTGATGGCATGGATGAACTCTCAATCAAAACTGGCTCCTTTTCACTCTCCTTAGCATCACCCTCAATAACACCTTCCTTCACAACATCATGCACATCCTCAATCTCCTTCTCCTTCCCCATTTGGCTCACCTTAGGTCCCTCTAACTCCTTCCCGCTCCTCAAGATAATGGCATTGATGTGCCCTTTAGGATTTGGCTCGGGTTGTGCTGGCAACTTCCCTTGGGATTGGGTAAGGTGGTTCACTTGTTGGGCAATTTGTGCAATTTGGGTCTCTAACATCTTTTGATGAGTAGATAATTGCTCATTAGTCTTAGTTTGGGCTTGGATGAACCCTTCCATGAGAGTTTCAAGGTTAGATTTCTGTGGAGGTGGAGGAGGAGGATTGTATGGAATAGGAGGTCAATTTTGTGGTGGTGGATGGAAACCGGGTGGTTGAGACGGATTTTGGTGGGGATGGGGATTGTTGTTGCGGTAGGAGAAATTGGGATGATTTTTCCAACCGGGGTTATAGATATGAGAGTAGGGGTTGTTCTGTGGTGATGGCCTAGGAGGGAAATTGTGGAGAGCATTAGCTTGCTCGGATGTAGAGAAGCTAGAATGACACTCCAAATGGGGATGAGGACCGCCACATGCTTCACAAGAATATCCCATCTCTTGAGCGGTGGAAGAAGAGGAAGTGCCAATTGAAGGGTTTGCCACAAATTTCTCCATTTGCAACGTGAGAGCTTCCACCTTGTTGGCCAAAAGAGCCACTCGCATCCACATTATGCTTTACCCGTTCTCGATCATCTCTTCCAACGCCCCAATTATAGGCATTGGAGGCCATCTCCTCTAACAAAGCATCCGCTTGCTCGTTGTCTTCTTCATGAATGTACCCCCGAAGCATTGTCCACAAATAATCGCACCGAGTCCGAAAGCCCCTCATAAAAAATTTGAGTGAGCATCCATGGTTGAATACCATGATGAGGGCACTCTCGCTGCATCCCTTTGAACCGCTCCCAAGCTTCAAATAAAGACTCTCCGGAATGTTGCTTGAACCGGAGGATGTCAAGCCTTAACTTGGAAGCCTTGCCCGGTGGAAAAAACCGATTGAGGAAGGCAAGGTTTAACTCAGCCCATGTGCGGAAAGAGTTGGGAGCACAGTTCTCTAGCCGGTTCTTTGCCTTATCGGTGAGGGAAAAAGGAAAGAACTTCAACCTAAGGTACTCATCATTTACTCCCGCCATCTTGATCATACCGCAATGCTCAAGAAATGAGTTGATGTGCTTGATGGGGTTCTCCACCAGTGACCCTCCGAATTGATTCTCGCTCAATGAGGTGGATGAAACCGGGCTTGAAATCAAAGTTGGTTCCCTCCGGTAGATCGGGCAACACAATAGTGGAACCTCCCGTACTCGTTGAAAGAGCTGAGTAGGATTGAAGGGTACGAGGTGGGGGTGGAGTTCCAGCCATATTCTCGCTTCTTTCTTCGCTACGAGCTGCACCACTTATGCGCCCGACAATTGCTTCAAGTTCGGGATCAAGAGGTGCTAGTTCTTCACCTCTATGATTCCTCCTAAGCATACACTCAAGAAACTATACCAAGCATAAGTAGGCTCAAGCAAAGATAAAAGCAAAAATAAAGAAGAAAAATAAAGAAAATAAAAAACTCAATTCAAAAGTGTCACGTTACTTAAACTAAGGAGTGGCGCTAGCTCCCCAAGCAACGACGCCATTTTGTTGTTGTACTAATGAGAGTACGGTTGTCGGTCTCAGGGAGTTAGGTCTCTTACAAGTCTAAGGTCAATGTCCTTATTGAACTAAGCAAAGAAACAATTTGAATTGGTTGGTAGAAAGCACTACAAAACGAAATGAAATCGAAAAAGAAAACCTTAGGTAGGGATTTACCAAGCTAACATGCCAACAATTTTAATTACATGCTTATACACTATTCACAACTGCGATGAACTAGGGAATCGATGCGATTCGAGACCACCTAAGCCTTCTCTCGAAGGTCATTAAGCTAACTCAATTGAATTAATTGTTGTTCTCACACAATCAAAACCAAAGAATTACATGATTATCGACTCTTCCCTTAATAACAACCTAAATTATTTTCATATCTAAGTTGTAATCATCCAACATGTTGAAGTAGAACTAAGCCTCTTCTCTCGAAGTCTACTCAATTCCTAAAAAACAATAAAGGCAGGATTCTCTCGAACCTCACACCAATTCACAAGTATCAACAAGTCGGAAATTCATCAAACAATTGCAAATTAGCATCAAAGCATAAATTACGATTAAACTAGCATATTAGTGGCAAAATCCCCAACCTAAGTTGAAAATTTAGCCACACATATTCATGGCATTTTACAGCAGATTGAGGAATGAAGACCGAAAAGAATGCAAGATGGAAGTAGAGAGAAGAATAATGATACCATAAACTTGAATTAACTTGCGATTAAATGAAAATAACTCCAAGCTTTGATCCCTTAACAATGGAAATAAGTGCTTACAAGTAGAAAGAAACTAGCCTAGAAAACGCAGCATAAAAAGTCTCCTTAGAAAAGTGGCAGTTCCGGCATAAAAGATGCGAAAAACGTAAGCCGCCGATTGGCACGACCAGTGCTTGAAACCGTGCTGCACCCGTGCAAGCTCACGACTTCTTCAATTAAATCTCAAATTCTTAGCATGGCTCGTGCTGAAACCGTGCTTAACCCGTGCAAGCTCACAGCGCCTTTAGTTGATTTCCGAATTCCTAGCATGGCCTGTGTTGACCTCTTACGCTCGGCCACGACTCGTGCTAGGTCCGCTTTCCTTCTTTTCTTCAGCACGACCCGGTGTTACGACTTGTGCTGACTTGGCTTGACCTATTTCTTTGCTCTCCGACCTTCTATGGCCTCCCGCTCTTTTCCTTAGCACTTTGAAAGATGTATTCTTCATCATAAAAGGCGGGATTACCTCAAAACATGTAAATTCGCACACTTTAATCATAATTGAAGAAAGTAAGCAAAATCAAATAAGAATTTAGGTGAGAAGGCCTTTGAAGTGTCGAAATTAGCTAATAAGAGAATGGAAAAGCACGTAAAATTCCGGTTTATCAGGTCCCTTGACCGAGCCGTAAGGGTTAACTCAGCTCGGTTGTCCCTAACTATAAAGGTTACCTCGGTTTGGAAGTACTAGATCGAGATAAGGGAATTTCGAGTCTAGGAAAATTCTGTAAGGAATTGTTTAAGGGAGTAATTCTAGTTGAGTTAGTGTGCTTGTATTTTGTGGATTCAAAATAGTGGATTTGACTTGGTGCTTGGACTAGAACTGTCCGTGGTTTTCTCGCCCCATGAGGGTTTCCACATACATCCGTGTTCGCACTTTTCCGAGTCCAATCTAGACTCGGGTTGTCTTGATTACTCTTTTCAAGCTTTAATCTTCCAAGTTTGTTAAAATTCACTCATCACCCTATTCACCTCCCTTTAGGGTGACTAAGACTCTCCAAGAGCAAACCTTCAATTGGTATTAGAGCCTAACCTTTCGAAAGGATCTAACAGTCCAAAGGTGTAAAGATCGGATGGCTAAGAACAGTGGAGAGTTCGATGAAGGGAGATCTTCCAACGGACCACCTAAGTTCAAATGATTAAATTTCATGCACCTGGAAGAAGCTAATGGAATGCTTTCTACTTGGACAACGATGAAGATGTCCGGAACATCATACAAGAAGGCAATTATATTCCAATGAAGATGGAAGATACAAGACTTGTGCCTAAAGCAAAGTTCGAGTACACCACTGAAGAGGCGTAAAAGTTCGTAAAGAACTTTAAAGTAATGAACATTCCGATGTGCACCATCAGCTCGGAGGAATACAATAGAGTGTCAACTTGTGACACAGACTAAAGATGTATGGGACACACTTGTCAACACATATGAAGGAACAAGCCAAGTAAGACAAGCGAAGATAAGTCAATATCTTCACAAATATGAGCTATTCAAGATGGAGCCGAAGAAAACATCACTCGGATGTTTATACGCTTCACCGAGATTACAAACAATCTCAAATCTCTGGGTAGAAAAATTTTCCATGAAGAAATGTGCGAAATATTCTAAGAAGTCTACCCAAGAGAAGATGGGGTCCTAAGGTGACAACCATCGAGGAAGCTCATAACCTCTCTCGCCTAAAGCTAGACGAACCGATTGGGAAGCTACTTACCCATGAAATCCATCCGGAAGAAGAGGATGCCGAGGTCGGCACCAAAAAGAACATTGCACTAAAGGCCTCGTAAAGCGAGAGAAGAAAATCCGAGTTCCTCATATTCGAAGAAGATCCCATGGCACTCATTGCTCGAGGCTTCAAGAGAATGATGAAGCACAAGAAATGGGATAAGAGGCCAAGGGAAGAGTTCTACAAGAAAGATAAGAAGGACAAAAACGTAAACATCTCTCCCCTTCAAAGTTATCTTTAACTAAGAACTCAGTCTGTTTTGAATGTGGCGAGCAAATATCACATATTCAAAGACTGTCCAAGGAGAAAAAGGGACAGAAAGAAGAAGAAGGCTATGATGGCCACATGGAGTGATGAAGATTCCGATGACTCAAAGTATCCGATGGCACTCATAGATTTAGAAGTTGAATCCGAGTCGGACTCGACAACACGAGACAATGAAGAGACAAATCCTCGGGAGGTAATTGAATACTTCCTCAAGTTCTCCAAAGTTGATTTAGCCAAATATATTTACACTTTGGAAGAAAAGTCCAATTCGACTCTTCTCAATTCAAAGAACAACTTGAGTCTCTCACTTCTAAGAGCATTGGTTTTAAAAAATGAATTAGAAAACTGAGACTTACTTTAAGAGAGCTCAAGACTAGTACCCAAGCTAATGAGGCCGAGTCCGAGTCACTCATAAGAAAAAGAGCATCCGAAACAAAAGCTCAATGAGTCTCAAGAGCTTATTTTAAAATTTACTCAAGGTCACAAAAACCTTGACATGCTTCTAGGCTCTTAATGTGTCTACTTGAAAGGAAGGACTTGGTTTTAACAAAGAGGAGGAATCAAATTCCTACTCGGATCTTTTCAAAAGGATTCCAAAACTGTGAAGTTCAGGAAAGCCGAGCCTAGACCAGCCTATAAGAGAAAACCTTCTCCACCTGTTTATAAAAGAAAAGGTTTTTAAAAGAAAGAGACACAGACTCGGTTTTCTAAAAGAAAGACTCGGAATCGGACCAAATCTAAATTAATTCAAATTTAGGTTCCCAAGAGTCTTCTTCCTCGTAAAAGGACACAGTAAAGGGAGTTACTTGGGTTCTTTAGAGGAAGTGAGAAGGGTTAGCGTGTTTCGACTTACGAGTAACTCGAAAAAGACAAAAGGTCATTAGTACCTAGACAGTGGGTGCTTACGCCACATGTCGGGAGATTTAAGACTCTTTTTTGAGTTGGAAGATTATAAGGGAGGCAAAGTCACTTTTGGAGATGACAGTAAGGGCAAGATAGTTGGAATAGGGAAGATTGGAAAATGAGACAACC
This sequence comes from Talinum fruticosum, assembly GCA_021018815.1. Classification (NCBI taxonomy): domain Eukaryota; kingdom Viridiplantae; phylum Streptophyta; class Magnoliopsida; order Caryophyllales; family Talinaceae; genus Talinum; species Talinum fruticosum. Next base: position 3,649,343 of record JAITYX010000022.1, read on the forward strand.
TAGTCAGCCCAGTTTATCTTGTCAAGGGATTGAAGTACAATCTACTCAAGCATCTCTCAATTGTGTGACAAAGGTCAAGAGGTAAGATTCACTCGGACCATTTGTTATAATTCCGATGCAACTACCAAGGAGACTAAGCTCTCGGGTAAGAGATCGGGTAATACCTACACTATTCCTCTTTCGATCCGAGTCGAACTTATCTTGTTTAAAAGCATCTCCGCATGATGATTCTTGGACATTGCATCGTAGACTAGGTCATGTTAGCATGCATACTATCAAAAAGCTTGCATTTCATGGTTTAGTCAGAGGATTACCTAACTGTGCATTTAAGAAAGATAAATTTGTGAATCATGCACAAAAGGGAAACAGGTCGGATCATCTTTCAAATCTCTCAAAATTGTTTCCACATCCAAAGTGCTTGAAATGTTGCATATGGATTTATGTGGTGAAATCCCTGTAAAGAGTCTCGGAGGTAAATCATTATGTACTTGTGATTGTTGATGACTACTCATGATTTACCCGGGTTTGTTTTCTTAAGCACAAAAATGAAGTTTTCAAAGAGTTCAGCAAGCTCTGCAGGAAAATTCAAGTAGAGTCTCAAACTCATATCGAAGAATTCGAACCGACCATGGAAAGGGACTTCGATTACTCGGAATTTGCAGAGTTCTCGCGATAAGAATGGTATTTCCCACAACTTCTCAAGCACCCGAACTCCTTAACAAAATAGAGTAGTGGAGAGAAAGAACCAAAATCTTGAAGAAATAGGAAGGACAATGATGATTGAACATGAACTACTTTACTATTTACGGGTCGAGGCAATCAACACAACGAAACTACACACCGAACAGATGCCTCATCGGACCCATTTTGAAGAAAACTCCATATGAGCTCTACAAGGGAAAGAAACCTAACATCTCATACTTCAAACCCTTCGGATGTAAGTGCTATGTTCACAATAATGGTAAGGATCACTTGACCAAGGTTGATGCAAGGTCGGATGAAGGTATCTTTCTTGCTTATTCATCTCATAGTTAAGCATATCGCATTTTCAATAAAAGAACTAACAAAGTGGAAGAAAGCATCCACGTTGTTTTTGATGAGATTGATCGGGGAAAACCAAGTGAGTCAACATTATCAGATTTGAAACTCGGTCGAGATGTAGATGATCTTGCTGAAGCCGAACTTAGACAGAGTCAAAGGAAATCAGCTCGGAATATCATGACTTAGGATCGAACCAGCTCAAGAGCCGGTTTAGAATGTTGAAGGTCAATTAGATGAGTAAACTCAATCGGATCGGATCACTAAATATCAACCAATTCAACCCACAAATCTGGTGAACCGGAGAACAGGTAGAGCATTCAAATATGCTTCGAGTCACCCACTCGAAAACATCTTGTCCGACATCAACAAGTGGGGTAAGAACTCGCTCTTCTTTGTAAAATCTATGTGCATTCACTGCATTCATATCATTAACCGAACCTATAAATGCACTAGAGGCCCTAAATGAACCCGAATGGGTAGAGGCCATGCAAGAAGAACTTAATCAATTTGAAAGAAACCAAGTCCGGACTTTGACCAAACGACCTTCGACCACCCAGTCATAGGAACCAAATGGGTTTTCAAGAACAAACTGGATGACGATGGGTTGGTAGTCGGAAAAAAGGCTAGACTTATAGCTCAAGGTTACAATCAAGAAGAAAGAATTGATTGTAGGGAAACCTTTACACAAGTTGCTAGGATTGAATCAATTAGAATCCTATTGGCATTTGCATCAAGCATGAATATTAAATTGTATCAAATGGATGTCAAATGTGCTTTTCGAATGGTTTCATTCAAGAGGAAGTCTATGTGGAGCAACCCCCTGGATTTGAAAATTCAGAATTTCCAAATATTGTTTTCAAATTGCAAAAGGCTCTTTATGGTCTTAAAAAGCTCCTAAAGCTTGGTATGAAAGATTAAGCAATTTCTTGGTTGAAAATGATTTTAAAAGAGGTTAGATTGACAAAACTCTTACCATAAAAACCAAGGGGAAAGACTTTCTTATTGTTCAGATTTATGTTGATAATATAATTTTTGGAGCTACTAATGAAAATCTCTGTCAAGATTTTTCCGAGTTAATGAGACAGGAATTCCAAATGAGCATGACGGGAGCTAAATTTCTTTCTTGGTCTACAAATCAAGCAAGACAAAGATGGCATCTATGTTCATCAATCCAAGTATACCAAGGAGTTGCTGAAGAAATACAAGCTTCAAGATGCAAAACATGCAGCCACACCAATGAGTAGCAACATAAAGTCTGGACTTAGACGAAAAAGGTAAAGCAATAGATCGAAACTCTATCGAGGTATGATTAGATCTCTGCTATATCTTACATCCAAGTAGGCCGGACATTATGTTTAGTGTATGTCTTTGTGCAAGATTCCAAGCTAATCCAAAATAATCACATCTCACTGCGGTGAAGAGAATTTTTAGATATCTTGCAGGAACTCGGAATCTAGATCTATGGTTCTCAAGAGACTCGTAACCGACCCTCACTAGATACTCGGATGCCGACTATACTTGGATACAAGGTTGATAGAAAGAGCACCTCAGGAGCATGCCAATTTCTGGGTCAATCCCTTATATCTTGGCACTCAAAGAAGCGTAACTCGGTTGCTTTATCAATAGCCGAAGTTGAGTACATCGCAGCTAGAACATGCTGTGCTCGGATTCTATGGATCAAGCAACACTTGAAAGACCTTGGACTTTTATTCAAATCAATTCCAATAAAGTGTGATAATTAGAGTGCAATCAGCATCACTAAGAATCCAGATCCAAGCATTCAAGGACAAAGCATATTGAGGTCGGGTATCATTTTCGAGAGACCATTCTGAGAAAGGTGATATTGAACTTGAATCATTCCTACAAAATTTCAACTAGCCGATATCTTTACTAAGCCACTTAGTGAGGATCGGTTTTGCTTTATTAGGAATGAACTTGGCATGATAAATGCATGATTATGTGTTTTTCTAAGTGAAATTATCTTGCATGATTATGTGTTACATGTTTCTTTTCTTTGTCTTAATAACAATTGGTTCAGTTGACCCGGTGATACCGAGCTAGGAGTTATTATCTGTTTGTGCTTTCTAAGTCACTCGAAACTTTACTCGAGTCGGACTCAGTTTTGAGAAAATTGGACTTCAAACTTCGAAATAATCTTTAGATTAGTGTAGAATTTCATAAATTTCTTTTAAAATCTCTCATTTTCTCTCTCTCTATCGCGCGCATCGATAAGTGAACTAGCCGTTGGGAGACAGACACTGGAATTCTAACCGTTGGAGAGCGAGAATAGACACACCGGTCCGAGGTGACCATTGGAGGTTTGGGTCGAACGGATATCGAAGGACATTCCTTTTGCTATAAATAGCATCCCTTTTCCTTCATTTCTCTACTTTACTCTCTGCTAACCTAAATTCTCGTATAATCACTCTTGCAATCTAAGCTCTCAAGCACTCTTAGTACTCTCTCTCTGTCTCTCTCTCTCTCGTTTCTTCGAGTCGGCTCACTTTCTTCTCAAAAATTCTCAACCATGCCTAAAAGAGGTTCCGCTCCGGATTTTCTAGGCTCTGCAACTAAGAAGCCGAGAACCAAGAGCCAAGAGGGCCCTTCTAACCCCTCCAAAATCCTCATCATATAACATCTTATGTTGGATGATAAATTCTTTCCAACTAGAACCTTTTCATGGTTGAAACACATCAAGACCACCAGGGTACACAACTTTTTTGTTTCAGTGAGTTTATATACCCGGAACTCGTTGCTTGAGTTCTATTTGAACCTCTCTTGCTCCGAGGGGATCATCACCTCAAGAGTTCACAACACGATGAGGTTCCGCTCCAGCATTTTCTAGGCTCGCAACTAAGAAGCCGAGAACCAAGAGCCAAGAGGGCCCTTCTAACCCCTCCAAAATCCTCATCATATAACATCTTATGTTGGATGATAAATTCTTTCCAACTAGAACCTTTTCATGGTTGAAACACATCAAGACCACCAGGGTATACAACTTTTTGTTTCAGTGAGTTCATATACCCGGAACTCGTTGCTGAGTTCTATTTGAACCTCTCTTGCTCTGAGGGGATCATCACCTCAAGAGTTCACAACACGGTGAGGTTCCGCTCCAGATTTTCTAGGCTCCGCAACTAAGAAGCCCGTAACCAAGAGCCAAGAGGGCCCTTCTAACCCCTCCAAAATCCTCATCATATAACATCTTATGTTGGATGATAAATTCTTTCTAACTAGAACCTTTTCATGGTTGAAACACATCAAGACCACCAGGGTATACAACTTTTTGTTTCAGTGAGTTCATATACCCGTAACTCGTTGCTTGAGTTCTATTTGAACCTCTCTTGCTCCGAGGGATCATCACCTCAAGAGTTCACAACACGAGTGATTTGTATAAATCTCTCTCTCCTCCATCGTCTTTTTAAAGTCTCTTCTATCTTTCTCAACATCAACCCCATCCCCTTCAACGAAGTTCGTTGATGAGTTTTTCAAAAATACGCTAAGGAAGTCCCCGAGTCACGTAAGAATTTTTCCGTGACTCGGATGAAGACCGAGGCTAGACTTCTTTGTTTCTTGCTGATGAGAACTTTCTTCTCTCATCGTTCCAACAAAGAGAATCCCAACTCAAAGATTCTCAAAGCTTTGTTTGACATTCTTGAGGGCTACGATGTAGACCTCTTTCCCGCAATAATTGAGCGAGATGGCATCCGTGCCAGCTCAAACAAAGAAATCCACCCTTCTTCCTTTCGGAGCCCTTCTTAACTTTGTCTTTAAACAATTCAAGGTTCCGCTCCCTTAGACCCAAACGAAGTCTCCGAGGCTGCCATCGTTGTTGGCGTAAAAGAACTTCTTGGATATGGGTACCAGGAAACCCAACCCGGTGTCCGGGTCCACAGCTCGAACCGAGGCAACCTTCCCTCCACCTCGGACTTAGACTCCTCTCTCACTCCCTTCTCTACCTGGTGGTGCTTCCACCTCAGGTCCTCCTCGCGAAGCCACTGCCGCTTTGTCTACCGTATCGATAGAAAAGCTCTTCTCTATGTCCACGGAAATCCGGGGACACTCTTCGCTCCTTCAAGCCCGTCCTTTAGTCTATGACCATCAATCGGAAGACGACACAATATCATATTCGAGAGCAATAAGATGTGCTCCTCGAAATGAAGACCCCGGTTAAGGAGCAACAGGAGATGCTTGAGCTCCTCGGAGAAAGGCGCACCAAAGCGGCTCAGGACCTGGACAGCTCGGATACATCCGAGGAGTCCTTGAGCCTCGCCAAGTCTCCATCCGGAGAGCCAATCGAAGAAGAAGAGGAGGTTATGGTTGAAGCGGCTCCTTCGAGGAGAAGGAGAAAGAAGAGAAGGAAGAAGAGAAAGAGGAAGAAGAAGAGAAGCGAGGAAGAAGCCGATGGACAGGGTGCTCCGGTTCCTCAACCAGAACCGATAAGCTCGAGACAGCAATATGAGTGAATCGGAAGACCTCGCGGATATTGGACAGTCCGCGAAGTCAAGCCGAGGAAGCACCCCTTTATGACATTCTAAGAGGATGAGCCTCTGGACAACCTAGTTCTGGGTCAACCACTCGGAGCCGAGCCACTTCCAGAGATACCGGTCTGCTGCCGCCAAGATCTTCAATATCTTCACAAGCATACCAGGTGCATGCGCACCACACGCTCATCCGCCTCAACTCGGACCGCCTCGACTCCACCATCTTAATTTTTTTCCTCTTTTCTTTTTTGTTTTTTGTTTTGTCCAGACATAAATTGTATCGGCTTGATATATTCTTCCCTATTTTTGTGTTTTTGCTTGAAAGGCAAGGGGAGAATACTTGAAAATTGTTGTCTTGTTTAGGGGAATTTTCACCCTCTTTTATGTGGCTTTTTTTTCGTATATATGAATGAAGTTTATGATTTCGAGCATATTGATTTCTAAGTACAACTCTTTACGAGTTTAAATTCCTTGTTTAGTTTTGCTCCGATATATCGGCTAATTTCTCTATCTTGCTCCGATATAATTACTCACGATTATCTCGCGAAATATTCTAAGTTCAAATCACTTCACTCATTACTCTATATTTTGAGCTATTCTACTGAGAAAGAATGAAAACTCATGATTTTTCACTAACAAAGTTTCTATCTAAATATGGAATGTCTTTCATCAAAAAGGGGAGATTGAAGACTCGGATTCGAAACTATATCATTCTGAGTACTACCAAAGACTCGGTACAAATCTCATCCCTCCTAAGTTTTGATTACAAGTCATTTTGAGTGTTATAGAAACTACTGCATATGTTTTTATTCGATTCTGACCGACTTTGAAAACACATTTTTATCTATCTTCTCTCACCGATGTTTCGAGTCACTCGGATCACTCAGATTTATCGCATGTTCAAATAATCTCTCTAACACTTCTTATCCGAGTTCGACTGCATATTCTAAAGTAAAGTGAATTATAGTGTTAATTTAACTTTCTAAGTCAACATGTTTGTTTGAGAATTATTTGTCCGGATCAAGTACGTATACTTTGATGTTTTCACTCTTATAACTTGATCTTTCTTAAGACTTGTCTCGATGGAATTTGAGTATAATGAATATTAGACTTAGAAAATTCCACTCTTCTAGGCTTAAGATAATTATACACTTAATTATTTTAATTAAATTATTATTTGTGCCTAATCGTGGACCAAAGTATTTTATACTTTGAGAACCAAAATTGCTTACTTTTGTAGGTTATCTAAACGAGGTTATCTCATTTTTGAATTACAAAAGTGATCGGCTTCAAGCTGTCAATCACCAGCAGACAAGGCCCGGACGCTCTGTCAAGGTTATCTGTTTCCAAAACCGAAAAACTTCAACGCTAAGCTCAACGGTGGTTTCCACCTTACTTTTCGGACACCATCAGCTGATTGGAGCACCTTTAGGAGCCAAGAGCCGTTGTACAACGTTCACATCTCAACGGATCTTTTCTAAGCGACTCGGAAGAACCGTTACAACGGTCACAAAAGACTTCGTTCGTAAACTAGTCACAACGGCTAATTTGTTTGGTCATCTATAAATAGAAGCCAATTCTTAAGGCTTGAAGATTGCTGAATTTATTGTCAACACACATTACTTAAGCAATAGTCATTGTATTCATACTCAATCTTCTATTTACAACTCCCAACTTGTAATTCATACTTTCCGAGTTGTAAAGTCTTGTAATCAATCACATACTCTTTCTTACTTTCTAAGTACGGTCCCTTGACCGAGCTGTAAGGGTTAACTCAACTCAATTGTCCCTAACTGTAAAGGTTACCTCGGTTAGGAAGTACTAGATCAAATAAGGGAATTTCGAATCTAGGAAAATTCCGTAAGGAATTGTTTAAGGGAGCAATTTTGGTTTAGTCTGCTGTATTTTGTGGATTCAAAATAGTGGATTTGACTTGATGCTTGAACTAGCACTGTCTCGTGGTTTTGTGCCCCAGGAGGGTTTCCACATATATCCGTGTTCACGCTTTTCCGAGTCCAATCTAGACTCGGATTGTCTTGATTATTCTTTTCAAGCTTTAATCTTCCAAGTTTGTTAAAATTCACTCATCACCCTATTCACCCCTCTCTAGGGTGACTAAGACTCTCCAAGAGCAAACCTTCACACACAAACCATGAGCCAAATTATATTTACTACAAAGGGTTATTTTGTTCATATTGAAAAGTTAAGTAAGGATCTGTACTCATTAAACAGCTTAAGTTTACATGCAACAACCGAGAAAGTAAGGATACTCAATGAAAAACTACTTTAGAAATTTATCTACTTGAGTTTAACATTAAAAACCAAATTACTAAGCAACAAGAAGAGGATAAATGAGAACTCTATTTTAATAACCCTTGGGATAAAAGTAAGAAATTTGTGAAAATTACCCAAATAAAATCTTAATATACTTTTATCCGAGTGAAAACAAATGGTGTATACACACCGAGCTTTAGTTATTATCCAAAGATGCATTGATCATGACATTTTCTAGGTAAAAATAAATGCATCTACGCAGAACAAGATATAGAATTTTTAGGTTTAGAGATCAAGATCAAACAAGTAATTTTGCGAAGCATTTCTTCAAAAAATAGATAACTTTTCCGAAAAAATTGAAGATATAAAACAACTCGAAAGGTTTTTAGGATGTCTAACATATGCATAAGATTTTATTAAACATCTTGCAAGTTAAGAAAACCTTTACAACAAAACCTTAAGAAAGAGGTAAGTTGAACTTGGACTACTAATAATTCAAAGATTGTGTAGAACTTTAAAAAGTTATGCAAAAGTCTTCATGTTCTTAATTTGCCTAATGATGAAGATGATTTGATTCTTGAGACAAATACTAACAATGAGCATTAGAATGCAGTCTTAAAATCAAAGAAGGAGAAAAACTCTGTAAATATATGGAAGTAGTAACAAATCTAAATGCAATTATTCGACGATGAAAAAGAGATTCTTGTAGTGATAAATGGGAATAAAAAAATTCTTAATCTTTCTAATGTCGAAACTTTTTCTTATTCAAATTGATTGCAAATGAGTAATTGGTTTTGTGAATAAGAATTTATTAGTATGCAAGCGCAAAGAAGGTTCCTGTGTTGGCAATTATGGCGTCACAAATTTTCCTTTTCTATTGACCATATACGGGGATTGAAAAACTCTTTAGCCAGCAGTCTCACACAAAAGTTAGCCTATGTCGAACATAACCAAACTCCAATCAACTAGAATCAAATCAATGAAAAAAGTATTGTTACTACGAAGATAAGTGTCACATTCTACTAGATTCGTACTATACTTTAGTTTAATTTCAAGAAAAAAGATGTCACTTCGGAATGACTATTCCCACCATTTAATAGCAGAACAATTATACCTCCTAGAAATAAAAATTCATTATTTAAAAATTTCTAGAGACATTTATGAGAAAATAAGTGGATATATCCATGAGAAATGGTTCGGAGAACCGTACACAAGCGTCATCGAGCATTGGAACAATTACTCCAATGATATACGGGAATCATGGGGATCTTAAATAACTTTTACGAGATAATTCGAAGTAGGAGTAAGAATAAATAATATAATATGATCTAGTGATCTCATATTATTTGCATGGAAATATGGAGTAGTGACTTGTTTCGGATGAGGAATTCCAAGACTGGCAAAAAAATTTTTTCTCGGAATCAATCAATTTTAATAAATACATGCTCAAAAAATTCATTGGATTTTCACAACAATCAAATGACCCACAGTTGTATCTCTATGGGCTAGTATTAATATTTGTATTCAATATACAATGATAGAAATTGAAGATGGAAAAATTAAGCTAGCTCATTATTAGTTAATTTAAGCAATTGATCTTGATAATCTATCGATTTAGAGTATGATTGGATTTCTCAAAAGGAAAAGAATAGTTGCTAATCCTACTTTAGCGAGGATAATTGGATTCTTATATGTATCATCAAATGTGGTCCATGATTAAAAGAGGTCGTAAATTAATGCACTCGCTAAAATACTATATTTAGATATCCAAGTGAGTAGACGAAATACTTAGAAGATAATTGTGCTATTTCGGAAGATATTGATGATTATTTATTTAATGTTGGAGTTGAAAAATTCTTATTACAAAAGGAAAAAATGCATCTACATACTTTATTCTCACAATGAAGTCCTGAATATCTTGATTTTGAGATTGTTGATGATGAGTTGAAAAGAGGAATTAGAGAGGAAGACATGCAGAATCTCAATGATGATATTAAGTGCTTTAAAAAGAAGCTACACCACCATTTCAAGTACTTATGTATTATTGTATTAGTATTAGGGCTGGCCAATGGGCAGGGTCCCCATTGGGCCGGTAGGGTCGGGCCAAAAAGAAAGGGTCAAAGCCCAATTTTAGTAATAAAAGGATTAGGCTGAAAAAGGTCATTTGAAGTTGGACCTTTAAAGGATCGGTCGCGGGTCATTAACGGGTCAAAGCAAAAAGGTCAAACCCTATTCATCCACCCAGTTGAACTCTCGGATGCTCTGTCTCTCTCTCTGTCCATCGTGTTCTTACTGCTCCACCCCCTCCCCGCTCTCTCTCTCTCTCTTCGTCGCTCTTCCGCCATCTCGCCGGTGAATCTCGCTCTCTTTCGCTTCCGCCGAAACCCTAATTTGGGTTTGAGTTTGAATTACTGTGAGATATTGAATAAGTATAGGTCAGATCTAACGAGGCCGTTTGACGAGGCAATGAACTTTTTGAACGAAATGGAGAAGCGACTTGAAATCTCTGCAAGGAGGCTTTTGTCAGCACCGCCTCCGGAAGTCCGTCTTTCTCTCTCCTCCAACTCTTTCCTTGACTTTGTGTTTTTTCCAAATTCGAGTTATAGTTGAACTCATTCTTGCCTGTTTTGAATTAGGTTTGTGTTTTTATGTTGGATATCTTCATTGTTTGGTGAATTTGTTAGTATTTTGTGTGAAAATGATTTGAGGGTTCTTCTTGAAGATAAAGTTATTGCTTGTAATCGTGAAATTTGCTGCGAAAGTGGCTCCTTTTGGAGTGTTTATGGCTAATTTCAAGAATTTGGGTTAGTATTTTGTGTGAAATGACTTGAGGGTTTTTCGAGTATTAGGAGCAACAGGAGAGGCTTGTCTAGGGCGAAAGGCAATTGAAAGAACTTAGGGTGTGTTTGGTTGGGGGAAAATATTTTCTTAGGAAAATATTTTCCACCCACATTTTCCTCTATTTGGTGCAAGGAAAATAATTTTCTAAAATTTTTTTAAAAAAAAAGGAAAAGGAGAAAAGGGCAATTAAGTGTCGGGTTAGTGTCATTACTCGAACTAGGCCAAGAGAGAGAGAGATATGGAGAAGCAAAACCGAACAAAGCAAGCGAGGGAAAGCGAGGGACCGACGAGAGCGAGGCCGAGAGAGAGAGAGAGAGAGAGAGAGAGAGAGAGAGAGAGAGAGAGAGAGAGAGAGAGAGGAGTTCAAGGAGGAAGAAGAGACTGGGAGATGGAGCGAGAACCTGCGAGGAGGAACAGAACGGGAAAGCGAGAATGGGAACCAGGAACCCGGAGCGTGAACGAAGAGGAAGAGAGGAAAACGTGACCGAAGCAGAGGAGCAAGGGACAGAGAAAGCAAGCAAGAACGAGAGCCGAGAGGTCGGGAAGAGGGACAACGACGGAGGGTGAGGAAAGCGGCGAGCGAGAAGGCGAGAGACCCGAAACAGAGTGCGCAAGACAAGGAGGGGGCAGAGACAGAGCGAGAGGATGAGGGAAAAAGGGAGAGACCAGAGTTCCAAATCAATTGTTCAAACCCTTGAAAAATTAATTGAATGAGTGAGCAAGCGAGAGGAGAGAGAAAACGAGATTACCTCCATTGTTGAATGATTGAGTAGGACGGAGACGTGCGAGAGGACTCGAGAGGAGAGAGAAACGAGCGAGAGGGAGAGGCAGGGGAAAGCCGAGAGAGAGGGGTAGCCTGGAAAATTAACTTCCTCCCAAAACCGAGGAAATTATTTTCATCTAACTAAGGGAAAATATTTTACTTCGAAATTATTTCCAAATTTTTATTTACCAAACATTAGAAAATAGAATCTTAATTTTCCAACAAAATATTTTCCTTCCAGACAAACACACCCTTAGATGATGAATATGAGTTCTTGGGGTTTTATTGTCACCGATGTAGAATTACTCGAAATAAACATCACCGTTATATGCACAATATATAGGAATGGTAATTAATATGCCTGTTTAAATCTTGAGATGTTTTTAATATTTCGGTTAAATTGTTGTGAAGGAAAGGGACTTTCCAGTATTATGGATCTCATTGCTGATTTTGTATGTTCAATTCTACAAAAACTTCGGCAAAATCTTGAAGATATCATTTGGAAGCCGCCTAATGATCTAGCAGCAGACGAAGAGTTGGCAAGAACAAGAACAGGAAGCGTCCATAGCCCCTCCCCTTCAGCTTTAGAATGGATTACTATAGAGCGAGTTGCAAATTTACCATATTTAAGCATCAACATCAGCATCAGCTGCATCCACCTTGAATGGAAAACCGTGGCACTTGGGACCGAAAAGAGACATATCAAAGGTGATGGCGGATAGCTAGAGTACAATTTAGAAGTGTGAAAGTGACAACATTTATATGTTAGTGTTTGTAAATTATGATAGACTTCTTTGTTTCTTTTCCGAAGGTGCAAGCTTGACATTATGCTTGGGGCTTTCTCCAACTTCTTGATGTCTTGAATGTAAAGGGAAGGAGCAAGAGATGTCCGATGTTGAGAAGGGAGATGACTCAAGGACTTTTTGTTTTGGAGGAGGCTTATCTATTATATTAGTGTATCCGGGAGTACTAAAACAATCTTATTGTATTTATTTAGTTTTGAACATTGACAAGAGCATCATGACCCACAATGGGGTCATGGGTGGGTTAGAGCCAGCTGGCCCAGGACCTGGCCCGACCTATTTATTTTTTCTCGACCCAACCCGACCCTTTATAGTAATGGGTCGGCCCGTTGTCTAGCCCTAATTAGTATATATTGTTTTCATATTATATAGCCTTGTAAAACATCTTGTAGCAAGTGTGTGTATTCTATCCAATAGGTCCTATGTACCCATCTCCTTAATATAATGAGAAATTGAGCATTATGAAGGGACACAGTTGTACCTCCGATGAGCTTTGTAACTTAACTCTCTTTAATTTTTCCATTGTAATATATCCACTTTTACGTTTTTAATAAAATAAATTTCTTAGTATATTCAATCAAACCTTATTTCTTAAATATTGTATTTTCATGATTAAACCCCCATTATCCTTAAAAAATATAAAAATTTAATTAGTGACTATGAATCCGAGGTAGGAAATTGAACATATTTATGTTATGCTTTGATCTAAGGGAGGTTTGGTAGAGATTAATAACCTTTGTAAACTAGAGCTAGATAAACGCTAGGGGCCAATGCCAACTTAAGTTCAGGCAATGTAAAAAATTTCTTAATTAAATGTAATTATTTTACTAAAAATATTGGGCTTATAATCACATAACCTATGATATTTATGATATAAGTAATAACTAGTACCAGCAAAGTCATCATAAAAGTTAAAATCATTAAAATAAGTTATTTTCATTAAAAAATCCTTAATTTAATGTTTTGTATATTTACCTCATTATAAGTAAAAAATACAAAATTTAAAAAATCTATGCCAAAGAGAAAGATAAGGTAAGTTTTGGGTGAAAAGTCGCAATTATTTTATTAAATCAAATATTTTCACTAGATATTAATATGATAGCATTTTAATATATAATTTTTTACAAACTAAAATTTAACATAATTTGATTAAAAAAATTCCAACACTTTAAGCCATTATATGTAAGATTTTTATATACCCACCTTCCTTATTTATAATTTAAATAAATTATCCATCTCAATACACAAAATGTATTCAAATCAATTGAATTGGAATTTCTCAATGTGATAAATACAAAACCCAAGTGATTTCAATTTAAACCTTTTCTTTTTCTTGAAATAGATTTCAATCTAAACCTTGATCCAAACAGATCGAAGTATTAAATTTTTTGCTTTCTAGTTTCCAACTTCTTTGCTTAATGAATAGAAACTTACAACCTCAACTCCAATTTTCCTATCAAATGGAGGCTCACAGTTTTCAACTTTTATTTATGTCGGGTTCGGTGAGATCATGTTGAAAATCGTCCATAAAATCTCTCATACTAGAAATCAAAAGTTTTCAAGACATCGAAGAAGTTGAAATTGTACATATCAATATTGGTGGAGGTTCAATTGTAATAATAACACGAGGAAAGCAAGGGTCTTCCCATTGAAATCGAAGATAGACAAATGTCGAATATAAACTTGGTCTTGTATCATCTTGAATGCATGTGTAGGATTGATTAAAAAAAGTGTCCAAAAATGAGTTGTAGAATGCTAGGGGAGCGTTTTGACCAATGAAGGTTTAGAAATGTGGAATTGATAAAGAATCATTGGGGTAGAATATTGTACAAAAATGTAGTGCTTTATATGACAAATGTTGTGAGCGTGCTAATAGTGGAATGTAGAGAAAGATATACGTGCTGAAAATTATGTTCCATATGTAACAAATGTATTGTTATCGTATTATGTTATGTTATAATTTTTATGTCTCTCATACATACTTTAATGACGGAAGTTTTGTATTTTACCATCCAATTTCACAATCACAAATAACTAAATCCTAAATTATGCATATTTCAAACAACCCACTAAATTGAATTTGCATTTTAATACCAACAATTAAGTAAAATTCTACAAATTTTAACAACAATATGACTGACTTACCTCATGGCTAACCTCACTTTCTCAATTGTTCAAATCGCATTATGAATTTCTCGATTCTTGTTTTCTCTCCTTTCCAATTCGTCTTCCAAGCACCAACCTCTAATGCAAATTAAGATGACAATCTCTTGATTATTTCGCTGCTACTTCTTGAATTATACAAAGAAATATGAAGAAAAAGCAGATGGAGGTTTGCAAGCTTTTGATCGCTCTCTACCCCTTGATCTAACTTAAGGTCGAGTCAAAGTAAATTTTTTTAATATAAAATGGAACCTTGCTTAGGTGGTCATTAAACCTCATAAATTTAAAGTTCAAATTTTAACTCCGCCTTATATGTGTTATCTTCACTTGACATGTTAGCTTTCATGCAAGTGTCAACCCGTAAAACTCGATTGTGTTATGATATCATTAAATACTTTCACGTGTTATCTTCACTTGACACGTTAGCTTTCATATGAGTGTCGACTCCTAAAACTCGATTGTGTTCGATATCATTAAGAACCTGTTTGATATAGAAAATTGGAATGGAATGAAATAAGGGAATGATACCGAACAGTTAGGTATGGAACCGTAATATTTTCTTCAAGTGTTTGGTAGAGAACGAGAACGGAATAAAGTTCCAGTTTTTATTGTTTGGTTATTAACCATAGAATGAAATCAACATTGTTTTTTTTAAAAATTATTTTATGTCGTTGTAAATTGTTGTTATTGTTGTTGTTGTTGTTATTATTATTATTATTATTATTATTATTATTATTATTATTATTATTATTTGATCCAATAATAGTTGAACCTCATGATCACATTTGCTGATAATTGAATCTTATATTTATTTAATTTTTTTAATTAACTATCTTGTAAGTTTTTCAATGATTAATAAATTTTATTTATAACTTTTAGTAGACCTACTTTCAAACTATAATATTCTATCAAACAATATGACCAAAAATTATATACAAAATAATAATAATAATAATAATAATAATAATAATAATAATAATAATAATAATAACAACAACAACAATAAAATTTTTAATATTAGGTTATTTTTTTAATAATTATATTCGATTTATGAGGGATAGAGAATTAGTCTCCTCCTATTTGAAGATTCAAATTTCCTTATTTTGAGGGGAATTTCAAGTTCCACATTCAAAATACCCCAATCAAACAATTAAAAAGAAACTTGGAACTAAAGAATTCTAGTTTTATTCCAATTTTTCCAACCAAACAAAGCCTAAATACTGTTAAAGTTTATTATGTTCACAATTAATAAAAAAGGTGGTATTATTTTTAGCTAATACATCCCAAATTTCATATTATTGTCTTCCAAAAATCCTATAATTAAAGGTCAAATGAGTACAAATTTAAATTGCTACAAATGTAGGATTTTTTTAGTCAACAAATCTACGAACTTGAATCCACTCAGTTTTCCCACTTAAATGGAAGAGAATTACAGTGGAGATATTACCAAGCCACTGTAACTCATGAGACTACAACTCTGAACACATTCCTAAAAAAAAAGGGTGAAAAAAAGGAAGATTCCATCTCTTGGCCGTTGAGCAACGGCCTCTTAGCAATGGCGGCAAATTACACGATCTCTCTGACTCTCTCGCTCCCCTTCTCATCCGATATTAGTTAGGAACAAGGTATAATAACCTTTATAAATTTTGAATCGCCAATTTTCATCCCGGGAATTCCCTATTTCTCTCTCTATACTATATTCTCTCGCTTTCTAATAGGCTTTTGCTGCTCAATGGCTTGGTTAATGTTTAATTCGTCAATTTCATCGAATTGATACGATAAGTAGAATGAATCTGGAATGGACAATTTGTTTGTTCAATTTTTACTGCTTAGCAATTGGCCAATAATTTTGAAAATTTGATTTTATGGTCGTGATTATGTCAGTTTATTAAATAATATTTTGTTAGATCTGGGAACATGATACGTTGACTTGGGATCATAAACCCTAATTTGGGATCTGAAAATAACTCAGTATAAGCAGTTGCCTGCTGATTTTTTGGGTCTTTGGACATCAGATGTTTCTTGATTGAATTGGGAATCAAACCCTAATATGAAATGTGAGAAATGATAACCCTTCCGGTCCAAATGGAATGTCAAGTCTTTTGGATTGAACTTTAAGGAGGTGCTTGAATATAAGTATCATTAGCTTGGTGCATAGTTAAATGGAGATTAATTCGGTTGGTGGGGTGAGGAGTGAAACTAGAGAGGTGTCCCAGAATGGTTAGCATGGACCTTTTAGATATTATGTTGGTACGAATCTATTATTCATAGCAAATGGAGCTGGCTGTCTAATCGTTCAACTAACAATGGTGTATTCAAAGAATTGATATCTGAACCTTCTGTGAGCCTGAGCAAGAAGATAACACTGGACCAAATGCAATCCCTAGATTGTCTATGGACATTGACATTGTCATATCTTACCTTCCTTTTTGTGTGACTTTCGCGACTCTATGATCAGACAAGCGATCAATAATTGAAAACTTTGCCAGTTGTATCAAATCCATTCATTTTTATAGTTTTGCCAGCTTTTGTCTTGCTGCTCAGAGAAACACTCCCAAAATGTAGGAGGAAAAAACTGTGTAATTTAGGATCAACTTTGAAGCTGTTTGCCTGTGAGTGGTTTGAATGTGAAATAGCCCAAATAAGGTCAAAATCGATGACATTGTCTTATTTTGTTCACTAACAATCTGCTTTTCAGTTGGTTTATAGCCTGCGTCAAACAGCTGTTTGATTTACTCAGCTGATAATGCATATTTTTGAAGAAGCGTTATTTATACTTCAGTTGGCAAACCTTGGACTGACTTTTTCTTAAGACGGTAATTGTTCTTCATACCCTTGAAAAATGATTATGAGCCATGTCAACTGTTTTTTCATGTGCTCCAAATCCAAACACATATTGGGGACGGGCGGGGGAGGGAAGAGGGGATGTGCTTGGCTTCATGACATGCATGTGTTGCTACTTAGTGCTTACATTTGGAGCCAAGTTGTATTAGAGGAAGTGGCTTACATTGTAGAGATTGTTATCACATGTTGGTGAGTTCCACATTGTTACACCTTCATCTCGCTTACGTATTATTCTTTTGGATTATGTAAAAAAAGAGGATATAACTGGTTCTCATGAAACACATATACCCCTATTTTTAATGCTTACTTTTTAGAGCCTAGTTGGGATTAGAGGATATGCAAATTAATTGACAGCTGATGGTTATTTGTAAATGGAACGCATGACCTTCAGCTTTCAGAAGAAAGGGGGAGTTTTACACTTCTGAGAAAAGGACCTCTGTATATGCCCTTGTGTTTTCTCCAGTTATGCTCACTTACCTCTATTTGATCTTCTAAACCTGGCGTTTGTTTCGACATTATGTCTAAATTGGCCTTGTTGAACTTTCTATTATATATCATTTTTCTACAATATGCAAAGCCTGCATAGATATCAAGATATCAAGCTGATTGTGTCCGAGTGTCCGACGACATTGACAAAGAAGTTGGTGATTCTGACATTCGCTCAAAGAACCGGAATTAGCCGGCTGAGGGCCTTGAAGCTAACTTTTGGGAATCACATGACTAGATACCCAGTTTATTGGGTAGCCTGAAAATTCTTGTTCAGTGTCCGCTTTAGTATATGTACTTGACACCGTGGGGTTGCTAAGTAGTATTTAAGGTTGGTGTCCTGCTCTCTCAGCTGAGAATCACTCTACTACATTCTCCATTGTAGCCTTGTGAGTTCCTATTGTTATTAGTAGTTGATATTAAAAATTGTTGACACTTCCTCTTGTGGGTTAACTTGCCTCTGATCTTCTGGCTCTGTGTCTTGTTTATTTTTTTCTTTTTCTGATGATTATTCAAAAATTTGAATTAATAAGACCCCAAGGAAATGTCACCCATAAAAAAATGGTGCAATCACAAAATAGCGTCGTCCCATCAAACTCTTCATAGTATCGAATATGAAACTAATAGGACATTCCTAGAATTGAACTTGGGGCTTGCTACCTAAAGTGGAAATCATAATAATGGATCAGATGCCCTGATTAAGATGCTGTTGTAAGTGCTTGCTTATTTCTGTCTTGAACATTTGCATACATGGCAACAAGAAGTGCGACTGAGGCTATCTGTTTGTTGGTCTGTACTGGTGTTGAAGAGTGTGGTAAGCTATTTAGCACTTCTGGTACGTTAATTGTCATTTTGGCTACATGGATATGTCGTCTATCTATCATAACTCTTCTAAAATTGTTTTCATCCCTATCGTGAGGTGCTGGACATCCATAAATTGGCACGCTTTTTGGTTGTGTGTTGGATTATCTTCCTTCTTCTTGTCTTGGTCTTCCCTTGGTGGTTCTCACAAGGACAAGTTTGTTTGGGAACCAATTCTGAAGACTTTCCATAAGAGACGAGTGGGGGAGAAATCTACATTGTTGTCTAAAGGTGGAATGTTAACACTATTGCAAAGTACTTTGTCTATTCTTCCGACTTTCTTATTTTCCTGTTTACTGTCCAGCTAGCATGGGCACCTTGTTGGAGAAAATCATGAGTGATTATTTTCTTTTGTCTAAAAATGAATCCACCATAATCATTGGATCAAAAGCCAAGACACTTACCAACCGAAGCAAGAGGGAGGGCTAGGCATTAGTTCTCTTAACATGATGAATGAAACTCAAGACAAAGTGGCTATGGAAATTTGCTAACAAAGAAGCAGCTTTGTGAAAGAAAGATGTCAATCCAATATGGCTGCAAATTTTGCTTGGTGGAGCGACAAGAGTTTAATGCTCATGGATGGGATGTTGGAAGTAAATCTTGGTAGGTTAAGAGTAGTTCAAATCTCTTGTCAGTTGTAAAGTGAGGATTGATTGGGGCTGGAATGTTTTTTGACATGATGTA
Organism: Talinum fruticosum; assembly: GCA_021018815.1. NCBI lineage: Eukaryota > Viridiplantae > Streptophyta > Magnoliopsida > Caryophyllales > Talinaceae > Talinum > Talinum fruticosum. The sequence continues at coordinate 3,668,584 of JAITYX010000022.1, forward strand.
TGGTATGCACAACTGGCAAAGGAACAATTTTCATATTTTTTAGTGGCACACTTCAAAGAGGCAACACAGGTACCCAAATGATTAGGAAGAGCAAAGCATGCTAAGTCTATTAGGTTTACTTTCTATTTTGACTATTGGCCCAAAGGCTATAATAAGATGGTTTGGCTTTGGCCCCAATGATGCTTCAGGTTTTTTCTCCAAAAGAGTTTTTATGATAGGTTTCAGGAAGGTCTAATTGTGCTGATTTCAATCAAGGCCATTTGGAACCTGAAAGCTCCTACAGGAGCCCTTTATTTTTATTTTTCCTTCAAATTTTTTGGGGTGGGGTTTGGGGGAGGGGTTGGGGAGGGGGACATAGGCGCGACCCCACGGAGGATATGCTGAAAAGAAGGAATTTTAATTTAGCAAGGAGATTTTGTATATATCTGTACGATGAAGAAAGAGTTGACTACCTTCTTGTTCACTGTCCATCAGTCTGCGGGCTTCACTTCAGCACCTTGTATCAATGTATCAAGTCATCTTTCTCTTATAGGGGTTTGTTGGTGAGGAAAGTCAAAAGATGTTTTGATGAGCTCGAAAAAAGGATGAAGAGTTGGTTTTTGCCATTTGGAAGACGACACCCATGACTGTCTGGTGAGTATTCGGAAGGAAAGGAACAGATTGATTTTTGAGGGAATACTTGTGTTTTTTATAAGGAGTTTAAACTTCTTTTTAGAGCTTTGCGCTGGTGTAGGTGTGGAAGAGCTGAAAAGTGAATGATGTTTAACTTTTTGGTATTTGTATATCAGATTATCGTGAGAGAGTGAGGGCATAATCACATGTGATGATTTCTAGACTTGCCCCTTTTGTACATGGGTGCCATCCCCTTGGCGTCCTAATATAAATTTTGAGGACCCATAAGAAAATATTTCTTACTATCTGACACATGGAGAAGTGCATGGTCTGAACTGTTGGATTGGAGTGAGATACAATCATACTAGTGCTGGCAAAATTTCGTCCGACTCGATTACTTGAATTTGTCCGACCTGAAAAAAAGGTTCGGATATGACTTTTTGTCCGAATTCAAATTCGGACATAAAATTTTCATATTTCTATTGTCCGAACCCGATTTTAACTTGAATTTACGCTTGTCCGAATTGTCCGACCCGAAAAACCGGGTATCGGACAAAAACTTCGTCCGGTGACTGACCTGATTTTGACCCGAACCCGAATTTCTGCCAACACTACATCATACCATTGAGCATCCCTTTCACCCATGTCATCAACATGTCACTATGATAGGCTTTGACTTTGAATAAAATGGGAGAGTATTTATGGTGGTGTTTACATTCTTTACCTTGACGGCTTAATACTTGTTTTACTTAGGGATTGACTTGGAGGGAAGAATTACTTATGCATTGGGATTTAGTCCACTAAA